>JAZAQC010000011.1:0-1497500 GCA_036289425.1 Rhopalosiphum nymphaeae | reverse complement strand
CTTTAAATCGTGTTAATAGTAAAGTTACATCTATTTGTATTTTGTACCAACTAAAGCGATTGGATATTTTAAAATAATATTGGTATTCATTTATTCTGCTCAGTGATGTATATAGGCAATTGCTTTATGACTGGTTTCTATTGTTCTATTTTACCCTAAACAATCAACATTTATTTTAAAACAAATTCACGTAAATCCTCAAGCTGTACTTTTGAACTTCATATAAATCAATATCTTTGCCTATGAAATTGTCAATTAATTATTAATCAGCTGCAATACCCATGACGATAAGTAGATATTTTTTGCCTTTAATGTATTGAGAATATCATTATAAATAACACTAGAGTCTAAAAGTGAGTGCAAGTTGTGCTTTTCGATCGGACAATATATTATCGAATAAATATTATAATTTTTTTTTTTAATTAGCCAAAATCGAATACTTTCGATTAATATAGATTACTTATTAACCATCCATGCCCTTAGGGTATCTCGCACATATTTATTTGTTCTATCGACAATTCCTTCGCTCTGAGGTTTTCCACGTGCAGTTTTAAGTTGTGTTCATACATTTTTATATACACACATTATACAAGAAACAAATTCACGAGTCTATGACCCAACTGCAGAACCTAAGGTGCTCCATGAATACAATATATCAATTCAGTGAAATGTTACTTCTACTATTACACATTGCGTATTGATTAGACATTAATTTAATAATATTATGTTGAACGCGGAAAAAATTAAATTAATCTTTTATTTTTATGTAAATATAACCGAACAAACATAGTTAAAATTCGATTTATAAAATAAATTTGTACTCAATATTATATTCTATACGGTCTTTCAAAGTTGAAGTAAGAGGAATGGTATGGTTGTGGATATGACTATACGCAGTGAGGGGAGAAGTATTGACAGTTACCCTTTCGTACATTTTTCACTGTTTAATAATTTAGGTCAATGGTCATAATAATAATAGTACAATATCATGGTTTATAACATATTTATACAGTATTTAAATCAATACTAAATTTACGAATATTTTATTTTTATTCATAAAAACAGATTGGAGTGTTAAAATTGTTTTTTGATAAGAAAAACTTACTGCATTATATTATTATATTGAGACACAAGTTTTCATTTTTTTTGGTCATAACTTATGTAATTGTTAGCTATTACTATAATTCATAATTCAATAACGGAACATACCTAAGTATAATAATACCTATTATAAGTTATAAACGAGCCAAATGTGTTTCAAATTATATTGATTATTTTTTATTAGTCTATTAATATGAATAATATACGCTTATCTAAAAAAAATCATAATATTAAAAAGTATAAATACGTATAATAAAAATTGGGTGCTCTGGCCATCCCACTTCAAATTAAAAATTCATACTGCTACCAAAGACAGTGGACAAAAAATAATATTACTATAGTACACTGTCACGCCATCTAAATAAAGTTTATATAATTTATAAGGAGCTATTATACGTGCATTAATACTCCATGAAGTATTTATTATGTATTTACTAATACGTCAAAATGTGCAGACAGATAATCCGCTTTACAAAATTAATTTAAAAACACGGGTTCCATTAATTGGAAAAACCTAAAGATAATCAATTCTATTAAAAATGTAGTGCAGAGTACCTACTTAAGAAGCGAATAGTCCGAATTGATAAAAATATTAAAAAAATCGTCTCTTCTTTCGTTTCGGTTACGCAAAAACTTACTAAGCAAATAATAATAAATGCGTCGGGTTATACAAAAATATAAAAACTGCACCTAGTGCGTAGGTAGTAGAGGTGCACATTACTTTTTTACAGTTAAAGTGCTTCACGCCATCACGTAATAGTTTCGTGTATGTATAATATTATGATGTTATGTATATTATTCGTATATATACCATGTATAAAATGTTATCACGTACATAGAGGGAGGTTTATATCTAACTGTGACCATAAAATGTCAACAGCGTCGAAGCGATTTGAACGTTAAAATTCGACGGGCTCGTATAATAAGTATGTATTTATATAGGCATATAGTGTACATTCGTATACGTGTACGATATACAGGACGAATCTTTTGACTTCGGCGACTAACAGCAAATACAAGGGATCACATTGTTTTTGTATTTCGATTAAAAGCGAATAAAAATAATATCGCCGATACCTAACCGCTTTGGAAAATTTCAAAGAAACGCTTAAAAAAAAAATTGTAATTTATGAAAAATAAGTTTAAATGCCTCGTAACTCCTGAGACATTGCTCGGTTCATGATGAAATAACCACTCTGTACAATAATAATAATAATAATAATAATATATTATTATGTGCAGGATCGTAGCCCCGGAACCCTCGTCGTCGTCGACCGTCCCTGTTGCAGGTCGCGGCAGACTGATTAGCAGCAGTAACGGCGAGATGCCGAGACATAATAATAATAATATTACGACCGGCGACGGCGGTAGTGGATATTAAAAAGATATATTATTTTGATGTCGTAAACGCCGAGACGTTTTGTCATTGGACGTGGAAAAAAAACAAAGACGACGACAATAGGTATACGGTTGTGCGAGGCCGCGCGGCACGTAAATACGCGCCGTGCACTGTGTGTGTGGTGTGTTCGACGGGGCGCGGGTTTAATCGATATGCCGCCGAAACGGTGTTACGAATAATATTATAAATAGATAAACACCGAACGGAATATGATGGGTGCTTACGTTTTTTTACGAGGCACAAATCGATCGCACGAGCACCTACCGAAAACATCGATTCGACCGGGCAATAAGGCATTCGTGGTTTGCAGACTGCAGTGCTCGGAGACGTGCAGCTCCTCTAATACATGCATATTACCATAGGTATATACACTGTATTTTGTAAGTGACCCCAACACAATAGTCATTATGCTTCATCGGCCCTCGTCGTTGTCCATGTAGACATGAGACCCGTTTGTAATATTTTTGAATTCATAATGAAATGTCATTAAAATCATTATCGTATAATATAAATATATAGTACATCATCGATTCGATCATATGCAACGCGGGTTCGATCGATTTTCCGCCGGAATAGTGATGTTACGAATTATATTTTACGTAGGTAAACGCCGAACGGAAAATGGGCGCTTATATTTTTTACGTGCGTACGTCGATATCGCACGAGCACCGAAAACATCGATGCCACTGTGCAAAAGTATTGGGATCTGCAATGCACAAATGTCATGCGGGGTGTGGAGGTCCTCTAATATATAAGACACGGGTACATACTATGTTTTTGTATGAGCGAGCCCAACACGTTAGTTATCAAATTTTTATTGGTCCTTATTGCTCACTCACGTACAACACGCTTTCAATATTTTTTCATTTATATAGACATTTTAGTAAAATTAGTATATAACTATTATTGTTATTATTATTATTATTATTATTACTATATTATATTATCGTTGATTTGATTGTAGGCATAACGATAAAAAAAAAAAGTCCACATAAAAAATAACTTTATGCCATTATGTAGCACGGGTATAGTTGTCTATTTTTTGGTAGGTGCATATAATATTATGTATTTACATAATGTAGTAACTAATATTAAAAATTCCACCTTTATTTTGGTCATGTGGAGCTAATTCATTTAATGTTTAAATACTGAAAACTCATCGTTGATATACTTTAATTTAATATTTAATATTAATATGTATTGTATTAATACATTGATAGCATTAATTTAATTAATTTTTATATTTTTAAGTTTAAATGTAAACTTATTGTGTAAACAGCTATCATAGATATATGGAATATTCTTAAATTATGTAATAATAGAAGCATTGTAACGTAAAATTTTTAACATAAAATATAGTTAGTTTAAAATTCCATAACAGGTTTTATCGTGATCATTTTGATAAATATTTTCATAACAATAAATAATTTATTGTTTCGATTTTATTTTATTTAATAGAAAAATAAAAATTCATTTTATTTAATTAAAACAGTGTTTTGCTTTATTTGAAAATTTAAGCAGGAAATAATGGTAAAGACTATGTTTGGACAAAGTAATTAAGTAAGCTATAAGATGAATAATTTACAAGTATTCACCATCTTTTTTAATGGGTTGATATACAAAATTTTAATGACATTTAAAATATTTAAATACAAAATAAAAATATAAATTCAAAGAAATTTACAATTCGTTATATGTCAGTACCACTGTTTTGGTTATTGCATAACATCGTGTTATACATATAAAAAACTGACTCACCAGGTACAAACTGCAAATTTACTACATGTTTAGCATGTATTTATAGTCAGACAGTCTAATATAATATAAAAATCATATTTTTTCAGAAAATATAGAGGACTTCAAATATCAATAAGTATCATTTTTATTTTTCCGTAACACTTTGACAAAAAAAGTATTCAAGTTTGATAAGTATACAATAGATAGATTTAAAAATAAAAACGAAACCAAAGTTCTAGAAAACAATTGGATTTTTAAAAACATGGTTTGAACTAATTCTTATCCACGTGAAATTGTTATTAAAAAAAGAAATTGGACGTGTGAACTTTATTTTTTTAATAATTAGGATTTTTGAAATATTATTATTTAGGGAAATGTTAATTTAGGTTTTTGTTCAATAAAGAGCCACAATATTATGATGATTTATATATTTTATTGGTGGTGTACCTACTTAGTTTACCTAAACTCAAATTAAAATGTTGCAGATTTATTTTTTCACTTTACTAAAAAAAAAAAAAATAATTAAAAATAAGATAGCTAATTTATTTGAAGGGCTAATTTATGTAAATATGTATATATATATATATATATATATATATATATAAATGAATAAATAATTTAATTGAGTATTCAAAAAGGTAATTATACAGTCGGCTGGCGGGTATGATGGGTATATAAGAGGACGACTACGATGAAACACCAGTTATATTGTAATAATCACTTTTTTCATGATTCGTTTAATCGTATATAATTTAAGAAAACGTTATAATATCATTAAATATATTAAAACATTATAAACATGATTATAAATGGTATCATGGCGGACAGAAACCAATACATACCAAGGTATAAAGAAACTATTTGAGGTCAGTTGAACGGTGTTAATCAAATGATTATGAAAATGTACGCATTCGCTGATGAAACCGTAAAAATTACAATTCACTTTAAAAATAAATTATTAGTAAAAGAAAATAAATTTATTATATTATAATAAATATAATAGTTTAATGATAAAAAAATGTGTTTTTAAAAAAGAATACGTTATAAATAATTATAACTTGTGTTTATTTAAATATCTAATAAAATATTAACCTTAATATTATAATATTTAATAAGATGAAAATATTAGGCGGATGCATGTAATACTTACAAGATAAACCAAATAAAAACATAATATTCTCAAAAATAAACACTACTCAACTATTGTGTTATGTAATGTGTGTCATCTGAATAATAATATTGTACAATGTATTAAGTACATCATTGTATGGGCAAATGCAACGTGAGTTAAGCATCTGTAATTTAAATATTTTCTCTTTTCGTTAAAATATGTTACATATAATCCACAATAGGGTTATAAAGTGAATATTTTTAGGTGTACAACAGTTGAAAAAAAATTTAGCAGTCAAAATATACAGATTTGAAAATTTAAATATATTTTCCAATTACCTATCCAATAATCTGCAGTAATCGACATTCTGCAATTACTGTACCACACCAATAGTCTGTCTTAAATTCTTATTCCTGAGCATAACTCACGTGTTAATGATCCCAATATATAACCGTAAGACTATCATGTGCCATTTAAATGAGCATTTGAAACGAGCGATACTGCAGGTTTTGAAAGAAAATTTGGGTTCCTGGCCTTGTTTTTTTCAGATATTACTAATAGTTATTAAACTGATTTGGACATAAACCTGTGAACATTTTACTTTAAAAATGTTGATGCGTTTTTATATATTCGACAGTGAATTACGCGTCTCCAAATCACTACATAAAAAATGTTCGCGTGATTCAAAAGAAACGTTAAGACGTTTCCATCTATTTTCAGTAATTAATATTGCAGGATCGATCGGTGTACAATATAATATCGCGGTGAAATGAAAATCAACTGTACAGTGTAAGTGTTGTTATATTTATAGCTTTCACGTCGGGTTATAATATTAAATGCCATATGTATTTACTGTTTAACCTGTTTATATATTTAAAATTTTTAAATATTGTCTTGTGGATAACACCATTACTGTTGCATTAATATGTTTATAAATAACTTGGTTATTGCCTTAATCACAATGTAAACCGAAAAAAACAACTAAATAAATGGCAAATTGTAGTATAACAAACAGTTTTTAAGAATAGTAGAATTAAGTATTAGGCTGTTCGCTTATAAACCATTTTAATATTACAATTTATTTTTGTTTTCATTAAACATTTGAATCGTTTGGTTTCATTTCGTGTTATTCATTAGAAATTGAAGCTTATTAGTTCGTGGCTGAGAATTTAGAACTGTCAATTATAAAAAATATATAAATCGTTAAACTTAATTAAACATTATAGGTAAATGAACATTTTTATTAAACATTGATAAAAATATCAATTATAGAATTAATAATCCGTAATAATATCATTATTTTCTGTTGTTAGTTATTATTCACCGTAACATATTAAATAATAATAATAATAAACAATATTATAAAACAATAATAATGTGTTCATTATTATTATTTAGTTACAAATTATTTTTATTATTACAGTAGGTGTCTACTATTCTATTTTATTTTTTACTATTAATAATGGTAAACTCTATTATACTCCGTTCAAAATAATTTCATTGTAATATTTATATTTTATAATTTAACCATTACCCTGATGAGCGAAGTGAAGTCCGGTTACATGTTATAATAATATATACTGTGCCTTGGATGTATCCTAGCCGACTTATTTTCTTTTTACAACCTAGTTGCTGAATACTTGCTGTAATAATTATTCATACATTTATAATTAAATTCACATTTACGGCGATAATCGAATTAAAGATACAAAAAAAATATATTACGTTTTAATATTTGTGAGGAATTATTTTAAAATTAAATTAACATTATGTAGTTATTGCTATGTATATAGCAAATATATGTATTTAATATATGTATATATATATACAGAGCTGCGTAGTATATTTTATTTTTTGGCTTCTTGTTGAAATTGGTTACCTACACGAACCAGCCAACCGGAGTCGGAAATTATCACAAAAGGAATTCATTACTTGTAGTTAAAGAGTTGTATTTTAAATTGGATTCAAAGTAAATTAACTAAATTATTAATCGTTGAAGTAGATTGAAAATGTATTATTAATAATAACTAATGAGAAGTGAATAAATTAAATTTTTCTACAACCCATAGCTAAATAAAAAATCGTTAGCTCTCGGCAATATTATTCTGTGGAGAAGTAAAAAAAAAATAATTGGAACACGAAAAGTATTTATCATTAAAAACCCATTATTAAAATAAAATGTATGGAACTTTTGTGCAATTATTTGAAAAGCTAAAATCTAGTTTTATACATATCAATATAATATATGAGGAGTTTGTACGCGTGCTATTTCATAACGGTTAGGATTAGATAGATATACTCTTTTACAAAATTATAAGTCCCTTTAAGAAAATAGGATCGGTCGACGATATGGTCAATTTATTATACTTCGGCGTTTGAATAACATTATCTAGTAGCCAATGAATGTTTATAGTAAATGTGTTTGTGTGTGTGGCATTTAGGTCAACACGCATCACAGCAGTGAGAATTCTTATTGGTATGGAAATATTGTGTTTAAATAGTTTATTATTATTTATCGTTATTAGCGTGTTGTAATAAAATAAACGATACTTCAATTTAATTTCAATATCATATAGAGCTCAAAATTTCAGACGAAAACAGGAATTAAATGCGCACATACTCATGTATACTATAGTGTATTTAGGCAGGTACACGATGTTTATAATATTATTATGTATTATATGTAACTGTGGTCGTGTTCGATATTCCGATCGGGTCGTGGATTCGTAATATTTGTGAATGAGTGGATATAAAGTGGCACCGTTTTGGTTGAGATCCCGTAAAGCTCAAATCGACGGTTTTTTTTTTTTCAGAAAGTAAGCTAAATAATATCGTATTCGCATTGAAAACGTATATATGAATAGAAAATATTTCTCGGTCATAGGTATAATATGATATTGTGATATAAACAGGACAATATTTTGGGGTTTTTAAATTTATTTTTTTGTTAAACGATAAACGGAAGTTTCAGCCTTATAGGTATAATTCACTATAAGTACATAATATTATGACTTATGTATATAAGAATACTCGTTCTATATTGTGTACCGTTGTCTATTGTTGTGGTAATTAAAAACATTCGAAACGAGTAGGTAATGGGTTTAGTCGTACGTTTTTCGCCGATGATTTTTTTATATTATTCAAACATTCGGTTTTTAATTCAAACAGAACAACGTGCTTAATACGTTTTATCGAACGACATCGACCCCCCATAGACCGACAATTCAGTCGTAATATATAAAAGTGTAGGTAGCTATATGGGCATAACATATTATTATTGCCATTTATGAAGATTTAAAATGCAAAATTAAACTTTAAAGCGATGGAAATAATTGTGTATAACATGGTCGAATAAATAAGGTAGACATATAATTTTGAATAGTTGTTGGATTCGCAATAAGTGGAAAATCCTCATTATTTTATGAGTAAATGATGAAAAACTAAAACAGAAGAAAAAAAAACCGTTAGAATTTACGACCAAAAATCAAAACCCATAACGAGCTGTATTCCGCGCAGTATCGTTTTCCTGGAATACAATGATTAGTCACTTTCAAAAAAAAAATAAATAAATAAATAAATACATTTTCATGTTTTAACACAATTGTCCAGGTGACCCATAAAAAACGTATAATACCCATGAAACAACGATTTGAAGTCGAATGAAGCGAAACAAGTAGCTGACACAGAAATCATACTGTGCTCTTCGTTGCCATTACGGCACAGGCATTATACACGATGTTACGATAATCATTTTATAATACATAATATAATTCCAATCCAATTGCTCAAAAACTCGACGACTGTACCCGTAATATAGGTGCTTCGAGCGACGCAGAAGAATAATAATCAAACCGAACATAACATATACTGATGCTCAAGTGTTACGCTGAGTTAAATAAATCTATTATAACACTACTGTGTAATCTTGTCACAATGATGGTTCGAATATTTAATAATAATCAATCGACACTAAATGTAAACTAATTTTTTTTTCTCAATTTTATTTACTGGCAATCAGACGTGTCTATATGCGACCACATAACCATATTATTATAAATCACATTTTAAAGGCTTGTAATAACGATTGTGATATATAATATAATAGAAAAAGCTATCTACATACACATTAATATTGGTATCTGCTTAATAGTAATTTGAATAATTTTAACTGAGATAAGTAATTTCTAGTTGAAGGCATAACATTCGTGTTAATATATTACTATTGGTTGTAATCTTCAATAAAAAAATAACATATTATAAACAAAACTAAATAGATTAAAATATTATTGATTTTTAAGCCCAAAACACTTTTTTATATAATTATACTCTCACATAAAACTATGAGAATGAAATTTTTAGATATTGCGCAGTTTATAACCGTGTAGTATTTGAGTTTGATGATGTGTTTTACGATTTAAGTTTTTTTTTTTTTTTGTTATTCAACAAATTTAATATTAATCGTAAAAACTTGAAACATTACACGGGAATGCCAATGTATAATTGATTCTTAAATGTAGAACATAATTTGAAAAATGAAACCATTTTAATGCTGGCATTAATTATAAAAATTATATAATTTATTATTAATAATTTGGCAATGTAAAATATATGTTATTGAATATTAAAATTAGTTTTCTTCAAGCTTTTAAATTATTTATACAAAAAAATACTATTGCTGAAAAAATTGAATTATTAATGAGTAATTTATATTAATAATAACTAATGATCTTATCAACAGTCTATTAGGTAGTATTATTTTAAAATCACTATGATTAATATTAGTGTCTTAAATTTAAGTATGAATAAGCTCTTTTCGCCACATTGCTATAAATTATAATATAATTTCGATGTGATAGTTATAATACATACCTAATATAATATCTATTATTAACTATATTATTGTATCAAAAACCGTTACGACAAAAAAAATTAAAAAAATAATTTTTATTAATATTATTGTCGATACATAAATTACCCGAATAATAAAAAAACAAACAATAATAGATTCCAATTTCGTGAATTCTCTTTCGATTGAACGATTGACAATGGTCGATTTGAATAATTAGTTTGCTGTTGACAAGCGCGAATAATCATGGTTATTAGTATCGTTTATACTGTTAGATCATAAAACATTCAAACCATATCCTTAACAAAATAAAAAAAAAAAATTAAATAAATGGTAGGACCCAAGCAAAGAATATTTTATACAAAGAACTTTGAACCCGAGAGGCCGGGGACCGTGTCTAATGTTATACGCATCGATTACTGCATAGTGGAGTGGACTCGTATAATTTATTGTTTATTATAATAATAATATGTTATTTTCACACACTCGATAGTGTGTGTTCGATTAATAACGCAGTATTATGAGTAATCAGTATCGTTCATTTTATAATAAGTTTTTCATGTTATAAAGCACGACGTGTACCCGCGTGTTCTCTGTTTGATATCTGTGTAGATAATAGCACAGTAAAGTGGAAATTGAGATTGTGAAATAACATTAATTTTAAAGATTCATACGCGCCGTGTCTTCTGATTTCGTGGCTATTATCTGTCGACAATTTATTAAATTATAACGTACAAGAGATGCGGGTTTAGTAAATTCGAATCGGGTAAACGTAAGTCGACGTGCATCATTTTACCTGAGACGTTTTTTTACCGCGCGTCGATGAATTCGAACGGACCCGCTCGTTTTAAATATGTTTCTGCTATTTGACCGGTACCCACTAATATGTAGAATCGGCAAATTGTATTTTCCTTAGACCGGGACGAATATTTGTTGTTTACATTTTATTGGAAAAGTCGCGCACCACTCAACCACGGCCAATCACCAGTATTTTGTCGTAACTATATAGAATGGCACACACAATGGACAGCACTCTACGACATGCGAATTTCTAAAGAAAAAAAACTAATCCATTGTCACTAATAATCGACAAAATTATAAATTTTTAAGAATAAGTGATGACAAACACTGTCGGGGGGAACAGGAAACAATGAACTTATCGTCGTCAGTTAATAATATTGTCGTCACCAAATCGGGAAAATGATTTGAAAATGGATTTCGTCAGTCGATCAAACAATAAAATTTATTATTTTGTCATTTATCTAAACAATAATGTCTTTCTACTACAGAAATGTCCGGTAAAAGACAAAATGTTAACATAAAATTATTGAAGTTTGATTCTGGGTAAATTGAGCAGTCCCGAAACACTTTGTCGGGACAACGGGACGTCATATTCAAAACCGAGACATAATATGACAACCTTTTACTAGTGTATTATTGTACTACACATTATGTCTCTATTCTACTGTAGAAACTGTATATTTACATATTTCTTATGAACAATCATTTTACAATATTTTAAGAAAATAGGAAAAGGTCAAAAAGGAACTTTCATACATATATATATTTATATATTATTATGTATGAAAATATTACATTAAATACGAATTTTGAAGAAGGTACATGACATAATAATATTGTAATAAAATTTAAATTTGAAAGCAGTAATTTTCCTAAGTAAAGTTTATTACTTACATAGTTGTATTGTACCAACAATAAAATGTTTATTTATTTTACCTATGAATTTCGCCTATAATAGCTTATATATTATTACAGTGTACCGATTATACATATAATAATTGTTATAATTTAGCAATTTGTTCAAGTTTTATTTCAACTATACGCCAAATTAATCGAATGTACACAAAAAATGTTTATAGGGTTCAAGGTTGTAATATTATTTGAATTGTATTTCAATTTTAAGTGTTTTCAATTAAATAATAAATCATACGTATTCAAATATTTTAATAATTATTTAATTGCATGACACGCCGTATTATAATTTATATACCAAGCATTGTCGTCATTGTGTCGTATGTATAATATAAATCACGATTTTATACATAACTTAAACAATACATATATCAGGATATATCACGGATTTTATACAATAGTTTTAATAATCAATTCATTTTTTTATATTAATATACACATCATATAGTATTAATTCAATCAAATTATGTGTATCTGTATACAGTAAATGACATTTAAACAAGTTCATTGTTTTATAAAATATTTATTAAATTGATTAACTACATGGAATATTACATAGTTATATTATATTAACTTACCACTAAAAACTATACTTTCCTTCGAAAAAATACAGTAATAGTAATTTTCTTAAAGTTTTGCAACAACTTTGACTTTAATATGAAAACTAAAAACATGTTATTTACCGACTGACAACTACACAAGGTCAAATAAATAATGTTTGTTAATTGGAATATCATATCATGAAAATCATTTTTTAGATTCCAAACAAAGCACATGGAGTAGGTATATTGATTTTACAACCATTCTTTTTTTAAACGGTTTCCAACGAATGCTTTTTCGCGTAGGACTGCTCTAATAATTCTATTTATAGATTCCGTGCTTAAAATCTTTAACTGGTACCATACGGAAAAGTAATTTTTCCGTTTTTTTTTTCATTATTATATATCCAAATAAAGGCTGTGGACGACGAATAACTATTGAACTAATAACAACATATTATCCACTTGCATCCACTTGCATCCAGTTTTATCCAAACATACAGGTAGTTAGTTTTTATTTTTTATTTCACTCTTTAAAAACTATCAACGAAAAAATAACCTCTTCAGCCAAGTACCATCCACAGTAGATTTTAAATCTTTGTAGGTTAGTGGTATATTCTTGGAAAACGATAAAATTATCACTTTTCTTCGCAGTTTGCTCAAAATCGAATATCCTGGTATCCAATTATCATGTTGAATTGCTCTTAATATTATAATAGGCCGACCATTAATGTAAAGTTAATTATTAGAGTAAGTTTACTAATAAGTAATTAAAAGAGATTACCTTCACAGTATTTTCTTTGTAATGCGTTTTTCTTTTTGTTCCAACTTAACATATAAACAGATGTAAACATTACGTGTGAATAATATTTTAACAAATATATTCTGAAATATAATATAAGCTAAATAAGAAAAAAATAATAACTAAAATTACCTCATTTAATAAATAATTTGTAATTGCTTAACAATTACAAAAAATGACAATTAATGGGCATTAAACAACAGAAACGAAATATTATTAAGTTATAAAAAGATGTATAGTAATTAAATTGCTAAACGATTGTACTGTTGAATAAAAGATGGTACAAACCATACTATGAAAAAAAGGTTAATATTCTCGCATGGGATCAGATTTTTAATTATTTAACGTAGTTGTAAATTTAGGTTTATAAATCGTATTAGTATATTCTTATTTATTTTTGTAGAAATAAAAGGTTAAAAATTAATTTAACCTTAGTATGTTTAATATAAAGTAATAAGTATAATATCTAATGTCACAGATCATAAGAAGTACGCGGTCATCCTAAAGGAAAATTTAAGGTATTGGTTTGAAAAACAAAAATATCGAAAATAATCAACTTAAAATTCTGATCGTCTCAATAAAAAAATGTAAATATGAATTTTCATTACTGCTTTATACGTGTATCTCGTGATCAAATCGGTTATGATTGACCATAGTCGAGCCGTCATCAAGCCATACGGAAAAATCACTTCTTTGCGACGTATCAAACTCGCTGACACGGGAAACGACATATCCTTGTTGAACTCGCCATAAATCATTACTACTTTAGACTCCAAAAATTTAGTGAGTTTTGTCACGTATTAACTCTCAAAGCTAATCATTCGTCATATAATGTGCAATATTCCAACTCATATGCTCGTTCACACCGATTAACGATAGACGTTTCTGCCGATTCAATTTTAAGGTACCGCCACCGACACGTGGTCCGCGCAAAGAGATGCTCATCCACCTTGTACTCTTTCAAATCGTTAAGACATTCGGAATAACTCCTCATGGTGATAACCGTTCAATCACTTCCATTCTGCAGACGATTCAGAGACAGTGCAAATGAATAAAGAAATAGATTTTGAAAGAAAGAGATGGAGTAGACAAAAAAAAGCGACAATTACACGGAACAGAGAATCACATAATGCTGCGGGAGAAGACGTGAATACAAAGCTTAAACTCTACGATTAGGAGGAAAAGTTGAAGAAGAATAAGACTAAGAAAATATAAGTATGGTTATACACTTAGTTTATAATATATGATTTACAAAAAACTGGCAAAGCCATTTGGCTTAATTTATAATTATAATGAAGAACGGATAATTTATTGTTATTTTTAATTGTGAATGAGGAATGAAATTATTATGATTTAAAAATGTACGAATATCATTCATTTTATATTTATTTTTTAGTTGAGATTTGAGAAAAATATAAGCTTAATTTGCTTCAAAATTATACTAATCTGTCAAATAATATACTGAATTATATTTTGTATTATTGCAGTCTATAATGCAAGAACAATAAAATTCCAACTGTTTGTGGGCCGTTTGAGAAGGTCGATAAAATATTAACAAGGAATATTCCCGTTGTACATTTTTAAAGAATTTTTTCGTCTTCATAATATTTTGGGACATTTTTGAGTATTGTTAGAGTATATTTTTTTAAGTCACAGCATTAGTTTTAGTAAAATTAATATTGTACCTATCCCGTGCGAGTAATAATGTTACGCGTAGTAGTAGATACGATATTTCCCAATGCATGTAAAATGTTAAATGGGTTTTATTTATTATGTTTGTGTATTATTTACCTATACAAATAAAGTTGTTGTTGAAAACTGAAAAAAACGCAGAGCTATATTTGAAGTTTTTATTATAAAATATTGAATTATGCACATAAGTTTATAAGTTTTAAGTTTTAAGAGATTTTTATAATTTTTCCGATTTTGATTTCAGCTTTTAAAAAACTACTATTGGCGTATTTGAAACTGGTATTGAATATCAGTTTCAAGTCCTGCATAATAAACGTCATTACTTATTATAATCAAATAACGCTATCGCTCAAGAACACAATACTATATTGTTTACCAGGAATGTTGATAGTTTATTTAACCTAATTTAAACGCGAATAAAAAAATAAAAAAATAAAAAAAATTTACATTCCATCATAATAATAAATAAATTATTATTATTTGCTATTAGGTTGGAATTTATATTTTTTTTAATTTAATTCATTTTTTTTTCGTTTAATCACGTTTATTTTAATAAGTATTGTACGCATATGCGCATTATAATTGTATTTTTGTAATATATATTTTAATTAAAAGTACCGTATTATTATGTTGATATGCTAATGGATTTATTTGCGAATACCTAATTAATTAAAAAAATATATTTGTCTTGGTAAAGTTAATTAATTTCACAGTAGTCAGTTTATTGTGAAAATTACGTATAAACCATTATGCCATGAACTGATTTTTAATATTTTTAAAATGATATAAGTACTACCTAATTAGAACAGTGTTATTCAAAACACCGTTAAATCTATGGAAATAGAAGTTTTAACATGAATGTGCAATATTAAAACTATATTGAAATACAGTTTACATTACATTTTATGCGACAATCTTATTTATTATACTTTATAGACGACCATAAAGTACCTACTTGAAATGGCCAACTTAAAATTTAAATTAAACTAAATTCTATTAAATTTAATATAATGAAAAAATATAAAATTAATGTGTAACTAAAGCATTTATGTAATATTATTGTGTCCAATCCAAGTATAAATCTTCTTCTTGGAGATTTTCTTATAAAATCTGTCAATTTTTCCTTTTTTTTTAATATAAATTTTTATTTTCTAAATAGCATTAAACTATATATTTTATTTTGTAGAGCCAAACCATTCAATCTGTCAATTAATCGATTGATGTTATTTTTAGATACGTTTTATAGTCTTCTTAAGACAAATAATACTTAGGTACGTGATTTAGACGTTACAGACAGAACAGCAATCAGTAGTAGAATGTTCTTTATCGTCTGTGATGATGAATTTGAACAACGTTGAATTTTTATTTTACACAAATCGCAGGTAGATTTTTTAAATTTTTATTTATCCATAACCTTATGAATATTATGTATACTAATGTTTCAATACTTTTCCGTAAAAACACACACATAGTGCGTCAGTATTTAATATAATAATGTATATTTAAATATTTAACTATTGAAAAAATACAAATCCACATCGTTTATATCTGCGTACATCATCTTCTATATTCAAATTTAGGTATTATCATACGTCAGGAAAACGGGTAATATGTATGAGACGTGTATTGTAAACGTCATAGCAGCTAGATATAATACCATCGAAATTGTACTTTCATAATACGTAGTTAATCGTATAATTTATAATATTATTTGCTGTTGAATGTTGACGATTTTGAAGTAGAAATGGCTTACAAGCAACTTGAAGACTATAATAGTCGAAAACACCCGACATGTGTCGGTATGCATTATAAGACATAATAATATGTATAGTTTATGTACGTCACGTGAGAACATAGTTGTGTGTATATGTGTGTTTGTAAATTGCGTTATACGCCCACCGCTGTGTTCGGAAACTTTTCCGTTCAAAACCCGAAAGTAACATTTTGTTAATGCACGTATGAGCGTATAACTGGGCAAGTTAACTAATTTTTTTTTTAACTCGTTAAGTTGAATTAGAAAATTTTAGTTTAAGTTAAAATAACGGAAACAGAGAGGCTGTATCCAATTATGGAACCCTATATATAGTTACTAACAGTAGTTATTCATTATTTAGGATTATTTTTGATTAGATAATTATTTAAAAGAACACGACACCATCGGTACTATTAAAGGATTTTAAACTAATGTGTTAGTGCGAGATTAAAATTTGAAATCCAGATCGTAGGTATAATGGAGTCAATAATTCAACACTCGACAATAATTTAGTATTTACCGAACATAAACGAAATATTATCTATAATATAAGTTGTCATTATTAATAACATATAACATTGTAATAAATGTCCATTATTCTCACATAAAGCATTGAATATTTAAAAGTGTTTCACTCAAAATCGTGTTTGTTTTTATTTTACTTTATTTTTGTTCCATATTTTTAAAACATTAATTCATTGTTAGACATTTACAAATATGAAAATGTACAATATTTTAAAATTCGTTGAAAATATATGAAATTTTTTTAGGAAACTCATCAAAATAGTGAACATTTTCAAATTATTTTTTAGTAAAAAATTAGTACAAATTTACAGTTTTAAAAAAAAAAATTAGGTATTAAAACGTATAATATTGGTTTTGATTAATTTTTTATAATTCAATAATATTATTCATAGGGGCTTGAAATTTTTTGCCACTTTATTTACTCATTTTATTCGTTATACACAATAATATTTTATAACCTTATTTTTTTTAACCTATTCACACCATTCTATATATCGGTATTGGCTTATAATTATTTAATTAGCTATATTATGTATATCTATGATTTATTTTTAGTAAAAATTAGTTTAACCAACCGTATTATCAATGGAAAATAAACTACTAATAATCTGCAATATAAATTAAAAATATATCGTAAAATGTCCATAAAACCGTTTCCTATTTAAATAGTATTTCGTACCTATGTATATTATCATTAACACGTCCTACTCAATATGATGAAGTACTCTTGCCACCTATACTATTCAACAAACAGACTTCACTGATTTTTAAAGTTATATTATCTTTTTACTGATTTCCGATTGACATTCAAATAGGTAATTTACGTTTTAAAGTTTTACCAGGAAATGATGGGTAGAGAAGTATCGCTAGTGAGAGAGCGGGTACAATGACTAACGGTTGATAACCTATACAAATAAATATTAATAATAAATAACTTAAACGAAAACTTTTTATTCATTGATATTCGTTTATTGGAAATATATGATTATTTCACTGTGATATATCATAAATATGAAGACATATTTAAACGTATTCATTTCAAATGCCGACCAGTATAATTGAACGATTATATTATAAAATGACGTGTTCATAGTGTTACCCACGTTCCGGCGTAGAATGAAAAAAGGATTGAAGTAGCCGATAAATAAGACGGTTCGACTATTAACATTATACACGCGGTACCTATTATTATTCACTGTGGTGATAATTAGTTTATTTGATATCCGATTATTAAGAATTGTTTTGGCGCAAACGGATTACAATAAATACCTAGTATTGTTTGAAGTGGATTTCGTTTTCATTCAAAAGAGCAAGTTTATTATAGATCATCAACTTTATACTTGTGCGCTGTATAATGTTTATTTTATCAAATTGTCACCGATAATACCTGCAGAGTACAGGATTTTTATACTGTTGTGTATGTCATTATACTATACGAATCGTAAATTTCTACCAACTCGCTTAAATCATTATACACACATATATTATATATTATAATTAAACATATATATATGTAATGCATATATTAAAATAAGCACATAGAAATTGGATAATTTTTCTACCGTGATTAACTTTTTATATTTCGTCGTTCTGGTTTCGCGGTTGCTGCAATTCTCACAATTTGCGTAAAATTTAATTAAATATTTTATACTTAACAACACCTTTATTCAACATTTTACAATTAAAATACGTATTAAATGATTTATTTAAAACAATCATAATCATGAAGATATTGAACACATGCATGAGGTATAACCGTATAAGATAATTACTGTTTTGTTATATTAAATTGGTTTCAGGAAGCGGGTGTTATTTAAAACGACCTATATATATACGCATAATTTTATTGTGGTAAGAGCGTAAATAAATTAAAATAAAATTATTGAGATTCATATATAAATATAATTATTTTGAAAAATGAAGCATTTGAAAAGATGCATTTGGGGTAAAAATTCAACACCAAAAACGTTTTTCGAACAACACAAAGTATCTAGTCGAGAAAATTTGTACTTATGTAGTTTATGTCGGGTACGTTTATTAACTTTAATTTTTTAATAAAAATATATTAAAATGGATTCTAATATTACTTAGCATGCGTACTATCTGTTATGTTGCTGGACACTGTATCTGTGCGGATAAATCGCAATACTATCTAAACACACCCGATGATGTTATTGGGATAGTAGATACTGTAAGACTACATGCTGTTGTTTATTATAAAAAAAATATTAAACCGTAGTTCCCTACTCCGCGAATGTAAAAATTAAACATTTTCAAATAAACCAGATTAATATTGAATAGACTCTGCCACTCCGGTATTGGCATTGGTACTTTGTCGGTAAATTTGTTTGTAACTCGTTGAGAAAACAAAGGACGAACCGAGTTTATTACAATTAAAAACGTATGTATAGAGGTAATAGAGAAATAATTAATACAGTGAGTGCAATAATAGTGTATTTTTAAGCATGGAATTAAAAGTCAACTCTGTATAGATTATAGTTGGGAATATAGTGGTACAACTATTGCATAATGTAATTCGTTCGGTTTGTTGGATTATTATTACGTTCAGAGTTATTTTAAAAGTGTATAGTAAATGTTATGGTGCAGGCGTGTTGAACAATAGCACCCGTGTAAACAAATCAACACAACAAAAATATCGAAAATTATTTAGAGAAGTATAAACAGTCTTATATTATTTAACTCTTCTAGTGATAAAAGAAGTGATTCACTGCAGTATACCGCGAGTTCAAAACAATACGATTTATTTATAAAAATCTAGTCTTATCAGTATGAGACATTTTTAGAAAAATAAAAAGTCATAGAAAAGCAAGTATATTATGTAATTTTTGCGCTATTATTGTAGTGAATATAATATACATTAAATAGTATACAAATTATATTTTTAAACTAAGGAAATAAGTTGTTGTAAGAGTTGTTTAAAAACAGTTTAATTGAGTCACAATTTCATAAAATTCAGTTGAGAATTTCTTTTTCTATACATCAACTTAAAAAAAAAAAATATCGATATAAAACATATATTTTTTAATTATTGAAATATTCTTTACTTGAAAATTATAGTAACCATCGAAGTTTATGTCCGGATACAAATTAAATAAACGTATTGTACGTATTCAACAGTTATAATATGTGAATGGCGAGGGTTAAATAAATACAATAATATGCAGACATTAAATTTTAATTAAATAGATATTGTGCATATTATACTATTATTTGTGTTATTGGTAAATCGTTGATTTAAGTCATATAAAATAAGAATATCTAAATGTGTTAGTTTTAAAAATGTAGACGAAAATATATGGTAATTTTACATTTCAATAAGAAAACGTAATTTAAATTTATTTGAATAATTGTTACATTGTATCAAATTATCGACAATTGAAGTGAAATACCTACTCTAAGAATAATTATATAGGTTCATGTTATATAAATTAATAATGAACGGCCTTAGATATTAAAATGCAATCATTTAAAAAATATTTATTTTTTTAATACACACTTTAAGAATAGATTTTAAAAATTAAAATTAAAATTTTCATATCGAAAAATATATTTGATAACAATATCATTAACTTTGTAAATTAATGAATTAATTAAAATAGAAGTTCGATGTAGTTACTCAGTATTACGTAATACGTGTAATATTATTTAATTATATTAATAATTAATGCATTTAACATATTCAATTACAATTTATACACTATATTGTCTAGATTTTATTGATTTATTGATTTGAGCCGCTTGAGGTAATATTATTTTATATTAGTGTCTATCGTTTTGAATATAATTTGTTACTGCGGTGGTTATGTAGGTTAATTATATGTATTTAATGGTACCAATTATTATGAAATAACATATTATCGTAAATAATTAGTAATTTACATATGTATATATATTTTTTTTTTTTAAAAGCGGAAAGAGTTTATGTATATATGCGCTTTTAAAATACCTCCTAAATGTCTAGTATTTCAGTCTCCAATAAATATTGCGTGTTTGGTATTTCAGTATTTCATATATAGAAGGATTTTCGCGATATTATGAGTCATCAAAATATAACAACCATAAAATCAAACTATATACTATAGTAGAACTTCTAGTACGATAAGTTTATCATCATTTAGTTAAACTCTGCTTAAATATTGGGTAACCCGACTTGGCAATGTCTTGCACATCGTCTTTTATTGGTCACCAAAATATACTTTGTTTCTTATTTTTATTACGATAAGGTTGTATGATATTTTTATGACTGATTTATAAAATTATAAAAATAAACTCAGTGAAGTTGACTTATGTATATTTTCGAAATTGTAGCCATTAAATGTGTACAAAAATTAAGTTACCAAATACCAAATTGTATGACATTAATTTATTAATATTATATAACCAAATAATTTGAATACCTATGGATAAAAAATTTAAGAAACCAGCGTATAATAATTTATACATATACAGTGTATGTTATGGTTTTTGTACGTATCTACAGCAGTACTATTACAGTGGCGGTTTATCACAAAGATGGGCCTGTGTGCAAAACTAAAAAAGTCCACCTTCCTACATCTATTTATTCTAAATAATATAGGTATCTATATATACATAGATTCAAATTTAAATTAGGAATTTGTATTCTAAAGTTCTAAAATCTTATGCAAATCCACAGGTACTTTTAATTATATACTTACAATATCTATGTATTTTATAACAATGATATACTGATATAAGATTGAGGGTAAGCGGTCACTTTGTACGGTCAGTTAAAATTTTAGATTTCAGAACGCGGACACTTTGTATCAATATATACATAAAATATATATTAATGTATATAATTAAATATCTAAGTTTTAAGTATATATAATGTAAATTATTAAAATGTAAAAATTAAATATAAAAAAAAGTAAATTTATTAAAAACTTTATAAAATATAGTATACTATATGTACTATTAGTCAAAATAATCAGTTTAAATCAATTAAAAATGTGTACAATATAAATATAAATAAAAAATAATATTGAAAAAACAATCTATGTCAAAAAGGAGAAATAATGTTAAAATCGACATATACAAGTATAATATATGGAATTTAAAAATTCAAAATTAATATTTTGTGTTGTACTGGTTACATAAAGACATAAAGTTAATATAGTTTATTTTCACCAAAATTAGATTTTTGCTTCTTATGTTGCCTATAACTACATCCATCCAATTGTATTGACCGCAAAACTGTCCAAAAACTCAGAGAATGTATAAGATACTTAGATTTACCAAATAATATTTAAACTTAATAATATTTTTAATAAAATTGTTTATAATATATACATATGTACATACTTTATGTATATAATAGTACAAAGTTTCCGCGTTCTACAACGTACCTTTTTACCCGACCGTACAGTATCCGCGTTTCGTACTTTTAATGCTCGACCATACAAAGTGACCTAGAACCAAGATTGAAAAAATGAAAACCATTTGAAACTGAAAACATTTTTTTTAATTTTTCGTACATAACTGTATTTATTTAATTTTTTTTTTTCTGTAGAACGTTGAGCAATAATGGACCCTCCTCCCCCAAGCCGAGGGACCGTGGCATTTGCACACATCGTATACATTTATGACACACCATTGGTACTATAAAAACGCAGCGTAAAAGCATAGGATGAAAAAGTACTATGATTGAGGTTTATATAATTATTAATTTAGCTTTTACTGGACATAGTGTATTTAATGAGAGTATAAATCAATGTCCAACTGATATTTATATATTGTGTACATTCAATATAATATGTAAAATATGTTATATGTAAATATTAGTTACCTACAACTAAAGTTTAATAGTTTGTGGAAGGGTATACTATGTATTCAATTGCAATCATATACTCAACTCAATCAAAACCCGTTTATTTATATAGGTACAAATACAATTTTTAATTGGCTTTGAGAAAGGTTTTTTCAAACTTTTAATTAACAAATTAAAAAATTATCAATTACTATTTTTTTTAAATTCTTATGGCAGAAAATAAAGGGAATCAATGGTTTGATGTGAAGTTTTTATTTCTATAAACCCACACTTTTTCGGAGCAATGAATGTATTAATTTTACAACGTGTGTCTTTTTTTCTATTGATGTCGATCTCGATAAAATATTTTTGGCTACATTTGGACTAATATTTCGACTAAAGAATGTAAAGTAAAAAATATTAGTTTTTTTCACTAACTATATAGGTAGATAAAATAATATTCATATATTACATTATACTATAATGTAATATGTTACTATATGTATAATAGTAGGAAGTGACAATATATACGAATTTTATATAGTAAAAGTGTACTATTATATACTAAATATAATATTATTATAGTCCATATTAAATATTCACAAAATATTATATTTTATTTAATATTATTACATTTATGACTTAGGGACAGATTTCGATAAAATATTTTTTTTTCTTTTTTTACTGTTCTAGAGCAATGCATTCCAAGTACATATAATATAATAATAATTATAACATGATATAATTTAATGAAGATATAATCTTGTAACAGATATTTTAAAAGTGACAATTATTTGATAAAAAAAGCAATACGTATATTAACGAGTAGTATTCAGATGCAAGGAAAGTCTATTTAGATTTTCTTATTTTATGTCTGTTAGTCTTTAACACAGTAAAAGCACGTCGATTTTAAACTTTGAGAGTGGCTTAAAATTAGATCTAGTTGATCTGAAGAAGATTTGATACTTAAGGATCCAAAAAAACCAAAACTCTACAATAGTTACGTTTCAAGGGTACTTAATTATTAAGTGAGTCACTACAATAATTTGTTGATCGAACAGATGATTTTTTTCGAAATTATAAAAAAAAAAAAAATCAAAAGTTTCACATACATACAAATGGCACAAACGAAACAAGATAATTTTAAAATGTATTCCTTAAGAATGTAAAACGCTAATGTAAATATTTAATGTGAATTTAAATTATCTACGGTTTATTCGTTTATGATTTGAAACAAAACAAGAAAATCATTTTACGTGAAAATTCCCATGTTTCTGATCATATTCTTGGGGTTTTCTTGTTCAGAAGAGTATGGGGAAATTTTTTTTTTTACTTTTGACCTCCGATGTATTAACTGGATTCACTTTCCCACCATAAAAGATATTGTAGTCGAACAATGCTTTTACCCATGCATGTCTAACGTTCCCTACTTCTAATGACAATACCGTAGATATGCGTATGATTAAACGTGCATGTATAAAATTAATGAATTTAAAAATATAGCCATTTTATATCACTTTTGTGTCGACATTAACTTGATAAAAGCGTAAATTAATTGATTGTGCATAAGTGCTACGACACTCTATGATGTGCATATATTATACAGCTTAAAATACTTTACATTTTGCAATATTGTATATACCGTAGAAAATTGTATTCAAAATATTATGTTCAAAAAGAGTTAACAAGCTCAAATGTATATAATATATAATATTACATACTCGACACCGAAAAATAGCGACCACTAGCGGGGCGTTGATCAGAGTGCTAGTTAATATTTTTTTTACTAATGTCTTCAATACACAATGCACTTTGCTCCACAGAAAATGAAAAAAAATAAAAATAAAAATGTTTTTCGGGAAGTAAAGTTCTATGATTTAAATTTTTATTTTGCATTTTTGTCATATTTTCTTCATAATTGCGCGTCTAGTAAATTGAAATATATTATATTATTTTCCATGTAAAAAGTAAATATTATAAAATGATTTAATATTATAAATTTATAGAATTTTAAATTTTTTGAACACGTATTACATCTATTATATACTACATTAAATATTTATGATTTTTCTTGTACGTTAATGGAAACCTATAAAAAGTATAATAATGATGATGCCCATATGAAAAAAAAAAAGTCATTATAATATTTTGTATTACTGTTATTGACATTGACTCAGTCAATGTAACTGCAGTTTAGTTGTAAGTTTCAAGTTAATTGTTCGAATGCGTCTGTAGTCTACCATAATTATTTATGGTATATTCATACATTGAATGACATAGCCCATAATAAATATATATATTTTTTTTATTTATTATAGCCATAAATAATCCATGTTTTATTCTGTTGTTTTTTTATGCTTTTCAAGACTTTTAAATATGCACACCAATATCAGCAATATCATTTGTATACAATTTCTTAGATTGTTTAGTTTTGCTGTTTTGAATTATGCGTTAAAAACTTTCCCCTAGTTCTTGCTTATAAAATTGCTGAATTTAATTTCGATGACGTATATTATTATAAGGCTAATCAATAATACAATTTTCACACTTTTTTCATTTTAAAAAGTTAATAGTATTTTTGTTATAAGCGGCTGAAATAGAGCTTACAAAAGGTAATAAATTAATCGAGTGAATACAATTTTTAAAACATCCGACGACAAGTAAGTATTCAGAACCTTTTTTTGCGCAATGATTTAATATAATATTATTTTCGAATTGTTTTAATACTAATAAAAAACTATATAGTTTCTAAGACTTTGACGGATTGCGAGACGAATATTACTCAACACCATGATTTAGCTTATACATTGTTGTTATTTGAATTCCCCCTTTAGTTGCAACATTTTAATACATTTTAGTTGTTAAATTCATGTTGTCTATATGTGAAGCTTATTATTTTATTTTCAATAGCTAACAGCTCCAGCTGCAAGCGAAAACGAAATATGACAACTAGATGCATAGTAGTATATTATTATACAACATTGTATTATTCAACATTTTTTGAAAGCCAATTTCCTAGTCGAATTTGAAATAAAACAATTCTTATTAATTATCTAGTTCATCGTGAATTAGATTAGATAATAATAATAAAAAATATTTTAACAAATGTCATGCAGCCATTTAACAAACCCAAAAAATCTAAAACTTATAAATAAAAATACATAATTTACAATACCAACAAAATTTCCAAAAATTAGTTTTTTCATTGTAACAAATTTAAACCTAAATTATGTACAGTTGCCTAAAAAACAACAAAAATAACAAATAAAAAACTGTATCAAAATTAAATAAAAAATATTTCATAAAAATCATTATTTTTTTTTCAATCTTAACAATATTATTGAGCGGTTACAGTTATTACAGAAAACCGAAATAGACATTTTCAGCCCAAACACGTTGCATTGTGTGTTGTTTAGCCGTTTATTTTTATTTTATTTTTTCATAAAAATGTGCAAATCAAGTCTTTTTGTATGAATAGATTTTATTGAGTTGGCAGTTTTACGATCTTTTTAGGTTCTCATCGAATATTCGTCCAGCTAACAACATCACAAGACCAACAAAAGCAGGGTAAAATCCGAGTAAAAAAAAAAAAACGATTTTCGAGGGAAAAAACTTTTAGAACTTCTTCATTCAACGACGTTTATGGTTTATGCAATCTGTCGAAACCGACGACAATCGACAGTGACTGTTATATAATATTATGATTTTGTGTTATACAGTATATTATTCGCAATGCAGCCGTGCTATTCAAATCAGTTGACGGAAATTATTATCGACATTCATACGCAGTGTGCCGGTATAATTCTGAAGCCTATAATATGTATATACAGTCGTATTGTATAGTAGGTATATTCATAATATAATATTATTTGACAACGCATATTCAATTTATATTAACAGACAGAGAACTAAAATATACATAATATATTATGACGTGTAATTGTGCATAATACGTATTCCGGAATAATTTTTTATTAGTAGAATTAGCTATGCATATATAACGCGCAGTGGTGAAACCTCCGAATAGCGGACACTCTCGGTTACTAAATCTTTTTCTGCTATTTCGAGGTGTTCTGTAGTATTAGGATGAGGGAGGGGAATTAATGGAGGAGATAAAATCATTAAGTTTAAATAAGTAAAATGAGAACATAATAATATTATATGCACTGGGTTATAAATTTAATTTACATAATTTTATTTTTAAATGTGATTACAAATTATACAGATATTGATAATTATTAGTCTCTAATTTAATACATACGTAAATACGCAAATAAAAAAAAACACCGATGCATACACTTAATTCCATGGTCCCTATACAGTCTTGTGTGCAAGTTTATTCGGTAAGGTCACAGTACCTACTAATAAAAGAAAATAGTACAGTTTTCCACTTTAATTGACTAAATAAAATGACCTACGTCTTATACAGTAGCCAATGCGTTCGGTAACTTGTAATATGAAATGTTGAAGTTTCTATATTTCCTCGAGCATGTTCAGTTTCACCAAGACATAGTTGTTATACTGAAACCAGTTCACTTATCGTTATACCTAGTATAAGCACGTTTTAATAACGTCGTTTTTTCATTATTTTTAAATAAAGATTAATACATATATATACTGTGTGTCCACTACTCGGAGGTTTCTCCATTAAATAATAGTAAAAATGCCCCCGATCCTAAAATACCACCCTGTCCATTATTATTTCGAAATTTCACTTTAAAAGGTATCAGTTAGAGGAAGTTTCACTATAATCATATCTAGTGTATACCTATGTAAAACAATTATTATACATTTATGTCCATGCACAGTGGAATAAAACGTGATTGATTTCAGTGTACAATTATATGATTTTAAATTACGATTTATTAGTTTGAATATTACATATTATACCTAATAATAATAACAATAATTGAATAACAAAACGCATTGATTAGTTAGTGCATGTAATAATATTTACATCATAATATACTAGATACCTATATTGTATTATTCACTGTGAATGAGCTAATAATATTTTGTTTGGCATAGATCGTAGATATGAATGATTGACATATTATTATTCTATTATTAAAATATCAAGTATAAAATGAACACGGCAACAATACATTTTAAAAATAAATACAATTCTATACTTCTACCCAACACAGTAAAACAAAAAACAAAAAAAAAAACAAAAGAAAATTGAACATTATTTTACGTTTCGACAATACTCAAATAAATAATCAATGAAAATGTCACATCACTATCGGTAGTAGTATAATATTTTTCAAATATCAAAAAAAGTTTGACTTTGTTAAAAAGGCATGCACAGTAAATGTCATAGTTTATCAAAGTATTTTTATCTCTCAAAAAATATTAAAAAGTTTTTGAAATGACCTGTCTAAAGTACTATTTGTGTTAAATTTCTAATGGATTGATACATGAAACATTATTGATGCGTTTCTTTTGCCTGAAAAATGATACCGTGCTTTATTAAAAAAAAAAAAGTGCACAGTCTTGAAACCCAATCGACTCCAAGTATAAAATTTTCAAATAAATTGTTTAAATTCTGTAGATACATTAGCTATACTATGGTATATTATATTATATTATTATTGCCACAAATAATAATAAATATATTATATTAAATTAAATTAATCTTTATATTTTTTTATATTTTTTATTCACATTGTTTTATTATCTATTAAAATAATTGAATAATAGGTATATTATATTATTATATTACTCTACTTCTAGAATTATTACCACATTGGATAACAATATATTATGAGTCATTATGATTGTCATTCATTACTATGACTATAGTGGTTTTAGATTTGTCAAAAATAATTCTATAATCGTAATTCGTGTATACACGTCATATATACAATATTTAATTTACAATAATATAATATATCAGTACGGTTTACGAGTAGGTTATATAACCTACATAACCTATATAACCGTATATGATTATATATATTATGTATCAAATGTCCATCACAATATTATACGATTAGAATATATCGTACAAAAATATATTAAACGACACGTGGTGTTCTCGTCTCGCAGTGACCCAAAGAAAATAGCTATAAAATGGTAATAATATTATTATCACTTTCAAAATGTATTGACAGTAAACCGTTTATTGCGTGTATCGCGATAGTGACGTATATTATACTTCCGACGCGCCCTATCGAGTGGCTCACAACAAAACATACTTAGCAGCAGCGCGACCTTCCAGCGTAATGATATTTATCTACACGTTCGGTTATTTTACGACGTACTATGGTACGCGTTCGGATTTTCGATAGTACACGGGTGATGTGTGTGTGTGTGTGTGTGTGTGTGTGTGTGTGTACACTTAAGTTGTTAACGAATTAGTTTACACGCATAGCATACCTATACTAGGCGCGGGTAATCGTTTAAAACAATAGCGCAGTTTTTGAACGTAAAACTGGAAATCTGAAGAACACTCTACGCCTATCTAAGAACATTGTAATTATTAGCACTACGAACTGACGGGAGTGGACTCGAGAGGTGAGCGGCTCTCTGTATTGTTGTACAGCCCGATGACGTGCGCGAGACGTACGAGTCCTATACATTACAGTGTTGTGAATCGCGATGGCGGAGTGGCAGTCGACTTAATCTCACCCGAGACCGTGGGTACGTAGGCTTACACTGTGTATATTATGATGATAATATGAAATTATGATATAGTCATATTTAAATAACAGTCGTCGCGACCAGTCTGTGGCGTATCAGTGGCGTAGCCAGTGGGAAGGTTGAGGGGGCTGCAGTTCCCCCTAAATATTAAGAAAATTTAAAAATTATTTTAATTTTTAATGGTCTATGCAAATCGCAACAAAAATCCCAAAATGTGTTTTACAAAAATCGATCCCTTCCCCCCCCCCATAAAAATTCTGTCTACGCCACTGTGCCATTATAATATTATGACGTGATCATCGGGGCTGCCGTACATAATAGGTCGGTGGACTAAACACCGATAAATTGCGCTGTACATAAAAACCATATTATAATATGTACACTTACGCATATTTGCCATACGCACAAGGCACAGTAATTATATATCGTGCGAATTACACGCATTATACGCGCGTAATGTATGATGATGTCGGTACAATACAATACTTTATACATGTACAGGACATATACAGGTACATATATACGTATTGTTACTAATCTTATGTCATGTATATAGTATACCTCGTTATATAGTTCTGCACAACTATAATTTTACTCTCTAATAACTCTCGTGCGTTGTACGTGTACAACTATGAAGGTAGGCTTACTATGTGCACTAGTTCGTACGAAGAAGAATGTGCACTCAATCGTATAAAATACATTATGTATACACATAATATAATATATTATACCTTATTACCCGCGTATATGCCAGCCACGAGTGAGCCCAGTCTATTGTACCAACGACAAAGGGACACGAGCCGTTTTATTAGCTGTAGGTATTTATATATATATATATATATATATATACGAGTATGTAGTCCTTTCTTTTACCGGAGGACAAAAGCGGTTTCGTTCCGAATTTGTATGCTCAACTCGAGAGTGGCCGCCTCTATTTAGGTATACGTTTACGTACACTACACTATGTCTATATAGGCAAACGGTTACCAATGTAAAAATTAAAATTAAATAAATAAACGGCACCGGAATAGGTAGTCCTACGAATAGCTCTGCCCGACTACAAAATATGTATTCGTTTTTTAAATCAAACCCGTTTCGTCGGAAAAACAATAATCGCATCCGACGTCGCATTACGTACAGTCGGTTAATAAACGATGTACTACAATGGAACGTACTATAACGCAGTTAAACAATAATACAGTGTATTATAATGTGTACGCACAATACGATTTGTCCTTCATAAATACAATTAAAAGTTCTGGCGTTCAGTCGGTTAACTATGTAATATTATACAGCGATGGCATAAATTATTATATTATTGTATGGTATATTAATATCGTATTAAACTCGGGGCGACTAAGTAAGAATAATATAATATGGGTTTATGGCGAATAATTATTTCTATTTTCGATAGACGAACGCTAATTCAATCACAAGTCACGGAATAATATACAACGGTAATAGTGTGATTGAATTATTTATACGACATCATCGGAGCTCACGCGGCCGCACAACGGCTCTGCATCCGCGCGCACAAAACGACCGATTGCGCCGACTCTATGCAGAGAAACGAAGATTATTACACTCAAATCGTCTAAAAATACGTCTTAACGTTCGTAAAGCTAATAGCGTAATTTTCATATTCGGTTATTTACACGACAGACGTGTACACACCGAGAGCCACTAAACTACGTATATATATGTGTGTGTGTGTGTGTGATCAAAAGACATAAGCGTACGCCGAACGTTTAATATATATTAGCAACATTTAACCTTGTGCGGAAACGGTCGTGTAAACAAATTACGTACCCACATAATAACATGTAGTGTTTTGAGTGGGCCGAGTAAGTCTGCTGGAGGGGCGGCGGCGTTGTAAGCAGAAGGATGAAAATGCCAAAGCTTTTTGCCGCACAGAACGCGAACGTTCTTATACAGTCGCAATTAGTTTATACTTTCGGTAAACATTAAGTGAGAAAAACGAAAACGTTTTACTTAATACTTGAACATTAAACGTCGCGCACAACGCAATTGCCGATTTAAGCACACACACACACACACACATATTTAAGTATTTAACGGATTAACCATCGGGTAACTATTACGACGTGTATATATGTTTTAATTTTTTTTTTTTTTTTGCCGCCTTAAAGACCCGACGCGTTTAAACTACCGTCGCGCATAATCCTGCGGCGCATGCAACAACCAACCGGTTTTATTGTGTTTGAACGTTTTTAAACGCCTTAACTGCAATTCGTAATATGATTATCTAATAACACGTGATACAGTAAATAAAATGCAATAAACATTAAACGATTAATTACATTGGCCGTCTAGTTGACATAATATTATACTACTGCACCCGGGACCGGGCACGCGGGACGACGATACGGCGGAAAATCAATTAATCCCCTTAGCGCCGTGCACGTACCTACAACATGTACACGATCAAAGGGTACACCGCCACGCTGCAGATATAGGTCCGCGCGTATTATGTGTGCGCCGCGGCAGTACGGTCCGCGTTCGAATGGTAACTTTAATAATTAATTAATGCTATGTTACGTGTACGTTTATTGCAATATATATATATATGTGTGTGTGTGTGTGTATATACATTATATTTTATGTCTGCAACAGTTAACGAAACTTAATACGAGCACTGAACAGCAGCAGCCCCGCCGACTCGATAACGAAAGACACGGGTATTTTCACAGAAGCTGGTTGTTTTTTTTTTCCCGTGTGTGCATCTCGTGTTATCCCCATTGCCGATTGGCGGATTCGCAAAATGAACCATAAATTCGCGAAAGCGACGAGTTTAAAATGGCCTGCGCTTTGTAGCGTGCTGTGGAAATTATTTTCGAATCGGTAAAAACAAAACCATATTATATTTTTAAACGGCCAACGCGGATAACAGTGTATACTTACATACGGTAATATGTGTAAGTCGTTTATAAGATGTGGGCATATAGGTAATAATATTATCATTTCTCTCTCTTTGTCTCTACAATGTGGTATTATTATAAACAGTGGACGGATTTATATCCACATCAAATTTAATCGTAAAATTAAATATTAAATACTATAGTAAATTAATTAAAGAAAGATATTTCGTCAACTTCACTATAAGTTGATTATCAATAACATTCTTTATCCTTAATCTATAAAATATTAGCCCAAATTAATAAAAAGCGAAATCAAAAATTAAATTCATATTTTACCTTATTATACTTGTTAATCAGAAGTTGCTTAAACTTTATGGATTTATCTATATGAATGAGTATATATTATATTATATAACTAAATAAATATATAGTAACGAAGTACACTTTATGTTTTGGTAATTCTAGTTAGAGAATAATTATTTATAAAAATGTACTTATCTAATATCTATTGGTAGTCTGCGGGTAAAAAAATGGAGTACCTAGAAATAAAAATTAATGTATCTAGTATTTTGATATAATATGTAGACAGTAAGGTACCTACAGAGTACAGACTCTGTATATATCCGTAAATGTAGGTAACTTATATTCCATAAAGTCTTATTTTATTATTGATAAAAAAAAGGTATCTTGTATCTTTATAGTTTTTTAAAAATTGTTTCATTCCCGGTAAGACAGATAGTTGTCTGTTAATAACATATTTTACTCTGTCGGGAAGAAGTAATAATAACGGTACGATTTTCACAAACGTATGACAAATAACGTCATAGAGTAATAACATGATGTATTTTTTTATTAAAACACAAATATAAATATTAATGCATGTGGTATTGAATAGCTCTTTCAAAGAGCTCACTTTAATGAATCACCACACTAATAATAATTTATATACAAAACTATCAATAGACTTAAACATTCATCTCTATTAATGATAAAAAAACATCGTGGTTATGAAAGAAAAAAAAAGGTGGGCTAGTGGGTACGTACCGCTTTGCTATACATTAGGTGTCGAGTGGGTCACAGTTATGGATGTGATAAATTTTAATTTAATGATATATTACTGTATACGAAAAATGATTCTGACCGGAGACGGTCTATTAGCCTATATCACAATGGAATATTTTTGTTCGTATATAATATGTATCTTAAATTGTAATGTACCGACTGTCCTAGTAAAAAAGTTCCTTCAAAGGAAACACTTGTAATACAGAAATAATGAAGTAAGATTTTGCAGAAAATGATGATCACTTATAATATTAAACGTTTTATATTATAATTTTTTTTAAATACTGATTAAAAATGCTGTTAACCGACATTTAACAGGTGTTTAAGCTACCTTCACTATCAACGCCAGTGGCGTAGCAAGCATATTTTAAACCCTAACCAAAGTATTTGAACAATCACCCACACATATATAACTTAAAATTGTAGGCTAATTTAGAATTTGTGTTATACGATATCAGTCATTAACAGTTTAGTATAAAAAAATACTATGATAATCAATTATACTTTTACCCATACAAATTTAAATTTTTATATCAAAATACATTTTTAGGTTCAAGCAAATTGCATTTGTCAAACGTTGTTCAGCATGCCAATGATCAACGCCACCTTTAAAATAAAAACAGTACAACTATTTAAGTTCAGTTATTATATATTTATACTTTATATAAATTCGATCCCTCTAATCAGTGTATAATGTCTAATATTTTTGTAAAAAAGCTAATTGAATTTTAAAAGCATTGTAATTATACATCGGTAAAAAAATACGATGAACCTTATTATAAGTGGATAACCCAATTACTAATCATTATTTACCAAAAAAAAAAAAACTAAATGCTCATAAGTAAGACTTGAAATCTAACGCTTTAAGCATTTAATAAATATGAATAAAATAATGCACACTTAATAATGCAAAAATATGCAATTAAAAACAGTAAAATGGCACTTATTACTGTTGGATTAGCAAATTTTTTCATTGATAATTAACTATAATATATATTAATAATAAATCTGCTTAAAATGTTGGTTATTTTTTTATTATATGTATTTATAATACATAATGCAATAAGAGAAATGCAAGCATACATCACATAAATGTATATAAAACAGTTTTGGTCGTAATCTCTATTTTCAATTTATAAAATTTGTCATAAGTATATTATAAACTAACTTTCACGATACTGATATTAAATATTGTACTAATCAGCCAATTATTAATTAATTTTCTATTCAGACTAAAATAAAAAAGCGAATATATTTTTTTCCTATAAAGTAGTAATATGCATAAATATAAGTTAAAAATAATAGATATTTTTTGTAACACGAAATAAAATTGAGTCTCTAAAACATCAAATGGCCAATTGAAAATTTGTTTGAAATATTTTATTTTATATTAGTGTGAAGGTATTTAAATCACATTTACATTTACATTTTAGGTACATAAGACGCTTTTTGACAAAAGCTGTTTACAAAGTTGATACATGTAGTTGTAGACGTAATATACCGAAAATAACTTAGTGGTTTACATGTTAATAATTGTGAAATATCAACACAATTGAAGGGGAATCGTGAGAGTAAGTGTTGATATTATACATTAATATACAACATCGGCCATCGATAAAATCAATTTTGTTATAAGTCAAAAAATTTTAATTATCAAAGGGTCTTATTGTTATATATACATATTAGTATTTAAAATCATTTTTTGATAAGATATAATTTTTAAAATATTTTTACTCTTTGTGAATTATTTTTAAACATTTGAAATTTGAAATTTATTTAATTTTGTTTTTAACTTTAGTTGATAAAATTGTTGTTTCTTCATAAAAAAAAGCTCAACAATGTATTAGGTTAGTCATAATTCATTCTTGCGGCAATTAAAAAATTATATATTTACACGATAAATAACAATATTTACTCTAACCTAACCATTGAGTTTTAAAACATTTCGCCATCACGTATATTTTACTATATTTTATCATTTTCATATTTTAAACTATTTATACGATGAACTTATCCTCAACATACTATACTATAGGTACGTTGATATTGATTTATAAGTTATATTACCTAACCAACGTGTTTGATGAAATTAGTTGATGATAATAATAATCATATAAATTATTTACTTGTAATATAACATAAACTATCATTACCAATTAAAAAAGAATTCTGATCTATGGCTTTTTGTTCAATTTAAATTTTTTATAATTTTATTCGTCATCGACAGTCAAATTTATTAATCGTGTTTAAGGTCATATTACGCGGCGTTTGATGAAATACTGAATAATATTTAGGTACTGATTAGTGGTAAATAAAAATAGGTAAGTACCATATTTTGTTGGTTTCAGATGGATGTTAGCCAGTGTCGTTTATAACTATAATACTATAAAGTTCTATATGTCTGCGATTTTATATTCGACCCTCGAAATACAGTTCGTATGATACATACTTTTTATATTGCCCACACGTGGAAGTCATCCTGATTGCACGAAATTATAACATATACAAACATATAGTTATCACTTATCGTGAGATAATGACGTATGGATAGGCTACGGGTCATAATTTATCAGCGGTCGTAACTCTTAAAGTATATAAATGATGGATGGTTTATGATAATTCCTAGTAACAGCGGAAATTTGTAAAAATACTATTATATAGACTACAGAGCTGAAGAAAATAGTGATGATAAACCAGGACGGTAAAATGAAACATTAGTAAAGATTATTTTTTATTTCGATCATTATTTTACATAAAGCGTTGTCACAATAATTCACCAATGAAAATAATAATCTGTACATTTTAGTGATATTAAAATATGAAATAGATAAATTACTCTGTGGTCAATAACGTTGTTAGTCTCTACCATAAATCAGTTTATATAGTCAATATGAAATAATTGTCACCATTCAAGTAACTGCGTTACATAATAATACGATTTCATTCGTGTTATGATGTATTATACAAATTAATAAAGTTATGTTCTTAAATAACAATCATAGTAATTTCATATACATTTCACTTGTTGGGCTTATAATTTTCATTTTCGTGACATTTTTGTAGTCGATCAGTACCTATATAGTATATTAATATTTAATATAATTTTTGAACAAGATCATTTGATCAGACGGCGGTTTACAACTAACTACTACGCTGTTAACGCTGTTAGAAGTCGAATAACTATAATTCACACCCATTCCTACACAGTGCCGCGTTCAGAAATCTTGAGACCCAAGGCCAAATTAATTTGTCACCGTTACCTATCACGGTCCTAATGAAAAATATGGAATATATTTAAATTCCACCGATTTTCAGACAGTCGAATTTATATACCATTTAAATACCGTTTGTAAATTATATAACTATAGGCGCGTACAGTAACCATAACATATTTTACAATCAACTATACGATATTGCTACAGTAAAGATCAAATGGATTAAAACTAAATTTGCCAATTATTATAATTGTGATATTATATGTATAATATATAGTCAGAAAAATTAGTACTGCGTTTCAAACGTTTTATCGAATTGAAACATAAACTTGATAAATAAATTACCTACTAACAGTGTAAGTTCTATACTATGATAGGTAAAGAACAGTACAAACATTTAAGAAATAAAAATGATATAGACTGTGATATCGAACGTAATAATTAATTTTGGTTTTAAACTGGGAAAGAAAATGCGATATTATTGATGAATTTAATTTTAACTTTAAATTTAAAAAAAAAAATAATTAAATTGCTCAAGAAATAATATCGGTAGAGTTTACATTTATTTTTACAGATCAAAAATGAGTACTAGTAGGTTTTATTCGTATTTCGGGTAAAAAAAATCCTACAAGTGGAATTTGCATACAAAAAAAGAATCATCAATGGAATTGACTACGTCCAAAAAAGTAATATTTAGTTTATTCATTTAATTTTTAATAGTGTTGACAATTTTACAAAATATATTATATATTACTCGTTACTTTATTAATTTATAACATATAAAATGTCAACTCTATAGTGCACAGAACATTATTGCATGTACATTGCACAGTGCATGTCATGCGTTAAATAAATAAATTATAAAAAAAAATGGTCGCATATTATTGAATTCATTTACTAATTAATAATTAACCGTATTGATTACTAATTAATAACAGTAAGAGCTCAACAGTAATCTAAATGATAGAATCACGAATGAAAAGGAAAAAAAAATTGAAATTCGAAATAATCATTTATATTACACAATTACAACGTCGTATTTATTTAACAATAGGGGGAAATACCAGCTAGTCGAGTACGATGGCGATAGCGAAATACGTCGTATTAAATAACTATAATAGGGTCGAACTTAAATATTCATGAACTCGAGCTTAATTTTTTTTTTTTTTTTGAACTGTTCGAACTTTTAAAACCGTAACTATCACGCGTTTTAAAATATAATAGTAGCAGAATAATCTTAGTAGTGAAAATAAACAGATGTATTTATACTTACACTAATATAAATATATATATATATATATATATTCTGCTGTCGGTCATAAACTCATAACTACGAGTTCAAAATGTTCGAATATGATCGAATTCAAATGATGTTAATGCGCGACGAACTATGAACTGTTCGAATTCCTTAAAGTCCGAGATGTTTGAGGATTCGAACAGTTCGAAAACCCATTTCATCATGTCCGTTGAAACACGAAAACATATCGTAAACAAGAGAATCATTTTCTAATATTTTGTTATATAACCCTACGGATTAATGTATATTATTATCTTTTACCTACACAAAACAAAGACGTTTGCGATTGCCAGTTAATGGATTTTAATCTTATCACTGGGTTTTTATAGTCAGAGTATTTTCATTGACTCGTTCATTAGACTTAAATTACGATAATGAATTTCCGTTCATTTAAATAAATTGTTTTTCACATTTCGAAGCTTTAATAAAATTTCAGACACATAGACGAAACAATACGTTTAATTATATCTAACCTTAGGTACGCTGGAAAAAAATTGATTTCAATAATATAACACCTAATGTATTATGAAAAATACGTTCTACCCACGTCTAGATTATACCTAAATAAGTACATAAAATATAACTTATATCAAAATTAAAAAAATATATATTTTCGTAGTAATACTTCATTTTTCATTATTCAACACAAAATTACGTTGCTGTAATCGAGTTTATACTAATATACTCCTTACGTGTTTCGCCTTCCACATGAAAAATAGTTCCTGTGCCACACAATTTTATACAAAACATTACCGTCAATATAATTGATCACTGTATAATGTGTATAATATAATTATGCATATTAAATGTCAAAATTTAATTAATTATTCACTATAATATTTGGGAATTTATTTACATCAAAAGCCGTTATAAAAATAATCCTGTTTGTTCAAAGCTATTGCCCATCATTATTGAACAATATACAATATCCAAAGTTATTATTATAGTAATAAAGTTAAACATTTCAGCTTTATCGTTTGTTTTGATACCATTCAGCTTTTAGGAATAGTAAATAAATTAACCAAAAATATGCAGTCTCATGTCAAGCGTACGAAACAAATGATACAAGTAAACTTAAAATTCAAACAATAATATCGTAACTCAGTGATATTTGAACTCGAACAATTAGTTCTGGCAGCAAAATCTTTTGAAAAATGTAAAAAAAAAAAACCATTTAGATAATGATATGAACTATTCGAAAATTATTATTTTTCTTTTTATTGCCAGAGTAGATACGTTGTTTTGATATCATTTTAGTTTTTTTCGCACATAAACGATAAATACACAATAATAATAATAATAATAATAATAATAATGAAAACAGTTACTGCTTGGAGAGGTATTGACTCTAACAGCTATATACAATATATATTATACTGTTGTCTCAACGCACTAATACGCAATATGCATAGCTAATTATAATAACAGGAAATACAAACAAAAATCGTAGACCTTGAAAATAGTTAAGATATAATAAGTACCTACCTTGTAGTACCTATGCGTGTATTATCATGCATAACAACCCTTTCGATACGTTTCAATCTCTTTGAATGTAATCTTCCACGACCTGTGTGCAACAGACTACTCAACAAGACAACAACTTACTATGCTAAGAGGATATTTTGAAGTGGTCATTTTGGTATTAGACCATTCTGATATACCCATAATACCTATACATAATAATATTTATGTACTTGTACATTACTATGTAATTATTTTTGATATCATGGTTATAGTTATCGATTATATTTGTTTTAAAAATTATTTGCATTTTATATAACACGTTAGGGTACAGATCAAATATTTTTTTTTATTTATTAACATAAAAATGATTTACTTCAACTTGGCATAAATTGGATAATACGAAGCGTACACGGGTTGTCTCTGCCGTACAAACGTAGGTACAACACATAGGGGATTTGCTTTGAATTAAATCCATTTTGTATTGTCAAGTGAACGCTTAACCAATGATTTATGATCCAAGGCAAATAATTTCACTGAAGTCAGGTCAAAGTATCATAGGAATTGATACACAATAACAAAAAAAAAAATTAAGTATTAAAATATAAGATAAAAGTGACTTTTAATGACAATAAAATTTAAATAATATAGCTTAAGGGTATTCAAGTAAATTTATATTTTATAACAAATATCTAATATTAATAAAATATACGGGTGAAAAGATTAGGTAACAGTTGACTTTGCATAATTTATGTATAAGTATAATAATAATTAATTATATACAAAAAAAAAGTCATAAAAAAATTAAAATATTACGATTATAGTAATCAAGAATTTTTCAGTCTAAAATAATGAATACTTATATATATGAAAATAATCATATAAGAATAATGTAAAAAAAATGTTGTTCCTGTGTTAAGCACGTGTGTAGAGGAAAATCGGGTAGATAAATACGGATAGAAAAGACTATCTCAAAAATCATAATAGTTATTTTCAATATATTTTTTAAACAGATATATTAATAACGACATATTTTGTTTTGTCTTTATTTTATGCTTCTTAATATTTATTTTTCTTTTGGCAAATATAATTATTTATTTATTATTTAACATACGAGCACGCATAACGACTTTTAGCATTAATATAATAGGAAAATATAGTTTACAAATACCTAATTGATATTACACTGTAACAATAATTACATATAAAATAAAAAGTAATTAAAATAGTAAAATAATATTATTGTTATTTATTCAGGGCCTTTAGAACCCTGAATCCAAACAAAGGGTCTTTGTAAAAAGTTTTTAAATCTCGAAAGGATATAAAACAGAACAGCCGATCTGAAACAAGTATTATTTTAAAATGAATCCTTTTAAGAACTCATCCATGGTTGTCGTTTTTACTCTCGATTAATTTAAGGGAAACCCAATTTCTAGTTGTTCATGTCCAGAGAACAGTGGTGAAACTTTCAATTGTTTGAGATATATAACATATATATATATATATATTGATTTTGAAGTGTATTCGTACTTCAGTTGAGTTGGACGCTGCTTGAATCACGAGTCAACAGGAACGTAATTTTTTTATTTTTATCAAAAAATAGCGAGAGAAGCATCAAAAAACATTATTGAAATTTATTTTCAGTAATCAAGATGAACGGAAGTGAAGACATTTTATACTTGAAAAACAGCGTGTTACCGATTGGCGATTCGGTTTTCACAACAGCGGGGTTTTGAAGAAATGTACGCATTACTGAGTTAAACTGTTTGGTGGTGATGTTGAGATTAAAATAGTAATCGTTTTTGCTTCGGCGTAATGACGTCTGCCGATGACTTGACCATATTTTTGGGTTATTGACCGCAGCATGATAAACAAAATCCAACGGTTCTCCGTCAACAACATGGTATTTGGACTCAAAAAGGCATACTTGACGGAACTTTACTGGCTACGGTCAATGGTTGCGGTAAAAGCGCAAGGAGCTGCTATATAACGGTCGTTGGCCTCCCGGCGACGCAGCTATATAATATGGTTGGAATGTCCAATGCACGTATTCTGTGGTAGAATACCACTTTAGAGTATTGCACGAATGCACTCGTCTATGACAGTGGCACCCTGCAGTAAAAAAACCTGCAATAACGTCCCCGCTAATATTATTATTTAAAAAAAAAATTATATTATATGCGACGATTTTTTTCAAAAATTAAAGTCTAACCAACTTTAAAAGCATTCTAACAATCTGTAACAACTCTCTGGCAAACTCGTAAAACTGTTTTAAAAGTTTACTTTATTTTTTAGTTAATTTTACGCTGCTAAGTTCACGTAGGTCAAGTTTAATCTAAATTAACCAGCGTGAACTTAGCACCGCAAGAATAACAGTCAACTTTTATAACAGTCTAACAAATTTATTAGAGAGATTATTAGTGATTGTTAGAAAACTTTTAATTTTTGCACTGCTATCTCCACGGCAGTAGCACAAAAATTTGTTAGAACTTTTTTATTTGGCCCAAACCACGCATCTTGGGTTGATAGATATTGTTAGACAACCTTTAAAGATTGTTATACTTAATTTTCGATGCTAAAGCACGTTAAACTTTTGCACTTTTGCATTTTTGCTATCTTCACAGCAGTAGCACAAAAGCTTGTAATAACTTTTTTTTACTTCACAGCACAGCAGAACGAAAGTTTGTTGAAATTAGTATACCTTAATATTATACTTACTTTATTTACGAAGCCAGAACAATTTTAAATTATTTCACTACTTTAATAATTATGACTTATTAGTTTATTGAAGATTGTTTGAAAAGGATAGTTTAAAGGTTTATCTATTAGAACGGCTTCACGAAAATAAAACAAAAAAAGTCACAATCACATTTATCATACATGTATTATCACAAATGGAAAAAAATAACAAAAGCACTTCTTCAAAGTCTATCATTCATTATGTTATTTATAACGTAATATTATATAATACCTACTCGTAGTAGAATTAATATACACATAAATGTAAAATACTACGGAGAACTGAACGGCATTAAGAATATAATAATATAATGACAAAATAATAAATGGTGTCAAGGGAAAGTCACCGGGTAGCCATTAGTGGGGCACCGGACGCATATTTTGTGAGAGCTCTGTAATCATCATGGGCCAGCGCGGACCTGGATGCACATATCATATAGGTTTATTAGTAATCGATAAATAGGTGAAACGCAAATACAGTATGTGTATATATAATATCGTGTCATCGTAGTCGTGACGAGGGTAGGTCGACGTTTCGACGGTATTACAATACCTGCGCGATATTTCACTCTGGCACTGTATAACGTTGCTCTAGTATGTGGGTATGTTTTAAACGCAATAATATTGTTGTATTATACTACATTAGTCTTGTAGTTAAGTATAACATTGTTCGCCGCCATCACCGGAGGTAAAAATATTATTATAATACGCACAGGTAATTCAGACTCATCGATATACCGGCAACGATATTGCCGCAATATTATAATAATATTTGTCTGGATATTGCGTGTCGAACCGGGATAATCCCGGCATATTTTATTTCTGGATCGTGTGCGAGACATTATTTTTTTTTAAATTTTCGCTAACGCAACTACTCTACATTACAATAATAATAATAAAAAAAAAAAAATAAAATAAACGCGCTAAAAAAATCGTTATATTTTTATGTCCGCCGCGATAACGTGATTGCGATCGAACCATATAGCCGACGTTTTACGAGTTATTAAGTCCGTTTTTGGAACTCGTAAGTTTGTCGAGTTGAGTCTACAAAAATATTGAAGTTGAACGAACTCAGACTATCCGTGATTCCTAGATACTACTACACTGCTTATCTTATCGTCGTTCTGGAATTTGCAAGTCGACCTATGCATGCGACTACAAATGTCTCTACAGTGTTAAATGAGACCAACCAAAATTACCAGAAAATTCGACAATTTTTCACCAAACGGTTTTGATTTGCACAGTGCATCAGTTTCAAAATGTACGTGTTGTCTAGCATTTTTTAAAGACACAATTTGTCTACTCAATTATAACCAAACTTTATTATCGATATCGCATTATATATTATATAAATGTCTTAGAGAATAATATATGTTTATATCTACATGTTTTTTTCAATCATTTTAATACACATGTATTATTATACTCGAGTAAATAGCACAGGAGTATAAAAATTGCATATTCAAATCGTTTTTATCACTCTGCACACTCTAAATATCGGCATGAGCATAACATTTCAGTCGTTGCAGAATTTCACTTTAAATTCTGTGACGCCGTATAGTATTATGGATAATATAGGCATTATTGTTTAATAATAATACTACGATAATAAATTATAAAAAGACGTGCTTACCGCATTGTTATAATTTTGTTCATACCTTTTTTTACGAAAACAAGAAGGTATTTTGTGTGTGTCAGTGATGGTTGGGTGACTAGAGCCCCAAACCTCTATTGTTAGCCTCTGGGCGTCTAGAAGATTTAATGCGGGTTTATGTGTTCAGCGTGTATGCGTGTTGTACCTAGGTATTCCATTACAGTAAGTAATAACTGTACAATAAAATTATTAAATGTTGCCGGCACATGTTGCCTGCAGTGGTGGCTTAAAATTTGCAGGTATAGTCATTCGGCGAATCCGTGGCTGTAATTTTGTTTATTATAAAATATATATATTAAAAAAGGGCAGTCACTCTTACAAATGAAACCGTGAAAAAGCATTTGACGATTAAATGACTGTCGAATCCACATGTCAATAAAGGTTCATATTTGCAAAAACCGCCATATATCGGATAAAATCAATACTAATCGTATTCAATATTCATATATTATATAATTGAAAACCAATTAAATGCAAAATATCGAAATCGTTTAGAAAGCCAGTAAATAACAGTTATGTGTATTTTACATTATATTTAAAGTAAGTCTATATCAAATAAATTTTGAAAACTACTAGCAAAAACTTCATCGAAACTGATCAAATATTATTTGTATGACGGTGACTTATATATTATATACAGAGGTATAATAAAAATAATAAGAACAACTTAACGTATACTATATTTTCAAGCATTTTGACAAAGTCTAAATTATTTTACTAACAATAATATATATATATATATATATATATTCAAAAATGTAAAATACCTATAAATAGCTTAAAATTAGTAAAAATATAAAATTTATAAAATGTTACTTTTGCATACCTATAAAGTGATAATTCAAGTAACAGTAGAATATTTAAAGTCTTCACTGCTAATATTTTTTGATCATTCAAAAAATAATAACAATGATTGGAGCCTTTTGAGGATAAGCCGTTATTAATTATTATACATACCGGTAATAAAAAAAAATTAAGGAATCTTGTACTTAGTTTTCAAAATGTAAATGACAAAATTAAAACTAAAGCTTATAAAAAGCTTGTAACGATAAACTTTCAATATTTTTTAATTGATGTATGAATAACTTAGGAAAGATTCATGTACTATATTTTCAGGTTATTTTTATTTCAAAACAAAAATTGTATATCATACATAAATCAAATGGATTATAATTTTTATTTTTAATTAAAATTATATACCGTGACTATTATACTACCGATTATATAATTATTTCAACCTAATATAATAATATTATGGTAGTTGATTTGGATATGATCTAAAATCTTTTCCTACATCATATAAATAACATAAAAAATAATAAATTATCATAACAATTATCATTATTACGATTTGCTCATCAACCAGCTAATAAAAAAACACAATGTTCATTTTGACTATGTTTAGAATTGTACTTTGTAACGCGCTGTGTCTAATTAAACTGGAATAGCGTTTCAATTAGAAGTAAATATCATTAGTCAACAGTTATTACATATTATTAGGGCAAGGACTTTCATGCGTTAAAAAAATCATCAAATATGCATTTCAAAATATGCACTATTGACACTAATGTATCAAAAAATTAAAAATATGCAGTTAAAAAACAAATTTTATAATACTAACAATTATTTTTATTCTTTAAATAATTAATTGATTTAAATTATTTCTTATTATATTATATACATTATTATTATTTATTTTATTAAACAGCCAATGCAGAATTTTACTCTTATTATTCTGTACTTAATAAAACAAAAAAATAATTGTTAAATAATTCTCAAATATTCATCTTACTTACATCAGAATTGCACAGATTCATGAAAATTTATCAAAGTATTTGATATTTGATAAACCATCAAATTATGCACTTAAAACTTTGATTATTTGATCACAAACGCTGTGAAATGTATTTTGCACTTACTAAGCATACGATAATGTTAACCAGAAAAAATATCTAGCCCTACACTTTATATAATTATATATCTGTGGATGTCATTTTGTTTTTATACATTTTCCGATTTCATTAATTTCTTTATTGAGATTTGAGTCCAATTCAAACACAGGATTTTTAAAAGTTTGATCAAATACAAAACTACAATTCCCGTACTTCGTTTAATAAAATTGTACACTATTGTACTTACTTTATAGTCGTTCGGGTACAAAATATGGAAAATCGTTCTTTAAATCGAACAGAGTTAGAATCTGACTGAAAAGTATGACACCATAAAAATGTAAATACTTTTGATGCGATTATAATTTTCATTTATCGATTCATTACCTATTAAATTAAAATACATAACATGCGATTATTCTTGAAAAAAAAAACAAACAAACAATATAAATAATAATCAAAGTGTTCGTTTTTTTTTTTTACGTCGATTAAATTTTGCAATTATATACAATAACATGGGTATGGCTACCCATTCACGTGGTCAGAAAACGGGACTGCAGACTGATGCCGTCTGTTCACTTTAAAGCAAATATATATGATATTATTATATTGTGCACCGACAATAACCTGACAATATGCTCGTATAGTATATAACATATATATGTATATAATGTGTATGTATTATATAATAGTAATAATAGTTACAATGACACGAGGCAAGCGCAAGCAAACAGTATAATAATAATAATAATAATATGCTAACAAATAATAATACACCGGACGAGTACGGCGGCAGCCATAGTATTGCAACCGTTGCGAGACGAGGGCGTAGGTAGGTGTTTATTATATAATGTACCTATGTTACAAATTACAATATTATTTTATGGCGTCTGCGCAGGGTAACGCTGCGCCGCGGCCGACAATTCGATAAACGCACACACATTCTCTTACAAATAAGAATAAACCATGACCTACCAAAAGGTATTTATCGTTGGCTTTGCGAGGAAATGTGGAATTCGTATTTTTTTTTAAATTTAATAATAAAACATCTCTGGGCAAATCAATGTCATAATATTTTGATATATTTTTTTTTTTAACAATAGATCATTGCTAATAAAATTCCGATTTTATAACATCAAATGTATATGTACATATTTTTTTTATTAATGTTTATCCGATTTAATTTTTTAATTATTAAAATAGCTATTTTTTTCGGTTCATATATTTTTCAATCTATTAAAAACGAATTATTAAAGTCGATAGAGAATATTAACCAAATCACAAAAAGTTAAGTTACCTATAATAGTTAATGTTATCGGAAATAATACTTACATAATTACTGAACCGTATAAAAATTAACTAGGTACTTTAAAATTATAATGAACGAATAACAGATTTATAAAAAATGAAATGATTTTAAATTTTCTGGTAATAGTTAGATCTATTTGTACGACTTATTATAAAAAAAAATCTGCTTTACAAGGCTAATTTAGTTATTTGGACAAATGAGATCCGTTTTAGTTTTAGCTATTCTTACTATATCAAAAATGTAACTCACTTAAAGTATTTGTTAATTGCTGTTCAATTTAAAGACACAACATTTTTTTGTAAGCATTCAAATTGTACGATTTTAAATTTTGAACGCACCTATTCCATTAAATCGAAATTATGCTATCGAATACGCAGGTTTTGATGAAAAATCCCATTGAAATATTATAACGATTTCTCGCGAATATACTTAGAGAATTACGGGACTTTTATTCTTTCATCTTTGTAATATATAACTATATTATAATTTACTATAATAATAAGGCTGTGAAATATTCATATTTCACTTAATTTAACAATATAGTTATATTTAGCCATTAAGGTATATTTAAGTTATTTAAAATAAATATAAATAGAAGCTTTTTTTAACAATTTTATTTTTAAGAAAATAACTTATTAAAAAAAAAAAAACTATTAAAATACTTATAATACATTGTTAAGGCTCAAACTTTGTAGAATTTGCATGTTTCTTTGTTATCTTATTAATTTTTGCAAATTAATTGAATAAAATATCAATATATTTTAAAGTATGTATTATATACTTATTATTTTTTATGACAGTCTGTATTTCCTAATTATGTGATTTACAGTGTATTTAATGATTTTAGAACATTATATATTTTGTTAATTATAATGCCACTTTTTATAATAATATTTATTATTACACAGAATGAAAACTTAGTAAATTAAAAAAAGAAAAAAAACAGTTATTCGAAATCTTAAGCTTGTGACCATTTTATGTTATAAACTCACACGATCAATAATATTCTATTATACTTAGAAGCACGTATTTATTTTGTATTATAATGCAACGTATCTAGTTAAATTGATTTTTTAACACGTTTATAGATGTGCTAAACCATCTTAAACAATTGGATGGTGTTTAATAGAGAAAAAGTTACTGTGTTTAAGACGCTTTTGTGTGGGAATTGTAGTATTAGTGTTGCTTCGATCAATCATCGATTTTGAAGCAATATTGGTCCTGTAGGAGTTAATGCATTGGATGAAGCCGCGGGATTATGTTGATATGATTACAATATAGGATGATGATTTATTACGATCGGATATGCGATATAATAACAGTCATAAAAAGGTGGAACAACGTGTGCTAGGAATTAATATTATTTATTGGTGGAAGAATGACGTATTGTATACGTTTTTTTATAAATTTATAGAATAAATCATGTGATCTGCAAAAATTCAATACAAATTTGGTTTTGCTTATCTCGACTCAATATTTGTAAGATCTACGACGTGAATAAAAAATCAGATACTAGATTTTTAAACATTTTTTTTCTATGAGGTATTCGTATAGTTTTTAATAAAATTATTTAATTAAATTTTTCCATTTAATTTCAGTTTTTTATTTAAAAAAAATCAAATATGTTTGCAATATATACATTACACAAAACATAAAACATGATATGTTGATTGAAATATGAGAAATATCAACACATATTGCAGGATTTGAATGCTTCAAAAAATGTATTTACCTATAAATGGTATAAAATGACAATCATAAGTATCCAATAAAATTGATTTTAAAAATATCTAAAAACTATATAGTTATCTTTTTTATTGCAATGTTCTATTATTAAAATTCGAGATTAAATTAATTTCAAGTATTATAGGTATTAGTACACTTTAATTAATATTTAGTTCAAAGAGGTCTTATAATATTTGAAACCAAGACAACAAAAATGTCTGTCAATTGTTATAAATAATAGTGTTATAAATTTAAAAACAACAAACAAAAATTTTATATTTTTCATATGGTAATTAAAAAAAAAAAAAATAATAATACTTTGATTTAATAAAAATTTAAATAAAAATCGTAGATGCCTTAAATAAATGTAATAGAAAAATCTAATTTTTAAACTCATATTTATTTCCAAATTATATAATTTATTTGCAAAATTATAATATTCTTGAAATTGTATAAAAAAATATAAAATCACTAAACAATTAAACAAATTAATTTTTGCAAGAGTAACTAAAACATATTATCATCGAATGTATACAATCTAAAGAGAAATAATTTTCAGTTACAGAAGGATTAACTATAAGTATAAAAACTATGAACATTTTTTATAAGCTACAATATATTATGGATGAAAGGTGACTAGCATCCTTCCTCTTCTACCACCGAAGATGCCTTTGAATAAGCAAGAATGTTTTTTTTCAAAATCTTAAGTAGTCCTAAATAAATACCACATAGTTGATGATATTATATTATTTTTGTCTTTAGCATGATCATATGTAGCAGTACACAAATCTTTATTTTTACTTTATTACAGTTTTTTTATTTTTTATTGAATTATGGGTAAATGCTATTTATTGTTTTCGGTATTATTAATTCTAATGTCTTTGTTAAGTCTTATTATTTTTAATTATAATATTTTATATAACATTTATAAAAATAAAGAATTTCAAACAAAATGTGATTTTATGTCAATCACTTTTTAATTATATTATTAGTAATAAATTAATACATAATTGTGTTGATTAATAATCAATATAGTAGTGACCTAAATATATGAAAAAAAAAATATTTTATAAAAATTAAATCATGATATAATAATATACACAGTTAGGTACGTCCTTACACTTGAATAGTAATTTTATAAATGGTAATTCAGCATTCGTTAACGGATCATCGCAATTGAACCGCATGTCGGAACATGTCTATGGGAAAAGCACAATTTAATAATATTACGCACTTGGCCGTCCGCCAGAAAATTAAAACGAGTGCGGTTCGAGGCGGTCGGCCCTTCCGCCGCGCTTATGACACGGTTTTGCACCGTCATCCGTGTATAGTTTGAATATACCATTTGAATAGCTCGTATTATTATGTCCCATTGTAGGTGGATATCCGCGGCGGCTAAACAGCTCAGTGTGTAACCCAGCTGGAGTGGGATAGAACCATATTAACATGTTGTGTGATTAAAAATATTGAAATATAATTGAATTTATAACGAACCCATTATGAATTCTAATATTTATGTTAACATGCAAATCCGATGAAAAATATTTTTTTTGTATTTTTAAACGAATATGCATTTACTTTATTTATTGTTCAAACCTTGTTCCTATACCTACGCTCGGCAGATACTCGAAGTTTTACAATAAATTATGATATCCGAATTTCAACCGTATAGATGATACATATTATGACCTTACTATAAAGTTTTTACCGCAGTCTATAAGCGCGTGGGATCGATTAAGCTATTTTTTTTTTTTCAATTTTTTTTATCGTGCGTAACGCACATTCTCGAATAACGACTAACGGTTAATACAATCACACGGTTCCGTTAGAATTTTGATCAACATTATGGGGCGAATAGGTAACTCGTAGGTAGGTACCTATATACGTTTTATTGCGTCAGTGTCAATATATTCTACGTCAAAACGAGTTGACGACTACGACAACGACTTGTATTGTACGTTCATTGATTTGACAGCCACCATTAAACTTATTCAGAGAACATGGCCATTGTTATACAATAAAAGTGTAAACATTGTAAGTTGATGGATGCGTCTGAGCTTATAGCCCCATGACCTCACGCTTCGATATAATTTTCTATATTAATTTCAAAAATAGCGAATATAATCGTAAATTTCTATAATAATAACGGGTAATGCGGAATTTGTTTCCGGAGTCCTAGTAAAAGTGTACGAGTCGGTTTCCGAAAAAATTACTCTCCAGTATACAACTGAACTGTTCGAATTGGTCCCCAAATAAAATAATTTTCTAATATATTTTCTAATAATTCTATACAGTCCTAATTCTGTATAAAACGGGGAGGAAATTGTTGCTGATTGAATATAATATTATGATAAACATTCGAAAAGTTAATTTAACAAGATTCTATTATCATAAAAGCTTGCGGAAACTAATTCGACAATTGGGAACCGACACGTAGTCGTCCATAATAGCTATTAGGAAACGAATAAAGCAGAAAATAACCTACTATGAGATTTTTTATCCAAGTGGACCGAGTCAATCGTACAACATTGTAGGGATACGCGATCTAGTTCTAAGATTATAACCGATATAAGTATGTAAGTCTGAATCCTCAATACCCTCATTTTTAAATATATAATATATTTCTTTATACATTTTTTGTTGGCTTACAAATTTCAAAATTACGTTATTTACATTTGTTGTTCTTATAATAAATGAACAACATTTTCAAATCATCAGAAAAAGCAATTTAACGGTATTATAGTGGGGATAAGGAGGATTCGTGTATAATACATATATATATATATATATATTGTATTAAATGAATACTGCATAGTTTCTCCGACCTCTAATATTTTTTCTCGTTTTGAATTTGAACCGACGACGACAGAGGAACTGCCTCCGAACACCAATATAGATTATGATTACGGAATCTATTTAAAATGGCAATTATAAATATATTCGTTTTTATTTTTTCGTGTAAAAACACGTTTCTGAATTGAAAAAATATATTTTACGAAATCGAAAATGACGATAACTTTTCATCCGAACGAAATTATAAATAATAATAATTATGTATAGTATGTGACTAAACGAATTGCGTCCCGTACCTACTCCCGTCGTTTTATAATCTTCGAAATTATTAATTATGAACTATGAAGTAATAAGGGATGCCACATATAATATAACCTCGTCCCGCGGGAAATAATTATTGCGAATATACATTATGCATTGATATTATGTATCTACATTTTATGTTAGATCTATTATTATTATTATTATTATTATAGCGAGACATTATATTTTCAAGTCTATTCATGCATTGTGCTCTGCTCGTGCCTAATACCTAACAGCAAGTAAGTTGGTACGTACTCTTTTCATTATCTTGTCACCGTCCGAGATCAAAAGAAGAAAAACCCCACACACCAGTGACAAAGGATACAATACTAGTACATTACCTTCTTATATGCGTGTATGGTAAAATATTTAAATGTATTTTATCATGTGTATATATTATAGTTGTAAGTACATTGTTTCTATCATCTATCTGCGAGTATGTGTTTTTAATGTTTTTATTAAAATATATGGAAATTATTTACAAGGTCCGTACCCTTCTTTTCCGTTTTAAGATATATTTCAATATTAACAATTTCAAAGAACATGAACGCGGACATATTTATTTAAATTACGATCTAAGTATAATAAATTACATAAAAAAAAAATTCAAAATTTAAATTTATGTAGTTAAGTTATATACCTTTTTTTAATGAAGCTGATATTGTATAAATTATAAAACTATTATTTTCTTTATAAAAAAAAAAAAATAATAAATAAATAAATAAATAAATAAAATACTTCGTTTAACTTTAAACGAATATTATATTATACAAAATTATTTTCCTGGAATTTTTAATAAAGAAAAACAAATTAAGGTATTCATTTAATTTTTATTGTATGAACAATTTCTTATAATAGTTGTAATAAAACTTTAGATAATACGAAAACTAAATTAACTTAAATTTTATAATTTGTAATTATTTTTTTTTTAATTTGAAACAAATATATTAACTCTTACTCCATATACAAAACGTATTGTTTTAAAGTTGATATAATGCTATAAGCAATTCAACGTAACAGTAGAAAATATTTTTGTTTTCACTGTAACAGACTTATTTTTTAACATAATAACTAATTGTGGTTTGGCGATTCAAAAATATAACAATCGATAATAAATTATTACCAACCGTACGGAATTAATCAATATAAAAATTACCACTCGAAGTCTGTTTATTGCAAACTAGAGCTAAACACTCCCACCCGCCATGCACGTCGGAGCTATATCACGATGTTGCGCGGAACCAGCCTCCAGTTGCAATAATAAGCTGCAGGGCTTGAAACCGGTAAAACCTATAAAAGCCAAAATCGATATCTAAACTGAAATGTAAACTGGGAATAGAGCTGGTATTCGCAACTGAAATTGAAATCGGAAAAACATAAATACCACTTTTGCAAAATAATAATGTGTTTAGGAATATATATTATTATATTACAGAGTTTAAATAGCCCTTTATATAATATAATTAAATTTATGTGGGCAAATTATAAATAGATTGAACGAAATCCATTTTTACGTATTTAAATGCGGTGAACAATATATCACATCTAAACGATGAACATAATATAATAGATATCACTTCAAAATTATACTGAACCGGGTTAACAGCATCACAAAATAATATAAATAACATGATAGAAATATATATTTATTGTTATTTTTCGAGACTATTTTTTTTAGTCTTTTTCTATAAATATTTACAATAGAAACAATTGAAATATAAATTTAATATAAGTAATGTAATATAATAATAAATTCTTTGATAAATAGAATACTTTTATTTTATTTTGTTTTATTTTTTAAATATTGTATTTATCCTTTTACCTACGTCCACCTTTATTTAATCTTAACTCGTAATTTGAAGAATTGAAAAAAAATACAAGTTAGTTGTATGATAAATCTCAAGTAACGAAAACACGAGAATACACGTGAAACCATACACATAATTCATAATAAATACAGTAAATATTTGCAGAACATCACCGAAATCTGAAATAATAAATATTGATATTTGAAGCCTAAATAAAAATTGTAAATAGTTTTTTTTTGTTTTAAGCTCTATAATAAATCACGAGATGAACAAACTTTTTCAGTTTAATATAAATTGTTCTTGAATGTTGATGACGGTACACGCGCATATCTGTGATAAGGAAAATGATTCCTATCAATCCATCATACGTATGTAAAAAATCGAATGGTTTTGACGACTGAAAACCGCATTGAATATTATTAGTTTTTTTATTTTCAATAAAATAATACACTTCTTATGCCTCCTCTCACCGACAGACTACATCAGCTAACGAACATCAGCCACGTGTCACCACCATCACTTGATACGTAATCACAGATAATAATATAAACAACACGGGTAAACATAGCCAAGCAACGATGTTTTCTTTATAATAACACAAATTAAATCCAATAACGCAATCAAAATATTACGGAGGAAAATTTTTACTGGTCATTTAATTAAACTTTGAATATAAATATATAATACACAGTCGAGAGATATGCGAGCCGAGGAAACGTAAGACACTGGAAAAAAGAAATAAATCGGGTCACATAATGTTAATGTTATTGATAGGTACTTATATTTAGACAATCACACCAGAAATAAACAAACCGTAAATTAAAAACTAACCACGATAACGATTAATGAGTTTTCGGTGGACGACAAGTGAGTTAATAACAATTGCTTAAAAATAAAATTAAACGAAAATGTCAACGGTGAGATACGTCTCATATCGCAACGTAAACTGGTGTGTAAGACCCATTTTCAAATCCCCTCGCACACACGATGCCTAGTAGAATGAAAAAAAAATTGACAACGGTTCTTAATTTTATAATGTGGTTTTTTATTTCTCAGCCATCATATTTTGTGGTGGTAAAAAGTTTAGGGTTGGTTTCTGGTAGAAAATTGGATTCAACAGACTTCCATTTTTCTCAATATCAGTTTTGTGGTTTTTATAACAATTTAAATTAAATACACGACAATATAACTCTGTAGCATAAAGTCTATACCTATCATGTGAGCACATATCGTTTAAAATTTTACCACCTATATGTTAATTAAGCTCAATAATAAAATAATATAAATATAGGAACATTATATTTTTTTTTTAGCATGTAAACACCATGTTATGAGCTCAAATATGGATTTAATTCTTTATATAAATTTTAGTTTATTCTTGCAACATAAAACCGCTTTTGGAACAAATGTTCCATAAGCATTCAATTTAAATATAATGAATGTTTTTTAATAAAATATAGTATAATGTATATATAATTGACCATTTAATTTTTCATTATTTTATGTTAAATGTAAATTCATTAATTTTAGATTTAAGTCTTGTAATTGTGTGATGTAAAATCTAAAAGATATTACCTAACGACATCAAAACAAAAAAAAAAGTTTTGAATACTTGTTTTGAAATTTGAATAATTATGTTTTTTTTTAAGTGTTTACTTAGAACAGTTTTTATATTACAATCCGCAATCATTTTAGTAATTATACTAAAAGAAATAGTGTCATCTTTTTTTATAATTTTATTTTTAACAAATTTATAAATAACTATAAATAAAAATTAAATGTACCTATGTTCTATAATCTATATATGTTAATAGTTTTCTTTAAAATAAAAATATTTAAAAAAACTGCATACAATACACCGGTAATATTATTCTTTAGTTTTGATAGCAGGGAATGATACATTTATTATTTCAATAATGTGATTCCAATTAGTGAAGTACGGAGAGAGGATTATCGGTTTTTTATCTGCAGTACGTGTGTAAGACGGAGAATAATATTTAATTTATGTGACATACATTAATAATATATTTGTTTTATCATAAAGTAGAACGACAGAACTTATTACATTAAAAAATGTTCAATTAAATTAACAAAATATATGCAATATACAATGAATGATTATGAAATAACTTTGAATCAACGATATTATTAAATGAATACATAAACAAGTTACACGAGTCTGATGAAAATTGATTTAATGTTTTAAGTTTTCATTGTATCTCATCTAGTTATAAGATTTTAATACTTCAAATTTTTAAAAATATTCGACATTTATAACTCTACTTTTAGACGTTTAGAAAAAAAACCCCGTTCGTTTAATTCAGATTTACAATACATGTTTTCTTAATGTGAACGCATTATTATAATACTTATCCAGGTTAGTCAACTGGTGTAAAACAACAAACAGAAATAACAGACAATATGAATAAAATATGACAACGTACCTAATTTAAGAGCAACTTCTACGATCGATAATATGCACGCACAAAAACAATCATATTATTGGTCAAAACGTTCACACACTTCCACTTGACTTTTAAGTTTAACTTGAACTCCCCTAACCAACAAAGTTTTTTTGTGAAACGGTCATTCTCATGATTTTAATAATACATAACACGGTGTATATAGGTACTCGCTTAAATTATTAACAGACAGTCCTAATAATTCAGTACATAGTTATTAGTTTTCTGCAGTTTCAAAGCAACGTTCAATAAGTTACGAGTACAATATATAACTTTGCCACAACTTGTAATACGTTCTACTTAAATAGGGATACGAAATAAATAACAATATACTAATTGTTTTGATTATATTACAACATTTTGTTTTCCGTTAATTAGCGCATGCAATAATGCAATATTACACGCCACGCAGAGGTTAACGAGAACATATAAAATCACATGATAATAAACGGATTAAATTGTCAAATTAAACTGTATAAACAGAGTAAAAAAAAAATTATAAGTATATATAGTAAAATCGAAAAGAAAATGTCTTTCTAACAACTAACATAACATGTATTAATTTACACATAACGATTTGTAAACGTTAATTATGTTTTATTATTATATATATTATGTATACTTTTACATCTGAACGAGCTGCAGCTTTTCAAATTACATTAACAAATTTAAAAAAAAAAACAATATTTAATATAGTGAGTACAGGTAAAATGTATATTATATAAGTAAAATATCATAAATATGAAAGAAAGTGGAGGAATAACATTAAAGTTTGAGTTTGGGTTACGATTAATAGTTAGGCGACAGACAATAAATTTACGTTAAAAATTTAAATTGTCTAATAAAATTAAATGAGCAAAGTTTTTATATCATTAATAATTATTATTTTTTTCTTCGTACATTAAATGCTCGTTCTATATTGGTAGTTATAGGTACTACACATTATTTATTTGGAGACATTAGTTTATTCCTACAATTTTACTTAAAATACAAATCAAAATGTATCGGAATTTATAGGTTGTCGGTTAGATAATACTATGTAAGGTAAAATGTATCAATACAGAAGATGTCGATTAAAAAATCAAGCACTAGCTCTTGCAGCATAGGTAAACTAAATACACCAATAATAATTGAAAAGACCACTAAAAAATTGGTTATTTATTTAAAATAATTTTGATGTTACCACACTTATTTCTAAATAAAAATAATAAATAGCTCTACTTGGCCATAGTTTAAAAGGTCTAATTCAAAATTCAGCCCTGGACCTAGTTGAAAGGAATTTTGAGGTGTGGTTGTTGAAATAAATAAAAGGTGCAACAAAAATAATAAATAAGTACTTGACATCCGAATTTCAATAACTGTATTTGTGTTTTGGGATAGAGTAGGTGCTAATATTCCATAGCATAATAGTTATTTATCCAATTACTTTTAATATTGTACTTTTATAATTTCGATATCTTTCCTAATCTACGATGTCAACTACAAACACCCGACGCTGAAACCACGACTTAATTCATAGAATCATAGCCACTACTCCAACCTCTATTCAAAGGAATATATAACAATAATAAATTAAATATTTTTATATCTGATGAATCTTATCTGTACTAATTTTTAATATTGTATTTACTTTAAATTACAAGTTATATATGTATATATTAAAAAGTTGATGGTTACAAAAAACGCCAGGATTTTTGATTATCTAAAAATTATAATATGACTATACCGGTAAGGATAAGGATATTGAGGTACCTGCTTAGTGTAATTTAGTGCAATATTAGGTCTACGGTATAATTTATGTTCATTTTGAAAGCAGTAAGTTGAGTCCCGCGTATAGAATTGTAGTAGGTAAATTGGGTCCCAGCTACAAGCCATTGGCGCAACTAGGTCTAAAATATTAAAAACTTAAAACTTTAATATTTTCTATTTATACAATTTACTTTTGAATAATTCTGTTTTGTGGACGAACAAAATTACAAGTACAGTCTGAGACATATATTAAATTACGAAGTACGATACAAAAAAAGAAAATTACGCTCGGCAAAGAAAAACACTTAAGACAACAAATGAAAAAATACTCGTATACTAATAATATTGTTAGATTAGGATTTGTTAAATGTATATAATTTAAGTGTTTACCTAAAACATAATATTTATACGTACTAACATTTTTTTTCAGGACTCAATTTACCGAGATAAAGTCATGTGATACCCAATTCATACCAATCCCGGCCTAGTCAAATTTTTCTACATGGGTCAGGAGTCGGGACGATGGGTAGAACGAAAAGTTTAGTACACACAATTTAAGTAAGTTACGGCATGGGAAACAAACGCTTGTGACAAATGAATAACTTGGGTGGTAAATAACTCTTTTACTCTATTGAACTCATACTGATTTTGTTTCCCGGTCTGTAAATAGATACAAGTATACAATTTGTAAAAATATATCAAATATTAAAAACGTACGGTGTTATAACTAAAGTAGTATAACTAAAATATCTTCACCCGATTGAAGTACTGTCTGTTGTGTTTCTTCGATTGCGAATTCAATTTGTACATAATTTATACATTTAAACGTTGACATATCGAGATAAAAAACATATGCCGCGCATGGTGTTATAATGTCAGTATCTACATTTGTTTTTCATCGGTCGCGAAATTATTTACAAAACTGAGAGTTTTAATAAAACACTCAATAGCCACGTGGGAAATGTCGGTTCTTAGAATCACCATTAACATCTCTAGTATTATACAATAACATTTGGCGAAGTACATAATTATACAGTAAAATAATTGACTAAGTATTAATAATGTAGCAACTATTTATATAAAGTTTTGATTAGTATTATTTATTGTTTTCTAAATAATTATTAATGTTATGCTTTAATATAAATTAGAAAATAGAAATTTTAATAATATCGATTCAAATAATTAGGTTTAGGTATTCCAAAATTAAAATATACTCTAACTTAGTCTTAATAGATTTATGCAAATAGAATGGAAAACACAACTACAATTTATACTAAAATATTCCATTACATTAGGTACGTATAAATTTGTCTGTTCAACAAAGACTTTATAATTATTTTCATATTCATTTTGAAATTGAATATATTTTATTTAACTCTTTTTTGCAAGTTTTGGAATCACGAGGAATCATGTCAGCTTACAAATTTGTTTATATTTTACTTACTTCACATTACATATATAGGTAAATTCATATCTATTAAATCATTTAATAATTTATATTATGTATTAATCATTGTATATAAATTATATTATACCATGTATGTTTGGGTGGTACTTATGTTTCGATCTTGATTTATTCGGTTTATTACACCCCTCAAAGTTGTTTGACTAGTGATTATAATACGTTTTGTGAAGTTTGGGAATAATTAAAAATAATAAACCTGTGCCATAAGAGCATCAAAGATTGATATACTTCGATTTAAAAAATATATATATATATATTTTAGTTTTCAATTATAAGTCATAATAAATATTTGTTTTGAGAATGCCTATAGAATTTTTTTTTAGGAAAAAAATGTCTACAATTCATTTTTTATAAGCACATTATAACATGTTAGTGAAAAATATGAGTTGTAATTTACATCAAAATTCAAGATATATTGAGATTGAGAAATGAATAACTAGAAACACAGAATATTTCATTTAAGATTTTGAGCGATTATTTCACTGGATCTTTATTCACAGCGCTCTACGGTGCGTTATCAGTATTGACTTTGAAATTTAAATTTATCTAATAGCGATGTTATTATTATTATTATTATTATTATTATTATATATGAAAGACAATATAATAGTATAATAATTAATAATGTAATAATTAGATTATTCTCGTCAAAAACTAATAAATGTAATATCGCGTAATAACGTAATTTCGACGGACGTCTAATTTTTTAATAATTAGCATGTAATAACTAATAAAGCGGTAGGTAGTAAGAATATTGAAAATTCCGAAAAATTATTATTGTCATCTGACTACGTTGAGTCTTGACGTAAACAAGGGTATCTACGAAATAATTAAATACATAAATAGATAGGTACCCATTTTGATGATAATATTACAAACACTATTTTCGAAACACTATCTTCAGTGGTGTAAATTACACATCTTTATTTTATATATAATGCAAATTAGAAACTCCCTTTGATTTTACAGGTAATTCTGCATTTCATATATTTATTGTTAATTCAGTCATAGAAAATGTACTCTGCTGAATAGTCGATGTTGATTGTAGTTCATCTTTTTCTATAGAGTTGGCTTCTATTATGAATGTATTTAATTTTAATTCAATGTATAGTTACATGAAAAACCATTTTGAGCGAAGACCATCTATCAGCCTATATTACTAAGGAAATTTTTTCATATATTACGTAATAATTGATTTTATTAATAATACGTTAAGTTAAACTAATTTTAAATAAAATCAAATTATATACATTAAATAATATTAATTAAAATATTAGTAGGTAGTAGCTACTGTTCTTTATAAATTAAACAACGTATTATAGAACAGTGTGAAATAGATTTATAATATAAATCGCTTAAAACCAATTTAAATATTTTGAAAATTCTATCGTGTATAGTATTAAATAACAATATACGAGAAACGTTTTTACAAACAAGTTTATATGAAAAAAAATTGTGTATATGTATTTTTGATATTTTAGATTTCTATAAATACTATTCACGAAAAATTTATATTAAACGTACGGTGGTTATTAAATTCAAAATTTTTTTAACAACAATATAATTTATATATTTTTGTGATTTTGACGGATTTTGTCAGGTTGAATTTTAAACGGTTATTATAAGAAAAAAATGTAGTTATTTATTTTCAGTGTTTTTTTAATATTGTAGTAAGAACGACCTTACTTAGAAGAAACTTCGTAAAAACTTTTTAATCTTTTTTACCAATATACGATAATATTATCATGGTAAATTAATTAAAAACAACTAAAAACGTCGAAAATGTCATGTCCTTATTTAATTTTTTATTATTATAAAAAAATAAAATTGATTTTACTTGAAACGGGTTTTGCATAAAATTCTTGCTTTTCTTTAATTTTGTATTGTTTTTTCAGACAATTTTGAAAAGTACTAGGAATATTGAACGTTTGACCTCATTAAAGTAACAACTAAATCCAATTTTCTAGCAGAAAATACTCTCTAAGTTAAATTTAAAGTATTATACAGATCCTAGAAAAGATATAAAAAATTAAGGAAAATCCACTCGTACACATATATAATCAAAGTATGAATATATTCATTACTTAGTTCCACTCCAAATCAAGTACAATAATGTAAACAATTATTATAATATCAATCAACAATATAAAATTAAAAATATTATATTATGAAATATAAAATATATTCTAATCAGTAATCAATACAATCCATAACGTTAATGTAAATAAAACATAAGCTATATTTTACAATCACACACAATGAATTTATTTATTATTTTATTAAAAATATTTTGCAATAGATTCTGTGTATGACGATAAATATATTAGTTTTACAGTAATATGAGTTGTTTTTGGAGGGCATATTAATATTTTTATTATATTAAATAGATTGGTTAAAATATACACCTTAATGTATGTATCAATATTTTAATTGTACGATTATTGATGGATTATTCTAAATATTACCAGTTCAGTATACATTTTATAATATAATGTTATAAGTACCAACCTACGAACAATATTTTTAAAATTACAACAAAATAACAAAAAATGTTATTTTTTTATTTAAATATTTTAGTTTGTCAAACTTAAAACATCAAATTGTTATGTTTAAAAAAAAATATAAGTCCATGTGCATTTTTGGTCATTATCGTATACTATAAATATCTGTGCATTAATATAATATTTAATTATCAAAAAGATATTATATCACCTAAATAGAATTACGAAATCATAATAAATATAAGTTGATATTAATACATATTTTACTAAAACTAATATGATCAATTTTTTTTTAATTTTAAAATACATATTTTTATCAAATTAAATTTATTGGTAAATAAATTATAAAAGCTTAGGAAGAGAAAAACGAAATAATTTCTTTGTTGAAAAAAGAATAGAGATATCTAAGGGAAATAATTTGCGTTTTCCATTCGAAAGTGTGTTTACTATAAAATTTGTATTAATTTATAATATGATAAAACGATATAATAAGTGTATAAATAATGTTGCATATAATATTATTAAAATAATCATTGTTCATTTAATTGTCGAATTAAATGAAATAACTTATTTGGACATATTATTATAATAATATATTATGTACGTACCACAAATGTAAAATTTACTATTTTATGAAAGTAAGGACTAAGGAGTGCCCTTGCACTGATCATATTTAACCTTTGACCTATTATCAGTATAAAAAAACTTATTTAAATATTCATCTTGAATAACTGTTCAAAATATTAACAAATTTATATACAAAATTTCAAGTGATTTTAAATGTTCTAAATTCGTTTGAAGATTTTGAAAAAATGGTTATAATACAGTTCTTGTCTCATTTGATTAGAAAAAAAAATGTTTATAGTATAATATCTCTAATGTCACATAATGTTCTTTTTATACGAACAGTGTGTTGATTACAAAATAGTATACAATATAACACAATTATTATAATAGGTAATATTCTTTCAAATCCATTATCCAATTTTAGACACACTCCCCCTCCCCAAGTCAGATTTCCATATCGAAAGGCCTTCTTCTTCACGTTATTTCATGTTGTTATTATCTTAATTAATCTGACAAATATATACACAGATTGTAAAATACTTTTGTTTAAATAAACAAAAAAAAATCATTTATAACTATAGCCGTTATGCATGATATTTTCGCATATAAAAACATTGAAAATGTTTTATTCTCGTTCGACTTTTTCAGCATATTCTTTTCCCGTTTTAATGACAGCATACCAAATATGTTTTCAACTGTGTGATACGCTCAAGAAAGTCCACAGTAGTTATAAATATTTTGTTTTTATTATTATACTGTTGACGAGTTGCTTCTCTGGATGACTGGATACGACCTTTACTTTATAACATATTATAACTGAGAGCGGAAATTCTTCAACGCCTATAAACGTGTACCAAACTTTGACGTAGTTATTAATAAGTTCTGCGTTCACGAAAATATGCAATATTTTATTCTAAAATATTGTAAAAAATATTTTAGTGTTATACATCTAGTTTTAATTTTAAAATAATAATTCCCAAGTTCAAAGTTAAATTAAATGTTTTAAAATGTGAATAAATGTTTTAAGTTGTTATGTTAAATAACTTAAATCATGTAGTTATATTACTTTATTAAACTTGTCAGATAAACTAAAATTAATAACTGAATTATCCGTTTACCTCAAAATAAAAAAAAAAATTCTTCGAAAGGGCTACGAGCTTTTGTAAATTTGTTTTAGATTTTTCAGAATTTGGTTGTTTTGGACCATTTTGTGTATCAAGTTAAAATTAAGTTATTTTACGGAGTAATAGTTTTCCGTTCATACGGCAATGTTCAAAAAACTTACCCAATTTGGAATGTGTAAAAAAAATAATGAAAAATCCGACGTTTACTTATTAATTTCGTGGACCAATATTCAATATTTTATAAAGTTCCTTTGAAGATTTAAATTATGGCTTCTGATAAAGCTAAACTTTCAGATAAAAGTATTTCGCATTGGTTTAAACTGTTTGAATTTCTTTTTGACGGTCGAAACCATTCATGGTACAAATAATATAAATGGTGAATAGCCCCTACTAAAAATCGCTCAATCTCTCAAAACCACAAATCTTTTTTACCTAAACTTTGTTGGAATAATATATTTTAAATCATATTTTTTGATTTAATGATGTATGAGTAAAATTTGGCTTTGTTAACAAACTTCTGTTTATTGTGCTTTTTTTTATATAATTTTTCTCCATACATTTTAGTAATATTTTCACATTGTATATGAGCGATGCGGTGTGAAGGGGCTCCCAAAAATTTGGTACACACTCCGTTCATCTGAATATAAAATTCTTATGAGCATCTGATGAATTTAATAAGGTTTGACATTGAATTTTTATATTATATATCGAAATGCTTAGGAATATAATCTGTTTCGGAATATGAAATAAACAAAAATTTTTGTTTTAGTTTTAAATAGTAAAAACTAGGAATTATAAATAATTTTAATGTTATATAAAAAAAAGAATCAACAATTTTGTATTGGAAATTTGTAATTATGTAAAAATAATAACAACATACATAAATAAATGTTTCGTGATAAAATATAATCACCCTTTATTACAACGTTAATACCTGTTGGACATTATTATAAATTATAATATCGTCGTTTAGGATTCAAATGCACCAGAGCGGGAGACTGGTTGATTTTATTTTCATTTGATCTTAAGCTTTGACAACATTAGCTTTATTTAAAATGAATTAGTACAATATTTAAACGAGAACTCATAAATTATATAATTTCAAAGGAATATTTTTTACTCGGATACATTTAAATAATTTCGTTCAAATTACGGGCTGCGGTATAAATGATTATATTATGTAGTCCGAGGATATCGTGTAGGTGATCAGGTAAGCCGTTTTCCCGCTTTTGCAAAAAAAGAAAAAAAAGAACAAAATAAACGGAAAATAGGTACAATTGTATTTAAAAATTTCCAACCCGGTTGGAGAATCAATTCGCTCGACGCGCATTTGGGTGTCAGCCAGATAATATATCGGTGGCATCATTCAGTACCTTTATATAATATAACTGTATGTGTTCTCCACGTCGTTGACGGATTGCAACTCGCAGCAGACGAGAATCTAACGGATTGATAAAACATATTTTGATACAGTCTAAAGTCTATTCTCGACTTTACGCCGTATTGTTATTTATTCTTATATTTCGTGAAACGCGCAAAGGAAAATAAGAAATCAAAACTCGGGTGTTATAAACGGTGCTGGGCAACCCGAGGCGGTTCGTGGGCGTGTCGATTATAAACGTTACGAGACGTGCGGGAAAGGAGAACAGGATAGGTAAACCGCAAGTTTATGCGTCGCGATTTCCGCACCACTTTTACTTACATATTATATAGGGCATTTCGTGTATAGCGTTATGCCGGGACGGCGTTTGTCGGCGGGGCGAAACATAAAATAACAACTCCGCTCGATATTTGTTAGTAAATGTATGAATTTTCTTCGGCGCGCGTTGGATTTTGTATGATAATGTGATATAATATACATAATATTATACCTAATACTAAATTCTATAGTATTCCGTACGTTGAGTATACAATTTGCGCGCCGACAACAATAATCAAACGATATCGTGTAATAACAACGAAAAACAATTATTATATCGTATGATATAACTGCAGGTAACAACGACAAATCCCTGAAAAATCCAACCGACCGTAATTATTACTACTTTATATCCGTATTATTCATATCGAACCGTTGTTAATAGGCCGAGGAGATAGTGAAGTAAAATAAAACAGTATACTATACATCAGCGACGCGTCCAAGAGAGTGGGGATGGGGGAGTAAACATACAAACAAATCCCCTTTTTTTTCGGGGAAATTAATAATTCAATTGAACAGTAGGTACATATTATAGGTACATCGGTATATGGTTTTATTATTATTACTATTATTTTTTTTTTTTTTTTTTTATTCAAATCGTTAATAAATACATCATATAGGTATCTATACAAAAAAGGATAAACCGTATTATAGTAAATGTGACACGTTTATGATAAAACAAAAAAAAAAAAAAAAAATGTACGAGAATAATATTTGTTTATGCGTTTTAAATGAATGGTCCGTCAAAGATCTCCACTTTGGAGCCACCGTCCTTTGTAACTATATAAGCACATGAAAACAATACACGCAATATCGTTGCATACGCGCCGCCGTCTGAAACAAAAAAATAAAACGAAATAGGTATAATAATTCAATTTTTTGACCAGGGTCGGTCATATTATAATATGCCCATCTCCAATGCTAAAACAGTAAATCGCATTGAAAACTAATGCAACATATAAATACTGGTCACGGGTAACAACAACATATTTGTAATTTAATTCAATATATTGTATCGCCGAAAGCAACACACAAAAAAAAAAAAAAACAAATTAATTAAATTTCTATTTTTTTTTTTTTTACGAAACGCATAAAGGGTTAATATTTAAATCCATAATACTAATTATATATTATATTTGCGAAATTATATGCACTGTACACAAAATGCTCAATTTAATTTGTAATGCAAAATATGTAAATTTGTTACACTACAAAAATATTAATATTTACATAATTATATTAACATTATGTACATTCAAAATAGTCATTAGGGTTATAGAAGTAAGTACATCTCCCCGGACCGGAATAAAGTGATAGGATTAAGGTCCGTGAGATAAAGTAACTAATACGGTTATGGGCCATCTGGTGCTTATATTTTACTTTATACATAGGTAATACCAATTTTGTATTATTGAAATATATGGAAAATAAATCGTTTGAAACTTTGTGGATCGTGTGAATTTTAATATATATTTTTATTTTTTATTTTTTAATTTCTATTTCTTATTATTTCAATTAAACGCCATAATGAACACATAATAATATACACTTACATTATACCTTTCATTATATAAAAATACAATACTGAGAATTTGTTGAACGACAAATTATTGTAATTTGCCTTTTGGCCATCAGTTCACGTATTTCGCACACCGTAAAATCTGATGATGCCGCTCGAGAAGTGATGTGGTATTGAAAATTTCAATCTCAAAAGAAATGACATAGACACACAGTGTTTGTCCGTAAATATTTCTGGACTGATCTGATCATCCAAACATGCACATTCATCGAAGTTATACAAAAACTTCAATTCAACCAATTCAAATCGATTCTTATTATATTATAATGAATATTCAAAAAAAAAAAGATATACAATTTTAATTTTTTTCCATGAGATATCAACCGTCTTCTCCATTAATATTCTACTGCTTAAAATAATCAGTGTAATATTTATATTGGCTTGAAAATAATATAGCACAGTAGTATATGCCTAACTGTTAAAATATTTTCACACATTTTTTTTCATATTTAAGTCATTACGAATGATCTCCAAGAGTTATTCCATTATCAAGGCTATTATTGCATTTTAAGCAATATACCTACCTATCCATCCTCAATATATCTACCTCTATCGTTAAAATTCCACCGGAACAGTGGAAAATGTATGATTCATTATAATTTCTAGTCGACTACGAAATGATAATAATATATAAATGAAAAATGTTCATTCGTAATTGCAAACAAAGTTGTTTATTTTATTTCACTACACAAATTCGTAACGTTTCTCAAATAAACTAAAATAAGTTTTAAACGAATAATATTATTCATTCGAAATCAATGTGCTCGACGGTGGTCACGTAACTTATAATACACGAGTAGGTAAGCTGTAATGTGCAGAACAAAACTATTTATTATCCAATATCCAATTGTATTGAATTTTATTACAGTGAACGAGTTAAAAATTAATTGTAACTTATAAGATATCTATCGTACAACACTTACTATTCTCCGATTGTAAACACTAACTAAATTTGAAATTGTAAATACGTCATGCTGTTAAATTGGAAAAAATATATTGACTATGCTATTTTTATCCTGATATCAACAATGAATTATCATTACGTTTAAACGTTTTAACATTAAAATATATACTAGACATAATATGAAAGAATTAATGAGACTATTAAATAAATTCTTACTTCCTTAAAAATAAATATATTTTACACAATTTTTCGGTTATAATGAGTTATGATAAATGTGTACAATTAAAAATGTATTAAATGCAATAAAAAAAATGATGGTTTTTAATTTTTTGTTGTACGTTTATAAAAAAAAAATCGTGTCTTAAGTTAAAGGAAATATGTAGGTATTATTAATTAACTTGGTCTGAAAATAATTACTTAAATAAACTATCATATTCAAAAGGGAATAAGACAAAAAATATATATTATATTTTTAAGATTTAAAAACTTCTAAAGGTTCTAAAGACATGAATAAAATAATAGTTTTTTTTTTTTATATTTTACCATTTGTATGTTTTGAACAGTTTTTTTTTTCGCTTCCTTAAAGTATTGTGTTTTGACTTATTTCCTCTTACCCGTAGGTACATTGTTCATATATATTAGTCATTATGTAGGTATATCAAATTGCTGAATGTGATATAGTTTAGTCTTACGAAATAACGAGATATCAAATATGTATTGATAACATTCTTTCTGCATGCCTTAAATGTCGCGTGTATAAAATAATAATAATTATACAAAATACCTTTATTTATTGGGCAAATTATTTTCTCACCACTTACATGCAAAAATGTGTGTCCATTCTCGTTATGTAGTATGTGTGTAGTGTGTGTGAGAAATAGAGAGAGAGACAATGGTGCATACGTACACAAGAATATTAGTAATTAAGAGATAGATTATACTGTCTAAAGCTTTTATATTGTATAAAAATAAAGTAATAATTAGGTAGGTATCTTAATTTTTTGAATTTCCTATACAATTAAATTACTTTCCCGACCCCCTGTAGGAAATTTGTGTGTATGCAACCACAGTGTAATGAGATACCTATAAACGATAGATATGTGAATTTAATTTTATGTCCTATATTATATCAATGAGTAATAACTAATAAGAATAATATTATAAAAAAATGTTCTATTTTATTTAAATGTTCACTTAATTATATATTTTTATTTTCTATTATTTTTAACCAATTTATTATTGCTCTGCAGGTTCTTATAAATAACGATAACAGAATAATATTCTTGTTTTTATTTTAAGGATCATTTCATATTTTTATATCATTATTATTATGTTTATTCATTTTTTTAAAAACATTACAATATCATATATTATATAACCAAGCGGTTTTCATTTCTTAAATTGAAGCGTCATACAGGATTATATTTTAGCTCAAACTCTATATAATCTATTAATTTCTCCATTTAGATAATATAATTTTGGCTACCTTCACTATTGATTATCTACGGTATCTTCAATTGAATATTTTGACAAAATCTGAGTCTAAAAGCCACTCCAGACTCATCTAGAGAAGCTACAAAATTAATTCAGTCTTTAAAGCATTAAAAAAAATTAAATAAATTAGTCCATATCATAATCTACTTTATCTAACCTGCAGACTCACATCACTCTTCTTGACAATACAACTAGTCAACTATTTAACATAAATAGGCCAGAGGTTTTCTTATAGTATGAAAGTAAGTACATATTAGTCGCTGTATCGTTTGATATATTTTTGATAGTTAATAACCAGCTTTTGTATAGGTTTCTCCACAACTCCCTTGCTTGATTTCAAACAATTTCTTTCGGTGATATACGATCACATACGTTGTACGTATTATTTATAACTTAATTTTCTTACATTCGGAAATACTTCCCTCACGGTTCGTGTGCTCCTATTTCAAAGTCGATGTATAATTTGTATAGATTAAGTATTTTATATGATTTTTTTAAATATAACTCTTTTATACATTTCCACATTTCTATTTATGTTTGTTTAAATTTATTTTTCAAAAAAGATAAGAAATAACTGGTAAATAAAAGCTATTTTAAAAACAACAAACATAGTATACAACAAGTATACATTTGCATAAAAAAATGAGGTGCTAACTGAAATGTGCCATCGGAAAAATATTCTGTCCAAGAACTCATAAAATTTAAATTGTCTTCATTTGTGATACAAATGAGCTATTTATTTATCAGAATGTGGATATTTTAAACATGGGTTTATAGACAAAAAATTATTCTTATGTACAATATCTGTACTTAAATTTGCCAGTAATTATTTTCGTATAATTTTGTTTGGTTAAGTTGATATTGAATCTTTCAATTTTCGTTTTCAATTTTCTCTGAGAACTTAATGCTTAATGTTTTGAACTGCTATTGCTTCACGGTTGTGATCGCCGATTACTGTATTAACTTGGGATTTGTTGACATCAGTTAAAATGCAGGCACCACAACTTTTGCCAGAACATAATCATTTTACTATTTTGTCTTTCCGTTGTCTTATGAAACGATAATTATTATGTGATAAGACCACGGCTGATTGTTTCTCATGTTTCTATATTATAATTATTGTTGATGAATTCTCAGTGGTTAAATGAGATATTAATCAATACCACTATAATAAATATGATATCGCACTAAATTATTCACTATTACTAATACCAGTAACTTATCGAATGATAATTATATTAATATAACGATGCTAAAACGCGACACGCCAGGAAATCCGATATAATAATTGACATTTAATCTTATTTTATCGATTATCGAAAAGTATTTGTCTAGGAATAATAGTCACAATAACGTTTATGAAACTTTCAAATATAAGCTAAAATTTCTCAAAATAAATAATATAAAAAAATTTCGCAGTTGTAAACAACGGCAACATTGTACTAAGTTTGGGTAAGTAGAACGTATGCAATGGTAACGGTTGTGGGTGAGTTGTGGACCAAATAGTTACCATTACCTATGTACTCGTACCTGGCAGTTACCCGATGGTGGTTACTTATAACGATGAACGGTAAACAAAATGTTCGATACACGTGTAGGTAATTACAATGACTTAATATGCCGTACTATGCACTAGCCGTCCTAGCACATAAAACTTCGTTGATGTGTTACTAGAAGTTCAATCTGAAACATACATAAGATGCAGAAGTAAATGAGGTGTAAAAACAAAGAAAATGTGTCAAAGAGAATAGATAACAAAGCCAGAGCTACAAGAATTAGAGAATTACCAATATTATTATTATTAATTTGTATCTAATAAATTTGCTTTGAATATTTGGAAAATACGTAATAAAAATAGTTAATTTAATTACGTTAAATACTTTTTAAAATATACATATATCGTGATGTACACTATATTATATGCAATGTATATATTGTTGTGTGACCACGACTCGAACGTATCTTTCATAAAGCCGAGCCGCAACTCGCACTTTATTTAAGGATTGGGCTGCAATTCACCAACACCGATCGTAACGCACGCCTGTTCCCATCTTACCTCTTCATTAGCTATAGAAGCTTAAATAAATAAATAAATCCAGAACAGATAATAATATATGAAGTCAAAGGACATCACTGCGTCCTGTCGATGTGTATTTTTTTATACGTGTATTACTTAACGTATTTAGTTCATACAGAGTACCTCCTATATAGATATTCCTGTTCTTAATGAAAAAAATAAAAAGCATAACAATCTCACACGCGTAGGATATACTAAACCGCTTTGAAGAATAATAATAAATTATGCGACGAATAAAATGCGTTGTTTAAACTACCAGTGAGGACAAAATGTAATATCATTTTCTAGACACAGTGCGTACAGTTTAAACTTTGGTTTGCGAAAATCAAATAACGTTCACAAGGCAAACAACGTTTTAGATCAATAATTGCCTAAATGTATATTTTCGTTTGGAAAACAGAAATGATGGTTTATAAATAAAGTAATTACGCGGTTAAAAGCAATCCCATTCGGCTGCTCTTTTACAGTCATTAATAATATATTATCACGTCGTGTATATATATACACACACCCGCCGCATTGTAGTTGTCGTACTTGTATACCTACACCGCGGCTGCGCGGCATAACAGTCGGAAAACAACACTGCAGTGTTGCGCTGCAGCACGTCCATATTTTCAAATAAATTTTATTTTATTTTTTAACGAGAGAAAAATAAACGCTCATAAAATATTCATCAGAAAACACGGGTTCTTACGGCGACGAACAAATACGCACTTTTAGAACACTGCGCCGGAGACGTTTTCGTAAATGCGTCGCGTGTGGAATCCCGTACAGTATACCTACTTAGATGGTATCTGTACAATAGTGTGTACCCGTATGTGTATATATATATATATATATATGTGAGTGTGTGTGTGTGTGTGTGTGCGCGTACGTCTGCGACAGCGTTGTCCACTCGACGAGTCCGACTAATACATGCGCATACGCTTAAACAATAATAATATAATCATTGCGAACGCGCACCGGTATGTTATACCGTCGTATACATATATATATATATATATATATAGGTACCTACGGACTACGGTATATAAAAAATGAAAACCAAAAAAAAAAAAAAAAATGAAAATAACAATAACAATTTGTCGTGATTGTATATTGTGTGTGTATGTAGTAGGTGCGCGTGTATACTTATATTATTGAATAATTCAAAATGACGACCGTCGAGCGACTGCCGTTCGATAACGTGTTTTTTTTTATATATAATAATATATTTCAACGAATTCGTGGATGTTAATTCGCGTCTAAAACCTGCTGCCGCAGCAGCATGGCATTATAACATATACATAATAATATATATATATATATACCTATAAATATTGTCATAGGTATTCCTATTGCATAACGTGGTTGTTTTTATTATTATTATTGCAATATTATTGCAATATTATATATACATATATATATAGCCAGGTTCTAAGACTATAATATTATTGTTATAACTATTATAATAATATGTACCGGGGACAAAAGACAATGGGAAATGTTTTTTTCAACTGCCGATAATGATCTGCAGTAGCCGTATTATAATATTCTAGACGCTCTCCTCCTACTCCTCGTCCTTCTGCCCTCCTGACCCCAACAGCTCTTGCACGCGTTAGCTAGATAGGCATATCAACTCACAGACCCGCACACGAAAATACGTCGTGCACAAATTTATAATAATATTATTTTATATTATGTGTAGGCGTGATTTTTGAATGGCGGCGGTGAGAAGAGGGTCAGACTATACTGGAAAAAAAAAAACTCGGACAATATAAAAATAATAATTGCTATAGGTATATAGATCGCGAATGTAGATTGACCAATGCATTGTTTATATGCATATATTATAATACCTGTACGAAATAACCTCCATGATAATTTATAAGATCTGATTGTCCTTGAAATATGATGATTGTTTTAAATTTAATAATAATTAGTAAAATATAAAATTAATCAATTATTTTTGAATTGCCACAGATTTGGTTAGAAAATTCAAAATATGCGAAAAACCACTAGATATACACATTATTTAAAGCATTTAGAAGTACTAAAGTCTTATTTTTTACTCTATCCTATATACACCGGCGTGTTGAGTTGTACACAGGGCAATACATTCGAGTAAGACACTCATAATTTCAGAATATACTGAAGTTTTTGAAAATATTACTTTGATATGAGTTTAAGTCATTGCAATAAGTTACATCACAACATATTTGAAGAATATATAATATTTTAAAATGGTACTTAACTATCTTTTAAGTTTTTACTCTTTTGACAATATTTATTTTTGATTTCATATTCCGAAACAGAATATTGTTCAAAGTATTTTATCTATAAAAGTCAAATTTCAGACAAGTAGTTTATTAGCTTTAACTTATAAGTATTTAAATTTTAGACCAATAGTGGCCCAACATTTTGTAGTGTACCCCTATACCACTTCACTTCGATCAAAACTCAGCTAAACTTATGTCAAAAGTTATACTCGTTCAAAAATTTGATTTATACACAGAGTATCGTGAGTACCCATTGCAATATATCCAAGAATAATGGAAATATCATAATTATGTTTTTTTTAACACTTACAGAGATAAGAACTACAAATATTTCATATTTTAATTTAACTTAATGTTTGGATAAAAAAGTTAAAAAATAATTATTATTTTTTAATTACTTTCATAAAATCGAAAATTGTCATTTTGTAGTTTATTTTTCTGAAAGTTTTGATGTTTCAACATTTTATTTTCATTAGAATCGTAATTCTTAATATTTTTATTAGTTTTGAAAGTATTTTTGTATTATCTTACAAGCAGGAGCAAGCGGACCACAAGTTGATAACACTGGCACTTTTATGATATTAAATATGCAATTTACAATTTTTCTCAAAACTAGAAGAAATATTATAAATTACGGTATTAATTAAAATGTTGAAACATTAAAATTTTCAGAAAAATAAATTCTACAAAATGGCTATCTTTGACTTTTTTGAAAATAATTAAATAAAAAGTTATATTTTTAAGTTTTTTACCAAAATTTTAAATTAATAAAATATGAAATACTTATAAGTTGTAGTCTTTGTCCATGTGAGTCTAAATAATAAAAAAAATAAACAGAATTATGATACCTTCATTATTTTAGAAGATATCGCAATGAGTAAATTCTAATGGAACATTCTGTATATTAAAGTATTCTAAAACAAAATATTATTTTTTGGACTAAGAAACTAAATATGAATGTTGCGTTTAAAAACTTTTAAAAAATATTGTAAAACAAAATATTTATAAAAATATTAATCGTCTTCTAAATAATAAATGTCTTGCTCTAAAAGGATCACCCAGGATGTAGATACTTGCATAGTTTTCGACAGTCTGCAAATATATGACTTAAAAAAAAAAATACAAGCATCGAATAATTTCTTAGAATACCAGTCACCTAATATGTTGTATACATATTTAAGTAAAGATGTTGAAATAAAACTCCTAACTACAATTATTTCAAGTTGCGAAGAAATACATCGTATTGAGTGTCAGATAAGGTATCTATAGTATACCTCAGTAAAACTCGTACGTTTTTTAAAATCTGAATGTTCAAATTTAAATAACAATACATAAGTATACAATTATAAAACAGATAAATATCTTTTTGAATTTTTACAGTTAAAAAAACCAAATGATACTTGATAATGATAGTTGACCAATTATTAAATCATTAATCAAAATATTAAGTATTAGACAAGTCTGACAAGTAATTATCTATCTAAATAATATATAATAAATTAATTTATTATTCATACTTATTTTCATGTTACAGTGACTTGATAAATTATTATAAACATTAGCCAAACGATTATATAATAACAAACCAATGAAATATTTTCTTTGAAATCCAGTTTGAATAAAACATGTAAATATCGAAATCGAAAAACATTGCTACGATGAGTTGGATTTAAGCTTAACGTATTACATATAGTGTTATGGTGGAAATACAATAATATCAAACAAATTGATGTGTAATATTTTATTTTTTGTATGTTTTGTATAATGTATGGTAATAATAAACATCTGAATCTGAATCATATTATATCATAAACAAAAAGTTGTAGTTGTATTTTCTTTCTATTACATTTATCTATATAAAATATGTTTTTTTATAAAATGTAATACGTTAATAATAATATAAATATTATATTATGTATATTATAAATAATAAATTGTAATATGTTAGTATTGTATTGAACTTTATGCACCCACCACAAGCTGTGCTTTTGGGGCAGCGTCATTAATTGTTTTATTTTTATTTATTTATCTTTATATATGTAAAATATTATTTTGACAATAAACTATTATTATTATTAATATAAATAAGAACTGTTAAGTACCTAAGAAATCGAACGGTGTTAAAATATAAAATATGGACGAAGTCCACACTCTGTGTTTTTTCTAACATCATAAAAAAAAGATTTTCAACAGAATAATTGCGTAGGTATTTTAAAAGATATTTATTTTAGGTTTAGTTTATTATTTATATACATTTTCCAAGTTAGTTTTTCGTCTAGAAAAACTCCAAGGTATTTAATAGCCAGATCCTTTTGTTATTCCATATTATGGGTTGATTGTTAATTTTTACTCGAGTTGAGTTTGTGTATCTACTTAGGGTGAATATCTTTGCCTCATCTCTTTTAATGGAGTTCAATTCGAGTTTCCATTATTCTGACATTTGATCTAGTGATTTTTGTAAGCGTATAACTGAACTGTCAAGTTCTTTATTTTGTGTAATAATAGCAGTATCGTCTGTGTGCATTGCTAATTGACGTTTTCATGATTTGGCGGTATCATAACATAAGTATACAATAGAATAAATTTAAAAGCTTAGGTCCGAGGACTGATCCTCGCGGGACTCCAGTTTTTATTTGATAAAAAAAAATACACACACACACACACACGCTAAAAAAAGTAATTTTATGAAGTGGCGGGCTCGGCGGGTAATTAATGACAAGTGTAAACCATGTATTGGGGTCATCTTGATTTCCCATTATTCCGTGTTACGAGTTGAACGTAAAAACAATAAAAGCATACGGTGACCCGCCCTGTATATTGTACGTAAGTAATTTATTATATTCGCGCCAGCTCGTGTCGCGGATATTAAAAGGTAAAAAATACCGTTCGCGTTTACCTTATCCGATCGAATTACACGACGTCAAAAAATAAAACGCTGATCGACGTTCACCCGAATGCACGCGATTGGTAAAAGGAAACGTATTCTGGCGGGGCGGAAACGATCGCTCCGGGGCACAATACACCGTTGTAGACGTGTGTTCAGGCGAAATAAACCCAGAACATTATAAAGACTGCAAACTATGTGTTTGAGACCCACGTCTACAGAGAATACATATGGTATTATAGCCACCATAATATTTAGTCTACGTAAACTCCATATATAATATACACGGGGATTGTTTTGACGGAGACCCAAGTGGATGGAGAAATCGGAAGCAGATGGAGACACGATAGCCTTCCTAAAATACACGACGGTGATGATTATTTATTATATCCTTCTGACTGTACTGCATTAATTACAGTTATAACTCTTTAAATAATAAATAAAGCAGTAAAATGTATGCAATCGAAAAATGTTCGTATGGGTACTTAATATACTTAATATACTTTAAGATACTTAATATATATAACATTTCAGGATTTACAAAACGAAAATTTTGAAAAAAAAAAATGATATCATTTTAAAAATAATGACCGTTTGCAGTCGTTAAATCAATATAATATGTGGTCAAATTGATAGTATCCTTAAACAGATTAATAATATGTTAAATTAGATTATATTATGAAATATTGTGATAGTTTATATAATCATAATGTATTGTCCGTTTTTATATACGAATAAAACATATTTTCTATCACAATTCACACCTAAATATGCGTCAACGTTTGTGTAGTCTCACTAAGTACATTACATGATATGTTTTTTGATACATCAATTATTAAAGAAATTTAACTAACTATTAGTATTGCAGTAAATAGGTTTAATTTTTACTCCCCAGGCATTGGATTTATTATATTATTAATATTTAATAATTACAAAAGTATATATTATATAAACTATATAAAACTATAGTTATTAAACTTTAAGTTAATTTCACCTCACCATTGTGTATAGGTTCATAGTATAAATATGTAATACATTCAAATTAATTTTCAAATATTTTAAAAATGGCAATAAAAGTCCCAATAAACAATGTTTTGGAATTATTACAATATATCGTTATTTATCATTTAAATAAGAAATTTAGTTCAAATTAACTTCATATATCAAATAAACGAAGAAAAGTATACTACGTATTATTAATGTTTTTAAATAACTTAAATACAAATGAGGAAACTGTTATTAAAATTTCAAGCTTTTTAACTCAATGAATAATATTTTATCAACAATAATTGTAAAAAATATTTGAAATTTTTCAAACTTGTGAATTATTCAAACAAGTCAAAATATTTTTACGGTGCATAAAAAAATACAATAGAAATGCTTTATGAAAATTTCAAGTATTAACGGTAATTCATATTTCATTTATAACAAAATATTAAAAATCTAATAGTCTTAATTATTTTTTGGTTGAATATCCAATAAAATAAAAATTAGAACTTAAAACACTCATAAAAAATTAATGAAACTGAGATAAACTTGTTTTTTTTTTTACAAAGAAGAATAAATATTAAGAAAAATATATATAATATATATATATATATGTATTATTATTATATTTTCAAATCTAGAATATAAAAAAAAAAAATTATACAAACAATCCTCATTGACATTTATAAAAAAAATTTGAAAATTTGAAATACTTATTAATAGCTTAAAATGTGTGAAATATTTGAAACATTACGGTGTGTGTAGAAAATTTTATCATAAACATTAAGTGAAAATTACTAATCTTGTTTAAAAATTCTCTTTTATTATTGATTATTTTTTGTTTTCCTGGGTTATTATTTTAAAAAGTACTGGGAATTTTTACTTTTAACACCCCCTTTCCTGATTTATCATTTGATTCCATTGTCGTAACCACCTCCAATGTAGAAGAAAATTGAATTTTTTTTTTAAAGCCCAAAAAGTGATGAAAGTGAGCAAAAAAACACATATCATTGTAAGATCAATACTTTCTCGCTCTACTCAGAATCTAAAATTAAATATATTGATTTTGTTTATTTTTTGTAAAGATTTAGAAATATTAGAATCCTAGTTTTAATTATAAAATCCTTTTTATTATTATTTTTTTTGTTCGTTTATATTTTCATACAGTTTTAATTGTTTTCATTAAAAAAATATATTGAACATATTTGCTTTTAATCTAAAACACACACACATAAATTTTTAATTTTAAATTGCAAGACAGAATGTTTTTTTGAGAATTTCAAATTTCAATGTATTATAAAAATCGTTTTCAAACGAGTAGTTAATAACTTATAAGTATTTAAAGTTTTGATGAGTGGATCAAGATTTTACGGGGTACCTACCTCTGTGCCACAGCATTCCACTCATCTAAACTTTATAAATACACAAGACTAATTGTAATTTGCAACAACTTTAAATTGTCGAAAATAATAATATTTCCAAGAACGTTAATTTTTTTTTGGAGATAATCATGGATATATTTACTGTCTGTTTAAAGAACCGCCATACCTATAGGTAATACATTAATACCTATAATGCCTAGTCGTATTTATGTGCTCCGCTTGGGATTTGACAATTTATTACTCGTTTAGATCGCTGACAAATCATCCGGCTGACATATCCTGTATGCGTGGACATCGGTCTAAACGCACGGTAAAATGTATATATCGAACTACATACGTCTGCACTATCCGATAGTGTACCACAATATATAATAAAGCATCATTCGTTATGTGTGAATTGTTCGTGAAACCAAAAAGCAATATACTCTAATAAGCTTTGTGTATACCGATATATGCTGCTGAAATATAGGATATATTAAATTATTTATAGTGCCTATACCTGGTGGGAACTCTTAGAGAACGTGTAATAATATTTTTACGAATTCTATTGCGATCCGTTTGCGCGCAAAATTATAAACAACGAAAGCCTATTATATGCCGCAGATACTCTACCTTCATTAGACACGTATTGTACACGTATTGGACGACTTTATTCGCCGACACTGCGAGTACATTTTTATCGCAATCGCACTATTGATAAATGTATCAGATTATACATCGAAATGGCATATTATGAAAGTCAATCGAAAGTCGAGTGTACTTTGGTAAATGTTTTTCGTGAATCAAGGCCAAAAATGAATTATTTAATTGAACTGTGAATTTGACGATGACGAAAATTGTTATTTTAACGGTCAACGGCGGATTAAAGTAAAATATTGAATATATAGTTAAACACGATGTTTATAAAATCATGTATGATTGTTTATTGAGACTATTTTTGTTTAATATTACGGATAATATGTATCTACCTACATGGTACAATAAGTATTTAGATCGCTCAGTACATATGTCTATCAATCACCACGTACTTAATTTTTGTATTAACAATATGTCATAAGAAACATTTTGATAATTATATATTTATATTTATTTATTTTTTAGCACATATTTGTGTATTTTTAGTTTTATGTATCATAAGGGCATATTTGATGATTTTTTAAAGCATTGAATTAATTGCTTTGGTTAATAATATCAATTAAAATCTTATGTTGTTTCATTAGTTTGTATGGATGCTATGGATATAAAGAAACTGTATAATAAATATTATTCATAGGACGTTATATTGTTCATACACGCGCCAGTTGCAGTTTTGAATTCGTGTAATATTCTAAATGTTATTATAATAACTAAATTGTGCAAATTATTTGTAATGATGTTCTTTATAAATTATAATCAATATGATAACCTTATAAATCACTATGTGGTTTGGTATAGGTATGTGTCGTCGATTGTCAATCGTCATTGAGTAAGTCACTCTACTAGATATGTTAAATGTAATTATTGGTATTCAATGATAAACTAGCTATTGTGTACGGCGAAAAACGATCAGGTTATATTCATAAAAAATAAATCATTACCTATGCATTTAAATTTCTATTAAATAAGTAATTTATTTCTCTAATAATAGTACGGTAAGTTGAACAATATTTTTCGAAATAAATTGCATATCATATTATTACAAGCTATTATAAACTTATAAGTCAATGCTGACTATCAATAACGTATAGAAGCTAAGTAGAACGGTGTAAAAAAGTTCATGGTATAAATAGCTTAAATTTAATTTAAATACTTTAAAAATGTAATTTCGATTAGTAAATAATAGTATACGAAGTAGTACAAAGTTTCAAGTAATTCAAATTATATTTTTTGAACTAAATTTAATGTGGGATAATATATTATAATTATTATTTAAAAAATAACTAAGATCATTCTACTTTATTTAAATTCGTTGAAATAAAAATTTCCAATTAAAAATAACCACGTATTTGTGTTTTTTTTAGATTTCTGTAAAAATTGTAAAATTTTACACATAATATATTAAAATTGAAATTTTTATACATTTTATTCTATAAAATTATTTACATATTTGAGTATTTTTGTGACCTTAATACATTTTATCAATATTTGAACAATTTGATAAACTTAAAAAATTGTGCCTTTGTATTGTATGTGTGTGCGTTTTTTTTAATTATTGTTATATTAAGAATAAGTGAATAACTCACGAGGGATTTAATATTAAATTTTCAAGCTTACTGAATGAGATTAAAAAATTAAACATTTATATAAATAATTGGAAAAAGAATTATAAACATTTATACTGTCTTAATAGCTTAAAAATAAATAAATTGAAAATGTAATTGTGCATAGAAAATTATTTCTTAAGTGTTAGTAAAATTTTTCATATTTCTACAGTTAATATTTTTGAATAATACCTAACATTATAATAAAAAATCATAAAAAAATCAATCATATTACTATTAATTATTTTAAAACTTCAATCGCTTAAACATACTTTTCTTTTTTAATTCCTCAGTAAAATCAACTTATAAGTTTTATTGTATTACATTTTATTAATTTTAAACGTGATTATTTCGTTTTAATAATATTAAACTATAAAATAATTTTCAAAAATGATTTTGATGAATTTTGTAAAAATTATGTATTTTAAATGTTAAATAAAATGTAAGACTGTATTTTTGATATTTTTATAATTGAGGTAAGAACAATTTATAAAAATCCTTATAAATCACATTTTCAAGGTTTTTACTCTAAAACAAATATTTAATAATATGTAAATTGAAAAATAACTAAAAAAAAAATTATCACTATGAAAGTACTTATTACTGTTAATAGTGTTTATACTTATAATTACGTATTATTTTAATGTACGGTATACATTATTTTCAAATTCCCGTAATTTCTACCGTTTTTATCGACAAATTGTGACAGTATTCTAGCCAATCATGCTATAATTAAAACGTACCATAAATCCTACTTTAACAGATCCGACAGTAAGGCGATTTATATTGGCAGCCTATACATATTTTATTCGCGGCACTGAACACAAATACATTAGACGGTGGAACAACGGACACACTTTAATGAACGGTTTTTAAAATGGTATTTTTTTTTCTATTATCTCCTTTACATTATTATATAATTTAATGTTTGATACATTTTATTCATGCCTAGTTAATGGTTTGGAAAAATCTTTATGATGTCATCATTTTGATAAAAACCAGAAATCTTTTGACTATGATAGTTTACGTGTATAGACGACACCATATAACATTTATAAAGCCATAACAAAGTAGGTAACCCTAATTGGCCTATTTATTAGATGACTTAGAGTATGTGCTGTGCATATAGATAATAATAATAAATTAATGACATATCACAATTATTTTAAATTTGTAATTTAAAAATATTACGATTATTTATTTACGATCTATATTTAAATTACTGCAAAGAAAACTAATGAAGTCCCTTATGTTAAAATGGTAAGCTTATTATGTTTACTGAGAAACATAAAATTTCATAAACATTTTTTTTAAATATTTTCATGCGAAAACAATGATATTTAAGATAGAATATGTTATAAACATAATATAAAAAATATTAAAAATTGTTTCTTATATGCATATATATTGCATACCAGTTGCTGAAAAATAAGGAATTTACAACTTTAAAATATTTAAAAAAAAATTAACTTACAAATTCACTTATTTCAAAATGCTATACCTACTTACCTTATTTTTTTTATTTTTTAGTTTAATTACTTATACACAATTATACATATTAAATTAAATTATTAATAGGTAGATATTTTCATGAGGCAACATGCTATTTATAATTAACTTTTTTAGAGATGGCATACAAATTTAATTAACTTTTTTTTAGGCTTGAAATTCGGATTTAATTGTGTCACATCTGTGTGTACTGTTTTTTTTTTTTTTATATATTATGCAATACATTTAATGCATCTCTAGAGCAAGTCTGTCACAATTTAAAATGCATAGTTTTTAGGAAATGTAATTCGAAGTTTAAAACTAATATATTTCAAACAGTTCTTTACCTATATGCATTTAAAAGCAAAAACTTGAATACTTATAACAGTTATAACCTATAGCTTTCCATACGACTTCTTCAAATATTATGAAATATTTTCTTAAACTTAGACTTGTGGCCTCTTACAATGATGAAAGTGAATGCAAGACTGCCGTATTTAAAGATATATTGGTACAATATTTTTATTTAATACACATTTTTGGTTATTGAACTGAATTATTATTATTCGAAAGTAGTCATAGCTCAAAATGTATGATGTTTTTTCTTAGCTAAGGCGGTCATGTTTTAGAAATGCGACATATCAAAGTCAGATATTACGATAATATTATATCATTGCGCGATGGCTTTATCTCAGTTAACATTACTATGCACTTTTATAATCGGTTACATAAAAATTAAATTATTATTAAGATAACACTATGTTTATAACGCAGGACGACTGCAATCGACTGTAGACAGAAGACATTATACCCAATGTCATGCGCATGATGAGAATCGTATGTTTATTATTACACTTTATTACCCTCCAAACCTTTTTTATCTGAAGAAAACACGAATAATTATTATTATATACTAACAAGCAATACGTTGTAATAATATAATATATTATATACATTTTAAACCAAACAACACGTAGGACTTACATATCAAACTTATTGTCTGATCCCAATGTACGAAACGAGTCGTGGAATCCTATAAATAACATGCCTCAGATTTCGCAATAACCGAATATATTAATAACATGATAATAAAGCTGAATAATAAAATAATAGCGGTATATTACTATATAGGCATTGCGATAGACTGGTTATAGTGGTTAAATACGATACAATAAGACATTGACCGAAAATATTGGATAGATGTTTATTTTTATTATTATTTCGGTCTTTCTTAACATTTTCTTCATAATTATTCGTTCTCGTGCACTGCAAGTATACTGCAGTGAATGATACATTATTTAAATTGGTAGTTTGAGTTAGAAAATATTGATTTTTCTTACGTTGTAATATTATGTAATTACACTCAGTGTAAGCCATTGAGAAGATATTAATTATTATTATTGTATACATCGCACAAAATACTGAGCGGTATACACTACTATATAATATAGTATAAATAGTGACTATTAGTACCCATCTACGAACAATTACTTATAGCTTTTATGACTAATTTACAGAATATATTTTTTTTATTTTTCAAACTAGAACGGAGCAAAGTTTTGCAACGTAACGGAATGTTTATTCAGTTTTAGCAAGAAGTGGTGATGCATATAGAATGTTATATTGTATGCGCATATACTACCCTAATCGCATCGATATAGAACACAAATTCTTATGTTCCAGGAGAAGCATTTTAACGGTTGAAACGCCAATGGCGAATCGATCGTACGAAACACGGTGAAATTGTTACTAGGAAAATAGTTGGAAATCCAAATATTTCGCATGGTGGCTGGTTGAGGATGTTTCGAGTTGATTTAGAACAAATGTTTTGGCGAACCAATAGGTAACGTTAGACTCTAATGCGAATACACGTGCAATATTATGTAATGGACACAAGCTGAATATTGGCGTTGGATAAATTACAAAAATTTAATTTGTGATACGGACGAAGTTGTATCACTGACACACCCTCTCTTACTTAACTTTGATTTTCACCTATCTGAAATGTGTCGTGCGAATCCTCACTATTTACATACTGAGTAATCACATAAAAAATTACACGTTTTTCGAGGGCGATGATGACTTTATGTATAATGCATTTTGTGTAGCCATAGGCACCTTTATTAGGAATTTTTTTTTTATTAGAAATATCATCATACAATTTATTTAATATCGCAACAATAAGCGTAATGTGACATGTACCATTGAGTTATTTAAATGTTTGAAAAAGACAGATAAAAGAAATCCCCTTTGTTCAGGCATGCCGTCGACATCATTTGATGTATTTTATAGGGTAGAAATTATTTCCGCCGTTCCTGGATATATTGTACACATGACACATCCGGTATTGTTCGGGATGAAACAATTCGAAGCGGAAGTGGACGTAGCCTTTTGGATGTGGGGAGGTTTGGACGTCAAAATTTATTATGTGTATAAATGTTTACGTTTTCATTTGCAGAACGTAAAAACGTTTGAACCACGTCATCATAAATTAAAACAAATATTTACGTTTAAGAAACGATTTCATAGATCTCTCAATATACAAAGAAAAAAATTGCTACCATATTTTGTTCGAAATAGTAATAAAATTATTAGATTTTAATCAGTCATATGACCTCTGTTGGCCAACTTGAGGATGATTAAATACAAATCGGAAATTTCGCATTCAACATCGCTATATTTCCACCAGAAATTTGATTTTATGAACCAATCAATAAATGGTCAAAATAGGTTAGATAATAATAACGGAAATAAAAACCGTTCAGCTAAAATGATGCACAATATTATAGAAATCGAATTTATTGAACAAAGTTAAAAATTACTATTGTCTTTAGAGTTCAAGCTGGACGAAATGTATCTTACAGTCATCTTGAAAATATTAACAATTTATAGTAAACCCTAAAAACATAATATTATATAATCTGCACGTTCTGTAGTTCATAAATCGTTCTAAATAAATAAATTTAATCAATTCATTGCATTTTGTAATTTTTATCGACTAAATATAATAAATGTATTTATATATTTGTAAAAAACAAAAATGTGATAAACAATATTACATTCATTTAATGTTACATAACATTTATGTGTGTATAGTACTCATAATCTGATAATTTTAATGTATTATAACTTATAATTTACTATCATTGTATTATTAGATGTTGCCGGATCTTAATGCAAAGCACATTTTTTAAGGATTGATCTATTAAAATATAATCATAGTATATTATTCATCTCATGTATAAATGAAACGTTCATTTTTAATTTTAAGTTAAATATAGTTTATTTATTAATGTAAATACCTATATCAACACATTGTGCAAACTTTTAACGTAAATCAGGAAATTTAAAACAATAAATTAAAAAATAATGTTTTCATGATATTCGCTGAAAAACTTTTTTGGTTTTTTTCACTCACACTAAGCGTTAATAGTTGTTCTATTTATGAACGCGATAACGAATTGATAATTATATATATTATGTACTATCTGCGTGCGTGTTTAATAACCATCGACACACGTCGCTATGAATAATAAAATGATGAGCATACTTGATTTTTTTAAATTTATTTTTTCAGTGACAGTATCATGTGTGCGATGTTCCCCGCCCCGAAAAAAAAAATATAATAAAATAATTTATACGCAGGTGGGTGTGTACAAATAATTAATAAGTTTAGTGGTATGTGTATTATTATTTCATTTCAACACGTTAAAAAGTAATTACCTATACTTACCACAGTATCGGCTATTCTACCAATGTTCAATCTAATGCAAAATATCATCAAATAATGAAATAAATAGGTATTATTTTATTTATGTCAGACAGCGATAAAAACGATGCTGTGTACTGTGATGTTATTTAAAATACATTTTTCTGCTAATATTTCGCTGTTCATAACTCGGTAACACTAAATAATTTGTTTTCGCAAGTACTGACGACACGGAAATCGTTTGAATAGAAAATGCATTGTATAGCAACTGAACAGCTGAGTAATGAGTATAGATACAACATTTCGGTTAGAAAATTAGATTTTTCTTCTTTTTTTTTTTTTGTATTTGAATACACCGGTCTACGCCGTTATCGACTAATGATGTTTTTAATTAAATTTGTGCTTGTCAATAATAAGTATATACTTACCTGTTTCAACTCGCATTTTTAATTACGAATTAATATTGTGTTTAACGGGTAATTACGTAATTTACTGTTTATACTGTTTACCTGCAGTGATTTAAATAAAAATCGTACATTTCAATGAATTGACTTTTTTAAATAACCAGTAAAAAAGTCGTATTGATTCACGAAATATGGCACGTATATCATATGGTATCGATCCTATTTGCTAGTTATATTATATTTATGTATATGTATACATATTATGTCAATCTCTGTTGTTCCTTAAATGCACCTCTCTCCCTTAATAAACGATGCTAACTTATACTTTTATATTGTGAACTGTTTACGATTTCACTCAAACGGTACATGTGTATAATTTGTAAGTATGGTAATTTTATCGTATTATAAATTACCGGTAGCAGTATTTTTTTTTATCGGGTATATAAACGTATTATTATGTATTAGTTATAGCAATACTGAAATACTACAAAACAGGTTGATGCTTTGATTAAATATAACTTGTGGGGGACTTTTAAATGTGTATGCAAACTAATATTATCACCGCGTGGTACGACCACTTCGTAATAGTGAACAAATGATAAATTTCCAAATAAGCATATTGTATAGTCCATATAGATACCTATATGTATTAATTAGAATTTGATGATGTAATATACATATATTATAATATGATAATTAATATCATCATCGGTGCCTAATCTTTTGACGAGAAAAACGATTTTCTTTGCACGCCGAACCACATCAATTTATAAATAATTATTATACGCCATGTATTATGCGTACGTCTACTACATTATTTTAGGAAATTAATTATGTAAATTATATTTTTTGTAGTACTACTACGCCAAATACTGAGTATCCAATAATCACACTCGAAGGATAAACAACAAAACGAATGTAAAAAAAATAAAATGTCGCTGTGATATAACTAAAAGAGTAACGATAATAATTTTAGACAAGTTAACAAATTATTATCATTATTATGTTAACATTATGGTAATCACAATAACGTATAATTTTAGAAGACACGCCGTGGGCTGCATATGCAAACGGGGACGCTAGTGATATTATTTTTTATTGTATTATAGTGATCATTAAATAATATTATTGCTATATAGTGCATAATTATTATAGTTGAACGATTATTTATTTACGATTTACTCTTTCGATGATAAAATCGTGTCGTGTTGTGCAACACTTTCGGTAGCAGCATCATAATTATATTTAGTCGTAAAATCATAATAATTATTATTACTGTAAACGTATGCATTTTATTTCTGAAAACTGATTTTAAATATCTACTGGTTACTTAGATATGACGTTTCTCGCGCGCAGTGGCTTAAAAAATTAAATAAAAAAAAAAACCTATAGAGAAACCTGTGAGCCTGACGTGCTGCCGGTTATTCGATATACCGACGATTTTTTATCAAATATCTGTTTTACACTATTAAACAATAATGATATAATACAATATAATAATATATACACTTCTAGTCACGATATCGATTTGTTTAACGATATATACCGCTCGTATACGAGTGTAATTATGTGGACGAGTTCGAATTTACCAAAACAACGACAACGCTGAAAATATAGTGTAACTGTGTATGTGGGCGCCGTAGGTAACGAATTCAGAGCTGGGCCATGGCTGCTTTCGTATTGATTTGTAACTCTGCGCCGGTAAGTTTATAGAAATACATCATCATGCAAGCCGACGGACGTACATCATTTCGGCCATGACATCATTCGATTACCTATTGGCTATTGTTTAATACAGCATTTCCGAAACGCATAACACGAAAAATATCGAAAAATTATTCGGATTATCCGCGCGCGTGATGATGTATTGCTTTTTTACCGGAACTGCGCTCGTGTGCACATCGAGTTCTCGTTATTTGTTCGGCGTGCACCTCCGTTGATTGATAAGTTATAATATTTTATGTTGTAGACGGTACGCTACTCGTCGCGTCTTTGAGGATTAGTTTTTCGTATTGAAAACGAGCGAGACGTGGCGGCGCGGGCCCCAGTGGGGAAGGAGACTCGTAAATTTCCAACCGACGTTACAATATCATTATATCATAATATATTTCCGTAGGTATGTTATAATTCAATATAATGTGTTAGTAAATATGATATAATAATAAATTCATATTACGTGACGGTAAAAGCCGGAATGATGTTAAAACCGATGTTTTACAAAGTTAGCTGACGTAGAAATAAGATTCGGCGTGTGTATGTAGTGTACATACATTATTGCAAGAAGAAAGCAGTGTGACAAAAATGTCATCGTGTTTTCTGGAATTTTTCTGAAAAACTTAGAAAATGTCAAAATTGCCTTGTTCAATTATATTAATAATAATAATATACCTACTAACCATCCGTGCAGTTTGAATATTTATGTATAGGTATAATGATGTAATATAGATATTTTACGTCAAACTTTTAGAGCACTTCTTTCGCATGAAAACATGTCGATAACCGAAGGCAATTAAAAAAAAAAAAAGTTCAAAAACTTATTATATTAAAACCAATACTTTCATTGTAAATAAGTTAAAACAGTATAAAACAAAAATACATTTATTTATATTTTTATAAGAATTGAATGATTAATTATGAAAAAAAATAAGAATACAAAACATCTTATACAGAGTATAATAAAAAATCTTATAAACAAATTTTGTACTAAAAATATAATCGGAAATCAATGATGTAAAAAAGAGTATCTACCATTTAGGTTTGCATGAAGAATTTTCTGACATTATATTATTGTTTGTAATAATAAAAAAAATAAGTTTATGTATTCTGTTAATTATACATATAAAAAAGTATTGTCTGCTTGACAATAAATATGGAGAATGTTTTTAAAATATTTATTTTATTTGAAAATCTATTATTTGATAATTTATTAAAGGAGAATATTACTTTAGTCTATATTTAATTCAAATTGTATTGTTTTTAATCGTATTTTAATAATTCAATCATATTATTTTAAATTCTATAAATAATAATGCTCAAAGTTACTTTTACGAAACCCATCAAAATCACAAAAATATATTAAATATTTTTTAGTTAAAGGTTCATAAAACACTTAAGATTTAAATATGTAATATAAAATGGTATGCATGTATGTATATATTATACTTACAATTTTTTCATAAAATTTAAACAAAACTCTAGCGTAAACTCACATACATTTTTTATAAGCAACTGAAGTCAAAATTTTAACGAAATTAGATGACATATTATACTCGTATTATTATAATATTATCATATTTATTATCTAACGATTTTTATTATTTAATTGTTATTATTTAAAAAATATTAGTCTAAGGAATTTAAAATACTTAAATATCTAACTTAAATAATAATTTTCTATAAACAATGACGTATTTTTTTTTTCAATTTTTCTAAATGTTGATAAAAAATTTAAAGGTCAAAAAATGTTCTCGATATTTAAATTGTTCTTAAACAAATTTAAAAATATTGAAAATATATCTATTTAAGCCATTAAAACTCATACAGTAGGTATATATTGTATTTTACAATATTCCTCTAAAAAAATAACGAATATTTAAGAAAATATATATGTGTATAAAAAAAAAAATTATAACATTTCCAATTTGTATAGCTAAGGCTTTATACAAGTTAGTTCCTCGTAAGTATTTTTACAGAAACGAAAAAATCAATGAATATATAATTGGCACAATTGTTTTCTATAGACCATTCAAGTTCAAATTTCAACAAAATTTTGAATATTTTTAGAGACTTGAAACTTTTCACCAATATACGTATATAATCACCTATTTACTATACATAGGTAGCGAAATATCAAAATATTTAGATTAATATTTTAATTATTCACACCATTTTGCACATCATTGATATTGATTTAAAAACTAATAAATTACAGCTAGTAATAATATTGTATGACATACTCCAATACGATTTTTTCTTGTAAAAGTTAGTTCAAAAAAAAAAAAAAATTCTTTTACCAATTTAAATATAATATCATAGTAAAATATCCTTAGAATGTAGGTTGACAACTGACGGACAAGCTTATTAGATCGTATTTCATATTATGCAATGAGATATCATTGAATTCAAATTTAACGCGTACATTATTACTGTGACCTATATTATTGAATGACGAGGTGCACTCGAAATTTACTATTATTATTAAGGCGTAAGTTTCAGAATTTGGACCAATGCAAGTTAATGCCATGCAGTTTTTAAATTTTATTTAAGCTTTAATTGTTATTATTTATCTTGTAAAATACCGCTGATATTAACAATATTATAATATAGTACCTACCTATAATCTGTTGTGACTGTTACGATTTATAAAAATACATAACATATTATAGTATAGCACCTACATTGAAAATGATCAAAAACCAGAAGATAAAATCTATATTAAATTAAAACCAGCAATTATGTTTTCTTTTTACTCGCGTCATATTCTACAGTTATAATTTTACAATGGACCTCCTGTGTGTAAAGTGGAAGAAGCAATCACATCATTCTTATTATAGCTACAATTTGCATATCTTCTAGTTTTATTCCAGAAATTCGGGAGATGGTTAATATAACAAATAAAACAAAAATAAAATGCATAGTGTATATATATTTTTTTTTATAAATGATAATAGTAATATTATTTCAGTTTATATGGAACTATATTTTATACTATGACGATTATAATCAGTTTCGTTTAATTGGTGTAATATATATTACCGTTTTTTAATGAGACAGTGCTACGAATTATCAGTTCAAGAGAAATATTTTAAAGTATCATGAAATTTATCAATCATTTATTATGACCGATGTGATTTATAGATCTGATCAGCTATCACAGTTCATAATTTATAAATTTGTATTTGTTATCATATGAAAATATATAATTAAAACGAATAGACCGCATTTTATATTAATTTTTATTACATAAATATTAGTAACTATGCATTCTTTATGGATATTTAAAATTTTCATAACAAATCAATTATTGATATTTCATTTTTTTTTTTTTTTTGGTTATTAATTAAATACAATTACTTCCAAGCTATAAATATTGATTAATATTTCAAAAGATTGTTTTTGGTAGAAAATTACGTAGGTAATTTCAATGAAAAGCAATTTAAGTCAGTTTAATATCTTTTACTTGTAAATAATTATCCTTTTGACTTATTATAGTTATTGTACAAAGCGCAGATTGTAAATATCCCATTTTTTCAAAATGCATATGTATTTAAAAAAAGAATAAGGTATTTATGATTCAAATATGGTATGATATACCTGCATTAAAAAAAAAAAAATGATGGTCTGGGACGCTTATAATTTTTATTATCTGTATATTCTATATAATTCATTCAGCGATTTTTTCCCATTTTAACTTCTATATCTACAGATTAAAAATTTGATAGCGCGCAGATCTATACATGAAAGTGCTTATTATTTTTTTTCCACAATTTTTGAGAACATTAGAAGAATTATTCAACAAAGAGACTAACTGATTTTGTTTAAAAGAATATTAAATTATGTTATTTAAAAGACCTTACATTTTTATTGATTATTTATTTTAGAATTTTTCATTATTTCTCAGCTTTATGTTTTACGAATTTGTAAATATTTGTTTTTTTTTTCAATCTAATTTGTTTGTTTTTAAATCTATTTAGACAATTCATTTTATAAGAATTTAAAGTAAAGTTAAATTTACTACATGATAAATTCCAATAAATAATAATGGCGGGGTAGATATAACTATATCTTTATTTAGTTTAAAGACTTTTGATAATTTTAGATTTAAAAACGAAAAATTTAATATAAAAGGTAAGTTATATTAACATGATGTTATTCTACATCACAAAACGGTAAAGATAAGACATTTCTAGTTACGTTAGTACATATTATGTAAAAAAATGGTAAACGCCGACTCAATTCACAATTCTAGTATAATAATATTGGATAGGTGCATCATTTGAGATAATTCAAGTTATTTGTAACTGTTAAAAAATAATTTATAATAATCACAAACGTATGCTATACTCATTATTCGTTTATTTACCTATACGTTATCTAGTTACACAGACACGCAGTCCATCATAAACTAAAAAATACATAATTTTTTATTAATCATTCATGATAATAATTAGGGGTATTTAATAACAAAAAATCTATAGTAATTGTATAAATTCAAAATAAAGTATAAATATTTGATTGATTTTAAAATTAAATTTTTGATATTTATGACTATACACACGAATTTTTAATTCTTATTTTTTTTTTCTTAACAAAGATCCCAAATCTTTTAAACGCAAATTTATCAATATTTTTTTGACAAAATATCAAAAAATTGTACTGAAAATTCGAAAAAATGAGTCACAATCGATTTAAGATTTCTAAAATTATTTTGAAGCTTTTTATAAGTCAGTAAATCTTTATTTATAATGTAAAGATTTTATGAATATTAAAAAATAAATTAAAAATATGTAATATAATTAAATTGGTGTTGATGAATTGCGGTCCAATCCCTTTAAGAAAGTACTAGAGTTGCGACCCGGTCTTTTTAGAGGGACTGAATTACGATCTAAGTTTATGAGAGGTACGTACGAGTTGTAGCCACACAACAATATATATATTACATAATATATAGTACATACACATCATATTTATATATTTAAAAAAATATTAAAAGTAATTTACTAAATCAATTATTAATATTATGTATTTTCCAAATATTCAAATCAGATTGATAATAATAATAATATAATAACATAGTACCTATTTTACGTTTAAAATTTCGGTTTAAATAATATTGTTTTGTCGGTTTTCTAAATAAAAATAATGTTAAAAACTAAAAGTATTCGTAGATCGTTCATCACTATATCTAGCCACCACTGCTAAACCACTCTGCATTATTCATGCCATGTACAAAAGTATAATATATTATATTATTTAGGTACATGGTTAATATCGTTAATGGTAATCATTAATGACACATCTGGCTGCAACTCACCCACAGCCAATAAAGTACACTATACCTACTATAGTAGAACCTCTATTTAACAAATCTGAAGGTTCTCTGAAAAAAATTATTCGTTAAATAGACATTTTAACTATATTGAGTATATAAATTATACATTTTTTTTTTATTTATCGTTTTTAAAAAACTTTCTTAGAACCTGTTGAACAACTTTTGTTCTATTCCGACTATAATGCTCGCACTTATTTAAATAAAAGTCTGATTTACGAATGTATACTTTATAAATATGTAAAAATATAATTATTTTTAAATTTGCTGTAGGAAAACAACACAAAATTAATTCATTAAATAAAAAGTTTTTGTATAAAAATTGTTTAATTCCGCTTATACCATTTATATTATTTTGTTATAGAGAGAGAGAGAGAGAAAGTTAATAGAAGTTGCACTGTAGTTGTAATACAATAGGTACAAATTATTATACGTATTAACAATTATTTGATGATTATGTATTAATATATAGTAAATTCATTAATTCAGTATGCTCATCACATAGGACTGGAATTTTAATGCCCTAAAAAGTTTCGAAAAAATTCCTTAAAAAATGCAAAAACGACTTTAAAAACTCAAAATAAAACTATAAAAATTAATAACTTCACTATAAAAATGGATTTAAATTTATTCATTATAGTTTAAAAATCTAGGCTACTACGATGATTGACGTACTAATCGATAACTAATTCAGTAATATTTATTGAGGCCTAACTATGATAAAATTGTTATCGACAATAACTTGTCATGCTATATAATTTGTTATTCATATCGTCAGCAGTTTGTCGAAAATCTTGTTAGTCACAACAATTTTCGTTAATTTCATGAACAAGTTGTGAAAAATATTCTAAAAACTAAGAAAATGCACTTAAATTATCAAAAAATCTCTTAAAAATATTTGTAAGGTTAATTTTGCCAAAAAATGCAAAAACAATATTAATTTAAAATAATCAGTATCGCCTAAAACACATTTTATATATACGGACCAACGTTTCGAAACACCAGAAAAAAGATTCTTTTGTACCAAAATACTAGCCCTAGCTCATCAGAAAATAAAAAATGATCAGTTATATTTGATTAGATAACGTTTTAAATGTGAATTATATTTTGAATATAATTAAGTAGTAGTTGGCTGTACTTTACGTACAGTAAACTATACGCCTGTGCAGAGCAAACAATTTAAAATAAAGGTTTATAACACCAATATAAAAAAAAATATATATATATAAACTTTCATAACTATTTACAACCATTAAAATTTATGTTTTCACTGTATTGTAGTTTTTGAATTATACTACCATCACCATGCATTTCTTTCCATAAGTTATTATAGTTATTATATGAATCGATATTTGTCATTTTTGATACCATATGCTGATAATCACGTTATCACGTATGCGTTTTGGATCTTAAAGCACAGTGGCACTTAAAATAACAATATTACCTATTTTTTTACTTATTTATACTTCGAAAAAATATTTTTATCAGGAAAAATTGGTCAAAATAAATTATCTTATGCTAACCAAAATAATCCGTATAATATTATATTTCTAACCTGCAGATATTATAATTACCACGCAATACGTCACTATGCTATTATGTTCGTGCCATTTATAATACACATTAATATCCATAATATTGCCGTCCCCTATATTGTTTCCAAGCCGAGTGGCTTACATACAAAGATATTATGTACCCAAATATCTGACCGTTATCGCGTTTGAATATTGTCATGATATTTTAACTATGACGTTTTACGTCGTACCGGTTATTTGGAATTCTAGTCTTGATATTTGATATGGAAGATGATGATATAAATATACATTTTATGAAATCGCATTTAAAAAATGAATCGGTGACTAAGACATACAGGACTGGACACGACAAGGTTGGAGAGTGTGGGGGATTGACCACGAAATGTTATACAACGGGTGGAGTACAATGGGTATTTTCCTTTTAGGCTTTTAGCATTACTAGCACCGTTTTAGTGGATACTTTTGGAACTAAATCCAATAAGATGATTTTTACTGGAATTTTCAATTTTCAAAGCGAAATAGAGATATTTACTTTATAGTACCTATAATATTTTTAATCTATCATATTATAATAAATATAATTATTAATAAATTTGTGATGATGTTATCTAGATAACATCATTTAGCTCCATAGATATCCACTACGACGGCGTTAGTAATGCTAAAAGGAAAATACCCCCTGCACTCTGCCTGCTGTATAACATTTCGTAACCATAATATTCATCTAGTGTCCAGTCCCGTATATCTTAGTCCGTGACAACAAGCAGTGGTGTATATAGGGAGGGATTTTAGGGGTTTAATCCCCCCTGAAATGTATGGTTAGTACGGACATTGATTTTAATTGCATAATTAATTGGAATTTAAGAATGGAAATTTTTTTTAACCCCCTGTGAAATTGATTTCTATAAATAGCAACAAGTGATCAAATCTAAAATTAATATTATACCATTTGGGTGTGGCCGACGTGTGACTTGGACCTGCATAAATTCGTTGTATGTGATTCATGTCCATGATGGTACCTATAATATAAATACTATGACATTTAGTAGCTAACTTATAATATAAGAAATAAATTAACAGAAATTTTCTTTTTTTTTTTTTGTTAGACGTATTGCTAACGATGAAGCCATTTTAATTATTATCTACTGTTATTTATTTCAATGATCTATTTATTGTCTTATCATCTTTTTCTAGTTGAAACACAATTAATGTCTTGTTTACTCAAATGTGTATTTGTTTTTATTTATTTATAAATGATTTATCAATATCTGTATATAGGTGCATCAGCTGTGATCCCGACCGTAAATATTTGTATCGTGGGTGTGCTCATCATTATTTATATTGATAAAGCAGGATGAATATAGGTCAGGTATCTAATGTACCTACCTATAATAAATCTAATTTATTTTACCTCTAGTAATATATTATATTATATAGATAGAGGCAATGGCCTAAAATCAATCGTGAGTTTTTTTACTCACGTGAAAATTCGCTATTATAATAAATTTTAGTTTCTAAACACATAACTAACCACTAGATTGTTATACTTCTTGTACGTAGACATACGTAAAAGTCTCTTGTCGTTTTCTGCTTGGGTCATTACTGGTTAAAAAACTATTTAACTATTAAAATTAGTTTTTCATCTTCTTTTGAACTTTTGTAGGTATATTCTACCAAATTATCAATTTGGTTATAGCTCCTTGCACCTTAAAATGCATCAAAGTCACAAACTTGTTGATTTGATATCTTGTTTCATGAAAATAAAATATATTGAACTTTTGCTTTCTTGGACATGTCACAAGCATTTTATAGAATTTAACTCAAAGGACTATTATTCACGCTAAAACGATTATATTTTAGAGCCTCGTATGTTTATTATATCGTATACCGTATTTTTAGTTCAGGCGGTAGAATAGTAATTAGTTTATAGGTCAATGATGCAAATAAGCTAGGACATACATTTGGTGTTTTGTAATAATAAAAATAAATTACAGGTTTTTAATTTAAAAATCATAATTCACCTTTTTTAATAATTTAAAAACACTTAAAAGTAGTTAAACTCTAATAAATTACTCAAGTAAAGTAAGATATTTAATCATGGGTGAATATTTTTCTGTTTTAATTGCTGTATGATTGTAAATGCACTGTATAAAATTAATTTAATAATTCTTTTCTTTATTGAATTTGTTGATTATATGCTTAAAAACATTATATTAATGAAAATTATATTTTATTTTTATGCGCATTCTTTATCGACATTTATTTACGATTAATAACCATTTGGCCATTCTACATTTTATATAGAAGTTAAAATATCAGTTTAAATACTATACTTCGGTAAAACTTATAACATTATATTACTTTTAAAAGATTAATCGCAATTTGTCGTTATTTAATTATGAAAATTATAAATGTCACATCAAATGCACACTTTAGCCCAAATCGACAAATAAAAAAAAAAAATTTGCAAGAGAATTTAAAAGAAACAAGATACGATTTGAACGTCTTAATACTAGAAGCAGCTGTCATAGCTAAAAGTGTAAAGTTCTGTCATTTCCCAGTTAAAAAAAAAAATGTCATAAAGTTTTATAATGTAATTTTGATGAACTGTAGTTCAAATTGACGTTTAATGTGTCCCCTAAGTTTATATTTCACAACACTATTTTTTAACATACTTTGACGGTTGGACGTCTAAATAAATTAAATTAACTAATATTAGGTTTCCGAAGGTTTTCAGGAATCAGTGATGAGTATTACCCAGTTATACAACTATCTTTTCAACATTGTATAATATAACTTTTTTGAGTACTTAACTTTAGAAAGAAGAAGCTCCATAATGTGTACTAAAATCACTTAAAATTTAAAATATAGAATTTGAGAAGTTAAATTAATCATTTAAAAATGTTAGAAATGAAAAAAATCAACAAATGTTATCAAGAAATAAGTTTTAATGAGAACTCAATTATTATTTCCATATAGTAAATGTTTATTTATGAGGCTATAGAAGTATAGAAAGAAATATTTTTTTCGGTTCGTGACATTAAATATAATTTAAAATGTAAATAAACCAATAATGAGTATTATTGAAATATTAATATTAAAAAAATACCTTTGTTGTCTTTATATAATATATTAAAGCTTAAACAGGGTCAAGTAGAGAAAAAACTCATTATAAAACGGTCATTATAATATCAAAAATAGATTATATAGTTATATTTACCATTCAACGGATACCTCTACAGGATTGATTGAATATTTAGCAATAAGTCAATCATGTCAATCGTTTAAAAATAAAATTTAATTTTAATAAATTGATTTTACATATTATCAATATAAATATTAATAAAATATTGCAGATAATTAGTAGCTAAACAGTGGGTTTTGATTTAAGTGTATATTTTTTTTTTTTATTTTTTTTTTTTTTTTGGTAAAAAAATAGTTTAACCTTTCATAGGTATATCATAGTAATAGAAAATCGCTTTGTAATAAAATTCTAAGTTACAGTGACCTAGGTACTTAAAAACAAGGAAAATTCAATACTTACTGCGCAACAGATCGTCTTCCTAATTGTTTTATTTAAATTTATTTGAAATAAATTACATTACTTAACCATTATAAATATGAATAATATTTATATATTCATTGAATATAATATATTATATCATCTATAAAAAAAAATAGACTATTTTATTATAAATGTATATTTCTATACGTAATTGTTTTTTCTATCAAATACAGTAGGTGAACTAATTGTTTGCAAAAAAAAAATTACAAAATATATTAAATAATACAATTATTACTTGTAAATAACTTATAAATCAATACAAACGTACCGTAGAACAATGGTTAAGAAAATAGTTTAATAATAATCAAAATTCTATAGTAATATAGTAAAATTATATAATAATATAAATAAAGGTTGCTTTATGAACGACTTAAGATGAACTAAATTGCTTAATAAATTTCAAAACAAAAATCACATAATACAATATTCGAATATACAAAAAGTAAAATTCTAACATATCATATATTCATATCTAATATAATATTAATATTTTGTAAAATTTTCTACAGTTATTCGTTTTTATACAAAACAAGAACACAAAACCCGTGTTTTTCTTATAAGATTTCTGTTTTTATACCTTCAAGATTCTAAATGGAGTATTGAATATATTGATTTTAGTGATGTGTAGTTTTTTGTGTATGGATCATGATACGTAGTCCAAAATAGGTTTCGATTTTCAACTTTGAGGTTGGTTTCTGGTAGAAAATTGGATCTAATTTGATCTTAAAGAGGTTAAAATTATAAATAAAAAAATTGATAAAAACAATTAAAGGAAAAATAGCAAAAGATAAACACAAAAACAGTATTTGACTAAATCGATTCTATTTTTTTGATGGAACTTAAAAACAAATTACCGTAAATATTTAGAATTTTTACAAAATGTTCATGTTGGTATTTTGTACACTTTTATGAAAAAATGTTTTAATATTTTTACTTTTTTCAGCTATTTATAGATATTTTATTTAAATTTTCCATTTTTTTTATAAATTTCGAAAAAATAATATTCAATTGGTGGAAATTTCAAGCATTTTGTTTAAGTAAAAATTTAATACAAGATTCCTTTTAAGTTTTTTATTTACCAAATAAAAATATTCAAAAATTTTTGTGACAATTTTAGAATATTTTTTTTATAAGCATTCGAGTTTAAAACTTTGATGAAATTCATGAAATCTCAATAATTAAAATATCAATAATAAATGATTTTTGATATTTTGTTGTGATTCGTACATAAAACGTTATCTATTGTAATTTTGGTAATTCATGTAATATTTTATGATATTAATAAGTTATTATAATTTAAAACAACTTAGTGAATGAGAGTTAGTAAAACCACTGGATAAATTCACATTTTCCTCTAAAACAGAACCCTAAATACACCACTTTATGGTTAAGGGTACCGGAGCCAGTGCATTTTTATACAGTACAAGAACTTGTCTTACATGAAAACGATTACGCCCAGTGATAGAGTTAGTTTCCATAGATTTTTTTTTATTTGAAAAAATAAAAATCCAACTAAATTACTTCATAAATGTTAAAGATAAATAATCCTTGTACAATAACTAGAATTGTTCGGTAACTGGACCTATGTGAGGTAAATTTAATTTAACTGATTCTTCATCAATGTGAATGAGGTACGTTCAACTTTCAATAAAATTATATAATGGACAGTTGCAGACTGGTAGAAAAAATCGGCCCGGGAAAATCTCAGCTCAAGCGGCCCAGATTTCATAATAGCCATACATTGGATAGTTTTAATTAAATATACATTTATTTTATCCAAAATTCTCCATCATATTATACTTAATTTTTATTTCTTATTTTAAACTAGGTAGATATTCTAATTTTTAAATCATTGTAGTGATAAAATTATAACTAAAACAAAGATATTTATATAATATCATTGATTATTTCATATAAAAACTAATTAAAAATCAAACGTAATAAAAAATAGCAACCTGTAAAAAATATAAGACAAGTAGAAATAAACATGGTATGAAAATAGATTCATTTGTATATAAAAACATTAAACAATATCAAAAATATATACACATTTATAATATAAACTGGATTTTCAATATGAAAGTTTGTCTTTTAATGAATTACTTTTAGGTTTTAATAACTTTATTATATCGTCACGATCAATACTGTATAATAACTCTTTCTCGATTGTCATCGTCATGAATGCATCCAACTTTTCCTTCTCCGATGAATTTCTTAGTCGATTTTTGATTATATTTAATAATGAAAAGTATCTTTCACATGACAGTACTCGAAACAATTATCATAATATTGAAGTTTTTATTATTCTAAATATAATTCAATGAAATAACATTGAATTAAACAAATTATATACATATTTGAGGACATGGCAATATTAATAAGTATTGATCAGCTTTGGAAAAACAATAATATTATGCATCACTGTATAAATTATATTTTATAAGAATATTGTTAACAGAATACTACACATTTTTTTACAGGATTTTCACTCGAAATTATTTATAATATTTTCATTAGTTACACCATTGCTTTTTGATCATACTCGATATTGCTTTCTTCTCTTTGAATTCTAATTATTTTTTCTGGTAACGATTGTTTTAGTGTAGTCTAATTTTTACAAAAACTTTGAATTTCCGCTCTCAGTTATTTTTGTATAATATAATGGTGTTAGGAAATATGACGGGTAACAATCAAAACGTTGTCTATCTCTGATACGGTTTATCGATGACGGATTAATACCAAACGGGGAGTATGAGAGGATTTAGATGTTAATAATATTAGACAAGACGCTCAGCTGTACCGCGTAAAATTTAACGTTTATCGAGATGAAATATTAATGTAATATATTTTACTTTACAGATGACCTAGTAGCAATACACATAGCAAGCGATGAAACGAGACTAACACGAGTCACACGAATATGTAGCGGGCCGAAAGACTATATTATTACAAAATTATTATGCATTTTTTTTTTAAGTTATCAAACTATAGTTATATCTGTGTGAAACACCATTACAATAGCGCACATATTGTATTCAAATACGAACAGTGGTCCTCCGGGAATCCACCCCTGATCATGATATATATATAATTATATGTATTTTTTCCGGATTTCCCTAAGTATTATTACAATATTAATACAAATTATTACGTTAGTGTATTATTATAATCGTATTATATAGTATAATGTATAATGTATTATGTATATAAATAAATATAGTATACCTACCGTATATTTAGTAGTATAATATCGATTAGCTTTGATTGTGGTGTGGTTCATAAAGTCAAAGGTTTTTCAGGTAAATAAATAATAAATAATATTCTCGTCATTCTCATTGTCCACTCCATTAAATAATAAAATAATATAATAAATTACTAGCTTATAATAGATTTAAACATTATTATCATGAAATCGCAGTCGTCGGATTCCGATTCATCCATATTTACTCAATTGTCGTAAAATACCTACCTATGTTGTACCTATATACAAAATGATATAAACGAGTAGAACGGTATAAAAAATGAATCGTTGTTGCCATTGTTGTTTGCATTGTAATATTCATCTGATTTTTCGTAAAATTCGAGGTTATTTTTTTTTTTTCATTTTAACACTGAAAATAATAAAAACGTGTAAAGAAGAAAGATGTAGTGTAATATAATATAAGTAGACGTCCAATAAATCACGAGATAGAGATTAGTGGTGCCATTATCGTGCCGCAAAAAAAAAAAAAAAAGAATGAAAAAAATATATATCTTATAATAACTAATATTCTTTATGCAATTGGGTGTAACAATAGTATGACCGAGAAGAAAACGTCCTCGACACATACGTAAAACCTTATAGTTTGATGTAACCACGTCTATTACGATCCGTTTCACAAAACTACTTGTACCTACACGCCTTTGTGCCGTATTTTACAAATTATTATTTCGTCTGTATACACCGCCCCCCGCCGTTTAACGCGAAAATCGTATATTTATATATATATATATAAATAAGTGGGGGACGACCGTTTCGCGTACTTCAGTGGAAACTGTACGCTTAGCACTGTATACACTTCGCGTAATGATCAATAATTACAGCAAATCTGCGCAACCAGAAACATAATTCCATGTGTACATATTTATATATATTTTTATATATATATATATATATACATTATATGTACTATAAACTACAAACGCGGATATTTAATAATATATATATATGTATACACATAATATTATGTTATTACGTACCCATATAAATATTTTAATATAATATTATCGACGTTTACAATCCGTAAAAAAAATGTCAATGCCGAACACACGACGTTATATAGGTACGCGCAGAGTCAGCTATAAGTGCACGTATATTATGTTTGTATGTGGACATGATATTTTATGGATAGAGTCAACGTACGTAAAGAAAAACTATGTACAATGCACTAATGGAACTCGCCGCGCAGATAGTATCGCCGTCATTATATTGTACTCGGTGCGGTATTATAATATTATATTTTATTCAACTGCAGTGCGTCCGATTTAGTAGGTACCTACGTAGGTATATAATATTAAATGGTCTGCTCTACGCCGGTGCCGTTTCGAGGTGTATAAAATATAGATACAGCCGATACACGTAAGTAGGTATAGGTACGGCCAAGTAGGTACACGTTATATTGTTATTATTATTATTATACATTGAAACACGGCAAAATAATACAAACGACTGTCGAGCACATACTTATAATATGGTAGTGTGAAGTTATAAAAGGCTGCCCGTGCTGGTAAAAGAGTTAATTTGACTTTACCTATATAGATAGTCATTTAATTTTCTAGTATTGATTAAATTATGAGTTTAATTCACTGTTGAACTTGGGTGTTTTTCAATTGATTTAAAAATAGTCCAAAAAAATGTAATTTTATATGTTTAGTTTTAATGGTTTTGGTAAATCAATTACAGTATACCGTAGTTTTAAATAAAAATTATCAACTACTATGACGACAGTAGTAATGCTATGTTTTTGTTGTTTTTTTGTAAAGTAATATTGCGTATTTTTTCAAACACTGTTTATGTGATTCATCTGCTTATTTCCGTATTAACTTTAAACTCGGCTAGTTAAATTTATTATTTGTTGACTATTAACTTCTAATTTAACTGTATTATGCTCAATTGATTTAACTTTACTATTTAATTTACATACTTAGTTTACTATTTTCATTAACTTATCAACTTTTGTGAATTATTATATGATTTGTTTATAAAATATAAAAAGAATTATAATGTATAATTATTATATTCAACGCACATAACACACATCGTATTTTAATTAAAATCAAACTTATGCAGATAACATGTGAGACGTGTTTACGGAAGCAAATAATTCACATAATGTATTATATAGATCCTTCTGCCATGGCTTTTTATTTAAAAGTTCTAATTTTGCTCGTATTTTGGCTGTCAGTAAGAAAAATTTGTTATCTGACTTTTCCCTAAAAAAAATTGTCAGTACACCACTGAATTACTACAGCACAATAACCATAAAAAATCGTTTAATAATAAAATATTTGCAAATAGCGTTTAAAATTTAAGACTGGATAACATTTAGATTCAGTCTGATGTATCATTGAAGCAACTAGGGAAACCCGGAAATATTTAAGCAACAGTTACAGTTTTTTGACAAAATCGATTTTGTTTCAATTCACTAGAAATAGCTGTAGAAAACTTTAAATAATTAAATAACCTTGGATTTTCTAAAAAGTAGACAAGGTTTAAGTTTTAAAATATTTTGGCTCTTTTTTTAGTTATTTATATACATGTGTAATTTCAACTTTTTAGTGTCTCGCTAAAAAAATATTTTAAAATATAGTACAATATTCATCATAAGTGCTGTTCTTATAATAATAATAATAATTTAAAATATCAATAATTGTAAACGCATAATTTGTTTTTTTTTTTAAATAATTATTATACGTATTGTACAACCACACCTAAACCTAATATAATATAATATATATTCGTAACAGATTATCATTTTATATTCTTAAAGTAGCAGAGTGCTCTAATGGATGACCTACGTTGGTGTTAATATTGTTGATGATTTCAGATGTTTTTTTATTTATATTTCAAAAGTTGATCTTTTGTCTGTGGGCGTGAATTTGGCAGAAAAAATTTAGAAATTAATTTTATAAAATGATCTAACACTATTTCTGGATGATTTCCAAACAAAAACTAGCAGTTGGCTTTGCTTGTTTATACATCTATAATAATAAATAAATATATATTATATAATAATATTAACATTTAATGTTATTTTATGGTGTATAATGACATGAATTGTAAGGATGCTGTCCGTCGTTTAATATTGTAAGGTAAACATAGGTATAATATCATAGTTAAACAATATTAACGGTGTACAAGTTAGTCAATTTTTTTCAGTATGACGTATTGCTCCATAATAATATTGTTTTTACTACTTTGGTTTATTTATTTTTATTTATTTATGAATTATTTTTTAAAGAACTCAAGAGTCCTATTTTCACGTATGAATACATAATATGAGATAATTCATAGAAACGCGTATTTTATTTTTAATGTTACTTCAGACTGGGTAGTCCTAAAAATACTCATACATATATTATACATCTGTCCGATTTGGTTTCGACGTGTTTGACGTCAACCTTTGACCCTGGCACCCTGCGTGTTAACTTAACACCCTGATTTGATTTAAATATTTTTTATTTTGCCATTGATTCAATAATACCAGTACTAGTATTTGAATCATAAAATATAAACGCTATTGGGCAGTAGTCACGTAAACATTATACAGAGTGATTCTTTTGTCAAACAACACTCATTATTTTAAAATTTAATAACGTTTTTGAAAATATTTTTTTCACCTAATTTCCAGACGAAATCAAACAACTTTTTTTTTTTAATTTATTAGTTATTGGAACGAAAACATATATTTTTAATTTCATATTTTAAAGCAAAATATTTTCCGGAGTATTTCGGTACATAAAAATCAAAATTTGGACGAGTGACTTATGAGTTATAAGTAATTAATGTTTGGGTGTGTGTAGTATAGTGGTATGGGAATACTTAGAAAAATGTCTGTCTACTGTTCTGCTCATTTATATTTTAAATACTTATAATTCAAAAACTACTAATCCAAATTTCGATTTATGTGTATTGAAATACTCCAAAAAATATGCTGTTTCAGATTATGAAATCAAAAATGTATATAGTCGTTTAAAAAAGTAAAAACATTAAAAAAAACCATTTTTTTTTTTTATTTCGACTATAAAGTAAGTAAAAACATGTTTTTAAAAGCGTTAATAGATTTTGAAATAATGAATGTTGTTTGATAAAATAATTACCCAGTATACTGTTCAAAGTAGCTGTAAACTGATGTTTTCAATACATTAAAATATTTAATTAATTACAAATCCTAGTATAGACCACAGAATATAGGTAACCTATTGCAATCATGTTTACTTAGTGTGTAATTATCAATTGAAATCAGCTCTTTAGAGCTTATTTCAAACATTCAAAACTAATCAGTGCTGATCAAAAAAAAAATTTATTTTCATGAATATTGGTAAATAATTGTTTACAGTGTTTGTATACAATTTTAAATTAAAATGGATGGTACGAGGGTGGAGGATATTATTATATGTTGATATAAGTACCTGCTATTTATCACAAAAACATTTTGTTTTATAACAATATGTAGATGGAAAACACGTAAACTACTTAATAAATTCAACAAAATCACTCGTTCTGTTCAATATTTATATAATAGGGACTAGAGTAGAGTAAATAAAACAGTTAATTTATATTTGTTTAAATACTAAAATTAATAGACTACATTATAGTTATTTTTACTAAAATTCAATTTCTGTTAATGTTCCCGATGATTAGGCTACGGGTGATAGTGATTAATCGGCTAATGGTCTTTCAGACTACATCAAACTCGTAGTCACAAAATATAGCACAAGCAGTGCAACTGTGGTTGGTGGTGGCATTAAGTGCACGTGCCTCCTGAAATATTTTTATTTTTTTTTTTTTTTGTAGCGGTGTGGAACTACTATAATCCGTTATTAATAATTTAAATCAAGATGAACCTATGATGAATAATTTATAATTTTCACCCGTAAAAGCTCCATATTGTATAATATCTTCATTTGTCATCTCGTAGCAACCTTACGATCGACCATTGGTTACGATAATAATAATATTATATTATTATTATTAGCACAGTTATAGATAAGACACGACAACCATGATCTATCATTTTCAAGTTTTATTTGATGTTACCGTGAAAACATTTGTATTGTACACTATAACTGCGACTAAATACCACTATTATCAAATCTTGGTAGCCTACTGGCCTATATTTTTTTTATGGCAATCTTTATTTGCCCTTGTTCCTTATATATAAACATATATACAATTAATATTTGCTCTTTGTTGGCCATCAGTGGCTGTGTTATTTCAATTAACAAAACATTTTTTCATTTAAAATGATAATTTTTTTCATCAATATGCAATTAGGTAATATAACATTTGAATTGTATTTGTTACTATTGCTCATATACATCAATTAACATTATAATATAAATATAATTATGGTATTACTCTACTAGTATTTTATTATCTTCTAAAATTGTATTGCGTTATGTTTTTAATTATTTAATTTTCTTTACACACTTTCTTTATAATCTTTTTTGTTTTTAACACTTCCACTAATGTCGAACAGCCATGATTTGTTCCACATTAAACTATATGATTGATAGAAATTTTAACTAAATTATTTTATTAGTTATACTTACAATTTAAAACTTATAAATGATGTTCCGTCACCACAGGTAAAAACTGGATGTTATACCTAATAACGCAAAACATAACACGATTCGCCAATCACATAGGTATTATATTATCCATATATTCATCAGAGCAGAATATTAAATAGAATATTTATTTACAGTTCGAGTTTTTAAGTTTTAAAAATTATAATTTCTCATTATTTTTATCAACCTAAAATTAATTTATAAAGCATCAAATTTATAAATTTAAAAATTATATATTTTAATTTAATATATTGTGCTCAACCATTTTTTAACTAAAAAAATTAACTTAATAACATCACACACTATTTCAATATAAAAAACTTGTCAGGTTTACATTAAATGTAATAAAAATAATAAAAATATGATGTGTATAAATTTATTTTTTATCACGTTTGGAATAATATAAAAAGCCACACTTTTCTATTGAGCTAGAACTTGCGGATATTTGTGCTCTCCTAAACATTTTTTTACTCTTACTATGCCTAATGTTCATATTAAACTGACAGGAAAATTTAACGTATAAACTATATTATAAATGCCAATAAACTAATTGTTTGTAGGTATAGTTATAGATACTGAAACCAATATTGACTTTACACATGGCAAGGGCGGTCAACTAATATTCATCATATAGTAAGGTTGTATAATAGAACAAAGTTTGATCGTTTCAAACTATCGACCTTTGAGCAATGAAATATTATTTAATAATACGTTATACGGTAATATTGTAAGGGTTATCATATGATAAATACCTTAAACCAGCCCTGGACTTTTGAAACTAGTAGATAATCCATTTCAGTTATTACAAAGATGATAATTTTTGTTATAACACAATACCTAGTTATATAATCTAACAACAGCAAAATAATAACGATAAAATCAAATTAATTATGTATCACATTATCAACATATTAAATTCAAAATACCAAAAGAGTCGTGTATAATTTAATTCAAACAATTATATTGATTATAAGTTATAACTTAGAAGTTAAAACCCACAATGTCGTTTAAAACGAATCCGATAACCATCCGCGCTATTTATTTTGTTATTATAATACCATCACTACGGTCTTTGACTGTGTCATGATTTCTCGTCAATCGTTCGACCGCAGAATATCAACACAGCAATAGTGATAATATCATTTAGCACGCCGGTCTCTAAACTTAAAAAATATATATATATTTTTAGATTCAAATACAGCTTTATGGAAACATGTCAAGAAAAAATCACCAGGATCTTGACGTAAACGTTAAAAAAAAAACACATTCATCTTCAATTTCCGCGGAACTTGTAGTAACGTGCAGTGGACCGAAGTGTAGCGGTTTCGCCCTCACTTCCTCCTTTCCTTCCACCGTTACCACCCCATTTATTACCTTTGTTTACACTGCGCATTACATTTAAAAACTACATTTTCCAGAAATATCCTTCACGTTCAGTTTCAAATGAAAAATACCCATTATAAATATGAAAGTAAATTACTCTTCTAATGTCTGGTCGTCGAGACGGTTTCGCTAACTTGAAAAAATAAGCTCAACAATTACACCTTTTGCATTCGTAATATATTTATTTTTTTTTATTTCCTATATTGATTGTTTAACAATAATAATTTGTGTGAAAAAATTCAACATGACGGTATGCAGCTATCAAAATATAACATTTAGTTATTTTACTAATTTATTTCGATTTTCCATAGAATGTATTCATTTAATCTAAAGATTAAAAACCAATTTTATGGATATTTATTTGAAATTATAAATGATAGTTTTGTGGATAGGATATACAAATACCGCAGTAAAGCGATCCACTCAATAACCTCATTTCCCAAATAGCATACGTCAATATGTCACAATAAATGATTTTTAACTAGTCGAGTCCACTTCAATCAAATGTCAAATTCTCGGTAAACTTCAAAACCTGCAATATATATAAAATCCACCGATTACGCTAAAAATAAACATCAAGTGATATATTCAATATCAATACTTCACTTTATAATCGCCTTCATTACTATTGCATTTTATACATTTACAGTTAATTTATTTAGGTAGCTATACCAGAAACATATTTTTTTCTCGTCATAATTGTGTGTACGCTGTAAAATTATGATAGAGTCCATATTTAGGCAATACTTAAACTGCAGTACTAAACGAACAAAAATAATCTTATACTGTTCGGGTATAGTATTACATGCCGTTATAACACGCGTGTCGGTATGTCGCAGTATTTTGAAATAATATTATATACATAACAAGTAATGTAAGGTAAGAACAAAGCGAGGTTCTCGGCATATTGCCCATTAATTTTAAGCAACGTCAAAACATAAAAATAAGATACATTTCCAAGTATAAAACTGTTCAGTATAGTTGAAAAAAAATCAAATCAATCGTTTGTTTTAAGACACATGATATTAAAATTCGAAATACATAGTGTGCATCGTTGTTGATTTGTATTTATTACATAGCCACATAGAGGTAACAATACAAAATATTATAAAAAATATACATACAACATATTTGCACATTTTACTAAAAAGGATTTTTACAGAGTAGATGTAGAGAGTACATTACTATGAATAATATAATACTTATACAGATGGATCATTATAAGATTCCACCTAACTTTAAGTTTTACAACGACAAACGAAACACCAACGAATGCATATACAATTAGCTCCTAAGTGCTGTAAATATTTTAGTTTAATGAAAATTAAAATTTACAACAACTTACTATTATCAGTCATATTTTAATAACTAGTACCTATATTTATGTTATTAATTATTATTAACATAATTAAATAACAAAACATTGATCGAAGTAACATAACAGTAATAATGTGGCAAAACCCCAATATCTTTTCTCTATTTGGGTTAAAAACATCAAAGAGAATGCTTTCACTAGCGCAACATATTTTTAATGTGTGTATAGTAATAGTATATAATGGCTATGAGTATAATGTGTAATGTATTATAATATATGTGTTGGAGTTGTATTGTATTATACTATAAGTCTTACTGTAAAAACTATAATTTAGTAAAATTAGGTAATATGTATGACCAGTAAATTTTAGTTATTACCGACACCCTTAGTTACAAATTTTTAACGAATTTAGGGTTCTAAAGCCACATAATATATTCATAACAAACCATCAAATTTCAATTTAGTAAATAATTTTAAAAAAACGTTAATAAAAATTTAATGGTATTAGTGCACTTTGAATCAATAAATGTTAACTATATATACTTATTTAATAATTACTTCACCAAAAAAATACCATTTTTTTCTATTAGTATAATAGGTACATTCCATAAATGTTGACAAAACTTCAATAATATGCAAATATGTTAAATAAACATAGACATTTTTTGCAAACATTTAAAGGATTTTAAATATTGTTTTGCATTTTTTACAAAAACTTTATTTTCTCTATTTTCTCTTTATATTCATCTGTAAAAATAGTAAATTCCTAAAAAAATTATAAAAATATTGTACTTTTTGATTTCATCTACCCCTCAATTTTCAAACTTCTTAGTGTACCTACTTATAGTGATTATATTTCCTCATTATTCAAATAGTCATAAAATAAGATATCATTACTATTTTATCGATTGTAGTATTGTGTTTAAAGTTCATGTGTACCTGTATACAGGTTACAATACCTGTACTGTAACCGAATAATGGAGATTTTTAACGATTTTTTTCAACATAAGAAAATATTTATAAATTGTTTTCTATCAGTCCAATAATATGATGAATCTTTATATCATCTGAGAATTTGACTAATACCAACCACATGAAGTACATAAAAATCCATAGTAAATTTTAATTTACCTTTTCATTTCTTTTTTTTTATTTCTCAAATGTTTAAATTATTTTATGTTCATTGATTATCCTGAAATAGTAATAATAGCTACATATACCACGGTATATTAAAACTAGTCAATCAAAATTAGTGTAAGTACCAACTTATGTTAAAAAATACATTTTTCAGTAATTTCGTTAAGATTTGTATTACTTTTTACTTTATTTTAAGTACTTTTTAAAGTATTTTAAGAAGCTTACAACATATAGATTCTAGATTTGTAGCTCGTTATATTTCTGAAGTTATAGTTATAGTTAGTTGTAGTTATATTATTGGCATAATTATACTCAGTACACACTTTAATTATAATGTGCATTAGTGTGAACGCGAAAAAAAATTGTGTATATTGTTATAATTTCACAGCACGTCGCGGTCGTATTTTAATTGTGATTTTCTCAATTCAATCGGAACCAAACGAAAACATTGTTTTCGTGTATTCAGTTACTATAACCGTATATTTAGATTTAAAAAAAAAACGAAATCATTGGTAAAATTAAAGGAATGAAAACATTTGTAAAAACTACAAATAAATTAAAATATATTACAAATTATACCTATCATGATAAATACTTCAAAGAAATTATAAAATTAACTGTATCAATATACAGACAATCAAATTTATAATTAACGGTAACTTTATTAAAAGTCTAATAATATAGTTAGGTATCTAATAAGTACTGATTCTTAATTATTAATAAATATACCTATGTATTCCATATTATTATAGATATTAAAATTTACAAAACATGATATTTTATATTTTTTTTTAAATCGTGACTTGATCAACGATATAAAAATATTAGATTAGTCTACACACTAATCAATCTTATAAATTTGATAGTAAAAACAGTACTAATATGTATATTATGTTTTATCATTTTAGTCGATGAGTAAATTAACCAAAATTTCAAAACTTTTTGTAAGTATGTTTAGAGTTTCAAAAACATTGTTAATTAATGCATATTAAAGCATTGTTATACGTATAATCGTATGACATGTTTATTTTTCAATAATAACGTTTGTATTTTAATACGTTTAATAATTAATTTTGTTTATATGTTAATGTTTTAACTTTAAAATGTATATTTCAAAATATTTTGTGAAAAATAAACGTATATATTATAATAATATTATTCTGATCATATTATTTAGCCATTTAAGTACATATATTTGCATATCTTTAAGAGAATTGATTGTTTTTTTAAAGTGGCATAAAATCTCAAATGAAATAAATAAAACTCTAATAAATAAAAAAAAAAAACAACCGTCCTCAAAACAGTAACCAATGATGCGTTGAATGCCAATGTCCACATTTTTTTATGTTAATCAAATACTGCATTTGTTTGTTTAGTAATACAATGATGTAAAAGTATACAATGACTCGAAATCACGTTTTTTTGTTTTTTTTTTTTTGTACAATGTAGTATCGCATATATAATATATATATAAGTATAAGTATAGATTTATCAAACCAAACATAAATATCCCTGAACGTGCCTACCTACTGGCTACTACATTTACAATGATTAAAACCATTAAACCAAAACAACTGTATTTAAAGTTATCATTATTAGTTCCTGTACAGGTACAGTAGCTTGCGTTAAAGGTGATGTCTATAATAGTAGTGGACTTTTATCTAGAATCGGAGCCGTATTAGGCACAGCGAGCGGAACGCAAGAGGTACATTTTATAGCGGTGTTAAAATTAAAAGATTTTTATACGTTACAATAATGTACAATACGGATAGACACATCTATAAAACATGTTAAAAAAAGAACGTGAAATGTGAGTGCTCCGATGGTGGTTAGCGAAGCACTGTTTGTGTTACACACATTTATTTTCAACAAATCCACGGAACATGATATAACCAAATATTATGTTTTATAAAATATAAGAATAAGTATTTCGATAAAACTCTGTAACTCACAACTTATATCATATGATGTGTTTCGCGTATGGTCTCGAACAAGGTTATCACTTCCCGCTAATTTTGACAAACTATTTGAAATATTTTTAAAACAAAAGTTTGAAAAACCGGTATATGCTTGGTGTTTTTACTTTTGGCACGTAGTCTGCTTTCGTTGTTCGTTATTCATAGTGAACAAAATATGGGGTAATAAATGTTTAAGTTTCACACTGAGTACAGTGTCTAACATGATCCCTGCGATGCGCAATTACATGTGTACATATAATACATGCATTATTGGCAGGTGTGGCAGATTTGAAGATAAATTTAATATAGGTATGTCGCCGTGAACTTGAGTGAATAAAACATTGAACGTACAAGATACAAAAATATATAAACCATTACACTGTATACCTACGCTTTAAAATTAGTAGTTGCTACGCGTTGATTATATATTGAGTTTATATGAACTTTGTATGTAAGTTCTGTCAAAGGTTCTTTCGAATAATTTAACGCAATACATCACTTACGTTGAATTCTTTATTTCGTCCCAATACTCGTGATGCAATTGTGAAAACATTTTTATTTCATGCTTTTTACTTTTGTGCCGAACAGGATTATTTTTTAAACAATGACTATCTCATAAAAACATTAATGTATTCAATTTCTTTATTTTAAATTGCATTCAAATACTTATTGTAACTCTCTGTGAACGCTATAACCGTAAATCGTAATATTAGTACGATTTATTACACAGCACAGACGAAATAAATTCGTATCGTAGTCATGTTCAATAAGATTAGATGTTATAAATTAATATAAACCAATATAATGTTATTGTTATAGGCTAAAGAGTAAAGTCATTGAAGTACAAAAACAAAGACCAATTTAATTTTACGGATATTAATAAGTTATCTTTTTTAATTTTTATCATATTCTTTTAATCGGTAAGTATCGAGTGGCATTTGGATTGAATTTATTTATGTTTATTATTAACTAAAAACTAATAAGCAAATATTATTATTTTAGTATATTAGATACTTTCAAGTAATTTTTAGAGTCTTTGGCTGTTAGTATATGTTGTCTTGTCAAAGAATATTATTATATATTTCATATAAAAAAAGGCTTAAAAACAAAAATATTAAAAACGTTAACAAACGACTGAAATTGGCGGAAAATAATATATTACAAACGTGATTAAATGATAAACTACGATTTAGTTTTTGATTTAAGATTTACGAGAAATAAATATTTTAATTGATGGTGGAAAATATTTTGTGGACATTTTAAAATACGAGGCGTCACCTGACAGCCAAGATGAATCGCACAACCGTGCCGGTTATATTTTAATATACCTATGAATATGACTGGCATGTGCTATTAATATGGCTGGCATTATAACGTATAACTACTTGAAAGTATATAATTGCTATTAATTTATCAATGCATAAATAAAAAATATTAACCATATAATAACTATAAAATAATAATAATAACAGTTCAATATAAAATATAATATGTAATAAAATAATTTTATGGTATTCTTAACTTATTATATATGTATAGCATATAGTTACACTATTGTCTATTATAATAATAATTTAATACCATAGAACTACATTTATATAATAGCATAAATATTTTAAATAGAAATATTTAAATAAGCAAACATATTATATAATTTGATATATCTGATAAATAATAATCGCTATTTAACAAAAAAAAATCCAAATATCATAGATAGATATTATATTGTTCATAAATTCATAATATACAGTACAGAGCCTGGATGCAAAGTGATTTTTTTTGTGCTCTAAAACAATACATTTCAAGTACATAATTCGATCCGAGTAACAGATACGTACCTCAAGTGTGAAATTTTTATTTTGCATTATTTAGCACTTTTAGTACAATTTAATATTTATACATTTTTAAAATTCCGAGTGTAAAATTCAATAATTCAAAATAATATGTAAAGAAATAATTTTTTAGGTTTAATGCAGAGCTGAGAATTTAACAGCTATAAAACAGTTTAAAATATAATTTAGTATAATAATACCCTGGTTTTATATTTGTACCTACATGTTTATAAAAATTTTAGCGATATATAATTATTAGGTAATGTTGTTCATCGATATCACTATGTAAGCCATCCGATTGTCGATAGATCATTTACAAATGTTTTATAAAAATATTGAACTTCCTTAAATATTTAAATATGTTTGTAAGTGATTTTTGAAATTAAAAAAAACATTTTAAAATCATTTTTAACACGTTGGCTCCCTAACAACCGACAGCAGTCACATGGATGTTTTTCCCCTACGGAGCACGGAGTAACCCAATTTTTATCATAATTTTTAAGTGTTATAGATAGTTTTCGTTATTTTATTGTATTATACAAATATTTGATACATCTTTAAATGTATAAAATATAATCCATTTTAGACTACTAATAGTTCGAAATGTTCTTTTCTGTTCCATAAAAAATCATTCATAATTAGTCCAAGACCACAAAAAAATAAATATTCACATTTACAAATAAATGTGATTATAACAGGCCGCAGTAATACTGAGTACACATAATAACAAGGTACAACCGACAGCGTCTACAAAAATACTTATTTATATTCTGATACTGTGCGGACGCCGACAAGAATATTATTGTGGTCAAATGATATTTTTAATAATAAACTAGTGATACTTATTATTAGGATTAGGATGTTTATGCATTAAAAAATTAACTATTTTCTATTACATTTTTGAATTTTCTTATTTACTATATAAAATTAAACAAATAAAAAAAAATGTATATTTAAAAATAGTTGCATTGAATATTATTGTTTATTAATGTTCCGTTGTAAATCTTCGTTGTAATAATTAGTGATTATATTACAATTCACATGATATGATAATATATTAAAAAAAAACTATAAAAAAAATAATTTGTATACAACACAATATTATCTTTGTTGTGCAAGTGGTACATACATGGGGATTTGGTCATTTAGGGATTGCAATCTCCTCTCCCCCCCCCTCCATGAACAGAAATATATATTTTTTTAATTCAAATTCATCAAATTTTGAGGTGTATCTACAACACCGCAATGTTATGGTATCTGACCAAAAAATGACAATCATACAGATATTATTATTCCATACAATTGCAGAATATGTCATTGTCATACCTACATTTTGATTATCGAAAATATATCTTCAGCCGTAAATATGACTGTCAGTTAATGGCAGTTACATGATAAGTTATAAATGATAATGATAAACTAATTGAAAATGAATACGTAAAAATCAATAAGATGCCGGACTTACATTTTTATATAGTTTTGTGTTGAGTGAATTAAATTTAAAATAAAATATAAAAATAACAACATTATCTTAGGCTTAAATATGTTTTTCAATATTTTAATTTTAAAGCGACGTATAATATTTTTTTTAAATCATAATATTTTATACGTCTTTAAATATATACGTCTTCGGGAAAACATAAAAAATGTTATTATTTTTAAATTGTATAATAAATATAATTAATTTGTTCTACTTTTAAAATTATTAAAACTAAACGTAAACTGTTGAACGTATATTTGGTATAACATTATACGCTTGTAAGACAGACAAAACATATTCGATATACATTACACTCATTGAACTTTCTAAATTTTTAAATTTGTCAACAAAAATGAAACATCGATAAATTTTTATTATATACAATATAATTTCATATTTAAATCGCTGCATTCAGAATCTAACATGTGAAGTAAACATAATCAAGGAATATAATATGTGTACCTCTTTTTTCCAAAACTGATAATTAGTATTTTGAAATTAGAGGTATTTAAATCAATAAATCTATATATAGAGTATTGAATTCGAATCTAGTGTTTTTGGCACTATCTTACTTCTGGTGTTTAATTACCTATAACTATATTTTTGACAATTAGAGATACACATTTTTTCTCAGAATCGTTTTTACAATTAAATTTAAAAAAAGTAAAAATAAAAAACATAATTTAATTAAGTTCTTTGTTTAAAAACTGTGAGAAATAACTTAATAGTATCTATATATCCTTTAAATCAATATATCCTAAACCGTTTCAGATATAAATTTTAGTATCTGAATTTAATTCAATTATATTCAAAGCATCCCGTAGTTAGAAATGTACAGAATTGTTGGTCGATATAACGCTACAAAAATACCACGTAAATTCAAACCAATAGTGTACTAATATTATGTTGTTTATTATTATTATTATTATTACTATTATTATTAGAAATATACAATCTGTGCCTCAGGGAACAATAATAATATGTGTTAATATCAAGCAAAAAATAAAAATACCAAGTTTGTGAGGGTGGAAGGTAATGAGGAAAACAAAAAACCAGGTTTCCTAGGAAAATTATAAAATTTTAACTTTGGTGACAGTCATACAAATTCACGCCTACTAATTTCTGATAAAAAAAATTGTGAAAAAGTGATCACGAAAATTTCACTTGTGAGAGACTTGGATAACGTTACACCAGATACACTCATTTTTTTTTTATAAATAACTTGTAAGTAAAAGATAGTGAAAATTTTAAAAATATTCTTGCAAATGCATGCTAATGATATGCTAATTAATGGCATCGTTTTTTACAAGTTCAATGATGGTGGAGCCAGTGTAACCCACTTGACATCAAATGTGGATGTTGCGTACTCATAGTGTTAAAAAATTAGATTTATAATTAAAATCATAAATATTATGTTTATTTTTTATATAATTTCTTTGGCATTTACAAAATGTAGACTTCCTAAAACACCAGTAGATTATTAAGTTTCTAAAACCCGTGACTTCAGGCAGTCGGGCTGGTATACTATTCAGCATATAATATTGCTCCAGGGCAGTATTATATTATAATATAAAAAATGTTCTGATAATACCATATACAACGTAATATTATTTTTGGTACAGTTTCCTCCTGTGAATAAAGTTTTTTCTCATTATACCCCCCCCCCCCCTTTTAAAAATAAATCTTATAATTATGCCACTTTCAAGCTTATAATATAATATAACTTAAGTGAAACAATTAATGTTACTAATCATTATTGGTTTATTTATTATTGTTTAATTTGTTAAGAGAGAAGAGTGTTTTAAAATAATAAGGTACCAGAACATTTTTTCATCGGATATTTTAATTTTTTATGTGTTTGATATTATTATAAAATACGATATGTTTCAATTTTTATTGAGTTGAAGGCAGAACATCCGACTATTACATAAAATAAAATGTTAACCAAATTTATTAAAACGAGTATAAAAACTATAAAAGCCATTTTCCAACAAAATACTATTATTTTCAGTATTATTGTAAAAATGTATGACATAATATATTATACTGCAATATTAATATAACAAAGACCTGCAAATTTAATAAAAAAAAATAAAAATATATTTAACATATTATGTAAAGTTTTTTAAGGGGCTTACCATTTTAATTATTATGACAAATTACTTAAAGTTTATGTTGATAGTATTTTTTTTTTAACATAATATAATTCCTTTGTAGGGTATCAACAATTATCATTTCTATACAAGGTTACTCATATATTATTACTTCACTATAGATATTAAACATTTAAAATGTTTAATCATAATTTGCATGTTCTTGGAACTATATACGCCGCTCAAAAATCTCCTATAATATACACTCTGCAATATAGTAAACCGATCTTTATACTCAGATTAGTTTCCCGAGTACTATAATACATGGGTTACCATGATTGGATTAAAACCCATAAGAATATTAATAAAATAATTTATCATACGCAGTGTCCTGCGCTAAAATTAACGAAGTCACGAGTTCCTATAATATGATACCTGTCCGGTTTTTTCGTACCATAAGATTATGCCAGATACGCATAAATTTATGTGTGAAAAATAAGTACCTTGCTGTAATAATAATTTGTTGTTTTCGTTCTATGGTATTTTTTTCTTTTTTTTTTTAGTAAACGATTATAACAAATACATAAAATTAGTTGTAATTGATCAAGCAATAACAGATGTCACTGGTTGAAATTTTATTCTGGTGGTGAACCGTAACCTGCAAGATAGTACTATGATGGTTATTTCTCAGAAACGTCGACAGGATTTCCACAGAATTAATCACAGCCGAGTCCACCATCGAATGATTTACACGACGTTTGAGTATATTTTACGCCGAATATATTTTAATTAAAAATTCGTAACTTTAATAGAAGAATCTTATGAATTATGTAGATGACTGAAAAAAATAAGAGTCACCGTCATTTCACAGCGGGTTAAAATACCTGTTAAACTCAATTTTTATATTTGTCCATAACGACTTTGGTGCATGATTCAATAAAACATGAAAAAATGCATTAATGTACGTTATAGAGGTACAATTTTTTGTTATAGAACAAAGTATATAATGTATATTTTATGAGTTTTTTTTTTTTTATGATTTTAGATCCAGTTAAAAATTATTATCCACTTTGGCTGCAAGTGTATTTTTATTATAAAGACGATCTAGTAAAATAACCTTTAAGGTTATTTTAATTAAAAACATTTTTTTGTATTTTAATTTGATTGCAAAATGGTATACTTTTTCAATTATTTGTATTGTATAATATGTACTAGGTACTCGTTGTTCTTGCTGTTAGAATATATAAATTCATAATTATTATTCTTTAGTTGTGTTAATTACTCAAGTGATATGTATAATTAAATTAAAATCATACGAATTGTATAGTACCTACAAACATTAGTTTTGATTACGTAGTTACCGCAGTTGTCTGAATATTTAATGTTTTTTAGCTTCTTTGATAAATTTAAATATGTTTTCCAAATATTAAAGATTTAACTGTAGTGCCTACGTAGAGTGTTTTTGGTTTATACACTGATTGAGTCACTTACTGGCTATAGCGACTATACATATAACTAGCATTCAGTCGAGATATTCCTAACTATAAATAAATACAATTATTCTACAATAATTTGTCTCTTTCTGTGCATTTTAATGATGTATACATTAATCAATCAACGTCGTTAATTTGATTGGGTAAAATGTCTATCTTATCTGTACAATACACATGGTTTAACATTAAAAACCGTATAGATACGTATTATAGGTACTCGATTTGGTCAAATGAAATACACTAATATGAATTATAATAATATACAATTTTTTCCTCTTTGTGGTGTATTTTACTTAAGTACCTATTTAATATTTTAATTTATTTAGGTCAAGTAGTTATGTAAAACATATTATACTGATTGACGATAAGTTTTTCATCCCTTTGATAACGTTCTTATACGTTATTTTTTAAAGAAAATATAAAATATATTTTTTTTAAATTGAGAATGAGAATATTATTATTTAATAGTAAGTAAGTTAAATTCATTTAAATCTAAGATATATAGGCAAACTTATATCAGTATGAGTTTAACTTAAAATAAATGCAATCGTAGTGTCAAACTTAGTGTACTACCGCCTGATTTTCATAAAATGCATATCATAATAGAAATCAATAAGAGTATATTTTAATAAATACTTCTTGTGAAAAATGTATATTCGAAAAATACATAGTTCCTGTAATGATATTATTAAATATTATGAATATATACGCATTGCATAGGTAGTCCGATAAAAATATGACAGAAGAACTACACTTCCCACTCGATATCACGGTTGGTATACAAAGTACAAAAATAAATATTTAAAAACGATTTAAAATTTTCAATTAAAATAAATATATTATATACCCTGCAAAACATCATACTATTATTTTCGGTTATTTTACAATACTGACAGGTATAAAAAATTTGTTACGGATGGTCAAAAAATAAAACATGATAATTAGATATTATATTATATTGCGATGTATTTTATATAATATTGTCGAAATATAGCTATGATTATAGTTATTATGATATTCGAACGGCATTTTAACAACACGAATTCTTAGTAAATTAAACCTCATTTTCTTAAATTCATTAATATTATGATAAATTAAAAATACGAATATAATCGATACTATTAATAATGTAAACAAAAATAAAATACTTAATTAGAAAAAAGAAAGTAAGCTAATAACCATTGTAATAAAATCTTATTCGAAAAGAAGAAAAAAAATATTTTCCGCTCCAAAAATTTACGAAAAGAAAATTAAACGAATGGAATAATGGTTAATATTAATATTGTACCCAATAAGTCTTTATTATTTATTCAAAAGTTTTCATTTTATTGTTATGATTTTGTAATTTTGTAAGTCAAAGAAAAATTGACTGTATTGATCAACAAGCTATCTTGTACACGTTTTGTATTATATTTAATAATAATATATAATACATATATATATATATAATGTATATTATCTAAAAATACAAGATCAGGCTACTATAAATAATATTATAGGGAAAGCAATCCGCAAACAATCCTTCCTGCTATCAATGATGGATAAAAAAGGCTTCATTAATATTGCAATACAGCAATACATAATAAAACAAAGAAAACAGATAGGTAGTTGAAATGCTTCGATGTTCGAACCAACTATTAGATATACAAATAATTTGTTAGCCAGCAGAAAGCTAGGTACAGCTTATTAGACTTAAATAATACAAAATTAATGTAATCATTCAGAACAAAATAATTCGGGTATAGATAAAATAAAAATTCGGATTCAATCATTTGATTGAAATCTGAACTCGGATATTCATATTTTTTCCACATTCCTATTGTACCTATGTATAAACATGTTCTGGAATTTTCCTGTAAGCAATAGAAATATTTTTTTGTTCCTTTTATATCAACTCTCTTCGACATTACCTATTCTCTTTCTATTCGTTCTATTCTGTTGCCTATTGCTGCATTGATATTCCATGGTGTTACTAGTATAGTCATTATTTACCTGCAACTGCTCTTTAATATTTTAAGTTTATTCATACAAGGCCTGAATTTAAAATACCTTTAAACCCGTACAAAACTAGTCCATAACCTGATCTATAACGATTATAATTCGATAGGTATGTTTTTATTGAAAATTAAATAAAAAATCAATTTTCAACGAACTATTGCGGAAAAAAAATATATCAAAAGTATAAATCGTATTGCAGCTGATACTAAATAAAACCTCTAAAGATAAAGCTGCTAAAAATTTGAAATGAAAAATAAAAAAATAAAACTATTACAAATATTGAAATATGCGTAATTTGACGTTCGAAATATAAACACGATGTACCAATATTGACTAATTAAAATGTTTTATTTTTCAACGAATTCCGCGGACCGTTTTCCATTGTTCGGTAGATAATAACCGTTATCGTAAATAACAACAAAACGACCAACGGGCTGTCATTAAAATGTTATGGGATAGGACAAAATACTTCTATGTAATGAATATTAATATTATGTTATTTGAAATAAAATAATTTCTTTTCACTTTATTTTGTATTAATTACTTTTTATTATAAATGGTAAAATGTAGAACGTATTTATGCGCGAGATAAGTATATGTATCACTGTGGTTAAAACAAACGGTGTCCTGTATGTACTATATAAGTAATACATAAAAACACTGAAATGTAAAACAAAAAAAATTTCAAATTTTAAATAAATGGTACATAGGCGAATGAAATTTTTCCGAAAATTTGAAAAAGCAGAGACCACCATTAAATAATTAGCTCCGAGATAAATGAATACTAATATTATCAGGTGTCGGCATCTCGCTTGAGTTTTTGACTGTTCGCGGAATAAAACTGCTATTGGAGATGATTCTGTCCCTCTATTACGTAACACTGAATGCCATATTGAAATTACAAAAGAAAAATTCTACTCGGAGTCGTTGATAGGACATACACAACTTAAAAGCAGTGTTTCCGAGAATAAACTCAAGGCACGAGGCATCGTTCGTGCGTTCGCGGAACTCAATGGAAGTAAAAGCGTCTTCGCCGCATACAGTTAATGAAGTGTCCTTAACCCAAGTGTCAAACAAGTAATTACTAATGTAAAGTTCTAATGAACAAATACACAAGCCTCCGTTGCTCGTTAAGGATATTAAAATATTATTTTGTGACCATCCGGAAAAAAATGTACCTATCTAGTTATTAATAATAATATGATGTATTGTGCGGAATAATTATTCACAATAATTCGTATTGCAGTTTTGACATAACCGGCCAAGCCAGATTAATATTTCTGTGAATTACTCCAGGAATTTAGAGTGAAAAAAATTAAGATACTACCAATTTCATTTCTGCTAGAACGTTAAATAATTAATCAACTTGTATATGCAAAGCGGAAAACTATTAATAAAACACGACAGACATTCCAACTAATAAAATTTACAGAATATTATTAAACTCTGTTTATAATTCACACTGTATATATAAAGTCGGTTTAAAAAACATTTAAAGTTATATTAAAATAAAAATTCGATATTATACGTATTTTATAAACAAACGTTATGCATGCGGTATAGCTGTTGGCTGCGACATCCAATAAGTGAATTTGTAATTATTTATGTAAAATGAAGATTTGCTATTTAAAAATAAACATTACATTGGATATGAATTATTATTAAACTGTGCGTTACCTAGCCTAAAAACAATTATTATTTTAACGATTGGCGTTTGGCTTTTGAACGTATGTCAATACTCAACATTATATCAAACGAAATAAGTATACATGATATTTGATGTATATAGAAATAAACACCTATAACTATAACGTATTGATGGAAAAAAATAAAATTGATACTTAAAATTAAATAATTAGGAGTAACTCTGTAATAATAATTTATTAGAATATAAGAATACAGAAATGTATGTATATATAGACAGATGTACACTGTATACATATACAATATACATATACGAGTACATATACACACATAGGTATGTATTATATGTACGCACATAACTATCTATATTCACACCCAGAAACCCGAAGTTAATTTTAAATCTATAGAATTAGATATTACATAAAACTTTTTGAGCTATAATTTTATTGCTAATAGTTCTTTTAAAATGATTAAACTTTGCCGTAAAAGCATTAGTTTCCTCGAGTCACACAGTATCCGGTAAAATTCAGTATAATACGGTCTAATAAAGTTTCAAATCCAAATTTTATTATACATTTTAAATTTTACAAATTATACATAAATATATCTATACGATTATTATTTTGTATCTTATTATTCTGAACCACGGTTAGCAAATACTCACTTAACATTCAATGATCACAAATGTTTCAAACATTGATAATAAATTACCTAAGTTAAGCTAGATGAGTTTATTATTGTATTAATGATTTGCGTAACAATTACAACACACATCAATCCACATATACTAACATATATTAGTCCAACAATTTACAACAAATTACCATTAGAAATAAAATACAGTAGATTACTTAATCAAAATTCTTAAATATTAAATATATTATAAATAAAAAATGTAATTCAATTGTTAATTGTATTTACTATTCATTTATTAAATTATTATTTTAATATATTAACTCATGGCTCCTCGCACGAACATGTTTAGTAAGGTCCATTACCTTCTTGAAGATTAAATAAAAGATCTACACTGATCGGATAACGTATATGTGCATATTTTTTTTGATTATTCAAAATTTGTTTTTCGAGAACTATACTAAGGAGATATTTGATTTCACTTCAAAGCAAATATTATTAATATCTTGTAAACAACCTATGTATATTAATATTTATCTTTTATACTGTGTCTCTTGGCAACCCGAGTGGTGAGCAGTTTGTTTAATAAAGTTTTGATATATATATATATAGTATTCAAAACTCATTGGCAGGTTATTAATAATTGAAAATGTTGTTTTTCTTAAAGATTTATCTTTTTGATAAACCTTACTTTCTACAGTGGATGACTTAAAAACACTATGGATGGGGTAATTTTGAAAACACTGCAGTGGCTGGTAAAAATAAATTTACTAAATAAGTATTTACTAGGTTGTTTACGATTTCAAATCATCAAACTTTTTATCGCTTTGTTATAATAAATAATGCTGTATTGTGTTCGTACAACATAATATGAAAAAAAGATAAACGAACACAATCGCTACTATTTTATCATTTAACAAAACCATGATCACAGATAATATAAATATTTATTTAGAATTAATTATAAAATACAACAAATACAAATTTAAGAAAAAGAATGAATTTAATTAAAATGGAACTGATTATTGAAAATTTTAAATGGGATAAAATCAATTCAGATCGTAATTTATAAATAAAGAGGCATGCAATTAAAAAGGACAGCATTTTTCAGTTTTAAATGTCACTTTCTAACTGTTTGATATCTTGATTAGTAATATTGGTAAAAGCGATTCTGGTTTAAGATAATATATTATTTTTTTTTAACTATCTATGTAACAAAATAAACAACATTTATTTTATTTAAATACACGTGTTGTATAATATAGCAATATAACATAGATGTAAACAATTTATCATTAATTTTTTACTGAAAACCTAGTTACCTCTGTGAAACTATAAAACATCTCTCTTAATCTTACATTTTCAACTAGAATTTCTAAATTATATACCAAACGGGTGCACGTAACATATTTTTTGTGGTACACCCGATCTACTTTTAATAGTTATCATATGCCTATTATACATGTTATATTAAAATAATAATATACACGATTAGTATTGAGTTACTATTGTTTATTATAAATATCATATATCTATGCAATACAAGCATATACTTAACCAAGAGAAAACCATCACTTAGTTCGACATCTAAAGGTAGACTAAAAATCACTCGTAAGGACTAAACTTTCAATGGTTGTAACTTGCACATTTACACATTATATATGAATTAAAAGTAACCCCCTCGCACCGAAAATATTTTATAGCTATAAATGATATTTCTTTCGTCGATTTTTTTAGAACAATATACAAATTAAACGCTGTCAAGAACAACAAACCAGATCCAACCAATATCTGTGTACTGTATTGTTGTTATTCTATACGAGCGATTTTACCGTATTAGTATTTTATTTCCTCCGCAGTATTGTGAAAATTATTATAGGCGCATTATCTAGTACCAAAAGTAAAATGTTCTCATTGTTGCGTATTTCTTCGTTTCGGTGTAATAGCTCTCAATGTACATGTCTGTCTATTCCAGCTAAGTGGTTATTCGTCTCAAAATGAGTAAATAAGGACTTTGAAACAATCGTTTTACTATAAGTGTAACATTGTTTCTGAAAAAATATTATTGTTGAATCAAAACTCAAAAGTGGACTATGAGATGATTCAGTATCTAAATTATTTTGCAGTAATATATCGTATAGAAATAAATGCGTTTTACTTCAAAGTTGTTTCATATTTTATTTTTCTTATATTTTACATTAATTATAATATTTTTTTTCTATAGTAAAATTACTCATTTTAAAGCCTATACTGTTGTGTATAATATTTATATGCTATTGTAGCATTGTAGGCTTGCCTATTAAATTGTATCTGTGTGCAATTCAAATATTAATAATATTAATTATATATAATTCTAGTTTATTTGTTAATTTTTTATTTAGTTTCAACTACTAAGATTATTAACTTATAAAAATAAATATTATTCATATTATAAAAAGGTATACACAGTGTGTGACTAATATAGGACTATTATATATTATATTATGTGTGACTATTATATGGTATGAATAGTACTATTATACGACAGTCTTGTCTGACCAATTCGTTGCTATAATAACTTATTATTATAATAATAATAATATGTACCATTATGGACATAATGTTAGGTATTATTATTTTTATGATATTTGTTATTTTATATAATTATTGAAATATCAAATTAAGATAAAATTTTGATAAAAAACCGTTTTGATAAGGAAGGGGCCATAGTCAAAAAGGCTATATAACTAGATAAGAAATTACATTTTTACGGCAATAAAAAATAAAAACATAAACTGTGTAATATCGTTTTTTTCCAATTTCTAAAACCATAAAATGATAATAATGGTATAAATAAATACCAAAATACATGTTGGTATAAATAAAAAAAAAAACGGCATTGTAAAGTCGGAAAATATCTTTGATATGGTGAAAAATTGTTTTTTTTATGTTTAACTACAGTTTTTCCGGTTCAATGTTCTATCTCACACCAACACGTTTTTCTAAATAATTTCATAAATCCACAATAACTTACAGTGATACAGAAGTTTTATTTTTCTTATTTTTTTTTTTACATTTTATTTTTATTTTAAGTTATGCCGTATTCATATAATCAGATGTCAAAAATGATTCATAATGTCGTTTTAAGTTCGTGTATCATTTATTTTTCAGATTCTGAGCGGAATAATTGCAGTTTTTTTTTTTTTTTTGGAGCAGTAATAATGCTTCAATTTATAATTTAAAGAGTAATTGCTAATAGAAAATTAAATCTAGTTTTTACTTGGTCAAAATTAGTTTCCCAGTACTTTTATAAATAATCGAAAAATAGAATTTTAAAAATCCATTTAGTTTTTAGTTTTTAAATTGTTCTTTCTTAAAAATGTTATAATTGTTGAGACTTAAATTGTTTAACAAATATTTTGTATAATTTAATAACTTTTGAAATGTTAGACTTTCTAAAGATTTATTTTGGTTTATGTAAAATATATTTTTTGTTTGTAAGTAAAAAGGCATAAAAATATATTGAAATATATAATCATAACTTTAATTCATAATCGATTGAAATTCAAATTTTAATGAAACAGAAAATAATGATTACTGCACAAATTATTTTTGTTATTTTGTTCAATTTAAAAAACAGTTGTTTTAGGGACTTGAAACATTATATTACTTATCATTTTCTACTAGGAAAAGTGAAATTTTCAAAACATTAAGACAATTTAAAGTTATTTATAGGCATTTTAAAACATTAACAGCATTAATTAATTTTTTTTATAGTTAAAAATATATTCAATTTTTTAATTTTGATGATTCTGTTTGTGTTTTTTTAATAAGTAACAATATTTAAGAAATTTGCAGCTTTTTGTCGCCGACCATAGCCTTTGTGGTAAGCTCGTGATTGATAATTAGTGCAAGTGTGGTTGTATATGGACATTGTGTTAAAAACAAAAAATTAAAAGTGTTAATTTTTTGTTCAAATCATGCTTAACAAGAAAAACTTAACTTCATAGAGAAGTCTGAATTCATTAAATTTGTTTTTATTAAATAAAATAATTTCCTACGGAACGAATTGGACTTAATTATTGTGGTTTTTGATCAATTTTATTAGAAAAATTTGTGAAGAATTATCACATTTAAAACCATATTATATAGTACAAAAATAAATTTTTTAAATTTAAGTCTAATATATCCTATTACAAGTTTTTTTCTTTTTTAAAAAAAAAACTATCGAAATTGGATCACTCTAGCTACGAGGGTTTTTCTTATAAGTTTTTAAGTGAAAAACAGATTACATGAAGTCCTTTTAATAAATAAGGATTGACAGTTTATTACTAAGTTTCTCATGAGTTGTTCTTACAAAAACATGATATCAAAAGAATGCATATAATTATGCAACATTTTTTTTTATATATAAAATTTTAATAAAATTGGATATTTTAATGACAAAAAAATAAAGAATTTAGTTATTGAAAAAACATTATTCGTATCGTCTACGTTTTGAACACTATACATACGTGTATTATAATTTGCTAGATATACCAAATATAGTATTCATAATACAGTGAGCTCCACTTAATGTGATCATTGGTTATTTATTTTAAGCAATTTATACAACGACTTATGTATACCGTTCTTCAATAAATCTGTATTGACTATAAAGTAAGTAACATTAATATATAATATTATGTTATATATTATTATTATATAAATATACTTAATGTGTGCAATTTGTTTTGGAAAATAATAATTCGATTTATTGTATTACTAATAAACAAATAGGTAGATTTCTACTGACAATACATAGTAAAATATCCTGAGTAAGCTTACAGACCGTCTCCAATCGAAATCCTTTTTTATCTTCAAATTTAACACGTTTATTGCTTGGTACATACTGATGTCTGACACCTTCTATACAGCGGAGTGACTTCAGTTGTTTTATATTTTTTTAATTTATTTTTAATGCTGTATGATACATGTAAATGTTAAATAATATTGAAAATATATAAATCATAAATGTCCAGCGATTCATTTTTAATAAGACTAAATGAGTTTTTGATCACGATTCAATTGTATTTTATAAATTGGCTGCTTGAGATACTAATTATTCACTGTCAATAAACCAATAAAACACCACTTTTTAAATAAAATCCCTATCTGGCAAATATCATAATTTCATATTAAATCATATAATTTTTTTTTTACATTTTCGCTGTTAGAAATTATGATGAGGTCGGTAGTGTATAAAATAACAAGAATGACATAATACATAAATAATGATTTAATATTAACATAGTTATAAAATAACTTTTACAAAAAATATATTTAAACATGGATATTTAACACGCTCAGAAAGTTTTTCTCGTTTTTTTATATTTTACATTCACGCATGCTATTAAAATTATTTCAAAATGTTTACTATTATATTATACTCCAGCACATAACATTTAAACGGGCGAGGTGGTCTTTTCAAAAGTCTAGTGATCGAAAAAAGTGATCGAAATGTCATCTGGTCAAACACATTTATTTTTTATCAAAAAACATAATACTGAAAAAATTCAAGTTATCAAATTATTGTATAATAAAAATATATTGTGGTGGAAAAATATATAAATGTATATTTTTTTTTCTCATACGTAATATTCAAAACAAAATTAATTAAGATTTCATTATTTAATTAACCAAAAAAATGTATTTACAATTTTGAGCTATTTCTTTCAAATGTTCCAACAAATCATAACCTATATTATTCACGAGCCTTAGTTGCACTATTTTTAAGCATATAATATAAATTTAGGAATTATATTATTATCTTGTATACTACCTCAACTATTTTTATTTATAATAAAATACATTTGTCAGTTTTACTTTGACTAAAAAATTCATTCAACTACCTATAAAATAATGTGTTGATCATATATTTTTCGACTAAAAATAACTCGATCACATTTTAGCGACCACTAAATTTTCGACAAAATGACTAGAACCACATTTTAACATATTATATTAAAATATATTATAACGTAATTGAATTGAGTGTATGTAACCAAGTTAAAATTTACATACATAACCATATATAGTTACATAATATATTTTACACAGTATGATCTTTTTTTAATAGTAACTCTAAATTCCTTGGATGAATTACGTTAGATTAAATCCAAAACTTTTTTGAGTTACTTCAAATTTAATTATAAGTACGTTTCTACATTTAATTACTACTACTTAATTATAACTTAATTATATTAAATTAATTTATACATTTTATATAAATTAAATTTTTAGTATTTTCATGTATTTTTTTTGTAAAATTTTCAAATCATAGTATTGATCTACAATAATTCAATACTGATGTATAATATTAAATATTTTATTTAAGTATTATAATTATAAAAGTTATTGAGAAAATAATTATTCAAGATAGAGATGTTACAAACTGTTTTCAATAAACATTTTAATAATATAAAAAAAATATATTTATTGTATAATGTTTAAAATTCAAATTGTTCTCATTAAATACATTTTGATTTTTAAAAGCGTAGGGTCATAGGTATTAGTCAGTTTATATTAATAAATATTGTATCAAAAATAGTTGTTTTTATAATTTAAAAAAATATATATTTGCAAATGCGTGGTGTACCAGAAGTTTAAAATTTTAAATGTTTCAATAAATGTGTATTTATTTACCCCTAACTTCTTAAAATATCTTGATTCCATAGTAATTTAATAGAACAATTTAAAATTAAAATATTAATTATCACTAGGGCTGTGAATTTGTAGGAAAGTGCATTTTTTTTTTTTTTTTTTGGTATTTATGAAACATAGCTTTGTAAGTAGATAAGAATTTGAATTATGTAACAAAAATCCATTAATGAAACTTTTATTTTGCATTTTTTTGCCTTTTTAGGTGATATTTTTATTTTTTAATTCATTTTCCTATATTTTTAATTAAATTCCATCAATTAACATCGTTGAAAATCTTTTAAAAAACATTTTTAAAAATATTTCAGACGAATAGTATTATTAAAGAATCAATCGACTTCAAAATTAAAATTAAATCAACTTTTTACAATTTTTTTTTTATTTAATAAATAAATGTTTATGCATATAATATACTAATATCAATATAAATATAAAAATTAAATTAAAAACCATTTTAAGTGCACCTTTTGCATTTTAAGTGCATATTTTATTGCATTTTATTGACATTTTAAATGCATTTTTTAAGGTTTCTTATTGCATTAAATGCACAGCCTTAATTATCACTGTATAGATCTATCCATTATTAAAATATCTGCATAAAATTGTTAAATCTGAATTATAATAATTATTTAAAGCAGCATAATTTGTTCGAATATTAGATTTTATTTGTTTTTAATTTCAATATCTAACCTTAATTATATTCTGAACATTTACTAAATATATAAACGTTTTATTGTTGTTCAGTTCGTTGCTTAAAAATTAATAATTTCAATTGATGAAGGTAGATTTTTTGGTATCTTTTAACCACTAAACATTATTTAAATTAAACAACAGATTAATAAATCAGATAAATTAAAATAAAAAAAAAACGTATTTTCGTGGTTTTTTTTTAACTAATAAACTAATTAACATACGAAATAACATATTATTGTGTATTAGGTACTTAAAGTATATACTTAACTAAAAGTACCCCCGAAAACATTATTTTATATAAGAACATACTACAGTATAATTAGTATCTTAGGTTATTGTAAAATTATTTTCCTTCAAATTATAGTTATATTATTTTGATAATACATTGCAGTACTGTTGTGCATGTAGCATTTTGCTTTGTGTTTTTTGAATATTTACAGTATATTTGTATTAATAATTCTCTTCGATGATGCCGTGTAAAAACTAAAAATTCATAGATAATATTTTGGAGCAAGAGCACTAACAATGCAACTCAAGCTTTAAATCAATATATACGTTCGATTAACTACATTTTAAAATTAAAAATATTTAGACAAATAATAAAATCAGAATTTAACTTATAACCACCGGTAATATTGCTGATTGATTTGAACGCAAGTACTTTTTATAATATTATACGATGGAAACATAAATTAAGCACCACAGCCTACAGTATTTAAAAGTTCTCTGATACGTTTATGCGTTTGATAAGACTAATTATTTTTACAAATTTGCATGATGGTGATTATGTAATAAATGCATGGCCTCCGATTTAAAAAACAACAATTAAAATGTATGACCAATCAAGTATCATTTATTATATTCAGTAAAAATCAAATCAATTTGTTGAGCTAGGTATTTCTTCAAGCATGGCGGTGCTAACACGATAGTAGTAAGTGTGTATAAGTCATATACGTGTGTAATTGAATTTAACAAAGTTTGTTGTATAATAATAAATTATGTTGACATCGAACCACATACAAAATAAAGTTGGACTGTAATGATTTGGAATCATCTAAAGACTTAATAGAAAGAAAAAAAAAACTTTAAATTATTAGTAAATAGAAGTACTTTTAAATAGTTACCAGAAGGTATCATTTATAAACAACAGTAAAATAATTAAAGCCAAATGAAGCCCTTAAGAAACACCTGCAGGCTACAGAGGGGATATAATAAAGAGTAGATAAATACTTTTTATTATACTTAATAAATTGCCTTCCGCCGTTGAAATAAGAAGTAACTAGTAAGCCATGCAAGTGAAGGATTTCTCGTATCAAGAATGAAGTAATTACTAAATAAAAAGCTTTTAAATAGTCGGTGAACAATATCGGTGTAATGCACTTTTTTATGAGACAATGTATTACAAACGGTCAATCAACAAACATTTGAAACCATACTGTGTGGCCGTCACAGTGCCTATACAGTGCTATGGAATATAGTTATAGGTACCTACTGATATATTCCTCTTCCAATTATTGTTCGAAGGTTTTTAGGAACGGCCGTTAGGCAAATTTCATTATCAAAATATTTGACTTATAATTATTCTCATTTTGTGCTGTACCTAAATATTATGTTTTTTCATAAATACCACGACCAATATGCGATGCCCGTAACCCTGCTGTGTGACGATAAGAATTAAGAATATATTTTCCTTTTAATAGTTTAATTTTTTCCTCGTCGAAAATAATCTGAAAAAAGTTTCCAGATTTGTTTAGGCACACAATGCCGCTTTCATCGCGATGTGTTATGCAATCTTTTCAGTTTTTAGTAACAACTCCAATTGCGTTAACAGCTGTAGAGTGTTATGAAAATTATGTGCAGGTACATTAATGTTGTAAAATGTTGTCATACATACAAAAAAATTTACTTATGAGTTATGAATAACATTAAATATTTTAAATGTATGTTTTGGATAAATTATATGATAGATACGATTTAAATAAAAGTTGATAATTGTTTTTTTTACATGTTATTTGTAAATGTAAATTTACCATATATAAACATATTTTGTTTCTTTATTGTTATTTTTATAAATATAATATAGTAAAAAATTTTTTATGTTAAGTGAGAGTTGAATTAGGATTAAAGTTAGAATATGGGATAAACGGTAAACCGTATAGGCTCTTTCTAGTTCTTTAATGATGTTTACACAACGGTAGGTTAGCTTAATGCAGCATTGTAACTATTAATTATTATTGTTATAATGTATAGTATTATAAAATGATTATATTCATAATTTTAATTAGATTAATGACTAACTATTATTTATATAATGCCTATAATTAATAATAGTTATTATATTGAGTGTGATTGTCCGTAAAACAACTTATATTATTATTTGAATTTATGAATATTATTGTTAGATACAATTATACAGATACACATGTGCTCCTGAAGTTATCTAAGATACCTCTTATCTAAAACTTCATACTTAAATATTAATTGTAAAAGTATGTGGACAAGTGGGTATCGCTTTGCTATACAATTGTAGGTTTCGAGTGAATCACTGAAATAGACGTGTTATTTGAGTATACGGAAAACGATTCTGAGCAAAAACCCGTATCATCCCATATCATCAAATATATTTATTTCATGACGTTACTATTAAAATAATGTATTTTATTATTAGTAGACGGAAGGTTAATTTAGTTTTTGCCAAAAACATTGCATTTATACTGTGTTATTAAATGTTAAATCAATACGTATAATAGTACATATTATATTCCTACAATAATATAAGATTTTTATTAATTTTAAGTCAAATCTACCTTATCATAAAAAAGTGTGAATGGGTTCATGGTATAATAAAATATAGGTATCTAATATCTTAAAATAAATCTATATATTTTTAAAATGTCATTTCATATGTACAGTAAAATTAATAATTAACATAAAGTTATTAACATCGTTTAAATATGTAATTTCACACAAATTTGAACTTAAAATGTTGATGAAAATAAATTATACCCATATATTTGAAATATTTGTATATAACTATATCCTGTCTCTTTTGGACTAGATAATATAGTATCAAAAATACTCTCTGTTTACTTTTCAAAACTAATTTTCAGGACGTAACTTTCGACACATACATCCGTATCGTGGCATAGGTCATGATGAAAATATACTATGATAGTCGCTGTTTGCTCAGGCAAAGTATAAGTATAAGTCATTGAACCGTATTAGGCCATTTGTTATTATTCTTATTGTAATTTCTTATAATAGTTTTGTATTACTTGTTAAAACATCAGCTATAACATAAAAAGTCAATAGTTTAAACACCATATTTGTTACGTAATGAAATTCCTATTTTTATATTACAACTACACTTAAAAATTTAAATAATTACTTAACTATTTTTTAATTTTATAATTAATTTATTGATGTATATATAAATTTATTTACAAAAAAAAAACTTAGGTACATGAAAAAATTTCAGTCTAAAGAGCCTTTCAGAGTCTATAATATAGACAATAAGGTACATATGTGTTTAAAAATAAAATTAACTATTTTTAAATATTTTAATTTAATTTGTATATAAATACCTAAATATCCTTTTTCTTTTAAGTATTTCTATATTTATTTGAAATATACGAATAAAAATTTTCTGGACTAATGTGCGTCACGTGTAAGTTTTTAAATAACAAAGATAATTCACCATCGCCGTCCAATTTGTTAAGTGCACATTTCTGGTAAACGATATGTGTGTGATCGTCACTACCTTTAAGCCACTATTCTTATTTTTATTTTAACTAACCATTAACATGTAATCACGATTTTATGTAAAACACACACACACATACATATATATTTATAAATCTTACCCATTAAAATGGGGCCTGAACGACCTTGTAATATCTATGTAACTTTCCCACCATTTAATCTTGTCCTTTTTTCAGATTATCAGGGATCTGGTAAAAAGGTTCTTCATACCTGTCCATTTTACGCACAATTTCGGGTTGAAATATACACTCCTATTAATATTGTTTGTATTTGAGTAACATCGTTTATAGTTCCATGTTTCTAATGGACATAACTTGTAGATCAATTTCGTGAAATCAAAACTCTTATTTATTCTTTACTTTAAATACACGGATGGCTACATGAAACGGATATTGAAGAATAACATTGTGATTTAATAGTATTATAAAATACACGATTCTATAATACACAAACATAGATATTTCGATAAAACCATCAAAGTTAATTAAATAACAATGTCATGAAAAATTAAACTGAACTTTATAATTATGTGTATATAAAATTATAATATTAACTCGATTATCTCATTGGTTTATACAAATAAATCTATGATCAATTGATAAACAGTTCGGAAAATAATATCTAATAAGAATAAAAGAATACCTATCAATCTGTCGTAAAATACGTTGTTAATACTTAAGATAGTTTATTTGTAATAGAATAAAAAAAAACCCCTATTATATACATCTTAACTATATGTAAGTCCATGGATATTAGGTGGTAGTAAAGCATTGTATAATAATAATATTTACATTAGATTTCTATATTGTTTTAAAGATTTATAATTCATACTGAAGTGAATTACTGTGACAGATAAGTGCAGGCTAAGCCAGAATCAAAACAACTATTTACCAATATTGACCAAACGGGCAACTATTATATTTTGAAGATCTCTTCGAAAAAATGAAACTATATCAACTATAAACTGCAAAAAAGAAAACACTACATTTTTTTCAAATAAATAATAAAACATAATAATAATACACTCAAAAACAGCCGTACAGTTTATTAATATCAACAAAAGTGCATATATTTTTTATTTTGTTAAGTATATTATATGTGTATTGTTTATAAATATAACATTACAATAAGAAATAATATAATCATAAAGAGAAATATAGTGAAAAACATATCATTCACATTATTATACCTATACCTATATTACAGTGGTTCCCAAACTTATTTTCCTCGTGGCACATTATTATTATTAGGCATCTACTAAAAGTTGTGACACACTTTCAAACATTTTTTATTTTTCAATAACAATTGTTTTTAGATCCAAGAAAAACAAACGCCGCAAACCAAACGAAAATTAAAATATTCACTAAAAAATATTGAAATACAAATTTGCATTATTTTTTATAGTTATTATTTTTTCTTAAAAAAGTTACATCTCGAATAATATTTATAATTAATATTCAAAATATACAAAGTTCAAATTTTCTTCACAGTTCACCAGTCACCTTTAACATAATAACCACATGCCCTTCCAGAAATACTGATCTATAATAATTTACGTCAAGATGTACGAATGCAAAATAATATTACTCAGTATATTTTATAATATATTTATATTGTTATTAAAGCAATTAAAATTACTGTTAATAATACGGTATGTTGAATTAGTTTTTATTATTTAACAAAATTTAATATTGAATTATAAAATATCTTTTTGTATAACGTATAATAATAGGTAAAAAATATCAATGAATTTTTTTTAAGTACAACAATAAATAATTAAAATTATTAATCTTCGTTTAAAAATATAATTATGTCTAAATAGGAAACAAAATGTCCATACAAAAACATTATGCTTAAATATTTTTAATTTTTTTTATTGCAATATCACAAACTGTTTCTAAAGAAAAAGCCTTGTATTAAAGTGTCAAGCCTTAGATATAAAAAATTAACATTTCATACGTTTTTAACAAGATTTTTGACTAATCGAAAATTATTATCAATATTTAAAGAAAAAATAATTAAAAAATAGTAAAAATATTTTGAATTATGTATAGAAAATTATGATTTAAACATTTGGTGAAAATTTCAAGTATTTATGGTTATTCGGTTTTGAATAAATTACAATAAAATAAAAATAAGAAATTGTTATTTTACGCGTAATTATCCAATTTCTTTAAATTTTAAACTGCAATGCTCATAAAAAATATTTGTCGAATTCTTCCGCTTAAATTTTATTTTTAATTCCAGTAATAACTACTTATCCGTGTACATATTTAATTTTCAAATGCTAGGTATGAATGTTAAAAATTTAAACTACAAAATAATTAGAAAATATTCGTAATTTTGATGAATTTTGTTAAAACTCTGACTTTAAAGGCATATAAAAATATACATTTTATGACAATGGAAACTTGTATTAAAAAAAAAAAAAATCTGATGTCTATATATACTATATAGCCTAAAAAAGCTGGAATAATTTTTAATATTATTATTTTTATTGTATATAGAAACATTTGGTAAACATTTTAAGTATCTACTGTTATTTATTTTTAAGTAAAATAAAAAAAACAAAATCAAGTTTTACATAAAAATTGATTTTTTTCTAGTTGTTTTATTTATTTTTAAAAAATAAATATGAATATTTTACTTTTGATTCCCCCACCCTAAAAATAAAAAAGAAAAGAAAAGAACAAAAATTCTAAACTAAAATCTAGATCCATTAGATCTATTAAAAACTTTCTTCGGAAACAAAAAAAAACAATATGCACAAGTATATTGTTGTGAAATCAATACATTCATTGCTTTGTTCAAACAGTAAACAATTTTAACTATTACTAAAATTGAAATAATACTACATATCATTAGTCGCTATCACTAGGAATTCATATAATGCACCTAACAATCAAATGGCATGACAAGGCTTTGCGTAGTATACCTAGTACTGAATAGTTGTAGTAATTATTAATAATAAGTTTAATATTTGTTCTTAGTCAAAATACTAATTTCGCATAGCTAATGTAACATTAAATAGTATTTATTAGATCAGCGGTCCCCAACCCATGGGCCACAGGTATCGTGGAACTAAGTCATAAACTATATAATATTAACATTACTAACTTATGTATTTAAAATAATATTATTAAATATTTTTACTACATACCTTATAATATCATATATATTATATAAATACGTATATAGGTGTACTATTGGTTAGTAGGCCTCAAAGATCATTTTACAAAATCGGTGGTTACAGGTGGTCTAATAATTAGAGAGTAATACAAAGTATTCGTGTAATTTTATAATATTTAGACAATTTGACGAAAATTCGTTATTAATTAATAATAATTTATCATAAACTGCTCTGTAATAAGCTGTAATATTATTTAATTTACAATATTTCATTTTACATTTCCATTGGGCCGTTTTTAATAACAATGCAACACAACTATACATATATTGTTACATTTCGTGTATCGGTAATCGATTCATTTTTCTACTTTTTATCTAAATCTTTTTTTCAGATCGATATTATTGTTACATTTGACACTTTTTAGTGGTCATTTGTATGTATTTTTGCTCCTTCGTAAATAACTTCTGAGCCTGGGAAAAACGTAAATATTTAATATAATTCTACAGTAATTCAAAAATTATCATAAACACAGTACTGAAACATTGTTTATAATTATAATATACAATATATCATACATACATGAATGGAATGTTTGGAATCTTGACCTTTCAAACATAAAGAAAGATACTCGTTATATACGCAGTTGGGCGAATTTGTAGCAACAATATACTTAGTAAAATCACTATGTTGTATGTGAGTTAGGACAGATGATCGAATATGGTGATCAGGATTAGGGATCGTTAATAAACAATAAAAGCCCAGCGCAATCAATCAATGTTGTCAGATAGAAGATTGGACAGTGGGGATGAGAGATGTATAGAACTAGGTATGGCATCGGCGCCTAGACCTATAACTCAAACCAGCACAAACGAATGAAAGTGTAATACGATTTCTGGTTCAACGGTAAAGTATAAGAGTATGGATTTTGTATTAAAATAAATAATAACAAGACATTGCATGGCACAAAATATACAAATTAATTTTTTATTACATTTGTATCAATGTAAAGATATTTTAAGTAGTTTTCTTTCAATTGAATCAAATGTTTATGTAATTTTTTTTTTTTTTATCAATAAAAGTTAAAACATAAAAAATACATTAAAGTCGTTATACTTTATAGTATTATGTTGCTATAAAAGCTGTAGTATGAGGAACCTTGTATTAAATTCTCAAACTATTTGACAAACAGAAAGTATTTATCAAATATTTATAATGAAAAAATAAAAACAATTTATAATATTTCAAATAATATATACTTATAAATTAAATTATTTATTAAATTATAATTTAATTAATAATAAAATGTTTGAAAATTATACGATTAATGTTTTTCAAATTATAACAAAATAACTAAAATTGTTAGTGAAAAAAAATCATTATTTTTTTACGTTTGAATAAACAATTTCGTTAAAATGTTAACTTCAAAGCTTACAAAAAAATTAAAACAATACATTTTTGGTGCTTAAGTTTCTATAAGAATTGTATTATATTTACAAGCTTTTTGAGCTAAAAACGTTCAATATCAATAATAAACTTCAAAAATTTTTAATATTCACAAGTATCCAAAAAGTAGTGAAAATATTTTGAAAATTGTATGGTACCTCAAAACTAGAAAGTTGTAATATAATTAATATTAAATCAAATTTCATACCTACGTTCATTAATTCAGCAAAAATGTATAAAATAAAAAACTGTTTAGTATATAGATGTTTAAATTTTTATACAATCTAATTCATTTTATTTTGGGTCAATCATAATAAGAATCTTATAATAATTTCTAAACAATTGTGATTGGAGCTTAGACCTTCTAGTCATACTGAACCAGCTATATAACTTTACGCAACGAGACAGCAGGCCAGGCTGTCCTTCATAGGGTACAAAATAAAATATTTGCGTTTGTTTCATATGATATTGTGTTGGGTATAATTCATAAGTCATAACCAATGATTTTCAATTCTGATGTCATTTTTTATAATTTATATCTTAAGTAAAATCTTTTAATGGATTTTGAAAACACTAAAAAGTATTAAATTTAGAATTTTAATTAATAATAATAAAATCAACCTATTATAACCTTTTCTTTTTTTTATCAAAAGTCCATTTTTGTTTTTGTTTAACTAAGTAATAAATATTATATATAAAATAAGGGTTATTAGTTAAAACTATACGTTGAAAGATTTTCATTTAATACCTAGGTATAATCGTTATTTGAAATACACATTTAATAACTATATCATAAGCGGATAAGAATATATTCAATACACTCAAATAAACATATTTGATTTAAAAAGTTAGTTCATAAAATAAATCGATAGAAACAATAAAAACTGAAATACATTCATAACTCTTGTGCATTTGTATGGTAAATTGAATTGTAATTTATTTTGAAATCCTTCACTATTTTGTAACCAGCAACTATAACTATATTACTATAAAAAGTGTGTTTTTATTACTTACACATAAAGTAAGTACTTAAATGCAGTACATATTACAATTTAAAATATATAATATATGTTTAATAAAAAGATATTTTTTTTTGAAAAATAAAAGTACGGACATTTTTCTAATGAAAGATGAATTAAAATTGGTCTCTTTATGAATAATTAATAAACGTAAAAAACGAGTAAAATGTATACATTTTGGTTATAATAAGCGTAAACTCGTACGGATTTTTTTTTTTTTTTAATCTACAAACGCTCTAACATTTTGGAAATAAAATGTGTTATTGTAGCCATTAAGTAAAGAACGAAATACTGTATAATAATTTTAATTTATTTTTGTGTTGAAATTTAACGTATAAAATACATAATAATGTCGTCAATAAAACAATCCTGATGTATGCATACAATTTTCTTAAGTCAATAAACGTATAAGTGTTTCACGTTATAAGCTAATGATTTTATTGTAATTAATTTTAATTATGTAAGTAGGTATTCCAAATACCTAGATATTATTTTTTTTCATACTTTTATAATACAATTTTCAATTGGTTTTTCAAGTGAAATTATCTAAACAATAATCCGTCATTTATCTTAATATAATATTTTTATGGTTAACTTTTTAGTATGCATAGATATTTAAATCAATGCAATATTATATGGCTATCAGCCATTAGGATTGAAAAAAAAATGATCTGAAAAAATATTGTTTACTACCTATATAAACAATATTATACATTGAGGCGTATAGATATAATTGATCTGATATTTAACTATTAAATAATTATGATATTTTAAAAAAATAAGAATTTATCGATAAACTATAAAATATTTAACAACAATCAAATTCTTCCAAAACAATTATAATAAATCATAGTCAATCATAAGATAATCGATTCTAGGAACCGCTGTTATTATGTTATAACCCTTCTATAATAATATAGGGCATAATCGTATTATGTGTACATAATATTTATTTATAAACAGTTAATTTTTTTTAATCTTTCGAGATGCTATCATATATAATATATATATATAGAATACTGTAAACTATTGAATAATTTATAATAATATGTGTATGTTTAGATTATAAATTTAAACCATCACACTACGTTAAAGTAAAAACGTCAATGTCTGCATGTCACGACCGCTAACGTCAGTAGTATTTTAAATAATACATAAGCAATATTCGACCGTCACTGAAGCAACTATGTATAATGTTGTCTACATTTATTACTATCAAGACCCTACGCATATAATAAGTACAACCGATTGTACGAGTAGAATAAATAGTATATAAAATACTAACATATCCATCGACCTGTTTTAATAATTAATAAAAAATATGAGTATATAGACTTTTCAACAATAAAAAACAAGGAGAGGGATAGAGGATTTTATTTATTTAGAAGGAAAAGAATACGTACCGTGATACTTCTAAAGGGTAGGTAACAAATAAGTTATAATACTATTTTGTTTTCGAACTATCAAATTAAATTTGTTTTACCATCTTTAAAATAACTACTATAATAATAATAATTAATAATAATGTTATCAGTTCTATACCAAACAGGACATGAGCGCATGACAGATAAGCTACGAGTTTATCATAATTTCAGACCGTTAATTTTTATAGATTTTCTCAGTAAAAATGTTCGCCAAAATTGTTAAGCCTGATAAGTTTATTACTCCGCATTCAAAAAAAACTGTTAGAAAAAACTAAAAAAAATATTCTTAAAAATTTCCCCACACTTAAGCATTAATAACAGTAGTACAATTTTTAACAAGTATAAGCTTACGTCCTACAAGTTTATATGTATTAAAAGTTGTGTTAAATATTTTATATACCTACTCAGTAAAATAATACACCCAAAACTGTTAACGTTTATAAAATAACAACAAATAATATTGTACCTAATTCTTATTTATTTTAACGTGATATCAACTTATAAAAAATATTCTTAATTCAAAACATAATGATATAAATCTTGTATTCAGAGGCATCATTTTAAGTTTTTTCGGATGAATGAATTTCACCTGGCCGTATAAAAATATATATACTACGTATATCCTATATGTACATTATTCTACTTCCAATTATTTCCATACATAATGGACCGAATCAATGCATCAACATAAATAGTAAAAATTAATTTAAAAACTAAAATACAATAAAAATTTATAGCGCAATATATTTTGTTTATAACCAATGTAATTTAAAGTTTTAATTGTGATTGACAGTATACCAATAATGATAAATAATGTCAATATAAAAATCAAAATATTTAAAATACAATTTCATTTTTATTATATTAATAATCATGCATTATTTCATCAGGGTACAGGCTAATTGGAACTATTTAAAATTAAGGGGTGAACCGCACGCACACATTGATCCCCCAAATGACGCCCCTGCTTGTATTACTATAGTTTTTATAGACGATGTGAGAAAAATAAAAATAAAATTATTATTATGCTGTATTTATAATAATGCATAGTTGTTGAACTTTAGTGTTAACTTTAGCATTGTTACTATTTTTTATGCATATGATTTATTCGTACTATTAACATAGAAATATGTTATTTTTTATGGCTTAGATTAATTAATAAATACAACAACATTTTTATCTATTTGCAGACTGTTTATATGCAGTAAATTTATTTATCTTATACCTACTTATAAAAACATTGTTTTTAGTAAAACAGTTTAAAAAATACACAGGTACATTAGTGTCAGAGGACTTAGTCGCTTCCCTCAAAAAATAATCTTTGTCAGTTTTCATCAAGTCATTAAGTAAGTACTTTATCATTTTATACTTGTGCACTTATACCATGTAATCAAGTGAACAAAAACATTTATATCGTTTATCACACTAATACTGGTAATAGTACTTTACAATTATGAGCTTCTCAATTCGAAATTGATTGAAAGCTTAAGACGGCCATATTGTGTTACCTTCATTGAACTTTGAAGGCAATAATCATGATTTTGAGTTATGACTGTCCGATGTCAATCGCTAAAAGCCGTTTTATATTCTTCCTTCAAATGTTTAAGTTTTAATCGAAATATAATGTTTATTAGGTATAGTAGGTAAATACATTTCATGAACGATACATTATTAATACTTAGTATTATTTAAATTAATGATAGTTTTAAAGTACTGTTGTAATTGAATAAAATAATAAAATATTATATCAAAATGCATATTTATGAGGATGGAACAATTTTCTGTTCACAACATTAAAAAAAAAAAGAAGAAATTATATTATAACTTTAGTCCTTTCACTTTCATAAAATTGAAAACCCTTTGCATAATTGTGTATTTAAAACATACTATAATAGTGAATATGATAAAATCAGTATTACATTAAAGCGAAGTATTACTATAATTATTGTTATAAATTATAAAAAATTGTTATAATTTTTGATTTGTTTCACCACAAAGTTCCATAATTCACAAGACTATTAAAATCGTTTGCCATTAAATCTACCAATAAAGTTATTTTTTCAGTAAGCACTTATTTTAATATCGATTGAATATTAAATTTTTTTTATTATTCTCTTACTAAATATTATGGTAATATACCTATACCATAATGGCATTGATTTTTATGTTATAAAAAGATTTCTTAACGAATGTATACATTGTGTTTATTTTCACGAAGATAGTATAAAATATGCACCCTTTTAGTAATAATTATTCAAATTTTATAATAAATAAAATACATTCATAACAATGTATAATGTTATGATTTTTAATCTTATTTATGTAAGAATAAGGCTTTATAGTAAAACAACGTTGGCTATAAAGAAAAAGCGTTGGTTAAAAATATTATTAAAATATTAATAACAATTATGGTTTGGTTTGATGGAGGTTCTGTTGTATAAAGGTTAATAAACATATAAGACAGTAACACTTTAATGATATAATATAATATCAGAACATCCACGGAGACACCAGAAATTAATGATACTAATTTTATACATAAACTGTTAAACAAAATTGTGTAAGGTGCTTCACTCAATGTCGACTGACGGCTACAGAGAGTTATCTGTGATAATTAACATAAGAATGACAATTTATTATTATTATTATTATTATTATTTTAACCGATTGGCCAAATTGCCATAAATATATCATTTAATTATCATCATAAATTATTTCTAAAGAATTTAGATCAAACATTTACTCGGAAATTGATTAAGACACTATTACATGAAAGTATAATCTCGTAAAAAAAGACAATTTGAGATAACATGTTTATACTATATTACTATAAATTATAAATTCACATAATACACCAACATTTTTAGAAAAAAATCTGGAATTTTGCAATATTTTAATTTTTTTAAACAAATTTATTTGTTATTTCATAATATGTCCTGAAAATTGTCTTTTTTATTTATTGGTTCTTTACCGGAAATATTTGGAGCAAAAATCTACATAATGGCAAAGAAAATATTTATAATTTTAATATATTTTTATTATTTATTAATAATTCTTTTATTTATACCTTATTTATATTTTAATATTTTATGCTGCATAAATTTTTAGTTTTCAACGACAATTTATTCCAATTGTGTTTACAAATGTTGAATGCTATATGTGTTATGTGCACTAATGTATTAAAACTTTTAAAACAATTTTTTTACGAATAACATTAAATTAACATCAATCGTGTAAAAAGATCTATATTGAACATTTGTAGAATAAGTGATGTAATTAAAACAAATTCTTCGTTATTTTTCAGGAAAAAAATCATCTTTTAAAATGTCTCAGTGTTTCACTAATTCTCTACTATTGATAGTATTCCATAATGTCGACATTTTAATACGGAATTTATATGACTTCATTCAATCCAAATAGAAAAATATCGTTTTTCTTTCGTGTTATAAATAATTAAAAAATGTCTACGTTTTCCGGATCCATGTTAATGGATAATGATCAATTGATAGCACGATAATAGACGTTTTCCATCTTAAACATAGAATATGATTTTTTAAAACAAATTGATTGGTTAGAGATTATCAACTAGTTTGCAACTAAAAAATCAAGAAAAAAATAATAAATATAAAATTAACCAAAGATTATTGACAAAATATTATTAGATTTTTTAACTTATGAATAAGATAATCATATAATAAATATAATTTAAAGTAAAGTAGATATATGTATACACATGTTATTTTTTTAAACCGTATTCAGCATAATGTATATACATTTACTAATATACATAAATATTTGTATCTTTATCGTTATTTTTATAAACAAAATAAAATAAACATTTATAAGAATATATATTTATTTTTTTAATGCTAAGTGAAATATGGGTCGGCTTGAGTAGGTATAAGGGGTACACCCTGCAGATTCTTTCTAATTATCTAATAATGTCTATTAAGCTGCAAAATATATTTTGTCCCTGATGGGCAGTTTAGTCCAATGCAACACTTGTTTTTCGCCGACATTATTATTATATGTATATATAATTTTTCTACTTCATTTTAATGACAATCCATAGTAAAAAAAAATCAACTTGTATTAAAATAAATAATGATACCAACCTAAAGTACCTACTTGAAAATTTAATACGACTAAATATACGTATATAACTCAGGCGTTGCGATGAGTTTAAAAACACGTTTTTTTTTTTTTAAAAAAAAAAGCCGTCATCAATATACGACGAATACTTTCCTATAGCTATATTTAATAATACTATGTTCAATCAAGTACATCAAATTGATAACGGATTTTAGTATTATACCGATATCTACTTTATGAAATACGTACGATTTCAATTACTCATATTGGCTTATTGCGCGTCATAATAAATAACTAATACATGGTATTTTCGATTAAATGTTGTGTATTGTCTTAGATAATAAATATTTTATCATTATTATTTTGGTTTTTAGATTAAATTATAAGTACTAGTACTTGATTGTTAGTATATTATAAGTTTAAGTCAGGTAGGCGATAGCACTGTCATATATATATATATACATACAAATATAATATATATATATATATGTGTGTGTGTGTGTGTGTGTGTGTGTGTGCTTTGAAAGTTTAGGTTATAGAATTATACATTATTATTATTATTATCATAAATAATTTATAATAAATTTAGAATAAATATTTTACCCGACAATTTTAATAAAATACATTGTACGTATGGATCTGCATGAAAGAATACGACAAAATAAATGCTTACAAATATAATATAACTTAAAATTAGTCTAGATATTTTGAAATTTTCATTGAGTATGGAAAATAAAAGATAATTTAAGTAACAGTAGAATGTTTCAAGTTTCTACTATTAATATTTTTCGAGTTACAATAAAAATACTGATTAGAAATCGTTGATTTATGTTTGCCAATTTTGTCAAAATTTAAAAATTAGATGATTATATAAAATATTTGTAAAATTGCTCTTAATTATTTTTTTATACTTTTTATAAGAAAAACTTATACTAATCCTAATATTAAATTTTCAAACTTAAGTCTTAAATATGAAATATTTTATGAATTCTATTATACTACAATATAATTTGAAAATATTAGTAACTTTGATAAATTTTGTAAAAATTTGAAGTTTAAATGTTTGTAAAAAATATTATGATCATAGATTATGTATTTTCCATATTTTAATTTATTTATAAATAACTTATGATAAACCTTGTATTAAATTGTTTAGCTGTTTTAGCCAAAAACAAAAGTTATTTCGTACATACATTTTAAAAGAATAGAATCTTTAAATTCTTATAAATAGCATAGAAAGAGCCAGAATGTTTTGAAAATAATTTTGTAATTAGTAAATGGTCTCTACAGTTATTCATTTTTGAGTAAGACAATCACACATCATTGTAAAATGAATAGTCATCACTTCGATCAGAATCTAAAACAACATCTTAGGTATATTAAAAAAAAAAACATATCAGCAAGCATTTGTAGTTTAAGAGGATCTACCGTTTCTTACCGTTCGACCGTTTCTGGTTTTGTCTAACACACGCGGAATATGGAAATTTAGATGTGTTTTTTGCCAAACGTACCAATTGACAATTTATTTAGTAAAGCGATAAGAAATCTGAAAACAGATTTGAATTTACTTTTTAAGTCTACTTGAGATCGATCGACTGTTCAATATTTTTCTTTTTGCTTAACTTCTTCAAAATTTTAAATATGACAATTTTTAATTTATAGTTATTTAATATAACTTTTTTTGAATTTTAGGTGATAAAATAAAAAATGTGTGAAAATCGATGTTAAAAAGACATAACGAAAAATTCAAATCTATTTTCAGGATTTATTATCACTTCCCTAGATCAATCAGTACATTTGGCAACGAACAAGACTACAACTCTATTCCGTGTATATTAGATATAGAGACAGATAAATTTGTATCGAATCCCCTTAATCAAATGTCGGTCGATAAAATATGATAGAAAGAAATATAATTATGATAAGCTATTTAATTGAATGTTTAAAATGTATAAGATATTATAAAATGTATAAAATATTTCAGTAGTTAAAATCATACTATAATATTATGGCAATAATGATAATTCCTATTTATAAGGTCCATGAAATTAGGCGCCTAAATTCAAAATTTATAATTCAAGTTTTCTCAATAAGTAGTTAGATATTCAAAATGTATAATTCACCTCTCTCTCTCTCTCTGAGTTACGCTTAAAAAATAAATTAACCATATTTCATAGAGTTTTTTTTAAACTTTTATTACGTCACAGTGTTGTTTTTGGTAGGAAATATCACGGACCTCGTCGTATAACTTTAATTTACGCAAAATTAGAAGATTCTTAGGTAAATATTTGTCATATTAATTTTGTTTAATAATTATTAATTTATCATATTTTTTTTTCTCAAATCTCACTAAAATATTTCCTTTATAATTTCTTTTTAATATGCACCTGAATAATTATTTTAATAGAGAAAAAAATAATGATATTAACTTATAATGTCAAATTTTGAATATTGTATATATTATGTATAATATACATATACACAGCGATTCTTCAAGCTTGCTCACTCCCAGTTTTGTGCTAATAAATTATTAATTGAAATTCTGATTTTTGGAATTTTTAAATTAGGACCATTTTTTTCAAAAGAGCTATCGCTTTTATTCCTGTAAATTATTAAACAGGCTATTTTTTAAGATGTTAGATGTATTTAAATTTTAAATCGAAATTCGAACAAAAAGTTTTATAGTTATTCAACTTTGTATACCAAGAATAATAGGTTCATAACCAATTATATGTATGAAAGATATGACCATTTACAGATTTTGGTAATTTATTAACATTTTATAATTTATATAAAGTATCTGAGTATCAAATTGTGTAGATTATCAAATAGTATAAATTAGTCATATAATATATAATATACATAAAACATAAATATAAATTATATATTATTAAAATAATTTATTTTTAGTAATCTGTTTAATTAAACAATTTAAAATTTGTACATCTTGATTATAGGATATGAGTTGATGAAAAAAATAAGCAATTATATTCACTGGAAAATTTCTTGATGTTCCAATTATCTATACCTAGTTAGTTAACTTACCTATATTTACTTTTATTTATATCGAGAATGATATGGATTGTCTTAATAATTAATTATTTATAATGGGTATTTTACTTCAACATATAAATACCAGAAGGTATACCAGTATTATACTATAATTTAAACTTGATACTCTTAGAGAATGATAAATGAAAATATACAGATATATTTACCTATTTTTTCTATTACATTTTTATTGATTTTTAAATTGTTTTATAAATATTTAATATTAAATTATAATTTATAATGACAACCATTATTTTTTTTTACTCAAGTACTTATTATTATTACATATATATTTATATTATAATATGTGGCAGCCGCATTGAGGCTCGAGTTGTCCCTTGTTGTTTTCGCTCACATCTCCCTTGTATGTCAACGCTGACCCTCGTAGGGCTTAGCCCCTACAACATAAAGGTCACCGCCGTTTACATCTTACAATTGAATATCTGTAATTTAAAATATTTAAATATAAAACATGACTAAGATAAAATATACAAACCTTTTTTAAATAATAGAAAGTTTTAAGACTAAGGGATTTGGTTTAATAAAAATAAATTTTTTTTTTTTTTTGTTGTTATGACAATTATATTATGTAGAATATAAAATATATAACTTTATTTATGATGAAGAGATTAAATAATATTTATATTAGTCAATAATATACATTTTTTAAGATTTCACATAAATATTATATTTTATACTCAAACTGAGAATTTTTTTAGTTGGTTGAACATTAAACTTCTAAGAATAAATTACAATTTAAAACACAACCAAGAGTTTTATAAACATATAAAATAAAATAAATACAATATAAAATATTATTAATTCTTATAATTTTAATAACTCATTTTTCTAGACTAATTTTTGCAATAAAATAAAATATGCATTATTTGATCTCTACTTTACGAATAGTAATTACATTAAAATCTTGATATTATGAATATTTTACTTATAAATATATGTGATACAATTGCTCACGTAAATCATTGAAAATTAATTAAAATACACCATTCATTAAAATTAGCTACTTTAAAAAAAAAATGCTGCATAGAGAAATTACTCAAACCCCGCTAAGTCGATCCAGTGAAGTTTTCGCTATAAGGAAATTCTGAAAAGATAGGATCTCTATAATCAATATTGAAAAAAACTATCTAACGATTACAAATTTAATTCTACTCTTTTGATTTTTTTTTGGTAACGGTAGGTCTAGTAAGTTTACACAGTGAATTCAAACCAAGCCTTGTAAGTTGTAGTAACAACCATGAATCAATATTGTTAAGTTAGTTTATTCCTAAATCTTTCGTTGAGTAGATAGATACCAAGAATATAATATTGTTGTAGATACACAACATTTTATATTATAAAAGCATACATTCCCTTTGAGTTTTGATGATAATACATATTAATTGTGTATAGACCCTTAATGAAAACTATTCAATATAATTGAATGATAGATTCACATAGTATGTAGTGTATTATAATACGCATGTTATACAGTACACACTTAATTTTATACTCGTGCAATGGTATATTTTTTTTATTTTTTACTCAACTATATATACGTTGCATTTGACTATATATGGTTTCATATACCTTGTGCTTTTATATGTATATAAATAAGCTTGTTAAAACATGTGTGTGGTTCGATACACAATAAAATAACTTTGGGAATTTAATTATCAATCTCTATGTTCGTGATTATGTCATTCAGTTCTTAGTACGAAAAAAATGTATAATTATATTACTGTTAAATGGTGCAGCAGTGATAAATTATCATCTTTCAAGATAAAATATTAAATAAAACTCCAATTGTACAGTATATAATAAACTGCATGTTATGTATGGCGTATATGCCTAGTATAATATTTTATTTTAATTATACGCTATATCATAAGAAATAATTTTATATTATACTCAGCATAATATAGCCCTTTAGGGTAATCTTTATAATGCATAATATTATGTATTACCATGTATTTAATTATCAACGTTAAATACAGTATTAATGATTTGAGTAGAGTTATTTTATGAATTTGTAAGTGCTGATTTTTAATTAAAAATTTTAATATACATAGATAAATGATGATGGGTTTCATATATTTTGAAGAGATATGTTACAGGATAATTTCAGTATATTTTATTGATGAATGAACCAAATTTAGTTTTAAAATATACATACATAATATACAATATACCTACATCTATTATTATGTATTATTGATAATTTTTATAAGCAAATTAATTTTCAATTATCTTATATTTTCTATGATATCGAAATGTTATTTGAAGTTATCATTCTAAACAAAAAAAAATGAAATGTCAATAAAATAAAGTTGAAATAATGTATTGTTTAAAATATAAAATTATGAGTTTAACTATGCTTGACCATTTTCACCAAATCAATTCCCATCAGTCCTGTCAAAAGGCTAAAAAGAAATTGGTGTCACAATCTTCTTCCAGTTTAACTTAACCACATAACCACACACCAGTTGTACAAATACAATTTGTATGTTGGACGATAATTCCTATTACAATTTTTATATTATTACTAAACAAATTATTATAATAATTACATCATTTAACACAAATAAACTATATTTTGGATTCTGAGGTGATTTATATTCTTGCTTCATTCGAAATTTATCGATTTTACAATGTGTATGTGTTTTTTTAGAATCTGGACTAACGATAAAAGTATTGGTTTTATAATGATGTGTTTGTGTAATTGTGCGTGTTTATCATCATTCATCACGTTTTGGAAGAGAAAAATTCTTCAATCTATACAATTTTAGGGATATCTGGTGAAAACTATTATTAAGTTGATAATTTGAGTCAAATGTAAGATAGCTTCATTACTTTCCTCAATAGGTAATTAAGAAAACTTACAAAAATCATCGAAAAACTAGAACATATCAACACCAGTTTTTGATAAAATCGATAAGGAATTTACTAAAAATTAGAAACTTCAACATTTTATCAAATATTTATATTATAATTTTCAAAATAAGTAGGCCATATTTGTGTTATTTATAGACATTGAAATTTTGACTTTTTTAGTTTTTGTACAATTTTTGTTGGTTAAATATATTGAAACTTGAAATTTAATACAAGGTTTATTTCTTGCAAATTCTTATAAAAATTATTTAAACTAGATATCGAAAATATATAACAAAAATAAAGTAAAAAATTTTTTATATAAATATAAAAACATTTGAAGTTCTAATTTTAACAAAAATGTGAATAATAATCTTAGTGAATAATTCAAAAAATATTTATCTTATAGGCACTGTAAACTTTCGTTTTTTACATATTTTATATTATTTTCTATACACAATTAAATATTAAATATATTAAGACTAATTTTAAGTAATTTACCTCCCCCCCCCCATACACACACATTGAAACTTCCATATAAAATCTCAAAATTATTATAATTATTATTATCAGGTTTATTAATTGCGATTCAGTTAAGACATACATTTAAAAAAAAAATGCACTCCAATATTTAGATATTAGCAAAAATATTATAAAAGTTTTTGTTAATATCATTGTAATTTCTGTATCGACTCCCACCATCACCAAAAAATGTATATTAGAATATTAGATACAGTTATGAACTCAATCTGCCTTATACTATACTGTAGAGACATTAATGTATTACAAATTATATTGACATATAAATAGAAGCTGATATGCCGTTTCATTTCAGAATCATTTTTGTAGGTATACAATGGTTTATATTTGAATCCCTAAGTTCATTATTCGTGATGATGAAGTATACACTCGAAACAGTCGAAACTTATAAGCACTATTGAGCGAATTTCCTGTTTATTATTATTATTTATTAGTTAAACTGAAAAAAAACCCTAACAGATAAATTTCAATAGTTCTATACATTATTTTTAATTATTACTTACTATTTAGGTATGTATAATATTATTATTATAAAATGGATGTGAAATAAGAATCATCGATATTCAAGTAAAAAATATATTACGATTAGATTATTTCAAAAACATGATATGTAACTACAATTGATTATATTATATTAAAATATAGGTACAATTGTTTTTCAAAATCTGAAATTGTGTAGTATAAGGTTAACAGTTATATAATAACTTAAGCTATTTCAAAAACCAAATATTCTTTTGTAGTGATCTAAAATCGTGTACAACCTAATTTATAAATGTTTAGCAAAACGATGAATGTATTGGTTTTACAATGATGTGTATGTGTGCGTGTGTGTGTGTGTGTGTGTGTGTGTGTGTGTGTGTGTGTGTGTGTGTGTGTGTGTGTGTGTAAACACGGTAAGTATTCTATAAAATGCTTCGAATTTCAACTTTACATGGGAGTGGTTTCGAATAAAAAATTAGATTTAGTTTGTACTTTAAAGAGGTTAAAATTAAAATGTCTAGTACTATTATTATTTATTTACTAGTATTAAAATTGGAAAAAAATCTAAGAAAAAATTGGATTGTTATACAAACAAATATTGTGTTTTTTTAGTGAACTCTAGTACATATAACGATAGATACCTTAAATTTTCAATAAATGTTTATATTATTATTTTCTATTCACAATCAAATTTTATAAATATTTTGACTCTTTCTGAGCTATTTATATGCATGACAAATTAAAATTTTTTTTTTTATAAATTTTAATAAAAATTATTCACCCGGTAAAGATGTTTTTTTTTTACCTATAATAAGATATTAGAATTTTATAGGCACAGTTATTTTATATATGCATTTGAAGTTAATATTTTGGCGATATTTTCTAAAATTGCAAAAAATTACAGACTATTTTGTACTTAGAAATTTATTAGAAATTTTCGTTTTATATCTTAAGTTTGAAATTTTAATAGAAAAACTTGCATAAGTTATTCATATTAGAAACACAAAATCTAAAAAATTTGAAGGTAAATATATAATTATTTTTTATAGACATCTTAAGTCTAAATATAGATGAAATTAATTAGTCAAATGAAAAATAGCGATGTTAATTATTTTATTATAATTTAAAAACTGTAGGTATTCGTAGTTTTAATGTATATATTACCTATATATTATGAATTTTCTATATACGCAATGACATTTCTGATTTATTTTAAGATGTTGATAATATCTATTTATACAAACCTATTTTACCTATTTTTATTGTTTTACATTGAGTATTTACAAAAACATTAAATTTTTAGTTATATAAGTTTATATAATATAATACAATACATAATATTATTGTAATTATTAAATACTAATAATTTAATAAATGCAATATTTTCGGAAAAAAATATACTTACTTTCCGTAATACAGAAAGTAAAATAAATGACTTTAATAGCTAGGTATATCAATAAATATATCATGAAATATACTTAGTGATAAAGACTGACATTCTGCCAGACGGTCTCCGCTCAGAATCGTTATTCGTATACAATAATAAATCACTGAATTCAAATTTAATAGACTCATATTATAGTGATCCACTCGACAACTAAAGTACAGCAGATCGGCCAGATCGGTACTCACTTGCCAAGCTTATTTTAAATTAACTAAATATATAAAAGGCATAAAAACATTTTTACATTTTAAATATTATATGAAAAGATATATAACGGAATAGGTACTTAAGCATTTAAAATATAATTATGTAATAAATTAAACTCAATTTAAAATTAATTTTTGAATCCGATGATTTATCATTTTATTTAGATTTATAATAGTAAAATATCAAATTCTCAACTATATGTGTATAAAGTATTACATATTTTTTAATACGTGTAACTTGATTTTTATTTTTTAAATGACTAAAAGCACTCAATGGCAGTTTTTATTATTTATCTTTCCGAGTAATAGGTAGATAACCATTGTGTAGTGAAATCATTCAAATATAAATATGAACTAAATAAATAGAAAATCAACTGATATCTCTATGGTTAAGAATAAATGCATATAGTAATTTATTCTTTTTGACTTAAAAATATTGTGTATAGCCGTATAGGTACAAGATAAATTATATTTTACAACAAAAGTTAACGGTTATTTGATATTTTGTATGGGGTACCTTACTAATTTTCTTTACTATTCTACAAAAATGTAGTTAACTATTTTGAATTTTTATTGAAAAATGCATATTTTATAAATTATAGGTACAATAAATAATAATATATAATACATCTAATAGAACACCATGCATTAGAATCATTATATTATATTCGTTACTTTTTAATTCTATAAATAAAATATTAATTTATATTGTAATTATATTATTTTATTTCATGAGTCATGTCATATATTATATTCTTCGAAGGTTTATAATTGAAATATGATAATAATAAACTAATAAACTAAAAAATTTAACAAGTATACTATATATAAGACATTTTTTACGATTGGTGATAGGATGTGTGGTTTGATGAAATGTTTGAAAGTACCAAATATCTAGGTATAAAAACAAACAAATTATACATTATTATTAGTTTCATAAAATAGAAACATAATGTTATTAAGTATATAATATTGTAAAAATGTATTAAATGTATGTACATATTATACATGATATATTTAAGAAATATTATTAATAATTACATTTTTTTAAATTATTTAAGCATTAGTTTGTTAATTTCTGACATTGATTAATTAAGATAAATACCTAACTATAATTTTGTTGTAAAATATTGATACGTTAGTTTAATATTACATAAATTTAATCTCAACAATTAAATCATTTTTATATAGTGTTATCTAAAAACTAGCTACAGCCTATATAATATTTGCAGTTTTTAAACTATGTATATTTCTTTTTCTTATAGTTGATCACATCAAATTAAATACATCTTTAAAACAATTTAAAGTTATTAATATGTGATGGCTTTATAATGGTGTATAATGTATTGCTATTGCAACTTATATTATACGAAATTTAGTGATCATGCTGTTTTTAATAATTTAAAAAATATCAATTATTATTTATATAATTTTATTAGTTAATAGTTAATGAAAAATATCAAGAAAAGGTGTTCTTTTAAAACCTAGAGATGGGTGGATCAACAGAAATATCTTCATCAATAAATATAATTTTTAGTGATATCCAGCTGCCACTGGTTGTAACGATTGTAATTTTTATGAAATCAATCATTCGCGGACTTTAAATGTCTATGTAGAAATTAATAATTATTTCATTCGACTTTTTAAATTGTAAAAAACGTTTGATTATTTAAATGCGTTTAGTGTTTCCCTGGTAGGCTAAAATTACAAGTATTCAAGTATCTATATGGACGATAAAAACTACGAGTAACTTATACCTATACCTACTAATTAATAAGTAAAATTGTTTTAAAATAGGAAATTTATGTAGATACAGTCATGCTCTAACTCTATAGGTATATTTTAAAACTAAATATGCATATAGTATGATACACACACTATACACAGGATAATTAATACAAAAGCATAAAAAAATGTATATATTTTCATATTGATTTTTTAAATATTTTTGAATAGTCGTAAGATTAAAAAAAACCCTGAATGTCGTCGTCACACAAGATAAACTGCAATATATTATACAACATTTAATATGAAATTCTTACTGGCGAATATAGGTTTTAATTTCTTATAGCTGGTTAGGGATATTTGAAAAATCTAAATAAAAGTAACACCAATTTTAAACACAAGTACATTACTCGATTGTTGCAGTACATTATATTGGATGAAAAAATTTCTCACTCAGAAATTCCTATATACTAACCTGTAGATACGCTCAGGAGAGCTCATAATAATAAATAATTTAATATAATAATTATTAAATCTGTAATGCAGTATATACATTTATAAATTGTGCATAATAATTAATATATAATGATAATAATATTATACTAAACATTAATACGTATATGATCGGTAGAGGGCGCGTTGTAGTTCACGCGCGCACACAAACACAGACACGTACACACGTACGCATATGTACACATAAACGTAAACATAACATAATATAATATTACCTATATACAATATATTATATACGTTTGTATATATGTATACATATAACGTGCATCTCCTCACCCAGCCTGTCGACCACCACTCACCTGTTTGCCATCCCTACCACGCCGCACGGCTCGTTCCACCCGGCGGCGGCAAACAACCCCCACCACCACGGCAGCAGCACCAGCGACAGCGACGACGGCGGCAGCAGGTGGTTTTTTTTCGTCCATCCATCGACTACGGCCGACTGCCGAGCAAGTGCAACAGTTTCGTTTGTTCAGTCTTATGAAACTGTAGTGGTTTAGGTTGTTTTTTTTCCTCGGCTCGCGATGAGTACATTTACATCGTATCGTCGTCGTGTCTAGCATCTTACCTACGCATTCGTCTATCCAATCCATGCGTCTTGTCATTGAATTTTTTTAAACCCGTTTGATATTTATTTTTTATAATTTAATTTAAACCGCTTTGCTTTTTTGATATTTCTCCGGAGTCATTAAATTTTTGATTTCTTCGTTTTTTATTTATCTGTTAGCGATTTCATTAACTAACCACTAAACTATTATACAATAATAAATTGTCGGGTACAATACAAATAACACTGGAGATTGTGGATCGCGACGTTGTAAAGTAATATATTATATTGTTTACACTCGACCGGAATCGAGCAGAATTACAGAGAACATTATCGTTTGCCGCCAAACCGTAAAGCCAAAGAACCGGAAACGAATTAACGACGACGAAGACGATATTATCTTCAGGTGAGTTTATCATATTATTAACAGGTTATATCACAGACGATGATAATAATAATATAATATTATTCTATGCATATATATATATATATATTATATATATATATATATATGTACCGCCGAGTAGGATGTGTGTTGTACTGAGCACTTGCTATGCGCGCGTACTCGACTAACTGTATTATTACGGTCCGCCGTAGTCAATAGTAATATACTAATATATATAATGTTATTATAATTGCGTTATCTATTACGATAATATTATATCGAAATCATATTATTCATTTATTCCGCGGTGTGCCCGCGTACCTACTATCGCGATCGGCCAGATTATCCTGCTGTGGAGGTCGAGCACGGGTTACGTGTATTATTATTATTATTACTTTGCCGCTGCCCACCTACCTATACCTACACAACACAACATAATACATTATAATTGTTATAAGTCTAATGCACGCGGACACGTGATAGATATTGCTATCATCGCCGTCCGTCCGACGTGCCCGGAAAATGATTTTTTTTATTAATTTCCGAGATTCCTCAAAACTCGTCGGTACAACGTCGGAACGATTTTGTAGGCCGTTGGAGCTGGCGATCAGCGGCGGAAGAGAGCGAACGCGCGCGAGAGACGATGACGGGTCTGGCGGCATTTCCGAGAAACGCCGTCGGGCCGGCCCCGACTACTACAACTCTCGTCGCCGACTGGCCGCCGTCGCCGCCGCCACCGTCACCGCCGTAGTAGTGTAGTGCCGCCGCGTCGTCGTCGTGTAATCGCGCACAGTGGACTTGCTCGAACTATTATTGTTATTATATTATTATATTTTATAATAATAATATAATATTATTATATGGTCAGCGCGGCGATGTTGCCGACGTCGTAAGAATCGCGACGATGGCCGTCGGTGGCGCCGCATATGGTAATGCGATTTGGCAACGTCGGAGGAAAGTAGGTGGTCGAGGAGTAGACAGGAGGTGGGGGTGCCGGTGGAGTCGGAGTAGGAATAAACATCAAAACATGACTGACCCGCCACCCGCGTTTTCTGCGCGTGCACAAATCGTTGTTACATATTATTATTATTTTTATTGCCGTCGTTGTATTATTACTGTGCTGTACACACTATTGCTGCGGACCCGATAGTAAAATGTGCATTGTGCATAAAGTCGAAATATGTAATATTATTATTATTATTATATCCGTTTATTGCCGTCGTGAGATTTCGATCGCGAAACGCGCCTGCCCGGCCGTGGCGAGTGGTGGTGGCGACGACGGCGGCGGCGGTGACGTCCGTCACCAGAAATCGGTTTTTATTTTATTTTTCGGACGTGCGTTAAGTACCTAATAACAATTTTTCCCGATAAAAAGGCACGAGAAACGCGGCGGTAGTACGTACGTTGCGTAGGTAAAAACGTGTGGACGATTAATTGTGTGCCAAAAAAAAAAAAAAAATACGTTTGAAAATTACTAACGTCATCGTCCTATATTGACGGGTTTTCGCGATCGTCTGGGCGTCGCGTTTTCCGATCTATTGGATCCAATAATTGCTATTGTTTTCTCTTTAAATCGTTTTCCCACAAGCCGCCGTTGCCGTTTACGATTTTCAGTACGCGATTTCGTATCGTCTGTGTTCGTCAGTTGTTATTATTTTGCTGTTATCGTTTATCGTCATTATTTGTTATCATTAATATATAAGGTACACACAAGTTACGGGTACCTGACTTATGACTTTTAAGTTAACATTCACGCACCGTTCGTCCGTACTGCGCATTCTTTTAGTCGCCGTACACACACACACATGAGTTCGATTACGTCACGCACTCACGCATCGCCACCGTCTACTTAATAAAATCGTGACGATATTATTATTATTATTATTATTATTATTGATTGTATCTAATTATTATTACTTCTACGCACTTACCGTTCAAAAATATCTAGGTCCGACTATGCACAGTTTCACGGGTAAGAGAAATATATGTCGAAACGACTTCCGCGGTAATCTGTGAAATATAGTTTGTAATTATTTTTGCTTTTTATTCTGTTGTACATAATAACACACAATAATTTGTATTCATATAAGTCATTATAGGTGCATATTTTTGAGACTTGTCATCTATAATAAATTTGATAATATTAATATATTCTATACAGTGTTTGCGCGAAAAATATTACCATGATTTATCGTTATGAAAGTTACAACTTACTGCGTACCCTATATAATCGATATTATACAACCATTTCATACTCTTCGGTTTTACAGTTTGTCGCATGGTAATTAAAACAATTTAATTTAATGTGTGTAGTAAAAACAGTAAGAATATTACAAAAACAGACAATTGTCTAAAACGTTATAGATTGTACTGATATCTACTTACTATTTTCACACAAATAATAATATATGATATGATTTTTTCTTTAATTTTTCTTAAAATTTAATATTTTTCTCTACAAAAAGTGTAAATAATCGCTAGGTGATATTGAAAGCCCACAACAATACAGGACCTTTTGAATATTCTGTGTCCTTCCTATTTCATCATAATTCGGTTCTAACAGTAAGTGTTGCTGTAATCAACTTTATTGATCTGGTCGGCTTATAATTTTTCAGATGAAAAATATCTACTTTCAGTACTTACACGGTAAAGTAACGAAACAGTCAGGGAAACACGCTCCGCTGACCGCTGTATAGTAAGTTTCGATTGAATCTCATCATAAAGTAGATTGTTGTAGCCTGTAATGGATGTTTCATTTGAATTCCTTTAGAGGATGATGTACCCGCATGCGTTGTCTCTAAATATTAAAAATATTCAACATGTCAAATGTGCGTTAAGTAGAACTTAATTTGTGTTGTTAGTTTTCAAATTAGAGTAGATTTTTCTATAATCAAAATTAAATGTAATAATTTAATCTGTATTTAATCTTTGATTTTTTTCGTTGTTTCAATTTTTAAGCAATACGAGTAAATATTGAAAGTTAAAAATTCTTATATTTAGCTTACAAATTAAAATATCAATAAAGCTAACGCTTAAGTACACAGATAATATTCTCACCTAAAACTTTTATAATAGAAAAGTTCATTCTAGCGTTAATAAGACAAATAATATAAAATAGATTCTACTGAACGAAAATTTGTTAAGTTGTAAATTATAAGGCGAAAAAGCACATGGGTATATGGCACATATCATTATAATATTATATATTTATATCATTCCTACATTATTATTGTAATTAAACAAGTAAATATTTAAAAAATTGCAATGATCAATAATAACAATTTATTAAAAATTAAATTTCAAAACTATATGAATTATTCTTGTGTAACAATACAAAAAGTCGACAACAATCAATGTTTTAACTGTTTTTAAAATAATAAAACACTTTAAAAAATATTTTCAAATCTCAACAAAAAACAACTTTGGGTAGGTCGTGTAATTCGTTTCTCTCGCGGCGTACTATGCGTTCACAATCGACCTTTGTGTCACGCTCTCTATGGGGTTTTTGACCGCTAACCGAAAATGTGTGCTTTTTTTTTGTTACACTACGATACCAATCATCGTGTTCAGAAAATCGCGGGTCTTTATCGTTGGTCTTAAATGCAAAATCCGTAATAGAGTTTGTCGATAAAACGCATTTGTGAACCGAAGCGTAAAATAAAATGTGTTATGAAAATGTGACGTGAAGAGATTACATAATATAATATATTAATGACATTAGCAAATAGAATACTAATAATTTTATGGATATTGTGTTATTTTGTCTGAAATCCGAATTTTAACTAGATATTATTGTACTTGTACGTATTTTGTTTCATTATGATCATATTATGTAATAAAGATATAATATTTTAAGAATTGTTGTTATATTAGACATAGGAATTTTAATTTTATGAACAATTTATTAAGCGCATAACAATAACAAAAATCCATTTCATGTCTGATATTCTAAGTTAAAATAAAATATAAAATATAATAAAAAAAATATTTTTACTATAATAGTTTTGTTTTATTATTGCAATAATCTAATAACATTTGTCCAGTGTTTGTCCATAGTTTTCAAACAAAGGATATTCTGAGTTCTATAGTTTAGTCAACGATCCCATTGAGTTTTTTTGCCCTAAAAATATTCAATAAATATCAAAACTTTCCTGTCGTTCTGTGAATCTTCAAAAAATATAATACAATAACAATTCCTCGACGACAACTTAACTATTCAACAAATATGCTTTTACGCAGTGGCAATAGATATTAAAATAGTATTCCGAGAAATCTTAACGATTGCAGGTACCTACTATTGAAACATCGTCTATATATATGATATTATGAATTATATATTAATTTAATAATTTCGGTTTATTAAAAACTGATATTTTCAGCAGAATTCTTGATATTGAGACGTCATGTTTCTCAAAACGTCTAAACATTATAATTGAATATTCATTAATCATTATTTATCAGTCAATGCCTTTATATAATAATATTTTATAATGACAGTTAATCATAATAATATACGTAAATGTTAGTACACGAAACCAATCGTAGGTAGGTATATGGATGACCATAATATTTTATTATTTCACAAAAATACGCGTTGTTTTCGATTGTTTTCCAGACTTGATATAATATTGAAGCATAATACAGCGTATTTCCGGCTAGCTGAGATGCACAAAAGAATTGAAAACAACGTTCTTGACTGTTTTATTATTATTATTATTATTATTTAATACAGTTGTCATGCATATTTTGTGTGTGTACGTCAAAAATGAGTTTATGCGACCTGACTGACCGGGAGGAAAATAAAATGCATTCAAAGAGAATTTATAAATACTAGTTTGAAAACACCACATGTGTTTCGAATGAGTGGCATTTTTTTCCCATTATTTATTTTTTTTTTGAATTGAAAACGTGCGTACGTATACAACATTATGGTTTATCCGTCCGTTTAAGATAACCAGCATTCAAAATAAAAAGTGAAATGCTGTATATCGAAGACTGAAGTAATTTAACCCTTATTCTGGCAATCGTCGGACATGTGGAGAACACGTCGAACGTACGTGGTGCGTATACATTTCGACTGTATTTATTATTTCTAGTGGTCGGTCGACCGGTAGTTAATATTAGCTTCGCGTAAATAATAATGTACATAATATAATGTTATATAGTTGTTACCATTTCGTCGAATTCCACACGACAATAATGTAGTATGATATACAAAACGTGCGCGTATTTATAAACGTATAAAATAATATACAATTATTGGCGGAGGGGGTGGAATTTTAAACCTCGCCATAAACTCGTGTTCGAACCACTCTCTCTTCCCAATTTCTATTGGTAGGAACATTATTGTAAATTAGTTACAAACAATTAGTAATTATAATTTCAACAAACACAATTTTTTCATTATAATTCAATATTAAACAATACTATAAAGTATACCTAAACAGTTCACTAGATTTTGTCAATATGATTATTGGGCGTATCGATCATTTTGGTTCGTGTATGCCACATATTCACAATAGATAATACAATATATTTTATACTTATCCTTATCTTATTGATTGCTAACCGTTTTAAATCTCGTTGTGAGTATATGATTATCTCTTCGATCTACCTCCCGGTGATATTCATCCCAGCTGCAGCTGTACAGTGGTACACTGCAGTGATTTTATATTTACCGGTTTCTTTTTTATCTTACGAAGTAGGTATAAATAACATCACAAAATACGCATTCGTAATTATTAGGGAAAATATTCTTTCTTCATTGAGAATAATAACGAACAATTAATTAATTAAAGAAAACGCTGTGCGCGACTTCCGGTCATCGTCGATATCAAGATTCAAGAGTGTTTATATGAGCATACGAGCCATGATTATTATACAACATCTATATAATTAAAGCTGTAACGGAGCTCTAAAAGTTATGCGCGTTGCGATCTACAAGTGGATCGTTTTTTGAGTCGATAAAAAAAACATGTCAACATAAAAAAAAAATGTATTCTTGTGTACAAACGGCGTTTTTCATCTAAAACTGAAAAGTAGATGATAATGGATATTATTAATTCTGAGAATTATAACGAACTGGTATAATAATAATAATAATATTATATTATAATATTGTTGCGCATGTAGGATAAACAAAGGCGGATGGCGAATGCTGGCGTTGTAATATTTTTTTATGTATCTATCGTACGTGATGTATTTCATTTTAAAACGCGTTGACTCGCCGCCCGGGGACGGCAAAAATAAACAACGTGGAAGGAACACGAAAACGGGCTGCGGCCAATCGAACGGTAGAGGAGGATAATAAGTAATAAGTAATAACCATTATTGTTATCTCGGTTTCGGTGAAATAACATAACTACGTGCGTCTGAAAAACGATTACGAGCGAAATGCCGCAGTCTTTTGCTCGGTGGAAAATGTTTTCATACGAGTTTGCCGTAGTGGTGGTAAACGTATACTATTATGAGTGTTATTGTAATAATCGACATGTGTCGTCGTCGTCGTGGTAAATTCAATTGTGACACTCGTTCATTCCTTCCAATTGACGCGTCGGCCGTTTAAGTAAATCTCTTCGGATTTCGTTATTATACACGAACAGTGCTCTGGTAATACCATTATGTGGGCGTGGTGGAGTACGTGTTACTTGAATACTTCGTCCCTCAGATAGTCAGATGCCATGTACGATAATACATATTTATTAGGGAGCATTAAAGATACATATTATTCGACCCAGATTGTAATCTCCAGATTCACGTATTTGTACGTAAAAGTATTGGTTAAAGGTAATGTGTCTTGTTATTATCGAACGAAGTTTTGCTTTTATAATGAAAAATATTTTTTAGGTCGAAGAGGCGTACATTGTAAACCATTGTAATTTTTCAAAATTCCTTATAATTTTCGATTCGCGATAGACAAGCGCCGTAATACACGACGATACGGTTTAAACACCCAACTGAGCCCGATTATAATCTGTATACTTACCTTAGGAACCTTTTTTTTTTTTTATATTCAATTTGTTACGCCGGCACATGTGAGGATTCACATAGCACATGTTCGGGTGTTCCATTAATTGTGCAAGAACACAAATATTTTTCTGATTATTTATTACCATCTATCCGGCTACACACGATATAATGATAAAAAGGTTCGTTTTGCCGGGAAAAACGGTCCATTTGTGATCCACTATAAACGCCGAAACTCTGCAGTGTCTCATTGTTCTTATTATGTGCGTACGTCTCTGGAGAAAGTGGATAATAATGGATTTTTGGTAATCTATACGGGTGTTTTTATCTAACTGTTATTTTTTTTTCTTCATACGTTTCCTAGGGACCGAATTCCATAGGTTTTAGAAATTTATTTCAGTTGTTGTAGTAATAGTCGGTCGTAAATAAACGAATTTTGGCCAGCGCGGCCACTTGTAAGAGACTAACTTGTAGGAGTGTGGGTATGTGTTTTTTCAATTCTACGTGCTCGCGCATTATACCTAACCGAGATCAATTTTAGTTTCGCCAAACATCGTTCCGCGGCGGGGGTGCGACGGGGAGTCCGCGTTGTGTAGTAAAGCAACACAACAATTGTGTATGCGCGCGTTTCTCCCCCTCCTCCAACGACGTGTGCGTGTATTTGCCGATCACAAATCGCCGGTGTGCAGCAGTCGTATTATGTATAGGTGGTATTCATTACCCTATACGGGGGGCGGCGGCACGGTGTACTGGCATATCATAATATGATCTGTGGCGGCGGTACCTGTATTCCCATTGTACACGATGACAATAAAATAAATCTGTGCAGTTTCGCCGGGACGACTCGCGGTCGGTCATTATAAATATTATACCCATACATCATAGTATTGTTGTTGTCGCAGTTTTATTGTCGTTCAAATTATTGTCACACCGCGAGTTGTGCACAGGTGTCTGTGTACGTATAATAACGTGCGCATCTCGCGTACAGGCGTATACGATTACACACACGCCGCTGCACCACCGTCGACACCGCTACACCGCCGCAGCAACCGGAAACGGCTCGTCGGGTGCGCTTTTCTGCTCCGTCGCGTATTTTTATTTATATTATTACCGTTATTGTACGTACACATAATATATTGAGTATATACATATACATTGCCTCGTGCGCGTATAAATAATATTATTATTTCGATTAGCGTCGTGTGTACGGCGCGTGTGGGCTATACGCGAGTCGCTCGTTACGTATTTTATTGATAGTGGCGACACACGGGGCACGTGCCAACCGCAGTCACATGACGCTCGACTCGCCGCCGCCGACCCGTGGGTGACGGCGAACCGACGCCGGTGTGTGTGTATGTATATAGCCGACGTTGGGTGGTGGGTTGTGCGGGGTACGGCGGTCAGCGGTCTGCAATTCGATGCGCGGGCGGCGGGACGGCGCCCCCTTTTTCCGTTTCATTTCGCAAGCACTTACCCCGGTCGGCTGGGATCGTCGCCGTCGGCGGGACCCCCCCCCCCTTCCACCAACAACCTCCCCGGCGGAACGGCCGACCCTCCCATCGCCACGCACACGTTCGCGTCCCGGTCCGTAGGTATTTTTAATAATATTACTGACGATTTGATAAACGCAGGGAATTGAGCAGCAAGTATTCGGAGAGGGGTTGGAGGGAGGGCGAGTTCGCGTGACGCGCGCGTAGCGATTAATATTACTATACCCATTAACGATATCGTTATCCTCCTGGTCTTGACGTCGGGTAGCCGCGGTGCAGCGCAGTGCATACTGCATGTTATCCGCTGTTGCAGCTCACTCAGTTGCACCCGGCGTGTCGCAGAGGCCGCCGCCGCCTGATCAGACGGACGGAGACGTCATCAATAATTTCAATAATAATAATTGTAAGAAAATATAGTAATATTATATTACCATTATGTGTAATGTATAGCTCGGGCCCGTAGTGTACGAATGATAACACCTGTAATTTCGCTACATCGATTAAAATTGCACATATCGGTCGTGTACAAGAATATTATGAAATATTAACTCGAGAGCGACACTGCGCGCGAATGAGCACAGTCGAGTGACTCGTAACAAATTTGTCGAGGCATTTAGATCTATTTTACCGTGGCGCGGCAGCTGACGACGACCGTTTTAGACCAGCAACCCGTAGGTTAGGAAAAAAAACCCCGTCCATAAAACGACGGCGACCGACTATCATTATAATACGTACTAAACTATTTGTTTTATCGACGGCGGTCGGTAAAAAAGGGGATCGGGGCACATGGATTTTCGAAGCGTCGAGCTTAAATCGCTCACCTAAATAAAATATAATATTAATATGTCACGAATACACAGCCCCCGGAGTGTGTGGGCTCGCCGAGTGTGCCGTCTACAATAGTTAATAATATGTGATTATGTACGCGACTGTGTATAGCACCAAGCCGCGAGGCTCTTCCGTTTGCGGCCGCGGTGGCGCGTTTCATAATTTAATATCATAAATAATTATTATATTATGTACCGCCGCCGTCGTCGCCGTCGGTCAAATCGTCGTCGTTGTCGCCCGCAGCGGTGGGTCGGCGGGTAGGGATGTTCTCCGGGCGCGGGTTACTATAGACTTCCGCCGAGTTAGCTGGCGGCGGCGGCGAGTGCCGCTCGCGGGAGTGTGCGTGTATGTTTGTGTGTGTGTGTGTGTTACTGCGTGTGTGTGTGGGTGCGTGCGTGTGTGTTGTTTGACTTTGCGCGATATCGATTCCCGCGCGCGCCGTATACCCGTTTGTCCGCGTTATTATTATATAATATTATTATTACCTATTTGTATATCATATTATTATATTATTACGTACATCGCGCGGCGGCGTTACACCCGCCGCGCACCGTTACAACGTTATTACTGTCGATATCATCATCATTATCATTATTATTGTAATAACGGGATGTTGCGGCGGCGGCTGCGGAGTAGTGCACTAGTGCGAGTGGAATACGCTCGTCGGCATAGTAGTGTAGTGTGATAACAATAAAGCGTGCGATCTAACCATCGGTTTTCGGTTAGGTACATCGCATATCATCATTATCCCGACGATTTCTAAACAAACGTATATTATACGATATCATATTGTGTTTATTGAATTACGCGATGTGTGTGCACTATACGTATTGGACACAATAACATCGTTTTCGCGTCGACGGCAGTGTGTATAGTAACTGTGTTATATTATTGTACGGCGGTGATCGATAACTGTCGATGTGTAGTATAGATAACATTTCTCAGATAATGAAACGTAGTCGATATAACATTGTATAATATCATACGCACAAACGTGTTTTGCGCCGTACGAGGGTCGTGCGTTTGGCGTGCGATTGTATTTTGCTAGGTCGTAGCGTATACCGGCCATACCCTTTTTTTTTGTTTTTTGCTTTCGGTTGTTAACGCGATTCTTTTGGAAATCCCTTTAGGACACACCCGCGCCCTTCGATACGATTACATATTTGACGACACGATGTGTATGAATTGAATTGTAACGATGGAGCTTTTGATTTCCCAACGTCGAAATCGCGATATTATGTAAAAAGTTATTATTAATGTTGGTGGAAGTGGCGTGAGTTTTAAAGTCGGCGTGAATACAAAACTACCAGAAAAAAAAAAAAAGCTATGAAAATTATTTTAAAAACTGTCGTTAACAGTAACTATATAGTGTTAGGAATATTATTATTATATTATGGCATACATCGCAGTATAGCACACTACTGTTACAGCTCGCCGCTATCAATCATGGCCCATAATTTATGGCGATATCGAATAATATAGTATTACCAGCGACGTTTATTTTTTTTTTTTAAGATTTTTTTTCCCGACTTGTCATCGTGACGAACATAATAGTTCATTATATTATTTTATTAAATAATATCACAATAACAATATGCTAATTAGTGTGACAAATTACTGGTATTACACCACTTATAAATATATTATTTATGTTCATGTTTACGCCGCGATCGGTTACCTTCTTGATTGTACCTATACGGTACCCACTGTAGACATAGCTCTGATTTGAATTGAAAGAGGACATGTTAGGCACTTGAAACAAACAATGAAAATCAGAAAACGGTTGTTTCGGAATTAGGATTTAATTATTTAAATGTTCTCGAAATAAATCCAGCGACGATTGCCGTATGGTCTCGTCCATCCAATTATTGTATTTAATTTAAATACGCTGTTAATATTTTAAAGGATATTATTATTAAAATATTAAAAGTGTACCAAAAGTGACCGCACTACCGGAGCATCAAATATTTAGGTTCTTGACGTATTTATATTATTTATCGTTAAAAGTGGATAATTATTTTGCTTTTAGATATAGTGTCAGACGTCAGTACCGTAAAATCAAAACTAACTTTTCAGCGACCATCGCATAGCTATATAGCAACTACCTATTAAATGTATGACTATTTTTAGTAATGCAGAATGCAAGCGTTGAAATGTCATGAATTGTTCTCGGGCTGTGCATACATTTTTAATCCGAAATTTTTGAAATAAACCTTAATAAACAAATAATTTTTGTTTTTTGCGACCTGTTATATTGTAGCACAAAAAAGCGTATCGTTACCGTCGTTCATTGTATGGCCTATTTTTTGCTATCAGCAAGTGGCGGGTTCGTAGACCTGCCGTCCAGGAGTATAAACATGGTTTACTCGGTTTAAAAATACGGTCATTGTATTGGAAGTCACTAAAAAGACAGCTTTTGTGATTGAAATCTCTATACGTTCGAGTCCCAGCCACGCGGGAGGTCCCGTGTGTAGGTCGCCAAATCCTGTAGGGACGGTTCTATTATACGCCTTTTTGGTGAGTAAGTATAGCCTGCGTGATATACACGATCTATGTATACATATTATATATATACATGCTCATGGACTGTAAACCTTGTGTATATTGAATTCCAGTGCGTTGAGTAGGTTAGATTATAGTATATGTGTTTGTAGTATAATACCAATTTTCTTTAGTATAATGTAATGTAATATAATTTATCATTTATTCATATGTACATTAATGGGTATTTATATATTTTATCCGCGGGATGCGATGTAACGTCCTATATTATTTCGACTCTTCCCAGTGCCAATCGAATATCCTCGCGCGTGCGTTTGTATCATTATTTATTTTTTCTTGAAACTTTATCTTGCTGTAGTATAGACGCACGACGGGGAGCCCGCGCCATCAGAATCCCCGAATCTGGGTAGGGTCGAATAACACGCGTATTTTTGCGCGTGTGTCGAGGTTGGACTCATGTTATAATGTTTGAACGGTCTTGACAAGGGATCATTTTCGTCCGACCGACTCGACAGCGCTGAGTTGATGACGGCCGTCTTGGCGTCATGTTCATGTACAAACATAATGTATTTTATAGAATGCATCATTAACGCGCGTGGCACATGAATGTAAAATAATTGAAAATTTGTGTAGGGATAAACTGTTTCTAATAGGTAACAAAAAAAAATCCCTCGATACATTTTTATACAAATATTAATATTTTAAAAAATAGTCCTACTTTAATGTATTGGATAATAAGCAATAAGCATAAAATTAATTCAAATATTTAGAAAATTACGTTTATTGTATAAAATATAGTAATGTACATAAAGGCTTGTTTTTTATTAACCGTTAATGGATTATTTATATTATATATAATTTGCTTAGACAGTTGACATTAGGAGTTAACGTATTAGTGTTTTACATAGTTAAGTTCGTGATCCATGATAACAAAACTGTAATTTTACTGTCCCATCAATGACACAAATTCAACGTTTTATTCGCTATTCTTTTCGAAACTAAAAAACCTTAATTTAATTATGTATTAATTATTAATATGTATTTTAATTATAGCAAATATAAAATGTCTTGAAGTATTATTTATTTTGCATTAAAAACCTTAATTGTTTTTATTTCTTAAAAATTGGAATAAATTTATGAATCATTTTAAATAATTATTCGCATCAATGAACAAGCTAGGTAGGGTGAACATTTTATACTCGGCGACAACATATAAACCCCCTGCCCTCCATAACAAATAAAACGATGAAACATGATTAATTGATGTGTGTATATTTTTTTTGGCCAAGGAGGGCGGCTACTGTTTCTCTTTGATTTAAATTGTATAGTACACAATTTTAAACATGGTACCTAGGTATCATTCAATATTATAATATATTACAAATTAAATAGATTTAAGAGTATAAATAAAATAACAGTATTATCACCAGGTTTAACCTCTCATGACCGTAGTCACATATTATTATGATTGGTCATGATTTCCATTATGATAAACGATGAACGTGATCGATGCGCGCCCCCGTTATTGTACTTTCCATTATATCGATAATGACTATAATTATAATAATAATAAACAGTTCATCGTCATTATACTGGTTGTAAATAATCAAATGTTTTTTAATATGATCTCGTCTTAATTTATTTAATCCACAGTGTCAATGATGGCTTATCTGACGAATCTTACTCCGTGATGCTATTATTCGTGTGTAGCTCGCACAATTGTAAATAACATATAAATATTTAATAGTAGGTAATCGTAATGAATTTTGTCACTCCTGGATGAACTAAAACTGTGCAGCCTCGAGCTATACTGTATATTTGCATCCTTCTAAATATGGCACTGGGGCAGGTAAATATGAAAACAATAAAAATAAAAAAATATTTACTCAAAGTTTGTAATAAATATAAAGCCACATGGTAATAATAATCGATAAAACGCATGTTTATGAAAAATAGCTTTTTCTTTCTCAAGGGTTATAAACGGTTTTTATTGTGGTTATTGTTATTTTTATATTACCTTGTCGATTCATCGTTATTTTACACCCCTTCAAATTTAGAGAAGAAAAAAACCCTAACCATTATATTATTATCTCTGATATTATGCGTGTTTTTATGGGCTTTACTTTGTTCATTTTCATCGGCGCGTACAATAATCTTACTTAAAAATGATTTTCTCCACCTGTCTGATAAAGCTTAGCATTATAATTGTCAACAGAGAATCAAATGTTTATTACATAATATTTTGATCTATTAAGATTAATTTAAGACCCCCCCTATGCCCCCTTTTTACGGTTATTATATTATCGTATTATTATCATTTTATTTTACCAGTTATTTTTTTGTTTTTACGAATGATAATTTAAAGAGAATCCCATTGCACTCTACCCATCTTCTATATTTTTAAAGTTGTAATAAGGAATTTTTGGAATTTAGATAACCATCTAATGTTGTACTTTTGCTTTTTGAGAATTTGTTTAATTTTATTATTCCAAGTAATTAATACGAATTCCTTTCGATACTCTAAAATTATAACATTTCACTTTTAATTTCTGCATTTACTAGAAATGTATGCTATAAAGTACGTTTCGGTATCTTGATTAATCGGAATATTGCGTTGTTCCATTTTGCTATTTATATTATATATTTATACATTTTGTTAAATCTTATACATATTGGTGTCAGTTCTGCTTAACAGTTATGAAGTTTATATCCGTTAATAAAATTATATTATAATCAATTACATTAATTATGCATTGCGGTTTTATTTTACTTTTACGCGATGCTTTGGTAAATAATTGAATGGCGTTGGAAACTTTTGTTATTTGTGCACATCGTTTTGTCATATACCTATATATATAGACGGTTCGATTACGATTGATTGATCATCAATACTTTTCAATGTTTATATAATATTATTATAATTCATTAGCCATAACGATGTCTTTCCATTTATATAAGTTTTTTTGTTTAATTGGACTAGGGATAACGACACAAAAATGTGCACCCCAATATAAATATATTTTTTAAACAAAGCTTACAATATTTTTTAATCTTGTTATAATTATTATTACAATAATGAGATAACATTAATTTTTGATTACACTTTGAACTTGTTGCGATTGTTTCCATTAAATTGTATTTTTTTCAACTACTCGTTAGTCCGTTATTCATTACTCATTAGTGATGTTAAATATTATTATAATATTAATGCTACAGTATGTATAATATCTACCGCTGCCGGTGCTACTATATAGTGTGATAAGAAAATATCTGATAGTTTTCATAACCAAGATACGGTTCACAATAAATACACAATAAATTACTTGTATATTATATTATGTAACATAATGTAACATATCAGATTTCAGTGGTTTGTGTTGTATACTTGTATATATAATATTGATTTTAAGGACTTATATAAGAACAGCAGTGGCATGTTAATAATAGGTAAACAATAGGTTATATTAGATATTTTCGAACCCCGTGTTGAAGGTAACGCGGTACTTAAAGAAAATCGGCGTACATAATAATATGTTAACTCCACTGCAAATGAAAAATAATTACAATACATATTAAAATCTCTCCTTGTATTATTTTAATTGAAACGTAGTTTTTCATAATAATTATATTATTATATTATACCCTTTCAAAAACATAAATTCTGTTAATCTCTTCCATTGAACAACATTTTATACGGAAATCATTACATTCCTTGACACATTTCATATTATGTTTCATATTTCATTGACTACGCGTCTTTTATTATATTATTTCGTCGGTCGCAATGCGATTTTATTTTTCAGTCAAAATACAAATTTTATGCACTGTAGTAGGTTTTTGTACACCGCAGTAATGATGTAATACACGGAATACGGTTGTGTTCCTCCCTCCACCCTTACATTGCCGCATAATATAGTATAACAATAATTATAATTATTATCGACCGTCAAATATGATAATTTGGAGTGAGCTATATATCATAATAAATTCGTAACGTTCGTCCGTTCTATAACATAATGGCAAATAGTGATAATAATTATTGATAAGTATTCACATTTTGCCTTGCCGTATAAAAAACTGGGCTGAAAATCGTCTCGACGAATCGGCAACACCGCATTACTTATACCATACGAACACAGTAGCCGGGTATAACAGCGACACACTATAATATAATATTTTACGAGCGGCCTCCCCGGCGGAATGTCGATCTCTCGGTAGCTGTTGGTAATCTCGGCGCTGCACGTCTACAACAGCACGACAACGATCGTTGCACCTGCTGCCTTTGACCATGTCTTTACCTTTTATTACTTTTTTTTTTTTTTTAGTGCATTCGCTTATTATTATTACTTCAATTTTGTTTCATTTATATGTTTCGCCTGCTGCACAAAAACTACCTGTTGACTTCGATGTTATCGTAACCAATACCTAGTATTACATTGTGTGTACGCACCCACCTCACATATCTTATTGTATTAAACGATATAATATTATTACGATTGAATTTGTCTCTTTAAATACTAAAATTCGTATGGTATTTGTCTCCAGAACCGTATCGGTCTATAAAACAAATAACAATAATGGTCATTCCGAAAGCGGTTAATTTATGCCGACTCGGCATTGTCGACGGTTATTTTTTTTTTACATTCGATATTGCCCGTTTGCGGTTGCCATCACGGCATCGCGTATTACTGCATTACACCGATGTGTATAATTTATATACATGTATTTTACCGCTATTTACGTCGAAATTGCAATTATTGTTACAATGGTACTATTTTATTATTCGTCAATAATGCACATAATATATTAATAATATTATGCTTAACCCATTGTTTGTTCCTGTCTATATGTATACCTAATAATAACAATAATAGTTGATGATAGTCAGTTAAAATATTATATTTGTAATATATATATATATTCGATTGGGTTATTTTTTCCGCGGGCGTTGTACTGTACATACATACATTGTAAATATTTCGTTAAAACACTGAAACACTATTTTGCGTACATATATAATAATTATATATATATAATAATAATAATAAATTAATAATAATTTTCGAATATACGGTTGTTACGAGGTAATGGGGGTGGCGGCGTCGACGCAGTAGGGGGTGGTTGTATACCGTTGTCGGCGTTGGCCATAAATACAAATTATATGTATATATATATTATATATACACCGGCGAGGGCGGGAATATGCTTGCAGCAGTAGTAGCATCGGTGCAGGATTCAACCTTGCTAATGCAGCCCCCGGTGTGACCTACATAAATCAACCCCCGCGACCGGCCTTTGCTTTCGTCACTTGTTGCCTTTGTAAAGACTACCGTTCCCAATATGCAGCGGACACCGATGGCGGTGCGGGCAATTACGGATGATGCAATTATTAATTTAAGTATTCGGCCTGTAGCGTAATGGTAATACCTATTAATAATATTATAATAACAATAATCTTATAGGTGCGCACGACTACAACATTATATTTATTTTATACAACTATACATATATATATATTACATGTTTTTTATTTTATAAAATATAATATTTAATATTATAATCCGAAACACAAGAACAATTCCTTAACGATGTCATTAATGTAACAAATTAATAATATAGTACATTCTCGATATACGACACGCAAGGTATAGCCGTTACGTACTTACAGGTAACTCTGATGTCGATGTGTATTATGTATATAGTAATATTACATCGCCGTAGTTACTTAATATATAAAAACGGTAAAAATATGTACATCTCTGGAAATGCTTATTACCATAATATTATTCGTTATATATTTTTTATTCAGAACAACAAAAAAATGTCGTCTAAAATAGTTGAATTGTTTCTTTTGTTATATTTTGTGCTTATTTATAAAACAACTTTCTATAAAATACTATAAACCTAGGTTTAAATATTTTACTCCTCTCCTGTGTATTCGTCGATATTACATCTTCGTATAGTCATGTTATCAAAAAAATCCTTCTATTCTACACATAATATAATTTTATAATATTTTGTTATATATTCTATCGTGTTTGCAGCTTTTGCTGGATTTATAGTATGAATTTAATTTATTTTTTTATGTATTGCAGATATCGGCTGATATGCCATATACACATACCTATTAAATTATTATTATTTTGTCCACGATATATTATCTTTTGATATGACGCTACATATATCGTATATCAAATTATAGTGTCTATTATATTATAGTATGCACCAATCACAAATAATATATAATAACTCGCACCCTTAGGCCGCCTCTTTGTATTTGTGGTTCTGAGAAATTTATTTTTTAAATTTCAACTTTGAACTAAGAATGTATTTATTATGTTATGTTATTTCAGTGATTTAAACCATTTATTTAACATTGTTATCTGTACTTTAACTCTTTGAAAGGCAGTGGTTAGTATTATGACTACCTTTTTTTTTACTATTCAATAAGGGCAGTAGTTACTATTTTAACCACCTTTTAAATTATTTCAAATATTTTTTGGACGATGGTTAGTATACTAACCACCTTATTATCAGCTTATACATATATTAAATATAATAACTGTTGTTTAGTATGATATCATTTCCCTCGTTTTTAATAATTTATTATCATTATTATTTTAAATTAACTTTATCACGCCTTGTGTAAATAGGGTTTTTTTTTCAAAATCAATTTTCGTCCTACAAAGACTAGTGTAAATTACGATATTTAGTATCTTTTTGTTATTAATAGAATTTAGGTTTATGGTGGTTTTAAATTAATTTCATCATACAATATTGCCACATTTTGATATGGTGTAGTATTACATCGCATTTTAAAAACAATATCAGCCATAATTGTGAGTAATTCACAAGTAAAATGAATTATATCAACATTTTGTTCAAAAAGAGTTATTTCAGTCCAATGTACTTACGATCAATTAACAATTTCTTCTGTATACATATTACATCATTTAATTGTATTATTGTTACACTCGAACGTGTTTTTTGAGATTTAGAAAAATTAAACATGGTAAAGAGACCGCTGGGTATTGATAAACCCGTCATGCCAAAACCGCTCATCCCAAAACAGACCGATGGACAGTTTATAGCGTAATGGTGTTTAATTTTTATAAAAAATTTAAAAGCGACTTTTCCACATTTTATTAGTTTTTCGTTCAGGGTTATTACTGAGAAAATCGTACAATAACCTCTTCAAAGTTACAACATAAAGTTTTCGATTTCCTATTTGCGTTGCTGTGCATGAAACTTTTATACCTATTTTACTACCAAAGTAATTTATTCATATCACTTCCAATTCACTACATTGACAATTTATAATACGTTATGTTTTGTACAAATTCTTATGCAGTTCTATTCCAAATTTTAAAATAGAAAATACCTTATTTATTTGAACAAAAATAATGAGACTTACTTAATTTTGCAGTGAGAAGCCTTTAGCACCATATCACATTTCAAAACTACTTTTAAAGTATCGCAAGCAAAAAATTCCCAAATAAAATAATACTTTTAAAAATACATAGGTGCAACACCTACTACGATCATATTTATCACAATTTTTCAAAGAAATCTTAACAATAATAATTATAACATTTTATTTGTATAATATAATAGTGATTAATTATTACTAACTAAATTCCATATTAAACAAACAGGCAGGCGTTTGGTTGCTCCGCCCACCATGCAAGGCGTTAAAGTATACTATTTGTTTAGCATATTATTTCAATAGCCGTTTTTTTATTACTGAATTGTTTATTGTTCATTCATAGTATCAATGTAATATTAGTTATAGATAATTATATTATTAAATAAAATGAATATCTATAATCAGAAAAAAATATGTATAATTATTATTTTCTGTTATTAGATTACTGTGTAGAAACTTGAAACTAAATGTACATATTGTACTAACTTAAAATGGTTCATGGAATTGTGATATGAGTATTTTCTTTACAAAATAATTAGAAACATTTCAGTTTATTCTATAAAAAACATAAAATAAATAATTCTTAAAAAAAAAAAAAACAAATAACATGTATTACTTAAATTTGTTAAATATAATATGTTATAATTATTTTTATAAAATATTGTAAATCAGAGGTTTATAATGTGTTCTTAACATCTAAATTGTAATATCTTTAAATTAGACACTATTAAATTATGTAATAAATGTAAGTTTGAATAGTACTTATTGTATTGTCGTAAACGTTTTACATCGTTATAGTAAATTTAACTTCTAGGTACAATAACTTTAGTTTACTTGCAGCGCTCTATCGTCTATCTCGTGATAACAATAAACATAATATAGGTATATATATATTTATAACAGTTTGTTAAAAACAAAACCAATGCATAAAATAAGTTGAAAATTACGGTAGTAAGCATATATGCGTATTATGCGGTACAGCAATAAATATATTTATAAGTAATAAAATATATGCATGATATGCACACATTTGAAATTTGAAACCCAGGTATTTAATATCATAATACGTTTCTATTCAGTGAGTCAGATTTAATATCGAACGTTCCTTAAGAAAAATGTGTTTATCAACTATGACGTCTGGAAGACATTTTAGCAAGTATTATGATTACTGTAGGTATAGTAAAGTGTACATAATATACTTTATAGGTATAGGCTATCAACTGGTAATGGCTGATGTTGAAACACATTTTTCATCGTGTATATATTATTATTTTATGTAAATTTCAAATTGTCCAAAATGTGCAGTCATATATTTCTAGATGGACATTTTAATAATCTCATAATTTTGGATCTTTACATTTCTTCATAAATATCGTAGACGTAATTTTGAATTTTGTATCAAGGAGGGGGAGGTTAATTGTTATGAATTTGCTATCATTAATCGTTTTAACGTTATATTTTCCTAAATAGAAATCAAATACCTACCCAATTTAAAATTAATTTACAAATAATATTTTTATATATATTTTAATTAATTTATAAAATTTTAAGTCATTATCCCCTCACTCTCTCTATTCATAGTTCGCCTATGCAAAATAATGCTAGGTAGTAAGCAAATTAATTTATGATTATGATCAAAATAATTGGATTAAACTAACCTTAATATAGCGTCCATTTTGCTTCATTGGATTTTCAGATTTCAGTTTAAAAGTACTACCTATTTAATTTAATTATTATAGAAAAACATAAATGAACGTTTATAGGAAAGCCAAAAACGTAATTCAAACAAAAAAATTCAGAAATGAAATTAATTAGTTTCTCACTAAAAATAATATGTAAGGTTAGATATGGCAATTTAAATATAAAAAAAAATATTTAGATTTATATTATAAATTGTTTTAATGTTTAATTTATGTTTAATAATATGCTTCAAAACAAACAACGAACAGCGTTTATTTGTGTTTGTTTTCATTTATGATTCTAATTATTATTTATTTATTTATTTTTTTTTTTTTTAATTTTATTCGATATTAACAAATATAACTCCACATCGTGTATCATAAATTAAATACCATACATTTTAATTTTATGCTTAATTATTTCTTTAATACTAATATTATTCATGGTAATTTCAATTAACGCGTTTGAAATTTTTTTTATATAGTTCTTCATTATAAAAACAACGTTTTTGAAAATAGTTTTATTTTTATTTTTATCAAGCATTTTAAGTAATATGAGTTGAGTTGTACATTTGTGGAGGTCTCCTGTAACACTCCACATCGTTCATCTAAACTTTATTTAAGCACCTACTTACAACTAATCAACTATCAACTCGTTCGAAATTGTGATTTTTATATATTAATATTCTTTGGAATATGGAACTAAGGAATTAAACATGTGTTCTAAAATGTTATTAACTCAAAAAAACCGGTACGAGATAAGAATAATTATTTAAAATATTAAGTTTTAAAGTTTAGACAGAAGACAAATAGTATAGACGACACATTGTATTATTCTTTTATTGCATTTAAAATAATAACACAAGTTTTAATGTAATTGGAACGATTGAATATTATTGGTAATATAATTTTTAATTCTTACTATTCGTATATGCTTATATTTGTATTGTAAAGTAGACCTTATACAAACGTAAATAATAATGTGTATATTATGTGTATATTGTATGGGTTGTGTAGGTAGTAGATATAAAGTTTATTTTGTATACATTTTCCCTGATAAATAGTGTGTAATATAAACTAAAATCCACAAAGTAATTTTATGTTATTTTCTTCGCATATTTCAATCATTTTCATGTTGTGTAACCTCTATGTTCATAGAAACTGTTTGAATAAATTAAGCACCTGCTTATATTTACAAAAATACTAAGCTGGGTAAGGTATAGACTATAGAGGCTTTTGGCGCTTGTCGTAACAAGTCCTTTTATTTTATATACTAATAATAGTATATTACTACTTTAATTTGTCGTACATTTAAATCTAATATACACATATACGATTTAATAAAAATAATGCATGAATAATGTTTTCCACAAAGCTTTTTTTATTGAAATATATTATAATAATTATTTTTTGTACTAAAAATCAGTCATAATATTTTTTTTTAAACTGTAAGAGTAATTGTGTGACCTGATTAAAATACTAAATTCTTACGCTTATACATATATTTTTCATAATACGATAGGTAAAAAATTATTGAATTTTAGATTATTAAAAATAAAGTTACATTTTTTATTATGTCTATTTAAATACATCCTCATAATTTGTATAAAAAATAATTTTAAATTATTCAAACGGAATTTATATTTATATGCCTTTATAAATTATTTAAAAGAAAGCGGCATTAGTATTAGTTTTACATTTATGTGTATTTTTTATGTTACCACGTTTTGGATTTGAAAATTTAATTTGGTCTTCAATATTGAGGGTAGTTTTTGAATTGGTAGGTATTTTTATTAAACCAAAAAATTAAAAACTAACAACAACGTGCGGGACATTGAAATTTTCATCCCAAATGTTTATGTTAACACTTCCTAATTATTATATTATTTTTGAAATGTATTAGCTATTTATTCATGTTTAATTATTTATTATAATTTCTAAAAACAAGCGAGCCTTTTTTTAATACATGCAGGCATGTAATAGACATATATTATAATATTTTTTTCACAAATACTCATTAAAGATATTAAATTATTTATTTATTTTCTAATTATCTATTTTGACAGGTTTTAATACAAAGGTTAGGTTAAAACATAGTATCAAAAATACTTTGATATATTTTTTTATAAACATGTTAAGTTAATACTTTAATGCGATTGACTCATTAACAAAATTATGAAAATTATTTTTTGTAAACTAAATTTTTAATTTTAGTACTTAAAGCTTGAAAATGTAATTCATAAGACGGTGATCTTACAACATTCCTTCAAAAATATCAAAATACATAGTTTGACGCATTTATTTTTTATAAGCATTTGATATTCAAAGTAATATTTTTATTTTAACGATATTAGTTATTTTATGGTAATTTAAAAATAATATTAACTGTAGTAGAAACTATAGAAACATTAAATTATTACTTAAATAATATTATTTTCTATACACAATAAGTACAATTTAAAAAATATTATAATCTAATTTTAAAGTATTTTACCACGAACCTATTCACACCATTCTATACGATATGTCGATATTAACTTAAAAGCTCGGCTCAAGACTTTAAGACTAAAAAATATTAAATATATGCTTCGGAAGTATGTAAAATATGCGCTATAATATGCCTCGAAAAATGTAAAATATTTACTATAATATACTCTACGAGTATGATTTAAATATTCAAATAATAAATGTATTACAATTTTTTAAACATAATTCTATGCTAAAAATACCTCCGTTATTAACATAGGTACATTTTTATTAAAAGATTTTTGCTTGAATTTGTATGCCGCTATTGCGTTTTTATTAGTTTTTTTTTTGTTGATTAATTTGTATGCTTTTGTATGTTTTTCATTTTTAGATATTGTGTTACATTATTTTTTTGTGTCTTGGTCAAAAACTTAATCCTTAATACAAGGTTACTTATGTTTTTCTTAGAGTAATTTAAAAAATATTATTAATATGAAAAGTGGAAAAATGTCATCAAAATCAAAAAATGTAAAATGCTCTAATAAAAAAAATATATTGGATTAAATTAACACGTTATTGTGAATACAATGCTAAAAGTTTAATTATTGTTATATTGTATAATGTTTTAGTAGTTACAGTGTTATGTAATTTATTACATATTAATAGTGTATTACATGGACATTAGATACCACATACAATGTAATAACATTAATAATATTAAATTATACTTTATTAATAATAATCCTTTATTAAAATATGTTATCATTTATATTGATTTGTGTTCATATCTAACAATCTAACACGTATAGTATTATAAGAGTTTTAAGAATAAATAAATAGCGATAAAGAGTTAGAATTTTCGGAAAAATAGGTACTATTTTAATAATTTCCTTGTATAGATAATATATTATGTCTAATACATTAATTGATAGCAGTACGAAAGTTTGCCTCTATGCATATTTTTGTATATGAAAAAAGAAAAATTATATAAATGAATGATTATTATTACGGTTATTTCTTAAGTATAAGTTCTTTATTCTATTCTCTTAGTTATATTTTTATTCGTTTATGAACACGGTTTGATTTTGACAGTGCAATGTAATGAAATTTAAATACTATTTACCAATTTAATGTAGGTGAGCTTATAATTTTATTGTATTATTTTGTTGTATAGAAAATATTGAAATCAGTATATCTAATTTAATTTATTGTGCAAATGTTCATCATAATTTATATTATATTTAATTCAAATATTTAAACTAAACTTATATTTTGAAAACTTAAAAAAATACTTTTCAAGTTATGTAATATTTTTAAATTTCATAATATACTTGTAAGTATAGGATTGACATATAAACTTATTTTTGTAAATGTTTCGATATATTTTGAATAAAAATTGCATTGTTATTCCAAATCGTTTCTCAATTTGATCTCGTTTCTTTTTATTCATAATATAAACTTTTTTTTGAAATTAAAACAAAATGCTGTTTCTTTATCTGGTTTTTAATGTGAATATTAGAAACGATAAATAACATTTTAGGTAAACACATTGCTGAGCCTAGCATGTGATATATTAAGCCAACCCATAAATATTTAAGACACGTGTACGCGCGAATACAAAATAACGTAGTGCATTTGATACTTGATAGTTTTTTATTGACTATTATATTAATTATTAGTAAAAGTAAATTCCAAGACTTACCATTTTGCCAAGTTAATGAAAAATAATCACATACCAATAGTAAATCAAAAAAAAAAAAAAAGATTAACAAGCTTGAAATGAATAGTTATTTGTTTTTGTTTTAATATTATCACTGTTCATTCAATGAAACAAAAGAAAATCCACTGTAACATAATTACTAGTTAATAACTAATAAGGCACAGTCATTCTTTTATTCACTCGTTAAAAGGTCAATTGTGAATTCCTTAAAAATTATACATAATTATTATAAAAATTAATATAACACAATGTTATATAGATGGGCGTAGTGCAATTATAGATAATATTTACGTCCATGAAATATGATATAGTTTGTCATTTTGAACATGGATTCATTTGTTTGTAATTTAAAGTGTATCTATATAATCGACCTTAGATAATAAGTAAAATATTAATTGACTACTGACGACTAAATAAAATTATGTTATTGAAAAGTGAAAATCATTAATTTTGTAAACTCATAATTTTATGCTTCTTTTAGTATTTGTAGATTAGTGATTCTATATTGAATACTTTATTTTGAATTATCAATTATCATTATTCATTGTATAGAAGTAATTTTAAGTTGTAGCTATCAAAAAAGTCACTACCTACATATTATGTTGATGAGGATATGATTTAATTGTTACTAAAGAAAAAAAATCAATGATAATTTTACGAGTGGTAGTTTATACGGACCAAGTAAGTATTACTTCAAACTGACGTGATTGATTTCCGGGTGTATTATAGTAGCTTACGTATATATATATATTTAATTGGATTGGATTTTCACAACTTCCACTAAGTATAGGTATGGATTAATTTATTGTCAATAGCAAATAAATGTCAAACTATGAGGCATCGAAATCATAAAATACAGTACCGGATATTTGTACAGACATTCACGGGCACCATAATATTAATACCAAGACTGCAATAGTGCCAGTGCCATTCCCACAAGCTTGTCGCTTTGATTACGTTTTTACAACTATGCCGTTTGTTATGTTTTTACTACTTCGTAATAAATCCTCCGAGATAACTTTTAAAAGTCATAATGGCAGTCAACTATACTATGCGATTCATTAAAATTAAATACATGACAAATTTTTTACGACAATGGAGTTTTAACGTCTATGTGACGTTGATCCTCCACAAAAATTCGAGCATCCATTATAAAATTATACACCTATGATAATAGATATTATAATTGAAGTACTTTATAATAATTAATAAACTATATTAAGTGTAACAATTAAAATATAAAAATTGAATCTCAACCCAAAAGTTGGTTGAAATTATGTCTAGAAACGTTGTGTAATATTTCAAAGGTAGATAATTAAAAGACAATCAGTTATTGCAGAAGGGAGTACAGTTATTAATTAACATAGCCATGAATTAATTTAACAAACCATGCGGAAATTTAACTTGCTTTGTATATTGGTAAATCTAAAAGGCTAAAGGATTATTTACATAATAACATTTCTCATTCAACTATTTAACGTATATATTATATTATATATATTATATACATGTACATATATTGTGTTTAGATGCAACTCCGTGGAAGGATGTTTGAAGTAAATGCTTTATGATTAAAATGAAATCGATGGTCCTCGTGGATATTTTGTATATTTATACATACACATAGTAGACGTTTTTAAATTATTGAGTTGGGTTGTAGGCTATTATTAACTCATTGATTCGTAAATGTATTTAATATAAATATTGGAGATGCCTTTGTATTTCGTAAACATTTTGCTCTATGTAGTTATAGCTCGAATATTGTAAAACGTCGAATTTCTTTTTTTTTCTTTTTTTTTTTTTTTAATTCCATTTGTTATTTATTACAGGTTATATTGAACGCAACAATACGTTTATGGCAATGGAGATGTAAACATGGGGGAACGACAATACATAAGAAGTCACCGACACAGTTGGTGGCCACCGAGACCGCCATGGATAACATTGATGTCGGTGTCATTATTAGTTAATTTGGCGTACACTTCGATAACCTGTGGCCCGGGTATTAAATCAGCCGGAGGTGAGAATACGAATTGCTTTTAAACATTTAGTTGTTAAATATCTTGGTAAATAATGGTTGTATTGTAATATCATTGATTGCAATGCAAAACTATAACATTAACTGACAAATTACCATGTCTTCGTCTACTATTATTCGCAATATTCTTAAATTTGTGAAGCGTACTTATTATATTACTGTAGTGCCGGTTTCTCTTCGCGAGATACCAAATTGAATTCTTAACATTAACACTACTTCATCTAATTACATAAAAATAGTAAAAATTAAATATGAATTCATAAAAAAAATAACAATTGCACTTAAATAAGAATACATATGACGCTATGCAATTCATATAAAATGGATTCATTTCATTTTTTTTTTTTTTTGTATAAAATAATGTAGGTATACAATTATAAATCGTAATTCGAATTTCGGCAATACACTTAGCCGCTAATATTGAAAATATTTAAGTTCAAAGTTGCAATGTATTGCAATACAACAGCCTTCACTAAATGTAACATAATAAATTAATTTAAAAATAAATCTTTAATTAATTAAAACACGACACTATAGATGTATACTATAAAATATACTAGATAGCTGACCCCGCCGACTAGATTCATTTAATGTACAAATATTGTAACTGATACTTCTTATCTAATCACATAGAGGTGACTTGTAAGTCAGCCATAACCTAAAAATGAACTTCAAAATCTTTTATTTCTATATAATTTAATTTAGTACTTTAACTTAAAAGGTGTTTTATGTACAAAATGTATACATGTGTATTTAAATTGTTCAATACGGTATATTTTTTATGTGCTTAGCAATGCAAAAATAAAAGAGTTGAAGATATTGATTTTTTTTTAGTGAGCTTTATTTTTTGCATTCATTACAAATTGTTCTCAATATTTTTTATCGGTGCCATTTAAAATATTGTATCTCTTGAATGAAAAAAATGACGGCCGTTTTAATATTTCATTTTTGGTAATAAATCAATTAATTTTGATTTTATTCAACTTTTAAGGTGATAGGTGTTGCGTTTAAGTTTAGGACAATCCAATAGTAATTACTCTCATAAACTTTGTAATCTTCAGTATCTTCATTGTTTTAATATTTGATTTACAAACACCAACAAAAACCATTATCATAAAATATTACAATAAAAGTATTACCTACATTAGTTAGTTATATAATGTAAAATCTATAAAATATTTGTATTAAATATAACCAAAAATAAAAATATAACATTTTTTTGTACTATAGTGTTGTACAATTAGAGATGCTGCAAATAAAATAAGCCTTTTATCAATATTATACTAATTATATATTAATTAACATGTGATTTTTTTTAATCAAATCTCTAGGGGAATGCAGTATCTCAAAGATATACATTTTGAGATTTATCGTAGTATAATACTAGACAATGAGTAATAATTAATAACTAAAATAATGTGACACACTACTGTTTTTTTGTAATAAGTAATTCACAATATTTTAATTGATATTAACTCATTAATATTAATTTTTTTAACGGTAACGTTAAAACAGTTTTAATTTAAATACGGATACGCGCTTTCTTATTGATGGTTTGAGTTATTTTATGTACCTTAAAAATACAAGTATCTAAAATTGTTTTAATGTCATCACTTATCATATTATTAACTTAGAAATTGAGTATAAAATAGTAGCTATGAATTATATTTGCACAATTTATACTCGATGGTACTCTATTGTACTATAATATTATACTGATACATCACATTTCTTTAAATTTTATTTATCGAATAATTTCAACAGATTTTTGACTATATTATGATTTTAGATAATTTTCAGACATCGAATCGGTTGATTCCTTACGTTTAGTTATTTTGTTTGTTTTACTATAGTGCAACTGCGTGAGAAAAATATCTTCTTTTTATTGGTGCTTGTAAAAGTGACAACGTCGTGTGTCCGACTACGACTGCACTATAGCCAGAACCCCGGATAAAAAAATGTTTAAAAAAAATATTGAAACCATTAGCTTTTGTAGTTTATTGCAAACTAAAACATCTAATACGTAGTACTTGACAGCACTATTTAAACGCGACCGACTGGCTGGACTAATGGCTTATTTTTACTACTTTGGCGTATGACACTAATTATTTATATTCTAATTTTAACACTACAATATTATTATTGTACAATATATTTTATAACATTTCTAACCTGCCGCGGATAGCATGACGAAGTTCTCTTTGTTTGAATTTTGGCGTAGTCGAATTGCTCGAATAATACTAATAAAAAAATCACCGTGGACATCACGAAATTGAAATAATTAGAAACGCCAATTTCAAAAACAGTGAAGACTATTCGTCACTAAGTATGTCATTTGGGATGTGGATGGTTTACAAGAGATTTTTTTTTTCGGAACTGTTTCGTTCGAATATTGAGTGTGCTGGGGTCAGCACGTTCTTCTTGACACTCGCAGTTCTACGAATTGCGAGTACTACTGTGCGCTACAACGGCTTCGAATTGTCTACATAATTTTAGCTTTTATAATTAATAAGGATTGATAAGCGCAAAATATTAATATTATCTTATTTATCTTTTGCTGCTAGTCAAATTCACGATACTGACATCAATATATTTTGTCTGTAAATTATTATATGAATAAGCTACAAAACTCACTCGGAAAGCTATAGGTATACATAGGTACAAAGATACTCGTTAAAATCGTGTATTATACCTACTTAAAACGTGCATCATAAATACATTTTGTTAGTCTCGTCTTATTTTATATAACTGTTGATCTAGCATCGCATGTTCATTTTTTATTTTGAATTATTATGGGCGTAGGAAAAAGGATATATTTCGGCACCACAATATTGTTATTATCCCATTACTTACCTAAACTATTATTACTGATTTTTATATTAATGTGTAATACATATTATACATAGTATAAGGGTTTTTTTTTATATAAATTAGCGCGAAATTTTGTCATTTCTTACGGCTTCGATAATATAGAGTATTTTAAAGAAGAAAAAATAGCCAACCAAATAATTGAAATAAGATAGCATTTTAATTATTACGTAAACTGAGGGCCAAAAATAAGCGTCCCCAAAAATTTCGCCAGGCGTGATAAATTATAATAATTATAATATATTGTATACCAGGAAAAAAGTAATATTTTTAATTTAGTATGCATATTCATTAGAGATTATCAATTGTAGTTCTGCAATAGTCCAATATAGTTTGCATATTATTATTATGTAGAATAATAATAATAAAATACGTTATGCGCATGCACCTATCGGACGATATGACGAGTTGTAGCCGAAAAAATATTTCTAAATACATTTCAAGTGTTTAAACTTATTATCTTGGCATTTTATTGAATTAGTAGTCAGATATTTAATATAGAAATACGTATTATCTTAAAATGAATTTTAATATACATACTTATTATTTATGTGTAATTATTTGCGGTTATTATTTTTTTTATTAAATTTATTAAAAAATATAAATGCTTTTCTTTGCATATTATATTTTATATACAAAGACAATTTGTAATTAGAAAATAAAATTTACATTTTTTAATTTTGTATGTTTTGTTCGGCTATCGACAAAACCAATTTATATCCACCTATCCATTAAATGCCTCTATTTTATTGTAGTGTGTGTGTGTTAATCACAATGTGATGTTGATAATTTTAGTAACCGTTCCGAGAGGCGACATCGTCATTCAATACGGAACCGGCGTCCCCTTGGAAATCACCTGCGTTTTAGATCCCGATAATGAAAAAGTGCGAAACCTGTTTCGGAATGACACCACTGACGGCAGTAAAGCCAGTACGCCGAGTCAGCGGATCATGTTCTACAAGAACGCCGAACGCGTGTCCAGACAGTACATTACAATTATCAATTCAACGGCGGCTCAATTGCACATCTCAGATCCGCCAGCTAGCCGAGATACCTATTATTGCACGCTGTTACTTGACGAACAACTGCGTCCTAATCACGACTACGATAATAGCAGCGATGCACAGTTATCCACGCAGTCTAGCGATTCGCCTACGTTTCCTACCCAGCCGCCGACGAGCTTAGAAACCAGTGGACCCCCTTCGCTGGTATCGCAAGCATCGGAAGTCGGGGTGTGCCTCAACAGCGTTGCCGTCGGATGTGAGTTTTCCATTTTTTTTTAAATACAAATAGTTATTTTAGTAATTATTTGTAATAAAAATCGTTGTAAACCGTAAAAAACTATAATACGTGTATACGCGTGTTCCATTGCGAAAATTAATTTCATATGAATTTATTTCGATCAAAATTCCGATATAGCGTTTTATAAGTGTTTAAAAATTGCTTGGGATTAAAATTTATCGGACGGGATGGCAGCTATAATAATAATATTAAATACACCAATTATTTAAATAAACTTTCAGCTCGGGATGAAATATTGCAGTTCAAGTTTATTGTTTAAGTGCTGCAGTAAATACAAATATTTTACCGTTTATCATAGTTGAAGTGCAATCGTTTAAACTGTTATTTTTTTATCATTAATCGAGACTGATATGTCTCCTTTGAATGATTATTTAATTTTAATTATTTATCTTAATTTTATTTTTCTCGAGTTAAGTGGATTATTAGCATTATTAATATAAGCTAAACACTTCGCTATTTTCAAGTACATTGTTTTATTTTAAGAGTTTTTAAATATTTTTATACACACTTAATATACAGCGAGGTTGTATTTCCTTAAAAATCTCATTTTTTTTTAAATTTTAGTTCCTATAATTGATATATTATATTATAATTTATATATTTGTGTAAATTATGCACATACCTATTGTCATTGATTATACATAGTGAACAAAAATATATAATATAATCAATACTACTTATACAGAAATAACAATTACTTTAATATTTTAAAAATATTGTTTTTTAGATAAGCCGGCTATAATTACAAATTTTTCTTGTATATCTGATAATTGGGTAAGTTTGACATGTAATTGGACCAAACCAGAGAACCCAATTAAAACATCATATAAGTTATTCTTCAGATTACCTGGTCGTGCTGGAGGCAGGTAATGTATAATAGTAATTTATATAGTTGGGGTTAATAACTAAACTACTTTTTCCTATAATATAAAGTATCTTTCTTTTTTTTTAGAACTATTATAAATTGTCCTAAGGATTCAGATTCCAGAGAAAATACTTGTTATTGGGATTTCACTACTACACCAATATATAGACAACCATACGAATATTATTATTTTACACTAATTGGTGATAACATATTGGGAAACTCGACTACAACTATTCGTTTTCATCATTATGCCAATGGTATATTATATATACTGCTTACATTTTATTTAACTATGAAATACAAATGTATTCTGTTAAAATTTTACGTTGAAATAATAACTAGGTATACATTTATTAAAAAAAAAAAAAATGTTTTTATGTTTGATTTAGTTATCCCCGCCAGTCCTATTAATATTACAGTGGTAGATAAAACTCAATCTAGTGCCATGCTAAGGTGGTCTGTAGGCACAATGACTGCCTTTCCACGAGAACTAATTCATAAGATCGAATATAAATCTCAATGGGATTCCAATCCTGAACATTGGCATGTAAGTGCTCGTGTATTTTCCAATAAAAATAACAATTATACTATGGTAACATTTATTTTTCGCAGTCTGTAAATGTGAGTGACGTTTGTAATTCGTCATCAACGTCCAATCAAACTAATTCTTATTTAAATTGTCGAGAACGTGACACAGACTATTATTATTTTAATGTAACCGATTTAAAATACCCGTTCACGCATTACGATTTTCGAATATATGTACGTTCTTCAGTTGCTCGTGGGGAGGACAAATGGTCTCCTCCTGGCTGTATAACTTTGAAAACCAAGCCTTCAAGTAAGTTAATTTATATTTCTATATCGTTACGCGTAGTTTGCACAATATGATAATAAATTTGATTAAACTTAATCATTTAAATAATATCTATTTTTTTCTTCATCAATATGATTTAATTAATATCATAATATTGTAATAATGCCTATAGTACCTAGAAGACCTCCACGAACTGATGTAGGAAGCTTTGAATGTGTAACGTCACCTGTTGATAAATCCAAAAGAGACGTTTTTATTTATTGGCAGAATATTGAGGACAACGAGAAATGTGGTGAATTATTTGAGTATCGTGCTTACTATACTACCACAACTTCAGATAATAAAACCCTGTTAGTACTATTTTTCAATCTACTTATTTATTTTAATTTATTACTGAATTAATTTTTGAATTTAAACTTGTTTCACGATACAGTATTCACCGCAGTAACGAAACATATAAAAATTATGCCAAGTTTGAAGGACTCAATACCGACATTGGGTACAATTTTACTGTGTATTCATCAAATAAAGAAGGTTTATCAACCGAGTATTCAACAATTTTTGTTCCCAGCGAATCAGACAGTAAGTACACAAATGTAATTTAAAATTGTTTGAGTAAGTTTTAATGTTGACTGTGTTATTAGAACTTGACGAACCGTTATCGTTTACAAAAATGGCATTTGATGAACGAGGTGTATTTGAACTTTCATGGAAAAATGCTAGTAGTCAAAAATCATTAGCAGCTAATCAAGTTAATGATTATACAATATTTTGGTGTGAAAATGATAAGGACCGTCCATACCAGTGTAATGTATGTACAATTTATTAAATATATATGGGAATGGGTCACGTTATGTTCGAATGTTATCTGATAATAATTGTATTTGTTATTTCTTTATAGGTACTACCATTCTACTTTATTTTATACTATAATATATTATTTGATAAACTTACTAATATTACACTTTTTTTTATCCCCATATATATAAAAGTTAATTTACATTGATACCTACTTTTATTAAGTTAAGCTATAACTTGTATTCAAATTATTTCGTCATCTTGCTAATGGGTTTTATATAACAAATTTATTTATAAAAACAAATAAATAAATAATCACAAAACAATAATTTTAGTAAGCTGAACGTAAATAATCGAAGTACATTAACATGTATTGTTTATTGACTTTAGTTAATTAACTTAGTCAACATTAAGAACATTGAGTTATAAGTTGATGGCAAACAAACAATATATTAGAAATTAAAAATTAATTAGGAAAAAAGTATTAAGAGGATATGACAAAGCACTTTGTTTTCTCTGTGACTCATGCGCGACCTAGTGAATTGGTGTTCAATAGAACCAATCTGGTGTTGTTAACTTTAATATTAGAGTTTACCGAACTATTATCTAACTTTAAGATAAAGAAATTATCTGTGTCTTTACATTGACTTTTTTACGATAATTAAATTTTTTTATGCGCAAGTTAGGAATATGTAAAATATTACAATTTAAAAATGCAGAAAAATTGAATTATCGTAAACATCCAAAATATGAATATAATATATATAATGTTATTAACTTTAAGTTTACTAATAATATGTCAGTTCACTTAAATATTAATAAGCTTACAAGAAAAAGCTGGTTTTCCTAAATGCAAATTTGCCATATTTTGCACGGGTCAAAGAGAAAAAACAAATAGTGCTTTGGCATCCTCTTAACTTACCACAATTAAAAATAAGTTGATTAATTTTTTTTTAATTGATCACCCAAGACACAAAAATTGATTTTTTTTAAATAATACGAAACATTTTGTTAAAAATACATTCTACTAAGTACACATTTATATCGACATATGCATACTAAAAATTAAAGTGGTTTTGGCAATTACACGTTTTAATCAATAAATAACATTAATTTTTTCATTTTATTTAAAATCTGTGTACACTGTACAGCGTGATTAAATAAAATAACAAGTAAATAATTGTTTTAACTATAGTTATAAAAAATTATTAACATGATTTTAACTTAACTTAAGTTATTTTAATAGACACTTTAACTAGTTGAGTTAAAAAGTAACAACTTTTTAACTACTTCCTATTAACACCATATTCATTAATGTTATTATGAAATCTTAATAGTTTTAAAACATTAACCTAAAAATTTAATATTTTCAAACATGACAATTTTTAACACTATTATTTTTGAATATATGACCCCTACCACCCTAAAAAAAAAAAAATAATATTTATATTTATAATTTTCATCAATTGTGATTTTTATGTACAGGGTTATATGAATTGGATGCATATACCAAGTTCAGAATCTTGCTATAATATTACTGTATCAGATCATATGAAAATTTATCAATTTGCAATAAGCGCTAACAGTCAAAGCACACTAAAGACTGGTGTTACTAGTGTTTATCAACCCACTTATACTAGTAGTGGGATGGTATGGGCATCATGTACAGTACTACATAATAAAAGTATAAACATAAATAGTTTATTTTATTCATTAAGTTTTTAATTTATAGATTTTAATACTGTATTTATACATTTTTTTAAATTAGTCGTTGGAAAAATAAAAAACGTTTGGGTAAATATGATTGGCTCGACATCTATGGAATTGAGATGGAAACTCGACTGCTCCGATAGAATAGGTGCAGTTCTAGGATTTCGTATATTTTACTGTCCTGTAGTATCCATAAATAATTCTGCGTGTAAAGGTAAGATATTTGTTCTGATTATATATTATTAGTCGGTAGAAAAAAAAATTAATCATTATGAATATATTTCGAAGTATTTAAATATAAATTAAAGTAAAATTGTCGTAATTAAATTCTTATTTCTACATCAGTAAAAGAAAATATGTATTATTTATCTACATACTATTCTATAGGTAGTATGATATAATTAATTTTTATATGAATTAAATTTAAATTTAAACTTAGAATAATAATTCTATAATAAAGTTATATTATTACTTAATAAAATGTGATATTCATTATTTTTTTATTTGTAAATTATATTTTAGAACCTATGTTAAATAAGACTGTTAGTGGTGAGATGGCACAAGATAGCAGAGGAATAGCAAGCATTACGGATCTCAAATCATATACTACATATATGGTTACCATTGCATTAATCACTAAACATGGCGAAGGGTTACATAGCGATCCTTTGCTCAACACCACTTTAGAAGGAGGTATATTTGTGTATTTGGCATATTATTAATTCTAATTCAATTTTTACTATCAGAATAATTTTGTTCATATTTATTAATTTATGATGTTTAATACTTAGCACCTGATATTCAAAATCTTATTATAAATGTCACGAGTTTGACCAATACGACCGTTTCTCTTCAATGGTCGCCTCCTAAATTCACGAATGGTATTGTCCGTTACTATCATATCTATTATTATTTGGACGACATATTACAGCAACAGGATTTGATTGATTCATTCGATGAACAACAAGTCATAAATGAACAACGCCGTGTTACAGTTCATGACACGAAGGTTAGTATTTTAATTTATATATAAAAACATGTCAATATTTATTTTTCATAACATTTTGAGAAAAAAAATCAAAAAAAGTACATAATAATAAAAATAATAAAATAAAATCAATTGTATTTTATAGTGTCGTCTGGAACACCTTGAAAGTTACAGAAGCTATACAATTACCATTACAGCATGCACAACAGTTTGTTCAGAGCGTTCACTTCCCATAAAAGTGCGAACGGCTGTAGGACGTGAGTTAAAAACTTTAAAATTATACCAATACGATTTAATGTTATAATTTATAATCTATACATATTTATATATAGTTCCAGGAAGGGTTCCTCAACCAACTTTAAACTATGAAAACAGCACTAGGGTAGCTGTATCTTGGCAGAAACCCGTGAAACCGGCTGGTCCGGTCGATTATTATGAACTAATTGTAGCGCATCACAGCGGACCCACAAATTCACAACAAACTACTACAAATGGCGGTTCGTCTTCACCCACCGCTTTAGCTTCCACTCAAATACAAGAAAATCCTAACAATTTCTACTACCGCAGCAATTGTAAATATCATTGTACTCAATTTTAGGTTTTTTTTAATAGGATTTAATTAGTTTTTTTTATTATTCATCTAGCAAATGTGTTCCGTGTGCCTGTTCCCGATTGTAATAATGAACAAGATAGGGGTCAACAAACGTTTTCATTTGCTGTAAGAGCTGTGAATAACAATCCACTCGATCCTCATAGGCCATATTATGGCCAGTGGTCGACTCCTGGATCGGTCAATTGTGTGCTGCCAGGTAATTTTCAATGAACAATTTCTTTTAATATATTTCAAATTTTCATACGAAGATATTTAATGAATTATTAAAAATATAATGTGCTTATTTATAAAAACCAACGTTTGGAAAAATATCAATTATTTTAACGCTATGATATTGGCAATAATAACATGTAGGTATATATTTCGATTAACTGAAATCATAAATCTTAGAATAAATAAAGCTTAATATATTTTATAATATTTGAAAATAGAAATATCTTGTATCTGAATACAAGGTTGTAAAATATAAAATAGTTAACAGATATTCTCAAAGACGCAAACGTCGAAATTTAAATTAACGTAATATTGGTTAACAAACTTTTGTTCTAAACGTTAAATAAATAAAATTATGTATAAAATGTACAGTTTTGTTCCGAAAACATTGATTGATTCAAAACGTCCACCATTAAGTTTGAAAAAATAAAATTACTCTCATTATTGAATTTATTTTTTCCTTTTGTTAATGCATATTTGAACGATACAGGTTCAGAAGAATTTATTGATTTTACAATAATTGTTTTTACTATTAGTAGTTAAGTAGTTAGTACTTAAATAGATTTTTTAAGGATTTATTTTTATGTGTTCCAACATTTTTAGATTCTGAGCGGAACGATAAATATATTGATTTTATGTTTAAAATGTTAGCATTTATTTATTTTTGCTGAAGACACTTTCTAGTAATTCTTAGATTTGATATAAGTAGCCTATGTACAAATTAAAATCTATAATACATGGTCACAATATTATTTATTATAAACGTTTTAAATCGGAATTTTGACGACATTCATCAAAATCGAAAAAATTGAAAATTCATACTTGAAATTTGAAAATTTAATTCGAGGTCCTTCATAATAGTTGCTACTTATTTAAAAAAAAAAAACATGAAGTTACCCTAATATAACAATGTTTTATAGGAGGATCTAAAATTTAAAATTTAACGAAATTAAATATACGTATAAATAATGACTTATTATCAAAAGATGTTCTTTTTTCGTTATAATCAAAAACAAATAATCGTAGATATTATAATATACATTTTATATACATGAAATAATTTTCAAAATATTTTAGTTGAACATCATTTATTGATAAAATAAAACGTTTGAAAATGTAATACAATGTTCCGCATAAGTTATAAATAACCATATATTTATATGGTATATTTGTATTATTATACATTGCATACTGCGAATATAATTATAATAATTATATTATCAAATTAATTATAATATAACCCAAAAATACAATATTATACAATAAATAATAATGAGTATATGAAAATAATTACTCGTTATATCTTCACAGTAACGTCACAGTAGCATCTTTATTAATAAATATACCAATTTTATTATAAGGCGATAATTTATTTAATTTTATATATCTAAAAATAGATGCACATTGTTGCGTGGGTCGAATGAAAAAACTTTACTGGTCGTTTTGATGACTTATTTTTTATTTCTATAATATAGGACGTACGCGATACACTAATAAAAAAGTTGTATATTGTTTTAATTTCGTGAACCGTCCGCAAAAAGAATAGGGCCGGTCTGGGTCGCCGATCCACACCATGATTCCGCAGGGCATAGCTTCAGTGTATTGTTATAATAGTACCCACTCTGACTAGTCAGTTTTGTACTATAATATAAACCTGGGTTGAGATGCAAAGGCACTTACTTTTTTCCGGCTTTTGCCTAGGGCTACTCACTACATTTAATTTACGTGGTATTTATCAGTGTAATTCTGACAGTAGGCTCTTTTTGTACTATAAAACGGATGTAAAATGTCACTATATATAATATTAATTTAAAACTACTCGTGAATCTATGCTATTATATTTCATAAACAGAACATTTAAACACCTAATATCTGATTGACATAGAAATAATAATGTGTACAAACAATACAAAATTGTATGTTGTTGGTTTTTGTTTTCATAATATGTAAATTTATTAATTTATTTAATTTTAATTAGTTACTTAATTTAAAAGTTTTTAAATTACAACAAGCATTGACAAATAAATTATAATTTTAAAGCTGCAAAAGATCTTGGCTTCAAACATGACTAATTTAATTATATCATTTTTTTTTAAATTTAAATAAATAAGTTCTTTCACATTTGTTGTTAATCGAGTGCATTAATTATTGCATATTAACGCTTTCAAATACATTATATTTATACATAATATTAATCGTCTTGAAGTACATTAAGCCCCAGTCCTCAATCATCTGCAGCCTCAACTAAACAGTTTTTACGACAAATTTTAAATTGCCCTAGAAGTTATAGCTTGAAGACAATTTATCTGTTTGCTGCATTATTATAAAGTACCCTAATAAAAGAAAGGGTAGGTATTATTTTTTCACAGTTATGAAGATATATATTTTTTATTTTTATAATTTAAAACAACAATTATTCAAATGCTTTTAAGTGAGTAAAAAGTAAATACTGAGTCCGCAGTATACTTATCACGTTAGATATAAATATTAATAAAATGATTTCCATGTAAGGTTAACTATTATACTATTATAACGTATATATATAATTTTATTCGACGGTTGAAAAACAGATTCAACATTGTAAAAATTTACAGTTTTAGAATTTAAGAGATTAAAAATAAATTTGATTGTAGACTACACGATAAACAAAATTATAAAATAAACAAATAAGGAACAACCAAACAACATACACTCTCCGAACGTGCAATATAATATAATGCATCCTGGTATAAATCAAATTAAATATATGTGTTATAAACTTATAATTTATTAACTAAGCAATTACACGATATAAAGTATTACGCGTATATATTTATCATTTTAAATATATTTAAAAAGTCAAAATTACTTATTACTTTTTGTTGGATTGCCTCCAAAGCCGTATGCAGATGCCAGGCCGTTGTCACTGTAGGTGTGTTTTCCTAGTTGTTACTAGCTTAGAATAAAATTGTTCGAACAACTAAACAACACTAAAAATCCATTAAAATAACTTATCTCAAACCCTAAAAAGAAATATCTAATATTAATTTTTATGATACTTATATCATAACTATTTGTATTATTTCTGACCTTATAAAATATATCAAAATATAAAACGTATATAATTATATAGCTTAATTATCTACTAAATTATCGAAAAATAGGGCCGTACAAACGGACACAAGCATGCTCCACTTCGTAAATACTATACTAAACACGCTTTGGTTGGAAATTAATTATTTATAATCATGACGAAATTGTTTTATTTTTTAAAAATATTAACGGTAAATAAAAACCTATATTATATCATATGATATTTAAAAACAAATAAAACGTTGTCTCGATGATTATTAGTATTATTATTTTGAGTACATAATTTAACACAACCAGTGTTTATATAGGTATTAAACTATTCCTGTACCATTTTAATATTATATAATCTAATAATAAAATATTTTTAAGATATTTTTTTAGATTATAATTCATTAGTAAATAAATAGTTATTTACATTAATAATAGGTACTTTACTGCTTACTAAAATGTAATTTCATAATATATCTCGAAACAAACATCATAATATGAGTAGTCGGTTTCTCAGATAATTCCTTAGTGATAAACATTTTCTTAAACACATATTTAAATCAACCCTGAGTAGTACAAACATTTTCATTGTCATATTGACTAATTTCTATTTGATTTGTTCTCATACTTTAATCTTATAATAATACATATTTAATGCCCGTTAAAAATTAACCAATATTATATTATTTAAGTCTTAAGATATAATAAATATACTTGTTTTAAATTCATATATTATTATTAATTTTTTAATACACCTAACAAACTACTTACATTTAATCGTTTTTGTGTTTTTATTTTTATTTGTATTTGTACCATTACAATGCAATGAGTATTGTAAAACTTATATTGGTTAGACCTATAATATTTTTATAACATAATATGTCGACCAATTGTTTTTTCACTATATTATTTTTCTCTATAACTAAGTTATTGTTGTTTTTCCTTAGGTCTTCCTCTAGCGCTTCATTTAGTCATATGGTCATGTTTATTCATCGTTTTGTCCACTGTTTCCACTTACTGGGGTAACAGGTAAATTTCACATTTCTGAATAATACTTGTTATATTGGTGTCAATATCGTTTAACTTTAATATTATTTTAATGTATATTTATTTGTGTTCATAAGACTCTGGAGAAAATATAAAGTGATGCATAACGTAGAAGTAGTTCTACCACCCACGTTGAACATCAATTTTAAATTTGTAAGTATTTGTCTATATTATTATATGCAACGAAACTTTTGTTAACATAGATACTCTCTATATCAATTTTTTTATATTGTTCTGTCGTGCGTTATTATAAAATGTATTAATATTATATCAAATTCACTCTGAATAATTACTATAGAATAATTTTAAACTGCTTAAATTCGTAAGGTAGAAAATAAGAAAATTGTCGTGTAGATGCGGTTAACTCAAATTTGTATAGTTACTTTATACTTTTTTGCCAACGGTATTGTGCCGCTTTGAGAAGTATACCACAAAATTCGTATTTGTGGTTCGTCAAATATATTTTACCCGGCAAGATTTCGATAGCAATAACGGTTATGGCAGTATATAGGTAATAATTATAACGTTCTACGGTCCCTGCAAATTACTGCCTTCGAAAGCTTTTCACGGCATATCGCGACCACAAGCCAAACAATGAAGGCGGTATATTTAATTATTATAGTTTTGCCAAGTCATAGTAAATTTAAACAACGACAGCGATATAATTACCGTCATTTTACTTCCATAGTTACCTATGAGTTTCGACAAGGCGCTTCATTCGTACTACCCTCGTCCACATGATAGACATCGTGTATTATACGTATTGCGATAATTTGTCTAATTCAACTCGCCCATCAACGTTTTATTTTTTCATACACTATTTTTACTCTGTTGGCCATTTCACGAAATTTTCTCGTTATTATATTATTTTCTCGTTATGATTTTATATTAATCACACGCCAATCTGCTACAGGACCATTACAACAACTTTGACGAAAACGTATTGGACTCGGGTCAACACTATTACGTGGAGGACGGTCACATTATTTACGAAAACGCTCCGATTGACGTTGACGCCACCACTATTGCGTTCTACAACGGAAATTCGTCCGGGTCCAATCGCCGCAAAAACAGCAGCGTCAATGCTAGTGCCGAGCGTCTGCCGTCGTCACGATGGAGTCCCGCGACGGCTTCGACAACCATTACGGTGGCCGACGACGACGACTCTTCGTCCAGCAAACATCAAGTGATTATATTATTATTATTATTATTATTATTATTATTATTGTTAGATATTATCAAGACTATCGATTGCGCCGGGAAATAAATTGTTAAATGTCCCTATATTACAGCTATATGCACTGATAATTAGCAAAATATACTCAAACGTTCAACCTCTAAAAGCAACTGCTTTGAAACTAAATTTTTTTTTCTTAAATAAAATTTTGAAATGTTAATCAATAATAAACTGAAAATTATTTTCAATTTATAAATTATTAAAAACTATGTATACTACTTTTGTATATTAAGTTTAATGGCTTAATATTTATTTATTTTCAATTTTTCTAAAACAGTTATTGAAATATGAAAATCATGGTTAATTAGAATAATTTTAAAAAATGTAGTTGGTATAATATATTATTATGTCCAAGTAGAAAAATAGAAATTTAGATATAAAATTCGATCAAAACTTATTATACTTACTGCCCACAATTATAATTGGAGATATATCGATGTATTTCTAATATATTTCCAACAAATTGGCTAAATAATATTATATTATAAGAATATGGGGTGGATTAGTGATCATAATTCTAAACATATTTCAAAATCATGATTCCGTATTTCAATACAAACTTGTATTAGTTGTACTCATAAAAAATTCTAGATATTGAACTTATTTTGAACTTTGAATATTGCTTAATTCTTCATACATCCTAAAATATAAGCCAATAACCAATCGAATGAGTAAGTAACGATGATATTTTATGCTAGTCAAATGTTAAAATAAAACTTTTAGTTAAATTTAAAAAAAAAGGGGAAAAATGGAAATGGAAATTACAATTTTAAATATATTTATAAATTAAAAATTGATTGATAATAATAATTTTGTTATGGAATGGTAAAATATTGTAATGACGTTTTTAAAAATATTGATTAGTGCTTAGCACAGCGCTTTCAACCGTTATATTATAAAAATGTGGATATCTGCATTCTACTGCAACCAATTATTCCTATATAAACTATAATACGACATCGAACAATCTAAAATACGAATGAGTAAAGAAATTGCCTATACAGAAAAAATTGTTTTAAATTGAATACTCATATAAAAATCAATAAAAAAATAATTATTTTAATGTGTATTTAAACCGCATTTTAATTTTAACATAATGACATATATATTAAACTTTTTATTCCTTCCCTTTTGGCTGAACTTGCTTACCTGACTTAGTACGTACCTAACATCTCATGACTCATAACCGATGAAATGCTTTTTGTCATTATTTGACAGCTCTACTTAATTATTGTTGTGGATTTGTATAACTTATAATTGGTATATATAATAGAGGGTATTATTTGCAGGTCAATTATGTTTGCTTTACTAGATCTGTTATTTAAATTAATCCGTCTCAATACATAGGTTTTTTCACTGTATATAATTAAATCCCCAAGATAACGTCATTTGTTGTTGGAAACAATATTCAAAATCCTCACTGTCTAAATAAACGAATCGACAAACATTCAGGATTATTCCATAAATGTCCCTCAATTTATTAGTCTAAATATACATTGAATGTATAAAATTCGAGCATTATCTCGCTGGATGTAAATATCGCGACGTACCCGTATTATACATGCCAAGGTGTATTTATTATATTTATTCTTACAAAAATAAAAATTAAACTTATTTTGATTATTTATAAATTTAAAATTATTTCACATGTTTCCTTACACAACAATATGCGAACTACGATGATTAACAATAATAATAATATAGTACCATTTTATACAAAAAAAAAAATGAAAATAAAATAAATTTCAATTTGTTAATGATTATAAAACGATTTATAAACATTTAAGTTAAAAATTCAAATCATTGTTTTTTAATTACAAAGGATTCCTCATAAGTTAAGTTTTGCTTATTGCGATTCATCAGAAATATTAAAAATACAGTCATATTTTTTCAGTACGAGTTTAAATCTAGACAAAATTGTATTATTCATGATCGTAGAAGAACAACCTTTTGAAATTGCATAGTAATTATCATTACATTCAATGCATATTGAAATTGTAACGAGATTCCAATGATCCTAATAATACAATTATTTTATGATATGTCGGTATAAATATCGCATAAGTTAATAACAAAATTATTATTATTTAATTTACATGATAATATTTTATAAAAATAAATAACTAACGTCTAACAGTAATATAAATATGTATATTATCAACTATAATATCCTTATAGAAATAGGGTAAGCTCTGGCGGACCGTCCCAACTCAATAAAATAGTTCATATATTATATAAACGAATTCAAATTTAACACATTCGTTATCTATTCAATGACAAGATACATTCGAAATTTATTTTATTTTTTTTTATAATATATTAATAATCATCACAATGTTTTACGGTATGTCATATGATAAAAAAAATATAAGTACTTGATTATTGTTTTCTGAACAACTGTTTTTGGTGGACCAGCACAATCAAGATGAATTTTACCTTCGATTATTTTGCATGACAATAATTGAATTCTATAGAATTATTCTCTAACGGTTAAAGGGTAGTAACTGGGTAAGACGGGGAGATTTAATTTTTCAGAGAGAGGGTGTAAACGCAATGGACAATCATTAAAAAAAAAAAAAATGGTCATTAACTGGTTCTTATTTTTTAATATCGTCATTGACTTTTTACAGCTCATAATGCCATCGTCGTTGCCAAAAACGAAAGGCGAAAGTCTTAGCGACGGCAACAGCGTGAAAAGCGAAGAAGACGAAGTGCTGGAGGTGATTCCGCCCACGGAACCCGTCTTGCCGTTCTTTTCGTTGCCAGCTACGCCAACAATAACATCCGTTCCGACTACCAGCAATACGACGGCGGCACTATGCGGCAGCATCGTCCGCAGCGGTAACGGTTACCAAGGCACCGGTAACAGCGGCTACCAGAGCACCAGCAACGGTTACCAGAGTAGCGGTAAAGGTTACCAGAGTAGTGGTAAAGGTTACCAGAGCACCGGTAAAGGTTACCAGAGCAGCGGTTATGGTTATCGAACCAGTGGTAACGGTTATCAGGGCAGCAACATCTGTCAGGACGTCGCAAAAAACCGATTGGTCGGCGACAGTGTTGTTGCCCCCGCGGCGGTCATAAGTTGTTTTGTGGGCGACCAGCGGCAGTCAAATGATAAAAATCTTAGGCGGTGTGGTGGTGATAACTCATCACCCACCGCTGACGGTGGAAAAGAATTTGTATTCCCCGCCGTGGAATCTATCATTGACGAAAACCGGTCACACCACGAACAGGCGAGTGAATAATTTTCGCTATGACTCTTGAAGGTAGCTTTATAAGTTATAAATGTTATAATATTTTAATTACAATATTAACACGTTGTCCTACCCCCCTCTATACTACCACTAGGTGCGTACCATTTGAGTTCCGTGCTTGAACGATGAAAATAATAACAAACTAATTGAATTAATCTGGCATAAAATAAATATATTCTAATTAAGGGAAAAATTAAATATATCAATTGAATTCACAGATTTATTTTATTTTTATTTTGCCTGTGTTTATTATGTGAATATAGGTATATTGTACATTTTTATAGTAATAATTGGAATAGGAATACCAACAGTGTTTAACACTGCTCATTAGTACATTAACTAAATCCAACTAAAATAAATTATATCATAATTAAAGAAAACGAAATTATATAATAAAAATGTTGCAGCTGTTACACATAAAATAAATATAATTTAAATGCGTAAAAAGCTTATCGCTCAAGTTTTCACCAACATAAGATAATAAATAAATGTATGTATTTATATTATTTTAAACATCTTAATAACACGGCATATTACACATATTTATCAAAGTTGTTGAGTATTCCGAAATTAACATAAATAAAACATTAAGTTTAAACTATTTATGTATATAAAATGTTTATTATAAGCTGTCCTACGTTTGTTAAAAGTAATTGAGAAAGAAAATATTATGGTTTTAAAAGTTTGACAAGACTTGGTTAGTAATAAGATATAGACTAAATTAAAGTATGCTTAAAAAGGACTGAATTAAATTGAAAAGGGTTTATTGGTGGAACTCATTTCATATGCACCTTTATTAACCACTACTACAATCTCCAACAGTTAACGCTCGAAGAGGACGTGTACGGAGAATATTGCATGACCTTAAATTAATCTCATAAATTATAATAGAAATTCGATAAGACTAAATTGACGGCATATATCAATGTCAGAAGATTGTTAAACACAATTCTTAAAAATGTCGACTGTACGTATTATATAATGTTAAAAATTCCTGGACTGGAATAGTGATGCCGGTTAATAATAATTGGCTGTTGTATGTTACGCAATAATATTATGTACCAACTAAAGACGTATAGCAGTAAAAAGCTACTTCCCGTTTCAAAAAATGACATAAATCAATGATTTTTAGGTTATCTGATGATTTAAACTTTTTAGACAACGACTCGTTTGTTGTGGACACAAAAATCATATTTACTAGATCACTGTTCACCTCCATTCCACTCTAACTTCATATTTTACGATTTCAAAATCCGATTACGTAGATCAATAAACTACAAACAATCTAGATATAAATTATACAATGGTCATATGCATACAGTTTTACTGTTGGTTATAAATATATAGGTACTTTTATAATCTACTAATTATCCCCGTACATTTCGTTACTCGTACAAAATGTATCACTGTTAAATTTGGTTGTCTAATGCTAACATTTAACGTGTAACGTGTGTAGAATATGGATAAATAATATTTTTAGTTTTCTTATTTGGTGTATAGATGATATTTCCGACATAACTATGATACATTACATAGCTATCTCGCCCAGTGTTGCTTTTTTTTAACCATTTAAAACCAGCATTTTTTTTTCGAGTGACCTATATTTGAATAACTCGGTGGTAACAAGAATAAAAAAAATAAATATTTTTGTGTGCGTTTTCGCTGATTATTTAAAAAATTAATATCTCTATTTTGCGTTAACTTATAGAATCAGAAATAGGTTTAAAACTTCCGCGATGTGCTCTTTCATTTAAATAAAAAAATCAAAATAATCGTATGAGTAGTTTCAGGGAACATGCGCGTGACAAAGATTTTCATTTTCACATTTATTTATATAGATGAAGCGAAAAATTTGTGTTAAGCAAAATTATTGATCAACATATTTTACCTAGCCGAATTTGTTCAGAGTAAGATACTCATTTCGACCGTTGCAATATAACCGCTTTTAATAATAATATTTTAGTTTCTAATGCATTGATACCCGGGTCATAGCAATCACGTACGTGCCGCGTGATATTACGTCCACTGTAAATTATACAATTATAAACATTTTATATTATATAAAATATTCCGTTTTTGGTACATGGTGTATGTCTCGAGTACCCGCACATTTTTTGTTAGAAGGGGTGCAAAAGTTATGTACAACCCATTATGTAATGTGAAAATAAGACAGCTAGTACTTGAAAAACTATAATACTTATGGATTACACCTACCACGAAACAAATTATTAACAATTGTTTGAACTTTGGGAAACATCATATTATTATTATTATTATCAACATTACTGGGCAATGCTCTGCTCTAATGTCAACTATAATTAATAAACTTAATTGTTTAATGTTGTGAGAATCCGCGATACCGTATATTATACTTAATCGTGTTACGCGTGTAACGCCAGATATACTTACAACACGCATGCGGGTTCGACGTCCTCTTCAGTATTATTTAATAAAAATATGTCATTACACTTGTCGTTTAAATCTTTTATAATATAATGATTGCGGTGAAAGTTTAATTGATGCCTCGATGACAGTCGGGTATAAATATAAAGTTGATCGTACGAAGAGGGCTTATTATAATATACGTCATGATATCGTTCAAGTTGTGTATTGAAACAGTGGAGATTAGGAGATGATGATGAGTACGTTACAAGTCTACGTGTGTACTCTCCGCGGTTTTTTTTTTCTTTAAACATAATCAATCCCTCCCGCGGGCTTATTCTGCACTGTGGTGGTGACAATAGCGGTTGGGAAATTGAGTAGCGCACGACGCGCCATACCCTTCTATTAGTTGATTTGGTCATATTCCATACGCATCTGGACCATCTGGTACGCCCTCGCGAGTTAGTTCTGATGTCCACAAAAATAATGAGATTCTTATTTCAAAATTTTGAATTATTTTTCGTTTTTATGATCACAGAAAAGTGAATTGCCGCCTTGTCGCCTCGACAATAAACAACAATCGCCACTGCAACGGCCGCCACAACAACAAAACCGGCACGACGGCTATTGCGGCAAACAAATGATGATCGCAGCGGCCGCCGTTGCCGGTGCCGCCGCCACCACCACCACCACCAATCTTGGCAGAGTCAACGGCTGCGAAACGACAACGCTAAGTCAACAGCAACAGCTACCGTTGCCGCCGCTACCGTCCACACCGCCACAACAACAAAAACGGCTACAATCGCCGCCTCCTCCGCCCCCGTCGCCGGCGCAACGACAGCAACAACAACCGACGACGGCGACGCTTCTCGCTTCGAGCACCGCGTACGTCATGTTGGACATGGTGACCGCGGCGGCCGAGAAAAAACGACTACTCCACATGGGCGGCGGACGAATTGACTACGGTAAACCCGTCGTCGTCGTCCAACAGCCCGCCGTATCGGTGGACGCCAGTTGCGCTACTTCCACTGCTCAAGTATGAAATAATCGCGCTCTGTCTATAATATTATGTTTTATATCTAATAAAAAAACACATTTTTTCGGTTAGTAAATTATAATAATTACTATTATCACACATTGTGAAGCGATTATTAGAATAATTTATATTATTAGTTGTTACATAATGCTATCAAATTCAATAAAAAAAAAAATTCAAAAAAAAAACGACGTAAAAATTTACAGTTTTAAGAAATTAAAAATAAATTCCAAAATTGAAGTGACCACATAGTATTATAATAATAATATTATGGTAAACGAATGATACCGACTCCTCTCTGCTGTACATATTATATTATTATTTTTTATAAAAATGTACCGTCACCGCCCCCTAAGTGTACATAATATTATTGTTTACTATAGTTAATTATAATAATTATAGGTTGGTGAATAAATAAACAATTAGATATGCACGCCTAACACACATGAATTTTGTGAAAAATGCTCAATCATTTTTAAAAATGTAGTGTACGTATAGATAGTAATAAACAGACGTCTATCAATGTATAATATTATGTTTGACAAATGCCGGGTTCGATAAGTGTTATTGTAAAAAAAGCGATCGGTTATAATAAAAAATGTTGAATAAATCATGACGAAATTAATTTTGAAACACGTCCGAATTGATTGAACAATGTGTCAGTGTTTTTTTTTAATTTATTTTTTAAATGTATTTTCATTAATACCTTAACATCACTGATCAAAGCACTAATAATATACAATTTAATCATAATAGCTGTAGTTGTTATACATACTTAATAACTTTCAAAACTTATAGTGATGTATTATACCCACACTCATAATTATATGTACTGTATATGAGCGTGCGCATACAATTATCACCTACCTTTATTCTTATGGACAAGTAAAATCATTTGTTACGTATAAAAATTGGTATTTGGTGGAGGGTCTCAAATTTTTGTTCTACATTAAGTTAAATAGCGCTCAATTAATTGTGTTCAGTCAACGGTATTAGTACTGTAGTAGGAGTAGTATACACAAGCACTAATTATATGAATTTAAATTATACGGGGTTTTTTTTTATTGTGAGATTTTATATAAGTCTGTTGTCAACGACAGCTTTTGTTGGTCCAATCGTTTTTGACGAAAAGTGAGAGAAACGTATCAGTGTTTGTTACACATACATACATACATACATACATACATACATACATACACACATAAAATGTGTTACTAAAGATTTTCTTTTGTTTCGTACATTGAAATATTGTGTGCTTTTTTTTATCTTTCAAAACTTACCTATTGTAATTTGTATTTCTTTAAATATTTATTGTTTTATAATAACATTATATTTTATTTTTATATTTATTTTATTTCAAGGTACATATTATATATATATATATTTCTTTTTTATTATTTGAAATAATCAGAATAGTATTTTGTTTTTGTTTATACTTTATTATTTTATTATATTGTATTTGTATAATATACATGTAATATTGTCATGGTGCCATAAAGATTGATATTAAATTTAATATTGTCTATTTTTTTTTTTTTTTTATAAATGATTGTTAACATAAGAGGCTTTACAAATTAAGTCAATAACCTATAATTTAATTTAAACAAAAATTCTTTGTGCAATGGTAAAAACTATAGCTAAGAATTTATATTTTACAATTATATTTAATTAGTATTATAGTTTTAACAATATTGTTACTGGTCTCGAAAAAGTCTTAGATATAGTTAGCGCATTATTTTCTCTAATTGATTCTTCCAAAGGGGATAATTCAAGGTGTATCCTGGGACATGTGTACTTTGGGCCCCGTGTAGTGTTATGTTACTTATTGAGAGAAGTTTGTTACATGTACATCGATCAAAAATTAGGGTTTACCTATTCTTGGTTTTTTTTATTTATACTTGTATGAGGTTTGAATGGCCAATTATTTCTCTAGTCGTGATTATATATTTTGTTTGACATCATATATGAGGTAATGAATGTTGTTAGGTTTGGTTTATCAAAAAATAAAAAATAAATTAATCAGAAAAGTTATCAGTTGGATAATATTGCCTAAGTCGCTTTCTATGGAGTTACGTTGTATTATGTTTTTTTGTATGCTTTGGTGTCAGTTGAAAACTTAATTAAACATAAAAAAAAATGTTTTCATTAAACTTTCATATGAGAAATATCAAGTAGGGCATACTGAGGGCTTAAATATGGTATGGAATAATAAGTATTACGAGTTTCGAAATTATTGTTGGAAATGTAATTTATATATTGCTACCTACTAGGAAATGGGTAACATAAGAAGCGAGTCTCGTATCGGTCAATTTTCAGTGAAATGATATTTGGAATAATATATCTGTTAATTTTTACTCAGGACTATTTGTCATGGAGGGATTGGTAGAGGAATTTAAGCATGTTACCAGTAATTTTCCATTTTAAGTACTAGCGCAATGACATTTTTTCACCAGACTCATATCTTAGACCTTATTATTGTTATTATTATTATTATTATTTGTTTATTAATGAAATGTAAGTTGATGTTATAATGTTTGATTATACTATTATTGCCATATTGATGTTTATAACCCAATTTTAAATATTAAAAGTGTTATATTTATGTATGTTGACACGTATATTATAGGTAATATGAAATAATCTTAATACCTTTAAATTGCATTACCGTACTTTTTGCCACAAGAAAAAATAAAAGATAAATATTACTGTTATTTTGTATTATTCATTGTTTGTGATAGAATTAATTAGTGAAACTTTGAATAATTTTTTTTTTTATTGATAATATCAAATTATTATCATTTTTAATATTTTTGTGAATGAACATGTTTCAATAAAATTATACGTTATTTAATGACAAATAATTATATTCTTTTTTTTTTTTTTTTTTGTACAACTTAAAATAATATTATATTCAACAATATTGAGAACGTTCTAAAGGTAATTAATCTCTTTATTGTGATATATCAGTTATTCGGTTGCAGGAATGATATAAAATATAATACCTTTTACCTAACCTAGCCTTTAGAATTATCTGATAAATAAAATAACTATATAATTATATCCGTTATACTCGTAAAATTAACAAACTAACTCAAAATGTGTATAAATAAAGAAAAAATATTTTAAAACTACTAACTAGTATTGAAATTATATTTATATTTTAATTCTCGCATCTTTAAATCTTTGTAACACATTACAAGTGGTGCAGGTTTTACATTTAATGCATGCTATTTATTCTATACACGTTAAGACTCGTGTTAAATCTATAATTAATATTGAAAATTCGTAAAACGTTTTAATAATTGATTATAGTTATTTGGTTTGATAACTACAGTAATGACATTTATTTTATATTAAATTTCAAACAATAGCATCACACCTACCTATATCTAGCAGAATACAAATACATTTTAAAATATACTTTACATTATGTTAATTGTATATTTTAACATGACATTGGTTTATACATTCAGAGTTGGGCAAGTTACTTTATTTATTGTAACTGGTTACAAGTTACTCTAAAACTGTGTTACCAGTTACAAGATACTAGATAATTTATGTTATGTAACCGGATACAAGTTACAGTTATGTAACTAAGTTACATTTAAAGTTAAAATTTACATTGAAAAATATTAAATAAACATATGCATAAACTAACATTTTATTATTATTATCTTTATTGATGGAAAAAACTCCATTTACAAAACAGTATATATATATATGTAGTTGTGTAGTGACACAGATACAATAGAATTAGGTACAAATAATATAAAAATGCACATTCAATGTTATAACAAAGAACATAATTTTAGGTATATAGTTTTATTATAATTTTATAATTTTATCAATTGTATGACGTAACAGTTATAAAAATATTAGATAATCTTCTTATGAAGTGAGTACATTCAATAGGTAAAATAATATAAAATTAGTAATATTTATATAATATGATAATACAATTTAAAAACACAAAATTGAATTTAAAATAAAAAAAGTATATTGTAATTTCTGCTGTCTACTTCGTCCTATTGTATATTATGTACAATATAACTTTTAATCGTAACTATAACTTTCATATTATATTACAGAAAAATGTGTAACTAGTTACAAGTTACAAAAGTAACCGAGTTACATAACTTAGTTACATGTAACTATGATATGCCAACTCTGTATATATTTAGTACTCCACTACACGTGCGCACTGATTTTATTAAATATATACTTATACATGCAATATGTTGTTAATTGTTCAATACCAAAACAACTTTTTAAATAAACCCTTAATAATGTAGAAATATTTTTAAAAAATGTTTATTATGTTATACACTTATACCTAGTTTAAAATTAAAATTATCTTCTTTCTGTAGTCATCAATCCATAGGTTCAACTATTATAAATTATAAGAATAAATTTAATTTTCTATATAAATTGTATGATATAACTGTGTACTTTTACATGCATAACATAAATATAAATTTAGTAGAATTAATTTAAGCATTAAACGCATAACCCAAAAACATTAAATAAAACAAAACCAGAAAATCTCAACTATTGATTATAATGAATTTGTGAATACCGGATACTACGGCATATATGTAGAGTGTAGACAAAACTTAAATACAATGAACAAATAATTATATTAATATTATAAATCAATTTTAAAATTTAATTTTATTTGATATAAGTGAATTATAATGTTATATCCATGATGTATCGACGTATCGTACTATTCGTACTGTTCGATAAATATAAACGTGAATGCGATTCTTTTCAAACACTAATCTTATATTCTCTGACGCTTATATCATGTAAATCAGTATGTAAATGTGATGCATATCTGAAGCTTGAACAGAATGAGGGATTCAAATTATTTAATAAAACTCTCTTAAGGGGGTTGGAATCGCGTATTCGCAAATCGATAGATATTCGATTAGAAATTTATACATCGCTTGTGGTCACGTTACTTGCCTACACTACTGCTATGGTGAAAAGCGAATAGTAAAAGATCATTTGTGTCAGCATCAAATACAAATTTCATACGCGCGTGCACATGTCATTTACGTCGAACTTAATTTATTTAAAACACATTTGATCCAAAAATCTGATATAAATAAACCACGTTGACATATTTAAATTCTGTGTAATTATTAAATTAATTAGATTTTTTTCCAATACGTTAAATATTATGGAAATTAACTTTTAACAGTTAATATTTTACAATATACTATTTTTTATATAAAAATCGTAAGCTAATATTTTTAAAACTTGAGAAATAAAAATAAGATTTAAAAAAAAATATTTATTAAAATATCAACAAAAAAAAGGCTGATTATCTTAAATAAGTGTTTAGAATCAAAATGTAATTTATCCTATTATGTATAATGCGTAACATACATTTAATCATAAAATAAATACGTTTCTTCAGTCACCTTATGAGATACTTTACAACTAATTGAGAGATTTGTATAGACTAATTATTTATTTCAATTGGTCCAGCACAGTGGCGAACTAACGGGGGGATAACCCCCCCCCTGAAATTGTTGGATAATTTAATATATTATAAAAACTAAAATTTCTAGTACCTGTAAATTACTTGTAATGTACTTAGGTATAACAAATTATCCATTATAATAAAATAAACATCGTACATTTTTAAATACTTTTGTAATATTGTTCTATGTAATTCTGATTATAAATATTAAATAGTACAGCTTACATTATCTAATGTGGGTAGCTATGGGAATATGAGTATTTCCACGAAGATATTGTAGATATGGACGTGGACGATCGGTGTAATTATTATGACAATCTTTTATCGTCGTCGTAAAACGTATTTTATTTTGTATGATTAATCATTTAGTATGTTAGCCACTTAAATCTATAATTGACAATCGACCAAAAATTGTTATGCTCAGGTGTCACGTCATCCAATATGTTAATTAAAAAAATTAACCCCCTCCCTCAAAATTCAGGTCTAAGTACGCCACTAGTCTAGCATAATTTGTTAACATAACATTACGGAATTATATAAAAAAAAAAAAACAATTTTGATGAGCAGAGAGAGTTATAAAGCTATAGGTTTAATATTAAATTTTTACCAATCACCATAAACAGAGGACAATTTTGCCTATGCAATATCTTTATTAATTTTTCAATATAACTTTTGTAAAACAATGTAATCAAGATTTTATAAACATAAAAATAAAAAATTATACTCATAGTATTTTTTTTTTGTATGTAGGTACCTACGTACCTCCATAAATGTAAAAAAAAGATGTTGCGCAGTCAACATTTTTCTTAAAGTTAACAATTCAATATTTTAACAAACAAATAATATAAATATTTAAGCGACATAGATTTTAAACAGTTATATTTATTTTTTTATTTTATAATAACTTGAAAATCGTTTTATTATTGATAACTTATAGAAAAGCCAACAATCGAGGTTATCAATCCATTAATCCTTCAATATAATATACGCCACTGACCAGACTTGAATAAAATAGCTTTTGCGTATGATTTGCGCACTTTATCAAATTTATAAACAATAAATCATTATGCAATTGCTATTACTGAAATTTGTTATAAATCGGTAAAATTGATCACTTTGTTGTTTCTAGTTTGCATGTATTGTTATATATATAAACTATACATTAAGTATTTTATGGATAGCTCATTAAAAGGTTTTCGTTCGTAATGAGATTTTAGGATCTGAAAATAAATAAATGAATTTATTTTGCACTAATATAAATCAGTAAGTTTTCAAATGTCAATATGAATTTCATTTGTTTTAGGTTTAAAATGATATCGAAAGACTTACATAATTATGTGTTTTTTTATTCATTAATTTATTTGTAGTGTTTGAAGACTTTTAGGTGAAAAGAAATCCCTAAAAAGTTTCTCGTCATTTCTCAATCGATTGGGTATACGACACAAGAAACTCATTGCAACGGAAAGCAAAAAATGAATGCAATACCGATACGACTTTACAAAACGTCAAAACATAATATTATATATTAAAACTTACGAACATAGTGGATTCTAAATAAAGGTGTGTTGGTTGTATAATGTTATTAAACAATGTTAAGGAAAAACTTACACGAAATTCGTTTAATTTCATAAAATTGGTAATATTATATGCAGTAAAAAGTAAAGGTAAGAATTACACCAATAATTCCAAGGTAGCATTAAAAAATATAAGAGAGAAAAGGGGAAACTGCTCTGGTTTACCACGTCATTGAGTAAATTACTAAAATGTATAATAATATGATACATTTGAATTCAGTGATTAATTGTATAATGTATGATAAAAAAAATCCGAGTTAAAACAGTCTTGTCAGCCTATAATAATACTAAGTTTATTTTATAATATATTTACATAATTTATTTTACCATAGTAATTGGTTATACGGTAATTTGAATAAGTTTTGGTAGAAAACAATATATAAATGAAAATCGTATTAATGTCTGTATACAACTATAAAATATAATAGGTAATTAACGTTAACTTTCGTATATCATTGTTACCAAAACATTACGAATAGTTAATTATTTATATTAAATATTATTAATTATTTTATAACGTTATATCTTTGGGTTTTATTATACTTAATTAAATTTATTGGTAAAAAACTTTATTTTTTTTATGTACTATTGTAAGTTTTAACTGGTTTCAAAGAAATTTTATTATACAACGAGATAATGATATGCATATAAAAAGTTTCACCATCAAAGAAAGTGATTGTTCCGTGTTCGTAAGCTATGTTCATTTCGAATGGTTGAATTATTACTATTAGACAATTTAAATATACTCAGTAATACAAGATGACAGACTGTCACACTACTGTACAAGAATCATTTACATTATTAAATTTAAATTTAATAATAATAATAATAACATGTATTTATCATTAATATAAAAATATATAAAGTCTTTTTATTCTTTGTTTAAATATCTAATATCGTTAAAAATGTCTATAAAAAAAATTATGTTTATATAATTTTAATATTTTTCAGGTACAATATAAACTACTGATAAGAAATCTCATATTACATTTTCAATACTTAACTATCAACATTTTATAAATTTTAAATTGCAAATGTTCGTGATTTTGATGAATTTTGTCGAATACTTATTCAAAATTTGTGCATTTTGCTTATGTATCTTTTATACTCTGAAAATACAATAATAAGTAAAAACTTCTTATGAAGAATCTTGAATTAGATTTTCAAGTTTTTTGACTGAGTGAAAAAATTGTAATCAATATTTATTGAAAACAAAAAAATCAAAATTTGAAATGTCTATAAACTACCTATCAAAATATTTTTAAAATAAAAAAATGTTTGTTAATAAATTATTATCTTACAAATAAATTTTGAGTTTAGGTAACTTTATTAGTCACTCATAACAAATATTTTTGGAAATACGCTCACTTTTTTTTAACTCTAACAATAATAATTTAAATATAATGAATCTATTGCATTAAATTTCCAAACCCTTTATATGAATTTCAAATATGTTATGAAGTATGTTCTAATAAATGATTTATTTTCTTATTAAATATTGGCCAAAAATAACAAATCGATTTTTCATAATTAATAAAACAAAATTCTGACATTAATTTATCAATTTAAATTGTTCACAGGTGTTATTCTCTAAATCTCCCAGATTTTTTTTTTTTAATTAATTGAAAATCTGCTTTACATTCCGAATTAATAATATATGTACAATACTACGATATTTATAAAAAATACCAGATGAATCGTACTAATCGTACTATATCCGTCTCCAGTAATCCATAATTTCCATTTTCCATAACATATCAAATTGATCTGTTCTCTACATTTCTCATAAACTTTTTCCACGAGAGAATAAGAATATTAATTTGTATTTTATTTTATGTAATTCTACTGAACATTACACGTTTTAGATTTGAACGAAATATATTAAAATTATAAATAAATTAAGTACCTGTTATTTACTTGTCAGTTGTCCCTTGAAAAGTTAGAACATTACTGTCAGTAGTTGTTAGACAGTGAAAATTATTTTGATGAATAACATTCACCACTTTACCACAAATACTTCTACTCAAATATAAACAGTAAAAAATAAATGTAAGTAGATACACAATAACCATTATTTTATGAATTTCACATAAAATTTAATATCAAGTATATAAATATACTTGAATACCTATACATACTATATTATTTAGACATTGAATTTTTTTTTTTTTTTGTAAACGTCGATAAAAAAATATCTAAAATACTTAGTCATAATACATTTTTCATAAGCGTTTGCGGTGTTAGAATTTTGTAAAAAATGTGAAAATGTACAATTTATTTTTTAATTAAAAATTCATAAAAATTGTTTATTTTATAACTAAAATTTAAATATTTTATACAATATTCTTCATAAATTTTTCTACCAGCTGTATAATAAAAAAAAATTACATAATTTATTTATAAACGTTTTAAGTAAAAAAAACTATTATTCTTCAAATGTAATAGGTATGTTTCTATAGTTCAGAAACGAATAACTATAAAAGATTCTTAAGATTCTTTAATTTTTTACCAAATTTGTATTTTATCATTATTAATACATTATTATAACTATTTTAAAATATTAAACATTTATAAATGCAATTTATTTTTACAAACATTTAAAGTTCAAATTTTGACAAAACTCGTCAGCATAATTTTCAAATTATTTTATAGTTAATATTTATAAAATGTTATATTTTTATAAATAGTACTTGTAAATGTAATAGAACATTTTTCATAAATATTTTATATTAAAACCAAAAATTAAAAATAATTAGTGATGATCAAAATTGGTCTTGGTGACTTGGTCTTACGGTCTTGCAAGACTTGCTACAAGACCAAGACTAAGATTAAGTATGCAAAACTAAGACCAAAACAATACAACGTTGCAAGAATTTTGCATTCCCCCCTCCCCCGAAAAATGCATTAGCGTATCTAGATTTAATTAAATATTTTATAGTAAAAATAAGAAGAAATGATCTTAATTATTGTTTATTAAATTTTATTGATAATTCGAGGAAGTGGCGAATTATTGAAAAAAAAAGATTAGAAATAAATGGAATTAATATTACAAAATAATATAGATATTTCATACTGATTAGTAACTACTGGTAAATGATTTTATTTTCTCAAAATCGATATAGACAACGAAAGTTGTCTTGTTAATAGATAATTCATATCAATAATGCACTTCTATTTTGAATCTAAATACTAATAATCGCTGGAAGCCATTACTGTAGGTATCATTTTGATTATAAGAACGTTTTTATTTACACTCGTTTATATGATATTGTCGTATTTGATATTGTGTACCTAAACTAGTGTATATACAGCATGACAGTTTACTCTATCTAGTAACACATTTAAATTATTGTAGATACATAAAATTTTTATTTACTGATATTGTATAATATTAAAAAAAATAAAATAATTTTACATTAAAATGCCTAATTAAAAACTTTTTGTAAAAATAAAACGTTAGGTACACGATTTATAAACATTATAATGATCAATAATATTAGAATTACTATAATATTTATTATAAACATAATAGGAACTTACAAACTTAATTTTGTTAATAAATTGATTCATAAAAATATATGAAGAAAAGTAAAATTATATAAATTATAAAAATGTAATTTAAAAGGTACGAAGTTTTAAAATGAGTAAAATAAAAATTAAATGTTTAACTTGTTTAATATTTATCTTGAAATTATTAATAATATTATATTATGTATTGACTTGTAGAGTTTCATCTTAGAGGTCTTAGTAAAAAACCTACACAGCTATTATAGCCCTATAACAAGTATTTATTTATTTATTTTTACATAAATGCTATGAAAATAACAAGTCTTGCATTCTTGTAAAAGTCATACGCAAATCCAAGACTAATACCAAGAACAAGACCAAGACTAACACATGTGTATCCAAGACCAAGACTCAGTCTGACATTTAAAGTTTTGGTCTTAGTCTTGTTTTGATCAACATTATTCACTTCAATTACTACATCTATTACAGTGACCCATTATGGACACCTACTTTATTATAACAAAGCGAAATCCGCTTGCAGCCTACGTTTTTATTTATTATTTTACTTAAGTAAACATTACAAATTTTTAGCTATATTCTAGTAATGAACTAATAAATATTAAATAATATTTTTTTATCGATATTTTCATAATTTTCAAATTATTTTATAAAATCTTATTCTTTACACTAATCATTGTGATCGTCATGAAAATATTTTTTTTGTAAATAATAGGTACATGTCTTCTTTACATTTGCAGATTATTATTGAATTCCAAAATTTACACCCCCACAACAAACACGTGTAAAATTAGTTTTCCCATTATCTCAGTGCTCCATATATTAATATTCAAACTCAAATCAAGATTTAACTAGTGGAAATTAATCGCTGGAAATTATGTGGTAATTTTATATTATCATGAGCATGGGAAAATCATTATTACTAATTATTAATATTATATATGGTGTGCACAATTTTTTATTAATTGTACAAAATCGTATAAAATTAAGTACATCTAGGACTGAACGATGTTGGAATTTAAATTCATAAATGGCAGTAACAGACTTATTTCTTCTTTTATATCGCTAGCATTTTTTCCCGTAAGACTTAACTTATCTTTATTTTCATTGTGTCCAATTAAAATCAATTTATAAGCAATTTATTTAACTCTCAACCATAATATTATATATTTTATATTTTTATTTTTATAAAACACGATATGTACTCAATCATAATTTTTTTATCATGTTTAATTCAATGTTAAAATAAATATATTTTTGGGTGCAATACCTGATTTTAAACGGGCAATGTTCTTAACGTGTAATTATCTTCATTTTTCTAATAATAATTTGTTAATTGTCATAATTTTACATTTGTGAACATAATAGGTATCACTGAGTTATTGATTTGTTTAAAATGTTAATTGTATGTGCTTATTAAAATCTGTTCATTTTTTAAAATGCGTAAGTGAATAAGGCATTAGTTTAAGGAATTATACATAGATAGATGTATCGTGACTCTTATAGTCTTATGCGATTGGGAATTCCTCCTTTATTTGTTACTACAGCCAAAATACACGACAATAATACGATATAATGTTCTTTGCCGTGAAAATATTATATATTAACAAAGTAAAATACACACATACACACACACACATTATACGAGTATATATACATAATATATACAACACGGAAAAAATATTACACGACGTTCGATGTAATGAACGTGACGACGTACTAACGATTGTGTTATTGGATTACTATGCTATAATAGGAGTATAATATATCATAATAATGCTTTATTCATTAGACACTATAAACAGTAAGTCTTGAATAGATATTATTTGTAAACTAAAAATATGTAATATTACAACAGAATCAATATTAAAAATGATTATATTATGTAAATAAACTTATATAATAATTACTAAGCAATCTGCTTATGATGAGAATATTTTTATAAAGATTTTCTTTCGGTATTGTGAATTCGTGATGGGCATAGCCAACATTTTGATGTCGCTTCAGATACATTAGATTTATACTCGTAAGTCGTAATTCCATAATATTTTTTTCATATTCTGATTTGAATATACGAGTATATATATATATAAATTTATCGCGTTAAATATTAAAACCAAAAATAAGACAATTTTAATTTTTTTTTTTTTTGAAACGGCGTTTGTGTACACGCCTCTAATACGTACAATTAAAATGCATTACCTGGTGTACCCACTCCCTAGCTATATACAACATACATTATGCTTCTACACAAAACCTGGTGTTAAACAACAGTGATACTTCCTCGTAGATGTATTTGCAAGTAATTGTTTTCATGTAATATATAAAATAATATATTGGATTTATCAAAACGAAAGTTGATAGAAGAACTCTTGAAGAGTTGAAGACTGAAGTGTAGGAAAACGATTAATGTCAGAACATTAGTTATATATTGTAATGTCGTAGGTTATTAGTTGTTACCATTATAATTGATACAATCATTGATCGACTCGTGTTTTATTCGTATTATCACGTCCTCCGACTACCATAATAATACTGCCTACTGGTAACACACTAATAATTATATTATCGAAATACGAATATAATTTTGCGCTGAGCTTGCGTTCAAAAAATATTACAACATAATATTTTTATCCGTATTAAATGTTGTCCGTATTAAATGTTGTCCGTATTGTTTGTACTTGTCGAAATGGATTCTTCCGTGCATAGGAGATACCTACACGAAAAATATAATTCATTAGATAAAATATAGATTAAATATATCAGGGGACGTCAAACATAAATATGTTCGCAAACCCGCCATATGGATAAATACAACGATACTGTGAGCCAAACTGTTTATAAATTCGTTTTATATAATTCGATAAATGTTTATAAATGCATATAAATAATAATACAATAACAATAAATAATAAGTAAAGTTTGAATTCACTATTATAGTAGATGCGTTGTATCAGAGGGAGAAGGTGAAAAATCAGTTTATACTCGTCTCCTGGCACCGTCCAACACTAGTGAGTCGAAAAAAAATTTAAAAAAATGAGTAATAAATTATTGCTTTATCGTTGCGTATCTATATGGTGTAATGATGTTATTTAACCTATGCTATTAAGTCATAACATAGGTGCAATTTATATTACAATTTCCCCTTACATTTGATTAATGAAAAAAGAAGTTCATAGCTCCAATATGGCTGCTGATTTACTTGACTAGATCAAATGAGAAAAAACAAAATGGTATTCCGTACATACTTATATTATAAAGCCTAAATATTGTATTGTGTTGTAAAAAAGTACATATAAATATTGTTATCTTTGATTTTTTTATCTTCGGGCATTTTTACCACTATTTAACTTAGCGAGTTTCATCAGTACTTCAAATTGAGTGGACCAAAATAAATCATGAAAACAGATTTTAATTCTTAATAAAATCGTCTTTGTACCGTTCATCACTTTTTTTTCAATATTAAAATCATGACCGCATATTTATATTCATCACAAAAAATAGTTATTTATCACAATAACCTATTTTGTTTTAATTTATTGACGGGTACCGCCAGGTAATACAACTAGTATATTATTTGTAAAAATATAGTGATAACAATAAAATAAATAATTACTCTTAGCAGCTAGTCACTAGTGGACAGTGGGCTGTGGTTGGTAACACGTGGTTACATAAGAATAAGTTTAAACTAATATAAAACATACGGATAATATGAATTATAATTTATAAGATTCATATATTCTGAAGTATAATAAAAAAAAACATTAAAAGTAAATTTAATTATAATTTAACTACAATTAAATGATATATAATTTCCTAAATAATAACATACATATTATAATAAATACGGTAAAAAGCCTGATGATAAAAGTAAAATTAATAAACTTTTCCTATTCCCTATAAATTATAATAAAATACCATACTCAGTATAGTTACGGTACTATTTTGAGCTGAGCGAAAAATGTATTGCAGATTTTACATTGATGTTGTATATTTTCTTTTGTGTGCGTACATACGACTTTTAATTTTAAGGGTGGTTTTAGCTAGAACATTTTGTTTAGTTTGTGCTTAAAAGAGGTCAAAATTAAAAAATCTTATAATTTATTCTATAATAATAATAAAAAAAAATATCTAGTCAAGAGAATCAAGAATTTTTACGTAAATCACTTTAAATATATTTACAAAATAAATATTTTTATTTTTTTTATGTCGAAATTTACAATCTATACCAGTAGAAATAATAAGTATATATGATAATAAAAAAGAATAACATAAAATAATACGGACTTGAATAAAGAAGCCACCCAATGATGACACTTTATAAGTAAAATAAATAATAAATATAAATATATTATAATACTATTTATTAATTATTGATGTATCTATTTTATACATTTTTTCAAACTACCCTCTCTTATTATGAAATCCTGTGCACGGGCCTGATTTACAACAGAGCAATATCTACTTGCCTATATTTTTTTAGTTTAAAAATTTTGGGTACATATGTTAAGTGGCGTGTCTAGGAATTTTCGACGGAGGAGATGATATATGCAATAAGAAAAGATCGGATTTAATTGCATTAAAAACATACAAAAATTGTAGATTAAAATTATATAATTATACCAAAAAAATACATAAAAACTACAGAATAAATTGCACGGTAAAAATGTAAAAGTCATATAAAAAAACTTTAAATTCTTAATTATAATTAATTTAATTAAAAATAAAAATACATAAATGTATTAATTTTTTGAATTAAAATTGATAATTAAATATATTTCCAAATTATGTTTATTAAAATTAAATCTTTTATTACTTAAAATATGTTTGTTTAAAGAAAAAATACGCCCTACTTCTACACTAGTTGTTGGTGCATATTTAAAAATAAATCAATAATTTAGGCATTATTTCAAAATAAACAACTGCTTTACTTGACATAACTTCATAGTGAAATTTAATAGTTTTATATCATTTATTTTTTTTTAATTATATACATAAATTTATCTTTAGTTTTTTTCTATTTGGACCAGGAATATTTTTTAAAATACCTTCAATTTTTTTAAACATATTCATACCTTTAAATAGCTCACTATTCGATTCTCTCAAGTTTGTAAGATAAATGAATAACTCAGATACGTGTAATTTTATAAATGCTATAAAACACATTTGACTGTATTATTTTGTACAAGCTATTTCAGCTTTTCCACACAAATCGTCTTTTAAATTTTTAATTACAACTAAAAAATTTTCAAAATTGTTTGCATAGAAAAGTGTAACTTTTAACCATGTTCTCCACCTTGTAATAATAGATTCGGGAGGTAAAAATATACCAGGTATTTCTTTTCTGTATTTATTTATTCTTGATGATGATATTAGGAAAGCTTTTTTTCCTAAAATAAACGAAATAAGTTACGTATGTATTTAGATTAAATATATTAAATTAATTAATTGTTAAATAATCTATTTATGTAATAATAAATTTAGTTTAGTTAAGTATTTTGTTCATTAAAATACACACAATTTAAAAAAAATCCAAAAAAGTGGGAAATTGCAAAAAATGGCATTAAAAAATTCAAGGGGGATATAACCCCTAACCTCCCTCCCCTGGTCACGCCACTGCGTAAGTTTAGTTTTATACCTTCCGAATGTCGAATGATGTCGGTAAATAGGTCAAACCGTACCCACATATTTATTAGCATTGCCGATTTCATAGCACTTTCACTATAAACATTCAGTACCCACGTTCCAGATACATATTTAACTGCAAGGATAGTAGATAAATAGTATACATGTTTATTATTTCCTATTAAATTTGTGCATTTGTATTACATTTAGGGTTGAATATGACAAAGAGACGAGATGGGATTTATTAGATTAACATATAAAGCTTGATAAATGTACAACAGTGAGTTATTCATTTATCATGTTAATATGTTACTATACTATAACCCTATGAATATTAAATTATAAAAATAATTAAATTTAGTCACAATACTAAAAGGTTTTACTATGTATCAATTGTTACAAATAACTGTTGAAGAAATTGTTTTTAGATATATTAATTAGCCACAGAGTTAATTCGAGTGACATGAAACACACTGTATAATATGTACTTACTTGATACTTGAATGTTTTCAATCGATACCTACAATAATTCATGTAACATTTAATCCGGCGTTAAATGGTCGCCATACCAACATTTGTTTTCTCTGTCTATCTCGAACATAATATAGGAACAAAAATATTCCGTATTTCCACGATTACGACTCTCTGGTTCAGTTGAGGCACTATAGAAGTACATTTATAGTGCCTTAGTTCAGTTTAGGGCAAAATCACCAATTATATATTATATAAAGAAAAATATTTCACAAATAATTGAAATTAATTTAAATTAAAATAAGTTTATACTTACAAAAATATTTAAAACTATCCAGTCAACGCACAGGAAATATTCTTCTTTATAAAATTTATAATAGGTACTTTTGCCCTAAACTGAATCGGAGAGTCATAATCATGGAAATACGGAACATCTTTGTTCCTATATTATAGGCGATATAAACAGAGAAAACAAAATGTTCATGCGACGGCCCTCTTATCTTAAATAATAACAATTAGTGTTCACGCATCAATGCAAAAATAATTTATCCCGGCCATGATAAGTCTTGCTGGTATTATCTTGTCGAGATTGTACGTTTATATTAGGTATATATATATTGTAGACTTGTAGTGCATGGCTTGCTCCTCTTCAGCATAAATTGGATTGTAATTTTGTTTAAACCATCAAAACCATAATTATTGTCAGTATTATAATTAGATTTGTAGACACTAGTACTTACCTACTAAATGGTATTATAACGAATAATGCGTTGCGTTAGTGAAATATTAAAATATTATCTTTTTCGTGATTCATAGGTAGATACTATAAGTTATAGGTATGCATTTGAGTGTAGGCACCTATCTACTAAAACAAGGCATAAATAAACAACACAAATTATCTATTTAATTTTAACAGCATTGAGTATTTTTGTAATTATAATATTATATATCACGCGTGAATTGTATAATTATTACATCCATAACTCGTACTGTTATTTTTACTTGGTTATTATTCTACTGTTTTTTTGATACTCGCCTTATAAGTTATTATTATAATTTGTGTTGTATTAGTCTGTTTGAATTAACCATAAATAAATAAAAAATGTAATATAACAAAAATAATAACAGTAATTATTATTTTAAGTATAAAACAATATAACACAAAAAAAAGTAATAAATAATAATGTAAAGGAAAATTTATACTTTTTAATAGAAAATTTTATATCACTTAATTTGTTTGTACTTTGTCCCAAATGTTAGCCATATTTCTTTTGTTTTGTTAAATTTTTGTTTTTGATAGTATTTAGTATTTTCGAGCCTTTGAGGATGTAGTTAGATTTATTCAGAAGGAATGTTAAGATAAAATGATTGTATTTGTAATCGAGTCTGCTTTTTTGTTTTCAGATATCCTAATATTGGATATTATGATTTATTTTTACTAATATTAATAATTAATAAAAATATAAATTATTGAAACATTTTACGAAATTGTTTATCATTTGTTCAGTTTATTTGTACCCAAGGCAAAAATGTATTATATTCACTTTTCTATTTGGACTAATGCTGAACTCAAAGATTGTATTATAAAAAAAAAAAATGTGCCCACAAAAAGTTTAAACTTTTTGCTTCTCATGCCAAATATTTAGAATTCTTGAATATTATAAATAAATCAATACATTTGAATACTAATTAGTAATTACTATTTGCCATATTTAACATACTTCTAATTTCGAAAGTGATATTCAAACAAATCAAACGTTTAAGAAAATATGGTTATTTTTTAAAGAAGTCTAATAAAGTAAATGAATGTAAAAATAAATATACTCAATTGGACACTGTTTATAATTTATACTGACTTTCTAAAAGCACAACATTTTTTTAGATAAATTATCTTATTCTGGTATGCATTGTCAAGTTTTTTTAATTTGTTAAAATTTAAAATCTTACTTAACATAATATGTTTCTAATTCTATAAGTTGTAAGGTATTTTTCTTGAATAAATGTTTAAAAATATGTTTTTAAATATTTATTCTTTATAAGACAGTTTATTTTCATATTTATTTTTATTCATTTATGCAATAAATTAAGTTAATTTGTCAATTCTAGCTGTACATATTTGGTTATATACTGTAATATGCCTTGAGATAGCAAACATTGTAATAATTGTATAATATTTTGAATCAAAAACATAATAAACGTTTAGTTATTTGTAATATTTGAAAAATTGAGAGAACTAAAAATTAGATATTGTTAAATGTAGGCAATCTAGTTACTAAAAATGCTTCCTAATTTTATTTTTTTATCTCAAAAAGCAATGCATTAATTATAAATTACTGTTGTTTTTTTAATTATTATTTCAGAATAATTGGTCTTTAATTTGGAGTTTTTACAGTTTTGAATTGAAACCTTGTTATGGCATATAGTTTTTTTTTTAAAAACTAAATTATAATAAATAAGGAATGTGGATTTAATTACCATATTCATTCAAATTTCTTAAGTCAATCATTGTTTGTGATTACATGCTTAAAAAAAAAACATGTAACAGTAAATTAAATATTTATATTATATTATTATTTATTAATACAACTATCAATAATTCATAAGTATACAAATAAAAACACAATAGTAAGCTATAATACAATTATTTCATGTAACAACAATTTAAAATATAAAACTGTTACTGCATATTAAAAACATTTAAAATTTTTAGTGCTATTTTCCAATGTTTGTCCAATTTTGATAATTTGTGTTTAAAATCATATTTTTTAGGTATAGTTTAATATGAAATGTTATGTGGAAAGAGAAGTAAACAGATAATATAATTACCGGAATTTGTTTTTTGCTAATTTTAATAGTATTGCTTTGAAGGTTCAAATTCAATTCAACTTCATCTGTTTATTAATTTCTTACCAAATTAAATTTTATATTTAATAAGTATTAAATAATACTTAATATAAATAACATTATTATGTTATAATATAATTCATTTTTAAGTAATTAAGTCTAAATAAAATTTAATAGATAAGTAAGTATTTGAATCATGCAACAACAATTTAAAGAAAATATTTGTATTAAATTAAATATATGATGATCACGAAAAAGGATGATTTATTTAGATATCATTGAAGGTAAATCTGTATGGCTATAATATACAAGTGTAATACGATTAAATGAACTTGAATCATAATGAACAGTGAGGTTTAAAAGTATAAATTCATATTTGTTTTAAAATATTCGTAATTATCAATGAGTTAGAAACGTTTTATTAAACTAATTTAATAAATATGAAAAAATATAATAAAATACATTGGTATAGTTTTACTTTACTGGACACTTTTTTTTTGGAATTTTATGTAGTTTTTACATTGAATATTGAAACCAATAGTTCAATAAGAATTCGGTGATTGGACTTAGTTTAAAAGTAATAGCGATTCAAATTATGTGGATTTCAAGCATTATCTTTAATCGTGCCATTCCACACTCTATCGTTTATTCGTTTCTAACGTTACCATTTCAGTTTTCTCATTATCGAGTTAGAGAGATGATTACATTATCAGCAGTACCCGGTAAATTATTATATCATCTGCTGCGGAGGTGAATGTGAAGTACTGTGATAAGCATTATCGTAATGTTTTTCGTTATTAACACTGTCACTGAATAACTATCGTCCGACTAGCACAGCACAATACGTAACACGTTGGGATACAGTTCAAAAATCATTCAATCCAGTTAAGGTAGAAATTGTTTTAGCATACACGTAGGTACGCGGTTACGGAACATTACAGATACTTTGGTGGGTCACGAATCATGTGAGTAAGTCCATACTGCGTGTGTTGGTTTGACGATATCTCCCCGTCTTAACTATTCGTGTCATTTTTAATAATCGATTTCGTGTTTTAAGGTATAAGATCACCTTTACCGTCGACATGGGTGTCCAAAAAAAGTCGCATTTGTGCATAAATTCATGGAATTTAAATGCCATAAGCAATTGCAATGCAGCACGTACACCACGTTTGTATGGAGGGTTCAATCAAATATTACTATATTAGTGAGTATAGGTGATATAGTAAATATTTTGTTATTCAAATGACAATTGTGGGTTATACCATTGATTTTATAATAAACAAATAAGATAGGATGAGAAAATCTTATGTTTACCTTTGAATGCAATCGAACACAGCGACGCCCAACAGCCGAATGCTATTAGCTACTATAATTACCACTATTAATGATAGAATGGATTATCTGTATATTATTAAATCAATGGTTATACTGACCAACTATTCATAATAAATAGTAATATTTTGTCTCTTGTAACAAGTCTTTTATATTTTTTCATAACAGGGAGTCAACAAAATAAAAATTCAACATGTATGACCACAAAGACAGAAGTTCTCAAACTTTTTTTCATCGTTGACCATGTGCCAATTTTTTCAACTTTTGTAGACCCCTAAAATCGAATTTTTGCAAATTTATCTAAATGTTTTTTATAGCGTACATGGAGCTGCTCATTTGAATACGGTTAACTATGAAATTCAAATTTTTAAAACAAAAACATGTTAAGTTTGTTTTTATTCATACCTTTATTTCTTTAATAATGACAATATTTATTTAATTTTTTTAATAATTAAAACGGAAAGAAAATCTAAATTAAATTAAATTACGATACACGCATTTTTGACATTAAAAACTCTTGTAGACCCCCTATTAACACTTCATGTACCCCAAATTTACTTATTCGTTGACATAGACACCTTGTTACACGTCAGAATCGATTCCAGGGGGGTCGATATAGACCACTTTGAAAACGTCTGTCATAAGGTATGTTTTCCATACCTAATGTAGACACTAGTAGACACATTGTTGGTTATGAATTCAACTCAAAGCTATAAAATCTGGATTATTGTTAATGACAAGAATTTTAGTACCTACATAATCCGAAATGTAAGTGTAATATTATTAAAGTGATACATTGTAACATAATATTTATACTAATAAGTAATAGGTAAATTTACTCCAATATTAAAGCTAACAACATAAAAAGGGTTTTACTAAACACAAATTTTCTATGATATACGTTAGTAAGCAGGATACAACACAGCTAGTATGACGTCCTCTTTGGGGTGATGTTCAGTGTTTGAAAAGAAAACTATGTACAGTTCCAGGGTAATTTATTTGGTAAAAGAATATACTTTGCAATATGGGCTACTATTTCACAATATTTAAATATCTCTGAAAATAATAAAAAATATAAATATTACACAAAAGCTATTTTACAACATTAATTTTATATTCTTACATTTTTAAGATTTAATAAGTGCGTATACACTCTTCATTATAGTGATGAAATTAATTCACTTTTACTACAAACTGAAAAAGCTATAGCTGAAGCTGCTTTGTTAATGATTGTTAGTAAAAAATGTATCTATTGTTAATTTATTTGTGTCATTATTAATTTATATTTTTTTTTATTGTAGAACTAATTCAAGTCTAGTCACACCAAGAATTGGAGACCTTCTCATTGCTACTACCCAAGACTATCACATGAACATTTTTATTAACACATAAAAATTGATTTTAGAGAGATACTAGTATAATTTAATTGATTGGTTTATATTTAGTAATGATATCAATATTGATTAAAACTACTGTATCCTGCTATTCTAAAGGTTTATTAATTTTATTCAATCAATATTAAAACATTAATTATTTATAAATTGTGTATTGTATAGCCACAACTATTTTGGTTTGGAAAATATATGAATTATAACTATGATATCAAGTAAAGTGTCCAATGATGGCAAATTTGTGATATAATTGAAAATATGTACATTTATTATTATTTTTTTATTTGTATGTTTTTTTTCATAGATGTTTTCTTAAGACATTTTGAGTTGTTGGCTATAGACAAGTAAAGATTAAATTCAGATAGTTAATCAAATGTATTTTAAATGTTGTTGGCCGATTTTGAGTTCTAATGTTGCAAAGTAATGTAATGTAAAACACATTTTACATCATACTGTTTAGCATGATGATAATTTAAAATTAGTATTAGTAATATTACACTTAATTATGATTTACTCCAATCTAAAAATAAATTAGTTTAAAATAGAATATGAATTATATAGGTAATTATTTGTTTTATTCTTAATAATTATATTATTTTTTTTAATTATTTAATTGAGAAATATATTATATCTTTTTTATAAAACAGAAATGCACTATGCAAAAATAATCTTTATAAATCTTAATTGCAATATAAACAAAACATTAGAGGTGAATATTTTGAAACAACTGCATTCAAAATTTTGTTAGTAAACTTTGTTAGTTAAAGGTTCATTTGACCAATAGTATGTAGATCATGGCATTATAAATCATCACACTATAAAAAACATGTCAATAATTACTTAAAGCAAACACTTCAAAAGCTATTTAGCTACTTACTTAATACCTACTTTGTTAAAAACTGTTTTAATTCTAGAAATCTTTTATATTATATACGGATAGGACGTTCACTGGTCATGCTAACGCTGCTGTAAAAACTGTAATGGTGGTTTGTCGAGGAAAAGTTTATAAATTTCAAATTCCCAATATTTAATCATTAACTATTACACATTATAAATATAATTGATTATTAGTCTTTTGAACATTGATGTGTTCATTATAATATCACTGTACGTGATGTTTATCATATAATTTGAATTCGGAGATCACAGTTTTTATCACAAACATTTAAAATGAAATATACAAATTTGTTTATATAATTTAACTAATTTTTTTTTTCCTGTTCAATACTTTTTTGTTAGCGACTATCTGAATCCAATTAATAAATTTATAGTTATTTACAGTAGAATCACATTTAAAAGACTTCTAACATTCCTTTTTATAACTTTTCATTGTAACACTTCTTTATACTCGTATTTCATATTAATAATCTTTTATTCTGTTATGTAATCACCATAGATTAATAACAACTATTTTATTGTTGTTGTTTTATTTTTTTTAAATTTTCTTATTTTATTCTACTTTGTCAAGACAAGTTTGCTGTCTTATTTATCATCATTAAGATAACAATTGATTTATTTTACTTTACTAGATTTGATTTTTTATCTTAATTAGTCCTTTTAGTTCAGATTATTATATCATCAAACTTTAATGTAACAATAATTCTTATTAGACAAGTATATTTTTAAATTTTTAAGTTTATTTTGATATTCACATAGTCCACTATTAAATAAATTATAAAATTTTAAAAACAATATTTGATTTTTAAGTGATTTTGTTTCTATTAATTTCATTGATGTAACTATTAATTATCGATGCTGAGAAGAATATATTACATGATCTGATATTTTATAAAATATAGAGTATAATATAATTTTGATACATGAATATTAATTATATTGTAACAATTATATAAAACAAACAACATTAACGAATATGAAAGTCTTGAGTTGCTACATATTACATAATGTATTATTATTACAAGGGTATGTAATCTTAATAATAATAGAAGGAGATACATTGTACAATACTGTACAATTATACTTTATACTACATATACCTAGTCATTCTAGTCACAATAATGACATACTAACATGAAAAAGATATGAATCCTGATATGTTATTTCCGTCTCACAAATTTATAGCAAATATTATGTTCACAATGATTCATTTTGTTCTTATATTTAAAATTAGAATAAATTACAGTTTTTTTAAATTTTAAGCTAATAATATATCTTGGAGGATTTTATTGATATTTTAATTTGGATGCAAGTTATGATCATTTTAAAATTGAACATTAAATTTGCTTCATTATTAGTTTCGAAGACGGAGGTCGGAGACAACATATGCTGCTGTGACGTCCTCTTAATTAGATAACCTAGCTGTCTACAATACTGGCTTACAAAATTTATGTATAGGACAATAAAATATTCAATCCCACAAACTATAAGAACAATCTGTTTGTATAACCAGTTTTTAATTAACTATTATAGTATATATATTTTTTTTAACTCCATGAATCAAAGTAATTTAAGTAAACATTTAAAATGATGAGTTGCATTGACCAATTCATTTTATTTTTGCATGGTGGTTGTAAATACTAACCACCTTAAGGAAATAATTTTTCTTTTTTATAAATAGTGGTTATTGATCAATAACACTTCAAGTGCTTAGTGAACATACTAACATTAGTAGCATACAATACTGATTCTTATATTTATCTTCATTGTTGTATAAATTAAAAATGTAATTTTTGTAATAAACATTGTTGGGATCACAGAACAACAAGTATAGTAGAAATAACTTCAACATTTATATTTTTAAAACTTTTCTGAATCTTTTTTGAAACACATTTCATTTCAAACAATAGGAAACTCAAATAGGCATATTGTATGCATTATTACATCAAATAAATTAAACAATTTTTTTTTCAATTAATATATTTATATTTATAAAAAGCTTCCTAGTTACAAAGACTATTGGTCGAATTCCACCGATTTCCACGATGTTTTTATTTCTAAAATAATGCCAGTGAATAAATTTAAATAGATTCTTTCATAATAATAACTCTCTTAAACGAAAAAGAAGAAAAACAGACTATGATGAGTTGTATAAAATTAGGCCACTTTTAAATAGTTTGAGTAAAACATTTAAAAAATCATATCGATTACATCAGAAATTATTATTGGATGAAAGTATAGTCAAGGGTTAAGTGAGGGTAATCTAAAAGAGACTCAGTCCTCCTACCCACTAATGGTGGTTATAAAGCATCCTCTTTAACAATTTATTTGTAAGGTATGCTAGAACACTTCAATTATATTCAAAAATTAGTCACTATAACTCATAATTTTGTTGAGATTAAATCTTATTAGTTTTTATTTTTTACAAATTCATGTTATTTAATGTTAAAGTAAACATTTATTAAAGAAAATTCAATTTATGTTTCTAATTAAATATTTATGATTTTTTTTTTTTTTTTTAATAGGTCTTTATTAAATAATGTCAAATGTATGATTTTTTAAGCAGACCCACCTTGCTATGTGTAGAATTTGAAATTTTTCTTGTACAATTTAAAGCACCAAAAACACTACATTTTTATAATATAAATATTTTTTGTCTGGTTGATTTCTGTAGTTTTCTCAAAGACAATCAGTATTATTTACAACTTAATACTAATAGAAAAATATTCGCTTTCAAAATATTAAATTTTTAAAAAACATTTGTTATTTTTAAAAATGTATTATTATTTGTGATTTAAATTTTTCATGAAATAAATTACAAATATAAATATTTTAGAAATAAAAGTATATTATACAATCACTGTTTATACATTACATATTAGACATAATACATTAAATGATTTATGGAACGTTTAAAACTTTGTAGAGACACAAGTCTCTCCTGGAATTTTTTCCCACTTAAAGCCCTGAATATAGTCAAATTTAAAGATATGTCTTCCATGAAACAATATATGCAAAATAAACCAATAAAACATGGTTTTAAAATTTGGATGTTTTGCAATCAAGTTGGCTATAACCTGAAATTTGAAATTTATACTGGAAAATGTAGAAACAATGTAGTGGAAATAAATCTTGCAGATAAAGAAGTTTTGAATTTAATGAATGAATTTTATAGCAAAAATTGTATAATATACATAGATAATTATTTTAGTAGTTTTAAATTATATGAAATCATAACAAAATAATATTTATGCGGTGCATACATTAAGTTGTAAAATGTAAAAATTACCAAAACTATCGGATGATAAAAAATTGATGAAAAATGACTTTAACTAGAATATTAGTAGTACAAATATCTGCAATATCACAATATGTAAATGAAAATATGAAAAAAGTGTTCATTTACTTACATAATTTTCATCACCTCAAGAATCTATTTCTGTAAAAATAAATTAAAAAGAAGGAACAGTTATTAACATACCATACTTCGTAGTTTCTACATACAACTGCTAAACCTATATTACTATCATGAGCCATATACTAATGTTTTCAAAATATTGAATTTATTAATATGTAAATGTTATATAATTCTATTGAAACGTTTAGAGAACAATAATTAACCCTGCTTATATCACATTACTGAGTAATGTGTTTAAATCCAAATTGTTAGTAATACCTATCATTTATTTGTTAGTATTTCTTGTTGGTGATAGATTTTTGTCGCATGAACTGTACATATTTTGTAATTTGTATACTAAATATACTAGCTACTTTCTAGTATTAGTAGACCGATCTTAAGATTCATGATTATTAGTTTTTAATTACAAATTTGTATTTAACATTTATAATTCATAATTGTTTGTGCGCTCTTGAAAAAGTAAACAATAACTTGATTAAATTATTTAAATACTGGTACATCCTATCCTACCTTTATATTTATCTATTTATGTAATTTATTTTGTTAAATTGATGAACGGATTGTATGATGAGTTGCCTATCGATTAAAACGCAGGTGCTCGCATACAAGCGTTGCTTGAACCCGCCAGGTGGTGCGTGTATCGTTGCCTACCTGATTCACTACAGTCAATAGCGATATTATTTTAAAATTTTCATTTTTCAGCTACACTTATTATAAGTTTACCCTATCGAATGGTTTTTCGGATTAATTGATAGATTTACACTAATGAAATTACTTATAATTATATTGTAATTATTATTCTAATAATTTAGGTATAAAGGGTCGAAAAAATTCCTAGGTGTAATGTATACTATTTATTAGCGTCGTGTGTTTTAATTTAAAAAAGGTATTGATTATTGTCATTATTATTGTTGTGACCTATATACAAGTCAGACCAATATTAAATGAATATAGTATTTATTGCTAGGTACTTAGGCAAGCATATTATTATGCTTAATTATATTAAGAAAAATAATGTCACACAAAATGGATCAATATGGAGAAATATTTAGTGTATAATAATATATTATTTATTTATATTTTTATTTTTCTACGGCTTACATAGAAATTGAATATTATTATGAAGTAGGCAGTAACTTGAAAATTAATGTTATGTTTCACTATATTGTTGTGAACGTATTAAGGGATGATATATATCGGAACCATATTTTATAGATTTTTAAAAGAAAATTAAAAGCTATTATATTTTTAAATGGCCTCTTTTTAGTAACTACCTTGGGGCCCTGAGACCTTTAAGTTCGGCACTGGTACTGTGGTGAAACTCTGCATTATCACCACTTTTGAACAACTCGTTATGAGCGTGATTTATGTACATGTTTTAATTATCTTTGTAATTATGATTTATGTAAACAGATGTAATGTCCTTTTAAATGTTTCTTTCCATACGCGGTAGCCGATCGTTTTGGCTTGGCATTTCGTGTGTTGGTAATGGTAACGAGAAAGAAATTGGTTTAAATCGTCCTCGTACCATAGTACGATTAGTTATAACGCGTTAAATTACCTAAAGTATGCTGTATAATGTATGCATAGGTGTAAATTGGGAAGGCTACATTTTTTTAAAGTTTTTCAACAAATTTCAGATTTTTTTTTAAAGATAATTATAAAATGTACTCCGTAATTCCTAAACAGGTTATCCGATTGGTATGGGATGTTAATGTATTATATGAACGCTTCATTTTCATGCATGGAATTTGTATTGTAAATTTATAATAAAATTAGAATGATTGATCTACGTTAATATTAATTATACTTTATATTGACAACGGTAACATGTTATGTATACGTCATGACAGAATAGATTTCTACAAATGGACTATGGTATACTCGATGTGCGATATTTTTAGCGTCTATTATTATCACTAATTAGAAAAATTCAAACATAATTCCGATCAGAGCATTCTTAAGGAATTTGCAGGTGAATATAATTACATAAATATATAATATTAAATTAATATAAAAAAATGTCATTAATAAATAATAATTAAATTAAAAATTTTATTGTTTTGTTAAATAAATAATTTTGAAGTATTTATAATCTTCTATATAATAAATGTTACAATAATATTTTAAGATTTATATATAAGAGGTACGGGGGAGGGGGGCGAAGCCCTCCGCGGGACCTGTTTTATGTTTATAATTTTAGCCCCTCCCTTCCAACAAGCCAAATTTTTTTCTTATTATTTTGTGCATAAAATATTAAAATATGATGTAAAATACTTCAACTTTATTAAAAAAAAAAATCATTATTTCTTTTTTTTTTTTAATTATTAAATTATGATATTAGTATGGTTTAAAATATAATATTTTTGTTAAGTAAACTTAATTTAAAATGAATAACAAGCGAGGTCAATAATATTAAATTGTTTTATTTTAATATATCTATCATGTCACATAAAAGAAACAGTATTACTCGGATAAACATTTAGATTTTCCATCGGTCGCAATTGCATGTACAGTAATGAACACAGGCTGCAACTAACATGATTTTATAACTTTGAAATTAAGACACAAGCAGTAACGTATGGTACACGATATTCCTTGAAATGCGTGACAGGTTTTTTACGTTATATTTATTAAAACAAATGACCATTGCTGATGATGAGACTGTTCATATGATATATTTGTATACAGCGATATTAAAAGTATAGAATATAAATTGATATTTTTCCAACTATAATAATAATATCCACAATAATTTCCATAATAATATCTAACTGACAAATTAGAAGAATTTCTGCGGTTTTTTTCATACGTGCCAATAATCGACCCCTCTGGCGTCGACCGTACAAATATTATTATTAATTATCGCCAGGCCATCTGATGACCATTGTGGTTGTACTATGATGTATGTACCTACTATGACGTTTATCGTTACAACATTTTCAACTAAAAGTAAATAATAATAATAAAATTGTTATATCGTTTAAAATTAATAATATTATTAGTTATCCAGCACAATGAATAATTAATAGTTCATAATTACCTATGAATAAACACTAAAAATAGGGCTATTTCCTAAAAATCATTAAGTATACTGCATAATGTATTTGTCTAGACGACATGGTACATTTTATGGTTGTAAAAATATAATTTAATTATAAAATATTGCTGAAAATAATTCATTTCTTATTTATTTAAAATATCTGTTTACAAACTATTTTTTTGAATTTGAGAAAATTGCCCATAATTATGGTAGGATGACCTAATGGCTATTAAGTTTTCATAAACAATTCAAATGGCGTTGTATTAAAGTACATACATAATAAATAATTTATTATTATATATAGTATATATATATAGTATAACCTTTTAATAGCTCTACAATTTATTTGCCAATTATATTTAAACATAATAATAATATATATATATATATATATTAGTATATTATATATTTTTCAGCATGCTCAAGAATTTTCGAATGTACACTGACACACCGTTCACTCCTGCACACCTACGTGATAACTACTGCACCGTGAAGTATTGAATTCTTATACCAAAACCACCCCATCAAACCCAAATCAACGGCCGCTATAACCAGTTAAGTTAAAACGTGACTACGACTACACCTGCGTGCATTATAGACGGCTATTCAGGTAGTTGGTAAAAATACACACAATATATTCACATTTATGATGCGTTCACATCAATGGCGTAAATACGGGAGTGCACGACGGTGTACTTGCACCCCGGCGATATATAGCAGGTGTATATGCATCCCCCGGCTGGCAATAAATAACAGGTGCAGAGATATGTGTTTGCACCTGCTGAAATAAACTGAACTCGAAATTCGATAAAAATATAATTCTAAATTATTGTTTGATAAAAGATATAACAGAACTGAACATATGATAGAAATATAAAATATATCACGTTATGTAATAATTATGTTGTTATTAATTAATTATAGCTGTAGTTAATATTATAGGTAATTGTAAATAAATAATTTATAATAGACATAAATAAATGTTCGTGGTGCCAAAAAATTTTTTAACAATTCCTACAAATACTGCGTCGTATGAAAGAGGTTTTTCGTGTTTACGGCGTTTAAAAACATATCTGCGGATAATAATGGCCCGAGAACGTCACAGTAGTTGATCTTTGTTACAAATTGAGAAAAATCAACTTATCATTGATATAGAATGAGTTATTAACGAGTTCAATAACAGTGTGTCAGTTCCTGGACGCTGCTTAGCTTTAGCATAATTAATAATTTTTTTAAATAAGAATAACTATGTAAAAGCTAAGAATAATAAATGATGATTTTGTTGCTTATTTTATTTTACTTTATTACTCATCTAATATATTGATTATTAATTACTGTTATTTGTTATGTTATATTTATGCTTTACACCCAGTGGACTCCAAAAGTTGGTTGGGGGGGGGACTAAGTCATACTTTTCACAACATTTTATAACAAAAAATATAATATAATATATTATATGTTCTTAGAGGGAAAGAGGCTGGAACCACGCATATTTGCACCTGCTGAAATTTAATGGAATTACGACAATGGTTCACGGTAGAGTCCTTTTCTGTTAATAATATTAATTTTGTTCACGCAAGGAAAACTATACGAATCACGATGTGATGATTATACATTGAATATATTAATAGCAATATTATTTATCACACGATATGTGCAAGTAAGTTCCTACCACGTAAGAATATTATTTGTACTCCATAAGGTACACCTTTATATTGTATATTACATAAATATTATAAGATCACGAAAAAAATTAAATTAAACTGATTATGGTTGAGGGGATCTATGAAATACATTTCACCCAGACGGAAGCGTTTTGAGGAAGTCTTACCCCTTCATAAACACTAACTATTCGTAACTATCCTAATGCCAATACACAATGTGGAGAACGGCTAACTGTAAGTTGCGTCCAGAGTATTTTTTTATTTTATTATAGGTAAGTAAATGTTGTGCATATAGTGTAATAAATTAATTTAAGGTAAACTGTATTAAGTTATTTTATATTAATGTAATGTTATGTTACAAAATAAATTTATACCAAAATGGGTAAAAACATAAATATATATAGATTTTACAATTTTATAAAGTTTGAAGCATAAATTGTAAACGTAAATGCATCATAATCTTCAATATGACGATATGCGTCGTAATTCTTTTTGAAATAATTTTAAATCCCGAATTAAAAAAATATATACATGACCATAGAAATCGACCACAATGAAATGTCATTAATCATTGTGGGGGCATGACCAATGTGTAAGTACGTGTTCGGCGGATACCCTGCAGAGTTGTAAAATCCATTGTAATAGGTAGGGACAATTTTATTTTTGATTGAATCGCGTTCAGAGATGGGTCGAATGATATCCGTTATTGCTGATTCGTTACACGTTTTTGTCAGACATTTTTCTTGAATGCTATAGTGTACCTTTAAATAATGCTAAGGCATGTATTGTAGTGTATTTTCGAGAATAGATGCTTATAATATAATTCATAATATCATCCCGAAAAGCATTTTAGAAAATAAAAATCATTTATTGTATAAAACCAATAATTCAATAGTCCTGGGTATGCTATTCAGAAATATATACGAATAATATCCATATACAAACGATTTGCACGATTCGTTTTCGTATACAAAGCAAAAATAGCATTCAAAAATTATTTATATTCGTATAGAAATCTGTCTAATCCCCTATACGAAAAAAAATTAAGAATGTGTGAAATTGAAAATTTCTATATACCTATGGACTTTTTTCATATGAGTTTCTGAACAGCTGCTCTCAGTTCAGAATTTGAAAAGATCGAAATCCTGCTATAGGTACATGTGCACGGTTTATTATACAGAATGAATGGCGATGGAATGTGAATATTATAACAATACATTATATTTTCTATAAAAAACAATATATTTACAGAATGATTCTTTACAATTCTGAATTGTTGAAGAAGACACCCTCAGGTTTTTATATTAATTTTATCTACTTAAGAGAAAATAATCGGCAATACGTTACTCGTATGTTTTATTCGTTCGTTGGTTGGTTGTATGGAAACATAACGATCTTTATTATATACCTACATTGTAATTTGTAATAACATATTATAATTGTCGGTGAATTTTTGTAAGCCATAATCGATTTTTTAAAACGCATACCGTACAAAAACATAAATTTACGAAATAACAATGCGATTATTATATTCTGTATGACAATTATATTATGTAGTTGTCTGGTAATCGGTCACTTTGTACTGCTTTTTGTTTAAACTGCTCTCCATACGTGGATACTTTGTACGGTTGGGTAAAAATGTTCATTTCAGAACGCGGGCACTTTGTACTATTATATACAAAAAGTATAAATTATAAATATAAGTTATGTATCAAAGTAGAAAATATATACAGTATAATTTAAATTATTAAAATGTAAAAACTAAATAAAAAGTCAATGTTACAAACATAAAAAAATAAAAAAATATAATATATTAACAAATCAAAATAATCAGTTTTTAATTTATAATTACTATTATTAAAAATTATGTTAAAAAGTAAATTAAAAATGTGTACAATATAAATATAAATAAATAATAATATATAAAAAATCAATAAAAAAACTACATGTTATGTACAATATAGCTAATATAGGGAAATTATGATTTCCTTTTTTTGATGCTAGTTACATACGGTGTTTGTCGTTTGCACATCATTAGTATCTCAGGTAAGACATTTGGTTGGTCGTTTCTACACCGTGCGTTTTAACAATACAGATGTATTTACCTACCTACTAGTGACATGACCGGTTAGATACACGGATGACATTATAGAGGTGACGATAATATTATAATCTATAATTTACAAGCTTAGGAACCACAGTTATAGATTTATACAAAATTTTCAAACATATTTAGATAATATTTATATTTTTATAAATGTAAATAATGAACAATAGCACGCGATTTCCAACGAATCTATAGTCATGAGATGATTAAATAATAGGGTACTACACGTTCAAAAATATTTAATTGTATATTTTTTTTTGTAAAGGTGAATAGATAATACTTTTTTAATTTATGTTGAATATGAATATTGATGATTTATTTGTATACATTTATAGTTTTGTATAATAATTGATATCATATACGTCATTTATAAAAAATATGACGCTCAAACGGTCTATTAAAAGGTTATTAAAAATAAAAAAAACTATGGCAAATAGTTTATTATTGTCACAATAGCATTGGATTTTTGTATATATTTTGTGTATGAGCTATGTGTATTTTATGTAACTAGAAAATAGTTTTCATTTCAGATTTTAAATGCCAAATTCGACTTCAACACGATTGTTAAATGAAGTTTACCTTAAAATTATATTCTGACAGTAAATGTTGTAATAAAATGATTAAATAGTATTATAAGTATCTATATTATATTAAATATTTTATTATTTTTCATCCAAATTATTTCATTGATATGTGTAGAATAGATTTTCGCAGTATTATTTTATATGGCTGGTAATAATATTAGTATAGATCATACTTGTTCAAACTGTACAAAAACGATCGTATCAAGCACTTTCAGAGATTAAAGAATCACAATGCAATGAACAGGTATGACATAAGGACACGACATAAACATTTTATATATAAAAAAAAATATACACATAGAGGGTCCGTTTAAAAATCTATGGGTACCCACTGGCGTCGAAAAGATTAACGATAAAAGGTACATTGGCGCCGAAACGATTTATGTTTAAAACTCGCATTGTTGCAGTACAACAAAACCTTCAGCGTGGTGGGACACCGCCGGTCTGGTGCCACACAGGTACGGTACATCCGACCATCGATACGCTATTTGTATTTATTAACACCTGCACGGACGTTTCAATGAAACATTAACACAATACACGAAATACCTTAGATATTTCAGTATTTCTTATTTTTTTTTTTTTTAGTTGTACGAAGTGGGTTATTGTATAATTTATATGAAATCGATTTCCAAACCATTTCGATTCGTTATTTTATTAAAATCTATTGCGGTTTAGCGGATTTTTATATTTGTCATTAAATTAATTTTTAGGGGAACGAAAACTATAAAGGTTTAAACTAAGTCTTTGCAAATTATTTTAAATATTATACTTAATATATATATAAATTTTAAAGTACATAGGTTTTAAGTACATACATATGTTTTGATATTGTCTTTGTTGTACCTTCGTTTATACTGTGTTCGTTTTACTAATGTTTACAGCAATATGTATATCAAAATTTTCATGCGAAATAATTATTTTGGGATTAAATGTCGCCGTTGACTTTTTTTGATATTTTAATTTTGAAGCAAATTATGAGTAGGTACTACGAAATATAAACGATTAGGATTTAGGAATGAGCAGTGGCGTAATTATGGGTTTTTATGATGCTGTTTTTTAGAACTATCATAGTTAAATTCCCGTAAGCATTTAGCTTTAAAAGATTTTAAGATCAGAAATATTTTAAAAAAGAATTAAAAATTCATGGCTATTATTATAGTCGAGATTTTTTTTTTAATTTACTAATATAAAACTACGATAGCTCAACAATTACAATATATGATAAGAAAATTGTATAGCTCATAGTTAATAGATAACACTGATAAAATCTACAACTTACGACTCTTGTTGATCAGCTAATCAAAATTTTCGGTTTATATTATAATACTAAAATACTCGGTATGAAAAATATCTAGATACTTCAAGTGTGGTGCAGAGGTACGATCATATCTTACGATTCTTGATGAGCAGTTCGATTACCTCATATGAAAATTGATTTTTTGAACTTTTTTTCATATCATAGCACTTATGCGAATTTTTCATTTTTTTTTGCGCTCACTCGGAAAATTAAAATAAAAATATCCCTCGATTTGCTATACAACACCACTTTAAGTAGGTTATATGGTTTATTTTGGGTTACCATTTATCTAAACAAAACATTTAAAACATTAGAAAAAATGCAAAAATGGACAGATTAAAACATGGGTATATAGGGTTAAAATATACATACGGTACCACTAGGCTACGATAATATAACGGTAATAATGCCATATTGAGTTGTTTAACATATTTACAACATCAAAGTGTTATAACTCAAAAACTTAATTTGACATTCAATTCTGATTGCACTATCGTTCTCAGCGTAAAAATCACATCTATCTGGTAGAAAAAAATTAGAAAACTGCGTGGGCGCTAAGCTATATTTATACCGAAAATTGACTTGATATTATAATTTATGAAAAATATGGTATTTAATTTAATTTAATTGTTTACTTTATTGTCTTTGAAAACCATTATTATACCATTTAACTCATTTAGTTTTTAATAATAAGTTAATATAATACTGTGATCTATAAGATTTTATGGTCAAGGGTGGTGTGTGGGGGCATAGCCTTACTAGAACGATAGTATAAACTTATTATATCCCAATCCCTAACCCAAAAACAATTCCAAATTACGTCACTGGGAATTATGATTAGCATTTTAAAATGTCCCCAACCAAAACATACACAAAACAATAATCATTATAGTAACCTGTAGATGAAAAAAAATTAAATTTAACAAAAATTTACATATTTACAAAACAAATTGATTACCTACAATTTATTATGATGAATTAAAAAAATAGTTAATTCGACTAATATCTGATATCATATTGTCTCAAATAAACCTAGTAAAACAATTAATAATGAATCTATTATAAAATGAAACTATCCCATCAGTGGCGTGCTAAACAATTTTCAGACCTGATTCTGACTAGTCCACCTATGCACCTACAGATTTTAATTTACATCTTTTTTTAGTATAAATAATAAATATTATTACTAAGATCTTTTAATTACGCTAAATCCATTGCATGGTACCCACCTATCTACTCTCCAATACCAATTTTGGTATTGAGGTAATTGCCTCAAAAAAACCTATTTCGGCAATTCGGCATGCACTGATCTCCGTGCATTTCGTAGTCTATAAAAAATGCCATATCTTGTATAGGACTTTTTAAATATATTTGATAATTAATAGAGAACAGATTTTTTTTTAATAAAAAAATCAATATATGTATCAATTTTTCTTAAAATATGGAATAAAAATTCTAAAAAAATAAATATTTTATAATTATAAATATTAAATAAAATTAATACAAATTGTGTAGATATATAAAATTATGAATATTATTCCGGAACAAGGTAATAAGAAACAACATAAGTATTGTTGTAGGTTTGCAAATAAAAAATTACGACAGTTTGGTTGGAGAATACTTTTGTATTGTCTAAAAGACCGTTCCACATCAATAGATGTGATAGGGGCATAATTATTATTCACTATACCAGAAGGAGTAAATTTAATTTCCAGAGATTCTTGTTGAATTTTTCCTATTAAAATATCTCTGTTAAAAATTACATATCTTGTTATTTTAGACGAAGCAGATGATCTTAAACGTTGTCAAAAATCAATGAAAAAATCAAAAATTACGAAAATATGTACAAAATATGTGCTTATTTACCAAATATGTAATAAACTGTGTTTATAAGTAAATATGTAAAAATGTGTAAAATAAATTTGGGTTTATTTCAATTAGAATAATCTAAATCGTACACATTTTTTATCAGATTTAAAATATCTCATACCAATAAAAATATGTATTTACAATAAAATCCGTTCCCTAATCATTAACTAACATTGTGGACATTGTCGGTCCTCGGGCCCTAACCCTCAACTCGCGCTATCATATCGTTTTTGCGTAGTGTTATTTTTAACCTTTTTCTATTTGCTCAGCTTCTAAAGGCTGTACTATGACGAATAGCCCATAATCTTCTTCAAGAATTGATCTATCAAATGTAGAAAGAATTGTTAAAGTCCTACTGGTAGTTTCAGATATTAGTGCGTTCAAACAAAAAAAAACTAACTCTTCAGCTTTATAATAATAATAATAGCTTTTTTATTTATTTATTTTTAGTTATCTATTATTTATGATTTAATAAATGAATGAACATTTGTTATAAGTAGTTGAGTCGTTTCTGAATCATATTTTTTACGCCAATTTACGTATAAAATATCTTATTATAGTTTTTTTTTTTGGCATATTATACGTAACTATTTCATATATTATTTAAATATATTTAATATGAACAATTATAATTTTTTTTTTTATTATTTAACTATAGTTACCTAGTTTTTTCACTGGTAGAGTTTACATGAACTTATTTTTACCTGTTTTCTCCTTGTAATGTACAGTGTATACAGGCATGCCGAACCTTTTTTAGCTTGCGGGGCACATTCCAAATTTATATTTATATACAGCGGGCCGTATGTACTTCATGATTATATTTTGTTCATTTTAATAAAATAAACAATAGATATAATATTATCTTTGATCAATGAAAGTTAAAAATTGTTAGATATTTTATAATTTTAAAAGCTTATTAAACTAAAATTATTTTCAAATTATAATTTTTATTTTTATTTATACCTAAAAATATTTTATTAAATGATCATTAATGGGCCGTTACGGATATGGAACGCGAGCTGCGGGTTGGGCACGTCTGGTGTACACTAAAAAAAGATACTTGTGGTGGAGTTTACATATTACATGCATTTATTTAATCTTAAAGTATACAATAATAAATTAAAATAGGTATAGTTCCTGACTTTATAAATAATACTAGTGTAGTATCATTATGTTCATTGTGTTATAAATTATTTGTCAAACATAGTGTCTCTTATGGATGACCCTCTACTCAATGTGCATTCGATTAAAATACTTCGTCGTCATTAACAATATAATAACAATGAATAAATATGTAAGTAATGTTTTAGTTTTTTGATAGGTATTTATTTTTTTTTTTTTATTATACCTATTAGAGCAGTAAAAATGCTTCGATTTTAATATATTTTTTGGTAAAAAAGTGAAACTGTAATAAAATTGATGTAAAGAAATTAAAAAATACTTTTTTTGAAAATGTTAAGAACATTTAATTCACCTTTATTCTCAATTTAATTGTACACTTTTTTGTACCTATACAATTTAGTTATGTTCTATAGGTACCGAATAAAATTATACGGTGATACGTAAAGTGTATACTAAATTAAATAATATAATTTACAAAATATGGAATTACATTTCAGCAGTAGAAGTGGAATATAGGTCGAACCTTCCATTCTTCTAAGGTCCCTCAGTAAACCTGATTTTAGGTCTTACTAATCCCTGCCACTAAATCTTTTCAACATATAACCATTATACAACCAGGTACGCGCCCGTCGGCTGTGCCATACCTCAAACGATCACTATTCAGTATAGCTCCAGTCTTAGTACAGACTCTTCTGTCTCTTCTACCAACTAAAACGTGCCATCACCATCGTTTATATTGTTCACTAAAAACCATCTCTGCACGAGTATGTTATATTTATCAGCATATTACTTAATGTTAAGTTATTTTTATAATTGTTTTAATAAAATATATATTTATTTCTTGTACCTGTGTTACATACAAGTTGTATCTATATGATATAAGTTTGCTTTTATTCGAGATTTATTTATAATCAATTTAATTTTAAAGCAATCAATAGTACAGATATATTGTGTTTACACTCAAAACTTGGTGATACAAATATATTTATAATTTATCGATTAATCTTTATTTACAAATTAATACATTGACAAACAAGGGCAAAACGGCCAAAACATATTAATTATTTTTTTTTATATATAATTAATTAATTAATTTTAATTAAACCTACCTATTTATAATCCCTGTTATGTTTTGTATGTTTCAGATAAAAATGAAATTATATAACATTTTTACTTTTCTCGTAGTGTGTTTAAGTGTAGTTCTAGGGGCACCACCTTTATGGAATGATGCATATATGAATAAGTTGGACCAATTTTGTGGCCAACGTTTATCGAATGAACTTGCCATGTTATGCAGGGGTAGATACAACGAAGCCAGAGGTTAATATAATTTCTTTATACAATCTAATTACAAATTATAATGATATGAAGTATAGAATAACTAGAATTTTAAAGTTTTATTATTAAGTTAGGTTTATTTGTTTTTATTACTTTATAATAAACTGTAATTTAAAGAATTATAATGCATATATTAGATATCTGGAAATTCATTAATCAAGTACATTTAAAATATATTGTATTATTTATTAAATAACTATATTTATCGTGACTAATGATTTACCTATATTTTCAGGTAGTCCAAAAAGGCAAAAAAGAGGAATTGTCGACGAATGTTGTAGCACACCATGTTCCCGATACTATATGAAAATAAACTATTGTGCTCCTGATGTGTAAGTAATTGGTAATTTAGATTATAATTTTAGTGATCGTGTGATTAATGATTATCATTAGATATCTTTAATTTGGAACTATAATCAACTATCCGATAAAAAAAATAACATATAATTAAAATTATCTTAACTTTTGAAAGAAATTTGTTTAAAAAAAAAAAATTATCAACTATTTTTGAAACTTTAAGTTGACAATAATTGGTATACAACTCGTGAATAATAATGTACTTATTTTAAAAGATCAAATTAGTAAGTTTTTTTTAATAGGTTATTTTATAATAATAGGTACAGTTCAATCATAACTACTGTTATGAAAAATAGCTAGATAACACTATACTACTTTTCAAATAATCGATATGATTTTTTTTTAACAATTTATTAATGTATTTTATAAATTACAGACCAACAATTACTGATTCACCAGTAATATATAGTCCAGTGAAGGAGGTTGATTATTTAGGTTACTATTTTCTACTAAGTAAGTATTTACTTAAAATACGTTGTTATTAGGACAAAAGGGCGTTATTGTGTTAGAATGCATTATTTGAATCTCCTAGATAATTTTTTGTTGAAATCGATAGATGTTATTATAATTTCTAATATAATATATATTAACAGTTTAGTAGTTATTGTAATCGATACATTTTAATATAAGCTTCTAATTTTATATTTAACTATCATTAAGAATTAAATATTAAATATAAATAACTTAATAATAATAAATACAAATATATAACTTGGAATTGAAATTCTAACTGGTGGAATTGAAATATGTAAATTGTTGCTTTAGTGGTAGCATCTTTTAAACTATATATCATAATAGTGGGATTTATGTAATTTATCAACCAATTAAAATTTAAGGTGTGATAGTTTCGATAACATCTAACATTTTCATACTCGTAGATTAAATAAATTGACCAATAATTTTGAAATGACAATGAATATACTTAAATCTTTACCCAAACTTATGAAGAAGGTCTTTTATAATTTTTATCGTTTTTTACAGTTACACATGTATTAGAGCCAATAGAACCGAAGATGGAGGATGTAGATGAATAAAAATGAAATTGACGATCAATAACTTTAAATAACATACAAATATTTTTTATATTATCAATATTACGTATTGGCAGTGCCAATAGTTCAGTATATTTTTATTTTTTAATAAATTAATTTTGTATCATTTGTATCAATATTAAAACAAATTTTAATTAATATTTCAATAAAATGTAATGGTTTAAGCTTTGAACTAGTGGTTAATACATGCATTATTTAACACTTTAAGAAAAAGTTTATTTTGTAATTTATTTTTTCAATTAGTGACATTCACTACAATTATGATTGTATATGGATTTTTAAGTAAGACTTAATATCGTTAGAATCAAATTATATATTACTAACAAACATTGTATAAAGACTATAAAATAATTCCTACAATAATATACTACATATGTTTACAAGTATAGTTTCTTCAGCAAGAAAAAAGTCACATCACAAGTATTGGTGAGTTGCATATCAATGGTATTTAATTTCTTATAAATGTAATAATGTTTACAATATTATAAAATAGAGATTGGTGTTTTACAACATGAAAGCATTAATATAACCAAATACAAGTTAAGTATGAGTATATTAAAATGATTTTGTTCCCATCTAAAACACAATTACTTTATGTTTCATTTACTACAACTCAACATGACAAGAATTAATAATACTTTTATTTCATGTAACAAAAATTTCAAAACAAAATTGCTGCTGCATATTAAAAATATTTAAACATTTTAGTGCTATTTTCTAATGTTTGTCTAATTTTAATATAATTTGTGTTTAAAATCATATTTGCTACGTATAGCATATGTTTTTTATAAATTAAAGTTTAATATGAAATTTTGCATGAAAAAAGAAGTAAACAGATAACACAATTGACTGAATTTGTTTTTTATTTTTACCTAATTTTGAATAGCTTTGTTTTGAAGGCTCAAATTCAATTCAATTACATCTATTTATTTGTTAATTTTTTAACAATTTAAATTTTAAATTATATGATATTTTAACCTAATAAGTAGAAAATAATAATTTATATAAATAACATTATTATGTTATATTATAATTTATTTTAGAGCAATTAAGTCTGAGATTTGATAGATAAATAAGTATGTGAATCGTACAACAATTTAAAGAAAATATTTTTATTAAATTAAACATGGGATGATCATGAAAAAGGGCGACTTATTTAGAAATCACTAAAGGTAAACCTATGTTACTATTGTATTATCAAAGTGTAACACGATTAAATAAATTTGTATCATAATAAACATTGAGGATTAAAAGTAGAAATTCATATTTGTTTTAAAATATTTGTTATTAGGCATCAATAAATTGGATTATATTATAAACGAATAATTAAATTAATTTAATAAAAATGAAAAAAGTTGTATGATAATAAAATAATATATTGGTATAGTCTTACTTTACTGGACACCATTTTTTGGGGAATTGTATTTCGCATTTTAAGCAGTTTTTACATTGAAACCAATAGTTATATCAGAATTTGGCATTCGGGCTTGGTTTAAAAATTATAACGATTCGAAGTTTGTGGATTTCATTGATTTCGTGTTTGCACCGCAGCAAAATATATGTAATATATATATAATCTACATAATCGCGCGTTCGTGCCACTCCGCACTCGGTGTAATAATCGAGTTGAGAAAGATAACCAGTACATTTTCGGCGGCACTCGGTAATATGTTTTTATATCTCATCTATTTATACATACACACGTTTACAATAATAATATTATATATTATATCTGCGACCGACGGTGAATGTGTAGTACTACGAACGATAAGAATTATCAAATAGTATTCGCTGTACTGCCGTTCGACGAGCGCTCGTAACACGTCGGGACTCATGGGATACTGAGATCTGGACTTGGTAAAAAAAAATCTATAACAGTTAAGAAACCATTCAACCCGGCTAAGACAGACAGTATTTTAACATTCACGTACGCGATTAAGCAACAGTACAGATACATCGGTGGGTCGCAAATGGTGTGAGTAATATTTTAAAATGTATCTGTTGGTATCTTCGACTTGGCAATTTGTGCCATTCTTAATAATCGATTCCGCGTTTTAAGGTACAAGACCAATTTTGCCGTTGACATATCCATAAAAATTAGCATTTTTGCCAAAACACTACAGTGTTCAAACACAAAATGGTGGGTTTACAGTTAATATTTGACATTTGAATGACAATTTATTATTGTGGGTTATTCCTAATAAATAGTAATATTTTGTCCCTGGCAAATAGTTTCTTGTATTTTCTCATAACAGGGAGTCAACCAAAAATGAATACAATGTATATAAATTTTTTACTTGGACCTTTAGACCTACAATTGCTGCTTTCCAATGTTGAATGAGATATTTTCGAATTTATGAGATCAACAATCCTCAAAAAATATTGCTTCTATTTTTTCCACGTCTTACACATTGTTTGAGTATAGATTTAAAGGTATAAATTTAGGATTATTGTTTGCACCTCCATGTATTCAGCCATCTACATTGTCTGATATACAATCTGGAACGTAAATGTTATGTCATTAAAGTGAAACATTGTAACATAATATTTATACTCAAAACTGACACTTATATAAATCTTATTTAATGTTTAGTAATGCAAACAATTTAATGTACAAATTTATCTGAATTTTCTTTGTCAGTTATATGGTTGTAGAACTTAAACAGCCAGGAAAAAACCCTGTTAATTGTACAAAGACTAAGGATACTTGCAGTTACATTATGCCTTATATGTAATTATAATTTATCTTATGTTTCACTATTTAATTATTGTAAGTTATGTGAAAAAAATATAATAAAAATTAATGATAATTATTATAAATTTATACAATATCAATATATCATATTCTTAAAAATACAAAAATTGTTAAGAGTCATGTTCAGTGTTTAAAAGAAAACTATAGACAGTTCCTGAGTAATTTATCTGATAAAAGAGTAAACTTTACAACCCGAGTTACCAATTCACAGTATCTAAATTTTCAAAACGTATATTATGTGAAATAAAAAATTACACAAAAGCTATTTTACAACATTAATTTTATTTTCTTATATTTTTTTAGATTTAATTAATGCATATGCAATTTTCATTATGGTGATGAAATGAATTCACTTTTACCACAAACTAAAAAAGCTATAGCTAAAGCTGCATTGTTAATGATTATTAGTAAAAAATGTATTTATTGTTAATTTATTTATGTCATTATTATATTTATATTTATTTTTTATTTTTATTGTAGAACAAATTCAAGTCTAGTCACACCAAAAATTGTGGACCTTCTCACTGCTACTACCCAAGACTATCATATGAATATTTTTATTAACACATAAAAATTAATTTCAGAGAGATACTTGTAGAATTTAATTTGTTGGTTTATATTTAGTAATGATATAAATATTGATTAAAACTATTGTTCCTGCTATTCTAAAGGTTTATTACATATTTTATCCATTCAATATTAAAACATAAATTATTTATAAATTGTGTATTATATAGCCACAACTATTTTGGTCTGAAAAACATATGAATTATAACTATGATATGAAGCAAAAAGTGTCCAATGATGGCAAATTTGTGATATCGATGAAAACCCATCATACATACCCGCTATAAAAATGTTGCTTTATGGATTCACACAAGTCAAACAAATATAATTGAAAATGTGTACATTTATTATTATTTTTTTATTTATATGTTTTTTTTATAGATGTTTTCTTAAGACATTTTGAGTTTTTGGTTATAGACAAGTAAAGATTAAATTCAGATAGTTAATCAAATGTATTTTATGTGCTGTTGGCTGATTTTGGGTTCTAATATTGTAAAGTAATGTTGTGAAAACACATTTTATATCATACTTTTTACATTATGATAATATTAAATTAGTATTAGTAATATTACACTTAATTATGATTTACTCCAATCTAAAAATGAATTAGTTTAAAATAGAACAGGAATTATAAAGGTAATTATTTGTTTTATTCTTAATAATTATATTATTTTTTTAATTATTTAACTAAGAAATATATTATATCTTTTTTATAAAACAGAAATGTACTATGCAAAAATAATTTTTACTTAAGAAATATAAATCTTAATTGCAATATAAGCAAAACATTAGAGGTGAATATTTTAAAACAATTTTATTCAAAATGGTGTTAGTTAAACTTGTTAATTAAAGGTTTATTTGACCAATAGTATGTTGATCATGCCATAATAAATCATTACACTATAATAATTATGTTACTAATTATTTTTAGCAAACACTCTAAAATAGCGGTTCTCAAACTATGGTACACAGAGAGCCATTTATGGATAATAAATTCAATTATTAAATTCATGTCTTATTTAAAACAAAATGTATTTAACTGTACAATTTGAAATTTGGATCATTCTATTTTTAGTCATTAGTAATACACGATTGATTGATAATATTCCTAAGCAGTATATAAAAAAAAAGTTTGAAAACCACTGCTCTAAAAGCTAAATACTTTTTTAAAAACTGTTTTTATTCTAATCTCACTCCAACAGAAATTTTTTAGACCATGTATGGTTAGAATGATAACAAATGGAAACATCTAATGGAAGTTTTTAAATGAAAGATTGATGAATTTAAAATTTCCGATATTATCCGATCTATTTTTGATTATTAGTTTTTAGAAGATTGATGTGTCTATTGGGAACACATACATGATGTGTATCATAAAATTTGAATCTAGAGATCACAGATTTTTATCACAAATATTTATATTGAAGTATACAACTTTATTTATATAATTTGCCAAATTTTACAAATTTTCGTATTCATACCTTTTCATTATCTAGTATTTAAATCTAATTAGTAAATTCATAGTTATTTACTATAGAACCACATTTAAAAGACTTTTACACTTTCTAACTTTTTTTTCTACCTTACTCATGGAAACTTTTTCTTGTATTTCATATTATTAATATTTTTTCAGCTATTTAATCATCAAAGATTAATAATGATTAACTGCTATTGCTATTTTATTGCTATTGGTTTTTTCTAAAGCTCTTTTTCTACAATTTTCTACTTCTATTTTGTCTAAATAAGACAAGTTTGCTGTACAATTTGCCAACATTAAGATGAAAGTTTGATTTTTTTTACTTTACAAATTTTGGTTTTTTTCATTATTAGTATTTTTAGTACAAATTATTATTATATCATCAAACCTTAATGTAAAAATTATTCTTGTTAAACTATTATTTATTTAAATTTATTTAGATATTTGTATAATTCACTGTTAAATTATTGATATAGTTTTGAAATCAATATATTTTCAGGTGATTCAGCCGATTGATTTTATTCGTATATATTTCAATGTAACTGCTAATTATGTATCTAATCATTGTTATATTCATAAAATATTTTATTGAATTAACCTATTTAACTAAATATTTGATTAAAAAAAATAATATTATATTTTTATTACTACTATTTATTACTGTATTTAATTCAATTTATTGTACAAAATAAATACAATATCAATGTATTGAAAAACGTAGCGATATAATATTATAGATTAAACATCTTGGACAACAGTGAACAATAACAATATTTTAAGATTGATTATAGATATAAATACAAAGTAATTACTGAGCATGTTCAGTGGGGCTCATTATCTTTTTGAAGAATGATTAAAAAAAAAAATCTAATCAATGATACTACTAATATTATAAGTATATTTTATATGGACCTTTTGAAGTTGCTTGATATTATATTTTTATGATCAGATATTTGTGTATACTAGCCTTTATTTAAATTAAATACATAAAAAATTTTTTTAGATAATCAAATCTAATTATTTCTAACAATTATTGTAATGAACCATTATATTGAAGTGGAATGTTTACGGAGTTATAAAGACTTAGTTGTTAAATATAATAATTTATTTGATATAAATTCAAATTTAATAAAAGAAACCGAACACTTACAAGTGAGCTCAATGTTATAAAAAAAAAGAGAATACTCTATATATATATTATCTTATATATAATATATTATATATATGTTTATACATATGTATAGTTCTGATATTTTATAAATTATTACAGTTTTGTTGAAAACATCCAAACTCAAATCGAACGAGAAAAATGTCATATAACCAAATAGAAAAGTTAAAATATGAATTGTGCACAAAAGATAGTAACATAAACATGACTTTATCGAGAAACAAATAGATGAATATCAGGTATGTTTGTCTTATATTGTACATACATATTATACATAATTGGATGAATAATAAAGTATTTATTATGTTTAGAGTGAACTAAAATTGATTAAAGAAAAATACCAAAATCAACTCTGTAAAATTGTAAATACTTGTAAATGCTGTATTGTTGTTTGAGTATTGATTACTAATCAGAACAATCGACAGTAGATTCAAAATGTTCAAGTGAAAATAAAATACAAGTAGATTCAAAATGTTCATGTAATATAATATATTATAATATATTCAGTAGAAAATATTTGTGAGAGAATAAAAGATTTGTATACAAATGGTATGCAAACAAAGTTTGATAAAAAAATTATGATAGTTGATGCTTTTTGCTGTAATTTCCCGGATAAGAGTTTCATTTTATCTGTAAAAGGGCATACTGAATATTCATCTTGTATAAAATGTAAAATCGAAGCAGAATGTTTAAACGATACAACTTGTTTTTTGGAAACCAACTTTTCTAAAAGAACTCATTTAGATTTCTTAAATCGTATAGATGAAGATCATCATATCACCTATACTATTTGATAACTGAAATATCAGTTGTAAATATAGTTGACAATTTCATTCTTGACTATAATATAAAACTTAGATGAAATTTATGGCTCTTAGTTTGATTCTCATAGTGTCCATGAATCGCTAGAAAATTGTTCATGTTTTCCTTTCGAGAATTTTATGAAGGTTTTAAAAAAATTAGATCGGAAACAAGAAAAACCACTCAAACAAGTTATTAAACGCTACCAAAAATCTTTATTATTTAACCAAGTTTTGAAATCTCAAAAAGAAATAAATTATAAAAAACTTAATATTAATGGACCTTTAGAATTCGAGCATTTAACCGTTTTAAATTTGTGAATTGTTATAATAAATATTAAGTGTACATCTGACAGCTATATAGGTTTTACAGACGAACATTAAATATATTTTAAATATCGAAATCGAAAGAATTAGATTATAAATACGATTCGTGTAAATTGTATGTAGGTATATTACTAACAAAAGACTATCTTCCCTATATCGAAAATTTTATCCGCATTTACCTCATCTCTTATAGATGTATTTTACAATAGGTAATAGATGTGTTAACTTAGGCGGTTCCATTTTCCTCCAACTACGAGATACCATTTTCCTCCACATTATTTTCGACTAAAATTATGTCTATTTTCCTCCGATATTTTAGCTAGTGATGCAGTGTTGCGTATTATAAAGATAAAGCAAAGCTAGGATCACATTTTGCGCTTATCGGTTGGTCGTTACATTCCGGTCGCGTTCTTATGGGCTACCGAAAAACGCTAGTCCGACAGCACTCACATTTACAACAGTCGATAACATCGGCCAATTTGTGCGTCGTAGCTACCAGGGTCCCATGCAGACGAGCGCGCGTTTATCGTTCGAGTAGGAAGCAACCGACAACGCATTGTGCAGTTGTAGTATGTAATAAATAATAATATTATATTATTAATTATTATATAGTCGAGTGCCACTGCCGGGTAGCTACTCGCCTCAAGCATTCGAGCCCATATTTATCTATCGCGCTCATATGCTTATTGTAAACTATTTTTACAGATAGTATGTTTCCTATTAAAATGTTAAAAAAAAAAATTATTATATATTAAATGTACTAATATATTTTATAAAATACATCCAGTTAATTGGATAGCGCCAACAGCAACTTAGATAAATCTGAAAATGTTCTTTTCGTCCGAGAAAACTAAAATGAGTACGACACATCGATACATCAACATTTTATGACAGAGATTGTTCGGAGATCAAAAGGAACGTCTCGTTCAAATTGTTTAACATATATTGTGTAGCAAATAATGATGATGAAATCTTTTGTTAGATTACATACATTTTCAGAATAATCGATTGATTATTGTACTATAACTTTGATTAATAAAAACACGTACATAAAACATACGGACATATACGGATATAGCTATTTTATTATTTTATTTATTGTAGGTAAATGGTTAAGAATTATTTTTTTAGAGAAAAATTGACAGCGGAGGAAAACGATATCTCGTTTTTGGCGGAAAATGGCTACGGTCGTTAATTTTGTCAAATCAATAAGTAAGTTGTACAATAATTCGTATAGTGAATTAATTTTATTGTTATCGAGTTATTGACATGTGCACGTGCGTACTAGAGTGACAACCGTCGGCGACTCCAGCCGGTACCCGCATTGTATTTCACTTAGACTGGGGCTATACACTAATAATCATTTACAGCTAATACAATATAGATCTCGGGGGGCTAGAACGAGATTATGAACCTAAATGTTGTCCCTTAAATAATAACCGTTGCGAGGGCCCTTAATAATTTGTATTATTTTTGTATACCTATAGCGTGAAATAAAGATGTCCCATTATTTGGTTGTTAATTTTTTTGAAGATAATTCAATAGAAGCTGTTCTGGATAGTTGGTTTAAAAAAAAGAAGGCATATGCGCATGGCCAGCCACCAAACATTCTAACATAATAAGAAAATGCGTTGAGCTCAAAAGTATTTCTAATGATGTTAAATACAATTACCGTACAGCTAAAACGTTAAAAATATCTGGTAAAAAAATATAAGTTATTTCTGTAACATAATTTAGTTAATCTAGTTGTAAATATTATTATGTACGATTATTATATACTGTCTTATATTATAAGATGGGTCTTTTTTCAGATTTATTATTGTAGCTAGTTATTGTTAGTATAAATTGTATACATTTATATTACAGATTCATTATTTAAAGCAAGAAAAATTGTAAAAAAAAAAAGGATTAAATAATATTGATATATCATCTACAATGTTTTATTAAAATTTAAAACCCAAACAAAAAACAGCTAAAACTGTATCAAATTTGCAGTTTTTATCCTCGTATCCAACGTTTTCAGGTGTTATATCTAATAAAATTATAAAAATGTTATATAATAAAATTCAGGTGTTATTGTGGTAGTAGGGACACCTCAATATGCCATCGATCCATTACCATCGACCAAAACCTCAAAAATAGTTAGTTATGTATGAAATCCAAAAGGTTAGTTAGAAAAAATAATATTAATTGTAAAATATCCATTTCAATATTGTATTGTTACTTAACACGTTGACTGCACATTATATACTTAAAACGTATTTAAATATTTGGACTCCAATTTTGCAGGTATATTATATTATATTATATTACCTATAGTATAGTGTAGTCATTGTGTCAAGTACAGAATGTTTGTGTACACTAAAAAATTATAATTGAAAATATAAATAAAAAATATATTTTTATGTTCAGCGTTTAGTCACTACAGAATTTGAAAAGAAAGTGTTTCATAGGCTAATATTCTTAAAATTTGAATTAAAGCAAGCTATTAATAATCAAAAGGAAATGGTCCAAAGATTGGATATCATAGATGGTAGAATTTAAAATATTCCATCACATGACATATCTTCTTATAATAATAATGATGGTCAATCATCTTTAATTGATAAAGATTTCAATATTCCTCTTGACAATATAATTGATCTTGAAATTTTTGAAGACAACATTTTTGGCAATAAAGAATTCCGTACAAAACTGGTTATTCTGTATATTAAATAATAATTATTGGCTACCATGGTATTATACATTTAAAATGCTGTTTATAAAGTAAAAATGTGTTTATTTGATTTGTATGTATACTAATTTTTTTAGGTAAATGAATTTTTATACATAAGTGGTAAACATGTTTAAGTAATGGTCAAACGGGTGATGGGAAAATTGTTTAAAGATGAATTATTAAAAGATTTTTCTTACACTGGTAAGAAAGGTAAAAATCAATTTTTGTTGCTTTGGTTGCTGTTCTGAAATTTATGGTATTATATTATAATGTTTATCATTATTATTAACACACATAATGAAATAATTTTTTTTTACATATATTTCAAAAATTATTAGTTTGGAAATTTCAGCGTATAGTATTTTTCAATAATACCTATAGCAAAAATAATGAAATATATATTATTCTGCTTTTATAGATAATATTATGCTTAACATTAATTGTTAAATAAATATTTACAATATATATATATATAATAATATATATATTGTATTTATAATACAATATTTTTATTGTTTATAAATTAATTTTGATTTATATTAAAGTAAAGATAAAATATTATACCCAAATATCCTGAATATATTTTTGCTATCCATAATTATATATTTATTATAATATATTTGTAAATATTTTCTAGATGCTATCAAAACGCAAAATAAATTTAAATATTCATCTCAAAATTAAATGGAGGTTATCATCAAATATGTTTTTGCTCAAGCTAATTATCACAAGCTGTGATGACATTTAAAGTTTGTTTGTATTATTACATTATAAATGTACAACATTATAAACTTACAAAAAGTAATGGAAACACAAAAGTGATAGGAAAACTAAGTTTCAACAATAATACAATGAGTTAGAAACAATTATTGTATATTTGTTTAATTAGTTATGTACACATCATACACCGTATCATTTTATTGAATTTTGTAATTAAATTATAATTTATTGGCAATAAAAAGATATCTTTAACAAGTAACAACCATAACTACTGAAATTTAATTTTAAAAACCTTTTATATTTTAAATATAATAAATATTCCATTGACATTTTTTTTAAATTCCATGCAGTTCCTGCATATCATAATATCTGATTCTTAAAATTAACTAATAACAGTTACTTTATAGTTTCCATTTTTTTTATATATTTTTAACGAGCTTATATTTATTATTTTAAAGATCAAATGTTTTATTAAATTATTTATTTATTTATTTTTTGAACACTAATAACACTAAAGTTTACCAAAGTTTTGTAAAAAAGTTAATAGATAATAAAATTAATAAATAATTATAATCTGTATATTTAATCAATGATTTTTTTAGGTTTATTTTTAAATGCATGATTTACATATTATTTACTATATCATTAGGTATTTATTTCATATACAGCTAGTTATTTATAGCTGTGCAATTTAAATAGTTTCCTTAGTCGAGAATCAACTATAAAATTATTTTATAAGCATTTTAAAAAGTTGATTATATTTCTAATCTATAAATATACATACTAGTCAAAACTAATAATTACATCTACTTATAACCCACTATAATAGGTATATAATAAATTAAGGTTCATAACTCATACTCAACACTTAAATTGTTTTTACGTATTATAGAATTTGTTTTATACCTAATGTTAATGTTGGCATAAGTAATACTGCACATACAATACATGATTTTTATTACAAATAATCGATTGAGTATGTTTAAGAAACACAGCACATTTAAAGTGTAATATTGTAATGATAATAGCCAATAGGTACATAACATGATATACATGAATATTTTTATACGGCGTGAACTTTTGAACATAACACTTCTAATTGATTTAAAAAATCCGACCAAAAATAACGTTTTCCATTTTTAGCCTTTTTTGCTAAACCCGTTTTTATCAGACATCTCCTACCTCTATACTACTTATCTAGTTACCTACCAAATTTGTGGTGTATAAGTAGATTGAAATTTACGATCATCTTCGTTTGATTCACCGCATCAGTAATATTATTAGAAATATATTATTATAGTAATACAATTTGTCAGAGTAATTGTAATTTTCTATTATTTTACTCAGGTTTAATATTATACCAAGAATACTGACTTAACGCTATACTTGTAATTTGTCTCGAAAACTTATTCTTGTTATATAGCAATAACATAAACTAGGTATCTATAATATTAGCTAAGTATATAAATATTATAGATAATTTTACGGCACACTATAGACTATAAAGTAGGTACGTAAATTACGAGTATATAATTATCAATATTATACAAAACTTAAGTCTAAAAAATGTCATTTAAAATTCTAAAAGACTAAAAAAAATTTTCATGAAAAAATAAATAATGCTTTGAATTTTATTATACACCACTTTGGTCGAACAATGCTTATATGACGCTAAAAGCAGCTGCATAGCATATAATGCCTTCTGGTGGAAATAGTTGTTGTTCATAAAACTTTTTGTCTTGTAGAAATCGACTATTCAAATTTGGCATTTTATGAGCATATACTTTTTTCCTTAAACAAGGCTCAGGTTGGTCTTTTAATAGATCGGCGTAAACAGTTGGCGGTAAAACAAGTTGCAAAGGGTTTACATTTTTTGGGGGCATAGACGTGAACGGTTCTACTAATCCTAACGTTCCACTCAATGTGGACACCAGGTACCTGATGTAGTGCACGCGTTCCAATACGCCTTCGTCGTCGTTCATCCCGTCTAGTTTTCTTATCCATGTTAACACCTTTTGGCGATCTCTACTGTCTGAAAAAGATACAATAGGTGCTACACTTAATACACCAAGTACGAAAATATATTTTATATTTTGTTCTGTATAAGACATATAAATATGAGAAGAAAAAACTCTACATACAATTAACGGAAAAACTGAATCACAGTAGTTCGGCTATGTGGATAATTGATTATGTAAAATAATAATATGGTACCCATACACATATCTTCCGGTGAGTTCTGACTTCTGAATGAGATGGAAACGAAATATGAGGAAATAAATGTCAATAAAATGTAGAAACAAAAAAGCGGACGTTTACTTTGTGTTGTGTATGTGAACTTTACTGATAGCGAACTACACAACAATGTATAACATATAAACATCTCAGCGTTAATAAAGATGCAATTATTATTGTCATGGGCCTGCGCACGGGTATGCAATTACAAAAACAAATCTTTTTTTTTTTTAGATTCTTAATAGATTTTTAATTAGTTTAAATATGTCACGACTTATGATTAAGGACCATAATATTTAAAATATATAAATATGTTTATTAAAGTATAAAGCAATGTTCTATAACATTAGAATAGTAAGTACTCAAAAGTTACGTAGGGAAAGGAGTCAAACAAATAAAAGTATAGTATGGATCGTTAAAAAAAATTTTTTTTAATTCCTCGTATCTTAATAATAAGTATCTAGTAGTATTGTATGTGTAATTAAATCATATAAATTTTTTTCCCTAGAGTCTTTAGCAAATCTATTAAAAACTTCATTTATTGATAATATTATTTTGTTAAATGAATATCTTTAACTATTCAATAGTTTTTCTACATTTAAATCTTTTCAAGGTTAAATATTATCTAGCATTGATCACTGTAGTCATGAGAAGTGTAGATAGTATATTTGAAGTTGTTTTTAAAATAGAAGCAAAAATGAGTAAGTTATATATTATTAGAATTTCTAATACATTTTTTTTTCGCCCGAACAAACTTTTGTATCCACGTTAAGTTAGATATATAAATATAAATGTAAATTATAATTTTAAATATATATAGAGGTTGTTCTAAATTTTTAATATCAATTAAATTTACACGTAAAGCCGAAAACAAAATATGGCTATCCTACAAATTTATATGCCTACTCCTTTTTTCATAATTAATTTTGAAATTATCAATTAAATCCGTAACGAAATCCTAGGAATGCATATGGTAATTATTATATTTAATGGAAAAAATCATTTTTAATTTACCTATTAAATACATCAATGTTTTGGCCGTTTCTCGATCATAACAATATAGTTCATTGTTATTTTTCAACGGACATTCATCTGGTACATCCTCTTCACCAAGATATTTTATCACTGACGACGCATTTTCAAACTCATTGCTGGACAAATTAGCAGGTGTAATAATTGATTGTGCTCCGGACGCTCTAGGATCGTTTTCGTCGATTGTTGCTATTTAAAAAAAATGCACCTTTTTATTTTCTATATTTATTGTTAATATATTTACTTTACTTGGAATTTGGTTTTCATTATTTTTGGGTTCAAGAGTTTTTTTATCGGCATCGTTCACTTGAGGAGCTGCCATATTCAATTAGTGTTTTTAAAATAATAATTTTTAAGATTTGAAATAATTTAGCCATTTTTGAATGTTTACAATGTAAACATTAAAATAATTTGTTTTAGTATAACATTCTGGCTAAAATTTAAATTGTTCATATATGATTAACAGTATTTATTTTATTGCAGAAATGTACTAAAGTGAGTTCCTCTATCTAAAATGCCATAAAAAACGTAACTGATTAAAATGTAATAATTTATACGTTATAAAACACTTTTAATCGACAAGCTTATTTCACTGTTAAAGCATTAAGTACACTTCATCGCGCACATTTATTATTGTTATTTAATAAAATATTATTAAGTAACAGTAAATGATAGATTGCATACAATATGATATGCGAAAATAAATACTAATAATAATCAAAATATTTGGTTTTTGTTGAACTTGCACTCATTTTTTAAACAGCAATAATTTATTATTATCATATTTAGTTCCCCAAACTCGTCAACTCCTAGGTACAGTATAATCAAGTCTGTAAATTTTTAATTTTGTTCTCACAGGGATTTAGTATGTAATTGGTATGCAATTAATATTTTGTAAGATGTGTTCGACTTTATAATTAGATTCAATTTTATGTATATTTATTTATATTTATATAAAGTTTTATACATTTATTTTATTTCTTACATTATAAATTTATTATAATAATGCATTAATTTAAAATCACAGTATACTATTCGTATTATTTTTTTTCAATCGTTCCAATAAAGTATTATGCAGAAACAGCAGGTTTTGAAAATCTCACGAGAGACTCACTATTGTATAACCACATGTACAGTATTACCTAAATCTTAATACATATTTCCTATTTTTATTTTTATTAAATTATTTGTTAAACAATTATTAAAATATAGTTATTTGTTGTTTTTTATACTATAGCATTTGAAGATAAAAAATCTTATCTTTAGACAAAAATGAAAAAATGCCGGTTTATTTTTGAAAATGATGTTTTTTATATAGAAAATGTATTTTTTCACACTTAGGAATTGTCAATGAATTGGTTTGCAACAATTTCTAAATGTATTTCTTCATCACGATGAACTTGAAAAATGGCAATATTAAATGATTTGACCGTATTTTGACTTATTGTACCTACCTATTATGTATAGAAATTATAAAATATGTTACAAGGGTTCTAGGTCACGTTGTAGGATCGAGCAATAAAAGGGCGAAACGCGGACACTTTGTACTATTATATATACTATTGTATGTACCTATGTATTTGTTATGTACAATTTTATTAAAAATGTTATTTAGCTTAAATATTATTTGGTCAATCTAAGTATACAATCTTATACATTCTTCGAGTTTTTGGGCAGTTTTGCAGGCAATACAATTAGACAAATGTGGCAATAGGCTGCATAAGAAGCAAAAATCTAATTCTGATGAAAGAAATAATTTTGAATTTTTAAATTCCATATATTGTACATGTCGATTTTAACATTATTTCTCGTTTTTGACATAGATTTTTTTTTCAATATCATTATTCATTTATGTTTTTATTGTACACATTTTTAATTGATGTAAACTGATTATTTTTACTAATAGTAATATACTATATTTTATAACATTTTTAATAAATTTACTTTTTTATATTTAATTTTTATATTTTAATAATTTAAATTATATACACTCAACACTTAGGTATTTAACTATATATATTAATTTATACTTTATATGTATGTATAAATCCGCGTTCTGCAATCTAAAATTTTACCTGACCGTACAAAGTGACCGCTTACCGTTAAAAGGTTCATGCGCCGTTAAGTACATTGATATTAAGCCCTTATAATAACGTGCATGTACCGACTTATCGTTAACCAGATATCAGTTAATCAAGCACCTGGTTGATTACCAAAATCTACACTTTTTCTCTGCTGTCAATATCAGAAAAAGCGTTTATCTTTCTCAATTAATTTGTTATAAATAAGATTAGTGTTTTGAGAATGTATATATTATTATGACAAAAAAAATTAATTTTTTTATAATATGAGAAACGTTGGGGAGGGGACTTAGCTAAGTCTTATCAAGCTCATGATGCGCAAGCTGCAGTCTCAAAGCCATCTGCTACCATGAAACAATTTTCTATGGCTTACTCGTACAAAAGCTTTTAAGTGATAAAGAAAAAATTATTTAAATAAAAGTGAAAAGAGATGCCTGCACTCGTAAGTTTAATATCATATCAATGCATGTAGTGGTAAAAATTATATACTCCCTACTTCCGGTTTTAAATAATTATTATCAAAAGATAAATTGAACATGTTACTTTCAACCCGTCTAGCGACTTTCTCTAGTATTTCAAACGTATAAGTTATTAAAAAATTATTTATTTTTTGTTGACCATTGTAGGTTAATTTTTCTTGTAGATAATTTGTATAAATAGTTTTCTGGAAATTTCCAAATTGTCATTATGATCACTACTGATTTCATTCAGTTTTCTTTTTATTCTTTTCCATAAAGATTTTGAAATGTCTGTACATACTATTGGTACAGTGGTGTATATAAGAATTAAATTTTTTTTGGCGGGGAAGGGGGATGTAATAGTATAGCTAGTACTAGTACTATAATTTAAACTATTATATTGAATTATATCAATAAAATGTCAAACTATTCTAATCATAATGTTTAATAGAATATAGGCATTTTATGAAATCGTTGATGTAACACTTTCAAGAAATATTTAAATTTTGTGAATAATATAAAATAAAAATATCTACATGCTTCTAATTTAAACTTCGTTGAAGTCATATTATTATTTATAAGTAGTCGAATACTATAATATACATATATTTATTGTATAAATTAATTATTTCTTTAACCATTATAATATAATATATAATATATTATACATAATACCATATTTATTTCAATAGGTAATATTTTAGTATAAAATACATTTTGATCATAAATACATTTTTATAGTGTCTATTATCATTGAAGTTAGATTACACAAATTTGAATTAAAATGTATATTTTTTTGTACATTTCAGTTGGTGACTTGGTATACAAATAACAATAAACAGTTAAAACGTAAGTATTAATAATAATTTGTTTTATATTTACTATTTACTGTTACTACATTTGTGAATGAAATCATAAGATTAATAATAGTTATGATAATTATAATATTGAGAAAATTGTAAGTATTTTCTTTTTTTTTAGTAATTTTAATTTATATTAATCTAATGTTGACAATAATATTATGCTCTCTGATAAAAAAATAAAATAAAAAAAATATGTATACATAAATGGCTAAACGATAATGATTTTAAATATGAAGAGAGTATAAACTATACGAGGTCAAAATAGGCTTCACGAGTGCATGCTACATAAAATTTTATAAGATACAATGTTGTTACTACTCGTTCGCAGGATGATTTATTGATGAAGTACTAATTAAACAGTACCTACTACTGTTGCGTATTGTAATTGAACACAAAGTATCGTTGAAGTTCTTAGTAAGTGAAGTCAAACCGTATAGGTGTACCTATATTTGTTATATAATTAAAAATATTTTAAAAGAAGAACAATTGTTGTAATAATAATTGAGCTACCATCAACGGTTCATGCATTAAAAATAAAAACTATGTTTCATTATTTGTTGTATAATTTTGGGATACTCTTGTTTAAAATACCAACCTCCTCCTAAACCTAATGTGGTAACTAGTAAAGGATCACTATGTATTCCTTTGCCATAATTTGTACTAATTGCTATCGAAACAATATACGTAGTATAAGGCTTAAGATTCGTTAATAATGTAAAACCTCCATCTTTTTGTGCCGCTTCTCTGCTCATTGTTTTGGACAGCATAGATCCTAAAATATAAAATAGATTCATAATAATTATAAATTACAATAAGTGGGTATAAAAAATGTATATTAAAAAAAACAACTTGACAGAGGTATGTAGATACCTAAATACCTAATGCATAAAGAAAAATCATAATTATTAACTTACTAAATGGCAACTGTTATATTATTACATGTTTATACTAATTATGAATACTAAAGTATTGCATTCATTATCGTATTCAACTTTCGATATCGGTGTTTATATTTCTTATTTTATTCGTATGAACGTTTTATGTGCGAAAAACGAATATTTCATCGAAAGCAACTTCAATTTTAACATAAGATGTCCAATTTCAACTTCAAGTAAATTTCAATGTCAACCTTAATAAATGTTATTGGATAGTTTTCATTTGATTACATTTGAGTATATTATATAAACATTGATGAATTTGTTTTGAACAGTTCTGCTAAAATTGTAGTGCTTACTTTACGCCCTAATTTCGTTTTTTTTTATTAGCTACAAGCTTACAGACACACTGGTATTTAATTTTTAATTTACATTTGAATAATAAACAATTTATTCTGTTATTATATGTAAATTGGTTAAGGAACTTTACTTTTTATATTTCGTATAACCCGACTTTACCTTGTAAAATGCTTGGTATTTTATTTTATTTTACTGGACAGGTGACCTTATTGGTGTATTCCTATAACCATATTTTAATTATCTTACCGTCTTCATAATATTTTCATTTTCATTAATATTTTTGTGAAAATTAGCTCTACAATATCTTTCCAATGATATATATTTATATATATTATATTATATTATATATTTATTAAATACCATTCAGATAAAAATTAAATTAAATTATATAAATGTACCAACTCAAAGTTTCTATTGATTATTTAATTATTACTAATTACTATCAATTTTATTCGTGATGTATTTATATGTATTAATATGTCATGGCTTATGAATATTGGATAAAGTAGTTATAATTTTACACTTTAAATATTTGAAGTAATTGCAATCAAGGAATTACTTGTACATACGTGTCATCCATTAGAATAAATAATTTATGTATTAAGAAAATAAGCATAATAAGTTAATTAATTTAATATTTCCCATCCAATATTTTCAGTGGTAGAAAATTAAATTATCTTAATCTAATTATTATATTGTTATGCTTAAATTAAATAATTAATACGAATTCTTACCATTACAAATGTTACTGGTTATAGAAACAACGGCACAATAAAATATTTGATATTCGCCAACCAAACCGATTCTGTCAGTGCAGTCAATATTCCACTTCAAACCAATAAACGTCGAGCCGATTACATTAACCCAAACGTTCTCAACTTTTCTAGCAGCTACACAACCATAAATGAATAGATAGTTACAAAATGAACACCCGACAAACTATAAAATTTATTACAAACTACAAAAATAATAAATCTTCATACTTATATTATTTTGTATTGTGCACGATTCCCACACCATTCCGCTACTATTAAAATTGTTTTGAGGATTGGATTCATTACTTAATAAACGTCGACTGTTAGCACTTATTGCAAATTGGTAATGATTTTTAGCATTATAATTCAATATAGTTATATTGTAACGAAATTCTGAACCAGGAACGTGCGTCCAGCTCATGTTACCCTGTAAAATACATAAATAATTCGCAATGGTGTATCTCAAGTATGAAATTCATAAATATGATGATTATTTTAGATACGTTTATGAAAGAAGTGGTAGTTATACTCCAGAAATCGTGATACACTTTTCATTATTATAATTAGTACATATTTATTGGAAATGTTTGTATTAGTTTAAAATCAAATTTTCGTTACAACGAGTATAGGTATTAATTGTATTTAGAAAATTATTCTTTTTATTAATTTACGTACATTACATTGGTACGGAAGACCCTTAACATTTTCACACCAGAATATTGTATAATAATTCAGTTCATCGGCAGTGGACGATTTCGTAGTGCCATTGCTTTTCCAGGATAATTCAAAAACACCTTGTTTATCAAATATCATTTTTGTCAAAAATATTGGTTTTTCAAGTTCTAGTAACAATCAAAAGTTTAAAATACACATAACGACAAACTGCATATTTCTCTAATTCTTACTCTCTGATTCACCGGGTACGTAGATTGTTGAATATTCTGTCGACAAGCCTTCGTTGTTGGATGAATACACTATAAAGTTGTAACCGACTGAAGTATTAAGTCCTTGAAACTTGGCATAATTTTCATATATTTCATTGCTATAGTGAATGCTATAATTTTAAATAAAATAATTGTATGAATTTAAAAGTTATAATAATAATAAAAAAAAAATTAAAAAACTATAAATGGCACTTACGCGGTTTCGTTTTGTGTTGTGTTTGAAGTATAATAAGCACGGTACTCAAAAGAGTCACCACATTTCTCACTATCATCAATTTTTTGCCAATAAATGAACACGTCTCTTTTTGTTTTGTCAATTCTTGATGTAATACACTCAAAGCTTCCAATATCAGTTCTTGGGGGTCTTCTTGGTACTATGAACCATAATATATGATGAAATAGCTAATTATAATAACCGCATACAAAATAATACCTAACTTATATTTTTATACTATATTAATATTGTATGGATTTAGTTTATAAGTAACATTTTACGAATGCAATTAAGCAACCAAATATCAGAGTTTATAAAATAAAGTCAATGAAATAGATTACTTAAGTATTAGCTTACTTGAAGGATTTGTTTTCAGAGTTATACTGCCTGGGGGAGACCACTTATCCTCCCCTCGGGCAAGTGAAGAACGTACGTATATGCGAAAATCGTAATGTGTAAACGGATATTTTAGATCAGTAACATTAAAATAGTAAAAATCGTTATCACGTTCTTGGCAATTCATATCATACAAAAATGTATTTGTTTTATTGGACAGTATTGGTGCACTACACGTATCGCTTATATTTATAGACTGAAAAATAAATGTAATGTAATGTATACATATGTCTGATAGATCATCTGATCGATATCTGAATAGCAATTTGAACTTACTTGCCAGCATTCAGGATCGGAATCCCATTGTGATTTGTATTCGATCTTATGAATTAATTCCCGTGGAAAGTCTGTCATTGTTCCTACAGACCATCTAAACATAACACTCGACTCTGTTTTATCGATTATGGTAATATTCATAGGACTCGCAGGAATAACTAAATATTAAAAAAAAAAGATTAAATAACGTTCCATAATACTTTCTTCATAAAGTAAAATATTATTTTAATATTTTTTAGTATACTGTTGGCATAATGATGAAAGTTGATGAACGTAGATACATTTCCTAAAGAATTTTGGCCGTTTAATCTAAAATCATAATACTCGTAAGGTTGTCTATACATGGGCGTAGTTTTGAAATCCCAATAACATGTGTTCTCTTTGACATCTGAATCTGTTGGACAATTTATGAAGATTCTATAAATAAAAAAATATACATTTGATAAATAAAAAATTTTGTTATTAACATCTGTAATACATTACCTGCCTCCAGCACGACCGGGTAATCGGAATAATAATTTATAAGTGGTTCTGATTGGATTGTCTGATGTATTCCAATTGCACTTTAAACTCACCCAATTGTTAGAGATACATGTGAAGTTTCTTATGATTTCAGGTTTATCTAAGCAAATATTATTTTAAATTACTTTTTAAATTCTTACATAATTTAAATCTTGTATAGAATATGTTTAATGTATATAGTGGTAATGTTAATTGATTATTTCCTCAAACTCATTCAGTATGACAGTGTAAACAGATATTAATCATTTTTAGAAAAAAAAATTGTATTAATTGTTGTAACTTATAAAATAATGTATAATTAAATAATTCATTCTTTATCTCAAAGTTGTTTGAATAATCTATACGTATGTATTTATGATAAATATAATATTTATCATATTTTAACTAGATAGGAGCACGTAGTGATTTTTAAAATATTTTTAACATGGCAAAATACTTATTATTGTTTCTTAGCCTAATAAAATAAGACTATATTGTGTAGGGAAAACATACCTACGAAAAAATAATGCAGGAATATAGAAAAATGTGTTCAAGTCATCATTCATAAACGATACAAAAGTTGTTAAGTTATTGAAGTTTTTGTTACAATTGTCATCTAACGTACAATTAAAATAAAATAGGTTTAAAGTTTGTGGTTAACTTACATCCAACATAGACTGTGTTCAAACACACCCCAAGTTGTGACCCCGGTTGATGAGATCCATTCGTGTCCAAGCTTGTAGCTGTAGGTTGTACAGGAGGCAATGTGGATGAAACACTAGATAACGTAGACGAGTGATCGCCGTCGGAATTAGCATAACTGTCGTTTTGTCGCCGTTTATAATCAAGTAATAGTGTGCAATAATAGGTATTTCGACCAGCCGGGGGGTTTGGGATGCGCAGCTGAGCCGCTGTGGCGTTAACGATCGTCACGTATTGTTTGGGTACGATTTCAGCGTTCTTATAAAACATGATCCTGTGGCTTGGAAATTTGGTTTTATTACTACTGTCCGTCCGATCACGAAACAGATTCTGCACTACTATGGTATCCGATTGCAAGATGCATGTGATTTCCAAAGGAACGCCGCTGCCATATTCTAGTACGATGTCACCGCTTGGGACCGTACCTATAATTTTTACAACAATATACACGGGATTATTATTCTTACATATCACAAGGCTTCAAGCATAAATATAAAAGAATACAATAATTTATTAATATTCTGGCAAAAGTTTTTAGTTGATAAATAAATAAAAAGAAAAAAATGTTTCGAATGAAAATCATACAAAAATTATACAATCATACTATGATATTTATACATTGATGGTTAGATAGTTTTATCTATAGTAATAGACACAATTTTTATTTTTAAAATCTACTAGATCTACTAGAATTGAATAATAATAAATGTCGTATCGACGTTTGTAAGCACGAAGCATGACATATAATACATAGTGAATTAGTAATTAATAATTATATTATAATATATTATTTAATAATATAATTTATTTGGAATTCTAATAAATATCGACTTAAGAAATTGGATAGAATATTACTGATCGAATTTCCATAAGCACTTAAAAACGTATAACAATTTAATAAACATTTAAAGAGATTGCAGTTTCTTACCTCCGATTGATTTTATACCAGGGCCACACGTTACAGAAGAATATGCTAAATCAACTAGCAATGTTAACGTAACGCATACCATTGAAAGTGACGACAAACTGCGTCGGTTTATTTTTGTAGAAAATTGTCGAACCATGATTATATCAGCAATCACCATTCACGGTCGATTAATTTAAGTAATTATCGATAACTGTCAATAAACCTGTAAAAAGTGACAGTAAAAAAATAAATGTAAAATGTGTGATGTGAATAAACCACAAACATTTTTAATTTGAGACACATAAGGATAAACATAGAAAACAAGCAAATTATACTTCATTTCTACAGAAACTCACACTTATCGGGTAAGATTAATGTAAAATAAGAAGATTAAATACCGACTGTTTCTATCTCTGTCTAATACATCACGTGGAACAGAGAAATGTAGACGTGTTCTTTGCCAAATGTACCAATTGGCCTAGTGAAGAAATAATAAGCCTGAATACAGATTTGAATTTGTAATTAAGTCTACTTGATATTAACTTTCTTAGATTTTTAATTTTATCGCCGAATTTACCATTTATATGTCACCAGAACAGATTATAATTTAGGAATTGTTGTTATTTCCTAGTTATTGTTGGCAATGACTGGAAAGGATAGGCAATGCTGGATATTTAGTAGTTTTATCAACATTTCCTTATTGTATTAGGCAATGCTATTAATCCGTATCAAAATAAATGCAAACATTTTATCGGTGGTTGGCCTGATTATGTATGTACTTATAGTATAATATGGTCAATCCGGTTTTATATGATCGTACAATTATAGGTATTGTTATGGACACATCCTGTAAGTGACACAATGGTGTTTGTGTACTGAAATAAATAGCAAAGTGTTCATAATCACTGTTTTAAAATGGACTTGAATGAAATTTGGTAATAACTTTTTTTTTCGATAATGATGATTATTGTGAACGAATTAAAGAAATAAAACAATAAAAAAATTACGTTATTCACAGCTGGAAAAAAAGTGTACGAAAAATTAAAAAAATATAAGTACGACATTTTTGTTATCAACGATAGAGATCGTCTCTTATTAAAACCATAACCAATAATGCGATAGAGGGTGTGCGTTATTATGTAAAAAATGAAGAGTTGTTTGGTATCATTTATTTTATTGTTTAAGGTGGCCGTACATAGCTCCACATTTGTGTCCCGTTGTCCTGACAAAAGTTAGACGGCATTTATTTTGTTCCGTTTTTTTCAAGTCTGTTTCGTATTAATCCCGTTTTCCCTCTTATTAATCATCTATAACTTTTTGAAATTTATTTTATAAAATATCGTCTTTTTCGACGGTATTGTTTATGACAATATTCAATAGAACATTCGAATCTATACATTTTAGTGGTATTTTTGGATTATTTTTCAGACTATAATTATTGCGGATAGAAAATATAATACTAAAAATGTCACATTATTGTCATCAACGTAAAACGTACTTAATATTACTATTATATCGATGTGATGTGTTCATAGATATTTCTATCAGTACTTATTGTGATTTAAATTTCTCCTTTAAAAAATAAAAGAGCGTCTACCAAAATGAACTATTTTAATACATAGTATGCACTTCGTACTTAACGTCTTTGAAAGAAGAATAAATTAAGTTTTCTATGTACTGTTCAATATTAGACCAAATCATTAAAGGAATCAATATTATAATCAATAAAGAATTACATAATATGATTTAGTGTTGGAAATGTATAAGTCTTGGGTAAGTAAAATCAGAAATTAAATCTCATTCTTATTCACAGTATACATATATTATAAATGTTGATATGTTAAAAACAGAAACGAACTTTCAAAAACAAACATCTAATATACTAAAAGACACAGAAATCAAATGCAGGCATTATGTAAACCAACTTACCAAATTCAACTTTGAAAAGAAAACTAAATTTTATAATATCGTCGAAGCAATTGAGAAATGTTTATGGTTAAACCGATATATAAGTGATAACGAGCTGTTTGTGTGAACAAATATTTTCCAAGTTCAGTATTGATAAAATCAAGTTACGCAGTACCTACTCAATAGATCCAGTAGGTAGGTACCATAATATATAACAATGCTGCTTGTATGATCTTGATCAGCTTACTTGAAGTAATTGACACAAAATCGTTGACTCCGTTGACCGTGAATAAAAGGATGGAGTTGTAAATACAAGTTATACACAATTGAACATTTTTTTTTAAATACCTATAATACTGTTTTCATAATTTTAAATATATCATTGATTATATACATTATCATTAAAATCAATAATAATATATTATTAACTTTAAATTATTTTTTTTTTAACTCAACTAAATTGAATTAATATGATTCATTAAGTTGCTCAGCAGCCTTGGGAAATTATTTTTTATTTGGGGGTGAGAGGTGCAATATAAATGAATTGTCATTAAATTAATATTTTATATTAAATGTAATATCCTTCCATCTCTCGATTCTCTTTATACGGGTACCTACATCATCCATCCTTATTATTGAATTATGCCATAAATGAGGGCAATAAAACTGAATACAATAATAATTTTAAGTACGTGTATACCTTTTGTTAACCAATATCATACTCAGAATTATATTTAAACATCTGAATTGGTCAAATTTAAGCGTTTGATATTAATTCTATTAAATCAACTAGGTAATTGGAATTTAGATGAAAAATCATCGCTTAGATAACATACACTTCTAAAAATATTATTATTTATTAGCTGTTGTAAGTTGTAACTAAGTTGACTAGTATCGTTAAATACGTTGCACTTAAAATGTCATTCAATTTAAACATAATTATGTACAAGTAATAAATAGAAAAAACTGTTGGTTCTAAATCTACCTATAATAACTAACTATGAATAGTTCATACAAGTTACAATTTCAGGTAAACTAACCTAAAGTTAAGGATACACGATATTATGTTGTTTAAACGAATTGTTAATTGTGATTATAAACAATATATCATAAACAAATAATATCTATTATCTATATATTTAACTGAACATTAATAAAATCGTCTAATTTATGAATTTAAGTATATTAAAATTAATAAAAAAATATGTATATTAATATTTTTTATCAAATTTCAGTTAATATGGATAAACTAATAATCAGTACGTCGTCTAGAAATATAAAGAACTACAATTAAATTAATGATATTATATTTTTATAGTCTAATTCAATAAATCTGTAAATATACGTTGTTACTTATTAGTATATTTACTTTTAAATTAAAATTGTGGCCATCTTGTTGTATACGCTTTACCGAAGATTGCGGTCTACCTGCTATAACGGGACGCTTGTCGTATGCGCTCTAATACCCAATATATATCTTTATTATCGTGACTTAAAAGGACTCACCAGCATGTGTTATCTCCGTCTTACACACGTAACACGTGGTACATTTTTGTTCACTGGTTTCAATAGTGTGCTTTTAGTTTTGATATTAGTGTGAATTTACCTATTATCAAACTTTTAGGTAAAAACATTATTTATGTCCTCTCGTTGGTTTTTTACGATATTTTAATTTTTGAATTCACTTAAATTCACTCTAATATAAAAACTAAAAACACACTATTGACCTATAAGAGACATTGCACAAGTGTTTTAGTATTTATTTATTTAATTTTTTCTAATAATTTTTATATATAATACGACGACGAACATATAATAATTATTATTTATATTAGGTATATAATTATTTTTATTAATATATTACTTATTTAAAAGAATTTTTGTTCGTCATTAAACTAATTTTACATAGTCTATTTATTACCAGAGTATAATATCGTCTAAAATCGAAGTATAGTTATAGAGCAAGTAGTAAAAATGGTAGAGCGTATACTGCAGTCGTAATATTGCCGGTAGAGCGCACACGACAAGACAGCCAAAATTGTTACAAAGAGTAAATAAATAATGACGAATGATCTTAAACTTTATTGATCTTCAAATAAATATTATTCTGCTTTATAAAACACTGGTAAAATATTTGGTATCTGTTTAGTTTTTTTTTTTTTGAGAAACGTTAATTATTAAACTTTTATTTATGAAAACCATCTAACAAATATGATTTTAAACACAAATAATCAGAAATACGACTAAAAATATGTATTAAACAATTTTATAATGAGTTACTGTTAGGTAATGCATAAAATCGTTAGTATAAATTACTACAGAAAACGAATTGCGTCCGAAGGTCCTTTTTTCATACGAATTACGTCCCGATAATATTTAACAACTAACTACACTAATTGCTTCCAATGTAAATATATTATTTTCCTGGTGAATCATAAGTTACTACACAAGAGTAGCAGGTAAAGAATTACATACGTTAATTCCTACATATGTGTGTGTTAGTTCCTACACGGGAAAAAAAAAGTTACGTATGTTAGTTTCTACACGGCGGAAGATAAGACAGGTAAATATATAAAAAAAATATACTATATTTTATTTAATATTATAAGTTATCAAACTAATGATGTGAAAATAATATCATTTAGAATAATATAACAGTGTGGAGTAAGTGAAGAAATATTATAACCACATAATAAATGAATTATTATTATATTAAAATGTATGACAGTATTTTATGATATAATTGATATTAAATTGATAACATATAAATTATATATAATAATATACGTTGTATAGGAACTTGCATATGTATCTTGTTCTTTACTGTGTAGGAACTTACATCACATATGTATTTTTTTTACTTACTAGGTATCGTGTAGGAATTTACATTTGCCCATTTTCCTTCCCATTTAATATAGACTTTGGACTGCCAATATCAACATTAAATATTATGCTGCTAAATGTAGGTTAAAAATATTGTTTTTAATCGTTTCGTAATTATGTACATCAAACACATTGTTTTCGTCGTTAAATCACTAAGTTAATTAAAATAATATAAAAATATGTAAGTAAGGTTAGGTTATTGTATTATTATAATATTATTTATAGATTGGTAAAAATTTAAATAATACAGTTTTTGTTATGATCAAAACGTGTTATTTCATTCACGCCATTAATATTATTTTTTATACATTCTGAATCCAGGGACGCAATTAGTATGCCACTAATACACTAATATAATATAAAAATTAACCAAAATGTACTACATCCGAATTATCTAAGCTGTAATTCAGTATATGGTATAAGAATAAATGTATTAACTACTTTACCTAACCACTGCGGAAAATAATGAATTAAACATTTTATATGAACTTCGGTTATGGCAGTCAGCAATAATTAACACGAAAAAATGTACAACGAAACAATTTTTATACTTAGTTTTAAATTGATAATTAATTAATAATTAACGATCTATTAATGATTTGTATCCCACTCGAAATAACTCAATTTATAATAATAGTCGTGAAAAAAAAGAATTTTAAAAGAATTCGAATTTATTAGCGTTCATGCGAATATTTTTTACAAAAATACAAGATGCGCATCTTCTTCGATATTGTGCTAACTGATTCGCCGTATTAAATATTGATATAATAAATTGCAATTGATTTATGTTTTATACTTTCACACTAATGCTTGTGTACAACTAACAAGTTAGTGTTGGTCGATACATTTGGTTGAATCTAATTCTAAGAATAAATGGACAAATCGACCAAGTCCACAATGCTTATATAGTTTAAATTCAAAGCCCAGGGCGTTATATCTAACGAACACGCTTAACATAATAATATACAATATACGTAATAAAAATGATTTATATTACTACTAAAATAATTGAAACACATAAATTATATAGATGATATTCACCTGATAGTTGTCCGCTAATCTTCGGGCGAAGGAAGGAGTCGTTGCTAAAGGCTAGAACATACTAAACTATGAATTATTGGCGTTTAAACGAATGACATAGAGACCAGTCGTATTTAATATAAAAATTGTCTATGGTGGTGGCACAATATAAAATGGTCTTAATTAAATTAAATATACTGTCTATCCCTCCCGACTCCTGTCATCTTAGTTGGATATTAATTTATTTTTTATGCCAACAATATTTTTATACGACGTATATATGTGAAAACTACACACGTTAGCGATAACAATAGACGTAAGCGCTACAATACAGACATACTAATACAGTTGTAAGCCTATGAGTGTCTTAAATATGGTGAGACGTGAAAATCGCGCGTGTCCATTTTGCTTTTCTATTGCTAAACAACAGTAGCGATGAATATTGTGATCACTGTATCAGTATATATATATATATATATCATTGCGGCTGGATGAGTGAATGTCAACATTATTACGTAGGCAATATAATACAATATAATAATACTGTTTATCTCAATCGGCATTCATTTATGGTGTTATACTACGATATAAAAATCGCTATTATACTTATAAAAATTATCATTAGCAATTGAAAAAAATTAACTTATTTAAAAATAGCAGGATTTATTCGAGTGATTAATTAGGTAAAATCGACGTATTATGTCAGATCAATCAAATCAGATTTCTTTAGTAAATTGTAAATTTGTGAGACTTGATGCAATGAGATGATTGAAACTCCAACTTCAATACGAAAACAGTATGGTTTTATTCAGTGGCATTTATACAAACTTTTTTTTTTTGGGGGGGGGGGGAGGGTGTCATAAATGAAATGATTTTATCGTCGACATTCATCAAAACTCGAAAATGGCTAATATAATACACAAGTAAAATTGGACACTAATGGGAATAAATAGTAATAATAATAATCACAAAGATCCAATGATGAACGTCGATGGTCTCAAAAATTAGTAGTAAATAGTTTTTTCTACGAATACAGTAATTGTTTATATTTTGACTTTCTATCGATCGATGCGACTCATCATATCCCACAACAGATTATTCATATACGAGATAGGTGTGAATGCTATACGTAATTTTCAAAATAAACAAATTATTATATTATTGAATATAATAATATTGACATGTTTAAAATTTGAGGTCATTACATTATTATATTTAGTATGGAGGAGGGTTAATCTCCACCCCATAAATACGCCACTGGTTTTATATATTTATTAATAAAGTAATTATATTTTAGTATACTACTAGTTGTATACTAAAATTTCTACGAGTATATATCGTTATTGTTATTTTTAATAAACATTTTGACTTGTTATATTTTTTATTGATACATTTATTCACAATTAAATATTTCAATCATATTAGTTACCAAGTAAAAGTGAAATTGTGTATGAAATAATTCCCGTCGATTGGCCAGGGAATCTGCATTTTGATATATGTTCGTGGCCACGACCGGCATCGTACATACAAAAAAAAACAAGTTGGTTTTACGGCGGCGCCAGGTTGTGCTACTGTTTATCAATTTTTCATTTAAATGTCCGCAATAATAGTAAAAGTGTAATTTATCATCACTATAAATTATAATAACCTATACCTTTCTTTCCATCGTCACTATAGGACACAAAAACTGAACGGCCGACTCACCACCACGTCCATCTACGGAACAAGTTCACTGTCGACGGCAAAGGCCTTTCTGATTCAGGTAGAGCACAAATGATAACAGTTCTTATCGACCATACATTTTTTAATAACTCGATTAAGAACGCATTAATCTGCTAACTTTTTATTATTAACTTTTATACAACGTTTTTTTTTTTTTTTATTAAAAATACAAAATAGTATACCTGATATTAAATTTTAATATGTATCATAATAACATATCATCTAGATTTTCTTTTTCATTTAAAAAAATGTACAGTTATAAAAACATCTGCCCCATTGGTGTTTCTTAAAACTACAAGCGTTATTGGAACATTTCCATTTGATTAACCCGTATTTGCGGTGTCTTACAAATGTTTATTTATATAATTATTTAATAATATAAGTTCTTTTCCGCGTCAGGTTAAGTTTTCCATCATAAACACTACGCATATAACGCTTTTATTGCTGTCCACCAAACAGCTGAATTTGACTTATCCAAAAAATACGACTATAGGCAATATTGACACTTATATTTTACAGTAGAATACCTAATACGTAAACCGCGATATCGTATTTAATATTTATTATCTTTATTGCTAACAATTAAAATAAACGATAACATCTACCGAAAAATCGTTCTCAATCGTTTCAATGTAAAGTACAAAATATTATTTCTTTGATTTCCTGACAAAATCGTTCTCAATCGTGTTGTAACACCGTCCGATTCGCACCATCACACGAAACATACCTGTCCTATTGTTAATGCCGACGACGAACTCACGGACGCGTCACCGGGCGGTCGTCGCACTGTTTTTACTACAACGATTTGTTCGATTATTCGTTATTTGTTAACACACGATTATTGTTATAACCAGCGTCGTGATTATCTCTTAGCCTCGTGAATTGAAATATAAATACATAATATCGTTGTCGAAATAAAATCAAAACGTGTCGACATTACCTTTACGGCTCTTCTGCGCCAACACCTCTGTTGCGACTGGACTATCATACCACAACACAATGACAATATTGGCGACATGTTTATAATTAAATTAATTTATAAGTTTTAGGCAAACTACGTATCCGTGTCAATGGGATACTTATACTTCTTAAATATATTATACCTATATATACATACATTACAATTTAATTTTTAATAATAAAATACAATACTAATTTTAGCATTGCAATCGGCGAATGCCGTCGTACATCAAAATCACAAGTGAATATTGACATATTGATTAAAAATTTTACACAATAACTATTTTTTTTCTTTTTAATGTAAACTAGCGAGAAAAAAATTTCGAAAAACCAATGAATAAACAACTATCTAATGACTATCGTCGATTATAATGGTATGATATTTTAAATGTTATGGGGAATACTAAACATATAATTTCTTTAAAACTAGAATAAATAAAATATATTATAAATTTATAACCCTATCCTCTTGAAATGTAATCCCTTTATTTTATTATTTGTGTGTACATTACAAGTCAATATAATTTTCACTTCCATTTCATTTTCCCACTAAATTATAAAAAACATTAAATCATTAGTTAAATAATCGTTATGTTTGTGTGTTTATCAGCATTAATTAAGAATACGAAATTAAAAGTACGGGCCATCGTTTACAAAGTCAGATTAGCTCTAAAGAAATCATTTTATGTTATAATATTTGAAAATGTAGTATTAAAGTATATCAAACAATATAAAATCATACATTCCAGTCAAAAACATAATTATTAAAAAAGGTCAAGTTAAAGAATATTTAATAAAAAAAAATCAGTCTATATAAAATAGTAATATCTACATTGTGACTAAATCTACTCTATAATGTCTAGTCCAATACCTCACTTCACTCCTACTTCAATGGGCAACAATCATTTTTATTCCATTTTTTTTTTTTGCTTAATACTTGGTCAGTAGTATCTTAATTGGTCTCTTGTGCGTTGTCAATAACTGATACAGATACCCAAGTATGATTTTCGTTCGGTGTCAACATTCTTTTTAATAGGACATAAATAGACATTACCGCAATGTATATATTTGTACTTTGATAGACAAACTTTTTCGGGACGGAGTCTAAATGTTTTTCTTTTTTCTAGTAAATTTTATGAAGCAATAAAAAAAAGTATTATTGTTACTTATTAAAATAGGAGTTGAGTGAGGTATTTGACTAGAAGACTTGGCCACAATGTAGATAAATTACTTTGATAGGTTGACTTTTTTTGTTAAACTTTTTTAATTGGTCCTTTTTTAATAATTAAGTTTTTTATGATAATAAGTAATAACATTATATATTTTGTTGGATTTGCATTATTAATATTTTATAATTGTTTTAAAATTTAATATTATATGAAAAAAAATATTCTATATGACGTTTAAAATTAATTTCCTCTCCCCGTTTTCGTTATACAATGAGTGATTCACAATAATATAATAACTGTGGTTGGGAACGGACACAATAAATTAGTTGCTGCGAGCACAGTATAAATCTCATTCTACTATTATCTTCGTATTGCTGTACTTAATTTTTTAAACGAAAATTCTGGTTTAAGACTCGGTAGTTTTTAACTTATTCTTATAGGTGTCTTTATTGACTCTATTAAATATATGTTTGTCATTGTAATGTATATGTTTAATTTGAATTCAATGATAAATCATTGCATACGAAAGATGATTTTGAGTGAAAACGGTTTAGGACTATTTTGATGTTAATCATACCAACAATAAAAAGGGACTGAAATTTATTAGGAAGCAATTTAATTTATTTACACGCTTAGATGTTTGATGGTAGGCAATTTTTTATACGCAATAGCATTAATAAAGGTAGGTAACTTACTTTATACACTTTAATTCGTTAACGATGCTTAAGAGACCTTGTTTTAAATTTTCAACGATACAATTATTAACAAATTTAACAGGCAATAGAAAAAAAAATCTGTTAGTTAGAATTTTACAGTTCTTTTATATATTATAACTATCATTTTGAAGTGAAAATAGAATATGAATTTTATGTAAAAATGCGTAAATTAAAATGGTAATGTTATATAGTTAGTTACCACAATATTGTTTATTAAACACTTTTCAACTAATCTTGAGACTTATGACAAATAAATAACTTAAAACCAGACGCCTAACATTGGTATTAGTGATATTACTGTATTATACTGTATTATTAGTAAACAATCAGCGTATAATTATATAATACAATTTTTGAGAGCGTTTCATTTCATTTTTGATAGGTACATGTGGTATCTAAATTTTTACTTAAATATAAATTATTAATATAATATAAAAATACAACGTTTAATGAATCTTATAATATTAATATAATTGTAGATTATACATTTTTAAATAATGATATTAAATAGTTATATTATAAAATTGCCTTAAATAAATTTTTTTTTTCAGGTACATACATAATATTATATTAATATATAAATAATAATAGTAAATAAGGCTGCATACTAGTTGCGATTGTGGGAGATGGTATTTTGCGCCAATTTTATTACCTGTAATTTGCGCCATCAATAGGTAAATTTAAGTACGTATGTAATTTGTACCACATTTAAAAATTAATTTTGGTAACTTTCGCCACGACAGAAAACGAAATAGAATATTATGTAATTTCCACCACACTTTTAACTTCAATTGTTGGAATTTAAGTATACTTATATACATTTATAACTATAATATGGCTAATTTTTATACATTGGAATTATACTTAATTAATATTTTTTTTAAATTACTTTTAATAATTGTCTAGAAATGTATAATTATTAAAATAAAATTGATTAATCAATGATTAAAAATACAATATGTTAATTTGTAAAAAAATTATTTAGTTATTTAAAAGTGGCGCAAATTACAATTTTTGAAAGTACAAGATTGTGCACATTATATTATGTCCTTTTATTTAGTTCTATATGGCACAAACTACAACCTTAAAAAATGATGCTAATCACCAAAATAAATTTTCAAATTTGGCGCAAATTACATAAATATATTTTTCTTTAGCTTGTTTTTGGCGCAAATCACATACTCCCGTGGTTGTGGATGATTTTTAATAGAAACACATATAACAGTTGCGGTCACTGCGATTATAGGTAATATCTAAGTTGTGGTTACAGTAAATACTGAGCTTTTAGAATATTAACAAAATTAATTAAACTATTTTGTATTAAAATTACATATTAGTAGTAATTACTAATTATTATGATATTATAATGAGTACCTAAACAATTAAATTTGAAATTTGAAGTTCACAGTTTTTAAGTTGTCCAATTTGGAAAAATTGTTTTCTATATACAAGTTTCATGCTTGAAACATGTATTTATCTAACATGCTATTGGAGTTACTAGTTACTTTAGAGTTATCAAACACTCCTTGTTATAAGTTTATACTGTATATAGCAACTGTTCCCAACCGTTGTGTGGACCACCAATTTTGTAAAAAAATCTTTAAGGCCCACTAAATGACTAATAACACACATATATGTAATATATATATGTATGTATATAATATATATACATAATATTATTCAAAATATAATACAAATATATAATTATATTATTTTAAATAAATACGTTAGTTATGTCAATATTATATGGTCCATGGGAACTGCTGGTATATACTGTATAGTTATCTTAAATGATTATTAACCGTCACAGTAGTTTGTTACAATAAAAGACGACACGATAATTATAATATTAAACTTCAACTGAATTCGATCAATTTTATTTTTTAATTATAAAAATACTCTATATTAAGAAATATTTATTTATTTTTGCGCTTTTATCCTACTATTGAGGTACAAAAGCGTAAAAAGAATTTATGCTTTTGGTCTATCGAAAAATTAGAGGATTTGCGCTTTTAGTTTTCATCAAGACCAATAATTAAGTGACCGCAATCAGTAAGTAACCTTTATATTGAATTACCGCAATTAGTAGGTAACCTTTTTGTTGGTTGACCGGAACTATAGTTCGTAATTTTTATTTTTACCACAACTAGTAAACACCGGTAAATAATAATAATAATATTACTAATAATAGGATTCTGACAAACAGTAAATGTAATAGTGAAAAAAAATTATAATAATATATTTGTACTTCATTACTTTTGTAATATTTTCATTTTAATATTGGTCCACGTAATGTGTTGATGACAATATCAAAATGTATAGTTTGGTCGTTATTCGTAATAATTGAAATGGCTACTAAATATGCCGTATAGGGTTTTAGATTTGAAATTAATATAGAACCTTTGCAATCGTTGGCATGAAATTCATTCACTGTTTTCATTGTCATGGGTTCTGAAACGAATAAGACAAATTTCAATTACAATAGTCACAAGGAAGATAAAATAACACATGATGAAAGAGAAAAAATGTTACTCTCGGTAGAAATTTAAAGGGGTTACATTTAATTTGCCACGGTTTACAAACACGTATAAGGAAACGTACTAAGCAATTATGTTCAATGTTTATATTATAACTATGTCTTAAACTTGAACATTTTCTTAAAAAAATATTGATGTTTTAACGAAGTGCAAAAACCCATGTTAAGTTTTTATTTATAGACTTAAATTTGTTTTCAATGTACTCGTATACAGTCGTGTATACATAATTACGAGTATTATATGTTTTCACTGTTTTTGTAATAAATATTCAGTACTGTGATTTTTCTCGTTGTTGTATTTTTCAAATTAGAACTGAATATTAATTATAATATTTTTATATATACATATATTCCCGTATTAATAATAATTATTATTTATTTATTTTTTTATTAATTTAAACTGTTTAAAAGCCCATTATAAATATAAATATAAAATAGTATAAACAATATGTGTAGTAATAATAAAGTTAAATTAAGAAACAGTAGAATTAAATAATAAGTAATAAAAGAAAATATCTAAGATGATATAGTATATTTAATAATAAAATAACAAAAATACTCAATAAAGTTAAAATTAATTTGGGAATCATTAGCTAATCTATAGTGGATCTATTTAATGGAACATTTTTGGTATAGTTAGTTCTGTGCAATTTATATAAAAAGTATAGTCGTTGGGGGAAATTCTTTTATAAAATTGAGCAATTTCAGACAGTCAATGTAGTCATTGACCAATCTGAATAATAATTATTTCAAATCACATATGCTTCTTCGAAGTACAAAGCTGTTCTTATTTAGTGAGTCCAATAACGGTTTATATTATAGTGAATGTGGTTGACGCAGAGTACTACATTTGTAGAATATTAAATGAAGGAAACGATTGTGGATAGCTTCGAGGCATTATATATTATGAATAATTTTGCAGAAGGCGACCATACTATAAAATTATATTCAAGAGTAGAGCGTATTAATGAGAAATAAAAAGTTTTTAATTAATGGGTTTTGAAAAATCCTTGCCCTAGCAATAAAAAAAGTATAATGTCAAACTTATATAAATAGTTTATTTCAATTATATTACCAATGATCATAACGTTTTGGATTTCTTAGGTATTAATACGTACGCACTACTGTATTGAAATTTATCTTATATAAAATTCTCCGGTCACAATGTTTGTTATTGAACTCCTTCGAAACGGCTAGAGCAATTTTCATGAAATTTTTTGTGTATATTCGGTGGGTCTGAAAATAGGTCATAGGCTATGTTTTTAACTCCTATGTGTTGAGGGCGGCTCATTCCAAATATTTTTTAAGTATTTAACGTGTAAATTGTATACTTATAATATAGGCGGTGACCCCCTAACCTGATCTTTCCTGACCTTTTTGTCTGTCAAATTATGTGTTTGATATCGACGTGTAGATATGAATAATTGTACCGAGAAGTTAATCGATAAAAATAATCTCGAGCACTGCGCATACAACAACTCTAAATATACCGAGTTTTCGTATCAATAACTTTTAAAAGATAAAATACATGCCATTGACATAAACAACAGAGCAGTGAATATTGTGTCTGTGTCATTATGTTCGTTTTTTTTATCGTTTATTTGTGTTTTTTTTTTCATTTGTATGCGGTTTTTCAGTTAATTTCGTAAAAATCGATAGTACTCAACTCAATACATGTTTAATTCAAGTTAGGTATATAAAATAACGCGATTTGGTAAAATATTACTTTTTTTTTATTTATATCTATTATTTTTATTTGACGGTCAAATCTGTAGTACTGCGTCTACAGTTAATATATTTTATATGGGCGAATTTCCGAACAGATTTTGATTTTCCCATACGGTAGAATAAAAAAACGGAGTAATAAATTGAACCGAGCGTTTCCCGTTAACTGCAGTGATGTGATTGCCGCAGTGAAAATGAAAACATGCTGTAAAGGAACGGTAGGTAATAATAAGTGCATGCATTAAATAGTAGTGAACTTACTCTCTTGTACAAATGTATTATTCGTTTATATTTATTTCGTGACACTCCATACGTTATAGTTACAACGAAAAGACGTATAATATAACAAGATTTTTATTTAAAAATCTTTATGAAAAAATATAACTTACTGTGCTCTTCAATTTTTAATTGCTTTACTTAGCACTGACTTTTTAAAATTATAATGTTTGTTCATACAAATTAATTACTTATTTAAATTAAGCAATATATTTTTTAACGTGTAATATTAATATAGTTAATTTTTTTATAATCACATTAGAAAGCTCATGCATTATTACCGCAACTCTGATTGGAGTTAATATTATTCCTTGTTGCTCAATGTATACCTACTACCAATTATGTAAATCTCAATTCATTTTTCCTAGTTATAAAACTGACTTATAAATAAGGTTTAAAAATGGCATTTGCGTGTTGTTGTTTTTTTTTGTGATGGCTGTCGAATATTCTAGGTAAGATGTAAATCAATTTCATTAGTAACAAACTAAAGTAAAATGCAGATTAATACAACACTTTGTTTTGAATAGGTGTTATTGTATTTTTAATCATAATCAAGGAAAAAAATATTTGAAGAAATGTTCGTTATATTTCAAAATTTGTTAGTATACTAATTAATTTATATTTCTTTACATTTTAATGAATTTATGAACATAAAAGTTATCAGTCATCATGTTTTCTAAAATATTATCGGCAAAGGCGAATAATTTTGCAGACACTAGGTACCTAAAGATATAACGACGAATTAACGACTTAATATATCTTATGTACACGCCGATGACTGGTTACACTAACGGGCGTATTCATATATATATTATATAAACAAGTAAATAGTAATTGCCATGCATTCAAATTTGAAGACATTAAAAAAAATGTATACCGGTGCAATAATACATTTCAATGGTAAAATAAATTGTGAAAAAATAATTGAAAGTAAAAGGAAAATAATTTTAATTACTGTTTTTTTATTTATGTTTTTGTTTCAAGCAAACACAAACATAAAATAATGATTATTATAAATAGTGATTATTTTTTTGGACAATTCCATTTATTGAAGCAATTAGTAATTCATCAATCGCCAATTATTATTCAATTTTTATTATCTACGAGTAGGTACTTAAAACGTTTCCAAATTTATATTATTTCAACTAATACCTAATAATTTATTAATATGTGTACCTACTTGAAATTCTTTGCTCTAGTATTTTTATATGTGTAATGCATTTTTTTCAGAAAGAAAATGTAATTATTATTATATATATATATATAAGCATATTTGCATGCATTTTTTTAAGGATTTTTAATGCAATAAATCCCAAACTCTACAATAATAACTAATAAGAGTCCGATGTTTCATTTTTCTTTCCATGTTTTATTTATTTTTATTTTAAGATATATTTGTATACATCACTAATTTATACCGTATTAATATTAGACAAGTACGAATATTAAGTACTTAATTTTCAATTAAATAAATAAACAATGTCATAAATTTAAAATACCAAGTATACAATATTAAATTATAGTTTATGAAATAAAAAATTACAATAATTATCATAGAGAAATACATACATTAAGATACGATGATATAATAATTGTTCGCAAAAAATATTGACATTTGATATATAAAAGTAAAAATTAAGACAATTATCATATAGTGGAAACATGTTTAAAAATGTTTTTAAATTGTTTATCAAAAATATGAATGCCTTTCATACTTAATAGTAATAACTAATAACCAATAGATAAATATCTCAAACTGTACATTTTTTAATACAAAGTTATTAAAGGTAATATTATGATACTAAAATATTAAATTAAATCTGATTAAAATGTAATGAACGTTTATTAAAATTATTGTAAAACATAATATTTTTCCTAAAAAAATGTATTAGACTCCGTGATACCACTAATATATTAAAATAAATTTCATAGCCAGAGCAGAAAAATGTATCGTAAAAAATAGAAAATATTATTGATGAGGTTAGGTTAGGGATTATTTAATTTAATTGTTAAGATTTAATAGGTATGACCCCATTGCCTCATTTCATGCACAGTGCGATATTAATATTTGAAGTGAATAAAATTAAGTGCCATAGCCGAATGCTTAAATTTAATAATATTAAGTTCCCATTACAATTTTTAAAAAATGTCTTACCTTTGCAAAGGGAACTTTTTATGGAAATTATGGGACAGTAAAATATGTGATATCCAATAATTAAACCAGTCTTGTCGTCACAGTAGACTTTCCAGCTCAAACCCACAAATGTCGGACCAATCACATTAACCCAAAAGTTCTTTACATTGTCATCGACTAATTAATCATAAATCGATTTACACAATAAAATAAATGTCGATAATATATAAAAAAAAAAAGTATACAAAAAAAATGTTGTTATTGGATTATTACAGGAAGGCGCTAATGTTAAAACATATTATGCAGTAAAATAATTACGTACATGATTCCCACACCATTCCACTACTGCTAGCTTTTAGGTTGTTTAAACCATTTCTCGAAGGATTTTCACTGTTGGCGCTAATAGCAAAAATATATTTTTCCATGTTGTCGAACACAGTAGTATTGTAGCGAGATACTGAAATCGGTACATGCATCCAATTCATATAACCCTGATAGAAACAAAACATTTAAAAAAATCAGTTATTATCAATGATTTTAGATAAAAAAAATTATTATTATTATCAGTGTTGCTGACAATGATATTGATAGTCGATATAATATATTACTGCTTGGTATAGGCGATATAGCTATACGCCTATATCACAATATAATATGTAGGCATTATATATTAAAACAAATTAAGTAATTACCTACATTATTATATTTCATATTTCTACTTTCAGTCCTAAATTATTTTGTATATATATATACGTAAAGTATGAAACTAAACAATGCAAAAAAAACTAAGATAATTAGATTATTTTTGTATTGTTAATTTTATCATAATTATTAAATTTTTATAAATAAATTTTGATGAATATAAATTTAATAATTACCACCCTCATTTTGCAAATCGTATAATAAAATAAACACTTCTAAAGTTATTTTTTCTAATTTATCACGTGTGTGGATATTAACTCTATAACGATGCCATAAAAGTAAAAACGACATCGGTATATTAATACTACTGTGTGACACTGTATAATTAAGATCGATGTATTTCGTACAATAGATAAATTCACATACATTACACTGTTGTGGATGGACACTGTCTTTTTCGCACCAAAATAGAGTATAATAATCTAATGGATTAGGAGTGGACAATTTCTGAACATCGACGCCTTTCCAGGATAGTTCGAAAATTCCTTGTTTGTCAAATATATTTTTCTTTAACGATGTTGGTTTATCGAGTGCTATACATAGTAAAGTTAACAAAAAACAATTAGTTAAACTATACGAATTGATTTAAAATAATCCATATATATATGATTGATATATACTCACTGTCTGATTCGCTAGGTACATAAACCTTTGAACATTCTGTAGAAAAACCTTCTTTATTGTATGATACTACTATAAACTCGTATCCGATGCTGGTACTGAGGCAATTGAACTTGGCGTAATTCCTATGCGTTTCATCGCTACGACGAGTGCTATGTTGATAAATATAAAATATGTACAAATAAGTGAGAATGATTTAAAGTCAGTGATTAATTAAGATAATATTTTATGAAATTAGTTTAAATATGTGTCGTAAGTAACACGGTTAATAGATGAAAACATAATTATGTTTTGGCTTTTAGTTTTGACTAAAAATATTTTATACAATCTAAGATTTACAAGTACCTAAAAGATAATAAAAAATGATTGATCCATTATAAAAAACTAATATGATTTTTACTAATATTAAAAATTTAAAATCAAGTCGTATATTATAAAATATATACATATATGATAATAATTATTATAATAATATATGTATTTTGTATTTTTGTTTGAAAATTACCAATACATCATTCAACAAATTATTGATATTTATATTATTAATTTAGCTCTAAAATCATACTATAAAAGCCGTAATATAGCTTATGTTCTTAAAAATGCTTTTAATGAATTTTCTAATGAAATTTTAATTTATTATTTAAATTGCCTATGTATAACCCCTTAAAAACGTCGATGTGAAATCGACGAACGGTATACTTACATGGTTTGTTCATCTGCTGTCGTATAAACATAATAAGCAATATACTCAAACGATTCGCCACATTTTTCGTTGTCTTCAATTGTTTGCCAAAAAATTAACACGTCCCTTTTGGACTTGTCTGATGGCGAAGGAACACATTGAAAGCTTCCAATGTCAGTTTGCGGTGGTCTTTTGGGAACTATAAAATACATTTCGATCTTTAAACAACGTAATCGTACAAAAATATTATCTAATTATTTAAATGCGATCATGTAGGTACAACAGATTACTCGATGTTCGATTAATTGATTTAAGATTATTAGTGGTCGATATTGGAGACTATAAATAGGTATTCATCGTTGTCGTTTGAGAAAAATATATTATATTCATCAAAATACGACTTGTCTCCGATGAGTAGGTTATAGGTCATCATAAACGCAAAGATGAATTATTATTATAAACTTACTCGTGGGCTTGGTGTTGACGGTGATGTAACCGGGAGCAGACCACTTTTTGTCATTGCCAGCGAGCGCCGTCCGAAGGTACATGCGAAAATCGTAACGCGCAAACGGATATTTTAAGTCGGTGACGTCGAAGTAATACTTGTCTCCGTCGTGTTCCACACAGTTCGTGTTTTGCACTGAATCGGTTTCGTGAGATGTCGATTGCGGGTTGCATATGTCACTTACAAGTATAGTCTATGCGGGGAAAAATGTACGTTAAACCACAGTGTCGTTTTAAATTTTATTCGCAGATCACTTACGTGCCAGTGTTCCGGATTGGAGTCCCATTGCGATTTGTACTGAATCTTGAAAACTATTCCGTGCGAATAAAAAGACATTGTGCCTATGGACCACGTAAGCTTGACACTTGATTCCGTTTGGTCAATCGCTGCGATTTTTGTAGGTCTCGCGGGAATAACTGAACATTAAAAAAAAAAAAAAACAAAACAATATTAATCATAATAATAATAGCAGTAGAATTGTTACGCGTGTGCTTGTAATGTACAATATACATTTTTTTAAAATTCAAACAGGTATAAAATATAATATGTAATGTAGGCGTGATTACTATTGGCGTAGTGGTGAAAACGAATTGACATTGACGATTTTCCCAGCGCATTTTCGCCGGTTATTGTGAAATAATAATACTCGTACGATTGCCTGTACAGCGGCGTAGTAGACAAATCCCAATAGCAAGTACTCTCTTTGATATCCGAATCCGTAGGACAAGCTGTGAAACTTCTGGAAGTAAAATTATACGTTTTTGTGTTATAAATAAAAAAATATATAATGAAAAAAAAATAAAAAATATTATGTCATCGTGAATAACGCATATAAATCACCTGCTAAAAGCACGGCCGGCCAATCTGAAGTACAACTTATAAGTGGTTTTTATTGGGTTCTCCGGTTTGGTCCAATTACACGTTAAACTTTCCCAGTTGTTGGAGATGCAAGAGAAATTTGTGATGTTGAGTGGTTTATCTAAACAAAGATCATTTGTTTAAAAACGGTAAGCACTAATATAACTTAATACTTTACACAATGTATTATAATCTATCCGTTTATGTTATAAAAACTTATGTCATACATTTGTATAAATTATACAAACAAAAATTATGGATAACGATCATGAAATAAGTACTGTATTTTTGTTTTAAGAACGTAAAAATAATAATGATATTATTATTATAACTTTATGTGGTATTAGTCACTAACATTTAAAATATCTTTATTATAAATTATAAAAAATTGTTTAAAAATATTCTATTATTTTATAAATAATTTACTCCTAATAATAGTAATAAAAGAGTTGTACCCTATTCGATAAATCATCTGAAATCATTTCGATAAAATTTCAATCATCGCGTAGATAATTTCATAGTAATTATTTAATTTTAGTTCGAAAATCAAAATTAATAATTTAAATCCAAACGCAAACTGTATGATATTCTTATACTGTATCAGAATAAATAATCAGTGAAAAATGCTACGATTGAACGACTTAGAAAATCTTTGAGATTTGAACAATCACACACATTACTTAACATTAGTGCATACAATATTTTAATTTTATCATATATATTTTATAATCATATTTTGTTTTTATAATATTTCAAAGTTCGACGTTCGACGAATGGGCGTTTTTTTTTATAATGGTTCTGTGCGCCTATTATCAATGCCAAGTCCTGTACATCGACTATTCAAAATGAATAGTGCTTCAAATTGTCCGTAAAGAAAACAACATTGTGCAGGTTATACAATTGGAGTTAACTTACATCCGACATAAACATTGTTAAGGCACACCCCGATGTCTGTATCAAATGAATCCTTCGGGCGGTATCCAACCGTGTTCATAATGCTATTTCGCAGAGCCATATTGATTGATGAAATATCGGCCACCGTAGATAGTTCAACACCATGGTTGTTTTTATCCAAACATATTGTGCATGTATAGACATCGGAACTCGCTGAGAGATTTGATACGCGCAATTTGGCCGCCGTCGAGTTGACGATCGATACGTATTGTTTGGCTACGCGTTCGTCGTTCTTATAGAACCTGATCTTCTCGCTTATTAGTTTTGATTTGCTACCGCCGGCAGCTTCATCACTAAATATTTTCTGCAGTAGTTCGTGATTAGGATTTAAAACGCACGTGATTTCCAACGGAGTACTACTGTTGTATTCGAGGTGAATGTCACCACTCGGAGTAGTTCCTAAAATTACAAACAAATAAAAATAATAATACTTGATTTGTATCGTGTCCCGTTTCAAAATTCTACAAATCGTGAAACAGATAGTTTTAACAAATTAATTTTTAGAAACCAATGTATAAAACACTAATTTCTGAACCGGGTGGAAATTTCATTATTTTTTTGAATTATTCAAAAAATAATTAACTATACTAAAACAATTTTCTAATTCAATAGTTTAATCAATCAACAACTAATTTAAATTTATGTATTAAAATTATATTTAAAAATAGTTTTTAGTATACAATTTTCGGGCTCCTTCTATGATTGGTTATATATTTTATAATAATAAATTGTAAACGGACATGTTAATAAATTGTTATTTTAATTATTGTTTATATCTTCGAAAAGCTAATGAGTTCGTCTGAATAGGTTCACGCGAGGGAGGACACATGACAACAAATAATTTAATTTTTCGTCAACTTACTTATCAAATACACATATTTGATAAAATATATAATTGGTTAATTTTTGAAGGTTTTTTTATTTACCATACGACTTATAGTTTAATGTTTATTTGTTAAGAGCGATCCGTGTACTTACCTCCTGGTGAATATATGCCAGGTCCACAGGTTATCGATGAATTTGAAAAATCAAGTAATATTAGTACTATCGATAACAATATCAACCATTTCTGTCCCGGTATCAACAAATTATTTGTGAAAGCTCCAACTTTATACTGTCGACGTACCATGATTATACCTCTGCTGATCACCTGTAACAAAAAATAAAAACTATTGAATTTCTGAAATAAATTATGTGAGACGTTTTTATAATTGAACAATAAATAGTGAAAATATTCTGAATTAACTATTTTACTGATTTTACATACTAATTAAGTGTACGACAAAAGCTAAACATAGAAAAACGTATGATAAATGTACAATTATTTCAAACGACTTAATAATTATTTACACTATTTACACGAAATATATCAAAATAAAAAAAATAAACCAGGGAACTCGCTTTGCTGTATAAAACGTTTCAAATATTTTTTGTTATTCAGTATTCACTGTAACACTATACATTGTAACGGACGTGTCAAACTTGAATTCAATGACAAATTATTGTACATACACGAAAACGATTCTGCAGAGCAGAGGCGGTGTGTCTATTAATAAGGATATTATTTAATAATCAATTTATATAAAAATAATATAAGCATATATAAGTTCCAATGGCCATTTTTAATTATTGATCCCGAAAAGTTGTTGATGTCGTGTCTCAAAAATCAAGAAAATTGATATTAATTGATTATTATTTTAAATTGACATACTTTTATAAATTACAATTTAAAACAATTAAAATTTAATCATTTTTAAAATTTGAGACATAATAAAAATAATATTTATAAAAAATATTTTAATTTATGTTTTATTGTTGTAGTATGGGAAGGGAGTACGACGCTTGAGGTAAATTTACAATCATTTTTATATATCTTTGATTAAAAAATTCTGTTCGTATTAACTATATCGTCTATTGATTTCACCCAGCTTTAAACTTATATAATGTGTAAATATTTTGTTTAAAATTATAAACTTTATTAGTGTTGGTTGTCGGTTAAAACAACAAATTAAAAGTACCGAATATTTAACAAATATTTACGGTGAAAGAATAAGTCTATGAGTATATCGAATGTTTGGGCCTTGAAAAAAAAACTATAAATAATAATATTACTAAAATTATATATTTTCTTGTATGATCAGATATCAATGATATCAGTTAATCACAGTAATGAGTAATAAACGTCTAGACTCGTGATAAATAATGTTCATTATTGATTTTGTCGTAAATAGTGAACACGTTACACACTAGTACATCACACTATAATAACATGTAAACACTAAATAGTTATGTACGACGTTCGATGATGTGACAATCGAGTGTATTGTGTACTATCCTATTTATATTATATATTTTTAAATTTGATTTTTGTGTAAAAAACATAAAAGTTGTACAAAAAGTGTACATAATATCACTAAATCTTACAATTCTAATGGCAACCTAAATCAAGGGTGTCCAGTCCATTGACTGTAGAAATATTTCAAATACCCTTTGAAAATTAAAAAATTTAAACAAAAAAAAAATAATAATACTTGAGAAATGTAGAGTATATAAAATTTAATCGAAATAAACAAGTGTGATAGTTGTGTTTCTTTTGCTTTAACCGTTCTTTTATTATTCAGAGTAAAATGTGAAACGCTAATTCTTAACAAGGGCCGTAAATGTTCTTCAGTTTACCAGATCTTTCTAAAATGTTTGCATAATTCATGTGGAAATATGTTTGTTTGTAAATATAAGTAGAACTAATTTGGTTAGATTCAACCAAATAATGTAAATATGCGCATTAAATATATACAATTTGTTTTATACGAAAATGCACACACGTAGTTTAGAAATCAAACTGTTAACTTGCGTGAAGATTTTTCTAAACATTCTTTAGTACTGTAAACAGTATAAACACACTATACTTGAATATTGCAAAGTACAAATACTACAAGTCTACAAATCCTAATAAAAGTTATGAATGTGATAAAAAAAAAAAAAAAATTATATTTTATTTAATGAAAATTAAAAAAAACAATATCGCTTTGAATTTGAGTGCTTTACATTTTATATTTTAATTAAATAGAAGGTTCATTTTATTAATACATAATATAATACATTAATACATTCGGTAAAGTATTAGTGTAGTTAAACCGTATGATTGTATAAATTAAAGACTTTACACTATGATTGCGAGGCCATATACTTTTGTTGCTGACCTTTTTTTTGTTCATTCCAATGAGTACTATATAAATATATTATTATATCTTATTTATTTTTACAGTATTTAGATAATGCAGACTATTGTGTTTTTATATACTTTTAATAAAATATCAGTAGTTTATAGCATTTTAGCATTTATGATCTTTATCACTTTATTAGAGTTTGTATTTTGTATTACTCAATTTTTGTGTATTAAAGTACTATAGGTCTATAGAGTAGTATCTAGACTCAAGATCGATTGGATAGTCTGCTTACTATATTCATTGAGCAAGAACTTACTTATAATATAAAAATTAATGATGTAATTGATACATTCAAAAACCTTACTCCGTAGACAGAAGGATGGAGTTGTAAATAGCTATGTGAATAAGGATTTCTTATATATAAATTGTGTAAGTTATAATGATTTTTTTATAAGTATTATTATGCTATTTCAATTTAAAATTATTATTATTATTATTATTATTATTATTATTATTATGTATTTTAATACCTTTATATTTTATTTGTATTTATTTTTATATTTGCATATTAAATAAAATAAATACTTTATAAAATTAACAATTAAATATTTAATTATACTAGTATTCATTAGCACAAGAATCTTTGGTTCGGACCTTTTTAAGGTCTCCTCCTGTGGTCAAAGACTGAGCACGCCTATGCGTCGCACTCGTGTAAACTAGAAAACGTAACATTTCATAACATTGCATTCTGTATTATTGACAATATTAATATTACGTATTATGTTTGAAAGTATACTATAGCCTATATTTTATTTTACTTACCAATTTATAATATATTACTAGCTGTCCCCGTGCATTTCGTCGTCCGTACAAAATGCACCCGTGTTAAGTTTGGTTGCCTATAATGCTAACAATGCTAATATTAAGCGTAAGGATTTATTTATATTATATTATGTATTAACACTCACAAAAAAAATACGTGTTTTAATTTATTATATAATAATTATAAGTAACTAATACATTTTCCTTTGGTAGTGTAAAATGTTTAGAGCGCAATTGGTATATAAAATGGTACTTTTAGGCACAATTGGTAAACTGCCTTTGAAACTCTATGATGTACATGTTTTTCGTACAAGACAAATTAATTGCATTCAATGCGCACATTTACATTATTTGGGTCTATATTTGTTTACGAATAAACATTTTTTTCATATGAATTAGGTATGTAAAATGTTTAGAAAGATCTGGCATATAATTGATGGATATTAACAATCCTTGTTAAAAATTTAAGTTAAACATTTGTACCAAATATGCTTAAAATAAAAAAAAACACACTAATTTATATCTATTAAAATTAAATATTATAAACTTCTTAAGTATTATCATTGTTGTAATTCTAAATAGATGATAAAAATTAGAAATAAATTTAACATTATAATTTTTTTTCTGAATAAAATTTCTATTTTTCACGTGGATCTTCCATGTACCAAAGATTAGGCACATCTAAAATAGTACCTATGAATAATGACCAGATGTGATAGTGTCAACCTCCAGCTAATAATTATAAATGTTATTTAACTATATTGCCTATAGTTATACATTGTATACGTTATTACGTCTTAATTCACATTTTTACTCCGGTTTTAAAATCTGGATGTTTTGGTGTATTGCTTCAAATTTATTAATGTTATATTGGTTAAAAATGTTTTGAATGTCATAAAATGTCTGAGCAGTAAGACAGTTGTCCATTTTGAGAGTGGTTTTTGGTAGCGAATTAGTATTTTGGGTAATAAAAAAGAAATGGTTATTTTTAAAATAATTAGAAAAAACTAACAAAAGCAACGGAAAAGTAGGAATATTTACAAAGAAATAATATGCCGTTTTCGACAGATAATTTTTTTTTTATTGTAGTTTATTCAAAAATGAATAACACTTTAAATACTTGAACTTTTTAATAAATATTTATATCATTAATATATTATTTAAAAGATATAATTTTAAAAATACGTTGATTCTTATTATGCTATTTACAAACATTTATAATGTTCAACGTTTTTTTTTTAGTTTTCACTCGATTTATATTGATAAGTGTTTGTCGAAATGCGCTTGAAAAAGTGCCACCCATCCAAGTACTAGATACGCCCGATGTTGTTTATATTTTTTCAACGTGGATTCTTACTACGGCCGTTGGTGGCAATTTATCGTTAGCACAGCATTATCATTGAGCATATTTCGTAAATATATAATCGAATATTGTATCTATACAATCTATACTCAATGGTACCAAACAAAGAGATCAGAATCCGTTTACTGAATACATCCCAAAAAGAGATGCATAGTTTGAAATTATTTATGAGTAGATTGTAATACGTATTTTATAGTTTTTAAACAACAATGAACGACCTACCAATTCAATAACAATTTACACATTTTTCAATTTTTGATTAATTGCTGTTACAGAAATATTACCTGTGTTTGATTACTAAAATTTGAAAGTAATTATTATTTTTTATAATTTGTATCACTTGGATATTGCAGAAATGTAGATACCTACGCAAAATGTTTAAACACCAAATTCTGTATTAAATTCTAAAATACTTATTAAAATCGGTATAATATACCTACTAATTAAAAATTAAATTAAATTAAATTAAACATATATTGAGTATCTTGATTTAAATTTTCAGACGGTCGTTATTTTCTTATAACAATATCGTTATGTTGAAAATTTTCAATATAAATTATCGTGATTAGTGTTAAATACTGTTTAAAATATTCATATATATATATATATATATATATATATAATTGCGAAATGACAAAATATGATTCCATGTTGTGCAATTATTGGTTATTATAGCGCCTTATAGGTACGACTGAATATTTCCAACACATAACATACATTAGTAGCCTATAATTAATTTAAAAAAAAAAATTTTAAATAGGTACGTAATAAGTAATAGGATATGTATAGATGTATAAGTAGAAACCAAATTGACATAAGATTTGATTGAAATGTACTTTTTTTTATTTAAAAACCATTTCTTAAGAGAACCTCGTACCCATATGTCTATGTCTTATTAAGGGTCGCTCTTACAATGTCCGGTTAAGTGTCCGTTAACGTTAACCGGTGATAAAATTCGCTAACCGCCGGTTAAGGGTTAACGGACACTTAACCGGACATTGTAAGAGCAGCATTAATAAATCATAAAATCCCAAAATCTACATCCATTCAAACTATGTTCGCTTAAATAATGCATTGAATCGACCTATTGACAAAAAAATTAATTGTATTTATTATTGTATTTTAGTTTTTGATATTTCTAAAGTAGCGTTTACACCATGTCATTATCACCATGCTCCGTGTAAACTGTGTGTACACGTTACCATAATATACCAAATTAATAGTTTAAAATGTTCAACTACTTCGTGGTGTTATGTGGTTACTACTGTACCGAAAATATTTTACATAAACATTTTAAATTAATTTCACGAAACAAAGAAAACTACTCGGGGGTTTCATTTTGCATCCATCGCTACCAGGAACGTATGCGAAGATCAAGTTAGATTCGGCGCCGGTGAAAACAATAATCGCGGGTGTCATAAAAAATATTTACGTTTTTCAAAGTTGGCTACTATAATAATATTAATAATTAATAATAATTATCGTCGCAATATAGTAAGTAACTAGCATTTATAATCGTTGAGTATGCACTTGGCACGATATTTACTATTTTATTGTATTGTTTATCTTCTAATCATCAGACTCAATGGTAGTACATTATGACATAATGAACAATGATGAATAGGGCTTGGATTTATATGCACTAAAAAAAAATTACAAAATATGTGTAATTTAAAAATATGCGTTTATGCGTCAAGTATACGGTGATAAAATATATACTCGTAATAACCATGTTTTTTAAGAAAAAAATATTATTTTAATTTTAAATTAACATAAATCAGAGAATATAATATTGAGAAGAATGCATCTGCAAGTGAATTGAAATTAGACAAGTTTTAGAAAACTAATCGAGTTCAAAACAAAATCATTATACTTAAGATCCAAATAATCGCTGTTAAACCAATTAAAATCCAAATGTTATTTGTTTTGAGAAACAAAATTATAGTAGGTAATGGACTTAAATACAATATTATTTAAGGTAATAAAACAAACATTACTATTTTACTTTCTTACAAATGTATCAATTAGAATTATTTTAATGGTTATTCTGAAACTTTTAGTGAACGATTTCATCTAGAATATAAAATTCTAAAACATTTGAATACGTAAAAAAAAATACATAATTTTATTTTATATCGTTTAATCAAGAGAATTTAAAATAAGTCAGTGTAGTTTTATTATTTAATTTATTTTGAATTATTATTATTTAAATAGGCTATTTAATATTGAATGAATTAATTTACAGATAATTTCACTTTTAATTTAATTAATTATTAAATTTTATCGAAAAATTCGTGTTATTATATACCAACGTGCACTAAAAATTAACAAAATTAACTGAACAAATTTAGAATAAAAGTTAAAGTTTTCAATTCTTTGATCTATGAAATATATTTTATACTTGATAAGCATTTTTTTGAACTACCCAAAAATCTTAATCTTAATACTGTCTTACTTGAGTACTCAATTATATACACTCCAAGCAGACGATACCTACTAAGCAGCAACAAAGTGAATTTTTTATATTACTTAGCTAATTTTGAATAAATAATAAAAATAAATAAATAAATAAATGAATAAAAAAAATAAAATAAATAATACATAACGGTTAATAATTAATATTAATTCAATTATTTTTTTTAGTATAGACTTAAAATTTAAATAACTCTAGGTGGTGTAAAGTAAATAATGTTATTAAATATTACTAAGATAATAATTGTTATTTCATAGCTTCAAACAGTTCAAACACTATTCGTAAATTTAAATCAAAATCACTAACGTCTCGTGTTATAAATCATAATATGTTTAGTAAGAAAACGAATGACTCGGTTGGTGAGTTAAATTATGAACTTTACAATCCTGTTAACAAACCTATGACATTTGAATAAAAATATTTAAATCTTTAAAATGTATTTTTAATTTGTTTTCTACTAAATATACGATAAGGAATTTGTAAGTGAATAATAAAAATATATTTTCTTAAAGTATATTAAAGTTTCCTAGGAGTGATTGTCTGGCGAAACAAAAACATACATATTTTTACTAGTTTATTGTATTGTTAGTTATATTAATTAAAAAAATACCAGAACAGTGAATTTTTGTTTTTACAAGTTATGACGTAGGTACCAACTATGTATATTGTTTATAGTACAAAAAGCTAACAGGATACAGTGACCGACTATTATTATGAACTCTCGTCTCGTTTCACTAACCCCGGCACGGGGTACTGATGTATAATTATTATTATAACTAAATTAAAATAATAATATCAAATATTTATTATAATTATAAGCCATGCAAGAAATTTTGAAAAATGATTCTGCGTTGATTTTGATTTACCGTAAGAATTTAAGAACAATTTAAACGTTTGATTGAACGTTTTTAATTTACCAATATTCGTAAAAAAAATAATTAGCGATTAGAGATGTTCAACATATTTATTAAATTTAGTTGTAAATATAGATAGCACCTAAGTACATTATATATTATATTTCAATATCCATATGTGATATGCACAGACTAAGTGGTTACTCAAGGAGGTCTCTACGGTTATTCATTTTTGAATTACAACACTACATTAACATTATTCGAACCCGAGTCATGCACGATTATTTTCTAAAGCAGGGGGAATGTATTTCTTTCTAATTCCCTCTAATCCCCAAATTCCAAATATATAGTAATCGTTGCCAAAAAAACTACACTAAAAGTTGATGATTGATGAACTCTTACTGTCCCAAAAGGCGATAGCTAAATAGCGTACAAAAAAAAAAAAAAACACTAACCATTGTAAGACCAATAATACATTCATCGTTTCGGTCTGCAAAATCTAAAATAATCCTGTTAAAATATCTTCAAAAGACTACGTATTATAGTACAGTTAAATGTTATCGGAGCTATTAAAAAGGTATATGAGGTAGGTATTAGTGATTTGTTAAGTATACGTGAACGTCACGCGTATAGTAATAATAGTCCGTAAGTATAACAATAAAAAAATCTCTTTGGATAAGGAACCAATATATATATGTCAGGTACCCCGCGGAGACATGAGCACAAAACGTTAATGTGTGGGGATTGTAAACTTTAAACACACACGCATATATATATATTTGTATACATTATATTATAGACATTGGTACATATTATACAGGAATTCGGAAATAAGTCGCATAAATACGTTATTTTTTTTCGAAATTCTTTTGCCGGGATATAAAAAGGTTCATTTGGAGTTGCAACAATTAACAGTATGTTAGTATGTATATAAACATTTGTCCAGCCGATTTTTTTGTTATACGTGTGTCCAAAAGCAAATAGTAAACGAATAATAAAACAAATTATAAATTTATATAAATAAAACACTATGTTTTATATTGCTTTAGGTCATTTAAATCTCTTTGTCATCTGATTTCTCGGCCAATACAAAACGGGCTTAATGCAACGCCAAAATAACAATACGTTTTGACAAAAACCAATATCGAATGCAACGCTGACGTAAAAATTTTTTTAGTAAAATAAACGAAATTAACAGTTTAACCAGTAACATTTACTAATTTTGTTAAATGCCACAGTCCAATAAGCGTTTTTGAAAAACAAATGTGTATTTACAATACTCGAACACTGCAACGGTCAAATTAATTATAATATATTGCTGTCATTGTTTTGGAACAATTTATTTTCCGGATAAGTGATAAACTAATAACCACATAATATAATTACTATTACAGTGCTAAAAACGTACAAAATAAATTCTTGTTTATCTTATATATATATACGTTGTTGATTATATAAAATGAATATAATTAAATACTTTTGGAGCAAAAGTGTTGTTAAAATGTTAACAAAAACAAAAAATAAAAATAATTTTAGCTAGTTACTACAATATTAATAGTTATAAGATAACATGTGTGTACCTATATTGTACACGAGTTTAATAAAAATTAATTAATTAATAAAGACAATTCAATTATTATTATTTATATTTATTTTACTATAAGCAAAACAATAGGTTGAAGACATTTTTGCCAAAAACTATGCTTTAAAAATGTCATTATGTGTTTCAAAATAATGTACGTTAAATGTTACTTACGAGTAATATTGTAAATACAACAAAATAATTAAAACCATTACTTTTCACTTAAATATCTAATTTCGTACAAGTTTGAACTACAAATGCTTTAAAAAAAAATCATGCCTACGTATTTTTAATATATTTTTATACAGCTGTTATAATATAAATTGTCACTTTGTACAGTCGAGCATCAAAGGTGCGAAACGCGGATATTTTGTACGGCCGGGTAAAAACTAAGATATTATAATAAATTTGAATATTATATACATAAAGTAAGTATATATAAAATATAAACAATTTGTTATAGCATCTGTTCGAAACGCAACTCCCCTTAAGAATTCATAAGACACAAAAATCCAATGCTGGTGACAATAATAAACAAATACATACATAGAAATACAGCATCAAAAGAAGGAAATAACAAATTTCGAATTTTTTAAATTCCCTATATTGTTCATATTATACAAAAGTAGTTTTTAACGATTTTTTTCAATTATTTATTTATATTCATATTATACATATTTTAAAATTACTTTTTAACGTAAATTTTGATAATATTTAGTAGAAATAAATTTAAAAAATTGATTATTTTGACTTATTAATATACCATATTTTTAATGTTTGTAATATAAAATTTTTACATTTTAATAATTTACATCGTGTATACTTATTACTTAGGTATATAGCTTATATTTACAATATTAACTTTATGTATATAATAGTACAAAGTGTCCTTATTAAACAGTTTAAACAATAGACCGTAAAAAGTGACCGTTTTCCCAATTTTAGAGGTACTCTGTGTTACATTTTCAAGCTTTTTAACTCTGTGAAAATTTTTTATCGATATTTATAGCAAAAAAATCAAATCCTATACATAAATCAATAGATAGTCTATAAATAGCTCAAAATTATACCACAAATAACCTATCCAAGTATAAACATTTAGTAAAAATTTCAAATATCTAAGGTTATAATAAAACAAAATCGATTTTATCGAATAATGTCTTAGCGTAAAAATTCCAGGTTTCTGTTATTTTGTTTTTTTTTTTTAGTTTTTCCCGAATATTTTAAAAAGTACTAGAAATATTTTTACACACCAACTAGATCAATTTTCTATTAGAAACCTTCCCCTAAGTTGAATATCAAAGTATTTTTATTACCCCAAAAAATGATGACAAAAACTAAAATAGAAATTCACATCATCGTAAAATCAATATATTCTCGCTCCGCCCTCAGAAACGAATGTAATACGTGAAATGAATGGTTGATATACACAACCGAAATTTAATAGAAATTAAAATAATTTGAATTACAATTAAACTTATACGTACCTCTATAGTTATGTTTTGTCACAGGTCGTCTCGTACAGTGGTTGTCGACTGATATGTTTTTCGCGATACAATTTTTTACAGCAAAAGCCAATACCCCGCGACCGTGTTGGTCGTGTGGTTAAAACTGCGATTTAAATCACAAATATTAAAATTCACCGACGAAATAAAATTATTATGTACTATATTATTGTTATGCCCATAAAATTAAAATTAAATTAAAAAGCAGAAAAAAAATAAAAATTGTAACTACAATGTAGGCTCGAAACGCGTTAAAACCATAGCACTATAACCACGAAAACCATACAACGGTTCGGAAAGACGGAACAAACGCAACTGTCCCGATGGTAGACCGAAGGTAGTCGTTGGGCGCACCAAAAAAAAAAAAAAAAAAAACTGTGCCGTGCTAAGGGAAGTGGAAGGGGATCGTTGTTATTGGTCGATCCTTTAAAATCTGTAAACAATATATATATTGTAAACACACGATTTCGGGATATCTTTTTGATTCGATACGGATAATATTACGTGGTGCGCCCTTGAAAGAAACTTTTGTGTTTACAAATCGTACATCGTTATTCTTGTAGAGGTAAGCAATGCATTTTCACTTAATTTTTTGTTATGTTGTAGATATTTTCGTAACTTTAATACGATTATACCGGATTACTTGCTCAATTGTTCCATAACATAATGCTGATTTTCTCCTATCCTATACCTAAAATCACTATTCTTTAGTGTTTGTTATTGTTCAGTACCTACTTGCTGAAATCGGTTGGTATATCCATATTTGTTTATCCCGTCTTACATACTCATAAGTCATCACCGGAATTCGGGACTTGTTGACATTAAAATCCCTTAGAATTATATAATATATTATGTATTATATTTGCTTATAAAAACGTAAAATAAAAATTATATAAAAAAATGTATAGAAATTATAAAGAAATGTCTAATAAAAACGTTAAAATACTAGATATTTACATTATAATTATAACTAGATGTTTTCGTACATTTTCAAACATATATGCATTATGTTTTAAACTGAGATCGACTTATATACCATAATCCAAAAATGATATTTACATATATTGATCAATAACGGTATACATAAAATGTATTAAATAATAATTACAAATAATATAAAATATTTACTAATATAATATTATACAATGAACTGCAGATCCTTTTATAGTGATCATTTCTGATAAATATTTTTAAAAATATTTACGTCTTGATTTTTGACTACGATTTCTGGTTTTTATTTTAACATTGTTTGACATTTTTAATTTGAAAATTTTAAGTGATTGACCTTACGGAATAAATTATTTTTGTAACTGTTCAATAGTTGATATTTCGAAATTGACTGATTTAATGTAAATCAAGTTACATTCTTATTTCGGCTATGATATAGTTTGTTATGTATCGATGTATAATACTATAATAATGTTAGATTTTGAAAAAAATGCATATATCTAAACATTTATGAATAATATATAATTTTATAACATGTATCTGCACCTAGTTTTTAGTAAAAGTTTAAATAAAATACTGTTCATCAGTATGTAATAATAACTATTAATTAATTAATAATTTATAACTTAGGTTTCGTTTTCTTAGGCACGTTTGATAACCTCACGTAACGACGTGTATAAAACGCACAAGTGGAGGTTGGTTTGTCATAAGTAGAAATCATAATAAATATTTAAAAGTGGTAATTTAAATTAAAAAAAATAAAATATATAATTATATTTAAAACCGAAAACCGAATTACAAATCAGGAAACAATTAAATTGATAGTGCGTAAGAATATAAAATTCATTATCATTATGATATTATATTTTATATTGAAATCAAAAATAAAACTGAACCACTCCGCTGTAGATTAATTATCTAGTGGGTCGCTATTATGTGTCTGTTAAATACAAATTCATATGTAAAACGATTCTGAGCGGAGGCGATCTAATAGAATGCGTCAGTCTATACTCTGCATCACTAAGTATATTTCATGATATGTTTTTTGAAATAGTTATTTAAGTAATTGATTTGTATTTGTGTATTACGGTAGGTTGATTAAAATTTTTTTTTTAAATATTGCATTCTTAAATTGTTCGTATCGTTTTGAATTATTACAATAATATTATGTATTTACTATTTATACCATATCATATCAAATCATGTAATTCAAAATAACATCAGTCTGTAAATATCGTAAAACAGTAAAAATAGGTGTATTGTATAAATAGATAATATCTTAGAATTAATCAAAAATTTTATTGAGTACAGTAAAATTCTTAATAATATGATATACATAAAATTATGCTTTTATATTTTTAAAACTTTTGTACAAAATATATAAGAACAATTTATGTTAAATCTTGTATTCAATTTTCAAGATTTTTGACACAGAGAATAATTTTTTATCAACAATTAAAAATTTGTCATACCTATAAATAGTTCAAAAATATTCGAAATAATTTGAAAATTTTATAGTAAATAAAAAATATTTATAAACATTTTGAGAAAATGTCAAGTATCTACGATAATTGATTTATGAATTACACCAAAAATACAAAATTGATTTTGTCAAAAATATGATTTATATAAAAACTCCCGTTTTTTCTTAATTTTGATTTCCAAATTCTAAGTTACCAAAGTACCAACTAGATACAATTTGCTACCAGAAACCACCTTATCCCATTTTTAAAAGCATTTTTACCTCCACAAAAAGTGTTTCCAGACACAAAAAAACTTTATTATGTTAAAATCAATACATTCATTGCTCCATTCAAAATATAAAAATATATATATACGAACATACAAGTATATTGATGAGTGAAATTGAAATTGAAATCAAACTATTGTATTTCGATTTCAAACTATGGTTTAATTGCATTATTTAAAATTGAAAACAATCTTAACTTATAAAAAACACATACATATATATTCAAATGTACGAGTTAAAAAAAAGATACTTATACATTTCAATCAATATTTATATTTAATTTTTTTTATTGTGGGTATCTACAGGTAAAAATAATATAGCCTACGATTTCCTTAACATTAAAATACCAGTATAACAATATCGAATAGGAAATTTCAGTTTATTTCTCTATCATACAACCTATTAAATTTATTGTAAAATACAATTATCGTCAACATTCAGTGAATACTACGCATGTATAACCCAATTCACTATTAATAATATTGTGTTTTCAATTAAGTCTCTAGACAGCTAATATAGATATTATTGAAAACAAAATTCTTGATACTAATTGTTGTCTGAAAAAGTTAATAGTTGATTGAAGTTATAAGAAACCTAAATACCTTGTAATAAAATAATTTATGAAACAATATTTAAAAAAACGAATTTCAACGGCTTAATAGAGTGCTCTCATTTTGATACATTTTTAATCAATAATAATAAATAATTATTTACTAATCTGCGAAATTAGTGTATAATGGCATGTAAAATTATTCTAAACTGAAAAAATAGAAATCAAAAACAAATAAATAATAAATAACTACTTTTTTTTTTTTAATAGTATGGTATATCGTTGTACTATATAATTTATATTTTTAAAAAAACCACTTAAAAAGCCAGAGAAGTCGCTTTGCACTGTAGAGGTTGTGACTGTATATCATAATGAATAGGTTAGTATAATAGATAATATTAGTTATATATATATATATATATATTTGCTTTCAATGATAAATTGTTGTACACGAAAAAAAAAATTCGGAGTGCAGGCGGGATTCGTCAATTTTTATGTAAACAATTTTTTAATAAAATTTAATTAAACATAATTATAACTTATTAGTAATTTATTTATTATACGATAATAAGTCTTACATCGATAATATCAATCTTCGCCAAAGATCTTAAATATGTTATACTTTTAATTATTATTAATTAAATATTAGTTATTATTTATTATTATTAACTTTTAAATCAGTACCGGCGTACCGTCGAACGGGGTAAATAGGTTTTATTATTACACAGATAATAATTTATCACCTGGTTATATGAATAGAATAATAATATATCAAATATATTATCTTGTTAATATATATAGATCTTAGGTCCAGTTAAAAAATTTTTACAGACCAAGAACCACTTTAATAGACTAAATACCATGTTTAGTTACACATAATCAACATAGACATAAAAATATTATAAATATTTTAAATTTTAAATTCGGATTATAAAACCGTCAAATCTAATTGTAAACACATTACTTTAATGTTATATATTTTTTATTTTGTTCATGTCTTCTGTTTAAAACAACAATAATTAATTTTATTATTCACTCATCACTATATTATTTATTAATAGAGAAAAAATAGGTAAATAATGTCTTATTTGAGCCACGAGAATTTCTCTTATGATAAGTATAAACCAAGGATAAACGGTATATGGTAGGAAAAAATGTTTCAGTAACTAATGAACAAAATTCTTGCCTCATCCGTCACCGTTATAGGTATGTATATTTTACTACGTATGTTTACGGATGTTTCACTATCGCGATCTTTTAGTTATAATTTATACGTAATATCCTAAATACTTATTTTCTATATTAAAGAAGACACATAAAAAAAAATCTAAGTAGTATAAACATTTTGATTTTAATGTTATATTCGACGAATAAATAAAATCAAGCGACAAAAAAAAATCGAAATCCTTGTAGGTACCTACATCACGTTATTGTATCATATTATCAAAGCGATAAACTTACAGAACACGCTGAACATGGTCAGTCGTGCCATGGCCGGATGACGTCACGTGGCTATTACTATTGTGAGTAAATGTTCACATATTATCTCGTCTGTTTATGTAATTAATGTTTGTATATATTGTACAATGTAAATGTTATGTACATTTATGTGTTCAAAAGGGTTTATCCCGTACATATTTAATAAAAATAAAATAAAACAAAAATAAGGCTATAATGCCTTTTACATTACTAATACTATTTCAACATAGACTTGTGTTTTATGTGCTCAATACTTTGTGAACTTTAAAAACAAGTTTTAACAGTCGTATAGTGATGGAGGAACTACTCGTGTAACAAATATGCTATAAACCCATTAAGTTTTTTACAGAACTCCATGTAAAAGTCCGATAATATATGAATTATAAATTTAATGTTTTTATATGTAAATACAATCTGACTTATCGACAAGCCAATATTTATCGAAGACCAACTGGCAACTAGTCACCATGCACCGTTTTTATTTTTGTTAACACTCATACTTTTAGTCATTTTGAGAACAGTTCTAGTTCTTATTAAGTTAAATAGCATATTTACATCGTTCTGATAGTTTATATCCTCTTACGGCTAAATTTAACCATTTTTTTCAGGTGAGCCAAATCTAGAAATACGATACTATCATCGATCTATCGCTTATCCAGTAAGCTCGTAATAGCTAATGTGAGTATTATTAGTTTTACGTAGATTCACAATACATATTTTAGAGTGCTTAAAAATCATTTTGGTTAGATACATTTTCAAATGAATAGTTGCTAATTAATTAAAATACCATAAAATTGAATTGATAAATAATTTCATTAGAAAAAGTAGTTTTATTTGAAAATTAGAAGTTAATAGTTGATATTTATGAGTTTTAAATTAAAATAGTATAATATATTTCCAAATGTATTTTTAATGACATTTTATAGTCTGAAGTAAGAGATTGTTATTCGTTATTCATACATTTATAGTTAAATTTATTTTTACGAACGTTTTACTTTAAAAAAACATTAAAAAATGTATTCAATAAATATACCATAGATATTTTTATATTTACAAACTAGTCTTTACTTATTTTTTTTAATTTACGTAACAACATTTATAATGTTAGGTAGTTATACATCTTGTTAATATTCAATTATACATTTTTTTTAATTTTCAAAATAAATTCTTGTGTATAATATTATTCGAATTTTACATTTTATATTGTTTATCTCATTATCTGCACTTATTATTTACAATAATTTTCTTGGAGCAATAATCTATTATTTTCTACAAGTTTACCAAATACTTTATCTGTAAGAATATTACATAATCTGGAAAAGGCAAAGATAAGTACCTTAAAAAGATTCGTATTGTATAATTTATATGAAAGTACCATTTTTTCTCATTTATTTTGTAAATAAATATTTACAAGTCTATATACAGTTTTAGACAAAATTACCTATAGTTTTTACAGAATTTAAGTAAGTTAATGTGATCCAATTTTAATTCCAAAAAAATTAATTAGATATATTTCAGAAGTAGGATTATTAATATGAAACACATTTTGTCAAAATTAATTTTTTTGACTCCGAGTAGTGATGAATGCATGGATATTTTTATGATGGTTTCTTACGTTTTTATACACATTACGTAAACAAAAATGCTCTGATCTTCAAATTTGAGGATGGTTTTTATACAAATTGGATCGAGTTTTTACTTTTGTTAAGTAAAAATTAAAAATTCGAATTAGGTAAAAATAATTTGGGAAACAGTTTAAAACCATGTACTTTTTTTACGTAAAATTAGTTTCAACAAAATTATTTGTGTATATATTAGCAAAAAAGAAGCCAACGGCACGTAGTGTTCCCAAGCGGTCACCCATCCAAGTACTAACTACGCCCGACGTTGCTTAACTTCAGTGATCGGACGAGAACTGGTGTATTCAACGTGGTATGGTCGTTGGCGATGGACTGGTATCACTAGATTAGTTTTAATATTAATATAATATATTATATTTGTGTATGTATATTTATTTGGTAATATACAGTAACGGTCCAGGCGGCTTGAAAACGATCGCTTTCGAGTCCCCGACCTCTATTTTTCAAGAAATAAATGGAATTATGCGATATGCGATGGGATCTATTATATCTTTTTATAATATACATTTTATTACTTTAATGATATTAAAATCAATAATTTGTAATAATAAAATGACAATCAATTTATAAGACCTATTTTTAGGACTGGAAAATTTATCAAATAATATTAGGTATATTCTTAGGTAAGAATGACAATGTGGCTAACTCATAAAATTTATTAAAAGGATTACTAATATAAATTGTATAATACAACAATCTACTTCTGTTCAGTTTTATAGTTTTTTATTAAATTTTGTGGTTACATAGATATTGTATAAATATAAATATTGTCAACTTTAAAATTTGAACTTTTTTTACTACAGTGAAAGCTGTCAAAAAAAAGTTAAAGGGGTATTTTTTGAGAGATCCTTTGAAAAATTTGCCCCCTGGGCTCTTTAGATCCCAAGCCAACACTAGTAATATGTATATATCTAATTTAAACAAGGAAATCAAAATTTATTAATGGAAATCATTCCTAAGAAGGGATGCACAATCAAAAATAATTCATGGATAGGCATATTGTAATATAAAATAATTTTTAAATAAAAATAAAAGTAATCTAATATCTATAAAATACAGTTCACACACTTTTGATCTCTTACTGTTACAGAAAAATTTTATTTAATTATCAAAATTTGTAAGCAGGTAATTAAAATATTAATTAATGTATCGTCTGCATAGTGTAGTGTGTTGTGGGATGTTTGAATTTGTTTGAATATTTCCTTTATTTAATCATTCTCCCTTAAAATTGAAAATGTCTATCTACATCCCTGAGGACCAACTTTTTTTTTCTATGATCAAAAACAATAAAAATGTAATAATGAATCCTAATTATTTTTTCATCGTTAAATAGCTGCGTATTCTTCTCCGTGTTACGTTATCGTTTAAATAAAAAAATATACACATTACGGTATAATTATTAATTAATTGTAAATTTTTACCTATGTAGCCATGTATATGTATAGGTTTGTATATACCTGTGTAAATTATATAAGTAAGTACTGTTTTAAAAAAAATTATAATTACGTAATAACATGTACCTAAGTATCTATGTATAATATTATACATCTCATACTAGTAAATGACAGAATGTTTTAAATAAATACTTAAAACAGCTTTAAAAATAATAATAATATAAAATAAATAATATAATAGGATAAACATAGGCACTAAATTGATTTCAAATTTTAAATTAAATTAATATTTTTTATTTAGAAATTATTTGAGCATTCTATTTCTTCAGATGATATATTTTACTCGTATTTCGAAGTTTAAAAGACATTTTTGGTATATAAGTTTGTACTTTCAAGAGGAACAAATTAAATATCTCTAACATTTTTCAAAATAGTAACGAAAACTAAAATTTTTACTTAGAATTTAATTTAGAATTTTGGTGGTGAAAAATTCTAGAAATCGGTTTATTTACAGAAAATAAAAATCGTCCTTCTAAAATATGCAAATTTTTAAAGTACTTACATTTTTGGTTAAATATTTCTTAACTTAGATGAAATAAAAATATATTTGTGTTTGACCTGTCTTGTAGTTTTTTAAATAATTTAAAAGTTTATAAATTTTAAATTTATTTAATGGAAAACTATGTCATGAATTATGCCATAGCCCTCTCTCGTGAAGACTTTCAGTTCAATTTTACACAAAATTAGTTGTGAAACATTTTACTCCAAATTTAATTCAATGTTCTATTCAAGACATCCTAGTATTTTTCAATTTATTGAAGTCATATACTATTTTCATGAAATATTTAAATATTATTAATATTAATATTTTTAATATTATTTAACACCATTAAAGACGACACATGGATAAAATGTATTTCTAACTAAACAATTAACATTTAAATGTATGTAAAAATGGAGACATTTCTATACTTAAATTTATATAAATAATTTCAATTAGATTTCATCCAATATATTTAATTACTTATAGTTTTGATTACTATCAATTTTAAGTATAACAATATGATGTTTTATCACAGAATAAAATAATAATTTATATGTTTTGATTTCAGTATTTTATTTTATATTTATTTTTGTATATATCCGTAACATGTATTATTATTTAAAAGTACATATTTTTATTATTATAAGTATTATTAACAAAAACAAAATTTATCATTTATATTAATATTATTCTTTTTTGTTTTATTTTAAGTTAATAAAATATGTACTTATATAATATTCATTATAATTCAAAAATGAATACCTATGAATATATGATACATTCAATTTAATATTTAGTTAACACAATTCAAAAAATATTAAATTTAAGGCTCAATTTTCATTACACATTCCAATTTTTATTATTTCTTTTTTTCTGTAAAATATTCATAAGACTTGCAACTAATAGTTATTATAGCAATTAATTCTGACGAAGAATTTTGATCTAAAACATACCGATAATAGTATTAAAATACTAATGGTATATAAATTACACATTAATCGTACTAACCATGAGTCATGATTAATAATTAACATTCCATTGGTTTTTTTACTATACCAAGAATTTGATATATTTGAAATATTATAAATATAAATAAACTGAGAAATTATTTTGTTGAATTTCGAGTGGTCAAAACTACAGTGAAATAAAGAAACAAATGGTACCAAGTGGGTTTAAATTTAATTGACAGATGTAATGAGGCTGAGCGTAACATTAACATTATATATTTTAAGATAAAATTAAAACTATTCTATAGAGAAAACCTAAATAATTTTCGAAATTTTAATTTCAATCATTAATATGATTTTATTATGATTTTCAAATCTATCGTGGTTATGTTATAAATTTAATTTTTTTTCTCGAGGAGATATTATATTGTCTTAAACTTTTATCACAATTAAAAATGGTCTAGTCAAAGCTTCAAAATATTGTCACCACAAAAGCATTTTTCAAAAAAATAAATAATATGAATCTATAAAATCGAAAAATATAAAAAAATAATATGTAGTCACGCCTAAAAACGCCATGACAATATAATGAGTTGCCTAGACGTTACTCCTTGGGAATATGGCCGACAGGAACAACGTCGATAATATTGTAGGTACGTAGTAAAACATTACTGTACAACATGATGAATGGTAACATTGTAATTTTTGTAGGGACAGTGGAATGGCAGTCCGCCTGAATTGGCGGGCGTGGATGACGTGAGCACATGAAAGGAAAGCAGTTCATATACAAATGTGTATCATCCGAACGTTTATTCATATATACGAAAACAATAGTGTTATGTGATATAAAGACAAAAGATACGTCGCGACAACAACTGCGGTCGCGGTTAATTTCTAGTGAACCGAAATACATCAGTTATAAAAAGTAAGATAAAAAAAAAAAAAAAATAATAAAATAATAATAATAATAATAAACTTAAGCCATATAATATGCATGTATATGATAATATATAAATATAGTATTATAAAAATATATGTGTGGAATGATGGCGATGAACGACGATTATGGATTGAGGGACGGGGGCGGAGTGAGACGCGACAAGACGCGCGCGTCGTATGCGACCGAGTAGGTATACAGAACGGAATGAGTCCCATGACATTATTAAATGCGTCCCGCGTAGGAGACTTGAACGACTACTATATTGTTATTATTATATTACCGCGGCCGTTCTGTGCGGACGACTCTTGTGTGCACCACGACTGTGTTGTTCTAAGGCGGCACCGGAGAAACGCGAATCGCGTGATACGATTTGTAAGATTTCTGCACGAGTCTGCAACGGTATAACACAGGCACTATGGCGGGTAGAAAGAAATGGAAAACTAGAACTACACGACCGTACGCGGCGGCATTTTAAAATACGTACATCGTAATAACGTGGGCGGAACCGTCGGCGGCGCCTCCTGCCGCGCGGATATCCGATTTGAATTCGCGGTCGACGAGTATGATATTATGATTATTGTTATTGTTATTGTTATCGGGGTACACGGCGGAAACATAATATTTTGGACTGCACTGTGACTGGCGGCCGTCGCTTATCCCGTGTATGGTGTTTGGGGGGCGGGAGGGGGGGGGGAGAGAGATGGTGATTTTTTTTTTTTGTGGTGTCGGCGGCGTGGGCAATCAGAGTTGGAGTCCCGGGTTGGTGGCGGCCACGTAGTTGAGCAGCTCGTCGCTGTCTTCGCACACGAACGGCTTTTCGTGATAGCAACCGATGTCGTGCCACGCGATGCCGTCGCCGTACACGTTGTTCAGCACGCTCAGGCACGACTCGACGGTGCCGTTGATGTCGAACTCGGCGTTGTCCGGTTGCGGCGTCTTCTTGTGGCCGCTCTTGCTCCACGGGATGTACGTCCAGCCGGGTGACGTCTGGTTGGTGGCCGGTATTTTGCCCCGGGTGGCCGACCAGAACCATCCGTTCACGTTCTTCGGCTCCAGGTCCAACCGGTTCTCGCAGCCCTTGAAGTCGCACAGCCGTCCGCTGGTCCAGATGTACGGCGCGTCGTCTGCGAAACACCGATAATATCGCCTTAATCGATTAATACAACGTACGTCATCACAACATAATATTTTAGTATTTATATAATACGTATAGCACGTGAAAGTGGTGGCGCGACCACTGCAGACACGTATTTGAGGGGAGGGGGGCGATAGTGGCAATCCCCCCCCAAAGCCTGTATTATAGCCTATCTTAGTATGTATCTTATAACTTATAAGTAGGGATGAGAAATTATAGAAGGAAAAATTATCAAAATATGCAAAACAAAAAAACAAAAAATATGTACAAGAAAAACGAAAATAAGCCAAAAAAATCAAAAATATGCATACAATTTTTAATTATAAATGAAAATAAAAAAAATTAAATAATATAATACAATTTATAAACAACGTTTATCGAGTAAGATTATTATTAAAAATCGACGATTTTTTATTTCAACGTCTGTAAATCTAAATATTGTGACACTCACATTTAATTTTTATTTATTTTTCATACCTGTAATTAGACAACTAAAGCTTTTTTAAGATTGTTAATGCGCAATTGACGACAATTGACCGATAGGATATTTTTATATTTTTATTTTAGTATAATATTAGATTAAAATATTTTATTTAAGTATAATCTTCGATAATATTAACTAAATATGCATTTTTATGCACGAAAAAATGTTTATTATTCTATTCTTAAAAAATGTACCCAAATATGCAAAAAAAACAATGAAAATGAACTCGCTAAGTTATGAAACGGATTTATAGTTCACCTATAGCTATAAATAGAAGGCATAGACAAAAATATGCAAGTCCTATAACTTTTCGTCCCTAATCAATAATGTTTATTATTAATTATATATAATGAGCAACACTTTGTATATAAGAGTACACTGGCACAAATGTATTATGGAGGATTTGGACTATTCCTAAAAAAAATTAATCGCTCTTTCCAAGATAAGGTTCCAGATACGTGCCTGGACCACTGCGGTTTCAATATTATAATATATGACTACGGTGCACCTCGAACGCGATTCGGTGACACCCGTTTGTGATTAGTTATATTTTTATTAATCGTTAAATTAATCGATTTTTTACGCCACGACCTCGTGGTGCGTTATATCAGTATCGCAGGTATCATTACTCGCATACCGCATTACTGTTGCAATATGTTATGCAAACATCGGCATCGATATCGATTATTGACATTATTATCGTTGTCACGGAGACGGAAATCCACTGTTAGAGGCATTGTTCACAACTTTCGGATTGTCAGATGTTTTGAAAGTAACAAGCCGGTCACGATTTTGATATTATAATATTGTCGCAAGTTTTTAGCCGGATCATGGGTATAGCATTTAAACATTTGTGATCAGTCGGTGTGATTATTGCTCACGAGTTGGACTCGTACACGTTATACATTTTAATCGTAAGCGATGGATTTACTAAAAGGTAGTGCTTGTGAAGATCAAAATTTCACACTACTTGCTGTCGATAACTTTAAGAAAACTATCTAAACAGTATACTAAGGTATCCTCATAGCAATATCCGATTGCGCATGAAGTAAATTACCATCGAAATGACTTATGATTTTCCTCTCCGTTAGATTTATTGCGTATAATGTTGTACACGTAGCTGTAGGTACCTACATTTTAGATAGATTTCAATATTTCGTTTGTTAACCTTAAAACGGCCATGGTAGATTTATTTCACTCGTTTTATTTTTAGTAACTGTTAGGCCAAAACATATTATTAAAATGTACAGTATTAATATTTTTTTTTATATTTAATTTAAATTTGTTACATGTCAAACTAAGGTTTTCGAGAAAAGATTTTATGAAATTTAAATATATTATCAAAATACTAGCTGTTTAATTTGAATAAGTAAAAGCATGAAAAGTTTTGATTTATATTCTTGATCTTTATTTTCATTAGCTTAGTATAATAATCATATAAGGTTGTACAAAATCAACGGGCATCATATGTCCAGAAAAGAACAGAATTATTTTTAGAACGATAGGACCATAATTTATTAATGTGACTTGAAAACAAAACTTTTAAATCTATAAACGATAATAGATACATTTACAACGAACAATATTAAATCCCCCCATTCCTTGCTAAGTCTGTAATATGACTTAAAATATGATATGTGCGTATTTTTTATATCTTTATAAATTAAATTAATATATTCATAATTCATGTATGGATTAAATATATGATTAGATACTATCAAAATTATTATTCAATTATTGTATAGTTAAAGTATATAAAATGTGTTTTATTTAAATTGTATAGTTTAATTATTAATTTTTACGTCATTATTCTTTGGTTTAAAATTGTATTTTTCAGTTTTTTTTTTAATGAAAACTCATTAAGTTAAACGCGGAGAAATAACAAAAATATGCGCATCGAATTGTGTTTGTCACAACAAACACAATTATTTCATTCGATAATGAAGCGAACTCCATTCAGCTCAATATTACAATATATTATTGCAGCTTATTGAAAAATTATACACACTTTATTTATATCTCTATTCTATATTATGAGTAGTATTAAAAAATGTATAATATATATTATTATCTATTTTATATAGTATTTGAAGAATATTAACAGAAAATGTATTTAATGTATTTAAGGTATGAAATATCACGTCGTCGGTTTAGTTTCAACTAAATTAAATTTTCGGTTAAATTAAGTTTTTTTGATATATCTATATTACCTGTTGGATAAAAGGACACGGATAAACCAATTAAATTTAGTGAGCTAAATGTTTCTAAAACTGTTTTGGCATGTAATATGAAATGTAATTAGGACTGTTAGTTGAACACAAAAAAAAAAAATTTCACATTAGATAGTTTATAAAGGAAGCACGTGCCACGAAATACTATATTATTATATGTGAGTGAAACTGTTTGGGCAATAATAGTCAATAGGTATACGTTTGATAATAGCATAACATCTTTATAATAGTAAAATTAAATAATAATTATATTTTCTTTTCAACTGGACAGAGGAAAACTAATGGTTCTACGAACTATGAATCGAATTACATAAATAAACTAAATTATATTTAATATATTTTTGCATTAGCCACTATATTGTACAACATTAGCACCTCGCTCTTCTTTTTTCCGTCAGTCACACATTTATTAATATACGTATATAGGCGTATCTAACTATAAAATCATTATTACGTGTTACTTATTACAAATAGAAACGTATTATTACTTTTTTATTGAGTCCTTTATTCAATTTATTTACTTTCAGTTACCTATAGTGAAGCTACGAAGGTCATCGGAAAACTTTAAAATATATATAACGTGTTACACACCTACTAAGCACATCACTGAAAACACAATTTTTCTTCTATTAAAAACGGTTGGTGAATTATAAATCACACTAATCAGCGGTAACGTGGCGAATCGTTCTCACGAAATTGCAACAAGTTGGTAATGAGATGGACAAGTATTGTATGTACGCTCGTATACTTGTATACAATATATAATATTAATAATTATTTTTAAATCATTTTGAGCCAGATCGGGCTGAATTTGTTTAAAACAAAATTTTGATCTAGTCGGAGTATCAATGGCTGAGCAGCCTTGAAAAATAAAACAATGATCATAATATAGGTTAAGTTTTTGCAATAGATTTAGATAAAGACATGATACGAAACAATAACTTCAAATATACAGTTGGATTGTTGGATTCAGCCAGTGAGAATATGTTATGAAAGTAATGCCCTTGTCTTAAATTTTGATATTCATTAATCAACTCTCGTAAAACAACGCTTCACAGTCATTATACTTAATATTATTATGTATTTTTTTTTCGAAATTTTGATAGAGTTTACTATAGTTTAAGTAGGTACTAACTACCTTAAAAAAAAGTAATTACATACTCAACATGATTATAAAATTAAAAATTAGGAGTCCATACTCGAGTCGATAAAAAGTATACCTATGCACTAAATAAGTAAATTCTAAAGTTAATAATATAATATATATAATATTACATAATCGGCTCGTGTTATTTCATCAAATTTATCTATAATCCATGCTAAATATAAAATTATAATTATGAATTATAAAGTTGTAGCGTCTTATCACAAACCACGTCGAGACAGTAATAATGATAATAAACAAACATCGCTTTACTTGTTGCAGGTAATAATGTTCGAAAAACTCACTTTGTTGGATCAATCGGAAAATGAGATTGTTTTCTTCTTGAGTTTCAATCGATACAAGATCCATGCAATATTCTCGGCAGATATTTCTTGCTTCTAACCAATCTACTTTGGATGTTTTGTACTGTTGAGTGTGTCCACTGTAGAAGTAATTGCGTCCTTTGTATGTGAATTCTTTCGGTCCTAAAAACAAAAAATAGTAATGTCACGCGAATACAAAAAATATAATTATCTTTTTTTTTATAAATAAACAGAATTACGATTGATAAACTTTTCTTATTTTTTTGTTCAGATGCTTGGTACAAGTGTGATAATATTTAATCATATTCAATCAAATGTAAGTTGATTTAAATAAGGTTTGCTTATAAAAAATACCCATATTATAAGCTATAATACTTTTTATGATAATACGGTTATATCTGATTATTATTTATTAAATCGTTTTACATTACAATATTACAGTACCGATTCATAATCTATAACACTCATACTAAATATTTAGTCTCAGTAGTTGTTCTTAGTCATAAGTGACGTATTATATTTATGTGTAATGCGTATTGCAATAAGTGATATAGATAAAATAAATTTTAATTATTTCGATTTCAAAAAATAAAATTTGCTGATATCTTTCTAGATATTTTCTATTGAACTTTCAATAACAATGATAATTTGTAATCAAACAACACGTAAGTACAACAAAACATTGAGAACAAAAAAAAAATAAATAAATTCTATGTAAAAACAATTACTATCCTAAATGATTACGCACTATTGAACTTGTACAACACTGAACGTATGCCGTCTCGTTTATCATCAAATAATCAAAACATGGTACCTATCGCCTAGGGTTCGCCTACAGACTGACGACGTTCTTTTAGCCGCCAACTATATAATTACTATTTTAACGCTATTTCCGGACCGATATTTTATGATCGTCGTATAGTTTCCAGTTTGACAATCTTCAGGTTTAATTTTATATATAAATATATATATTTATATTGACGGAAACGGACGCACCGCCCCCCACACGAACGTTGTTTATGTATTTTGTCATTTATTTTCGTCGCGTAAGAATCCTTGCTCTACACAACCACAACTATTACGTGCGAATATACACACCGCCGGTCGCCGTTGGCAACGCAGAAAATATTTCTGCCAACTTTTGTGATTACTTGGCCACGCCGTTCCCAAGAAATGGGCAATATTGAGGTAACGCCGACAGAACCGTCGTTGTCGGATAACGACAGCAACGCGGACAACGATTCGACCGCGTCCGCCTCGTCGTCCACCACCCAAGTCGCACCGCCGTCTGCGCACGTGTGCGACGACGACGACGACGACCGCGGCGGCGGCGGCGGCGACGACCGACCGGACGGCGAAAATCGGATGACGACCCGTTCGAACCGGACGAACAGACGACAGCGGACGACGGCGGCCGGTCGGCGAAAAGCCGTCGCTGAGCGGAATCGCACGGCCGCGAACGGAGTCGGCCGCGACGACACGGAACAGCTGCCGTGGACGGTGGTGGTGGACGACAACGCCGCGGAACCGTCATCGGCGGCTGCAGCCGGACGTCGGGCACGGCCTAGCCGACCGTCGCGGATCCAAAACCGATCGCGGTCGGCTTGTTCGCGGATACGCCAGGGCAACCACCACAGCGGAGCGGGCCACCGCCGTCTGTCGGAGAGCCCGGTCGAGCACGTTGCCGTGACTGCGGCCGCATCGCGTGCCGCGGAACGACACTCGCCACGGGCCGCGGGACGAGCCACCTCACGGGTCGTGCGTCGAGCCACCCCGCCGGCCGTGCAACGAGCCGTCCCACGGGTCGTGGAACGGGTCGTGCCACGCGCCGCGGTACGAACAGTGCCGCCGTGGCCAGCTGAACGGTCCGTAGCGGCAAAACCCCAGCCCTACCCTCGGAGGTCCACGCGAACAACTGCCGGCCAGAGGAGGAGGAGGAGTTGAAACGGATACCGTTACAAATGATCTTTTTTTCAAAACCACTAAGCTGTTTACCGATTGTGAAACGGCTCGCGATGGGTCCCGCATAAAACAAGTCCGAACAACGTCGGCTTTGAGTGAAATATTTGAATACTTTCCATAGTCGCAGCATTAAATATTAAATATAACAATATATGTATAAATTGTAATACGTTTTAAATCGTTTTCGTTCTTTACTGCAATGTTGTCTTTCGAGAAACGGCCAAATAAAATAACCTCTTCAAACACCATCGATGCGTGCGGTGGACACGATATTTGCGATTTGTGTAACGGTAATCTACAGATTTTAAACGACGCAGGCAAATTCTACAGTCGTAACTCAATCTATTGCTAGCGACCGGGTCAGTCGCTAACTCATCTAACGATGCGTGTTTGTGTTATCTTGTAACATCGCTGTACATATGGTGTAATGTCACTATTTCTTGAGCGCGGCTGACTTACTTTGACTACATTTCTGAGGGACGGGCAAGCTGAGGAAACGACCAGGTTTCTGAGTAATAGGGTTGTTGGTTTTCACCTCATTGATGGCCGCCAAGCAGCATGTCACCGTCAGCGCAAAGGCGAAAAATCCGAAAGATATAGTTCCAGTCATCTGTGACAAAAGAAAAAAAAATATGGTTAAGCACCGGAATATTAACTTAATAAAAGTGTATGCAAATGTTGTGGGTGTAATTTTGAAAACCACCCACCTCAAAAAGTCTAATGAAAAAAAAATAAAACAATTTTTTTTCTTCAGATTTACTACGTATACAAAAATTAATTTTAATACAACATAATTATTATACTTCTTACTATAATACTAAATTTTAGTACTACATGATGCCACGTGTTCTTCATATTGATTATTTTAAAATGCACAGTTCAAGCTTAACATATTCAACAGTTGTTTTAATATATTACCAAACCATACCATATTTATTTTCATAAGTTCAAATATAATTAAGAAGTTTCTAATTTTATAACGAAAGCACTTAAAATTAATATGACTAGTACTAATATTATGTATTAAAAAAAAATAATTTAAATATATTTATTTAACTATTAATTCAAAACAAAATTCGTTATTTAACGTTTCTTAATTATTATAAAAGTATATTATTATATAATACAATGAGATATTTATTCCTTGTTTCGAAATTAAAATGTATTATTCTAAATTTAAACTGAAATTGGTATAATGTTAATTTTAATTTCTTATGAGGTCATAAGTATAATAAAATCTATTATAATAATAAGTTATCATTAATAAAAACAATTAATTATTGTATAAGATATTTGTTTATATTTTCTTAAAATAATAGGTAAATGCATATTTAAACTTTAAATTATAAACATGTTAAAGTTGTTTTTTTGTGGCTTAAAATATACCATATCACAATGCTTTTTCGACTTAGTTTAAATAAAAATATAAAATGTTTTTTTATGTTTGTAACCGTATATAAAATAGTTTAAATATTAATTCACAAAACGATTAAATTTATCCAAAAGCATTTATTTTTAAAAAAATTATTCAGTAAGATGAATTGCGATACAATGTCATCTTACACAATTTCATCATCATAAAACGTTGATTTCATATGATGTGTAAACACATACTATTTTTTTTAATATGAAAGTCAAATAATTATACAGTCAAATATTGCAATCTTCGCGGTCTGAAATTATGCGTAATAATGTGGAAAAATCATAACATAATGAGTATGTTTCAGATAAGAAAAAAATATTTAGTTTTTTTTTTTATTTTAAAGCAATTTGAAATGAAATAGTCTCATATACGTTTCTTTATTAATAAAATAATTCTCGTGGTAATCGTATGAGACGTATTACATTATCGTAGACCTAGACCCGAGCAATGGACGCAATATAATAAAATCATTCTTAAAACGCACTACGCAATCGCAGCGCGCGAGTTTGGTTTTCAAATTTGAGAGACCCATCTAAATGTTATAGTACTACACTTCTATGATAATATAATTAGTTATATCGCCGACCGTTAATACGACACCGGACATCCGAATGGGCCGTATACAACGGCGAAGACACGGCGTGCATGATGGGTAGGTAGGTAGGTAGGTATACGCTGTTCGCTGTGCAAACCGACGACCGACGTGATGATAACGCATAGTAATATTACAGAGGCGTAGAGGTGGAGGACAATACGACTTTATAGCGGTCTATTATCGACGTTATTGTAATACCGACCCGAACAAATGGATTTTACTGCAAATGCGTAATGGATTTCGAAACGATTCGGCTCGCTGTAATCGTCGGCGTTCTGTTGTGCGTTTTTTCTTTTTTTTTTATAAACATTATCATTGTTGTCGACACCGCTGCCACTTTATATACATACAGAATAAATGGTCTGCAGTTGTCTCGCCGCATATTTTCCGTGTAAGCCGGGCGGGCAACACGTAGGTCAGGTCGGGTCGGGCACCCACTAACCGGCAGCTATTCCGCCTGTACAATATGACTGCGGCCGTACAGTAGGTTAGGTATATATATATATATATATATATTATAACGACGACACGCAACGGGTAATAACAATAATGTAGGTGGGCAATGTCACACGACAGTGCAAACAAACACGCGTCGCCGCCGAAAGGCAAAGGTTTCTTTTCCCGCGGCCCCACCGCGGCGCGCGTATCCCGACGGGTCGGACACACGACGACGCGCAACGAAAGCGTATCTCGTTGGCCGGTGTACGCGCGATGCACAGTTGCGCAACGCCGCGCCGCCGTACGCGTTATATTATTATAATTTACAACGCCATTATTGTACTGGCCGTGCGGCGTGCCCATACGGGCGAGGGATAACACGTCACATAACAGCGATGTCGTCGTCTTCGCGGCTTGTGTAAACGTGTCGACCGACTCGTGAACGTTCGTAAACCGCGTGTGCAACCGTCGCAATTGTCGCCGGCGGAACGCGCGGATGCCCGTCCGTAGTACAACGTTACGCGTCATCATGTTACAGCCGTCACCCGAGACGACGAGAAATCTGTCCGATCGGATTGGCCGCCGCCGATATGACCGCTTGGTCTTATTTATTTATACATTTTTTTTTCCCCCTTTTCTTAATGGAACCACACCGTTACACAATACGTAAGTCGCGCGCAGCGAGTACGCGGCATTACGTGTTGCGGCGGAGTGGGTTCGTTTGCCGCGGATTCGTGTGTTTTTGAAAACATCTGCAGTTTGACATTTCAAATTCCGTACACAATAACCGTATAAATCTGCGTGTAAAAACCTAATGCCGAACCAGTAAACCAATTGGTTATAAGTGTTTGAAGCGCCGATGTGCGCAAACATTTCGCGAGTTATCCCTTGTGCCCGCCCGTCACTCCACTAGTCCAATCCATGCCGGTCTAAAATTCAAACGACTCGGCCATAACACGACGGCATGAGAAATGAGTTTATGACTATTTAATTATGTATTTAGTTTGTATTACTTGTACATCGAAAATCTTAAAATGAAAATTCCGTCGAGCGATATGAAATAAAAAACATGTCTGCTGATTTAAAAAAGCTAAACACTTTGTAAAAGCATAATGGTAACGATGAAGATGGTAAAAAAAATATAAAACGTAGGTCGGTTGTTTTTGGGGCTACGGCTGAAACTGTTTGATTTCTTCGTGATTTATGAAATATATCGTTTATGGTTTATTGCATAATTCTTTTCGGGTTTTAATCCTAATAAACAAATTTAGGAGCTATCATAATAACTGTTACTAATGCTGTATAATATTATTGTTATATTTTGTTATTATACCACTGTAAACGTCGCCAAACGAAACGTCATGCGATGAATTATTTTTCAAAAACAGTGTACTGTACGTTAGAATTTTAAATTTTATTCTGAAAACTATTAGCCAACGACCTCAAATTATCAATATATTTTAGCGTGGATACTTCGATGTATTACATATTTAATACTTATTCACTTTTAGTTTAAATTGATTTGAAACAATCTAAATAAAAACAACCAATACTCTTTTACAGCATTCTATAGAGAAGATGTCTATAACGAGATATTTAATGTATTTATCTATCAATTAATGATTTCATAGCTGATTAACGATTTTATTCAAACATATATTTTCTTTTAATAGGTATACATATTTTACAATACAATATGAAAGGCGTGATATTTAATTTCTGTACGCATTATACAATGCGTCGGCTGTCGGACTAATATGGTCGTTGTAGGTAATTTGATTAATATTATATATTTTGTGGTAACTAGTAACTATCAACTGCGAAATGACAATTATTATTAAAAGTTTCTATAAACGGAAAGTCTTTCGCCATTATACATATTGTATACATAATATGCATAGTACTATTATAATTTGTAATATACTTATTATATTGTCAGTTTTATGTTCCTGGGTATATATTCTTGTTTTGTTACGAATACAATTAATCATAATGTCCTATTATTTATGTAACTTGTGTAATAATAACTTAACATAGTGAATAATTCATAGGTCCTTTTTATGTATATTATCTACTTAGAATTTCTGTACGGTATTCGAATAAATAGCTCAAATAATATTCAGAATATTAAAAAAAAGTGCTCGAGTTCCTATAATTGTGTATACTTTAAGTTCATTAACATACATTTTAATTTATAGATATTTTTAAAATAGCGTTTTAAATTTCGAAGTTTATTAAATTACATATGTAGGTAATAAGATGTAAAATTAAAAGCAATATTTTAAGTGATGGATTATTTTCTTGGATACAAACTTTATTTTAGCATCACAAACAAGAATTATTGTTCGTTTAAAAATGATAAGAAATGTATTTTTCGTGTTTAAAAAATAATATATATATATTCCGATTACGTCTTATTTGAATAATTTTGTGTTAAATGTATACAGGTAATATTCACAAGGATATTCGAATTTAATAAAAGCATTAAATACACGTAATACTACAAACACCGTGGATTTATATAACATCAAAATCAACTATCCAAATACTCTTCCAACTTGCAGTGCATGTGGGTCACTCTAAGTCATTTAAACGATAAACCTACTTAACGTTTTTTGTATTTTACTTATATTTTAATAATCATTATAATATAAGTATAAGTATAGCTATAATATATTATTATAACGCGTGTAATTAAAAATGAATACGCCTGATGGGGAGAAATCTGATTTCAAATTAAAAATGATAAAATAAAGTAGAATGCATTATTTAAATATCTTGCATCATGATTCTCTACTGGGTAATACACTTTATACCTTCTACCAGTACCTAATTAAATCTAATCATGTCAGATTGAAACCATACATTATTATTAATTACACATCAAATAAATAACATTTATATTTTTAACATAAATTTTATATTTATTCGCCTAACAATAACATCTTATATTTGTATGATAGCATCATTGTACATCTTTATGACTTATATAATATTATATTTCAATTAACACGCTATAGATCCTCTTTTTCACTACACATTTAATATTATAATTAATAACACTTACTAATAATAGTTAATTTTGCTTATAGGTATTATACGTTGTTTGACTGTATATCTATTATTAAAAATCGTTGTTAAGTAAATTTTATTTTAAATCACATAAAAGTTAATTTAAAAATTAATTTTTTAATCTTAAATTAACAATATTTTATATTTTATATTTCACACTTTTAAAAATACGATTTGGTTTTTACCTATTACTATTGCCGCCTATTTGTTAACAAAGATAACAGCAATAATTTTCATTCGGCTAGATGAGAATATCATTAAAAGTATTTTTCTTTTATATTAATAATTTTATGGTCAATTATTAATAACACATTATAATGTATAGGTATTGAAAAAATGCTTATTTAAAAAAACGTAAAAAAATCATAGTAGATATTATTATATTTTATTTTTTATTCTTAGAACTTATTAGAAACTGATATAATTTTTATTTTCAGTAAAATAAAATATTACAACCATAATACAAAACAAGTAAATTTGTTTTATTAAAAAAATTAATTTCAACGAGTATATGATATTATAAATAAAATATTCAATATCTATTGCTCTGAAGTTAAACGTGCTAACCTATTTTAAACGATTTAAATTTTTATTTAGGTTTAAAAACAAATCACAAAATAATAGAAAATCATTATTATGAACCATGGTATGAATATATTTACCTTGATAATTGGACGATTTGGAAGACGAAACTACTTGCGCTGGCAAGAACACTATGGAGACGAAACAGGATCAGGGAATGTCCAAGCGATAGTCAACGTCTCCGCGGAGTTGCAAGTACTATTTATAGAAGTAACCGCGGCGGTGACCATTTACTCGCGAGTCCTTCGGCAGTGGGAGTCGGGTAAGTTCACGCATTGTCTGACCTTAAAGCAGATCAAAGTGGTGTATTCTTCGCGACGACCTTGATAACAACACAACGCTGTGTCCGAAACTCAATCCTAATCACTTTCACTGAGTACATGATCTGTTCGAAAGAAAAAAAAAAATTAAATCAGTCGGACCATCGTTGTCCGAATTGTTTTCGTTGCGTGTCCTGCAACTGTATTATTGTAATTCGTAATATATACATATCTATACATGAATAATTAATTATTATATCGTCCTTTAGGTAACAAAAATATTATATTGGTACATAATATTAATACCATCAAAATGTGACAAATAAATAAACTATCAAACTAAAATCATATATATATATAATATATAAATTATATGTTGCACATTATTTGGTGTAAACAAATATTTGTGAACACTTTGTAATCTTGAGAGCATTCGTGGTAGTGGGAACAGGTTTAAAACATAAATACGACGCATCAACAAAACATTTCAGTGTGAAAATTACGAGTTTTTTTTAACTTTTCGAAGACATTTTTATTTTAAATTTGTTTTTGTGACGACGTAAAAAGTCCGGTTTCCAATAATAAATTTTATATTTCGATCAAAGATGTCTGATACACCAACTACATTTGAATACATAATCATTAATCACTTAATGCTTTATATAATGTCATGAGTTTCTAGAATAATCATTTAGGTAAAAGCAACAACAATATTTCATTCCATAGTGATTAATAATTATTATACTGTTTAATCATAATTTTATTTGAATGTTGGTTTTTTAATTCTAATTTAATGCTTTATAACTGTGGCTAATGGCTATCACCAGAAAAATATTGAAAGTATTGGCTTTCAATTTCTTAATAACACTGTCGAATTAATTTTATGTCATTGTTTCCTATTGTAGACGGTAAAATATAATAATATTGTATTAGTTTCTCTTTTTTTGTCGTTCACTCATCAGTGGATCAGCCTATAAACATTTAACACTGTCCAATAAAAAACACGGATACCGTGTACGTGGACTACCAAAAATATAATATACACGGAAGAGAAATCACATATTTGATCGTGTATTCTGCCAGATAACTACCTACCTAATAAACACAATGTTATATTATATTATAGCCATAACACATTTTATTACATTCTTTTCGAGAAAAATAACAAACAGTCCCCAAAAATCAAAAGCAAAATGGAAATGAAACTATAATATTTTAAGTAAAAATTCATAAATGTATTATTTATACTATAATAATTAACGAACAACAGTATTATTTTTTTTTTTACAAAATAATATCATTCTTACTTAAACTTCTATATTAATAAATCTAATAAAATAATAAATAATAACTACATAATACTCCTGGTAATTGTTTTACAATTATTGATCGGTTTCAATAGCTCCAATTTTAGTTTGTTTTCAATCATAAATTCATGAAATAACACGTTCCGAATTAGCATTTAAATTCATAAATATATTATAATACTTAAATAATTAATAGCACATCTCGTTGCATCATACATTTTTGAGCATATAAAATTTATTGAATATAATATGCAAAAGTAAGTAAGTAAGTAAGTCACAAACATGCAAGAATAAACAAAAATGTTTGTATAATTAAAATAAATTGTTCATATAATAATGATTAACCGTATTGTAATTGTAAACATTAATTTCGAATCATATTCATGTATGCATAATATTATGTTGTTATATTAAATATATTATTTATATTAATATAAATCATTTGATGGTATAATTTATACCGATATATTATGTAGTCTGTATAACAAATTAAATATTGATAAATGTCATTATGTACCTAGGCATAAACGTGTTTGTGGATAGTTTATGTATTACTTAGACTTCGATGGAAAAAAAAGCTCAATAACCAAAATATGAATTTGAAGATAATTAGAAAAAAATTACACCACAAACAGTGTTTATGAAATTAAAAATTATAGGGAATAATATATACATAAAGGTTTATATAAAAAAAGACCTAATATGTTTTTATCTTTATTGAACGGCAAAAAAAAGAAAAACGTTTACACAACATAACGCAGTATTGAATTGATCATATTTTTGATATTAAAGTGTATTATATAATACAAAAATAGTATTGCGTACAATTATATACCTACACCATATTATGTATATAATATATATGATAACGATAAAGCACTAAGGGTTCGATGATGGAACGGGTCGAGAAATATTTATTAGGAGGGTATACATAACATTAAACAAAATAACATGTTCCGTTGAGGACTATATGGTGACTACTGCTAAAGATGTTTTAATAAAAAAAAATAAAAAAAAAAAATATTATTTTGCTCGAGGTCATTTACTTCAATAGACTTGACTTATGGGACGTATTGCTTAACGAAAACACTAACCGTAAGTCCCGGTTCATCTGCTCGATGGATCGACAATCTCCATTCCACTATATAAGATGACTGAAGGTTAAAACGAAAAAAATAAAAGTCATGAACGTTGGGAAGTTGAACTATTAAATTCTATGCAAAAAAAATGTTGTATTCTTCTTCGCAAAACTACCAGTTATAGTATATATTTTTACTGGACTTCAAATCTAAGCCCAAAAGTATTATGCGTTCTAGGATATAAGTTTTTATGCTAACACTAAAAAAATACATAATATAATACGTCGTGATTTTTATACATATCATCACATGTCTTTATTTTTTATAACTTTCAGCCATTCTATGTATTATACTATCTGAATTCTGCAGATACGTCCATGCGTAGTTTTTAAATAAAATACAATTATTTATATAATATATGTATAGTATAACTGTTATAATTTAACAACTTTGTGAAAAAAACAATCGTAAAACTATTCAAATGCCTCAACAAAAAATATTTCGTTTCTCCTCGTCACCTCAATCAAAAAATTAAAAATTTAATGACATAGGGACACTCAGTGAAGCATTTGGAACAACTCTGAGAAAAAAATTATAAAGTTTTATATAGTATCATCAGAGACTTGGTACATGAACAAAGCCTTTCTTTTATATATTTAAAATATATAAGGATAAAGATTCTAAAGATTTTAAATTCGCTCTGACTCGTACTGTGAGTATAATTCTTTCGGATATTTTAAAACAGTATTATATTAACTTTTAAAATTAATATCAATGATTAAATTGAATATTTTTCTAAGTATGTTGATAATATAAAAAAGTGCTTAATTATTTGTATCTAATTGGTTTAAGTTTAGATTGACCAAATATATTAAAATGTGTGTATATTTATTTCATAGTATCAGCAATTTTAATTTTAATTTTAAATATATACAAATATTTAGTAAAATATTAGATATTTAGCTGAATCTACTTATGTGTTTTTCAAAAATTTGAAACAATTATTTTAATTTAAAAATCATTATGCCCTCTTTATAATATGTTATACTTGATAATTTTTTAAACTGAAAGTTAAACTATAAAATAGACACGCTATAAAGAGAAATAAAATTATAATTATCATCAAAAACATAATATATAATGTTAACAAAACTCAACAAAAAAATATGGTTTTTAGTGTTTAATTTTGAAACAAGACGCTAAGACCAAAATTTAATTACAAAATGATATCCATTCTGATACCAAAATATATAATATTATAAACGCACATTATATATATATATTACACAAGTTGTATGTTTTTTTTTAAACTTATTTAGAGTATTTATAGTTTATTTCTATATCTCCTATACTAAATTTATAAAAATAAAATAAAGAACTGATAAAATCATTAAAATGCAGTATTTCACATATATTTTCGTAGAAAAAATATAGTTACCTATAATTAATTCATATTATTTTTTATGAAAATAGTCAAGTATTTTAAGTCAGTAATAATTAATAAATAATATAAATTGAATTATTATAACTAGTTTAAAATTATCATATAACCTATAATAATACAGATACCTCAAACGGCTCCAACTTCTCATTCGAAGTCGTGTAATGTACTATGTATGCGTCAAATACCTATGTTCATTTGTACTTTTTAATATTTATCATTTATACTTTGTTTTGGTATCGAAACTTGAGAGGAGAGCGTAGAGTATATACAAGTACCTACTGAAAACGTTTAATAATAATTACAAATTTAACATTTATACAGAATATTTATATTATTAGGTGAATGCATACCTACATAAATTATCCACCATGTGTATATATATAACTTAAAGACTAAAGTATGATCGAGTAAACACCAAAATAAAATTATAATGTCAATATCGACGCATTATTTGCAAATCATAAACATGTTTACCGAGTTTGAAGAAATATTCAAGTTTTACGCACCTTGGCATAGTTAACTGGATATGATGTATAATGCTTGCGACGTATGGGATGCCTATCGTATTACACGCGAACTTGACACTACAGGGCATATATTAACCATCCTGAAATTGTCGTGAACTTCTTTTCATTATTTCCGGAGGTATTGCATTAAAAACGTGAACGCACAGTTGAAATTACGCGCATTACATGAACTTTTTCTTTGATTGTAGAATTCGATAATACATGTAATTACGCTTATGCATACATCTATGTTTTATAATGAATACAAAAAGTCCTTTTTTAAAACTTCTTTGTGTGTTGAGGTCATTTAACTTGTAAACAAGTGTCAGTTTAAAATAAAAACATAATTTCCCTTAATACATATTACCAACTATAATATACGAGTACACTGTTTTTGCCTTATATTATTTTAGTCCGAACATTATGTTGCAGGTAACCATTACTAATAAACCTATGTAGGTATAGGTAATAGTACAATAATAATATGCACATAGTACGAATAGATATAATCAGAGTAGTGAGAGTACCTACTTAATATATATATTTTTAAGTACTGCTATTATGATAAATATAATAATTCATCAATTTCTATATCGTACATATTATAACTAGGGATGGCAAGTTCATACATTTTAAGACGATACATATCAATGTTAAGTCGTATTTAACGCAAGATATGGTACAGAAATTCTTATAAAAAATAAATGGATTTAACACAATATGTATTTTTTATTCATAATGTATGTATTTCACACACACACACATATATATATAATAAGCATTATTTTAAAGCATAATTAAATGAATATTTAAGTGATTGAACCTGCACACACTAATTACCATATTATATCGTTCAAATTGTTAAATTTGTATATTACGTGTGGTAAAAATGGACTCCACAATTTTAACACGAAAAATTTGACTCCAGTTACATGAATTATTACCAATAAGGATTCCAATCAATTTAAAATGTATGCCATATCTATTACATTCAAATGCTATTTTATAATATTAAAAATTTAATATTTGCACATACACAATCATTACACTCATTATATCTAACGATTATCTAGCAGTAGTATACTATTATTGATGTTCGTAACTCTTAACAGACCATAATAAACTCGAAAAGAAGTATAATTACTTCATATTGTAAATAATAAGTAGACTTTTAATTGTTTTTGTTAGCCTTTTCGGGATTTGATAAAGTCTCCATTCTCAGCAAAAACTGGATGTGCGTGTACCTTTTTAATTTACTTTTAAATTGAATATACATAACGCATGTACCTATTAGTAATTACATATAGCGATGTAGTGTTGTAGTATTCATATCGTGTAAATTAAGAGTGGAAATAATTTTATCGTCATTAATAGGGCTAAAATGATGCATTAAAAATCTAAAGTAAATGCATTAAAAAGATACAAAAAAAAAAAATGCTTTTTAAACATAAAAATTCTACTAAAAAATGTAAAATTTAGTTGTAAATAATTTATTGAAAAAAAAATAATACGAATAAAAATATTTGTTATTAAAATTTTAAAAACTACACTAAAAACATTGAATATGCACATAAATTATAATTAACGATGAAAATTAAAGCTACTAAGCTGACATTTTACTATCATAATTTATAATTATTGCATTAATTCACGAAAATCATAAGTAAATGCAAGGAAATGCGATAAAAAAATTATAGTTGAACTCTATGATGTATGAATCAGATTTTGTTTTTGGTAAGCATGTGCTGGAGTAGATATTATGAAAAGAATAGCAATTGCTACAAATACCTAGCTCAAGTAATTTACCATTTACATATATGTAAATACCTACGCGTCAATAATATATATCGATATGATACTCATATATCACGTTTAGACGTGTGTACTTAATACTTATCATTATTTGTGAACTATGACGTTGACCAAACCATTGCATTGTAGTTGAATAACGTACAATAGTAAACATTTAATTTTGTAATACCCTTGACTTTAAAAATCTCAATGTTAATAACCTTATTGTTGTGTAGCTATATAATTATCAGTATGCAATTATATCTGCATTATGCGACGTAGCTGGACTATTAATCCAAAATCATATTTACGTGATAAAATAATTATTCTATTTTCAATGTTTGAAAGTTAAAACAAATAATGGAGCTACGCGTTACTACATTAGTTTGCAGTTTTCAATATTTCGAGTAGATATAAAAATGTAAAAAATGAACAATTTATTAATAAATTTTAGTGATAATCAAGTTATGGTGTTAGGTTCGTAATGATATTATGAGGTATTTTCCGTTATATAATTAATGTTCAAAATATCAAAAACTAAAATAATTTATCTACTTTTATTTTTAGTTGGTATTATTTAATTAAACCTTTTACTTTTTACTGAACCATCGAAGTATAATTTAATTAGATGCTAATTAAATTATTATAACTCAGTCAACACAATAGTACCTACATTCGATTACTAGATTTAAATATTTCCTTCAGATATACGATATTGCATCATTAAATATTTAACTGTACCTGATACATAGGTAATGTATTCTGGTTAAAACATAAAATAATATTGACGCGAAGATGATTGTGAAAAGTACATAAACATTTTTAATTGTGGGAAAAACAATGAATACTTTCAAAACATTAATTTTTGGTTAAGCAATCCTCTGATAAAATTATAGGACTGACCGCAAAATTTGAATGAAATGTCGCCACAGTTAACGACTAGAGTTTTGACAGTGATAACGGAGATTTACGCAAACACGACTATGATAAATAATAATTATTATATAAAGTTATACAATGCTAATGACCGACGAGTAGGTATAATATATTAACGTCCTTTCAAAGTACCTATACGCCCGTATACACAACGGTAAGGAATTCGGAAAGTACAACCCCACAGAGTAGTTTTGTACATATTTTACAGTCGGCTAATTACATATTGTTCAATTATTACATTTTAATTAGTCATAATTTGTTTCTTTTTATTTTTGTATTTGTTATATGATAATTAATAAAAGATCTTAATTTATAATGTCATGGTATACAGTATACATATAACCTATACGTAACCTGTGTGTTGCTTTGTATAAGATAATATTATTATCTTTTCGCTTATTTACACGAAGTCCTGCCTCGCGTGATGGTTATTAGTACTTTAAATATAAAAATTAAAAACAAATGTTTTAAAATTTTTATTTTTAACAAGACATATTCAATTTATCAGTACCCAAGCACAGATATATTATCTCGCACTCGGTGTGCACTCAAGTGATTTAAATATTTTTAAAACAATAAAACTATATAATTAATTCTCTCCGAGAAATTAAAATGCTGGAAAATATTTTTAGTTTTTCGTGAGCAATATTAATTTAGTGTTAAACACAATTGAGCAATTTCAAATGCTCTATATTTTATACAACCAAGTCAATAGATAACATAGATGTCTAATGATGTGTGCTAGTTACAAGGTATTTTATTAGTACCTGCAGCAGTTAGTGCAATAACTAGCCAATATTGGATTAACGGCGTTTTCGATGAGTAGTCATTTATGATGTACGCGTTTCTTGTACGGCCCACAACTCGTAAGCATCGAACGCGGAAAGAAATCTTCGTGTCAAAACAAAAAAAAAGTCTTGAACAAATGTTAACGTGAAAGTGTAGTGATGATGTGACCCGGACTATAGCTGCAGGTAAATTGAAACGGGAGTGCACGAGTAGGCCTAAATGCATGCACGCGCATTTTTTATTTTATGTCATCACCCTCTTCCCCTACATGATTTAATATTTGTTTTAAAAACATTATAATGTCCTACTGGTGCAACTGCATAATAATAGTTTTCATCTTTGGACCATATACGAGAGTGAAAATAGAAAGTAGCACAATATTTACACACACTTGTACCTTATAGGCCTAAACGTCGTGTTTACCTGTACATATATAATATATTATATTATAGTTTCATCTTTTATATACATAATATTGAGTTGTTCAAACACTTGTTTTAGCATTTAAGGTTTTACGAGTATGCAAATGAGTGTATGCTGGTCTAGGAATGTCGTGTAGATTGTACACACACACGCACACATACGCACATATATATATTATATTATATACATACATAAATGTGTTATATCTCCAAGAATAGGCAGTTCGTGGGTCCTTTTACTATGTTATTGTTGACACGAAACGAGCAATTCGTTTAAAGGGAACACGGCTTTGTTATGATTTCGTTACATATATATTCTGGTCATTATAATATATTATATCCTGAGAATATTAATAAGATATATATATATATATATATATCCCGAAAATGGTTGTGAATAAATGTTTCACAATACACATGTCGTTGACGGATCTCGCGAAAAGTTAACGTTTATAAAAATGTTCATTGGTAAAAACGTATGAGCTCGGTTTCAAACTTACATTTTATAAGCCCCAGTGTGTTAACAATAAGTATTTAACTACAATTACAGAATTTACAACTCATGGATGTAGGTGTATAAATCGGAATTAGAATAATAGTTGGCGCGTTTGATTACATTTCTTTGTCGTTAACTACAAGATATTTTAAAAATAAACTCTTTAAATATGACTTGTACTTGTAGTTGTGTTTGTATGTGTTACATTTTAAAGCTGGCGGTTTAAAAACTTCAATTAGCTACCTCGTTACTCAAATAAATCTTACATACGTCGGTTAGCCATACGGCATTAACGTTAACGTTTTGTATTACTAAAAATTTTAGCAAAAATGACAATAACATCAGCAACGGCTGAACGATCGTTTTCTTTCCTTAGGACGACTGAAAAATTACACGAGGTGCTGTGCGACAGAAGACAGGCTAAATGGGTTGGCAATACCAAATGTGCATAAAGAAATACCCATGACGGTGTCATAAATAGTCAATCGATTTCACTTTGCCGGGCATTTCTGTCGTCGCGCACGCAAAAATCTACCACGCGGCCTTCCGGTGCTGTCGACAATAGTAGTCCAACAAGAGCTACATAGGTACGCGCGGCCACCACGGCAGTACGCGGCTGCCCACCATGACGTTACAGCCGCGCGTTTGCGGCGGCCGGTAAACGAAAACAACGTGCGCCGCGACCGCGTGACTATGATAGGTAACACAACTATTGCGAGAACGCAACGCGATATGACGTTGCTGCCGTGCCGTAGGGTACGACACGGGGCGCTCTACACACGCCGTGCGCACTTATATCGTGTTACGCCTCTCTGTCGGCCGCGCTCGCCGCCCGCAAAAATCGTATTCATTCACACACGCGCAACAATATTACCGGGCACGCGGCTAATGAACGCGATGTTTTTCTCGTCCCGTACATATAGCATATATTATCATTACACATCACGACCATTAAGCGTTATGCAATTGTCGCGTTTGCACACGTACGCGCAAGAGCACATCGCAATCCGGTTTGGCGCGCGCGCGCGTGTGTGTGTGTGTGTGTGTGTGTGTGTGTGACATTGTTATTAGGTATGATAACGTTATGTGTCCAGGCAAAACTACCGAGTTACTCGCCGCGACGGTGCCGGCGAGGGGTGGGCGCGGAGGGGAGGTGAATGAAAAAAAAAAAAAAAAAAAAACCATAACAAAACCCGTCTCGGACATTCCGAAAAAATCAAAGGACCCTGACGACGCATCTTCTCGTTCGCTTATATTTATAAGCCATTCGTATTATACCTACGCATAACACAATTTTCATATATATATATATTGGGTATATTAAATACCGCGATAATAATTTATTAGTGGCGTCGCCGTCAACCGTGGCCGGATGACCTAGTCTGGGAGCCTATCCGCCGTATTGTAATACATATTATGCGTATTATAATATTATTATACACACACGCGACGTCCTACACTCGTCGCCGCACAATATGCGACACGACGCCGCCTCCACCGACGCCACGCGTCATTATATAAATATACGCGCGCGGTAAAACGATAATATTATTAATATTATTATAATTATTATTATTATTACTATTAATGTTATTATGTGCACTATCCACGCATGCCTAATAATATAATATATTATTATATTATACGTACGTCGCACCCCGTTGAATGTCATCGCGACCGCCACGCCGTTTGCAGCTTCTATAAAACATGTACCTACCTATATAATAATAATAATAATAATAATAATAATAATATATAATACATGTAATGATAAGAATACGTTATTGTAGTGGTACGATACGACTGTTTCCATTTAATTACAATTCCATACGTGTAATGTTGACGATTAGGCGCCACCGAAAGAACGTATATTACGTCATACTACGATCGGAGGAATTGTACAGTGTAAGACATACTATAGTTTTGCCGCAGTCATTCGGCATTAGGAATCGAAATTAAATCGATTTTAACTTTTCAACCGGATGAGTTGAGAAAAAGTCAAAAGTAACTATAAGACTTTTGTTTTTTATCGACATTCGACTTAACTTATTTTTATTCCTACGTCCGGTTAATTGACGTATTCATTTTGAATTAGATCTTAGTTGACTTGTATATTATGTGTAAGTAATTATTATTCGTATTGACGAATAATCAATTTGTTACCAGGAAATCATAGTATATAACCATGGTTTTCTACTGGATTTAGTAGAGTCAATAAAAAAAAATATTTAATAATATTATTACGTTATAATAATTAATCTAATTAATTTTTCCTAACTTCGCTTAACTTTCAACTGAGATAGATAATTTTTATCGACTTTTACCCACCAGCATTGTTGTTTGTAAACGATTTTTAGCACACTTTTGTTTTCAAGATACTTTTATAATATTAAGTAGGTACACTATTTAGCAAGTTTAATTAAGAAAACAAAATTGTTTTCACATTATTATGGCTAAATACTTAACCAAATAAAAAAGAAAATAATAATAATAATATAGAGTTCTTTTTGCCGTTGAATTTGTGTGACGTGTGTATACAGTGAATACAATCTGGTTATATACGGCGTTACAAATACGATTTCATAAGTATCACTGGCAGCATTGTACTCGTACACTGTGGACAATAATAAACTATAAAATATATCATACACAATAACAGCACGCGTAGGTTTACCGCTGCAACAGCGATTTATTTTACGTCGAGACGTAGACACACATTTTTACTTTGACTATAACCGCCCGGCACCTGCCCACCAATGCATAATAGTGATGACAGATGAATCCTATAATTTCTTGTTCGAAGATTATTCAATTCATATTTCATACGTTTGCATGATTCACGAGCATCATAACATTATAAGGCGTATAGCAACTGCCAACATACCTAGGTATAAATACGCTGCTGATATGCTTATTTTGCATTCTGGATTTATTAACATGTAAGCTATAGAACTTACATTAGAAATGTAATGCTGGATTTTATATAGTACCGAAAAGAGTTGAAATATGTTTTTTTTTATATTATGGGCTTGTATATGTAGCTATGTAGATATCTATTAAAAATCAAGACAAATAATAGCAAAAATTAGTAAGAATAAACAAAGTACAAACAAACTTTTGGTTTCGTTGACAGCATACTCGATACACATATACTTTACCGCTCAAAAATGCAAAATTAAAATAACATTATTGGGCATATAATAAGAAGAATAAAAATATCTATAATGGTGCTAAAATATAGAGTAATAAGAAATAACGCCAACCATATATTTTCTTTTATTAATATTTATTAAAATAAAAACGTGCTTAAATTATTACATATTAATTTTAAACAAATCTATTATTCTTTTTCAATGTCTAACTATTATTTGTACCGATATAACGTTAAATTATTGATTATTAAATAATTAAAGGACGAATAATATAATCAGCTCAACTGTTTGCATAATAATATCTTTTAAATAACTAAATTAAAATGTGTTTCTTTAATTTTACTAGTTATATATTGTTGATAATAAATGTACAGGTAGGTACTAAATATTAATAAGCACCCCGTCTCCTCCAATTTGCATAATATTCTTAAATCGCGCTAATCGTGTGTATAATAATCAAAAATAGTACAAAAGTTAAAACTTACAATACATAGAGTAATTCACCAAATATGTTTGCCCTTTTTTTACTTCAATAAAACAGCTGTTCAAAAAATCAGATATTTTGAATTTTTAAATATACCTAAAGCCCATACATTGAAATTTTTAAAAAAGTTGTGCTACTTACTACTTAAAGAGCTTCCTGTACAGTTATAAACTTATATTTCAAATGAGTACTACCCTTTTATACTGTTAATTATTTCGTGGATAATTTTTTTTTAATATTTTCTATCTGTATGACACATTATAAAATTCAATCGAAATAAAGTTTATATTTATTTGATAAAAAAAAAAAAATTTAAATCTCTTACTTGAATATTGGGATATTTTCCCAGAACCGTATAATACTTATCTGTAAAAATGAAACACCTCGAATTGTTAATAAAATATTTCTGTAGACACTCCTCTACACAAGTGTATACGAATTATTACGACTATACGAGTATTGTTCTAATGTACAATATCATACTATACATACGTTTAATTCAGTCAAAATATAGGGTCTGGCCAACACGCAGTAATCATACAAACCACACAAACTAATAACTACCCACTTGTGAACAATCAACCAGTACGGAAGTCAGAAATGTATGTACGTATATAATTATAAATTATAATAGATATTATATACCTACGAGCTACAAGTTACAACTTACTATATTGTTAATACTACCGGGTTGTATTAATAATTATTGATTAATAATGAATAATGATTCACTAGAAGACAATGGTAAATGTATTGTAATATAATAGACCAATAGTCATTACCTCTAAATCATATTCGAACTGTTCGAAAGATTCCTATATATTGATTTACTAAATATTTGGTGATTTTTATCGACAATACCCGGTGGCCTGCATACATGTTATATATAGGTACTGTTTTTGATTGATTAATGATTACAAATATTAAAAAATGTTATACTTAAGTGAGAGAATACTAATTGGCAATTAATAACATATTTATGTAAAAATTGAACTTAAAAAGTATATTATAAATCCTACGTAGAACAACTAGTTTTTAAAATATACATATGCAATTATTAAATAATACACTCGTTTTAAAACCGATGAGTTATATTATACAACTGCAAGGAAAAGTGTTTATTACAATAATTGCGAAATACGTAAGGTACCTGTACCGACTAATTTAACCTACCTATCGAGTAACGAAACATTAAAACATTATGGATTTATTTTAGAGCCGACGACTGAAATTTAAACACACGTAGTGTGAATGTTGAATTAAAATAATAATAATATATTTAATATACAATAATGTTCCCAGTAAACTCGACACGACAGGTTAACGTATAATTTGTTTTCAACTCGTATATATTTCTTAAAATAAACGATGACGCGTAATGTTGTATTATACTTGAGGACAGTACCATTATACAGATGTGTCACTGCATTTACATCACTAATATATTACCTAAATGTTTATATGTATTATGATTGATAAAAGTTTGCACATTCTAATTTTTTTTTAAATAAAAAAATTTGTTTTATTACCGAGTAGAAAATAGAAAAACTTGTCCGTATATTCACGTAGAATTTTATTCAGCTTGCTATTGTATATTATACATAATATACACAATATCATAATATGAGGTTACTAAACATTTTCCTTATATGACTTAGTAGTTGAATGTTTATTGTTAAGTTCAATAAATATACTTGTATAATGTACTCAAGAGTTGTGCTTGTATTAAATGTCTTCTAAATTAAAAAATTATTATTATTTTAGCAGGTTTAAAACAAATAACCATCATAGAATAAGAAGTCAATAATGCCAGAGATTTTGAATTTCTTTGTGCACTATACACGTCATAGCTCAGTATCTACACGGCTATAAACTTAGTACCTGCATTCACGTACCTATATAATTATTATTAACTATTATTCAGGGTTGCAGTATCTCATTGCTTCGAAGGTCTAGGCTAACAAAAAGAAGGAGAACAAAAGAAGTTTAACGCGTCAAAAATCGAGATGATTATATATAATATGATCAATCAAAAATTTAACATTATAACATTATTATAAGAGAGCTATATATGTAGCTGATAGTTGTGTGCATAAAATATTTTTTGTTTAATTTAATAAACCGTAGATATTGTTTTTAATTTTATCCCGTGAAATAATTGTTAATTCTTATACTACGGATTCACTAATTTCGTTTGTTACGGTTAAAAATGTTTTAATAAAAAAAATATAAATATAAAATAAAATAAAAAAAAAAATTTTATTTTTTTTTGTTACAAAATCTTAATATTATTATTGAGTGTACTGTTTTTGTTTTTATCTGGACGCTATGCAAACAAATGAAACTATGTAAATGTGTGATGTAATATTTAGGGTTTGGATTTGAATGCAAAACGTATTATTTTTTTGGAAGTTCTATAGGAAATACTTTTCAAGTATAAAATTTGTTTCATACATCAGCTAGAGAAAGAAAAACTTAAGCTTTAATTTTATTTTTTTAAAGTTTTAATATTTTTAGAGCATATTTTTTCATTTTTAGTACATATTTTATACAATAAGCAATTATAATTAAGATTGAATTGGTAGTTCAAAATTGTAGGTTAAACAATTTCGTTCCGATTATTAATTATTTTTCGATTGTTATCTATTTATGGTTTTGAATATTTTGATACTTCTAAGTATATATGTATTTTACGTTTTTATCTACCTACAGTGCGATTAGTGGCTATAGTATACACCCGGTATTCAAACAGATGTAGAATTTAACATGGTTATTCTTGATTATAAATTGTAGTATGTTTAGAAGTAATTCAGCCTCAAAAGTGATGTGTTTCACTAATCAACGCTCAAACTATTGCCAAGGGTTGCCTTGGGTTAACATTTTTCAGATTTTTTAATTGTATAAAAATTATAAATTAATAAAATAAAAAAATGTAAAAATAATTTGATTTTTTATAATCTTATAGAGACATATTGACGATATTGTAGTAAAATGTATTTTTTGTTATTTTTTTTTTAAGAATTGTTGATAATTTTTAGGACATTGCGATTTGAACCCTAGTAATGGTCAAAGCTGCTCTAAATGTAGCGTTTGTTTATATTCTTAATAATTTTGCAGCTTGTCTTGCATCAAAACCACGATAAAAACCAAAGCGTCTTGGAATTTTTATAATTATTGTTAAAATAGCCAAATTTTCAAAGTGTATAAAAGACAAAATTATCTGTACTAATTCGTTATTAAAAGTTTAATAACTTTATCCTATAATTTTAAATAAGTTTTTGAAAAATACAAAATAACCTAAACATTAAAAATCTCTCGGAAGAAAATTATTTCATCTAACAATAGACTATCACGCTTCAATATAGATAATATTCTCTTTTATTTTTCTATGAATATTTGGCGATGTCTGTATATTCACGGCTTCTATACAGTATTAATTTTCACAAGTCTATGTACAGATGAAAATTAATTTCTCAATTTATTACTTTCAAAAGGCTGCGTGCGTACAAAAACCAAGGGAATTTATACGCAGCACGTTCAGTTTAATTTGGCTTCAATAGTTGACAGGTAGTTATTATATAATACACCTTGAAGTCTTATTACGATTGCACGCCTTATAAATTGTATGTATATACATTGTGTGCGTGTATACTTAATATGATGTTATAATATAGGGGCGGGAACCTTGTCCTTCTGAATCCGAGGCTCAGCAAAATCTGTTCACCGGCTATTCACGCGTTTCAAACCATGATTAGTATTATAGTGTGTATACATTATAGTCCCACCTAGATGGATTGTGGCACTAAATACGAAAAGTGTGTTTATAATAATATCGTTAGGCACGAGAGTACGAGACCCTTGACTTCGAACAACTATTCCTGTCATGGTGCATTTTCGTTATTCACATAGGCCTGCGGGTTGGACGGAGAGTAGGGCAAATCGCTTAAGTCGGATTCATATCGTAGTACGTACACGAAAACACATAGAAACTATCATAAATTATAATAATTATCCAAATAATTGAATGCTATTACTTTCAAGATTGACAAATTGCGAATAAAAAACTTCGGATGACCGTTATAATATCTAATTCAAATATAATCATATATTATAGAAATAACTGTGGTAGGTACTCTTATAATATGGTATATACTATATTATATTAAATGATATCGACATACCGTCTACTAAGCAAGACACGTACGCGTTAAATAGTATACTAATTAAGTATAATATTATTGTGTATACTGTGTATAACCGATACGTATATTATTTATTACTTATAGAGTATTTAGTTAAAGATTACATAGTTTTATAAAATAATTTAGATATTTATTTTTAGTTGATAGATTTTACTTGATAGTTGTTTTACATAGGATCACCATACATCTAATGACTATTCTAGGCATTATAGTGGCACAAAAATGTTTTAGAATTGCAAACTGATTTAGTGATTTACTTAAATATATTTTGCGATTGGTGAACGAATAACATATCTCAATCTTACGTATTTTATCCTTCAAATGCAATGTTGAAAGACTTCCTCATTCTATAGTTATGTAAGAGTAACTAGATTTTTAAATATCCTTATATTAAGGATTTGTAAAAAATATTAAAATTTCCTTTTTCTTTTTAAATCATTAAATAACAAAAACGGATTCCATCAAATACCATAAAAGTTAAATTTTAAAGTTAAATCTAGCCTAAGAGGAATAGTAATTTATTTACTTTAAAACGAACTAACTGTTTTTCTATCCTTTGCTGTAAATAATTTAATGTCTACTGTAATTTCACTGAAATAAAATTTATTTTTTATTTTATTTTCTTGTTATATAAGCAATATATATCAACATTCGATGTGCAATATTGTATAATTGTTTTTGATATTTTGTAAATTTTTCTTATACTTAGTTTAAAATTGTAAGTTATAATATTATTAGTATATGTCTTGACTATTGATAAACTATTCAATTTTAAACAGAATTAATTCTATTAACAAATAAATAAATAGTTTGTAAACTAAAAGTATTCAGAGCCATATGTTTACACTGTTGTTTAATGTTTTTTTTAGAGACAAGATATCATAAATTGTCATTAATCCAATTCAAAAGAATATTACTTTTGTTACTCTTATCCATATAATACATTATATAGACACTTAAATTAAAACAACATCATCTACATAATCTACATCTTTCTCGTAATGATATAATTTAACAAATTAAAATAAATTAACTGCAGTGATATCTAATAAATTATACATTTATATTGTTATTATGTATTCATAACTTCATAAACAGTTTTTATTCAAAACATAAAAATATACAATTCATATCTAACAGTCAAGCTTAATTTATTATTTCAGAAAACAGCTCTTAAAATAAAATAAAATAAATATTTTTATTTGAATTTTTAAATATAATACAATTATCTTAAATTTAAAAACTCGGTACCTACTTATCTGTACATATTAATTTTATTCACTCTCATATCCGAATAAATGATGTACAATATAAGACAATTTGCTTTGTACGATTTCAGTATTGTTTTTAACATTTTATAAATATACTAAATTTATAACAATTATCGATTATTGTTTATCCAAAATATGCAAAATTAATTTTTTTTTTTATTTAAATTCCTATAGCGCTTAGTCATGAGTTCTGTAGGTATATTGTTATTATTACCTACCTATTAATTAAATATTTATTTACATAAACCATAATTGTATATAATACCATATTATATATAATTATACATAATTATACATAATTATACTTATTAATATATTATTAATATGTATATTTTTGCAGACTTAAAGAAGACCTAATTAATAATGTATTCATAGTAATAAATCATTTTGATCTCAAGTTAAGTGGCATTTCTATAAAGCGTGTTAATAGGTACCTAAATAATTTATTTTTGGCTAATTATTCGTAACATTGAACAAGCCCACTCGCGGTGACATTATTATATTATAATTTTTTATAATTATTAATTACCCACGTATAACATATATTTTGCGTCTGAACTGCAATGTAATATAACTTATGAGTAGATAGGTAAAGTTATGTACAATACATTATATTATTTATATCATAGTACATCGGCTCATCGCTATAAGTAAAAACGCATAAGCAACAAATTATATATTAATGTTGTAAAGCTAGTGTTATTAAATATATACTACATAGTATATTATAATATATTTTCTATCGCAGTAAAGTATCGATCGGATATGTGGATAATGTTCAATATTATAATGCTACAGTGGTGACATAGTACCACACAGATATCGTGTATGTTTAATCTGAAATGCAGCTAATATAAAAATGGGATTAATTTTTTCAGAAGTTATTTTTTTACGAACAGATAAATATTTGATTTCGCTGAAACACAATGTTTGAATCACGTCACATTTCGGTCATCGCTGCCGTGTAAAGGATGAGAGGCATTGTGAGCACGGTCGCACGGGAGCTGCACGAGGAGTAGGCAAACCTGCAGAACGAGATAATCGCGCGCCACGCGAGAGCGTAGGTATATTAACACAATTATTATTTAACAACGACCTTGTCCGGAATTCACACGCCAATAAACAACGACGGACGTCAAACTCCATTTGTGCAATTTTCTGTTTTTGCGCGCTCGTTTGCATGTCCTAGAAGTTCATCACGATACCTGCGCCGCACGCCGACTACTCGTTTTAGAAATTTGAGAAATTCTCGTCATTTTCATCGATGGTTGGTTAGAAGTTCTCACGTAAAAAAACTCATAGAAATTAATTAAGGTACAGCACTCAATAAGCTAACAATAATCAAAATTACAGTTGCACTGTAAATAAGAGCCGCATTATGTTTGTGAATTCAATTACACTTACTGATAGGTTTGGACGCTCATAAGTGTGGGGAACTTTCCAACAAAAACCGATTGTATACTGCGCGTTGAATTAAATCAAAATTATAGAACTAGCCCACAGTACTTACAGATTTAATATAAATTTATTTCAAAATTGCGAAACAAAAATATTTATCTTACGTACCATTTTGTGAATATATTTAGATTATACTTAAAGCAAATAAAGAATTAATGTTACGGTCAAGTTTTACTTAATTTTGTTATAGTTATCATTTTAAATAATAAAAAAAAAATTAATAATATATTTCATATCATCCCAAATTTAAGGATACAAAATCAAGGCTAGTTGATAGGCGTTTTAGTAATTTAGTATTTATAACTGTATACTTTAAATAGCATATACATATATATATATGTTATATATTATATTGTTTTTTCTTAAAGTTCAAATATTTCAAAATATCATACTATCAAATCGATTTCTATACAATATTTAATATAATAATACTAATAGTCGTTTTATCGTTAGTTATGTATATTATTTGGATGGATATAAAATAATTACTCAATATCATAGTTGACGAGTCATAACTAAAGCTCATAAGCATAACACATCTCTATACTAACGAATAAAAGCATAAAATGTTTAACAGAACTTTGTTCGTAAACAGTGTTAACATTTTAGATAAAAATACGTATATAATAAACGTGAAAGGTGTAAGTTATTTCAAAAGGATTTTTTATAAAATGCTTTCTTAATGTTTTATGATTAATTGTTAACGTAAGCACTAAAAACAATAAGAAATAAATAAGTTATTATTTAAGATTACTAAAAAAAGGTTCCAAAATTCAAGATAAATGGGAGTTAAATTTTAAATATAAAACTTAGAACTTTCGATGTGTTCAAAACTGTTAAATAGACAATCTTTTTTATTTGACCAAAAGCATAATTACAATCTGTAATACTTATATAAAATAAGAAAATTTGGTAGCAAAAGACATCAATAACATGATTAATATGAGTAGGGAGACCCGCTCGTGTGGAAACCAAATCTTAATTTACACTAGTATTATTTCTGATTTAATTTAATAGTTAATATTAATTATTGATTAGTATAAAATAAACGTTATAATTCATCACTTATTATTAATAAGCATAACAATAATAGCAATAGTACTTAGTATAAAGTATATAATACAATAGTACATTGTAATATGAATTTTTTATTTATATTATATTTTTTTAAATAATACTTACTATTTAGCATTTTACTTTATACCTATTGAAAAATATTTATAATTATTATTAATGTTAGAAATTGGCACAAATTATTAGTATTATACTTTTGGTGCTTATATCATATAATATATTATGTATAATTTTATATTTCACTTACGTCACATTAATTTTGGTGGAAATTTTAAATTTCATATCTTTGATGCTTATACCATGTAACTATTCAGGTAGGTACATATTACAACATACAACATTTGTTTTTATTCAAAACTCGTATGAAGTGATTGTAGAAATTTAACATGTAATTGACAATTTGGTACATAAACAAATCATTAGTTATTACGATGTAACAAAAGTGCTTTGTAATTTGAATTATTCTTTAAAATATATTAATCTACATGTCTCTTACAGTAAACTTTTATTGAAAACAGGTTTATACCCAATTATAAACACGAATTTGACATTTATCTTTAAATGTCTCCTTGTGACTGATCTCCAAACCAAGAGTTTTAGTAATTTCTAAGAAGAACTCTTACAATAAATAAAAATAAGCACTATAAAAATTATTACAATTATTTTAAGCCTTTTTAATAGTTTGAGATTGGTATTGCACTAAAATGTAACGATAAATACACAAAAAATACATATATCATTGAGCCTTAGCTCAAAATCAAAATAATAATCCTAATACGTAAATTATAAGTCAAAAATATCCCTAAAAATGTATTATAACTGATAAAAAAATATATAAATAGGAAAATAAAATATAAAAATGTAAAAAAATGACAATACGACTATATAAAATAAAATATAGTTACATAGTTATTATACGCAGTTAAGATCTCATACATTTTTAACAATGTTAACAAAGACAAATAGGTATATACCTACTTTCAGAAGTTTTAAATTAAAAGTTTAAATATATTAGAATTTATAAACAAGTTCAGTTTTGTAATCATGGGAAGGTCTCATCTACCAATTTTTTTTTTTTTTTAAACATATGTATAGAAAACAGTGGATAACTAAGTTCAATAAAAATTTACCAATAAATATGAAAGCCATCCTTACAGATTTTGGAAATTATTTATGTAAGAGGTAAATCATTTTCAAATTCACTGTAAATTTACTATCAAAATTTTGAGTATTTAAGACTCAACTTAAATTACTTCATTGGACAAGGATACGTGGTAAGGCATCTATTTCTAATATCTAGACACTCTAGACAGATGTTTTAATTTTGAAATTAATATTTACCTAACAAGAACAACTAGCTTACTAACTGAAGCATAATTTTGAAAAATATATTAGTAAACAATCTGAAGAAAAAGGTATTATAGTTCCAACGTTTATTCATTGTTATACAACTTTATAGAACAACTAAATTAATGATTGCTTGAACAATTTTTTGACTTTAATCATCAAACTAAAAAGTTTTATTTGCCTATTAGCAAAACAATAAGCAAAACATAAAATCAAACATTTATAAAATTTTTAGGATTTTAAAATCATTTACTGTTTTACAAAAATATATTTAGTAACAATATTGTATTACAAGCTTAGGACTTAGCTATATCAATTTCGAGTACGTCATAATAAGGCTTTATAGTCTATAGGTGAACTTAAATTATAGTAATATTGTAATAAATCATCAAAAACAACTGGTTAATAACTATTCCAAGATTGTATCATCGTAAACAATTTACTAAAACTGAAAAAGTGATCTAACAGAAACACCAACAAAAAATGATCATTATTAATTTATTGCTCATACAAAGACAAGTCATGCGTACAGGAATGACGAAATAATTGCCTATGCATAACCCCTAAAATTGTATGAGTTTTCAACAAACAACATTATTATAGAAGCTTATAAATACAAAATAAAGCTTATAATTTATTAAATACATGTAGAACACAAGCGAATCTCTGCCATATGGATGATATATTGAAACTATAGATCTATAGCTCATATATACAACAAATAATAAAAGTTTAAAAATTGAAGACAAAGGTTTCTCATTAAGAATTTCTTAATGAACCCAAAAATTGAAAAATATATCTTTTTTTGTTAATTTGAATTTAAATAAAGTGTCATTGTGTGTTGTAAATTATAACAATACCTATTTATAAAAATTTTAAATATGTACCCAACCACTAAAAAAATGTTTGAATAAAATTCTATATTTAAGTGAACAATTTTGATTTTAGTTATTTTATTTTAATTCAAAAATATTTTAGTGGGTGGGTACATATTTGAAAATTTTTTATATAGGTATCATTATATTTTACAACAATGACACTTTATTTAAATTCAAATTAACAAAAAAAGGTGAGCAAGTGGGAACCACTGAAGAGGATGTGTTTATCTTACTTTTGCTGCACAATGAATCAAGATCAGTTTAGTTACTTATTAATACAGTGAAAACTCTCTGTAACGAATTTTAAGGGACCAAGAGATTTCTTACGTTACAGAGAGTTTTCGTAATAAACGGGGTATAACAATTATACAATAGATTATAAATCAAACCAACCATTATAATGTTGTATTTACATTATATAAAGTTTTTCGTTGTAACGAGTTTCATTTTAAAGAGTTTTTACTGAACTTCATATTAAAAAAAAATATTGAGATTAAAATTGATACATTTTTAAAAATATTCACTCTCTAAAATAAAAATTAAACCCGAGTAATTAAATATAAGTTTTTTTTTTTTGTTTAATTTTGTTGCTTATTATTTTATATTTTTAAGTGAATATATGTGATGGTGAGATGGTAAAGTCCCCACAGGTTACTTTTTAAGTAATATGAGATGATGCTACAAAACCCCACCCCTTATATTTTAACCCTAATTACGCCTCTGTTCCCACTGCACATTTAAGAGTCATTATGTTATTGTAAATATAATATTATTCATCATATTTTCATAGTTTTCATACTGGTTTGTTCGATACTTTCAACAGTTGTTTATTGTAATCGATAAAATATGTTCACCTGTTATGTTTGTATACAAACTTGATGTATGTCATTATTAGTTAAAATTGTTATCAATGTTTATAATATTTATTATTTACTAATTTTATTGAAACAGTTTAGTATGTTTTAAAGAGTAGTTTTTAGGCGTTTTATATTACATGTACATATTGGCTGCGTCATTGTGTGGATAAGTAAATAAACATTAATGTGTAGAATTTGTTATCGCTTATTTCGCTATAAAATATGAATTCCTGGAATTACGATAGTAGTAAAAATAAACTACGCTGCAAAAGAATTTTTCGGAAAAAGGTTTAATTTTTTGCTATACACACTAGAGATGGCAAATTATTTGAACGTTACGTGCCAAAAATTACCTTTCTTTTTTCGAGCGTGCCATGACAAATATTATATATTATATTCAATATTATAAGAAAAAATATTGTCATTATTTTATTATTTAATTAATGTATTAATATAAAAAAGATTAGTATAGGTACATAATACAACATTATAACATTCTCTTTACTTTCAACCCAATATGACCAAATTTAACAATTTGACAGAGTTTTTAATGTATCCGCCTTTTCTTGACCATAATTGGTTGAGATTGGCTTGATTCATAACATAATATAATAACATTATTCTGTTAATTATTTATTTTCTTAATGTGATTTTTTTTTGTTTAATACTTATTACCTGATGCCAATTCGTTGATATTTAGTTTATAAAAATATTTTAATTTTCCGCGTGCTATTGATTTGCCATCCCTGATATATACTATAAGCCCCTTATCACACTATGCGTTTTGATGGATCCGAGTAAAACGTATCCGGTCCATCGGAAAAACAAATTACATTGGTTCTAATTGAGCGACAATATTCCAAAGCAAGGGTCACAAACTAATTTCTATTGAGGTCTGCTTTGAAACTTACTAAACTGGTCTTGGTCCCTGGGACTCTCTGCGCTATTGCCATTGATGAAAATTTATCAAAACGTTCTATCTAAAAATTTGTTCAGAGGTTTACTAATTATCGTTTTATTTTAAAATCAGACTAATGAAATGTTTCAAAACGAATTATTTCCATGATTATTTAAAAAATTTTCTATACTTATTCAAAAATCAAATTGCGTCTTTACGTAATATTGCCTATGTCAAAATAGAGGTTTAGTACATTGTTCATATTCAAGACGTACTATGTCCATATGTTACAAAAATACAAATTAAGTTTATTTTGAATTATAAGTTTATTATTTTGACTTTAACTGTGTGTATTTAAATATATATATATATGATGATTACACCAACCACGTACAACCACTGTACAATTAAAAAAAAAATTCCAATTTTAATATAATATCATCATAATATTTACTTTAAAACTTTGAATACTTTTTTACTCAGAAAAATCATTTCTTATAAAATAAATATGACTTCTCAAAGCCATATTATAAATTTGATCAAGAATGCTTAAGTAATGGTAAGGCAATCACAATTTGTAAAAGATATAGTATCTAGGTTTATGATATAACTACAACAATAATAATTGTTATTATTAAACCTAAAATTATTATAGTTATTTGAATTATGTTATTTTAAACTATTGAATTTATTAAATATACAGTTCTTTTTTCATAACTCATTATATTAATAAACATAACGTTTTTTAAAAGTGTATAAATTCTTTTTTTATAAAATAATTTTATAGAAATACTATAAATAATGATTAATTTATAGTATTTAATTATATTAACAGGTTGCTACTGAAAAAGTTAATAACTAATAAGTACTAATAATACAATTTTTCGACCATTGGATATTGCTCTTATATATAAAAATAATATAATATCAAATTATAATAATGATGAGAATATTCAAATTATTTAATGGTTACAAGAGGTTGATACTTAATAATAATAATAATAATAATAATAATAATAGTATAATAATTTACTATTATAATATTTGACTAGTATGGTGAATAAGATTTGTTTTAAAAAGTATTAAGTATTATAAGTATAAGTATAAATTATAATTCTTTATAAATGACCCACATTAAAATAAATAATTTAATTTTAATAGATATTTGTAATATGTATGAGGTAGCTATTATTACTGAATTTTATAAATTATGTATAATAATTTAATTTAAAATCAATACCATTAACCTTGGAATAAATATCATGCATAATAAAAACAAGATAAAAAAAATATATAATTAGAATGAATAATATGACATATATCTACTCTTTTATAGTTATATTACTTAATCTAACATTTCTAACTGTTCATAATATATATTAAGTAAATTTTAATTAAATTTATTCATCTTTTTTTTCTATTATGGATATTATGTTTTTAATAAAATATTATTAAATACTATTTTAGTTTTGTGTAAATTGTGTTGAACACATACTATTAAAATATCTTTACTTTGTGTGATACTTATCTCAATTTTTTTTTTAATTTATGAATCAATCATGTATTGAGTTTCTTATTAATTTATTATTGTTTTATATTCAGTGGGGAGTTTGTAATTGGCATCAAAATAAATTTCTTTTATTAATAAATAATATTGATAAATATTGATGTTTCTGTATAAAGGTGAAACAATATATCTTAGTAGGTATAGATTGTATATCAATACTAACGTAGAACAGTGTAAATACTTAATAGGCGAGTGGAAGAACCACTCAGAATCTATTATTTAATATATTATAGGTACTCAAAAATCGAAACTCCGATCTATAAACTCCTATTTTATAATAATTGATTTTGATTTTGGTGCAATTTCCTATTTCTTACCACCTGAGTTGGTGCAAATTACAAACGTGGTTTAAACATTTTGAAGCAAATTACACGTCATGTTGTAAATATTTAGAATCAATTTTGGTGTAAATTGGCTACAGCTATTCAGTGGCATATCGATAAGGTGGTAAAACGAGCAATGGACCACGGGTCCGTGACTCTAAAGGGACCATAAAAAATAAATGCCGTGACTTGTGAATTCTAAAACAGATCTGAAACGCCATTTTATCAAAATTAATAATCACGATTATCTTTTGTGATGTATACCTATTCTTGTAAAATTAAATTGCTTTAAAATAAAATAATTTTAATAACTTGATCATGATTATATTTATTTATTTTCCTGTCGACGTTGGCGATGTTATTATATATTAATAATAATTGTGGAACGGAAATAACAATGAAACGCACCACAATCGCATATCATGGAAATCAAGCGTGTGCTTATGTATTTACATAAAAACCATGTTAATACTGAGTATATTTTCCGCACTGCATATTGCATTGGCAAATATAATAGGCCATTTGACGATCATTTTAAATTAATTGAACTTCAAAAAGCTAATAGGACTTCTTTAGGATCAATTTTACATTTTAGATACTCTGCCACTACAACTATAGATCATATTGCATTTTAGATACTAGATTAAAACTATTCTAGGAAAAAGTAACTGCCGTTGTTACTCAGGCGTAGATCTAGGAATTAAATAAGGGGAGGGGTTAAATAAAAACAATTCTTTCAAGCACATAACAGCATAGGCATTAGACATCAAATTTAAGTTTAGAAATATTTTAAGTAAGTACCTAAGGCCCAAGGGAGTGTCTTCAGCCCGCATAGCCGCCCTTGTATCCGCGTCTGTCGTTACTCGATGTTCTTTAGGTTTATTTTACTTTATTAATCGATGACGTGTCATTAATAGTTGACTGATTTTGTTTCGCACTCTGTTTTAAATCAGTTTAAATTAATAAAATTACCAGTGAAGATGCATAAGCTAATATCATGTAAAGATAATAGCAGTGATGACACTAAAGAAGTGAACACAGAAAATCAAATTATGTCAACAACTTCTGGTACAATAAATAATGTATACAAGGTATTAACAAAATGGACTAAAAGAAGTGTTTCCAGCTATTTAAACATTAAGTATTGAATTAACTTTACCTGTATTAAGTGTTCGTATCCAGAACGAACCATCTCAAAATTAAAATTAATTAAAATTAAATAAGAAGTACAATGGCAGAAGAACAATTGGATTCTCTTATGTTAATATTATATGAAAATGATATTGACATTGACTCTGACTCAGTTATTAAAATTTTTACTTCATACAGTACAGTGCTAAAAAAATATTATGTTCATCAAATGAGGAACAGAATGCAGTAAGCAATGAACATATTATAAATGTGTAAATATTAGTTAGTTATTTATATTGTTTAAGTTATTAATAGTTATTTTTGTAAATAGTTTCTATAAGTACTGCATGTCTGCACAATAATATGATATATGTAAAAATATAAAATCTAAATCAAATTCATTGTTATATTTATTTTAAAAATGTTGAGTGATTAATAATTCAATAATATAATCATAATAAGAAAAAGTATAGATATTAATCTAAACATTACAGTGTGTATAAAAATAATTTAAAAATATTCGAAAAAAAGTAAACTATTAACTTCTTTCCATATAATTTTTATTATGAACACCAATAATTAGTTTATCTAATTCATCTAAAGGATAAAGTTTTCTTATTTCAAAAATTGTCTAAATAAGAATTTGTTCATTGAAACAAGACTAGATTAGCTGTATACTACTTAATGTACACCATGTGATGATGCACTCCAAAATTAATGTTAAATGCAAACATAATATTATTTAAAAAATAATTTTAATAAAAGTGTATACAAAACTATTAAGTATTAAATATTATCCTTTAATAAATTCTGTATTTAATAATAAATTTAATTTAATTAAAATTAACTCGAACAATAACAATATAATAAAAAAATATATTGAATAAATGAAATAAATATAAAATCCTATATTACGCTATTTTTAAGTGTTTACTACCGATGATTTGAGTTCAAAATTAAAAAAAAAAATATTTAATATTTAGGCAGGCATTTTTAATTTACTAATATCTATTGGATCAATTTGTATTGTAATAGATGTATTTAAAAATAATAGGTTTTTAAGAATTTTCAAAATTCACATTAATGTAAGAAAACCGTTTTTAAGTAAGCTTCATAATAAATTTGAATTAGGTTTTAGAAATTTACTCAGTTATCTGATTTGGTAGTTATGTTAAATTAGGTAAATAAAATTGGCTAAAGATTAGTTCTTTTAGATATAAATAAAACAATTTTCGATTAGCTCATTGCTTTATTAATTTCTGATTGATATGCACGTGTAGAAGCGATCAACTTTTTATTTTAAGCTGCAGCCACACATACTCTTGATCACTATGCAATATTTATACGTAGTAAACTTTTAAAAAATTGCCTATCCTGAACTCCTTAAAAACAGTCAGTACAGAACGTAATATACTTCATCGTTTTTTTATATTTTTTATTTTTTAAATTTTCCTGACATTAAGAGTAATCAATAGATAAGTAAGTTGCCTACTTTAAGGGTCAAATTTGCAAAATTAGTAATTTTGGATGCTCAATGATTCATTTATACATCATGAATTTTAAAGAAAATGTATTTAAAAAAAAAAAAAATTTTAACAAATTTCTCTTAATATAATTATTATACATAAGGTTAGAGCAAAAAAAAAAAATTTAATCAAAAATTATAAATTCGGACTTGACAGGGTTCATAATCTAAACTTAACAATATAAAATTGAAATTTTTTAATATTAGAATACCAGATAACATTATCGTTTTTCGATTGTTGTTTAGGTATTTTGAATGTTAATGTCGGGTAAACTATACTAAATTGCGTTATATTATACGGAATTTTATAACAAATTATAATTTATATATTATATTCTAATATCCTTATGTAAGTGGCATAAATAAATAATTTTTTTAATTTATAATTTATGTTTCAAACAATAGTTATCGACATATCAATAATAAGTGAGTTTTATTAAATAACGTGATTTATTTAAACAAATGTATAAACACTAAAGTTTGCAAACAAATCAAATTTCAATGGTGTATTAGGTTTAGGATGTTATTAAAAATAAAGTTATATAATTATAATATTATTTAAATACCTGCAAATTTAACATAATATAATTAAGTACTTTGAATGGAATATTGGACGAGTAACCAATTTTGTAGTTTTAAATTCTGATCGGAGTGATGAATGTAATAGACTTTTAAAAGATACTTTTTATAAGTATTCTAGTACATATTAAAATTTTATACAAATTTGTTTTCCTCTTATAAATCAACAGAACTAAAATTTTCCAGCATTTTCATGTCTTACATTAATTTTATATATAGGATTTTATACTCAATCATAAAATGTAAGTATATAACTGTACATTTCTCATGTTTTCTTTATAAGTTGTATGAATAATCGGTCGGGTATAATTCTCATAAGACATTTATATTATTATATACGATTATTATTGAATATTTATTATTTATTTTGAATATTTTTTTTTTTATCGAACATGATAAAATTAAAATTACAAAATATATAAGCTAAAAAAAATAACTAATAATATTTAATTTCGAATACAGATACTTTAAGAAGTTATCTTAATACTAATAATTTTTCTAAGTTTTTTAAACGTATTTAAAACACGTGTTTTAGTACCTAAAAATAGGGATGGTAAACTGCGGCAAAATTACCTTATTTTTAAAAGTCAATATATGTAAACTGCGATAAATACAAATTTAACATTATACAATCTGCGACAGAACTAATAAGATACATTATACATATTGTGGCAATTATTTGTGTTATATTATATACCTATTATGTTATACTTAATATATACATACCGAATACCGATATAGTAACGTTTATTGTTTTATTAGGTATACATGTTATGATATACGCATTTAATCGGTGGGATATCTTCATGATCGATAATATTTGTACGCTATCTTGTAACATTTACATATTATTTTTAATAGATCGTTGTGATCGGTGATCGTATTATCATACAAAATTAAAAATTGAAATAATAAATTATTAATACAATAATTGTTTACTCTTATTTATTTAACATTTTGTCGATTATTCTTAAAACATACTTTTTTCAAAAATGTATATCTTGAAATTCGCACATATTCTTTCATTTGTCGCTGTTTGTTAATAAATTTATGTTTTTGCGTTATGCTTTACTCCTTTGTTGTATAACGCCTTCTGAGCTTCTTATTTCTATACATGTGTTAACTTGAACATTCTGTAGAGCATCTAATGATACTGTGATAGATGTTGATGATAAAAATATGCGTTAAATTTTGAATGGAAAGATTCATATTTCCATTGTTTAGATAAGACCAATTTAATCCTACATATTTTTTAACAACTTATTCTTGATTCATATTTAAATTTAAATTTAAAACTGTTTAATATTTAGTACATTGCATTAAGACTTAAAGATGAATTTAGATTTTCTTTACTAATTTGTACCCGACATAACATAATTAATTTAACGATATATGTACGTAAAACACATATGACATAAGTATATATGATTTATATACCTATATGTAATATGTTATCGTATCGGTATGTATACCTAATACATATTATTACATAGTATATAAAATAAATTCCCGCAGTGTATATAATGTATCTTATCGATTTTGTCACAGGTTGTATTGTTAAATTTTTTTTGCCGCAGTTTATATATAGTCCTAAAATATGCCTTTACACAAATACATTTACTCAACCACTCGAAGACTGTGAATTTATTAACCCAAAAGTTAAACCATTTCCGCTCAGAATCGTTTTTCATCGTATTAACAATGATTAATCAATGAATTCAAATTTAACACGGTGACCTACTCAATGACGAGGTTATCTTGATACAAAGCTATAGTACGTATACAAAAAAACGGTTAGCTAATTTTTTTATTATTAAGTTTTTTTAACTCCTAACTGTCCTAACCAAAGTAATCTGAACTTAGTGATATGTACTTTGCTAATATACAATCAAACAATATATTTTTTTTAATGGAACGGAAAAAAGATAACAAATTGTATAATGATATAAAAATATTAATATTAATAGTATAGTATAGTACGATTAAAATAATAGTATTTAGTGTTGTACTATATCCATAGGTAACATAAATAACAATTAACTTTATATTATAATATGTTTCACCTTTGTATATTTTGCGAAACTTTAGTAATCATTAATCATTGACGATACGAACGAATTTACATACTGTTCATACTGTTGTGACGTCTATTATATCTATAACAATCTGCAGGTAAATATGATCTAAAAATTTGATATTCATCCATGGGTAGACATAATATGTCTAATCATTATTTTCTGTTTATTCATTAAGACCCGCGTTATTCTAAAATTTGTAACACATTTATCGTTTAGCTCAGGATCGAAAATTAACTGAGGTAAATTTTCTTTTAACAAAGTACATAGAACTATTATGCAGGTATTCTGCTCCGTTATTCAAAGCTTTGTAATGATTGAATATGATTTACTTATAGTGAACAGAAATAATAATAGTAGAATAAAGTATAAGTTTATGCACGTAAATAATGAATAATACATCACATATAAAATATATCCATTTCAATGGTAATCTAAAAATAAAGTTTTTTTGCGCTTTGCGTACTACAAATAAATGCATCATGATTAATTGTTGAAGTAAAACGTATATAAATACTTTAATATTACTAAATTATCAACAATTAATTGTAGCCATAGTTAAGTACCCACAAATAATAATTAATAATTATGAAAGTGTAATAAGTCTCACATTAAATTAAAATACTTGAGGTATTTCACATATCACATACGTTCCATATATTATGTTGCATTTTTTTATTTGCATATTATAATTCATTATGAATAAACTTTTATCAAATATTTTGACCTTCTGCACTTCCGTTGGCAAAATACAATCTATGCAATATTCTGCTGCTGTCTATGTGAATACATAACTTGTCCCTGAATTATATGAAGAGGTGTATGGTATTTATGGTGACACGAGTCACTCCTGATGCAATTATACTATATGCACTTTTCCATACCACTCAGTTTAAATAATGCATTGTGCATTGAATAATCAATGGTACGTAGACCATTTTTGGTAAAGACCTTCCATGAATAGTGTCAATGGGTGTGTCATACTGCATGTCAAAATCGAGAATAACTACTAATAATTACAGGACAGTTGTAATTATAGATTGTATAACCTAAATATAGAAATAATATATAACAAGCAGACAAAACTACAATACAAAAAATTTCTATAAGAACAACTTTTGACTAACCTTGTATTATATTTAAAGACAAAATTTAGGATTTTTGATAAAAAAAAAATTGATCAACATATTATATCTACATCGAAAAAACAGTAAACAAAGTTACATATGTCAAATGTTTATAAATAAGTACTGTTTATAAGTAACTTAAAATTAGTCTAAATATTTTGAGAATTTCACCGTGTAAAGTGGTAACAGCAGTATAATTTTTCATTTTTTTTTTTAATTACAAAAAATTAACTCGTTTGAGGAAAAATAATTATTTTACATTTTATTATCCAATTTGGTTAAGATTTGAATTTAAAACGCACATAAAAAGAAATGTGACAACATATTTTCGATGATTTTGAATTGATGGATTGTAAGAAAAACTTATAGCAGACCTTGTACCTACCTATTTAAATTGAAATTGTTATGCATTTTTAACTAAAATAAAATATTACCTTTTCGTAATATTTTGTACATAAAATGTTTATTATTTTTGAAAAATTTAAGTCTTTACAGTTATAATAAATAGAAAACAATTATTTTTGTCAAAAACTACCTATAGCAGAGGATGCCGTAAATATTAACCATTACCACATTACATATCCCGTACCTACGTCCTACATATTTTGTACCTACCAACTTTTTACCCCTTCCTCCTCATAACAAATTAAAATAACAACTAGATAAAATTTGCTACCTGCAGTTTTTCTTCTAAAAAGTGCATCTAACAAAAAAAATAACCTGCATCATTATCACACTATTAGTTCATCTAAAATGTAAAAATGCAAATAATGTTGATTATTTAAATTTTGGATTTTGATACTTCGAACGTAACACGTAAACTATAAAAAATAATTAATTCAAACTTATAAAATAATAATTATTTTATTCAATTTTCAAATAAACCATTACTAGATCCACGCACAACACACTGTCTAATCTGTCTATCTAGTCGTTCGATTTCACATCTACGCAACGCATTTAATATAATAATAATTATATTAATATATAATTCATAGACTAGTATTACCTATTTTCTACAATACATTTAAAATGGATTTGATATTCTATTCAAACGATCTTGAACTAGTTTTATCAGATACCTAGTTAGTCATAAGTATTTATGGGCCATAAATATTTATACATAAGATTTAATCGAACATGAATTTGAAAAGTTTACACATACTTATTGTTACGAATAATTTTAAATTTTTATTTGCCAAAAATATATTCCAATGGTTTACAATATTTATATATGATACCATTTATCATTTGTAAAATTAAAATAACCAATATGTAAACAAAATCGAATTTATACATAGTTGTTATCGGGTAATTTCAATAATAATAAAATATTATTCTATTGATATTAGAGTATTCAGTTTACTATTGTAGTATTACTTACTAGAAATACATCATAACTCATAAAATATGAATTTTATGCTGTATTAGAGTTATTTGAATTAAATTAATTAATGAAATGGCATTTTGCCAATACGTGAAAATCTAAATTAAATACGTCTTGTTAAAACATAAATAATTTTATTTACTTCAAAGAATAATTCAGAAAATGGCTTCTACAGTTAAACAAAATCACACATGATTTGAAGAATTTTAGAAGCATTACAAAAACAAAGGGATTTATTATTATGTAGTTAATTGATATCATTATTTATTGTGGAAAAATACAAAATTAATAAGAATAATAACGATTTAATTTTATTAGGAGTAGTGTGAGTAAATTTATATATTTTCCAAGATATAGTTTTTTTTTGTTATTTGCATGCAATTTATACTACAACAGCATTATATAACAGTAAGTATTATTTTTAATAATTTTTTTAACAAAATATTTTGGTTGATGTTATATAATATTAAGCAGGTACCTACGTCATTTTGACGTATTTATATGCACGCTGCAAAATATATTTTCTGTCTATTTATTTTACCTAACCTAACCTATCTATTTTTTTCTCTGTTCACTGTTATGTGCATCGTGCATATTGGTAAGTATCTACATTAATTGTATTTTATGTTGCTGCAGTATTGAATAGATAAGTCATCGAGTTATAAACTCACAATTCGATTTCTTCTATCATTGTTATAATAATACGAACATGGTTATATATTGTAAGCAATAAATGGTAATAAAAAAATTAACTACAATTCTACTTCACTATACATAGTTAAAATAGAAACCCTGGTAACGTAGTGTACATTGAATGGCATTTTAAAAAATTTCAAAAGGTGCAGCAGTGTATTACGTGATATATTGAGTATCTATACATATGTTTTGAATTGTGGCCAACGTCCGGCTTATATTTTGATAAAAGTCCAAAAGAAAAGAAAAATGATTCATAGGCGTCTACTGTTGAAATGCATTATAACTGAATGCTGTCGTCACTGTTGACACATATGTTTGTGGTATGTCGTATACACGTGTAAAAACAAATAACAACCAAATCTAAATCACAAAAACGATAATACTACATTTTCTCACTCACGGATGAAGATCAAATATTTTGATTTTTAATTGCTTAAGATTATTTCAAACACGAAGTTTTATAAAAATAATAAATCGATAAACTAATAAATCACTCTATAATTTCAAGTACTAAAATAGTAAGATTTAAAAATTTATAATATTATAATGTATAATATATATACATTAGATAAATGTATATTTAAATTATGATCTAAGTACAATTTTTAAAAATTAGTGAACACACAAACTATCTATTCTTAAATTATTATTTTTAGTATAAATATAAGGTATTGAGCATCTATTTCTAAAATCCTTATTGATGATGAATAGAAAAATAAATAAATATATGATACAAAAACAACATTCTCGTTTGTATTAAAGTGTTGATGCAGTAATTAGAATGTTTGTGTGCAGGATACAGGTATATATAAGAAATTTGGCTTACAACTATTTGAAGGAAACGGTTTTTTTCTATTCTTATAATCTTTGCAGAAAAAACTACCTATAAGGTTATATTTATCCTCAAAAATATTCTATACATTAAAGAATAAATTATATATCATAATATATTATAAATATTTTAAAATTGTTCGTCATTATTCATTTTACGTTTTTAAAATACATATTTAAACTTTTAAAGTACTTATATAAAAGTGATATACGTATATAAAATACAAAATCTTGGATTTACATGGTATTTGATTTTTGATTAATTATAAACATATTTAAAGCTTATTTAGTATAAAAATAAATATTGTTGACTTTATGAGTATATCATAGAAATGTGAAACATACAGAAACTTTTGTCTTTAGTCCAATAATAATATTTTATATACCACCCGGAACAATTCTCGTATGCTTACAATGTGTTTCAGTATTATACAATATATTTGAATTAATTATTTGTTATTGCCCATCATAATAAAATGTAATGTGTTAATATAGGTATTTATATTTTATTAACAACTATTGATTCAACTTAAATGTTTTATTTATTAGGTATAAAACAATTATTTTGATTAGGATATTTTTCCAGGTACTTTTATTTTACTGATTGCCGATAAGGTATAACGGGAAACAATCTTCACGGAAACGGAAACTAAAGGTATCATGTACGTCGTCGTATGAGTCCCACGCGTTCGATTACATACTTGATTCAGCAATGACGCCACATCAGTTGAGCTGTAGAGAAAATGTACGACCATATAAGTGACGTAAATCTTAGAAATCATTGTAAACTATAAAATTACAACTAGTCACTATTATAGGTACTGTCACTTTTTCCTTAAATAGTTAAATGTTAACTAATTTTTTGTGTACTGTTGAATTCTTCGCTGTACAAATCAAAGACGGGCATTATCAAAAATTTGAAAAAATTTAGCTCGATTAAAAAGAAAAATAATAAATATAACATTAGTAATTATGTTTTTGTATCATTATGGTACTCCAGCATAAAATATGGTTATAAATATTGATCGTGGTTTCTGGAAGTTTATTTTATACAGCTGGTAATTTGGGTAGGGGGAGGGTCAAAACTCAAAAGTAGATAATCAACAAAAATCAGTTAGAAAACAGAATTATTTCCACAATTCCAATTGTATTAAATCAATTAGAATTGTTTTTGTAATTCAGAAAGAAATAACTTAAGACTCTTGAAATTTAATAAAAAATCATTAAATATTATAGAATTTCATAATATTTTGGATCCGTTTAATCTATGTTTGTATAATAAATGTATAAAATAAGTACATAAATTGTTCTTACATCAGTTTAAAAATATTGAAAACATTTTTTATATGAATTTGAGTTAAATAATAATAACAATTTTTGCTCGAACGATTTTAGTTATTTTTATTTTAACAAAGAACTTTTTAATTCTAATTTAAAGAGACTAAGCTGTTTGGCATTACGTATAACATTAGTTTATATTTTTTTACACACTGACATTTTCAAAAATGTTTGACTAATTTTAAGTTATGAACTTACAAGTTATTTAGGTATTACTTACAAGGCCATATTCAACTTTTTCTAGCCCCCTTTTTTTAGGGTTAGGCCTGTTATTTTTAGACTCGAGCCCTTTAAAAATAGATTTAGGACTTAGGACCTAAGAAAACTTTCCCGAATACGGCCCTAATTACTTATTAACAATATTTTATCAGAATCGCAATTATAGGGGTCCGATACCAATTAAAATCTGAATGTTAAAAAATTTCATACCATTTAAAAAAGTTCATTAAAGACTAAAGTACTATTAATGTCTTGTACAAAAATTAGGTATATATTATGTATATTAAATTATTTTAACATTAAAAAATAAATATATTATTTAAATTACTCATAACTGATTTAAAAACTAAAATATCAAAAAAATTCGTATGATAACGCATACAATTAATTTAGTCAGTTATCCTAGCTATTTCTGAAGTTGAGCGTCAATATATAACATGAATTCAGTGCAATCTAAATGCCATTTTATCGATACGTTTTTGTATATAAACTCTTAAACAATTTTACAGACTGACGACTGACTTGATTAATTGCAAAAAATATATAACAGATAATTACTAACTAGGTATTTTATAATTTAACGAAACATTTTGATACTAAACACAAACATTATTAGTTGACACTTTTATGTACCTAACTTAGGTCATAGCTTTTTGGCCTATATATAACCTGTTTATAAAGTAATTTGCTACACTTATGAAGCTAACTATGTACTAACATTGATACCAAACTAAAATGTACCAACTTAATTGTCGAATATTATTAAATCTCTTTCCTCCTTGAACAATTTTTGAATTCGAAATTATAATGAATAGATATATGATCATTAACATATTCGTGTATAAAACAACTATAGAGATAGGCTTATAAGTATACGATATCATTGAAGTTTAATAGCCATATACATTATACTTATATACAGAGCTGCAATATTTACTAAATATTAAACTGATAACAGATTAAAATAATGATTTAATCTTAAATCTAAGGATTTAAACGAATTTAGTAATCTTGCCAATTACTACTATAACTTATCAGTTGTAATATCTTGTATACATTTTCCTGTGGAAATATGGCTATCGACTTCAACGTGCTGATTATAAAACGAAACGTAGTAAGCTATCTACGTAATTGTTTTAAATGTCTATACATATAATATAATATTATAATTTAAAGGTACTTATGCAATAATACATCAATTATAGACTATAGTTACATACTCAATGATATAGGTACACTTGAAACCTACGCTATAAACAAAGCGAGTTCTCCAGATTTTTTTTATTTTGTAGCAATGGAAGTCAGCAGATAATTACATCTACAAAAGAGCTCTGATACCAAATTTAACTAACTGAAATTGTTGTCGTGTATATTTTTTTTATTTTACATTCACTTAAACTAATAAAATTTTTATTACAACCATCATAATGATGCAATACTGCTGAGTGCTGATAATATGATCATATTTAGTCATATCTCATTTTTTTTTCGTTGTGTAGGATTCTCAATTAAATGTTAGTTGGGAATACTAATGATATTTATGAAAATATAGGTATATCTTAAATTTAAAATTGTATGTATAATAACTATAAAAATACATAAAAAAAAATTGATAAAGGTACGTGAGGTACAGTATAAATATATTGTTCCAGGACTACAATTATCTATACCTCTATTATTACATCTCTATACCCATCATGTGTGATAAATTTAACTAATAAATAACAATAAATTAATCATAATATTTATTAATATTTTTTGTTTTGTAAGACTAAAAACTTGATACAATTGATCCCTCAATGTTCATGTATCATAGATAACTTATCAAATCGCTTAATTAATTACTATATTTTTATAATTTATTCATATTTGTTTATAATTAAAACATCCGTGGTCCAGCAATGGTATTATGTGTCTCATTCGCAACATAATTTTTAATATGATGTCTTAAAATTTGTACTGAAAATTATTTAAAACACCTTGTATTATCATATTAACATTTTAGACGAAAATATAAGGTGTATTATAATATTGTTATTTATATAATTTTTTTGAATAAGAATAAAATTGGTAAATTGTGTGTAAAAAAATGTTAATTATTCTATATTCCTTATAGGTAGTATCTAAACTAATGTAATCGATTGTTCAACAGTGTTGAAAAAACTAATTAAAACAACTGACAAATATGATTTTTTTTTGATTTTTTTAAATAGGTACCAATAGTGTATATTATAGTGATTAATCGATAGATATTCTTTAGACCTGTCTATTTAAATATTCTATAAATAGCAACTCAAACGTGGAGTTAATGTTTGAAATCGTAGACATCATTAGTATAAAATCTTCACAGTATTCTGCTCATATTTTATAGTTAGAAAATGATATTTATAGAAAAATATAATCTTCACCATGATATTGGACTTGTATAATAAAACACAATATTATGTCTTTTCATAATAATATACCTATGTATAGTATCATGACGCATAACACGTAATATCTATAAGTATTATAGTTTAAAGTTATCATAAGCCTTGCCATACTATAAAAGTTCGAACTTTTTTTCCACGGCACAATTTGGTATATTTGTTAAACAGTGTTATACTCGTATATGGTTATAACTGTATAAGCCATGACTCTACGATGAGTTACCTAGAATAATATCTGGACCGGTCTCGCACGCAGCACTCTATTATAATTTTTTATACATTATCAATGGTGTGATTAGCAGCTGTTGTAATAAAAATAATATATTATTCACATCACGCTCCAGCTGAACAACTCGACCGGCCCGCGCGATTAATGAAAATTCTTGTACGTCGTCGTCGTCGTCGTCGCACGAGACGACCCACGAAGGCACGAAATACACGGCGAACGTTTTCCGTAGCCGTGTAGCGGTGGCAGTCGTACGGAATTATTAATGGCGACCGTATGTGTGTGTCTGTTTGTACGCGAGCGCGCGCGCGTGTGTGTGTAAGTACTAATACTATTTAAATGCACACACATGCGCATGCGCACGTAATAGTGCATAATACACACCTACAGTCTTAGAGTACATGTGTTGTGTGTGTGTGTGATTTATATTTATATATAAAATTATAGAAAAATGTATACAAACATAGTGTGCACCAAGTAGGTAACTTGCGTAGATGGCGGCTGTGGACAATCATTCGCCTATGAACCGCCGATAGTGAACGTTTGTTTTCTCGGATTTCCGATAAAGGATTATCATAATACATTCAAACACTTATTATACATAGTATACATTATATACATATATATATATATATGTGTGTGTGTGTGTGTGTGAGTGTGTGTGTAAATATATAATTGTATAAACGTTTATATTATATTCTTACACACACACATATATATATATATATAATTTATACATATAGACGCGTGTGAGTGTGTGTGTGTGTGTGTGTTAGTCCGTTTATCGCACCGCACACAACGGGGGTCGATTTGTATATATAATACAATACTTAAAAATCATTCAGATAAGGTCGAGACGAGAGAAAGAAAAATAAAATCCGCTGCCATTTTGAAACGCCCGATGACCGAGTACTATGACAGATTGTTTCGGACTATGCCGGTTATTCGAACGGGAACACTCGAGCGGCAAGATGGGTAACGATCTGTCTAAACCAAACGAAAACTACGTAGTGGTACCGACCGGTGACAACAGTAAGTGATCTCAAACACATCGTGTTATTTTATTTATTTATTTTTTATTCTAGTAACCGTACAACATTTTTTTCTTTTTCTTTATTTTTTTATGATATTATTGTTCTAATAACGCGTATACCGACAACCTACGAACATTTGTACGTTACGCGCACACCAACTGCCGCGGTCATTGATTAATTATTGATTTGATTAATGAATTCAGATTAACATAATGTTATGTACAATCTACAATGTACATAACATTATTATATTTCGTAATGAACCATACATCAACATATAATCATAATTTTTTTACATATAAACACGAGTTCATTTGAAAAAAAAATTATTTGCTTTATTTAACATTTGATAAAACCGTATGTAACCAAACATATTTTAATTTTAAATATACATACAAATTTGTCACTTTTATAAGTGTAAATAAAATCATGACAATATTGACAAATATTATCTATTTAGTAATATGAAAATAACATAAATATATATTTAAAAATATTTATCATGACAATCTATAATGATGTTTGACTACATAATTTTTATTTAGTTGTATTGTTACCACCTTTAGTATACTTTGTTTTTAATTTATTTGGAACAATTACAATCAATGGGTTTTAATTAATTACATTAATGCAATGATCATATCTATATAGTTACATTCGATGCTAGTAAATCAGTAAATACTACCTATATACAGCTATTATAAACGTACTTAAGTAAAATAATAATTTGAATACAATTCAATTTTATTTATACTTACAAGTACTATAATATTAAAATATAATAGGTACCTATAAAGTAATTGTAAAAGTAATGATTACTGTAATATTATAATATTATAATAGGTACTTAACCATTATAATACTATCCATATAGTAATATTACAATAAAAGTAGTAGATTTTATTCAAAGTATAATTTAAATAACACAACATTTTATATTTTATACTTCGTTTTAGAAATATTTCATTAGAATTTACAAATTAATTTTACTTTCATACTAAAAAATAACACAATACGATTATTATTATAATACGAGTACCTTATTTGACTTTAATATTTTATTAAACAATATAATATCTATATATTATATATAAAGTGACTATATACTATATAGTATCTAATATCTAATTAATATTAATGATTTTAAATAAACTTAAACGAATAATTTAACATCAATTACATAATTTATTATCATAAATAATATATTATTTTAGAATTGTATTTTACTAAAAAAAAGTCATAGCGATCATTATCTTATTTTAATATTATTTTCAATTATATACCTAATACATAAAACTATGAAATAAATCATTTTTGTTAAAAAACCAATACCGAAACATACGATTTACGAACATCACTGGGTCATCGTGGGATGAAAATAACAACCGGTTTCGATTTAAAAACGGTATAAATTGTCATCATCGAGGAGTACCTTGTCAACCTTGTCTTACTATGAGGATTTCTATTACTTGCATGGATGAAACAAGTCGTAAACCACTTCTTTTTACAAAATGTCTATGCTGTAACTATTTTGAAAATTCTGTTAATAACAATTATTATCATATTAGTATAATTAACGAATAATATAATAATATACTTAACATTTCTTATTACTTTCTAATATCTTAAAATAAATTCTGATATTTTTTTTCTCACAATAATTATTGTAACATAGAGTATTACAATAATTGTTACAGAGTTAAATTAAGTTGTACAGCTTTTAGTTTTTACTTATCTAATACGACTAAGAATAATCAACATGGACGATTAAATAATAATTATTTTTTCGTATGTTTTATAATAGAAATTACATTTATTATATTTTCAAATTTTCAATTAACCTTTTTTAATAAATTTTATCGTCTTTTTTTTTGAAATGTTGAGATAAATATTTTGTGCTAATATATCTCTACAGTAATAAAAATTCTTCGATTTAAAACTAAAGATTTTATTTTATTTTGTCAATTTAATTTAATTTATACTACTCATAACAACTTTAAGTAAATTAAAATATTTATAATTTGACATAAGCTGCTGATAAATTTTGAAATGACTGATCAGTGCAGTAATAACCGGTGTAAAATGTATTCTGTTGTTACAACAAATTCACATTTTAGTATTTTACAATATTAATTATTATCGATTTTAGATTTGACAAATGATGACTATAAGAATGTGAAAGATTGTATCATATTATTAAATAATATTGTAATATTATGAGCAATACATATTTTGTCTAAGTACATTAAAGCCCTAGCAATATTGACCACCAAATACTGGTAATAAAAATCGGTATACCGTAAAAACAATGATTATTACTTGTTAGTCATTTTTTAATTTTTATCAATAAATAGGTGTTATTCGTGATTTATTTGTAGCGTGGCTAATTTGGTCATCAATTGTATTTAAATATACACTTACTGTGCACAATTTACGACCAAATTGAATTTTACTAAACTTTTAATAACTATAGGGAAAAAACGTGGACAAATATTAAAGTTTTCAAAAATAAACACAATATTGATAAAGCTAAAAAGGAACGTAATATTTCAATCAAATTAGTTTACCTATCATAACAATAATAATCACAAATGCATCAAATCTATGAAAATAAACATTACTTTTTTTTTAATTTTTAACCAACCGACTTCTAGTCACGTAAACACTAATAGTTACATCATACATATTATTACAAAGTACATACAATTATTAATTATCATTGGACTTGGTCGGTACTTATAGAAGAAAACTCAATTAATTAGTAGAAAAGTCAATTATAAATTCGGTGCAGTTTCAGTGTGGCAATGTAAATGTTTATTATTTTGGTAAAATTAAATTTGGGTATGTAAATAGACAATAGGATGACTACAAATGCTTAATTTATTTTAAAAATACAATCAAACTTCATTCTTTCAACTAATATAATATTTTCAATAATTAAAATAATTTATCTAGTTTCAGTGGAAAGACTATAAAGTTATATGTCAGACATAAAGTAAAACGTTTTTTACTTACACAAATTATTTTATAATGAATAAAAAAATACTCAAAATAAATAGAAACCTACGTTTACAGTAGTCCCCATTTATGTACAAATAGTAAGTATCTACGGAAATTTCATCTTACTAAAAATTGTATACCATGTTAATTTAATAAAAATATATTAAAATAAGAATACAAATGCTAAAATATTAATAATATTAAAAAATAATTTTATACGCATTGGTAGACGCACACGGTGAAACACTAGGTATCAGTTTCCATCAAATGGTTTGGTTCATTCGCTGGACTTTCAATTGTATATTTGTAAAGACAAGATAACATATCTACCTCGCTATTGAAGTATAGCAACTATTTATTTAAATAATAATACATACTTTAACCCATTGTTGATTTCTATAGTTTGTAAACATTATCCCATGAATAAGATGCGTCGAATCTAAACTGACGTGCATTTTACAATCGTACATGAAAAATTATGTAGGGATAACTTTATTTAAATGTAAATGTTAATTATTTTTATGGCATTCTCTCCGGACGATTAATGTGTTCGAGTCGATTAACCGTAGGTATATTTTGATCGTGATAGCGTAGACCGTGTGTGGGGGACTTGAGTTTTCTAAAAACATTTTATCTATCATACTAAAACATGACGCATTATTTCTTATCGATTTATTCATATTTATCTTTTTAAATAATATTAGATGGGTATACTAATCATACCACATTATTCCATACATATTTTTAAACGATAGTTTTGCAGTATCAATATTCATTATAGTATAATGAATAATGATTATACGAACGACATGAATTATTTCTTGTACAATTGCATACCTAATTGTCATACGCGCATTCGGTTAATACGTACGTATAAGTATGCACTGGCGCACAGTTATTTCTAAGTACTAGCAACATCGAGAACTTAGTTACATTTTTTCAATGTATGACACAACATTTTTTCAATACTTCATATTATCCAATTTACAGAATATGACGTCTCTTTTATTACCTCGTTGAAAAAATAAATTACAAATAAAATCAAAGTCCTAGCTAAGGCGCAAACTTTATAGGATCAACAATGCGATCGCCTCTGTATGTACTCGATTATTAAAGGGGTATACAACGTAAAAATAACATTTAGGTATTTCGCATTTGTGTATACAAATTGTTTGATTATTAATTATTGTTATAGCTAATGACTTTTTTTTATCAAAATAACTTATTATCTAAATATGTTAAGAGATAAAATGCCATGAATCACGATTATGTTATATATTTATAAATATGAATAATATAATATTTATGTACACACATATGGACATTCACCGTGAGGATATTATGAATATAACCGTTTCGCACTTACAACTGCGATCTAACTCAAATGATACAATTAATTGTGTATTGACATATTGTGTGACGGGCATTAGTAATTATTATAGTATTGAAACGGACGATTAAAAAAATAAATCACATTTAACCGAGCTTAGGAAATGCGTGAAATTTATATTAGCAATACCATTCACAAAATGCACTACTGAAACTTGAAAGACCCTTTTCCATGTTAAGAAGATGCAAAAATTATACAAGTACTATGGCACAGAATTGGTTAAATAATTTGGCAGTTCTAAATTGTCAGAAAACAATAGTAGAATCTTTGGATTTATGCAAGATAGGAAATAAGTTTATCACCAAGTGCTCGACAAGAATAATATTTTTGTGTTGAAATGAATACGATTTTAGATAATATTTTCATAAATAAATAAATTTAGTTAAAAAAAAATTAAATTTTCATATAGATTGTATTTTTAGTTTTATATCCACGAACAGTAGTTTTTTTTTAAAATTGTATTTGCCTCCGTGCTGAAATTTGAAAGTCGGCGCAATAGGAGATCCATAGGTCACTCGAGGGGGGAGATTTAAAAAAATTAAATTACCTATTTTTACATACCTAACCTGTAATTTATTGGAGACTAATTATTTGCATTATTTCAACAATTAATGCTCTATGTGTTATTAGTAATATCAACAAAATAAAAATATCAGCTTTCAGCTCAATTTTATAATACAAAAATAACGTAAAAATCGCCCCCCCCCTCGTATCCACCATTGAGTCGGCGCCTATGAATCCCAAAACTAAGTAACTAAAGCTTTTAGTTATATTTATAACACAAACACTTGTAGTATAATATTATAATTTATTCTTCCAAAATAAACGATAATCCATAATAATCGTTTATTAAATAAAAAAAACTCAATAGGTCAACCCAACGATAAACCTATTGTAATTTCGGGTGAATTAATACATTATTATTATTGCATAAATCGGCTCCAGCTCTGATAAATAATTTTTATTTATTTTTAACTCGTACACTGTATTATTGCGGACTATATAACACTTATTATTTATTATACAAACAGTTTAAAACAATTATTAAATTACGTATGATTCAAAAATTAATTAATTGTTATAATATGATAATACGTCAAAGTTCTATAAGTATTATTAAAATTATATGTGATGAGAAAATGTCAAAAGATTAATGTAGCTATTTACAACGTTATATACCATAGCATAATTATAATATTTAACTTAATTAGAAATAATTATTTTATTTTAATAGTATGCGCTGTCATAGTTATGAAGTTTTCTCTAATTGTTATTGTCAAAACACTTAAAACCATTAATTTAATTTTGCAATAAAAATTATAATACTATATAAACGTTTTGAACTATAGAAAGATATAAAATTCAATGTGTTCAACATAATAACGTATTAAAATAATAATAAACACACATAATAATAATATGTAGTGCGAATAAAATTTTAATGGTCTCTTGTTATTGAGTTATTTGATTTGTCCAAAGAAATAACGATGGTGCGATCATTGCGCAGTGCTGCTTGTATTATTATTCGTATTATTATTCTTAGAACAAACAAGTGAATAAAGGAAAATTATATGTTACGACTGGATATCAAACGTATTTCGTACATTTTTATGGGGTGATAAATAGTCGAACGAGATGTTTTTACCACTTCACGAGTGATCGTGCAGGTTTAATAATATAATATACCTATTGGCCGTTCCTATAGGCAATGGCCGTGCTGTGTTCTCTGGTTTGATGAAAAACAACGTGTCAATCTGAAATATATTAGAGAAAGTATACCGATTGGAATCGATACAAGCAAATAACTCGTAAATAATTGGGTAGGTATAAAAATGTCGAATTGTATTAATTTTCAAGATGTTATAGGTACGTGACAATAACACAAAAACTACGTCTTTATTGTAGACGTATGGCGTGACGATGAAATCGGCTAAAAATAACGAATTTAGGGAGAATACTTAAAATAAATATGTTGTTTGTTTGGAGGGTAAAAGAATAAAATCCATAACTGCTGTGGCCGTTCATACAATTTCGAACGTGATTCAGACTATATTATGGTATAACATTCAGTGAAATAACCAGTAAAATTTCTCCAAATATATATATATATATATAGAATATAAATATTTCTCCTGTTAAAAATTAAAAAAAAATTTGGAAATACATAGTTTAAAATTGTTTTAAGTTTAATATTAATGATTCAAGTAAAATCACGAACATTAAATTTGTAAATTATTTTCTATAGGTAGTTAAAATTCAAATTTTTCTATTTTATAAGATTTGAAAAGTTAATATAATTTTCCTCGCATAGTAAGTTGTTCGTATTGGTATTTAAAACTATTAAAAGTACTTATTATTTTGTAGATATTTGCCATTTGAATAATCATAAAATCGGATATTTCAACGAAAAATGAACTTTTTTTTATTTATCGATTTTAATTATATTTGATTTGAAAGAACAGATTAATCAGTAAAATAATTGAAAGAATAAAATACATATTAAATAATAGAGTAATTAATAATACAAAAATATATATTACAATAATTACAAAATAATGTAGATAATCTAGAAAAATAAATGTCAAAAATATTAGTCATCGTGTTTTAAAAAAGTCTGTGATTGTGTTTGTCATGTATTTTGATTTTTATACCCAACTTAATTATAAGTATAACCATCGTGGATCATAATCCATTTTTATCAACAACTGTAATCTGTGTAATAATAATAATTTATACAACGAAATTGTTATTTTTATGTATGTGTAAAAAAAATGTAAGAAGGGATATATCACATTGACTCCCATACCAGATTCCATAAATACGCCCCTAAGTTAATAACTATAATATTATAACAAGTATTTTATACCTAATAGCAAAACAGACGCGATGTTTTAGAAATTAGTTCAATCTTCATCTTACCGTTTATTTCAAATAGTATTAAAAATAAATTACAAAATATCCTTAGAAATAGAGGTTGACACATCGTTTCCACTTAGACTCGTTTTTAATATGTAATGATTTATAATTTAATTCAAATTCACTATGTACCTACTACATTCAATATACAGTGGTTAGTGACCTAGGTACTCAATGACGAGATACACTAAAGCCCACTAAACAGTAAAGCAACATCCCCGGATTAAGAAAAATGAATATATTTTGCGCCATTTCGTTATAAAATACTATGGCTATATTTTTTGAAAACAAGTCGAACATTATTATCAATAGAATCCCATCTACCGATTCCTACACATTTATTTTAATTATACATTAAAGTTGTATTCTCAGCGTCGCTGACCGCTGTACTTTTTATAGGTACTTATTAATTTTTCCTATACTTATTATATAACAATATTTGCAATAATAACACGGTGTATTATTACTGGACTTATCTATGCCTAAAACGTTTAAAGCATATTATTATTTTGTTACATCTCACGTGGGCGACAACTAAAAATTACAGTATACAGATATTTTGTTTCATTTTTATAACCATAAACTGCTTACAATAGCTGTATAATATTTTAGAAGACATTTTTTATTTTTATATAATCAAATTCAATGTGAAACTTTATGTATGATACTTACACATGCCAGATAATATTGCAAATAGAAATGCGTTGATAATATTTGCCATTTGTATAAATCTTTGCAGACGAACTTGAAATTGAAATCAAATTTAACTATATTATATCTGATACGATAAAATAAGTCTTATAGGCATATAATGCAAATGTCGAAATCAGTAAGTTATGCAATCCGAAATGCCACAGTTCTTTGACATGTGATAGCCAATAATAATCGTATTATATTATTAGATTATTACCAACGTACTCATAATCAGCATTATATGAAATATTATAAAAAGTATAATTTTTCATTTTGAGTACAAAATTATAAATTAATACACATTATATATTTGTATAACAATAATAAATAATAATATATTATAATAAAATTAAAATATTAACACCGTTAACTATTATTTATCGGAATTAACATACATTTTTAGTAAATAACACTATTTAATTTTTTGAAATGTTTTATTGTAACATGTACATCTAATAGAACAAGTGGGTACATTTTTATTTTTTTTATATTAAGTACGTGGCTAATTTTTGTTATGTTCGTACATATTAGGAATGAAAAGTACAGACAATATTAGTTGGTATTTATAGGTAGGTACTCATGCGAAAAAATTCGTACTGCCAACATGTCACAACTATATTATTATTATTATGATGTCTTATTATCGAGTGTTACGAAACGTTAGGCACAAACGCGCTTCGGCGCGAACTAGTATTTTTAGACTTCAAGTACTTCTATAATGACATATAGTACGCTAATTTTATACACAAAAATAAACCTACCGCGAACAGTATAAAGAACCACCCACTCACTGCGGTATTAGGTACACGTGAACGTATGCGTACACGGTCCATACGCCGACAACGATCGTTTGGTGTATTTTTAGCGTATCCAAATTATATTGCGCTACAGTAATAATAATTATTATAATATTATGCGATTTCAAAATGGAACGTTGAGATTTTATCCTACTTTATTAGTTGAAATATATGTCACATGTGTGTATAATACATTAATCCCAAAAACATATATTTCAAATAGTTTTGTAGTACCAATATTTTAACGACCCGCAGTCGTGTGTTTCGATATTTTTATCTCTCACCCACACCAAGTCAAGCATTACAATATAGAGTATACGTTGTATAACACAATTTTCCGGTCTACATGATATAGTGACAACTAACACAATAACGAAAGCATAATAAAAACTTTCCTATCACAGTTCACAGACGGGACAGTCTAAGCAGTTAAACATAGACACTGTTTTGTTTAAAATTAAAAACTGTTGTCCCTCAGCAGACGGCAGAATATTATTTAAAATAGGTATTTTAACAATTTATGGTTATATAGTATAATATATATGCATGTGTTATTAACGAAAAATCGATATAAGAAATGTAACAATAAACAGTTTGTTTTATACAAAAAATATTAATATCTCTAAAAAACTATAAACAATTTGGAGGCTAAATCTACACCGGGAATATACTAACTGCTGAGCCCACAAAACTCCGCACACTACTCTAGTCGTGGCAATCACGTCGTTCGATAGACCTTAATATTATTCTTACAACAACATTTTACTATTCTTAGAGATTAGACGACAAGTTAAAAAGTTATTAAATGTGTAAAATATAATTAGGTATTACATTAATTTAAATTAAGTTACAGTTGATTATTTTGTCCGTAAATAATGAAACCACTAAATTATTCTGTAACTTAGGGGTAGGTTCTATAAAAAAAAAAAACACAAAACATTGCTAAAAAAAAAAAATTATGTTTTATATTAAACCATTAGTATTTGGTTATGCAGTGTTACGGATACAATAATGGTTTTAAATCAATATTTTTCTATCATAAATAATAAGAGAACGTATTTTGTTTTACCAGTTTATATCAGTATATTTATTTTATAGCTAACTATAATAGTACCTCTACTAGTAGATAATCTTCCTACATATTAATATTCTTTTACATCCTGTATAGTTTATGTTAAAAAAATCTTAACATCGCTGATTAAAAGTTAGTAGATTGTATACATAAAGTATATCAACTACATAGAAAGATAACGTTAATCTCTTTTTAAAATATTTTTTTTTACGACTATTATGCACAAGATAAGAATGTATACGAGTCATAACCGATGAATAATGTAAGGCTTATACTACCTATGTAGCTAAATTTAACCATTAGATGACACATTTACTATACTTGTATACAATTATAAAAAAAATTCTAATCTTTCGTATTTTTTTCTTGTAACTTAAATAGTATGATATAATATTAAAATATTATGTGATATTTGTGGCGGAAATAGAGGCAACAGAGGGAAAAGAGGACGGGGCTCGTTCTGGAAATTTTCATTTTTTCTATTATACGGACATCGAGTTCTATGTCTTGTGTATAAAACTCTCCGAGACGAATTTGAGATGAATGCGTTAAAAATGTATTTTTTATTTACACGCGCGCGTAATTGTGCGGATACGCCCACGCCGGCCCACTAATCGCGTGCCCTCCGGAGCATAATATATCGTCGTCATTATTATACAACGGCGGCGATTAAATATAGGTAATATTGTAATCGTCATCATCGTCGTCGTCGTCGTCGTTGTCGTGGTGATTGTTGTTGTTTACATACGTCTTATGTAATTTCGTCCTACTCAGTATACGAGTATCATAATATCCGGTGATCGGTACATGTGACGTACATTTATGCACGTGTCGTACAAGGATACTATATATTGTAAACGTTGTACGGCCCACGAAAAAACCCGGACAAGAGAAAAAAAGATTTTCATTCGAAAATTATCTTTTCCTATTCTGTTACGCGTGGATAAAAAAAAATCTATTTATTAAATAACAATCAATGATATATTTGATATCTTGAAACGTGATTAAACTTGTAACTATTACTTACATCTTTTTTTTATTTTAATGGTGAATCGCGGTGCTACGAGAGGGTAATTCGCCCTTGCGGTCAGTCCTTCCCTTACTTTTATTTACATCTAATCATAATACTATTTATTGTAAGGATTAGATTTTTTATGTACAAGATAAAAGCGTAACAATTTTACATTAAAAATATATAATACTCTCAAATTCATATTGTATTACAGAATATTTAAAATACATAATAAAACTAAGAAAACTGTATATAATAAAATATATGGTGCATTTTAATTTCTTTTTAAAACATAAATTCCTATAAAAATGCGTTTGTTTTTTAAATATGTATTTAAAATAGGTTAAATAAAAATGAAAATACATTTATTATGCATTATGCATAACTAGATATTATTATTATTATGTATTTTCAATAAAAATTTTGTCCAAGAATTTTTACTCAGGTTAAGTAATGAATCATAATAATACTTTTTTTACTATATAAATGTTAAATTCAAATGTTGGTTTTATTTTACAGTGATTCGACGATCGACAAACACGACTGGTATGGGTCCACTCAATCTAGAATGGATTAATTACTGTTTCGTAAAGAACGGACAAAAACACAGGACCGATAAGTATTATTGTATGTACGAAAGAAATCCAACTTTGGTGGTACGCAGAGGACTTCCTATTTGTTTTTACTTGAAATTCGACAGAGAGTTTGACATGGCTAATGATAGCGTGTCGTTTATGTTCAAATTGGCTGGTAATAACTTTTGACTTTATTAAACTTAATGTAATATAATATTATGTTTGGTAACTATTATTATTTATTAAGTTTGGCACAAGCATTTTTGCTTAGAGAAGTTAGTGGTTACACATGGTTGTAGTAAAATGCAAGAATAAATGTGACCATGATACTAAGAAACAATAATTATATCAAAATAATGTCGTATGGTTTAATTGGTTAAAAGACAATGGGTCTTATAAGTGGAGAGCTAAAAACAATAGAAAATTGACAAATAAATGAAATAATACAATTGAATGTTATCCCCGTCCGATATCACTATACATACATTATGCATAGGGATTATGTTAACCAATTCTGAATCAGGCTCGAATAGTTTTCTGTATAATTTTTAAAACTATTAAACGCAAACAAAAAAAAAAAAACTCAGAGAATCGTTGTATCAATGATTGATAATATTAAAGTACATTAAGATTTCGTAATAAAAAATATATACATTTAATAAAAACAAATGAATAATAGTTAGCCGCCACACACAACATCTACATTATACCTAGTTGGCAATATGTGTTAAATAAAAACACGATGATAGTTATTAAAACCATTCATAATGTATTATTATTATTATTATTTACTGTCGATTGTACATAGGAAATGCATCCAATACGTCGAGTAGGTGTTTTTGACCTAACACAACACACTACACACCTGTATCGGTGTTATGATTGCATAAATATTAATTTAATATTATGTTAACGACAACTAAACCTCACGTGGCGTAGGCACCGTGTTACATTAAAAATTAACATGCACATATATGTGCAGTACGTGTTGCACATTATGCATTAAAAATATAGTAGGTGCATACAATGCACTTGGACGTGCATAGTCATTAAAAAATACAAGTAGATGATTATTTGAAATAGTTTTTTTCTTTTGTTTCATCCTTGTCCTAGTTGAATCATTTCTACATTTTTCTCGGCCACCTAATCGACGGGCCTCACTTGTCTGTTATAAAATAATATTCTTCGAAAAAAAATTGTTCATTCGACCTAGTTCTTAAAAAAATATATATCATATTTTTGTCTGAAGTATGTTATACAAATAAATAATAGTCATAAATTTCAATTTCATTAAAATTTCAGTAAAGTATGGACTCAATATGACTGAAAATAATATTTCGTAGTTTCCCCATATTTAATAAGATTTAACTATTTAAGTTACAAAAATCGTTATATTAATGTTATTATTAGAATATATTAATTAATTTTGTTTAGTTTTATTAGATTTTGATTGCTATGTGCCTATGTTCGATATTTGAGGGACATTTATTTTATGTAACGTCTGGAAATGTTAAAAATGTTGGTTTGTATAATGAACAAGCGGATCATTGGGAACATAAAATCTTAAATATATGTCCACAAATAAAATAGTTTTCACTTTATGAAGTCATATTTACTACAGCATAACAAGTTAATTTCAATCTTTGCGAAAACACGACGTACTGTTTTCATTGATTATAAACTTATTATTAACCCTATGGACTTCATTTTTCCTAGAAGTTTGATAGATTTATATCTTATAATACTTTGTTGTCTAAAATGATTCATTTATATAGTATTATATAATTTTTTTTTTTTTTTAATAGCTTTTTATTTTAAATATGGATATTATACAATTAAATTATCGAAAGAAAAATGTACAAACTATATTTCATATGGAGTGTCTGAAATTCCCTAAGTGTTTAGTGAATGGCTAAAATGAATAATTCATTACAATATTAAGCTTCACTGTCATATTAATAATTACATTTATTAATAACTCAAAATCCCATAGTAGTTTGCCTTTGCCATATAAAAATAGGTTTGAACGATGATTAATTTAGTTCTATAACCAAAATATTATTCTGCTTTATTATCATATCACCTTGATAATAATACCTAATCAATATTCAGTTTTTTTTAAATCATATTAACATTTCTCAAATTTATTTTAGGCATTGTCAAAAAAGACTAGGAAATATTATAAAATCCTACACAAGACAAACAGACAATTTCATCATTTTTTAGCCATTCTTAAGTTCTCGACAGTGCCCAATAATCATCATTGCTGGTAACATATATATCAAACTACTATACAAGGCGTATGTTTATATTATAATAAATACATTTAACTATTTATAGTTATTGAATTTAAACCAATACGATTTAATTAAATAAATAGATAACTAACCAATAGAAATGGTAACTACATGTCCATCGACTCATTTTATCATATTACTGTGACAGATACACTTTGATATTTATTCTAATATTCTTTTATGTAAAAAAAAAAATAACATTTATATGTATTTTACTTTTACTTTTGAGTAATCCCACATAATTCCTGTAGTCAGTGAATAATGGTTAATAGCTAGTTAAGTACATGTTTCGTAATACTACATTAATAATTTCGCCTCTGCTAACTTATACATTTTTTCTTCATTTAATTTACCTAAGAATGTTTATCGTATTATACGATACCTATTTCGTATATGACCAACTGTTAGATTCCCGTTGTCTGCGTTTATTATTAAAAACATTATCCAATATACTTGCATTTGAATATTATTGTGTTTCGTTTTTTTTTTGTCTGCCACGTACTTAATTTAAACCATATTTTGATTTACAGACTACATTGTGTTATAATGGAATAAATATCTATAATATAAATTATAATAAATTGATTCAATGTTTGCCATAAAAGTGACACGTGTATGTAGTATAATATGATTAATATGATATATGCGTATATGTGTATACTTTTATTTAAGTGTACATTATATTTTTAAAATATAAAATAAAAATAGTTTATTTAGACAGGGGTTTACAAGCTATAAAAAACACAGCTATAAATAGATTGTGTAAAATAAAAATATTTTTTTAAGTGTGTAAGAAAAATAAATTGATTGAAGATATTAAAAAATACCATAAAATGTAATGGAAATAAAAAATATGGAATGAAAAAAAATGCAAAGTAATAGTTTCAAAATTTAATTTATCGATTTATTGTTACATAATCCAAACTTTGGGCTAGGAATAAATTTAAAAAAATAATTATCTAAAGTCACTGTTCTATCTATTAGCTATTACTATAAATATATCGTTAAACTTGTATTATTTACCTAATAATTACCGTTCGCTTTTTTTGTATTTGTACATCTTAGTTTAAGTTAATCTTAAATTTAACCAATTATTTTAAAGAATCATGCTATTTGAGTGTTTGACCTAAAAAGATCACTAAAAATGATATAAAGTTAGGCTTTGAGGTATTTGGCATGCTACAATTCTGTTACATAATACGTAATAGTAACTAAGTTCATCATACTTTTGATTTTTTTTTTATAATATATCTTATCCCAAAACCTCCATTATCAATCGTATTGGTAGTAGTATATAACTAATTATATTTTACTTTTAGTATATACCTATGCATTTTTATCTAAATATTATACATACATGTGTATGTACTGTTATATAAACTTATTGTATAAATACGTGGTGAAGTGTATTCGACAATTCGAGACAATTTAGTTGCTCAGCTGAATATCTTATTGAATTCATAATTATATTTACAATATAATAAAAAATTTCTAGTTATAATATAATTATTAGTTACATATCAACTCATGTGTAGTATAAACTTGGGTTGAGTATTCTGATTTTATATTCAAAACAAACATTTACACGCATTTATTATAACAATTGTAATTTGTATATAAAATCTGTCTTAACCATTGATAACGTTAAAATAATAAATTTAGATTAAGTTTAAAATAATATTTAAATATATATATATATAAGCAATTTACGACAAAATGCTAAATTATTCTCGCCATACTTGCTAAAAAAAAAAAAATAAATAAACAAATAAATTAAAATGCTTAATGTCGCAACCTTAAATAAACAAACTTGAAATTGGCTCAAGATTTTGTTTAAAGAATAATTATAGTATGAATACATTTATTTCTATTTTTATCGCTATTTATCACTTAAGTTTAGTAAAAATTAATTATAAATGAATAAATTATTAATTGGTTAATATTTATAGTAAAAATTAAGAACTATACTTTACGATATATTATCAAAAATATTGTATTTATTAATTATATTTTGTAAAAGTAAATAAAAAATAGACTTTTCATATTATAATTTATTAATTGACGAAAATATAAATATTTGAAATGTATAATGTAATCGCAGTCCATTTTATACTGAATAAAATTCATTGATACTTTTATTTATCTAAAAACTAATTATTTGATAATATATAGTGACAGTAATAAAATAAATACTCAAATTAGAACAATAAAATAATAATTTATATTTAAATTCCATAAAATTTGCGATCTAGAAAAATTTTCATAATAAAAAGACAATATATATAACACTCCCGAGTAGACTTAAAAAGTTATATTATATATTTATATTCGTTGAATCTATACGTGGATTATGTGACATTACTCACATTAGCTTAAAATGTTTTTAACAGATCTACAATGAACTTGTAAAGTACAATTACAAAATTTAGTCGTGAAAAATAATAAACTCACGATTAAAAGTAAATGTATTGTCAAAAAGATTGACATTTTTTAATTTGAATATGTTGTATCTTTTATAATTGATCTGTACATTATCAAATAATGACAAATTTTCAGTGTAAAATATATTGTATATTTAACACAAGTAGTTTAAATTAAACTTTTAAATATTACAATTTACACATAATTATACCTACTATTATTAGTTATTTAATATAGAAAATTTTGTTCATCAGTTATTTAATTTCTAAAATAATATCCCAATACATTTAATTTCATTTTTAATAACTAATGATTGTTACCTCCAATGTTTATATTTCATTATATTATAGCTAAATAATTGTTGTATAAATCAATACAATTATTACACAAACCTTTTCGTAATTACTAATAAAAATTATAGTTGTATACTTGTACATTATATGCATGATGGATGAGAATAAAATCACATGATATTTCGAGAACAATGTATAAAATAAATTATTCGTTTAATTGGAAATATTAATTGAAGTAAACACAATTTATTAAAAAAAAAAAAGCATAGATAATAAAGAATTTTATTAATATAAAATAACAATTACAATTTCCCTAAAATTCATAATTAGAAACATCTAATTATCGTTATATTGTAGAGTTTATGACATATTGTATTCCTTTTATCTATTCAACACATAGTATTATTAATTACACAAATCTACATAAAATTGAAAAAATTGTAATATTTTTTTTTCAACATATTTTAACATTTTTCTTTACACATTTACAATTTAAAAATGTAAAATAAATTGTTTTTAAATAGACTTGATACTAAATTACAAACCATTCTGAATTAATTTCATAATGTATATATATGATTTAAAAGAATAAAGCACTTTTATTTGCCTATATGAGACCCCTAAAAATGGTCTGTTTAGGATCGCATACGTGTAATTTTTAGGGAGTTTTGTATAGGCAATTAATTAATTTTTTTAGTTTTTGATTTTATAGAGCAGTATCAGATAACAATCTAGTAAAATCTAGCCTTTACAATTTACAATTTAGCCTTCATTTAAATTGTCCACAAAACATGCGATTTTCGTGCTTAAAGTTAAAACATACAAAACAGTTTATGAATAATAAATTTGTTTTAATATAAGGTGAACTTTTGACAATATAATATATTATTGTTGAATCTTATATTAAATTATTGTCTAATGTCTTACTATGGTTCAAAAGCTGCTATTTTTCGAAAATCATTTCATATCTATAAAATGCTAAATTAAATATTAAAAAATGTAATAATGTCAAGCATCCATAATTATTTGTATTAGAATAGCAATAAAAAAACTATTTTGGTTTTTTAAAAACTTGTGTCGCGTAAATATTTACCAATATTTTTTCTATTTTTGACGACTCAAAGTACTAGTTAGATTTAATTTTTGGATTGTAATGATTAATTAATAATGTATAGGTTATATGTATATATAAAAGTATCATAGTAATCAAATTATTTAGGTTTATCTATATTTAAATATAATTTAAGCAAGCTTGAGAAACTTGGGAAATAAAGAGTTAAAAGTTAAATAAGTTAATTAGTATTAACTTAGCTTATAACTTAACACGTTAATGGACAGGACAGTAGGCCAATATTACTGCTATGGCAGTAATATAAAAACGACTAAATAATGACAGTACTGCTAAAGGAATGATATTTTCTATGTCTTAGATGGAAGAATAGATTGTTTTGACTCAGTAAATCACACGGATATATTGAGCACTGCCAATCTTAATAAAATAATAATAATAATTATAGAACTTGATGATTTATAATTTTCTATTTTTAATAATGCTGTGTTTTTCTAAAAATTGCCAAACAATGTAATCATCCGATAAGCAGCACTATATGGCAGATAATAACGATACAGTAATGAGAAAACATTCAAACATGCGTATGTGATAATATACCAGAACTAATACAGGCAATTAGTGTGTTTAGCGACTTCTTCGAAAGATGTGTGTTTCGTATTATATTGCAATACGTTCAAAATGTCGCGACATCATTTGATGAATCAATAGATAATTATTAATTATGATGATTCAGATATCGATACCGATTTAATTATTATATGTCTGAAAATAAGTGTGGTCAATAACAATTAAAACTTCTAGAAATCGTTAAATACAAGTGGTGTTGATCGTACTGACCAAATAATTAGCATAATATATTCCTAGAAAATCTACTAAATGGTATAAAAAAATATTGTTTTGTTTATAAGACATCACAGTAAAGAATACTTATTTTATTTATATAAAACATTTCGATTGCCCCAATTTGAAGTTCAAAGATTTTAGAGATCGATTCATAAAAAGTTTAGTTACAATTCCATTAAATGCAACTGCTGAACAATTATTCGCTCAACAACAACAAAACCCGAGAACATCTTTTAAGTATGGCACAAGAAACGCAGACTTTCAAGAAAATATTCTACTCCCATCTAAGAGAAAAAAAATATTTCAAAAACTGTGTTGTTTGTTATAAAAGAAATTAGTGGAAATGAACATTTGTTTTAGTGCAAATGTTGTAAAATAGTTCAGTTATAGTTTATATACAGAAACAAGATTTGAAGAATTTCATAAATAAAAATAAGAATAAAATTTATGTTTTAATAATATCTAACTTAGATACTTAAATTTATATAACATGTTTTTACTTGATTAAACACTTAACAAAACGGACTTTGATTAAAAACATAGTAGTGATATGAAGTTTTTGAGATGCGTACTTCATATCTATATGTATTGGGATATTAGGTACTACTATATCAATAATGAAAAAGTGACATGTTTTTGACGGTTTTGTAGAAAAATAATAAAATGAAGTGTCCATCAACACGTTAGTTGATTTGTATTGATAAATTACGAGTTAATTTCTATCAAATGTAAGTTGCGTTTATTTATAAATAATCAAATAATAAATATAATAAAATTATTATTAAAAATTCATAGACATTGCATAATGTAATATCACTATAATATGAAATTAACAATTCAATTAATTTTTTTCGTTTTTTTTTCCATTAGCCAGAATTAATCATATATATACATATTTTAAGAATAACTATATAAATAAACACTAATAATATGTTAAAAATACAATTCTCAAAAAATTTAAATAATAAAATATTTTCGTAATCTATTTATGAAACTTTTATTTTGAATTTTTTGACGTTTTCAAATATCGATACCTCTATAGTCGGTATAGATACAGAATAACCAGAAGTCTCGCTGTAATGAGAACTCGAAAATCGGTAAAATGTTCAGTCTATCAGTGTAACCAGTAAAATATTATTTACTACTTAAAGATTGTTAATATATTATTATACAATAAAAATGATGTACTATAGTTATAAACTGTATCAATTAGTTTAATTGATAGTTATATTGTATTATTATATCTTTATACAGGCTATGCTGATAGACCAACAGGTACAGGAAATTTATCCCCTGTACGAATCTGTGCAATATTATACTCTATTCCAAATAAGAAATACCCATGGCAGCCGACTTGTACTCTACACAGGAAGCATACAGATAGTTGACTCAGTGGGGTGGATAAGCGTGTGGTGCTCGACCGCCGCCGTGGGTGTTTCTAATTTGGAATAGCAAAGTATAGCAAAGTGAGCCTTCTGGTTATTCTATGGTACAGACATAATTAAAAGACAGACCTCATTTCTCACTTTCGTCTCTAATAAAGCGCAACTGTTCCAAAGACTAAAACTTGTATAATTTTTATAAAATTTAAAATAATCTTTGAAGTACGTAATTTCTTTTATTTATTATAAAAGTCAAAAGTACAATAATAGTGTTCACAATACATAGCGGCTGTGTCAATCTTAAACTATAGTTGGTGACTTAGATATAAGTTTTTAGTATACTTATTTTGTATACTTAATAGTTGATATCAAATATATAATCGTATTCATCTATACCGACTATACCGACTATATTATCTTTATTTTATAAATTGAGTTTTGTGTATACCTACTAAATGGCCAATCTGTATTGCCCGTAGTAATATTTTAAATTATCCATTGGCATTGACTATTTATATATTAAAACATGCGTTAATTTGGTAGGTAAAAGGTAACTAGTACTTAATAGTGGGTATTACAGTAAACACAAAATTATTTTGATGGACACTTATTGAAGTTAAAAATAGTATTACGTATATGGCGTGAATAATGGAATATTTATCTAGAGTTCGGTTATAAATATATTTCAGAAGCGGGAGATGCAAACTTTGGAAATAATACTATGGCTGCTGTGCCCTTAAAGGGAAATCCAAGTAACGGCAATGGCCATTGGTCTGCGTACGTGATGTCTACTGACAACGTGGACACGAATGTACTCAGCGTTAGGGTAAACATTTTTAAGACAATCTATTTAATCAATGCATACATATTATATTATTATATAAAATAATTAGACAACGTTGATTAGGTTATAGCTAATTTATTGTTTAAACATTAACAACGGTTTATAGATTACTCCTCCGAATAACTGTATTGTGGGACAATGGATATTTGACGTAGACACACGATCAGGACAAGAAGCGGCTATGTTCTCAGCTCAGGGAAATCCGATTTATATACTGTTCAATCCATGGTGTCCAAGTAAGTCCTTGAAAATTATTGATGTATTGCGTACTTTAAACCAATGTATATATCAGGGGTGGCCAACTTGTGGCTCTTGTCATTGTCAGATGCGGCTCACATCTTTTTTTTTCTAGCTTTTACGAGCCATTTAGGCTCTTTGCTTCTAAAACCAGTTCTCCCCATACATCTTTTGCATAGGCTAAATCTAAGTTTCTATTCCAGTCAGGCTTCAATTCCTCTATATCTCTTTTAACTGAATCTAGCTATCTTTGCCTTGGGCGTCCCCTAGGTCTTTTCAGATCTATTTGATTCACCATAACCATCTTTATGAGGGACCATCAGCTCTCCACACATGCCCAGTCCAAGCAAGTCTTGAACTCCTAACGAACTGTACTATGTCCTCTTTTGAATATAGATTCTTCAGATCCTCATTTGACCTCCTTAGTCAGTTTTGCTCAATGTCATCGAAAACAGGTCCATAAATTTTTCTCAGAATATTTCTCTCAAAGACGAGGAGCTTTTTGTAGTCCCCTCCAGTTGTGGCCCATGTATTACAACTATAAGTAGCAATTGGTTTTAGATATATTGTGTACAGTTTCTCTTTGGTCTTTCTAGACAGTAACCTAGATTTAAACAATGACAACATAGCAAAGTATGCTTTGTTAGCAGACTGTAGGCGTAGTTTGATTTCCTCGTGCATGTCATTTGTATTATTTACATTAACGCCTAGATATTTAAAAGAGCTAACTTGTTTAAAGGTGAGACCATCCACTTCCAAATCTTTCAAGTCCTCTTCGCTTTTCATCTTCCTTGATAGAAACATGTATTTGGTTTTTTCTTGGTTAATTGACACACCCATCTACTTACTAGCCTTCATTAGATCAATTAGTGTCTGAATTACATCTTGTCTAGTGTCTCCAAGAAGAACCAGGTCATGTGCATAAGCTAGGCATGTATACCCCTCATTCACTTCCATTCTTTGTCCTCTAGGTACACTCCTTATGATTTCTTCCAAAGCAAGGTTGAACAATACCGGCGAGAGGGCGTCTCCTTGTCTAAAGCCATTTTTAACTATAAAAGGTTCCGAAATTTCTCCCACTATCCGAACAACATTTTGGGTATTATTATTGCACATTTTAATTAATCTTACGAGTTTTTCAGGGATTCCAAATTTCTTTAAAGCAGTCCACAATTTGCTACGGTTTATACTATCGTAAGCTTGTTTAAAGTCCACGAATACTAAATGAATATCTTTGTTATACTCATGATGTTTTTCTAGGATCTGTCTTATAGCAAAAATATGGTCTGTGGTTGATTTTCCCTTCCTAAAACCACTCTGGTAGCTGCCAATAATTTCTTCTGCATACTTTTGTAACCTTCCTAGTAAGAGAGACGACAGAACTTTGTATCCTACATCCAGTAAGGATATTCCTCTATAATTAACTACTTGTTTTGGGTCATTTTTTTTAAATATCGGACAAATGATTGCTGTTTCCCATTCTTTTGGGATTTGTTCTTTTTGCCATTATTTTTGCGGCTCACATCTTAATATTATAAAATTAAAATTTATTTATAATATATTATTACTATGAATTTAATTTTTTTAGATTTACATTCATAAAAAAATATCAAATCATTTTAAACGTATCTATAAACATTTTGACTATTGGTATTTTTGTATTTATCCATATGCCTACGGATTTATTCTTGTTGGCCACTCCTGGTACATATGGAAATATGGTATTAACTAGTTAAAATCATGCGTTATGCGTACATATACATATATATTTGTAACCATGGCTTATAAATTATAAATTAACGTTTTTGTATGTTGACTTAACTAAATTAATTGAAGTTAATTTTATTAATTAAATGGTCAATATTTTAACGTGTATGTAATTTATGTACCTAAATATTTGTGGGTGTTTTTAATTCAAATATCTATAATCAAAAATATATTTTTCTGAAGCGGATGAAGTTTACATTAAAGATGACGAACTGCGTGACGAGTACGTGTTGAGCGAAGAAGGACTCATGTGGCGTGGAAGTCACAGCAGGCAAAAAGAAGTGATGTGGAAATACGGTCAATTTCAAAAGAACATGTTGGAAAGCAGTTTTTTGTTATTATTAAAAATCAGAAGATTAGCACTCATACATTGCAGTGACCCAATTAAAGTGTCAAGAAACCTATCAGCCGCAGTGAGTACAAATTATTCGTTTTGGAAACTTTTTCAAATCGTGTAAAGTAAAAACTAAAGAATCTTATTATACTTTGGTAATTCACAACCATTGTTTATATGTCCGTAAATGTTGTACATAGGTGAATGCCCCTGATGAATTAGGAGTTGTTCAAGGCAATTGGACCGAAGATTTTTCTGGCGGTACCCCACCCATCAATTGGCTGGGAAGTGAAGATATTTTAAATCAATTCATTAAAACGAAAAAACCTGTCAAATACGGGCAGTGTTGGGTGTACGCTGGAGTACTAACTACAGGTTGTTAAAAGTTATTATTACCTATTTAAAAGGATTTTAAGGTAATATAAGTGTATCGTCTACTTCAAATTATTTCATTGCACCGTTGGATATATAATTTTGTCTGAACCAAACAATACATTTCGAGTTGCTATATTCGTAGATATTTTATACCCTATAAATATAAACTATTTAGTTAAATTTAATTAATATTTTTAATGAAACATTTTTTTTTATTGAATGTTTACTATTGTTTAATACACTTGTATTTGCTTAAATGGTTTTCAACAAATGAGTTTTATCGAGAGGATATATATTTAATATTACCTATGCAGACAAATTTGAAATTTAATTATTATCTGTGTACCCATAACTTACGAATTTCATATATTATAATTCGCAAATATATTAATAGTGTGTAGAGCTATCGGAATACCTTGCCGTCCAGTGACCGCATATTGCGCAGCTCATGATACACAAAATAGTTTGACGATTGATTACTTAGTCGATGACGAAGGAAAAATAATAGAAGAACTACAAACCGATTCAATTTGGTAAGTACTAATTGTGTAGATAATATTACAAAAATCAATAGGTAGGTAGGTATTACTCACGTTTTACGTATACCATACCTTACACCATTATCAATCGCAGGAACTACCATGTGTGGAACGAGGTTTGGATGGCTAGACCCGATCTGAATGTTTTGGACCGGAGCTGGCAAGTGATCGATGCCACACCGCAGGAGTTGAGTGAAGGCCAGTTCAAATGTGGACCAGCTAGTGTTACAGCTGTAAAAAATGGTGACATACGAGCACCGTACGACACGGCTTTCGTGTACTCCGAGGTGAACGCCGACAAAGTGTACTGGAGATACTATGGTATATCTCAGCCGATGAAGCTGTTGAGAAAGGATACGGAAGCGTAAGTCTTGTCTAAACTGTTCGAATATGTCAACTGCGTAATCGTGTAGTATGTCGAAATCAGTGTCGGATTTAGTGGCAATGTGACAAAATATATTGCTCAAGGCTGCGTTTTTTAAAGACCTTTTATATAGTTTTAAGATTTTTTTTAGCAATGCATAATAATTTTTATATCACTTTAACCTTTTTTTTAAATAAGAATATAAAATATACTACTTTTTATTAGAAACCCATAATATATAATTTCATAATTTATCTAATAATATATCTGATAGTGATGTAGGCGTTTATATTTGGTACTCTTAGTTCTTATGTAATTTAAATAATATTGTTCTATGTAGCTATATACCGAAGAAATATATAAGAATAAATGAAGAGCACAAATACCATAGGTGCATTATTTTCAATAGAGCTCTTCAATTACTAATTGCATTTTCTTCCAGCCTTTTGCGGTGTCATAGATCCGACATTGGTCGTAGATTAAAGTACTTCATATTAGGTATAATTATTTTTTATTCATGTGTATTTGTGTATAAACATTAGAATCGGCAAATTAATCTGTACAAAAGCGGCTGGAAAATGGGAACAGGAAAACATTACAAACAACTACAAATATCCTGAAAGTAGGTTATAATATATTTTGTAAGGGTTTTGCATTTAATATATCGGTATTTAATTTATTAATTATTTTATACTAAGTATTAAACAATAGATTAGACTGATTAAAGTCATCGAGATAATTAAGAAACTAAAACAATGAACGATAAATAATAGACTTGTGAATATTCTGCATTCATCTAGTGAAATAAATCTCTTCATAAATTGGATCGCTAGTTAATAAAATTACAAAATTACATAAATTTCGAATTATAATTAATCATATAGAAATGTAAACTTTTAATAAATATTCAAATAACTATTAACTAATTAGCTAAATTAGAAAAAATTGATTATTGCTATATTGCACACAAACATAGGGACTGATGTGGAGCTTTGGAACGGGAGTGATTGATATTCTATATTTTGAATGCTATTATTTATTATTTTGAAAATCATTTTTAGCTGTTTTACTTTTTTTGAGAAATATTTTCGAGGAATCGAAAAACGGCAATTATCTTATCCTCAATTATTTCTAAACAATTTAAAAATTTCGTGTAAGGTGGCGTTATCTGGTAATAAAATTGTACCAAAGTTTTACGCAACTCCGTAAAATGACTGTTGTTATCGATTGAATTTGTAGAAACCTTCGTTAAGAGGATGTCAACGCACGATTTGTTTTCTCTCTCTGACTCACGCGCAACATAGCAAATTTTACGTTCACAATAATTACTATAGCCATATTAATTTTTCAAATTAGAGTGAAATTTAAAGTTAAGAACATTATCCAGAATAGTATTTCTCAACTTTTTTGTAATGGCGACCCTCAAATTTATCCCTTGTTGGTTACGCGACCCACGCAAAAAAAAATGTGATTGTATAGTATGATTATATATTTATTTATGGGTAAGTATATGCAGTATCGCGACCCATTGGTTTAGAAACACTGATTTAGAGCATCTCATAATATTATATTTTTATTCTAAAGCGAGTAATGCATTTTTTAAGATGTATAAACAATTTATAATTTTAAAATACTTATAAATATATATATATATTATTTTAAAATTAAAATACAATAAAACACTTATAAGATGCCTAGATAATGTTCTTAAATTTAAATATTATAAGAGGTTATTTCACTCTAATTTGTGAAATTAATATGGTTTTAGTCATTGTGAACTTAAAATGTTCTATGTCGCGCGTGGGTTAGAGAAAGATCAAATACTACGATGACATCTTCTTAATAATAATTATTTTTTTTGTTTTAATAATTTCAATCAATAATATTTCATTTCAAAATAGGGAAAATTGGGAAAATTAATGTGTAAAACTAAACATGTTTAAAAAAATATTCATTTAATACAAGCGTTTTGGTATACTTTAATTAAAAAAATGAATGCATTCATGGTTTTGCGTGTAAATATGATTTTTCTATGAAGGTTGTTAATTCTGTGTCCTTTTAAATGTTTTTTTCAGAGTCAAGTGAAGAGAGGATCACTATGCACAAGGCATTAAAGCAAAATAATAGTATATTTAGCCGATATTATTTGAATGAGGATTTTAATGAAATTAAATTTGATTTCGAGTTAGTTGATGATATAATTGTCGGAGAAAATTTCAGGTTTGAATTGAATTATTTTACTTTAACATTATCCTGTATAATTATACCAACTATTCAAAGTTTTTAGTTTTTATTTTTGTAGATTTAAACGTCAACACTACTTAAATAAAAAAGTAAAATTATTTAAATAATTCTTATTCTAAATGTTTAATTTAGAAATATTATATAATATTGATTATAAAAATTATCATACTAATCTATATACAACCTATATATGAAATGTAAAACATAATTTTATTCATTTCTAAAACTAAAAGGTTTCTGTTACTGAATTTATTAATTTATCACACATCTCTGAATGACATATTGTTAATTGAAACTGGTTCTAATTACTTGTGAAAATACTTAGTAAGTTTTTGTTGTAGAATATCATCCTCTATGACAGCGGTTTCCATCCCTTTTTTCGTACTCCAAAGATTAATATTTTTTTAAATTGTACCCCTTATTATACTTTTAAATTTTTTCACATACTCCTAAAATGTTTACGTATAAAATATCAATAATATAATATAATTTAATATTGAATATATTTTTATATTTTATAATAAGACACAAAAAAGAGATGAATCATTTTACTTATTTAATTAATAAAAAAGTTATAATATTAAAACTTAGTGAGATCCTTGACTTTGTTTCGAATTACATAGTTGTTCTTTTTTAAATCAGGTTCAAATGATGCAAGGTATTATCTTAAATTTGGTGTCGCGATCAGTTTATTTCTAAGTTTTTTTTTAAACATACTCCGTACAAGTAAATGGCAATTAGAATTAAATTGCCTTGTCCGAGAGTCGGTCATATTCGTTTCTAATAGGTATCTAAAAATTAATAACTAATAAGTAGTTTTTTCTTTTAGACTCGGCTTTTAAAGTTATGTCATATAAAAGTATTATTAAGTTTTCTTTTTCTACGTTTGATAAGATGTAGTTTTTTGAAAGAATTATTTTTCCAATTGTTTTCATCTTTGGGTTCGGAAAAGTTTTTTTAAATAATAATTTCGACCCCTTTAGATGTTCAATTATGATTTAGTCTCTAAATATACGCTTACACCGGACAAAATTCAATACACACCATAGTCACGGCCTACCATATTATATTATTGATATATATATATGTATGGTATTCTATAAGCTACATTCCATACTCCATTTCTATGAGGCATATTGATGGTTTAGTTTTTATTTGTGTGACACAAGTTTTCATTATTATATTTCCGAAGGTTAGGTTAAAACTTGTTGTGATCTATTGGCACCTAATATTAATTAAAAAAAAAAATATAATAACTGAAAATATATAAAAAAAAAAAAAATAGCAAATGAAAGTGTTACTAATGGGTGGCTGCTTTCCTAAAAAATATTACGTATTATGTATAAATGTTATTAAAGATATGTTTTATTTTTTTTTAATTATTTGTGTATAACTAATTTGTAACACATCTACTTATTGTGCCAAGGCGGTATTAATTATAGATTGCATTTAAAAAATAAAAATATTTCCGAAACGGATCATTTTAAATAAAACAAATTTAACATTTTTCCACCATAGATTAATTTATATACATTAAAAATTGTTATGGGGGATGAGCGAAATCCTCTTCGCCACTACACACTTAGGGATATGCTTGACTTAATAGTTATATGTATATCATATAATTATAATAAAGTTTCAATATGATTTATTTTAATTAACTTAGGGTTGCGGTGAGGATCACGAACAAAGGTCATAAAGATTACACAGTAAAAGTGATATTGCGAGTAGACACGGTTGACTATACCGGTAAAAATGGATCTCTCGTCACTAAAGTCGAACAAGAAAAAGTAGTGCTTCACGATCCAGGTAAAACTATCCATATATAAAAATATATAAAATTACTACTACGGATGCAAATTTATGTAAACAGTGAAGCGAATATATTATTGTGACTTGTGAATTTGCATCACTAGTAGATTCGATGTTTGACTTAGCAAAATTAGAATATACATACCTCTGGTAATAGTCAAAATATGAAAATTACTTCATATGGTTACAACATAGGTTACAATAGTGACAGGAGGAAGACTTTCTTATTGAGCATTTATCTTCCCAAATAAATTATAAGCGCATATATAATAATTTGTAGATTTTTAAGATTAGAATATCTATAAATTAACATAATCTAAATAATTATAAAATTGTACCAAACGAATCGAGTACATTTTTATTGTTAAGTTTATATTAAGTTGTTAACCTATACTCCAATAATTGTATCCGAATTCTGCTGCAAGTTTTAAAATATAATGTTGAACATAAACCTAAATCTTAGTTATAAAACTTCACTGTTTGATAGGATCGAACGTTGAGTTTGTCCAAACTGCATTGACATATTTTGATTACGGTAATGACGTAAAAAGCCAAAACGTTTTCAACATTTCATGTTTGGCAAGCGTGGTAGACACGGACTATGAGTATTTCGGACAAGACGACTTCCGAGTTAGAAAACCAGATATTGTGTTTGAAGTGAGTGTTGTTTCTTAACACAACAATTTATACAATATTAAGTTTAATAATTTTCTTTTCTATAAAATAAATCGTTTTAAAAATACTAAATTTTATCTAAATACATTTTCAATAGATGCTCGATAAACCTGCTATATCACGCGAAGTACGAGCTACTATAAAGTTCAGAAATCCGTTACCCCTGGCATTAAAAGATGGAAAATTCTTCATCGCTGGTTCATCATTACCTAAAACTCTGGAGATCAAAGTTGGGTAAGTATATTCCTTTAATGTTATTTTTTTACAAGCTAACTTAGCTAACTGTTTTGTTTTAATGCTCACCTAATGATACTTTAAATAATCTGTATACTCGCAATTACAGTTTATGTGGTGGTTTTGGGGGTTTAAACCACACATCCCCCTAGTTAACTGTCTTAAATTTTTAATCTTATTTTTTTTTTAACATAAATTATATTATATTATTTATATTACACTATCACAGTGAAATATAATTTTGCTCATCAATATTTGACTAAACTATTTGTAGCTTTTAAATTATATTTTTCGCGATTTTGAGTGAGATGAAAGCATTATTTGTACCGGTTCGAAGGATCGATCTAATCCAGATGCGATAATAATGCATTTTCCTTGTAAAGATAAAAATGAAAGACCATACAAGTCTTTTCTGATTGTAATGATACATTTTATACAATTACAAAAAAATTCTTGAAATCTTAGTTGCTCTTCCAGTATCAACTGCGACAGCAGAACAAACTTTTTCAAGTTTACATTGCATAAAAACATACTTGAAGTCAACTATCGGCGAAAGCCGACTAACAGAATTAGCTCTTCTATCAATCCATATTCTATAATGACATACCAATAGATACAGACAAAGGAGTTTCAAAATTTGCTTTATCTACAAAAAAGGTGGACTTTTTTTGACTAATTAAGTTATTATTATTATTTTAAACATAATACATATTACTATATTAGTATAAACTATGAAGTTATAACTTTATTAGGTTAACTCTTAAAATGTGTTTTAATATTTAACAGTAGTATAAAAACATAACGGTTTTTATGCATACAATTATACAGGTTTACCTACTTATTTTAATAAATTATTTATAACTTGTATATCAACGTTAACAAATTAAAAACACCCCTAACACAAAATCTTGCGTATGCCCCTATTACAGTTATATTTTTATTATATAAACGTACGAAAATTGTTTATTGTAAGATTTTAAGTATATAGTATTGATGAATTATAGCTAAATACATGGATGGGCAAGTTACATTAATTTTTATTCAATATTTTTTTAAGCTCGTTAATTTCAAATATGTATAAGTGCAAGTTATACTAGGTAGCAATTGAAACAATACAAACGTGTTGATTTTTTCCTGAATAAGATGTTAAATTTCTACTTAAACTTAAAAATATTTTACTGTGTTAAAAAAATATTGCATCTTTAATATTATATTCTAATTTATTATGAGGATAAGGCATTAGGAAAGTGTGATTTTATTTATTTTACTTATAGTTTCAATGTATAAAGATCATATTTAAGCTAATTATTTTGGTTTAAGACAAATATCAATCTAGCCCTTTCAGACCTGACTTTTTTTTTAATGAAAAAAAAAAAAATTTTTTTTTCATTTATCTTTTTAAATAGGTAAAAAAATAAAGTTGACACAGTTTTAAATAACTTTATTTATTTTTACCAAGAAAACTAGTAGGATCACAAAAGTGACCCGTCGGATTGAATGGAATGAAATATACAAACAATTTTATTTTATTTTTATTTTATTATTTATTGAAAAAATCTAATATTTTTTTCGATAACTGCAATTTTATTATAATAAATATAAATAAAAACCTTTTAAAATATTCAAAGTATACAATTAACTTATTAAACTTCAATATATAAACAAAAAATTAATATAAACCTTAAAAATAAAATAAGATACGACTCTTCTTGAGTAGTTAAATGTATATATTCATAATATTATTTCTGAATATGGAAATCAGCAAAACAATTTCTTCCTGAAGCCAAACACAAGTGTACTTTACACTTTTCGCAAAAAATGTGCGTTCGATGTTTTCGTGAACATTTTGGATGCTTGCATTTTATTGGATTTTTCAAGTTATCAACACCAGGCAAATGACCTATTGTATCGTATCTTACTACATCGTGAGGTATAGGACTGTCAGTTTTTATTTTTTTATTTGTTTGCGGAGATATCTGTGTGCATACATCTTCAGAATTAGATGAACATCTTGAACTCCTGTCAGTAGAAGTATTACTAGGTCTCCTTTTTCTTTTTGGAGTTGTTAGTTTACGACAATTTATTTATATTTATTGAATCCAGCAATTGGCCACTACCAAATCAAAAGCATGTACTATAAGTCGTAATGTCCATTTTTTGGATTTTATAAATGTCCTATATGTACTTATAAGTTGATCGATTTTGTCAACGCCACCCATTGATTTGTTATATAACGTTATAATTTCCGGTCTTTCTATTTCTACATACAACTTATTTTTTTTGTCCCAGCGTTTTATAATTTCAACTTCACCAGACGTAATAAAATTAGATGCTATGTTTACTGGTTTATTATCGTACCATTTCAATATGTCTAAAGAAAATTTATTGATTTTCTTAGATTTTATTTCGTAAGATGTTTCACGTCCCATTTTAGACATTATTTTATCTGCTAATAAAGGTGGATTTGCAAATCGATTTGTTCTTATTGTACCAGCTGCATAAATTCTTTTTTTATAAAGTCGTTCAAATAATTGAAAGGAAGAAAAAAAATTATCAAAATATAGGAAATAAGAATTTTTTTTTACTCCTTTAGTTAATTGCAATACAGTTGCACCTCCAATTCCAAATTGCTTTTGTAAATCAGAATTTATTTCAGTAGATGCACCTTGATATAATAAAAAATCATAAACTGTACCACTTTGTCCTGCAAGTACATATATTTTTATGCCCCAAGGACATGGCTTCCCTTTCATATATTGTTTTACCGAAAGGGTGCCCTTAAATGGCACCACTTGTTCATCGACACTTAAGTTTCGTTCCATAACTAAATGATTACACTTTTTTTTTATTAAATCATACAATGGTCGAACTTTTATAAATTTATCTTTATTATTAATTGAGATACTGTTATTGTCAATTATGTGTAAATTGGATCTGAGCTGAAATAAACGATCCCGAGTCATAGTATTTGCTACAATATTAATTCTAAATGCCTCCTCCCAGTGCATTCGTACCCGTGGAAATTTCAATGACCCCATTATAATATGAATCACAATTAGTGATTTTATTTCCATGCCGTTTTTTGGCTGGAATTTTATTCCCTTATGAACTGTATATAACGTGGTGTTAAAAGCTATAGTATTGAAAAAATCTTCATGAAAATACTGATGAAAATAATCAATCGGTGAGGGCATAGATGTAGGGTAAACTTCATTTTTTAAATCATCTAATTGTAAGTTTAAACTTTGGAAAGGTTCATCGAACCATTTTATACTTTTTTTATCAGTAACTGAATAGTTATTTTCATTCAAAATAGTATTATTATCATCATCAGAGATGTTTGGCAAGTCATAGATAATATCCTCGTTTTCAAATTCACATAATAAATCCTGTAGTTCATCATCGGGAAAAAAATCGTCCTCATTATCTATACTTCCAATATCAGAATTATAACCGTCCGATAATAATTCTAAAATATCACACTCTAGTAATTTACGAGACATTTTTTTTTTTTTTAAATATTTCTTTATAAAATAAAATATAAAAACTAATAATAATATACTTACAGTACGACACAGTATAGAATACGAACATACAACTATGGCGTTCCGCTTCATAAATGAAAATAAACGCGAATACGCGATGTCGCAATGTGTCACGCAGACTGGTAGGTCACATTTGTGACCCAATATTCAATCATTCATATCATACCATATAATGGGAATATAATAGTGTTTACGATATTAATAGATTAAATAACTTATATTCTTCTAAGATAAAAATATAGAACTCGCTGATAACATTAAATTCGTTTCTATTAATCGAAAATCCAAACAATACATGAAAATTTTTTCCATTCAATTTTTACTTAGAAATATACCAATATAAACCGACCAAAAGTCATTACGAGGATAATAATTACGTAATCGTATTCTACGGAATTTTGTACATTGTACGTATATAGAACGTTCGCCATACACTGCACATTTATACGTAATCGGAGAATCAAACATTGGGTCACAAAAGTGACCCTGGGGTCTGAAAGGGCTAGTTTATAATTTTTTAATTAGATTTTAAGGGCTAAAAGAATGAAAATAATACACTGAGTTGGCTTTTTTTGTGGGTGGTTCTAGTTTATATGTGTAACAAGTATATATGGGATGTATAACGAAAATTGTAGCTTTAATCGGTTTAATGTAATTAAGATTAAGATTGATACCACCAAGGTCCGATTTTACACTCAAAAAATATGAAATAAGTTTTTATACAATACTCTGTCGTATATACACCTTTCAGTGATATACTGCTATCGATACTTGAGTTACCAAAAGACCATATATTAACCGGTTACAATTTGGCTCACTAAAATTCGATATCACTACCTTACTGTTTAGACTTTCAATCTTCAAAGACCATAAATTAACCGGTTACAGATCAGATTCAAAGGGCACGTAGAGTTGTGTGGCTACTTAAACAAAACATGTATTTTTACAGGTCGGAAACACTTTTAATCAAGTGTAAAACAAACATAAAATTTACATTAATTTTGAAAACACTTAAAATGCACGGTCGCCGTGCCTACGTCCTCGCCAAATCACTCAGCGACAACGGGACTGCCCCGTGCCTGCGCGTATGGCGGTCTTATATAATATATTTTAAGTCACTTCAGCACATTTTGCTTCCCAGGCCTAACCTATCATAATATCTAAATTACTAAAATTATTTCCCATCTATATTACATACATAGTAAATCAATATTAAATTATGTTAAATTGACAACTGTGTGCAATATACAACTCCTTTAAAATTAATGACTAAAACCATATATAAGTGATTTGTTTTTAATTCTTATTTTTGACATTTATCTAATGATATGATTATTTTATTATGTATTTAATAGTAAAGTTAGTGCAAAAAAAACAATCAGTGTGCCGTTTAAATTTACTCCACAATTCACCGGAAAGCAAGTCATTTCTGCGAAGTTTACGTCCAAGCAATTGCAAGACGTCGATGGTTATTTGCAATTTATGGTGTAAGGTGGATATATATGGATGGTCAATGTCCTATTCTCATGCAGTCATGCCTATCGATTAAGAATCACATCCCTACAATTATTTGCGTTGTATGTGAATTGTTTTTTATTAATATTATTATTATAATTGCTTTAAGTTAATAATACACATGAAATTTTTATTTTCTTCGACATACAGCTAATATGCCATTTACTTAGTTTTAGTGCTACTAATAAATTTAGGAAAAAAAATAGAACTAGACTGAATTTATAATATTTATATTAGAAATCTGGTCAAAATTCGATTTATTTTACTATAAAATGTCTGATGTATTTTAATTGAAATAAAACATCGATATGGAATAGCTACATAACTTTAGAATTATTTGTATATAAATTATGTAGCCGAAATTATTTAAGATATTAAGATGCATTGTCTATAATTTAAGAATACATATGTGATATGTCTTTACAATATAATATTCACATACCTATTTTATTGTGAATTGTTTGTAATCAGCACAAAATTAACTTTATATAATCAATTTTATACACAAGTTTTTGTGTAATATGTAATGTTACGTATATTTTTTCATCAAATCTAATTATCAATTAACAACTATGTATACATTTACTATGGATAAATTTATCTGTACATAATATGTTATATTTAAATAAAAATAAATTAAAATTTTTATTGTATTTACGAAATGATATTTTTATATTACGTTATATAATTTATAGTTTATATGCATATTTAATAGATATTGATAATATTATTTTTAAAGTTTCTCGAGGTGAAAAATTCACTTCTTTACTGTTTACATTATTTACGAACGATAATAAAAAAATCGTTATTAACAATTATTTTCTTAACTTTGCTGACGATTTAAAATTATTTTTAAAGATAAGTTTTCTTTGGGTCTATTACTATTTGCATGGGTATATTAATTCATTGGGAATTCGGACAAAGGTTAATGGATTAGACTTTAGTTTCTTAAAATGTCATTCAATGTCTTTTTTAGAACTCGAGAATGAACTAATTATTCCTATTCAATCAATGCTAATGTAGTGAGCCAAATAAGGACGATTGTTGAGTATTGAGTAGTGTATTTATAATATATAATTCATCCTTAAATGCTATTTTAACAATGATAACTATTACATTTTTTTTTTTTTGAGCCGACAAAATTTTATTAATAGTGCATAACAATAATAATATTTTATTTTTATTTTCTATTCATTGAAGAAAATATATTTTATTTTCAATCGACATTTTACATTAAATGCATCTTAAAATGTAACATTAAATAAAGAAATTAGCGTAATACTTATTAAATGTTCAAAACTAATATATTACTTAATGGTTATAATTAATATTTTATTTTTACAGTGAGTAATATACATAGTTATTATAATAATATTATTAAATACTAAAATAATAAAATATGAATAAAAATAGCTAGTAATGTATATTATTAATTAATATATTTATATTATTCATAATATATAAAGATTGCTATCTATAATTATATAATGATTATTTAGATGATATTATATATACCTATATGATATTATTATACAGATAATAATATTTATATTATTATACAAATTAATGAATTATATATAGATTACAATTTATAATAACAATATATTAATGATATTACATTGAAATTGTATTAAAATTACATTAAAAACCATAATTCAATATACAGAACTGTATTGTATAAAATATTATTATAAAATGTGTATTAATATTGTGCGTGATGTGCGTGTAATAATATTAAAAGTTATTTTTTATTTAGGTACAATAAAAGTTTATATAGTTATAAAGCTAGGTAGTTAAATATAGTTTGTTATTACGACAAATCATTATTAACTATATTCCTAATTTATCATTAATATGATGATGGTTATTTCAAAAATATCAACAATAGTTACAATAATTTTTTTAAATCAATCAAAATGTAAATAATTAGGAAATTAGTAAATGTTTTTCGTTTATACAAGTTTTGAATTTCTTGCCTAGCTAAAGTTAATTAAAGTTTAAAAATTGTTGTAGAAAAATATTACTCATCATTGAAGCTTAAGAGAGGGTATCACCATCATAAGCGCAATTTGAGTTTTGAATTTGAAGGGCTATTATAATTCGCATGTATGTACTGTGTGTATGCTGCCAGATTTATATACATGTGGAAGGGGATATATACAAACCATTTTAGGGGGCTTAGTCCCCCCCTAAGCTCCCATTAATTCTTTTCGTCACGGCGGGACACGTTTATCCCACCAAAATGCCAACCGTTCCAGCAAGGCAGTACGAAAAATAACCCACCTTTATACGTATTTTATTCTTGTACTATAATTGGATATTATTGTCCTTGTACTATTAATACATGCATGGTTACTTATAATGAACAGATTTAAAAATAATACAAGACATATATATATATGTTTTTTCAACTAATTTTACACGATAATGGAATTTTGATATTGTCAACATTTCGTTTTTCTGATGTTCGATGTTCATTTGTACATATACGAAGGTCAAATCACGTCTAATCGAAAATAATACGGAACGAGTGAAACTATAAGTACGGTACTGCAATTCAAAGAACTTCCATACAATTAAGGTACGCGTCCATGGATAAGCATCGTACACATCGGACGGATCGTATAAAACGGATTTTAGAATTATTAGTATAGTAAGTTATACATGTGCGTCCACTGACCGACAACGGACGGACCGCACGCATCGGTCCGTCGGTAATGCCGACGAAATTGATCGAAGGGGCAACTTTTCCGACTAGTGCGGATGACGTCATACGGATTGACGATAAGTGGACGCCTGTCACAACCGGTCGTCACTGGTCGCCTCACTGATCATTTGAATTTTGCTGTTTTTCGACACTCAGTACACACGTGTTTTAATTATAATATATTTATTATTTTAACTATAATTATTATTACGCATATCATGGACATAGCAAGGCTAATAACAATTGTACAAGAATACGAAGAGTTGTACAATTTAAAACACCCTCACTATTCAAATCATCAAAGAAGAGATAATATTTGGGAAGAAATTGGAAAAAGATTAAATCAAACTGATAAGTGTATTCATATTTCAATATAATTAGTTGGTAAAATAAAGCTATTTATTTAGGTACACAATGTTTAGTTAACCACTGTATCATAGAGTTACGTGAACCTCCTTCCAGCTCGAACTCTCCTTAATTGCCATTCTACTGACCCTGCTGCTGAATTGAAATAACTTTTGAAACCATCCCTAACTGCTAGAGCATCTGTTTTCGAATTTCCACCTATATTTCTTAAATCTTGCAGTCCTCTCATGTTGGAAATAGAAATATTCAAATCATTTTTTGTCCAGTGACACGTGTCATTTCTTAGAAAGTTGTGCAAGCAGCATGTAGCCATTACCACACTCACAATGTGTTCTTGAGACATAGACAACTTACGTTCGAAAATTCTAAATTTCCGTGCCAATATTCCAAATGTATTTTCCACAGTATTTCTAGCACGACTCAACCGATAGTTAAACACTTTTTTTTCTTCGTTTCTTTGTGCATCGTCGCGTGGGTATGGTCGCATTAAATTCGTGCATAATGGGAAAGCTTCATCACCAATTATGACGTGTGGTAATACGTCATTGCCCCCTGGTAGTATTTTTGGTCAAGGTATATTTAGTGTTCCATTCTGTAACCCTTTACCCAAATTAGAATTTCGCAAAATGCTAGCATCAGAGTTTTTACCAAAAGTCCCAATATCTACGACAATGAATTTATAATTTGCATCCACTAAGGCTAATAGCTCCGTACTAAAGTGTTTTTTATAACAAAAATAATTTGATCCACTGTGCGGTGGTGCCTGTATCAACACGTGTTTTCCATCAATAGCAGCAATCGCGTTAGGAAAATTCCATTTTTCACGAAAACCTTCTTCCGATTTTCTTCATACTTCTTCAGATGGTTTAGGCATTACTAGGGGCTGTAGAAACTGGGATATGGCTTCGCAGGTTGAGTAAACGATTCTTCGTACTGTGCGTTCACCTAGCCTAAAGGAAAATTAAATTGAACGAAAAGAGTTCCCAGTAGCCAAAAACCTGAAACAAAAGTAATGGCAACCGAAACAAGGTTAATATTATTCTAAATACTCAAATAGGTACCTATAAATAAATAGCTTAACATACGCGTATCCTTAGCTATAAAAACTGAACATTTTAAAATAATAAACCAAACAATAATAAATATTTTATGTTTATTAATATTAAACATAAAAAATTGGAAACTTAAAATGTCTGTAAACAGTTCAAAACAAATCAAAATATTTTAATCGTTTATAGAAAATGCTAATACAAACATTCAGTCAAAATTTAATGTATCTACATTCTACGGTCATTTATTTTAGTTACACCAAAAACCAAAATTGGTTTCGTATTGTAAAATTAGTACATTCATCACTCCGTTCAGAATATAAAACAAACACACGTCGTAAAATCAGCACATCGTTAATCGCCTCGATCATAATCTAAAAATATTGATTCATTGTAATGCATGCAAAGAGAGATGGACCAGAACTAGAGACAACCATAGGAAGGTTTTGAATCTGCGCAAAACCAAAAGCGGCCAAGCAGCATCAAAACTGAAGCCTCCCAAATACTATAAAGAGCTCACTTTCCTCACTCCGTATTTGAATGACGAGGAAGAGAGACTTTCAAACTTATCGCTACCTATTGGTGACGATAGTGACGGTGATGAAGAAGAGCTTGAAATATCACGTAATCTAAATAATTTAGATAGTGGTACAGTAACTGAATCAAGTGATACACAAGAGTCACAACCAACATCGTCCATGTTATCATCACAAAATGTTGGTAGGAAATCAAAGTTTGTAACAATACAACAACCAACTGCAGCTAACGTCCTTCAGGGATATTTATCAAGAAAAGAACAACTCAAGAGCATTCATAGTGATCCTATGGTTGAATTTTTTATAAATATGGCAAAAACAGTCAAGACTTTTCCTATTCGAGATCAAGTTCGCATTAAGGCGCAATTATTTCAAATGGTTAACAATGTAGAGATGCGACTCGCGTTAACTTTACCAACTCCTGTTTCCAACGTAACGATGCCTCCGACACCATAAAATTATTCAAGGTTTTGTACACCGTCTACTTCAAAACAAACTTCAAATAGAACAATGTATTTTTCACCTGCCATGAACGAAACTCTGCATGTTCATTGCCCATCACCTGTAACGATGTATCCTTCAACTGATTCAAATGTAGTTATGACTCCGTCACCTAATTCTAATGCATCGATGTCTCCTTTGACTAATTCAAGTGCCATTATGACTCCTTCACCTTCCACCTTCCACAAACGAATTTTCTTATACGCATGATCAAGATAATCAATATCTAAGTCAATTTTTAAAATTTCCTTATAATAATATAAATAATGTATCGGAATAACTTTGTTTTGTACCACATTGTAAAAAACTGAATCAACTAGAATAAAAAACTAATTGGCTTAAAAATGTAATCGTGTTGTTTTTCGCATTGCGTGTGAAACGATGTACCTACTTAATATTTAATACCTACCCAATAATTATATTTTTTAATATTTAAAACTAATTGTTTTTTATATATACCTTAAACACACAGCAAGTTGTTGTTCTGGTTCTATGGCCTCTTTGTATGTTGTATTCTGTCTTAATATATGAGGACTTAAGATGTCAAGAAGAATTGTGAATTTAGCATGAGATATACGAAAATACTGGAAGAATTTTACATCGTCGTTGAGCAAATCAGTAAACAGTATATGATATTCTCCAAATTGTGACCTTTTTTTGAATATCTCATGTATCCACATTTTATGTTTTCTCTTATTTCTTCTTCTTTCTTTTTCTTCTTCTTCAGCTAATAACGAAGCAATAATGACAAGTTCTTCATCACTTTCCATGTTGTCTATTAGGTACTAATAGGTCTATTTTACACACTGTAATGTTTCCGATCGTCCACTCGCAACGAAAATGCGAATGTTACTAAAAAAAATCCGACCGTCGCATCGGCAATCCGATCGCTACGTATACACTAGACGCACTACTACAAATTGATCCGTTTCATACGATCCGTCCGATGCGTACGATGCGTACCTATGGACGCGTACCTTTAGTGGATAACGAATACTTTGATTTAAAGACAAAAGGAGATGATGATATTAAGCGTTTCTGAAAGTGGACGGAACTAAACCAAGTCCTACGAAAAATGTTGCTGAGCGAACAGGAAATCTGTTTTCCGTGGATTCCGAAATCGCTTTAGCACATTGTGTATCAGCAGACTTTAAGGCGCAGAAAGGGATTGCATTGGAATTTCGGAAACAATTTGGGAAGGTCAATGAACTTCGTCGCCAAAAATGCCAAATCACAGAGATTGCAACTGTTAACCTAGATATTCGTCAGGTGTTCTACATAATCATTAAACAGTTCTTTTGGCAAAAGGCAAACTATGAAACTACAGTGAAACCTCCACTAACGGACACCTCCCAATATCGGACGTTTTTTGGGGAACGGGGACATCTTCACAACTTTTCAATAGGAAAACCTCCGAATAGCGGACTCTCCGAATAACAGACATTATTTTACTAGGGAATTTTTAAAATAATGGTAAATCCCTAATCATTATTTGAAAATAATACGTATTCACATTCTTATGCACCTCGTAATAATGTATAATCGTAATAATTACGATAACAAACTCGTTATGGGACGATACGATTACGATAAATTCGGTTATCGGTAAAGCGATTATGTGTTATGACAAAAGTATGTCAGTTAGTGACGGTTTTCAACGCGATGACTACGTTAAAACGAAAGCGGTTGTCGCTTCGGGAAAAAGTTGACATTTTAGATTACCGTAAAAATAACGGAAACGTAGGAATTCGTGCACTCGCAGAAAAGTTTCAAGTTGGAAAAACACATATCGCGGATATTGTGTCTAACACAGAAGAAATTTATAAAGCGTGTGTTGAAAATGGAAATGAAGAACGAAAATTAACGAAATTAAGAAAATGTGAAGGCAATGTGATTGATATAGATCTTTTGGTCTGGTTTAGCTAAACTCGAGAAAAAAATTTGCCAGTTTCCGGACCAACAATACAGGAAAAGGCTAAACAACTTGCTGAAGTTCACGGAGTAAACGACTTTAAAGCTTCAAACGTGTGGCTGGAAAAATTTCGTAAAAGGCATAACATTTCGTTTAAATCTATCTTTGGGGAAGCTTCAGCTGTTGATAGAATAGCTGTTGATGACTGGAAGAAAAAATTGCCAAATATAATCGATAAATATGAAAAGCGAGACATCTTCAATGCCGACGAGACTGGACTTTTTTTTAGAGTTCTACCCTATAAAACTATGGCATTTAAAAATGAAACGTGCAGTGGTGGAAAAGTTTCAAAAGAACGGTTGACTGTGCTATTGTGATGTAATATAATAGTTGAGTTTGAACGTCCTCTCGTCATAGGTAAGGCAAAACGACCGCGAGCTTTCAAAAAATTAGACGTAAATAAATTTCCCGTTGACTGGTGTTGGAATAAAAAGGCCTGGATGACGACACAGATTATGACAGACTGGCTCATGAAATTCGATAAACAAATGATAAAAAGTCAAAGAAAAGTACTACTTTTTGTCGACAATGCAGCTCCTCATCCCCATCTTAAACTGCAAAATGTCGAGCTAGTCTTTTTTCCCCCAAATATGACGTCTCACTGCCAACCTTTGGACCAGGGCATAATCCAACAATTTAAAAAGCTCTATCGTAAGCAACTGTTACAAAAAGCAGTTGCTGATTTGGATGCTGGAGAATCTAGCGCTATAAATGTTTTGGACGTTGTGTATTGGGTGGCTTCTGCTCAAGCCCAAATCAAGCCTGAAACTGTCAAAAAATGCTTCTTGCGATGTGGTTTCAGTCACCAAGTCGATGAACAATTAGGACAAACAATTGATGATACTGGAGGACAATCCGAAATAGATGAAGAACTTTTAGCTCTCATCACACTGATCGACAGCAGTGTTGAAGTAGAGACATATTTTGAATTAGACAAAATCATTTCCACTCACGACACCAATCTAACGGGCATCGATGATCCTGATGTGCCCGACGAGCCCGAAAATGAGGAAGAAGACGAGCCTGAAGAAGCAGAAACTTCAAAATATCAAATTACAAGTTTACAGGATGCTTTGTCTGCTGTAAAGAGCGTAAATCATTTTATTTCATCAATAGAGGTAAAGATCAATTCTATTTTTACTTCTGCTGTAACATTAGCGAATGATATTACTAATGAGATTGTACAGAGACGATGTAATTACAAACAAAAAAAGTTCACAGATTTTTTTTAACAAAAATAATTTAAAAATATGTACAACATGTATAAAAACATATTTTAAATAATAATATGTAATTATAATAATATTTAATTTGTAAAAATATAAAAATGTAATAATTTTCAATAAATAATAAATAATAACATTATACATAATATATGTATGTATGTACATACTTAGTTCATTATTATAGAAATAAATTTCAAAAATTTATCCCCTCTGAATAATGGACACCTCCGAATAACGGACAAAATGTTGGTGACCAAGAGTGTCCGCTATTCAGAGGTTTCACTGTATATTCAAAAGTCTTCAGAACCTCAGAAAAATATGTACCAAACATCAGGTTACACAACTTTCTTGTCCACGTCTAGGCTCCAGTCTAGATAGATTTAAGTGGGAGGTTGTACGAAATATGCTGAGGTACATATTTCGTGATTCTTCCGTGTATATCCAAGTATACACACGTGATGAATTATTGGATGAAAACAAATTACAGATTATCAAGGAGTTCCATGAAAATCCGCTGAGTGGTCACCAAGATGTAACACCCACCTACAATAAAATTGCACAACAGTACCAATGGCACAAACCCGGAAATACATAAAAAGATGTCTGGTATGTCAGATTAAGAAAACTCCGAACCACACTATCAAAGAACCTATGGTGATAACTACCACTGCTTCGAAACCTTTCGAAAAAGTGTTCATGGACATCGTAGGGCCGCTCAACAAATCTCATAATGGTAATTCGTACATTTTAAAACTGATCGATGATTTCTCAGAATTCGCATGGGCTTCTGCAATGAGAGATTACGAAGCAAACACCATCGCACAGCATTCTGTTACGCAATTTGTATGTCTACATGGACAACCATTCCCTTAATAAGGTTTTTAAAGAGGTTGCAAGCTTTTAAATATATCTAAAACATCAACTACCCCGTATCATCCACAGATTAACGGTAGTTTGGAGAGAAGACACCGAACTCTGGGTGAATATTTGAGAAATTACTCTGGAAAAAATCCGCAAAACTGGTATGTCTATGTTCCTTATGCAATGTATTGTCATAATTTTTCACAGTACCCACCTCTACGGGATTTCAACCGTATGAAGTTGTGTATGGATATTCTTTGAAAATTCCGAATTCATTAAGCTGTAAGCCAGAACCTCAGTATAACTACCAAGAATACCAATTTGAAATGAAACGACTTATGCAAGAAACACATCAGATGGTAACAGAACAACAAACTAAATCCAAACAAAAATCATAGGAGCGATACGACGAAACAACTGTACGAGTACCATTACAAATCAATGAAAGTGATAAGGTTATAGTGCAAGAAAAAGCAAATCAGGGAAAATTAGCACCTAAGTGGTTAGTACCATTCACAGTAATGGAAGCTAATACAAAACTCTCTGAATGTAACCATATTAAAAAAAAAAAAATAATATTAATGATTAACTGTCATGGAATGTCAGATTTTCAAGATGGAAATTTCCAAGTTACACCGTTGCAAAATTCATCTGGCCTATACTTTGAAGCTATGGATCCTCTTCGTGTTTCTTTTACGAATTGCGATGTTGTCACTTATGTAAATATGACTACTTATCACATGAAGTACAGTTTATTCCAGAATCTCTATAATTAGACAGGCGAAATTTGCATTCAACTAAAAAAAAGGGAAGATCTAATTTTAACAAACACTTGTTCAGAATTTATGAAATCCTCGATTTCATTCATGCAGGAGATTAAATCAAATTTCAAGTTTATACTACGAATTCTTGGATCAAACCGTAGAACCTCTGAACATTTAAATCGTTAGCCTCGTGGATAAATAAATGCTGTAGGAAGGTTAGCAAACGTATTTTTAGGAGTTTGTTGTGATCAAGATGCCGAGTTCTTTTACAAAAACATTGAAAATCTTACTTAATTATAAATAATATAATGTATGTAATGACCAAATACATTAATAATACATTTTTTATTTTATGTATAGATAGATTTCTTACACAATTATAAGACAATAAATTAAACACTGATTTTCTGTTATTATACTACTTTAACAGTAATTTATTGATATAATAATTTTTTAAATAACAAATTTTAATTTTTAATTTTCCAAGTTTTGTTAAGAAAAATGTTCAGTTGTATTGTTGTTGGTGATGATAATGAATATAGAAGCATCTAATATGTTATAATATAAACACTGATCAACTTATTAAGCAGTATTTTTCATCAACTGATTGAATATGTTGATCCCAAAACACTGGTAACGAAGTTTTACGAGAATATAATATAATATTCAATTTTTCAAATTCTCGTTTTTGAATATCTTTGATATTTGTATGAACTTTTACAATACTTGGATGTTGAATTCTAGGTAATTCTTACTCTTTTGACATATACTGTAAAAAAATAAAACATTAGTTACTTTATTTCATAATATTGCATACTATTAAGGCTGAATTAAATAGATTTACATGTGTAAAATGACAAATTTTGATTGTATATTCTACGTTTTGAAAAATTTTTTGAATGATGCCTCGTATTAATTAACCAGTCTAATTTGTTTAGACTACAACCAATACGTGGGATAGCTAATTTTTTAACATCGTGTATTACAATTAAACAAGAAATTTTTTAATGGCAGCAGTTAAACTATTATTAACTTTTTTGGTTTACTGTTGCTATTTTCATTGTAATTAAATAATAAATAAATTGATTTTTGTGTTGCAAATACGTTACTGTGCAAACATTTGGTCTTTGATCCATCAGTTCTCCAATTCTTCCCAAGATCCTCCTAAATCATAATTAATCAATAGATTAGCTAAAAATAAAAATTACTATTGATATTTTATGTTTAAAATAAATGTTTGTTCAGTATCTTAAAATCTATGGCGATGTTCGCATTCATACGCATATATTTTGCTATACAATATCCAAGAGAATATTCTACAGGCATATCAAATAGGGATATATTAACTTCTTCAATCTTATCTCCCGTCAACATCTGATTTGAATTCCATACATTTGAACTCTTGTGTTTTTTCAATAAGTTTTTCTACTGGAACATTATAGGAATGTAGATTATACTCTTGAAATTTTAGATGAGTTCGACAGTCCAGAATTATTCAATTATGACTCTCGTAACTTTATGGAAATTATTGCATTTTTAGGAAATATTGATATTTTGTCTAATCTAATAACTTTAGATATTGAAAATGCTACTTATCTTAAAATTCTGATATCTTAAATTATATTTAATAAATAATATAAATCATTAATTTAACACTATTCTTTGCCATGGTCTAATTATGATTTAAGAAATCTAATTAAAAAAAATAAAAAAAATACCTGCACATAAAAAGTATAAAAATTGAAATCAACACTATGATTATTTACATTTTCTAATTTACGAAAAAAAATATAAGCAATTATTTGTCAATAAATATATATATCTCCAAAGTATCAAAGCCGCAGTCAATGTAGTAAATGCAGCGAAGGCTTTACACGGGACCAGTTACACTCACCAACAAAAGAAAAATTATGATCAGCTATACCAGAATTTAATTTTAAGTTGCAATGTTTGTTTTGTAATGATGTCATAGATGACGAGTTTTTTAAAAAAGAGAAAAAAAATTAAAAAGCTTAGGGCTGTTCATGAAGTCCAGAGTTTAGAAATAAAGATTTCTACTTTAGACATTTCGAGTAAGAAGGGTGATTAGGGTAAAAAGATTGTTAGTCGTATTACTAATGTGTTAGAATTAGTAGCGGTTGAGGCTAAATACCATGGAGACTGTCATAAAAAGTTTTTTACTTAGCCCAAACAAGAAACAAAACGTGGTAGACCCACAAGTGAAGAACTGAATATTGCGATGAAAAAAATATTTAACATTTTGGAAAGTCATAATGAATGTCAATATGCAATTGAAGATTTGAAATTAAAATATAAATATGATGTTATTGTGTCGACTTCTAAAAAACAAAAAACTACTATTTGTTTTCGTGACACGGGCTATAAAATTTTAACTAATCAATGGTATACTGAAAAGAAAGTAACGAAAATGAAGAAAAGTTACGGATTGTAGAGACTGCAGCTAAATTAAGGGAAGAAATTAGGTCTCAAGTTTATGAGCTGGATACTTATCCTTCGTCAGACAATTTTTTATGTGATTTGCAAAATCAAATTCCTGAAGCTTTTAACTTATTTCTTAAAACGTTCATTAAAGAAAAAAATGAAAAAAAATTACATAAGAAACGTACCGCTACGGCTCATATTATAATAGCTGCAACTAGACCTAGGTCATTTTATTCTCCATTATTAATTGGAACCTCCATTTATTTATATAGAAAATTTGGGTCTAAGGATTTAATTTCAATGATGTCAAGTATGGGACTTTGTGTAACATACAATGTAGTAATGCTTTTTGAATCGTCAGTCCTAGTTAGTGCACAGCCAACTTTTATTTCTGGGGCATTTTGTCAGTATATTTTCGACAATGCGGATCATAATACTAATACATTAGATGGCTTAAATACATTTCATTCTTACATTCTTTCATGGGTGATATATGTTGTATTACACCAAAACAGTTTGTAAAATCAAGTGGTCCGATAAATCGATTAAAATCAATTATACCATCAAGTAAAGTAGGTACTATACATCAAATTGCATTTCAGACACTTGAGAAAGAAGGAAAAATGGGTTTTACGAAAATAATTCTAGAAGATTTATCAAGACTAGGAAATATTAATGATAATTATTCATTAACAGAAATCTGGGATTTAATGTGGATGTATGTAAACACTTAAACTTAATTAATATTCCTAATTGGAGTGATTTCATGGATAGAATAACACAAAACTTACCTTATAAAAAATCTTAAGTATTATTTTTACCATTTGTTAACCAATCACCTAGTAATTACTATACTATATATTCTGTTTTGGACTTTGCATCAAAAAATATTTCTGAGTTTAACCAAAAATCGTGTTTTGTTACATTCGATCAACCACTTTATATTAAAGCACGTGATATAGTAGCAAGTTGTAAACAAAATACAAACATTTCTAATATTACTGTTCGCTTAGGGGGCTTTCACTTACTTATGTCTTTTCTTGGATACATTGGTTTTTTAATGGCTAGAAGTAGGCTAAAAGATTTACTCAGCACAATTTATGCTCCCATTTCTGTTGATAAAATGTTAACAGGCCATGCATATTCGAGAAGTTTTAGGGGACATGTATTAGTTCAATTAGTACTGGGTAAACTTATTTTTAAAGAACTCAATTTAAATACGGAAGATTACAAGTGGACATTTTCCTTATGCTAAAGCTTCACATATTTATTTAAGAGATATGTACAAGTTAGAGTTAAAAATGGAAACGAAAAATTTAAAAAATTCACTAGTGAAGAATATTTTACCATTAAACGAACTGATAAGTTTTGGTCTAGTGTGTAGTCTGATATGACTATAGAACAGACACTTATGCGATTGATGAAAAGCTCAGGGGGGTTAACTCACGGACATGGCATAAGTGACAGTGTACTTATGAAATGGACCCTAAATATGAGTGCTGTCAATGAAGTATGTCAGAGTATTCCAAGGGCGGATACAAAGGGTGACAATAGCCCCCCCCCCTACGTTTCACAAAAAAAATATTAAATATTCCATTTTGTAATTGTGACTAAAATTTTTTTCATGCAAGATATTGAGAGAGGGTCGTAATTGTATTTACCATGAACATTTAATTATTTTTCCATTGAAAATTGTCAATTTTTAATTTTATTATAGTAGTGATCACGGCATCCGAGGCGCAACATTTTATCTACAAACGGTTATTTATGGGGTTTGAGGCGTTTTGACACAGTACACATACAAATTTATATAATATTACTTGCTATATTATTCTACGATTTTGCGATAACATCAGTCACCAAGTCGATCTATTTTTAAATTATTATGCCGTACTACAATGGTTTTACCACCTCGTTGCTTGCCGTTAGAGCATCCGGCGTCGTCGACCATCGTAACGTTCATAAATCATAACAAAATAATTTTGTTTTGATATGTATTACTATATATAACCAACTATCCGAATAACCCAGCTTCGCCCGTGTGCAGTTATTGCTTTCTCTAAATGAAATTCTTAAATCAGACGTTTATTATTTACCTTCTTTCTTTTTTCGGTCCCCTAGCAACATTCCTTAAATAAACGACGTGAATTTTCAAACGAAAATAATAGCACGTTGGTTGTACAGTTACAATTAGTTTTATAATAATTAATTACTGATCCCTGTGCGCTTCGCAGCACCAACACAAAAATGCAATAAAAATCATTTATTTTTTCCAAATTCTTTATTATTAATCCAACACATTTGAGTACACAATATTCTTTGTTTGTCCATTTGGGGCATACACAAATAAACAATTTGGAGTGCCAACTCTTGAACAGGCCACGTATAGTTGTCCGTGCGAAAAACACGGCTCATTCCAAATTCAAACTGCATACTTGGAGCGTTTGTCCTTGTTGCCGTCGGATTTTAATGGACTGTATAAGTTTTTTTTTATTAATCGTATATTAAGTTTACACCTTTTTATATAACTTAATAATTTATTTATTTTGCGGAGACGGACTCGATGACACGTATATGCACATGGGCACACGGTTCAACATACACTACAATAAGTAATAAAATAATTGAAGGTCTATCAAACCAATATCAGAGAGAATAAGATAATATAACGATACAGATAAAATTAATAATAATAATAATTACATCAATGATATATAATACACGCGTCAACAGTCTTTGTGCCTTATTGATGGACGTGGCGAATGATAGGCGCACCGGGAATTGCAATCGTTTGAATTCAAATGGCATGTCTGTTGGTATCAGAGGAATACGTGGGATGAGTACAAATTCCCCCTTCGCTTTGCCAGTCAGTATTGTGGCTTCGATTAAATTCGGCATCAATCTTTTTACAGCTAATCTTGTGCCGTTGCGCAGTTTTGGTGCATTCAAATTCCTTAGTAAAATAATTGATGAGCCGACCTTCAAATTCAAGAAATGCAGCGGTATACCGGGTGGTTCCAACGAATTCAAAAATTCAACTGGATAGTTGACCGCATCATCTTCATTCAATGCGCTATCATATAATATACTGCTCTATCCTCCTTAGGTTGTCCTCCCTTTCTTTGGAATTCATTATTTCACGCAGTCCTTTATTATAAAATGTGCTAGGTACCAGTGGTGTAGTACTGTCTACTGTTGAAAAGGAGTTCAATGTACTTGTTGACCCCATTGCTCGTCCTCCCTCATTTATTAATCCTCTGTAATGGGGCCTTTGGGTATCCCCCGGTGATAACCAGCGACTCATTTCACTGTGGAATGTCTTGCTTTAGTTGACCCACTTTTGGTTCTTTACCCTGCCCTAGATTGGCCCTGATTGCCCTAGAACTTTAATTCGAGTTTGTGCTTATTCCTGTTCGCCCCTACCTTCTAACTGTTATTGACTCTAGTTCCTAAGTGCCTTGGATCAAAAGTTATTATCTAAATATCAAACTGCTTGCATCAGCAACAACCGTTTTTCTATGTCCTTAATTACGTTTGATCTACTTTAAAAATCCTGGTGACCTACTTAGGCCCTATTAGACCTAAAGCTTTCGTTCAAACTCTTAATGAATCCTATGGACTCACTCTTCTTAAGGAAGTTTTCCCCTGGAGTCTAGGTTGACCCAATCCAAAGTTAGGAAATTTTGTAACCCTATTGTATGCTCGTGCCGACGTTGCTCCTTTGATCTTGCTGCCCTGAAAGTTAACTTTCCGACTATTCAACTTAGAGCTTTCGTTCATCTTCTGCCAGTCTCATGTCGCTGAGACGATTCCAACAACGTTGAAACCTAAGCTTTACGACTTTCCGTTGCCAATTTAGAATTTTTTGCTGATGTCTCCCTACACGTGACGAAGCTGCAACAGATGTTTCCTACGCACCTCGTCTCTTTGAGAGGTGATGTGAGGTAGCCCGCGCGCTCACCGGACTTGAGCATTTGTGATTTTTTCTTGTGAGGCTACCTGAAGGAAAAGGTTTTTAAACATCGGCCTCACACCTTGGAAGAACTCAAAGAGCGAATTTGGGAGGAAATCGGCGTTATACCAGTCGAAATGTGTCAAAATGCGGCCGAAAACTTCAGAAATCGCCTTAATCAATGTATCGCTGCTAGCGGTCATCATCTTTCTGATGTCATTTTTAAAACTTGATACATAAAACGGCATGATGTACTAAAAAAAATTAAATAAATATAATTTCTGTAAGTTGCGTAGTTTTTTTTTAATAGCCTTTCAAAACTGCATTGCCTGTTTAGCCCCACCCTGTATATAAACATAAAATTATTTAATATAGATAGGTGTTAAGTAGAAGAAATATTTAAATACCTAACTGAATTAAGCTGTTAATAGATAGGTAAGTACATTTGAATATATAAATTTATTAGTGCTAATAACTATAATTACAAGTGTCAATAATACAATTATGGTGTCAATAACTATGCTTAATTTCTTTCTTTTCAGTGGAATTTGTTTAATTTATTAAACATAGGTCTTACTATGCTTAATATAGTTATTGATATAGATAAGTTTCAATATTCTTAATCAGTAGTAAATTGATAGTAATTTTATATTCTGATTGGATGATTTAAACATTGATATTATGTAATAATTTCCTTAAAGTGCCAATAACTATACACTTTACCCTATATAGGTAATGTTTTTTCAGTCATACTATTCAATTGACGGCCTACTCGTATACAATGTTCGTTTTACCAATTAAAAAATTGAAAGATATTTTTTTGAACATTTATTTTTATTTATTTTTTTAAGAATACAATTTATACAACATTATACATATTAATATATAATATGATGATCATGCAGATCGCCGTACCTTGGTCACACCAGAGAAATATAGCAAACGAATAAATAATAACATAATCGGTTACGACACAGTGGAGACTTAGCTGCAGTGAATGGCTATTGAACAACGCTAGACTGGTTGACAACATATTGGCTGGTGACGCGATGGGGCGCATCCTTCAAACGGTTGAACGTCAAAATATTGAACGATAAAATCTTAAATATATAATTATATCAATATCTTGAACGTCAAAATATTGAACGATAAAATTTTGAATATAAAATTATATCAATATCTTAAATATTCAAAACCTTGAACATCAAAATCTTGTACACAATAATTGTTTCGTTCAATTGTTTGCAGTTCAGTGTTTTGAAGGCCTCCCTTTAATTCGTACGGTGCCGTTGGTTTAACTTTGTTGTCGACATCCGCGTCTGGTCCATCGCGTGGTTGAATTTTAAATGTTTGAATGTCAAAATATTGAACGATAAAATCTTGAATATTAAATTATATTAATATTTTGAACATTGAAAACCTTAAATGTTAAAACTTATATGTATTTTTCGTAGATTGAAGACGGTTATTATTAAAAGAAGCAATCAGCACCACGATATATAAACATGAAGAATTTAATACTGTATGCAACATAATTACGTTCATTGATTAATCTAAGCTTCACCGTGTAAGGATATAGAAGAACTATACGGGTATGTACAAAATTCAAAATGTATAATAATGATAATAATTTTTAAACTTTTTTTTTTAAGGAACAAGAATATATTTACGATATTAAACTCATATTTAAAGACTTGAGAGTAGTACTACGATTGACAACTATAGTGAACGTAACATAAATAATTTTAACACCACACATGATGTAAATGCAATGGCCGTTTTAAAGACAGGCTATGACTTTATATATAGCGCTGCAGAAGAGTTATTCAACGTGTATCACGCCGGACTCCTCACTTCTAAAAATAATCAATATTTTACTATATATAATTAGTACGTAATTAGTATGAATTTGTACGACCATTTTTGAAATTTGTATCAAACTCGTTCTACTAAAAAAATCCATTTTTGTATAATAGGGGGCTGGGGTAACGTTTTTCCAACCCCCCTGAACCACCTAATCGAAAAACATAATATACAAAATTTAAATATGCAAATAATTACAAATGGTCCAGTACTCGTCAGGACCGCAGACTTGTCTTCCCTTTTCACCCTGTGTCTTTGAGTCGTGGGGGGAGAGTCGACGGTTGCCCGTGTTGGCGGTTGATAAGGTGCAGAGTGCAGATCAGTCGCTTGTACCGACTTTGTACCAACGACCGTTGCGTACCGTGTCATACTCCCCCTCCAAGCCACCAAACGGGGAGTACTTGTACCAGTGTTGTGGCATCGTGGGGTATAGGTATACTTGCACTATTTCTTGCGGTTGCTTGAGGTAGACTTGCGTTCCTAGTTCCACATAGCTGTGAAGTGCAAAGAGACTAAAAAAATATGCGCATATTGCTCACAAGATGGTCATAGAACAGAAATATGTCCAAACAAAGACAAGGATCCCAAATGTGCCAATTGCGGGGAACCTTTCACTTCGAGACATCCGGGGTGCACTTATAAGGCATCCAGGATAAGGGCAATGGTCAGGAACACAAGATACTATATGACTCATCAAGAACCGAACAAATTAAGAAGCACACTACTAAAAATAGTGCAGATCAATATGGCAAGGACAGCAATAGCCAATGAGAACCTCCTCCTCTATGCACGGGATCAGAATGTAGATATAGCACTCATACAGGAACCGTATACTATATACGGTAGGTTGGTAGGCCTAGAAATCTCACCGTTCAGGATTATATTAACACCTGGTGTTAAGCAGAAAGGGGGGAATAATGTCTACATAGGGCAGCAATTGTAATCTTCAATCTAGCAGTAACAGTACTAGCAACGAATGATCTGACATGCGATAACTTCGCTGTAGCGAATGTTATTATGGAGGAAAACCAGGAAATTAAACCGATATCAGCATATTTCAAGTGCAGGGAACCAACGGCGAACCTAGCAGTTTAAACTACAAAAAATAATAAAAAGATGTGGGAGAAACATAATAATCAGTACAGGTATAAATGCTTTCTCTAAAAGATGGTTCAGCAAGACAACAGACAGAAGACGTCAAATTGTTGAAAGGTAAAGTACTTTAGAGAAGGATATTTGATGCACTCTCAAATTTTGCAAAGGAAACCCTTACTGCTAAAGAACAGACAGGCTAGCGAACAATTAATAAAGGAAAAAGAAAAAGAAAGGGAAAAGAAGAACGCACATCACAATCCCTGTTGCTTGGGAATCAGAATAGCAGCAACAGTATTATCCAACTGGATCGTAAAAGGCGACTAAAGGATAGTATTGCGCAGTCCCTAAATGAGGTATTGCGACCTTCACTAACAAGGCCAACCACTAGTCGGGTTGGGAAGCTAAAATAGTTGGAGAGGCATGCCTCGGGTTGACCAAATTATGTCAACTAAAAACCTAACTAATACTGCTGGAGAGGGGAGCCCCATCAGGTGGTCGTCTCTCGAGACTATCACCTGGTGCCCCTCAAGGTTGAGGAGCCTACCTCGGCTTTAACTTGGTGGCTGTGGGACCAGCGCTAAGATAGTAAAAAACTACCCAACCTTGGTAGGAGGAAAGATCCCTAAGGTGCGAGTCGACCCGACTCAGAAAGGTACGGGCCCTCGGGCCCGGGGGTGGTGGTCCCTATGACGACCCGGGTAAGACTAGTTCTGCCAGAATATCAGCAACTCGTAAGTAGCGCTCAGTGTTAATACACTGTCCGTTGTTGTAACGGCTTATGCCATAATACCATAGATGACCTGATATATGACCATAGATGAAGGAACCCTAAGACGCAAGTCGACCGGAATCGAAAAGACACGGGACAACCGGTGCTCGTATTCCATAGAAGACGTGCATGGTGGGTAAAAGCTCTATGTAAACTAGAGTATCTCTTGAATATCTAGAGACTAAGGTAAGGTATTCGTTTGAGGTGAAAGCTAAACACAAAACCTGGATTGACTTCTGTACCTAAATTTTATTATTTTTTCTTAATATTTTCGATATTCTGGAAATTATTTGTCATATTTTGAGTAATTTATAAGCTTTGATAAATTTATATAGAATTTTATAGTAAAATATAGTTCAATTTAAAAAAAAAAATATTTTTATTAACTTAAAACAAATATTTGTAATTTTTGTAAGTGATTTTTTAATGTTTTAAGGTCATCAACTTCCTAGCCCTAATTATAACGATAGCTTATTGATAAAGCTGACAAGATGGCTTATACATTCAATTTTTGAATTTTTCGACTTTATTTTTAAACTATAAATTATTATTATATTAAAATGTATGACAGGATCATATGATATAACTGATATTAGATTGAAAACTTATAAATTATATATAATAATATTTGCAGTATAGGAACTTACATATGTACCTTTTTTTATCATGTAAGAACTTATACATATACCTTATTCTATAGTGTAGGAAATAACATATGTATTTATTTTACCTGCCGAGTCTCGTGTAGGAACTTACATTCACTCGGTCGCACAACGATCACGGATATGACGGCTCTGTACCATTTAATAGCGCACCTAGCGGGAGTACTAAAACTGGTAGATTATCGCATACGCTAGAAAGCGCTACCACGGTGCGTCCGGGTGGCGGCACGGTGAACCGTATATACAGAATGTTTTATAATGTCACACCATTTTACTATGTTATACGCGGAAGTGCATTGTAACTACAATTTCTCGTATTCACGGCAGCAACATCGTCGACAACGCCGATCGCGGCGACCAATCAGTGAAATAGACTAGAGCTCCTTATTTCACGTGTTCACGTGAAATTAAGGTTCAATTTATACAACCCGTTGCTTAAAATTTCACGTGTATTTATAATTTTGTTCACGTGAATCCGTGAATTATTATATTCACGTGAATCCGTGAATTTTTTTAATCACGTGAACCCGTTAATTTATATAAACACGTTTGTCACCATTGGTCTTTGTATGTAGTGACTATGACGTGTGACCTAGGCTTAAGTCAAAGCCGCTTAACATTAAGTATAACTGTTTAGGTACCTACGCTCAGTAAATAATATTAATAATTAATGTTTTATATAATAACGTTTATAATTTAATGTTTTTTAATAAATATATAAATATTATAAATACATGAAACAAATTTAACCAAATAGATAATGTAATAATAAATAATGTATAAGTAAACATTAGTAAATATTATAATAAATAGATAAACAAAATAATGAACAAAAAACACATCTCGTTAATAATTTTAAATAATTGTTTTATAATTTAATAATGAATTACATCCAGTGATGCTCATTTAAACTCAAAAATATATTTAGTGCAATAATTCTCGATTTTGGTATAAAAATATCAGCATGTTTACATTTTTAGTCAGTAAACATGTCCTTTTCGAAGTAACTATGTTTCCAGCAGTAGAAAAACATCTCTCGGAGCTTACTGACGTGGCAGGAATAGCCAAATATTGCTTCGCTAATTCTGCAAGAGCTGGATATTTATTCTCTCTAAATTTCCACCATTCAAATGCATTTAGATCGAATCTCAATTGAGGTTCAGCTATATGATTTTGAAATTGAATACTTATGTCATTACTGTCTGTAATTATATTTCCATACAAAAATTCGAGATCGCTCCTTTGAACTGGTGGTTCTTGTTCCAAATTATTGTTTTGGGTTCTAAATCTTTCAAGTAAATTCTTTACAACCGTTCGAATTTTTTCTCTTGCACCAATCGGTTCAAATTCTAAATCTTTATACCGAGGATCTAGAAAAGACGCGATTTGTTTGACAGAAACAGAACTTATTTCATTCCAGCCAAGTTTAAATCGTTCTTTAATTTCATGTATTATTGTGCATTTAAAATATGTGACATTTTGATCATCATTTTCTTTTTCTTTTAAATGATTTTCCATTAATTGTGCGAGTAATGGTCTAACCATCGACGCTGGTGAATGATTCTCAGAACAATAAATTTGTCACAGTAAAAAGTGGCTTCAGAAGACTTACGAGAATTTCTATTTTTAACCATTGTGATTCTGTTATTTCTAATTTTTGAGCAATATACAAAGACGTAATGGTTCTGTCTGTTAATACATTTAAAATTGAGGTTCTATTTTGTAAAAAACGGTCTAACATTAAGTATATTGAGTTCCATCGTGTCTTACAATATTGAACCAGTGACTGATGAGGAATTCCTAGCTGTTCTTGTTTTTTAAATAATGACTGTTTAGCTACATTTGAGTGTTTAAAATGCCCAACTAAGGAACTGCATTGTTTTATTAGTTCTGAAAATGTTTCATCTTTTAGTGCAGTACTAATGGCTAATTGTAGACTGTGAGCTGCGCATGTCACATCCATGTTTTCATTGTCTATAGTAAGAGGTAGTAATTTGACAGCATTTATCACATTTTTTGCATTATCTGTGATGATAGTTGAAACTTTACCATTAATTTCCCAGTCATCTAATATACGTATTAATTTTTCTGCTAGATTTACAGCTGTATGTCGTTCTTCCATCTCTTGTGTGGCTAAGGTAAATGATTTTGGTAACCATTCATTATTTATTATGTGAGTAGTTAATGATATATATATATATAAGTTTTGTGCCATTGAAGACCAACCATCAGTAGTACAAACTAAACTTTTCACATTTCTTAATTCATTTTTTATTTTATTCTCAACTTTTGATTTCAACGAATGTAGCCTTTTTTTCATTGCTTCATCTTTGCATATTTTATAATTAGGCTCTACAACAGCCATGAATTGACAAAACCCAGGACTCGAGCAAAACTATGTAGGTAACTGATTCATTGCAATCAATGAAGCCAGTGCCTGGTGATTTTTTTCGGTTCTTTCAGAATTACATTCTCGATTAACACTTGACCCACATTTTTTAGGAATACAACGACGTTTTCTAGATATAGATTTTTCGATATTTTCAGAATTTGAAGAAGATGATGTAGTATTGTTAATTATAATTGTATCATCATCTTTATTGGTAAAAGTTGTATCACTCAATGTAGAATCTACTTCTAAATCATTAGATACACGTTTGAACCCCAATTTAGACCTACAAAATGTATTTATTTATATTATAAAATAATATTTTAATATTAATTGATTATGGAAATTTGACTCAATTAGAATATTATACTAATGTACACTAGGGATGTCTTTATTTTTTGATGCAGTACCCTTCCATTTTTTTGGTACTATTAAATCTTTCGTAAAAGTGTATGGGTGACCGCACACTAGTAAAGCAAAACTGCTTAAAGCAGACTGAGGCAGCTTTATTATGACTAATTAAAAATAGAATACACGTATTTCAGTGAATACGTTCACACTGATAAGTCATAGTCAAAACAAAACATTTTTGCTCTTCAGTCAACTTTAGTCATGACGAATCGTGTTTTATCCAAATAGAACATGTTCTAATCTATTATTCAAAACAAAATAATTTTCATCAGTCCAAACTGTTTGGATACCAGCAATCGTCGAAAAAGTACATATAACGTAGTACCTATGTCACTGGATAATAACATACATTTATATTTTTTAGTCAAATTTATAATTTTTTTTTGTCGTTTATAGTTATAATTATCGTTATAATTATCTATAAACCTAGAGGTAATTATACATTTATATATTTACTTATTTTTAGAATTTTTCTTTTTAGTTGTTGATATGTGTGTATTATTTAAGTATTATTTTTGATATTCCAGAGTTTATATTGTATTATAAACAAATTAATGTTTTATTAAACTATGTAATATATATTATTTATATTCATTTTTAATTAATTATTTTTTTTTTATATTATTATGTAAATAGAGTAGGTATTAACCTTTTTATATATATAAAAAAAAAAAAACATTTATTTTTTGTTTTATTATGAATGTTAGATTGTTTTAATTTTATATTGATAATGTCTCAAATTTTATTCAGATATTTGAGATACAATGGCTTCTGACAATTTTGATTTAGAAAAACTAATAATACTTGTTCAACAAAGGCCATCAATTTATAATTATAAAGACAAACAGCATAGCAATAGAGATGTTCAAGAAAAATTGTGGAATGAAATCTCTAATATAATGAAAGCACCAGGTATACTGTTTATTTAGAGTTAATAATAATAAATAATCTAATTTATATTTTATAAAAAAAAAAAAAAGTACAAACATTATAATTATGAACAGAAGTATCAGATATTCTTAAAATACAAGGTTTTTAAATTTATTCAACATAAATCACTATATTAGTAATAATATAATAACAAAATAGGTAGGTACTTAAAATAGTTAATTTGATCAATTCCTTATTATTTATACTATGTATTTATTTTGCCAAGATACCGAACCTTCATTTGAATTAAAATATTCCGTAAATTTATTTCGAAGTGATATTGCTGCTGTAGAAGATCTATTACAATATGTAATTCTACTGATATCTTGTTCAATTAATTCATTCGGTTCTTGGGAATTTATAAATTCTTGAATTTCAATAGAATGTTGCTCTCTTGTTAAAATTAAGTTATGTAATACACAAATAGCTTTTACGATTTGGGTAGCTTTTTCTGGGCCAACTACAATTTTGTTTTCCAACACTTTAAATTTTTTAACCATAATTCCGAACGCGCATTCTACTATTCGTCTTGCCCGCGATTGCCGATAGTTAAAAATTCGTTTTTCGTTTGTTAAGTTTCTACGCGGAAAAGGTCTCATCAGAAATGGTGATAAAGGGTATGCTTCATTCCCAACGAAAACAAAAGGATATTCTTCATTGATGTCACTATGAATTTTTCTTGGTGGTGGCAAATTTAATTCATTTCGTAGTAACATTTTACCAAAATTAGATTCTTTAAATATTCCGCTGTAATTAGACCGTCCGTAATCCCCAACATCGATAGTTATAAATTTTGCATGAGCATCGACCACGGCTTGAAGCACAATTGAGTGAAACCCTTTATAATTAAAATAATCGGAACCAGCACATGGTGGACATTGAATAGCTATGTGCTTACCATCAATCGCTCCTGTGCAATTAGGAAAATTCCAAATTTTATAGAATTCTTTTGAAATTTTAATCCAGTCTTCTTCTTTAGGCGTTGGCAAATAAACGGGTGATAATAATTTCCATATAGCAGTACATACTTCATTAATTATCAATCCTATTGTCGTAGCACCTAGGCGAAATTGATAATGAAGACGTTGAAATCGCTCTCCCGTTGCCAAATAACTAAAAACATTGTTTTTAAATAAAACAAAATATAAATGCAATAAAATATGTCGTAAATTATTGTAAATACAAAAAGTTTTGCGATCACTACAAATTAAAAGTTGTTGCATTTTGTATGTTTTTTGGAGTGGTGGAGGCTATTAGATTTATTACTAAAAATTAATTACACAACACTATAGAAAAACAATTTTATATTGTATATTTATTTTTAGAGTTTTCACTAACTTTTTATTGTAATTGGTATAAAATTTGCAAATTACAACTAGTGAATGCAAGGCAAAATGGACCACGCTTCGAAATTCATTTTCAAGACAACTGCGTGAACAAAAAAAAATGCCATCTGGGTCTGGGGCATCCTCAAAAAAAAGAAAATGGTATTTGTTTGATAATATGTTGTTTCTCTCTGATTATATGTTGCAACACAAAAAAATGGAAAGCAATTTGAGTAGTCCCTATATAGATCAATTTGAAAATGATAGTTTCGTGGATGAACCTGTAGTGCCAGATCCTGAAGAAAATCAAGAAATAGCTGAACCAGAAGTGCTTTCACAAACAATAGATACTGAAGATGTAGAAAATGAAAAATCAAGTAATGAACCAATATTTAAAAAACCAAGAATAAACAGAAAAATGTTACCCAGTGAAAGAGTGGTGGAACCGATGTTAGAATTTATAAAGACAAGAACTCAATCAAAAAAAAATAATGAAGATACACCTGAACTTTTTTTTTTTAAAAGTATTATTCCAGATTATTTAAAATTGAATGATAAAAATCAACGTCAATTCAAAAAAATTGTATTAAATACCATTGATCAACTCCTCGACAGCCAAGAAGATAATACACAGTATTCAAATGAAATGCCACGATACAATAATGCACCACATACTAATATTATACCTCACTTATCGCCAGATCAACAGTTTAATGCAAATAATCAACCTCAGCAATTTAATGCAATTCAGTACATTGCTAGTTCTCCAGACTTCTCCTCGTCCGATAGTTCAAGCTCTTATTTACATTAATATAGTACATTTATCATTATAATAAATTATCATTTATTTTTATTTTTTAAAACTAAAGTAACTATATTAAGTGTTAACTCATTTTATTATAATGATAAATTATAACAATAAAAAATAAATACATATTAAGTACAGTAAAAACAAGAATATCTAATTATTTAGAATTGACTATAAGCTTACCTCAAAGTCACCAATAATTTTTCTTCTGGAGTGATACTTTTTCTGAAATTAGTATCAGGTTTTCGAATTTCATCGTTAAGTATTTCTAAAATATAATCAAAAGTGTCGGTACTCATTCGTGTAAAATTTTTAAATTTACATTCGTCATTTCGAAGTTCACGAATGAAACTTTTAATTGTATTATTTTCAGTTCGTTTTAAGTTCAAAGGACGAACCCAAAGTTTTTTTTTATTTTCTTCCTGTTCAATTTCTTTTAAAAGAAACCATAAAATAGGAATAGCAACGTTCTCCTCGTCGGACGACATTTTGATGACTGGTTTTGCTTTGATTTGACTAACTATGTTTTATCTAGTGTGCGATCATAATGCTTTATTATGGCTAAAAGCAAAATGCCTAAATATGACTTAAATTCTTTCAGTCAATTTCACTTTACTAGTGTGCGGTCACCCTATAGAACATTTGCGTCCCGATAATATTTAACAACTACACTAATTGCGTCCAATGTAAATACATTATTTAAAACCCGAGACACAATTAATATGTTACAAACTCACAAATCGTAATTTTTATATCGGGGACGCGATTCGTATACAGCCCTTAAAAATGTAAGGAATACCTAAAAATATATTTGTACCTTTTTATTTAAACATTCATAAAAGAAAAAAGTAAGGCATGCGCAACCCGATAGTAAATAACCTAAAAAATAATTTTTATTTTTCGCAAAAAACAAATTTATTGAATTGAGTTAATAAATTTCTAACTCTCGACAACATTAAATAAACGTTTTATTTAAGAAAATTAACAATTATTTTATTCGAATAAATAAATAAATAAATAAAAATATAATTTATTAATTACCTCTTTCTTACAGGCTCATCTGGTGGTTCAATACCATGAACATTTTGTAAATGTCTTATTAAAGACCCTGTAGTGCCGCCTACACAAGAATATTCATTATTGCTCTCACCGTCACATAAATCGCAAAAGGCGCGATCACCTTCACGTTTGGCAAAATCCCATACCCAACTTTTTCTTTTCACCATTTTGTCAAGAAAACTTTTATTTTTGATGAATGCGATCACTTAATGGTTGCATTCAAACTAAACGCATCGGATACTCGTATACTACATTAATATCTTATTATCAACGACGATAGAGTTCTATTTTCGCAACCGGACACCGTTAATTATTACGTCCACAAAAAAATTTCCCAACACAATACTACTTATCTAACAACCAGATAAGATAAACACGCAACGGGCCTAGTGGTGAAATTTAACAATACATTTAATATAGTTGATATTGGGCATATTTATCATTCAGTTTTCACGTGATTATACTAATTCACGTATTCACGTGAATATGATTCAAATACGTCTTCACGTGATTAAGCTTTCATTGATTCACGTGTATTAACTTTACGTGATTTAATTGATTTCAATCACGTGATCACGGTATCCGTGAACACGTACATTCATATTCACGTACAAAAACGAGACCCCTAAAATAGACCCGTCCAGGGGAGTCTGGACGTCGCTCGGCAATTTATTTGGTACAGAGTATAGTAATATAGGTAGTGCATGTTTGCATAAATATGAATAGTAATTTAAATAGGAGTTGATTTGGCAAAAGTTATGATTAAAGTAATACTTCTACTTGAAAATGCTGGTGTTCAAGTTTTTGGTATAACTAGTGATGGGACATCCACAAATCGGGCAGTGTGAAAAATATTAAGTGTACTTTTGATACTAGTAGAAAAGTATTAATTTTTTCTGATGTCCTTCATCATCTAATTTAAGCCTTCAGAAATAGATTATACTCAAAAAAATTTTATAAGTAAGATTTAATAAACGTGTATTATGTATGGATATGTATAATATTATATTATATACAATAACTTTAAATTATACACCTTCTATATTTAGGTCAATTCTCGAGATGGCTAGTGTTAAATGGACAATTTATGTAAATTTATTCATGCATGATAAATTCATGAAATTACTTTCAAAATATGTACTAAACTTACAAAAAACATTTTAATTTAGATAATTTTACCAAGACAAAGGTCAAATATGATGTCCAGGTTAATATTCCCTATACATAATATAATTTTAGTAGTACATTGCAGTATTATAATCAGATTTTTAGTTAATCAATGACAGACTGAATTTTATTTTATAATTGCAAAAATTATTCTGGTTTTACTGAATGTGAAGACACTATAAAGTTAACTTTTAAAATGAATAACCTTTTTGATGCTCTGAACCGTTAATTTCCTGAAAATGCGTTAAGATTTATTAATTATTCGATTAATCTATCGACCATGATTGACCACTTTGTATCATTAGTCGATAAAAATATGTTAATATTTAATAAAAATTAGGTATTCAGTTTTAAAATATACAATACTAAATATCTACCTACTTGTAGTTTAAAGTGTCATATAATCATGCAATAAACATGGTAATCGTTTTATTTTTATAAAACAATATATCCACCACCTATTCATTCGAGAAACTAAATTATAATTGGTACTGCACACTTAAAGTAAATTTTAAAGTTTAATATATTACTATTTTATTATATACTATTATAACGTTCGTTACATTCTATATAAATACCTATAGACATTAAACATACTATATGATTTATTAACACAAAATATACACACTCGATACATTTTCACGTCCAAATTATTATTTAATATATTAAAATGACACACGACGGCAGTTTGCCACTGACCATCAACGCGAGCGAACCAAGCAGTACAATAATTAACAGTCATCTACTAAAAACTGTAATGTATATTTTAAATATATATTTATTAGGTATATAAACTAAACGTGTCTTATTATTGATAAACACCTCATAATAGTGCTCTAACCCCCAGCTACGGAAAACTTATCCATAAAGAACAGAAAGACCTTTTCTGAATAACTAAGAGCTCGTTCACACGATTCGATATTTTCACCTTATCGGATATTTTCTCGATTCGGTGTCTCGGTTGGATTGTTCAGACGGTACGGTAATTTAACAGTACACTGTACTCAACCCTATACCGTACTAGGTTTTCAATTGCATTCGTATCGTATGTGCATTAAGACACGTGAAGATGGACTGGAATACATTTATAGTAATATACTGGTATCGCAAGTATAGTCAACTGCAACGGATTTCAAATCGATGATTCTGGGTACATTCTATTGTTAGGCAAAGGAATATTTTGGGCTCTTTTAATACGCTAATGTGTCAATTACGACAGGATGAATCAAAATTTTTTAATTATTTTCGAATGGCAATACCTACTTTTGATGACCTATTGAGAAGAGTATAAATTAGTTTGACAAGGCAAGACACAACTATGAGAGCAAGCATTAGTCCAGAAGAAAAATTAGCCATCTCTTTAAGGTAAGTTATATAGTTTTATTTTTGTACTTATTCATATTTTAATGAAAATAATAACTTTTAACAAAATATAATAATTAATATATTTAGCACTAAATTATATCAGCAAAGTCGTATTCCTCGGACTCTTGGCTTGTAGTTGATATTACTGAAACTGGTGCTGAAATCACACATTCTGGGCTAGCTGTTGGTTGGTGTACGGTTATGTTCTGGAAATGTGGTAGACGTTGTCGAGGCAATTGGGTGTAATATTCATAATTTGGCCACGGATAATTATGTTGCATAGGAGTTGGTGTATGTAAATTGTGTTGGTCATTGTATGCATATAGCGAGGTTTTCTTTTTAATATTTTGTAACAACGATATGACGCCCGCTTGGAATTCTTAAGTTTGATCCTCATTAAGTGATGACATGCTAGGCAGAAGGTCTTTGAAAAATGACAAATGACAGTTTTCTTCATTCCTTGGTGTCTGTATTTGGTGATCGGTAAATTTTAACATTTTTGCATCCAATTCACGCGACGGATCTGACTTGCGCTTCTTTTGTGTACCAGAAATACTAGGTTGGTTAGCTGGTGATTCATTAAAAAGGTTTTTTTTCCTCTCGTCAGTTTGGTGTGATCCTTCGTTTTGCTCAATCGGACCATCCTCAGCGCTTTCTTGGGCAGTTGTTGAGTCCATTATTTTTTTTAAAAAACACATTTGATTATGGTACAAATACAATCTTGATGGCTTGGCAGAAGATCCAGATCTTTTTTCATCTTTTTGTTTTTTCATCGATTTTCATTTCTTATTTGGGTCCATTTTTTCAAAACGATTTTACCTGGTTTTAATGATTTAAATGATAATTAAATTTGTATACAAATATAATTATTTATTTTTAATTTTTTCCTCTTAGGTATTTAGCGTCTGGGTGTTCATTTAAAGATCTTCATTATTCCTATCGAATCGGTATTTTAACAATAAGCTACATTGTAAGAGAAGTAACAACAAATATATGGGCCAATCTACATAACGAATTTATGCAATTACCAACTACATCTACGGCCTGGGAACAAATATCGAATGGTTTTCAATCAAAGGCCAATTTTCCACACTGTATTGGTTAGGGTGGCCCTTAGTCAGAGATGAAAAAAAAAAAATTTAATATTTTAAATTTCTCACCCCCTCATTTTGTTCATTACTATAAAAAAATAATTTTTGTTAAATTTGATCATGATTGTTCACCCCCTTCGCGTGCCCCAAGGGGGCTAAAAAATGCAAAATAGGGGTTTTTTGTGGTTTTTTGAGTTTTATCAAATAAATATTGCATTTATCGATAAAATTTATAGAACTTAAATTATAAATATTTATATTTTTAATAATAAACATATTTATACAATTTCTTATGAATTTATTATTTTCCAAGAAAAATTATAAAATATAAAATTTTTAATTTATTTAAAAAATTGATTTTTATAAGGTTATTTACATATTTTATTAGAATAACGGTTGTTGATATTTATGATTATTTAATAGTTATTGGATAAAGTGCTTTTTTTACAATCTGGAAATTGCTGACGATACTCGTTGACTACTTGCAGTAAATATTGCTTCTGATCTTCGTTTTTGGTTAATAGCTTGTTACAATCTTCAATCAACTTAACTCCTCTCTCCGCAACATAATTTACGACATTTATATTATTTATCAATTCTTTACTTTTTTTGTACTGGTCATTTTCATTCCACAATTTTGGATCTAAATCTAAAAAGTCCATCGGTATACCAAATCTATTAAAAAAATTACTAGATTGGATAGATATGAAATCATTGATATCTTTATTAGCATAATCGTATATTTCATTTGGTTTTAAAATTATTCGTTTGTTGGCTTCTGATTCGATATCACGAGACTGCATTGCTTTAACCATTTTTATTTTGGTTTGTGATGAAACTTTGTCATCAAAAAATGCTAATGAAGTCGCTTCTGGAGTTAAGTACCATAAATGACCACACATTTTTTTTAACGCCGACTTAGAAATTTGTTCATCAATGGCCTCATACAATATAATATCTTTAATAAATTGCAAGTCCATGTTTGGAGCTAGAGCGGCAGCTCTAGCACAAAACCATTGTTTTATATATATACGAACTATAAAAATACATAAGTCACGTAAAGCATTATTTTCTTTTAAAGTTAATTTAAATTCGTTGCGAAATAAAAATATTTTTATAGAATAAATAGCTTTTGACATCCATCGAGCGTGATGTATTGGCCCAGGAACTTTGAAAAATATACCATTTGGAGGTGTTTGACCAAGAAATATAATAGTTAACTCTAGCAGCTCCTTATAGTCATCTCGGGGTTGATATTGTTTTAATTGATTTATACAGAATAATAAAATTTCTTCCTTTAAATTTTGTAATGATTGAAAGACAAAAGTATCTTCCAATCCAATATGAAAATTGTTAACATTAATGTTAGGCCAACATTTTTGAAAACGTTTAAAAATTGGTACATCTGGGGCAGATGCAATATCAATCTTTATTTCAAAAGCACTTCTTAATACAACTTCAAGTATATGGTGTCTGCACGGTAAATAAAGAATTTCACGTTCTAACTTTTGTTCAAGTAATATACAAGCACCTTTTAGTCGACCAGTATTAGATGCAGTTGTATCACAACATACGGCTTGTACGTTATCGGTTAAACCCCAATTTTCAAGAGCCTGATACACTGCTGTTGCTTGATTTTCCCCCGTGCCAGATATTAGTTCTGGTACACCAAGCAGCTGCTCTATGCCTTTATATAATATAATTATTGGTAGGCGGTCAACCAATTTTTTTTCGGATAATGAGGGAAGAAGTTTACCATCCCAATGAACAACACATGGACCTATTTGAGATGGGTTGAAATTAACTCGAAGTGCCTCTATTCTATTTTTACGAAAACGTTGTCGAATAGAATTTACTGATGTCCGATTTATTATTAGTTCATTTATATTAATACCGAATGATTCCGCAGTTGCAAGTAATATATGAACCGCATCTCGATCACTTATCTTACACCTATCGAGTGCTGCAGCCATTTTATCAGTTATAAAATTAATTTTACCTCTTAATTGAAATAAATTTGGTTGTTCTATAACCTCTTCCTCTGATATTGTGTTAAAATTGTGTTCTTCTATTTCATCAGAATCACTACTTGCAGATGAAAAAACAAGAGTCTCACTATTAACAACTCGTTCTGAAATAATAACAAAAAATTATTTATATTTATAATATTATAAATATTAAAACTATAAATATATATAAAATATACAAATAATCTAGATACCTGAAATTTCCATGTCTTCATATACTCTTTTTTTTCTTTCCAACTTATTTTTCAAATATTTTTCAATACATTCTTCAAGTTTTTGGTTTTTTCTATCTATTCCCAACAAACAACCGGGTTTTCCTTTAGTCCTTTGAGCAATTAAAAATTGTTTATCACTTTCTATTTTCATTATGTCCAAGGCACGTGCATGAGCGATATCAAAAATATTATTCAACTTATTAACGAAAATTTCTTCATTTTTTCGATCTTTGGCTGATTTTCTAGTCGAATGTTTTTGTAAATTTCTCCACTCATTATATAACGACTCAACTTTTTTCAACAAGTGATATTCTTCTCTAACGGGAATACGTGCTTTTTCCCAAAATATAATGACTTCGCGAATCACTAATTTAGCACTGTCGCGTAAATTTAAATTTACTTTACGCATGTTAAAAAAGAGAACACTTAACACCTGTTTTATTGAAGGTAACTTACTACCTATAATTTGATTCGAAATATGTCCAACTAAAAATATCTTATTGGAATCACGAAGATTTATTTTTGATGACGACGCCATAATAATAAATTTAAAAAAATAAGTATCTAAACGAATGGTATGTGTAAACTTTGAGTAATAATTTCTTATGCAAAAAATTAAAATTGTACCACCAAATCGGTTATTATTGCTCCGTAGATCTTTTAAGGTTCTGTCCAAAGCTTCCAAAGATTTTTTATGTGCCATCGTGCATTCATCCCAAACAATTAATTTACATTGCTGCAAAACCTTTGCCATTGCAGAGTTCTTCGAAACGTTGCAGGTTGGAATTTCATTGCTTTGCATATTTAATGGCAATTTTAGTGCTGAATGGGCTGTTCGACCACCTTCAAGCAAAGTTGCTGCGATTCCCGACGAAGCGAGTGCAAGTGCAATTTTATTTTGTGAGCGAATTGTTGCTAATATTAATGAAATCAAAAAAGTTTTTCCTGTACCACCAGGTGCATCTAAGAAGTAAATCCCTCCAGTTTCATCATTTGTTAATTTCATAAGAGTTTCAAACACATACTTCTAACTTTTTTTTTTAAATTTGATATGACTTGAAGTCAAATCCTTTTAAGCCGTACGAATTGTTTTATTTATTTAAAAATAATAAAATAAATAAAGCGTAACCATAGCAATAAAGCTCAAATTGACTACGTTTTAGTTACAAATCATTTGTATTAGAAAAAGAAAAGGGCTATTTTTAGGGTTTTTCCAGCAATAATTCTAATTTTTCTCGCCGTAAAATCCATCCTTGAACTTCAACGAACATTTGAAAAAAAGATTTGGCCAAATTGGTCCAGGCGTTGTTGAGTTATGCGCTCACCAACACATTTTGCGATTCATTTTTATATTATAGAATTAAGTACGTGTCTATAAAGTTTAAGGAAATAGTCAATAGTTTTAAAAAATCAAGGAAAATTTTTATTTTTTCTGGAGTTTGTGGGATAAATAGATGCTTAGGCAATATTTTTTCGATTTCTTTTAGCTGGTTTATTATTGTTTTTGGATTAATTATTGAAGGATGGAGTTATCCATTTTGGCCCCAAACTATTGATTCAATTAGTTCTTCAGTCTCCTGATTAAATTCGGTCAATATTATATTAAAAAATATTAAATGCTGTGTTAATATCTGCGAAATGTCTATCGTTTGTATATTACGTATGCTTAGGGTGGCCCTTATTTTTGAACTCGCGAATTTTTAATTTCTCACCCCCTCATTTTGTTCATAACTATAAAAAAGTAATTTTTGTTAAATTTGATCACATATTAGTTGTTCTAACGTTGTTTTTAATTTAATAGTATTTTCATTAATTGTTGTAGTTACGTTGTTAAAATTACTTAATGTTGATTGGACTATTCTTGTTTAGATATTAATTAAGTCTAATGTCATTTTATTTTGTCCTGTGTGAGCTTTTATTTTTTCATCGATTTCGGCTAAATCATCTTCATTCAATATCCCAAAGGCCCATTTTTCAAAAGTACCTACTATATTTATTAAACCTCTTTTGGCTATTTTATGTGTTTTAAGAGTATTATAAATAATGTTAAATCTTTTATTTAATTGTGCAACTGTGTTGTTTATCAGACCGCTAAACTGTTGACAAATTTCCGAGACGTTTTCAATAGATTTTGCTTTACAAAATGTCATGGTTTTATTATTTATTTCAATTAAATCATTATATTTAATTTCATAGTTTGTGATGTTTATGGAGGTGATTAACTTAAATCTATCCGTGGTTAACTTAATTTTTGAAATATACTCATAGTAAATTCCTGAAATTTCTATTTTAAGGTCAGCGTATTTATTATTCCCTGTTTCTGCAATTTCAAGTATTATTGAAATAAAGATCATTCTCACAAAGTTGGAACACATATTTAATTTATATAATTACGTTATTTGTATGAAATCGTTTATTTTGTTTAATTCTAGGTAGTATAATATTTTTGAAACGTCTGATATATAATCGAAAACCGTGCTTAATGTGTAACTGTATTTTATGTGAAGATTAGCTTGTAATATTATCGTATGAATGTACGATGTTTTAATACTCACTGATTCTTCTTGTATTGAGATAGCAATAAAACGTTATATAAACTTAAGAATGAATTAAATTAAAAATATAATTTTAATAATTTTAAAATAAAGATATTCACGGACTAACAATTTAAGAACCAGTGCTTGAGTGACGGTTGTCGTGAGACTAATCTGTGCACAATATTACATACGAATTTGTATTTAATTTTTTTATTATAGCATATGGTCCATCATATCTATCGGAAAATTTATGTTTGCGTACTGGTACTTTTACTAAAACCTGTTCGCCTACTTTAAAATCTATGTTTGATTTATTTTTATCTTTATTAATTTTTTGATTCTCAAAAGCTTTTTTAGTATCTCTGGTATTGTGTCGTGAATTTTCTGTAATTTATTTAGTTCTTCGATAATTGAATGCTCTAAAGAATTAGGGATTACTGCAATGTCAAAAATTGAACTTGATTCATGACCATGAAGTAAATAAAATGGAGAGTAGCTTGTTGAATAGTGTATTGCTGAATTGTATGCGTGTAATACTATTTTTAATACATCGGACCATTTTTCATTTTCTTGCATGTACTATCATGTCGACTATAACCTAATTTTGTTTTTCTACTCCTCCTTGACTTGTAGGTCTATAAGCAATACCTTCTGTTTTCCTGATATTTAAAGCACTTAACATATCAGAAATTACTTTGGCGGTGAAATGAGTACCGTTGTCTGATCTATCCACTTTCATTGCTCCATAGGACAGAATTAAATCGAGTAAAAATGCTGTTGATGTCTTAGCATCTGCGTTTCTACAAGCTTTTGCTACACAATATTTTGTCACTCTACAGGTCTCTACTAATTTATATTCCAATCCTTTTTTAAGATAAATCGAGGAAAAATATTTAGGAAACTTCTTTCAAAATTCCAGATTCTCTAAAGTGCTAATTTTGGTGGTTTTTTTTTTTTTTATTTGTTTTTTATACAATTTGTAAATATATTATTTTTACAATAAGTATAAGTGTTGTGATAGAAGTAGAATAAGAATAATAAAATAAAATAAAGAGGGACTGGTGACTTGAGCGAAGAATCCATCCAGTGATGGGACTTCTTGAAGTTGTGGATGGGTTGTATTCAGTCAGGAGGTCCCGACACCATTTTCGTCTTAAACGTCTTTCAGGGTAACCTGGGATGCTGAGAGTAGATAAGTTTGAGATTAGAGGATTGCGGTGGTTGGAGAGATTTGAGTGGAACCGTTTAAACAGAGTTTTGGCTACGTATTGTACTGTTGGAATAGAGAGGTCCAAATTGTCGAAGAATGTCGAAGGCATTTAGATTAAAATATTTGAATTTTCTTTATGTTTGATGGTTTGGCTGAACCCCAAAGTTGTATACCATATGACCATATGGGTTTTAGTAGTAATCTATCTATCTATATATATAAAAATAAGTGTACATTTCGAATAAATTTTATAGCTCAAAATCCACCGAACCGATTTTGATAAAAATTTCAGGGCATATTAAGATTGATATGTAGATGGTTTCTGTGAGTTTGTACGCTGTGCGATATGTGGTTCCGGAGTTATGGCCTCTTAGGTTAGTATGATGTTTCGCGCACGCGGTTTCGGCGTACGACGTACGTGCGTCGTGCCGGCGTCTCCGAGGCTCATGCGATAACGTGACGATAAATAACAGATTATTAATAGGTTATTATCGACGTAGTACGCGGTATGGGTTCAATAATAATAATAACAATACTAATAATGTGATAATCGAGATAATAATATAATGTGTATCGCTTTTTTTGTTCGCTTCAATTTCATTTTACATGTAAGTAAAATTTAATAACTTCTTTCTTTACAGCGAAATAAAAATTGTGATAATTTGTTTTCAGTGCGGTGTTTTTTCGTGTTTTTTTTCGTCGCATTTTAAAACGTTCGATTGTGAAATTCATATTGTTTTTTTTAATGATATATGCCATTACGATAGAAGTTTAAATTTTTCTACAGTTTTACATCAAATTGTGTTCCACATTCCATTTCGTTATCGCATTGCGCAGTAAACGTTCGGCTCATTGCAGTACATTGAAAGCATTTGGACATTCGCTGTATTGAATCCATCCGTAAGTATGATTTTTGTTTTTGTTGTTGTCAGTGTTTTTATTTATCGTCACATTTTAATATATTCGATTGTAAAATTCATATAGATTTTTTAGTAAAAAGTGCAATTACGATGGAAATTAATTCATTTGTATTTTTTTTAAATGCCATATCAATACGTCTGCATGCGGCAGCCCTCTCTTTTTAAAAAACACTTTTTACTTCATTTTTTCATCGTCTGGCTCATTGCAGTACATTGGAAGCATATTATTGAATAAAATTAAAAATTAACGAGCATTTTTAAATGATTGTGTTTCCATTTTCCAAATAATAATATTTTTCGAAGAATTTTGATTAAATATATCGTACAGCTGTATATACTAGGATGTCCCTTATTTATCAATTTTAATATTTCTCTAATCTCACCTACTTAATTTGTGTATATGTATAAAAAATGAACTACAAAAAGTTTCAAGTTAATCTATTAAGTTTAACCCGTGCCGACTCAAAATTGGAATTTGAGTACATTAATTTATTCGCAATTTTATGTTATATTTTACATTTTTATGTATATCTCATTCACAGTTACGAAAATTAAAATTTGTTATATAATATGTTTTGAATAAAATAAGATTTCCAATAAATTATATTCTTTAATATTTCTTCTTATTTATTATAATTTACAAGATATATTGACTTTTTTGTAAGAAAATACTGTTTACTCAAAATTTTTTTAGGAATTTTTATTAATTAAAATTGTTTTTTCAATGTTTCTTTTTTACAATCAGGATATAGTCTTCTGTGTTCTTGGATACATTGTAACAACAATTCAGACTTCTTATCATCTTTGGTTAAACTTCCGTGGAAATCTTCCATTAGTTTAACTGCTCTTTCCGCTGTATCATTAAGCGAGTATACAATTTTTTCGCAGCAAACGAATTGCGTCCCAAGATCCCTTTTTCATACGAATTGCGTCCCGATAATATTTAACAACTACACTAATTGCGTCCCGATAATATTTAACAACTATACTAATTGCGTCCAATATAAATACATTATTTTCCTTCCCATTTAATACAGACTTAGGACTGTCAATAGCAACATAAAATATTATATTGCTAAAGGTAGGTTAAAAATATTGTTTTTTATCGTTTCGTAATTATTATGTACATCAAAAATATTGTTTTCGTCGTTAAATATAAAAATAATAATTAAAAAAAAAATTCCAAAAAATATAAGTTAGGTTATAAGGTTATAGTTTTCACATGTTATTGTAATATTATTTGTGGCTCGGTAAAAATTTGAACGATACAGTTTTAACATAATCAAAACGTGTAATTTTGGTTAAAGTCGTATTTCATCATTTGATTTCTTAAAAATTCTTGTTTTTCACATATTTCACGTCTTATTTTCTTCCTTTGACTACTGCTACGAATTTTTATGTAAGTGTCTTTTTGTACGTTTTTAAGTACATCAATCAATTTATAGATATTTGGATGAGCAGAATAAAACATACCGTTTAATTTTGAATGGAAAGCTTCACAGCTATTTGTTGTCCTTGTAATTGATCCCGAATACATTGCCCATAAAGAAGGAGGAAAGTCACAATCGGGGGTTAAATATGTGTTTAAAATATAATCTGTAAATGTTTCTTCTTTTTTATTCTGTGGTAAAATTGATACTATATCATCGGTAAAACAGTTTTCTACATCTTCAGGTTTCAAAAAAGGGAGACCAAAAAATATTTTTAGGTAATTGCTTATTTCTGAATTTAGATTATATTCATTACTCAAACCTAGAGCTTGAATTTTTCTCCACCAACTCTGGCCTAAATGGAATCGGCATCCTTTTAATTCGACAGATGGCCAAACAAATAATGCGGCCGAGTGAATTGCTTTTTCGAAATCAGCAAATAACATTTTCGGTAAAAAATTAATATTATTTTTTATACATTCTGAATTTAGATGAAAAAATGCTTTCTTGTAAGTTTCTACATTTTTATCAATTAATAAAAAAAAAACTAATGGTATGTAATTTCCATTTGATAAACCGTGAATGGTGAATAATTGTGTAAATAACTTAGGACAACTTTTAAAAGTTCCATCAACAAATATTGTGTCAACTTGACCTAAGAACTTCAAATTAGTTATTGTTGAAAAAACTAGTATATTATTTTCATGGTCGTTAACTAATAGAAACTTTCCATCTTGGTTACTTTTAATGTTTTCTTCTTTCAATGAATTATGTAAATCTAATATATTATTTGGCAGCTTGGGAATTACAGATGCTCGGGCGTGATGCATATTTTTGCGAATTAAAGTTAAATCATAACTGGTCAATGTCGATACGTCATTTGACAATTCCCTATGAATGAGTTTTGAGGGCTTATCATAGAGATCGTCTATTGCCTTTCGTTTTAAATTATTGCTTAATTTTTGTCTGTTTAATATTTCTACAGAATCGTTTTCATGGTTATGATCAGTAGGACGTTTCAACATTTCATTTTTATCGTTTAATTTAGCATATGACTTACATGTTTTTTTTACACACTTCCAACGTTGTATATCATTTTTCAATAGTTTATGAAAACAAAATTTAAAATCGTTATCGTTTGAATCCTTTATAGAAATCAATGTTTTATTTTTTTCACTTATCATAACGTCACTTACAATTAAACTCATATTTTTAAATAAAATAGAACAGCGCACAATTGTCAACGAAACGGAATTGAAAGACATACTAACCGATTTTTTTTCAGAAATACTCATATAGTCGTATCGATTATTGATTGAGATTATCAAAGGTATATTCTGATATCAGATAATCGAGACACAATTAGAACAGACGTATCGAAAACCCGGGACGCAATTAGTATGTCACAAATCGCAATTTTTATATCGGGGACGCAATTCGTATGCAGCCAATTTTTTTCCCGTGTAAATAATTAATTTGAGTGTCCCATATGCTCGGATCATCATTAAGAAAATCTGTATTAATACCAAATCGAGAAAAAAATTGCATACTGTTTTTAGATATAAAAGAGGCCAGTGTTTTTTCTAGAAAAGAAATTATTATTTTCTATTAATAACCTTACAACTTACGTAATAACTAAATAACAAAAACGTTAGTAATATACCTGAAAATGTTTCGCTAAGATCTTGAAATGAAACAATAAGACGCTTAGTTGGTTGGATAATTCCATCATTGTTAAGCGACTGTACCATTAATCTTTTGATTTCGTTTGATAATGTATCATCAAAGAAAGCTAATTTTTGTTAAAGCCGGTTTTGAAATTTTAGAATGTTCATTTTCATATAGTTTTAAAAATTTTATAAAATTTAAATCGTTTACTGATGCTCTAGCTGGTAAGGTACAGCTGAACCAAGCTTTTAAATAAAATCGAACAATAAAAACACAAATATCAGGAATGGCGTTTTTTCAGAAGATAATAAAGAATATTGGTTTCGAAAAATATGTATTTTTAAACAGTAAATAGCTCTACTCATCCAGCGAGCTTGATGCATTGTTCCTGGTGGATGTATTTTAAATTTGTTGTCCAAATTACCATTCAAAAAAATTATAGTTAGCTCAAGTAATTCTATATAATCATCTCTGTAACATTTATTTTGCAACATAGTTCGACAAAATTGGAGGATATCATTTCGTGTATCTCCTAACGCAGTGCAACACTCAAGGTCTTCTATACCAGAAGTTATATTTGTAATATCAATTTTATTCCAATTGTTTCGAAATTTTTTGAATAATGGGATATCAGGACTTGTCGTTATTTGAGGAAGTACAGTTTCAAAAACTCCACGTAAAATTATTTCGTATATGTGGTGGCGACATAGTAGATAAAGTAAGTCTCTTCCTAATTTTTGCTCCAATAAAACGCATGCACCATTTAAACGACCTGTATTTGAAGCTGTGGTATCACAGCATAGAGCTTGAACAACATTTGTCACTCCCCAATTTTCTAATGCATAATAAATACCATTAGCTTGTTCTTTTCCTGTTGATTTTTCCAATTTTGGGATACCAATAAGCAAATCTTGATTCCTACTGGTTAAAACAATTGTTAATCTATCAATACCGGAATCTCTTACATTTAACGTCGGTAATATTTTACCATCCCAAAGTACAGTTATATAACTAGAAATAGAATTTTGAAATTTGGTTTTAATTTTATTAGCGCGTTTAACTCTTAAAGCATCACTGCACCGATGTATAGACGATTTATTTATAACCAAACTATCAACATTGTTACCCAAAGCTTCAGCTGTTGCTTGAATAATATAAACTGAGTCCCGTATACTTAATTTACATCGATCCAATGCAGCAACAAGCTTTGGATAAATGAAATTTGTGCGGCCCCTTTTTTTCAGATGATCTCATAGACATAAGAGTGCATTGTGTGTATTCAGAATCTGACGATGACGACGGTGAACTTAAGGACATATCAAATAATTGATTTTGAATTTCAGTTGCATTATAATTTGATGAAAATGTTATCGGGTCTGATGATTGAAGTTTTCGATTTGTTAGATTTTCTATTTCGCTACATTTGCGTTTTTTTGCTTTATTTTCGAGTAACTTTTTGTCTACACCACCAAGATAACCAATTCTACCAGGAAGTCTTTGATTAATTAAAAACTGTTTGTCATTTTCTATTTTCATAATATTTAAAGCATTAGCATGTGCAATATCAAATAAATTATTGAGTTTGTTAATGAATTCTGTTTCTTTTAATTTAAATGAATCGCCTACTTTATGTACATTTTTTGTAGATCACACCATTCTTCGTACAAATTCAAAAGTTTAGTAATACAATGTTGAACTGCTCGGACAGGAATTCGAGCTTTTTCCCAAAAAATATTGCACTCGCGAACGGCTAATGACGCACTTTCTCTTGTATTAAGTTTTACTGTTCTAACATTATAAAAAAAATACTGAAAGCACTTGTCCAATCGACGGGAGTTTTGAGCCTAGAATTTGGGTTGATGGTGACCCAAACAAAAATATTTTTTCATCAGCTCGTAATTTTCTAGACATATTTGCAAAATAATTACCAAAAAAAAAAAAACGTAACAACAAACGACGTACTCAACTAATCACGCACCGTAATGAACACGACTACACGATATTATTAATAAAAATCTATTAAACTCGTGGATCATAATCCATATCGTTCTTATCTAGAAAAAATACGATAATATTTAACTGCACGATGTTTGTAATGTTCAAATAATCTGATAATTTCAGTAATTGTGTGTAATGTATAATGTATATTTATAACAATTCATAATATAATTTTGAATAAATAGTATTTTCTTACGCAAAAGTCAATATATATTGTAAATTATAATAAATAAGAAGAAATATTAAAGAACATAATTTATTGGAAATCTTATTTTATTCAAAACATATTATATAACAAATTTTAATTTTCGTAATTGTGAATGAGATATACATAAAAATGTAAAATATAACATAAAATTGCGAATAAATTAATGTACTCAAATTTCAAATTTGAGTCGGCACGGGTTAAACTTAATAGATTGACTTGAAACTTTTTGTAGTTCATTTTTTATACATATACACAAATTAAGTAGGTGAGACTAATAAAAATGCAAAAAAAAATTTATAGTTAAATAAGGGACACCCTAGTATATACATATGACAACAACAATTCTATTTTCCAGATAAATATTTATTGGTTTGAGATTAAATGAGATTGATTTTTATTCAATTCCAATTGTATGGATTTAGACGTTAAAAAATGCCACGACCAAGTCGACAAAATATTGGGCGGCGATCATGTAATTATGTCGCCCAACAGTCTCATAGGAGATATCAAAGTGAAGAGGCACATTTACAACGAAATGTTGTTCAACATTTACGAAATGAACATCGAACTACATCTGCAGATCCGTTAAAAAATCCAGCATCAAGACGAACGTCACGAATTTCACGTCATGCACAAGCCATGGAATTTGCTGCATTTCATTACAGCTGTGAAATGGATTACAGTGAACATGGTCTTATTGGTGGAATGACGGTGAGATGTCTACATTGTGTTGCAGCCAAATTTCCAGGTGAAACGGCTGGCATGTGTTGTATTAATGGCAAAGTGAAATTGCCAGCATTCGAATCTCCACCTGATTCACTGCACTCATTGATTTTTGGAACATCACCAACGTCCAAGCATTTTTTTGTCCCACATTCAAGAATATAATACGCCATATTATCTGTATTTCGACAGAAATTGAAAGCCTTGATGGATTTGATTATCAAATTCCGAGTATTTGGAGAGGTCTGTTGCCAGATGTACTCGATCGAATAGCAAAAGAGAGGGCTGCCGCATGCACATATATTGATATGGCTGGTACGTAAAATAACACCGGATCAAATTGATAGCATTATATCAGCTGAAATTCCAGATGAAATTGCTGATCCTGAATTATTTGAAGTTGTCAAGAAAAATATGATTCACGGTCCCTGCGGTGCACTCAATTTGAATTCTCCATGCATGATCGATGGAAAATGTTCAAAACGGTACCCGAGAGCATTGACTTCTGATACAATAACCGGTGATGATGGATATCCGTTGTACCGACGTCGGTTTAAGGAAGATAATGGCCATACGGTAACGATTAGAATGCAAAATCAAGACATCGAAGTTGATAATCTTATGGTAGTTCCATACTGTCGAAAATATTTAAGGCACACATTTAAGTTGAGTATTGCAATTCGGTCAAATCGATCAAATACATTTGCAAATATGTCAAGAAAGGCAGTGATATGGCTGTTTTCGGAGTAGCTGCTGACAATAGTCATGATGAAATTGCTCAATATCAAATAGGACGCTACATCACAATGAGGCTCTTTGGAGAATTTATTCATATCCGATACATGAACGGTTTCCTGCTGTTGTTCATTTGGCAGTTCATCTTAAAAATGGCCAACGTGTATATTTTACCAATGAAAATGTTCAAGAGAGAGTGGCACGTCCACCAGCAACAACATTAACACGTTGAGTGCCACTGTATTTATGACGCGCATATCGATTAGTTGTTTCTATCATTTCATTCTTACATTTTGAACTTATGCTAAGAACGTCACGCCTGTCTTTCTATTTTACAACACATATTCCATCCTTTGTATACTTGCCAACTGATTCTCCAGGTTTGAGTTTGTTTGTAACAATTTCTTTTGGGTTATCTTTCCTATTACTACGTAGAGTTCCGGTACAATATGTTTTTCTTTTCAATCATTTATGGGCTAGTTGAACACTGTTGTAATAGTTATCCATAAATAATGAACAGCCTTTGTCCATTAGTTTTTCCACGACATATTCGGTATGACTAACTCCGGGCAATACGCCAGTACCTTGGCCAGAATAAATCATAATTTGTTGTACAAGTCCTTGATATTCAGTTAACATGTATAACTTAACGCCATATTTATGGCGTTTATTTTTTATGTATTGCCGAAATATTAGACGGCCGCGCCAAAGTATCATCGATTCGTCTAACGACAAATTTTCAGAAGGCTGATATATATCTTGCATTCGTTAATTGAAAAAATCCAAAATTTTTTCAACTTTATATATGCGACTGGGTACCTCTTCATCAGTTTCGGGATTCTTACAAAAATGTAAAGCGCGCATAATCAACATGTACCTATTTCGACTCATTTTTTCTCGAAAACAGTGCAAATTAAATAGTTTGTCGGTTTTCCAATAGTCTGACATTTTAGGTAATTTTATTGTGCCCGTGTGTAAAAGTAAGCCAAAAAAAACTTTTAGTTCATTTACATTTGTGTCTACCCATTTTGTTATACGGGATTTATCGCTGGACCTATTCATGTATAAATCTGTTGCATAGTTGTTAGTTTCTCTAACGACGAATTCGAAAAAATCATTGGTAAATAATAAATTAAAAAAATCAATTGGTTGGTCTCCGTCCGGTCTTATTTTTAACCCAACATTTTCATGAAAATCAATAGTGTCCAAATTAGGCGAATGGTCCAACCAATTATAATTTGGAGCCGGAACACGTGTTGTTGGTTGTTTTATTATTCTATTCCGAGTTGTGGGTGGAGATATTAGTGGCGGTGATAATGTACCAGTTTCACTATTTTCCTCATCTAAATGTAACGGACTTACCTCATCAATAACATTTATTTAGCAAATGTTAATGATATCAACAAATTTTGTTAAAATTTGAACTACAAATACCAAATTATAAAAATAAATTATGTCTATTTTTTAAATAGTTATTAGAATGACTTAAGTTAAATCATGTATTAAATTTTCAAGCTATTTGATTAAGTGAAACAACTTTTATTAATATTTATAGAAATAAAACTTAATATACACAAGGATTACCATTAAAATAGGTTATAGGATTACATCAATTGTTTAAGTGGAGTTTACACCATGTAAAATATATACGTACTTCAATTGTAATTCCCTCTTTATCTTTTTTTATATTTCGTCTTAAGTTTAATATTAAAAATTAGTATTACTAAAACTACCGAGAACCTTCAACTTAAATCAACTACCTCTATTTACGCCAATTAAAATACAATTTATCTATTATATTTTACATATAAAAATTATTTTTACTTTATCGAAAAAAACCTTAGATAATTTTCAAAAATTTCATAATATAAAGGTTATGGTGCCATGCAATGTTCATTTGATTGTTCCAAAAGAGTACGCATTTCTAGCTTACATGTCTCCACGTTATGGTAAATCAAAGTTATTTTATCTTGTAGAAGATCCATAAACTGAAAAAATAAAGAATAGTCCAGTTTAGTTTTGAAATTAAAGCTATTTGAAATTTTTTTGTTTTTAAGGTATAGTTCTGATATCTATTTTTATTAATTAACAAAAAAACGTAATTTCGTATTGCAATAAAAAATATAGCTTAGAGTTTTCTAGCTTAATATTTAAACCGGAGGCCTCAAACCGAGGCCGCTATGTATTTATTTTAGGATTTCAAATAGATTTAAACAGGGCTTAACCTTTTTTCCTTATTATTACTCATATATAATTGTACTATATGTACGCAAGGCGGTAGAGAGTATAGGAACTTGAATCTTATCTAGCTTTAGATCAAATAGGGCCTAAGTAGGTCACACGCCTCAGGCAGAATTAAGGCACGAGAAATTTTGCTATAATAGCATATCAATTGACTAAACAGTTAATACATATGGAACACAACTTTTGAACCAGGAGTCGCAGAGCTTTGGTTTCAACAGTGGTGTACAGATTAGGAGCTTACGAGAGTGTTCAAACTTGAAAAGAAATCATAGGGCAAATACGGTCAAAGTAGAGCAAGGGCTTGCACAAAAAAGTATTTACGAAATAAGTAGATCACAACGACAGCATGAATCTTTGGTTAACTCCGGGGGAGTTCATAATACCCCCCTCTATAAAGGGTACACGAATAAAGGCTACAGCTCTTTGGGCTAATTGAACACATTAGACTCGGTCTCTACGGACAATAAGAGCACAACGCCACACAGACTGAGCTACTACCCTATAAGGAAGCACCAAAACAGGTGAGGAATAGAAGTAGGAAAGATAAGAAGAATCACACGGAAAAGATTATCCAAGGTGTCCTTCACCGGAAACAAAGAACGAAATCAAGAAACTTTACAGCTGGAAAGAATTCACCGAGGAAGGATCCGAGTTATCGGGTGGATAGGTCAACTTATCTACGAAGGAGCAGGAATTCGACAGTGAACTGTTTCTTAGTGATAGGCATTATATATGTGGAGGATACCATGAGGTTGATTCATTCGTGGAATCGGACGAGATAAACTTGACCCCTCGTGTTCAGAGTACGACGGAGATTAGGGTTCGTTGGTGGAACAGAATGGCAAAGATTCCGCTAAGGACGAAGCTGAAGAAACCATGCGTCTAACGAGGCTCTACAACGTAGAGGCGCCCATTAATAGATTTCCAAAGATCAAAGCTAAGGACATTATGACTGAAAATAGCATGACAGAGGCACAGTATAGTGTTCCCGAGAACGCAAACATTCTAAGATTAAGAGGAGGACGTGACAACAAACAAAAGCACTTAGGAGGAATAGAAAAACAAAAATGATATTAAGGAATCGTAACTCCTCCAAGTAAAAGAAACAAGAACACACAGAGATCGAGAACTCTAGTAACAGAGAACGAGAAGTCTTACAGCTTCCACAATAGAGGAAGATTGGTGTTAAAATACTTTTAAAGCTATAAGAACACCTAAGAAACTCTCAGCGGTTGCTCAACAGGAGCTGGATAGAGGGGTTGATATGGTCAGTGAACTCTTTACGAAAGTCTGTGCTGAGAACATGATCATATATCTGGAGTTGAAAGAAAGCCTAAAAGAGAAAAAGAAAAAGGTGGACTTAATTACACCTAACACAGAGTAACCACAGGAAGTAATAACGACTGACTCTGAAGCTATAGCAACGAAGAAGAAAAGAGTCAGGAGAAAGAAGAGGAATACAGAGAACATATCAGAGTAGTTGACTGTAAACATTAGATCGGAGATCGAAGACACGGACATAGCTTCGGGATCCAAGGCAAAGAGTACAAGAAAGAATAACGAAAAGAAAAGGAGATACTGGATAAATGCAAAGAACAGGAAGTGACACAAGTTGTATCCAGAAACGCCGAAGATAAAGGAAATAGTATCACTGGAAGAAGATCTGCTGATAACACCAGCTAGTAATCAAACGAAAGAGCAATTGATATCATAGCAAATTAAGGTTTCAGCACCACAAAGACGAGTAACTACTTGCCCAAAGTAATTATCTACGATGTGGATAGGGATCTGATTCCAGAAGAACTGCCTGAGAGGAGAAACAAACAGAATTCCGAACTAAATATCACATAGGAGGACTAAACCAAATTAAGTCTAAAATTTAGAACAGGGCCAAAAGACAAGTCGTATGTTTACTGGGCATGCAAAATGCACTTGGGACGTATTTAGCAAATTGAACAATAGGAAGATTTACCTCAGCTATTTACTCTGCAAGGTCTCGGAATACTTAAATATAAAAATATAATAAGTGTCCGAAGTTTGGCCACATAACCACAGAATTCAAGGCAATTAAAGAAATGTGTTCGTACTACTCTCTAGAATGCTATAAAGTAGAATTATGCCCAAATAAAGACAAGGATTCAAAATGCGCTAATTGCGGAGAACCATACTTATCTAAACATACAGAAAGCTCGTAGGTCTAGAAGCCACACCGTTTAGGATAATCTTATTACCGGATACAAAGCAGAGAGGAGGAAATAATATCCTGAACGGAGCAGCGATTATAATTTTCAACCCGGCACTAACGGTCCTAGTAAGGGATGACCCGACCTGCGATAACTTTACAGTAGCAAACGTCAATATTAACGGTAATCAAGATATTCATCTGATATCAGCTTATTTTAAATACAAAGAACCAGCAGTAAAACTAGCAGACACATTACAAAGGATCATATTATGATAGATTATCAGATCCAAAGAGACTTAAATATAATCAACTTTTAAGCAAACCAAGGGAAATAAAAACCAATCAAAATAAGTCCGCTGATCACTCGTACGCGGAACAGTGTTCCGCAGATAAGATAATTTAGTTATTTATAGAAAACGTGTTGGGTTTATCACAACGGGTATAATGTTACCTTTTATTATCACATTTTGAAGTTATACTTGGTAAATTAAATTCTCTGATTATTTGTAACGAAGATTTACTGACGATAAGTAATGCACTGTCTATATTTCCGCATGCGGGTAATAATGTAATTTATTTTTTTTCGTAGGTTATGTTATTTTTTCCGCTCAATTTATGTGTATACTATTAATTTATAGAAAAAATGGCTAGAATAAGTGAAAATCAAATTGCCGATTTGCTAGAGGAAGACTCTTATAGTGAACGTGAAATAGACTCGGATGATGATGTTGATAATTTGATTATTTCTTCAGATTTGGAAGTGACCAGGGATCTATTGAGAATTCAAATCAGTCGTCTCTAGTTTCTTCTTTTCAAATCGCTGCACATTATTTAGGCAAAGATAAAAATACTATTTGGAATAAAAATCCCCCACCTCGAAACCGTCGAAGATTACGTAGTAATATCCCATTTGCCTGGTGTGAAAACAATTGCAAAAACCGCAAAGACTGTTTTTGAGGTGTGGAATCTTTTTTTTGACAGTCAAATTTTGGATGAAATTGTTAGATGTACAAATGTGTTTATTGAAAAAATACTTCGTCCAAATTATGATAGAGACAGAGATGCAAAAACTACCGATCTAATTGAAATAAAAGCTGTATTTGGTATACTATACATGTGCGCTGTTACCAAATCAAATAAAGTTGATACGGATGACTTGTGGCGTGATGATGGTACTACTGATTTAGAATTTTGTAAAGCTGTAATGAATCGTAATAGATTTAATTTTTTAGTAACTGCTCTTCGATTTGATGATATAAATGATCGCCAAATGCGTCGCCAAATTGACCGTTTAGCTCCAATTCGTTATATTTTTGACACATTTGTCGAAAATTGTAAAGCCAATAATTCAGTATCATAGTAGGTAACAATTGATGAAATGTTACTTTCTTTTTGTGGAACATGTGGTTTTCGGCAGTGTATAGCCAATAAACAAGCAAAATATGGACTGAAGGTGTTCTCAATGGTCGATGCTCGAACTTTTTATACTTATAATATGGAAACATACGTAGGAAAACAAAAAGATGGTCCATTTAAGGTTACAAATTCACCTGGCGATGTCGTTGAAAGGCTTATTACTCCAATTAGTGGGACATATAGAAATGTTACTTGCGATAATTGGTTTATGTCTATACCTTTAGCTCAAAATTTATTCATAAAACACAAACTAACAGTGACGGGTACTCTGAGAAAAAATAAAAGAGAGTTGCCTCCAATATTTTTGACAGCAAAAAATAGACCTATAGAGAGCTCTATTTTTGGATTTAGTGAAGTAGGAACATTAGTTTCGTATACTCCAAAAAAAAAAAATAAGGTAGTTCTTGCAATATCTACTATGCATGATTCTGACGATATAGACAATTCTGTTCCTGGAAATAAACCAGATATTATAACATTTTATAATATGACTAAATGTGGCGTCGATGTTGTAGATGAAAAATGTGCATTATACAATGTTGCTAGAAGAAGTCGTCGTTGGCCTCTCACTATTTTTTACGCACTTATGAATATTGGAGGAGTGAATGGGCATATTATTTATGAATTAATTAATAATACAAAAATAAAAAGGAAATTGTTTTTGAAACAATTAGCTCTCGAATTAGTTGATGAACAATAAAAAAGACGTCTCCAAGTTCATCAAGTTCGACAAACCACGAAAAAATGTATACAGAACATTTTGAAAACAAATATTGAAGAAACACCAATTATATCTCAAGATAGATCATCAGGTAGATGCAACGTTTGAGATAGAAAAAATAATAGGAAAACTGCCTATCAATGCCACTCTTGTAAAAGATTTATCTGTGGTGAACATTCTGTTAGATACTGCCATTCATGCGCTGAAGACAATGTTTCAAAAGACAGTGCTTCAGAATAATAAAAAAACCTAATATTATATTTATTTAAATTAATTTGGTTTTTATATTTTTAGTTTATTTCTTAATTTATGTATGATTGGTAATAAAGTAAATATATTTTATGTTATTTATATCAACAAATACATAATAAATAAAATTGAAGGTACATTTTATGTAATTTATTAGTTTTATAAATATTTTATGCAGTTTTATCGAACGCGGAATGTAAGTCCGCGTGCGAGTAGCTACGATTGGGAACGTCATGCGAGTGATCACGGGTTAAGTAACGTTTACTATGAGTTAGTCAGATTGTCCATCTGTCGCATTTAACAAAAACGTTTTACTATAAAATTAATTTCACCATTGTTTAAAGTATTATTTGATCCTCAAAAATGGTTAAAAAAAATTTCAAATAACAGTCGTATTCTAACATAGTATACAATTTAACAATAAATAATTAGATAACAAAATAAATTGAATATATAGGGTTATCCATACCGATTTTTTAACGAGAACTTTTGCACACTCTCTGCTTTGTGATTCTATACAAATTTCTTTTAATCTATGCAAGTCGTTAACTATTCTTTCTAAATGTATTTCTGAAAAATGTTTGAATGCGTTTATGTGTTTTGTGCTTTCTGAAATAGCGTCTTGGATTTGTAGATTTACTGTATTTAATTCCTGAGTTTCTTTATCTAAACATTCTGCAGCTAACTCAATCTTTTCTTCAAGAGATTTTAATTTAGATCTGAAAAACCATTTTAGTGAAAAACTCAATAAAAGATTAACTAGTAAATGCATATACTCAATAACTTTATTTTCGGCTTCTATTTTTAATTGTTCGTCTTTAATTGCTTGGTTCATATTCTCATCGTCGTTTTTATTTGGATTTTTCAAACTTTCCACCTTAATAAAACATATTATTTTATTTATTTATCATACAATCACTGCAGAAGATGGCAATAATACATCAAAATATTATTGAAAATTATAATAGTTACTAAAAGTATTATATTACCTGTTTAATATCACGTTCAAGCTTATTCATTGTTTCTTCTGCCAATACTCTTAGGTCGGTTTCTTCCTGTAGCTTAATGTGTGTTTCTTTCAAAACTTTTGGCAATGCCAGCATTTCCTCCAGCTGTTCTTTGTAAACCAACTATATGAATACAAAAATTTACACTTATTACACATTCTAGTTCAATATAATATTCTATTAAACATTATTAAAACATATAAAATATAAAATAAACATTTTTTTTGAATAATGAATGTTATTCATTAAAAGAATCACTCAGTAGATTTTTTAAACCAGTTGAGAAAATAACAATGTAGGCGTAGTTATGGTATGGCATGTTTAAAATTTTTATTTCAAATAAAATTTTTTTTTAATTATTACTTCTAATTTATTATACGATTCATTGAAATCGTTTGACAGATTTTTCATTGCATCTTCCAATTTTTGCGTTTTTAAAATAATATCTTTGGTTTCAAGTTGTACTTGTTTTAACTTGATAAGAATATAAAAGTGATTTTTTATTACTCATGTATTATACTTAAAAAAAATTAATTTAGGACGTACTTTTTCTTTGCAATCATTAATTTCATTATTACGCTCTTTGATGATCAATTCCATTGTCTCAATATCTTCGTTATTTTTGTTTAAACCATTTATTAAATCTTCGAAACCATCCAAATCGTACTCCTATAATTTCATTTTAAACATATAATTGTTTTTTTATATACAGTGACCCGTGAGAATTTACCCATTTACTATAGCCACTTTGTAGAGTTCATTTTTTTGAAAATATTGACGTTTTAACATTTTAATTTCATTTATCTCCTGATTTTTAATATTTTTTCTAGTTTCAAAACAAAACTACAAATTATTTAATATAATTGTATCAAACATGTGGCCCACGTAATCGAACGCCCTGCGAATACTTGCTAAAGTGTGGCTCGTAATGTTAAAAATATAATAAATAGGATTATTTCAGAAGATATTGCAATGGGTGAATCCTCACAGGACACTCTGTATATATAAAAATTATATTGACGCACTTCTATCTTTTTCAATAATTCTACTAGACCGTCAGATAATTTATTACGTGCATCAGTAATATTGTAAATTTTTTTAACGATATCTTCATAATAAAATACAATACTATCCAACTCATTTGTCTTCTCTCTAAAAAAAAAAATATTTTGTATATTATACTCTATCTTAAATAAGAGTAACCTCATGTTGAGATCGATTTTCGTCAGAATCGGTCAGACCGTAACCACTGATTAAATCGATTTTCATCAACTTTGCTCTTCAGGTTGAAAAAGATCTTAAATGAAGAAGACTGGTTAAAATGAGAAGACTGTGTAAAAAAAGACAGTAAAACCAGAAATCCGATAGCTCAGCGAAGGGAAGCTATAGAAAATATAATGAATATATTGTAGATAAACCTAACTTAGACTTACCTATGTGGTAGGATTTGTATCTAGCAATATAGTCTTAATGACTAAAACTTAGACAAAGAAAAATAAGTGGAAATTTTCTAGTATAGAATACTTAGAATAAAACTGGAATAAAAAATACAATAGATCGCGGTTTAATATACGAATTGATTGGTATTTTTTCAAATTAAATATGAAATTGATCACAATATTTAATGTAGATTTTAATTATTTTTATTAAATTATCAATTAAATAATTAATGTTTATATATTATTTAATATTTATTAGCTAATATTGAATTAAAATATAGAAATAAGACAACATAAAATGCACATGGATAATATTTTTTTTTCGTTATTTCATATTATATCAATCAACTTTAATTTAACCTTAAACTTAAAAATTTGGCCTGAGAATAATTAACTTCCTATAGGTACCTACTATCTACATTAAGAATGAAATATATAAAAAAAAAACAACATTTGTCGTAAATAAATAAAATGTATGGACAAAATCCAAATATAAGTATCAAATATCAATAAAACTAAAAAAGATATTCATATTAATAGATCTAAAATTATAAAAACAATTAATATTTATCTACTTTTCAACTACTTTACTATTTACTTTATTTGCAATTCAATTTGTTGAATTTCTTGTTTTTGGACTTTTGTGTTTATATTAATATCGTTGTTACATGAAGAACTTCCACACTATTCACATAACAGTATTTTAAACGCTTAACATATTCACATTCATAACTTAGTAGGCATGTTTAAATAAATACCTGACAGTTAGTAGCATTAAATTGGTCGAGAATTTCTTTAACTGATTTTAATTTTAATTGAGTTATGTGTACTTCTTTAATTTCAGAATTCAATCGTAATATTTCGGTTTTAAATTCTGAAAGTTTTTCTTCCTATAAAATAATAAGGGTATAACTAAAAAAAAATCAATTTTCATTGATTATTTCATTTTCAGCCATAATTATTTATAAGCGCTTACCATTTCTTTCTTTCCAGGAAATCTTATGCATCCTTCTATTTTTTTAAATACAGCCTACAGTGAATTAAATTATATAAATAACTATAAATTATGATTGTTTCGTGTAATATTACTTACGGGACGGTTCAAGGCTTTAACCAATAAATTGTTACGTTCGGTCTATAAAAACAAAAATACTTTAACTTTTTAAAATAAAATACAGTAAAACTTCATCATAAAGTTTTAATTAGGTAATGCTTCTCAGCTATAAAGTTGGCTTATCAGTTTAATCAGTCCCTAGTTGGCCAGTATTATTTATTTATTTTTTTTGCTTAGTATTCGACTAATATATTGTATAATTCCGGGACATAACATTTATTAACTATAAATTTAATTAAAAAATGATAAATTATGATAGGTACATTTTATTATTTATAGATAAATTTCCAGTTCAACTATAGTACATTGTTAAAGATATTTAAAGTCACTTATTTATACTTAATTTACAACTATTGAATCACTTAGATCAATATAAAATAAAATTAGTGACCAAATATACTTATATTTTCAAAATATTTAAATGCTAGTTAAATAAACACAGTATATATATCAGTTCTAAATGAATTTTATTACTTCTGCTTGAAAAAATGAGTATATAGTGTATATTACACTTATTGTAAAAGTACTAGATTGAAGTAGAATTATCTGAATTATACTCAAGAATAACTAAAGATAAAAATAATTAAATTAACTATAAACTGCTGGAAATATAAAAATAATAAAACCACGAAAACAGTTGTATTTTCTTAAGGGGGCTCACTGCTGCAGTCAATTTGAGCTCAAAAGATGTTAAGTTATGATAAAATTAAAGTTAGTTTAAGATGTCCGATTTTGATTCTGAAAAAAATTCTGAACTCGGCAGAAAGTTGTCTATAGATCGTATGGAATACTTTGTTAAAATTAAATCTTATATTCTAATGAAGTGGTAATAACAACTTGAAAATATGATTTTTTTCAAATCATAATATTAAATTTAAAATTTAAATTAAAACTGGAATGTTTCGTACGGTTTACAGATATTTTTCTGCTGAATTTAAATTTTTTTTTCAGAATTAATATCAAACAACGTTAACTAACTTTAATTCTGTCAAATCAATAAGTAAGTTGTTGTAAAATTCGTATAGTGAATTAATTTTATTGTTATCGAGTTATTGACATGTGCATGCGCGTACGAAAATGGCAACCGTTGGTGGTGACTCCAGATGGTACCCACATTGAATTTCACTTACACTATAATGAGTAATAATCATTTACAACTAACACAATATAGATCTCGGGCGGCTAAGACGAGATTATGAATTGTCTAAATGTTGTCCTTTAAATAATAACCGTAGCGAGTCCCCTTAACATTATCGCGTATGACATTGTTTTGCCCTTTCCCAAAATCGAAGTTTTACTGTATATGACTATCGATAAATTTAAAACAGACTATAGATTTGTATTTAAAAATAAGTTCTTGGTTTTCATTGACGATATTTTGAAGTTGTTCTTTTAGTTGACAAACTTCTTGTGAGTTGTTAAAATTGTCTGAACATTGTGTAATTGGCGTATTTCTAAAATAGTATTAATGAAAACAATTATATATAATTAAATAAAATAAAAATAGAACCTCTCACGGACATATCAAAAATTCAAAAAAATATACTATACATATTTGTGGCATTAGAAGAAACACTACAACAACTAGAACCATCGTTACAATTACATTCTCGAATTGAACAATAACTTTGACAAACGGTATGTGGATCCTCGAAGCTCATCTACAACATAGAAACATGATATATATTTATAAAAGTACGGGTACTTATATTAACCCAATGAAATATCTTTTATTTATACTTGATAAAGAATGTAAATTCATTATTAAAATTCCATTTTTAGTATATATAAGTATATATTTTTTTATTAGTTTCTTATCAAAAACTATTATAGCTCAACAATTACGATATTTTTGTTAAAATATTAAATTACACATTGAGTAATTAAATAATAATTCCATTTTATAAAAATATTTAAAAATATAATATAAAGTAGATATTATACAAACCATCGATTGCATAACCATAATCTGAGGTGGTATTGAAGCGTCGTGGTTAAGATTAACAATCTCCTCTCCTACCAAATCACGGTTTGGCTATTAAAATATAAATATTCATGATAATAATATATATTATTCTATCAATCGTGAACATTTCATTCAATTAAACGTATATTTACATTTTGAGTAGAAGTTGGTATTAAATCCTGATATCCCGAATTCAGTTGATCTACGGTGCTACCATAATTTATGTTCATCAATTTGTAAGTCTGGTTCACCAGTGCCATTTTTAGTTGATTGGAGAGATCAAATTGTTTGTCCAATTCTTTCAGTTGTATAGCAATTGTTTTTTTTAAATCCTGAAGTGTCGTTATCTCGTCCGAAGTTTTATTTTCTTTCTTAAGTTATAGGATAATATAACAAATCAACGAAGTATAAATTTTAATAATATCTTGCTTTATCCGGTGTCTATTACTTATATTACGTTGCATAAATTTATGATTAAAAATTAATTACCTAGTATTTTCACATAAGTATAATCAGATAAGATAAAGTTATAAATAAAATGCAATATTATTGTTGTCGGATGGCGTCGACTCCACGGTGCCGAGGGGGCAATCGCCTCCGTGCATTGATTTAACGGGGACAAAAGTATTATTTCACCCCAACAATACAGCAATAATTATTTGGTTAAAATCAGATAATGACATGAAAATATTTATCAGAACATTGACTATTATATATTTATATATTACCTAAATTTGATCACAAATTAGTCTGCACGACAAGTGGCGGACGCCGCTATGTAGTGCCATCGTCGCCCGCTTGGTTTTGCCACCATCCAACACTTTTCGTGCAGATTAATATATAACTTATTTATAGACCGTTTATCCATTCAAATCATGTAATGTATCTAACAAAATATAAGATAACATTCACCAGTTTGTACTGATCACTCATTATTTTACAGTATAATACCTATTCGATTATTTTATTATTGTTAGTTATTACTGTTCAATCTTCATATGAAGTTGTCCAAGTGTATTATTCGAAAATTAAAGGTAAGTTTATTATAAATCTTATTGGAACAAATGCGCGTAACCTACACGCATGTAAAAAAATGTAAGATCGGTGTGGGCAATAAACTGCATGTATACCATCAATATATGTAATGTTTTAATTATAATTTTTTTTTTACTTTTGTATGGCAAACAAATATAACAAATACTAATAAAAGTAATTCATCAACAAATAACAATTATATTTATGTGAAAATATATACAAATTACACCTCCCAGTCGCAGTCAGCAAATTTCAGAATGCTACAGAATTTTTTTTGTTTAATTGATGGGTTTGCCCCCGCACTAACATCAAAAGTCGGCGCCTATGTTGTGGTATATTAATATTTACCAACCTATTATATAACTATTAATACAATATTATCAAATTTCCTACAAATATGTTTAATAATCATCTTCCAAAATTTCTGTTTTTTTTTTTAATATAATTAACTGAATGTATTTTTTTTCGAAACGGCTAGTGGTGACATTATTTTATTTTATGTACGAAAACAGAATCTATACTATTATATTTTCTATTGTGGTATTCTAAAATATATTTTTGTATTTGTAGAACTTAAAACTATTACTTTCATTGAATTAAAAATTTTCCAAAAGAAAAGAATGAGGTTACCTGCTCGTAAATATATCTAGTATTTTAAGCTGATTTTGATTGATTCTGATATTACTCTACTAGCCACTTTTATTTTAATTATAAATTTATTGTTAAATCAATAAAACTACAACGAACCATATTTAATTTGTTTTCAACATTTCGTAGAACTTGTATACATTCTGTAATCTTTAAAATAGTTTTGTCTATGTCCTGTATATTCTGTAGAATATTTTCATTAGATTTTTTATCCATGACAATCGTGTAATTTATTTATTAAAATTTTAATAAATATAAAATAAATAAAAAGCTTTCATAAATACGTATTTAGAAATTAATTAAAATGTGATGTTTATTAAACACTCAATAACAACACGTTGCTATTCATATAATATACATCTCAAAAACTATAAATCATATTATACAAATCACTTTCAGACTTTTCAAATATTTATTAGAGGTAATAATATTTTACAAAATAACCATACATTTTCAAAATGCTGAACATAATGCCATGCTTACAACTTTGTTTTTGATGAATAATAATTATTTAGTTGGTTTGTATTGATACTACTGGAGAGCAAAGAAAAATATTTGTTGAGAATCATTCAAAATTTAAAATCTGACTACATAATTGTATTTAGCATTATTATTCATAATGACCTTTGAGTTTATTAGACGGTATTTAAAATTATCATGTGTGGAACCAATGGAAACGAATGAGACTACTGACAACATATTTGTATTCCTTACGCTTACTTCCACAAGAACACCCCTTCATTGAACAGTGAATACCAAGAAATATTTAGTATACTTTTATATTGTATTATATAAACTATAAATCAGTACCTATACTTCATAAAAGTATTATAAAATATACTAACATATTAAAATAGCTTGTTACCACTTATTTATATTGTACTATACATTATTAATATTCATGATACTGTTTTAATTACAATGAGCATAAAACATTTTATTTTGTTTTGTTTAAATTTAAATTGAATTGATTTAAGTTAAAAATGGAAATTATTTTAATTATTTTTGCTCTTTTTAAAAAATTGCTAATAATTTCAATAATTGTTAATAAAATTCACTATCTTCTCCAAAACAGAAGATTGATTAGAAATTTACAATATCTGTGTATACAATGGTTTTTGATGAATGCAGAATACTGTATATCGACATTAGCTAATTTTCTGGTCCCAAATGTTCAGAAATATAAAAATGTAACCCATTAAAGGAACTATTTTCATTTTCTGCAACATATGGTAAGCCATTTATGAAAACTAGTTGCCATCATAAAATAAGTACCAACTCTATTGTCTCTTTGTCATCATGACATAATACCTCTAATCGTCGTTTCAAAATCAAGAATAACTGGAAACTGTGTTCTTTAAAAATACATCGTAATTAAACCCAACTAAGTCAAAGTTATGTATAGTATCAAAATTCACTTATTCCACAAATTTACAGTCAACATTTCGAACTCTATTGCATTATGATGCAAAGCCTTAACACAATTACAGCTACAATACTTTAAATCGCTTCATTATATTGACGAAAATATATAGATCTATTTATATATCACAATTCACTTTTAAACCAAAAATTATATTTCGTTAACAAAAATATCACAATGATCCTTGACTGTACTAAATAAACTGGACTTCAACATAATATTATTTTGATGTAATTTATTTATATTAAATTAAACATTTTAAATTCATAATAAGATAATAGAATAGAGTAATCACTTAAAAGTATGTAATGGTAGGTTACCCATTATATTTACAAAAATTTCTTATTTAATGTACTCGTGGCATAGCCAATCTTTTAATGCGTTTAGTAGCTTTATATGTCAACGCAGTAGGTGAAATTTTGAATGCATTTTCTTTGAACTCTGTATTGACGGTTTTAATATTAAATTTTGGCTCTGCTAATTCTTTTATGCGTGGTGTAATTATTGCGTTTAATGCAGCCCTTGGTATGACACCGGGATCATAATCCAGATTCAATTGCGTCTCCGAAGATAATTTTCTAGGTACTGATAATCGCTGAACCCAGCTCAGACCCATAGGTGTTATTTGACCAAATGGTCTTGGCTCAGTTGTTCTTACGACCAATTTTTTAACAAACCTTTTTAATTCTGGCATTTGAGAAAGTCTATCCAACATTATATCTGTTTGAGATTTTGTCAGTTTTGATCGTCTTTTAACTTCTGGGGATCTTCTAAATATTCTTTTAGGTGCTGCGTTTTTCTTAAGCCAATTCTGATGTTTAATCCAATCATCTGAATAATCCTTTATCGTCAACTGATTAGGTTTACTATAAAGTCTTTCGGGAAATTCAGATTTTAGACATCTATCGTGTACGTGCCTAATTTTAGGTTTTGGTTTTGCAAGCTCTAGAATTCTTTTACGGGTTTTTAGCAGATTTTTAGATTTCCTGTATTTAAAGTTGGCATCACCCGATGAGAACGTTTGATAAATTACATCTCTTGGCAGTTTTGTCCTGATTTTGGGTACGGCCAATTTGGAAATCCTACTAGGAATTTTACCAGTTAAAGTAGCTTTAATTACTGGTAATGGCAAAACAGCTTCCAACTCTGGATTTGGCCAAGGCCTAAGACGAACTGGTTTTGGAATTGCCAATTTTGCAATATACTTTAATTTCAATCTATTTTCCCATTTTTTAAAATATCTTTTTGTACACACACATTTGTTCTCCAACTTATTCGATACTTTTGTTGTTTTATTATCTTTTTGTGTTTCATTTAATTGTTCGAGGAATTCGACAAGTTCATTTTGTCGCTTTTGATCATCTAGCATCAACATGTTGTATGAGTATTATTTGGTGTGTTATACCTCTTTTATGAATTTTAAAATGTAAAATTCGAATTACGATAAAATTAAATATTATTATATAAGTTACAATTAAAAATAATATGTAAGGTATCTATGTTTAGTATAATGAAAAGCAATTTCTTAGCAACGATATTACATAATATATATTAATTAAATTATTTTAGTAGAGTAGTATTGATAGATGCTGATAAAAAGCTTGTTAAGCTTGTTTTTTTTTTATAAAAAGTTCATTCTTGAAGTATATTTAGATAAGCCTGTAATTATTTTAATATATTTTGAGTTTTCACTAATACATTATTTTTAACCTCGTTTAGGTGCCTACTGATTTGGGGGTACTAGATAATTTTTACAAATTCCCATTATTCGAAAAAAATAAGAAACGTGTCTTATAATTTCAACATAAGTGGCTGATAGAGTTCAATTGGCTGTCATATTCAAATGTAAAAAAATGGTACTTTTTGTAAATACTGTATTCTGTTTGCCAGAAATGGTGGGATTGGAAGTCAACCTTTAAGGAATCTTGTTACTGTCGCATTCACTAACTGGAAGAAAGCAAAAGAGGTTTATCATTAATTCATATTATCATACATAACTGTTTATTTTCTGTTTTAATTTTAATTACAAATATTTCAGGTATATAGAGTTCATCCCAGTTTAAAATATTATACTTCTTCTGTACTCGATTCTGAGCAATTTTTTAAAATAATGAAAAAAAAGGAACCTTCTATAATTGAACGTATAGATAAAAAATAGTTAATTTAAATAGTAGTTTTATGTAATAGTATTTATATTTGTTTAAATTATGTAAATTTATTAATTTAATGTTATTTTAGAATACTACAAATAGGAAAAAATAGAAAATAATTAAACCAATTATTGAATGCATTATATTATGTGGTAAAGAAAAATTGGCTCTAAGAGATAGCAAAGATTTTGGTCCAATCAATGTTGATGGTAAGTAAAAATTTAGAGCAAAGTAACTTAGTTACCTATTAATGTTATTAAAAATATATCTACCAATCTTTTATCTATAAAAAAATGTATTCCATGTGACTTCAGTCGTAAACCAAGAGGATTTGATGAATTAGCTAGATGGAAAGTGACTGAATTTAATCAATTCCTTCTTTATACTGGAATTATAGTAATAAAGTCACCAAAATTAATTTATGAGAACTTTTTATGCTTAAGTGTAGCTATGACTATATTTCTAAGTCCTAACTTAAGCCATTTGTCAAATTTAGCAAAATCATTAATGATTGATTTTGTAAAAGATTTTGGATCATTATATGGTATACATTTCACATCACACAATATACATGGACTAATACATTTAATAAACGATTATGAGAAATTTGGTTGTCTTGATAAAATTAGTTGTTTTAAATTTGAGAATTATATAGGACAGCTAAATAATATGGTACGAAAACAAGAGAAACCCCTTCAACAAGTTATTAACAAATATAATAAACGTTGTTTGAAATTAAACAATAATATAAATGAAAGTAATAGGATAAAACCAATATTTAAAATGATTCATAAAGAAGGGCCGTTACTTAATGTAACTAGTTCTCCACAATATAGAGTTCTAGTTCTTGATACATTAGTAATTAAAATGCATTCTGACGCTGTCTCATTTGTAGGTATTAATGTTAATGGACAACTGAGTATTGTTAAAATAGTTAACATATGTTTTAACACACATACCAGTACAGAAGTAGTAATAGGGAGAACATTTGAAGTGTTAGAGAATATATTTGAAAAACCTGTAGAGAGTTGTAAATTTTTCTAAAATGTTATGTGTATGGGACATTAATGACATAATTACAAAATATGTTGTGTCAACAACTGACCAAGGTGTTACTGTAGCCATACCAATTATTCATTTTGAAAATTATTTTTTATTTTTGTATATATTATGTATATTTATAAGTTTATAACTGTATAATAAGCATTAGCAGTTTTAGAATATGATAATTTCACTACAGAATATAAAAATAACCAGAAGGAATCTTTATTGTATAATACTCAAATTTTTGATAAATATTTAACTGAAGAAAATTATGAACTCAATCCAGAAAATATTTTGGACCCGGCTATATCTCAAGAAGGTATATATTATATATTATAAGTATACAAACTGATTTTTAAGTATGTAGAATAAATTAAATAAATATTGTTAATTTTTTAGTTTTCACTGTTTCAAATATTGTTGTGCCACAAACTACATCACCTAATTCTTCATGTAGCCAGTTTAATAACATGTATGCTCTTGATGTCCATAAAAATAATGGTAAACAATTTAAGGGGATTGCAAATGTCTATTATTTCATCCAAAATATACCAATCTTTTGTCAATCTCACCGATGGAACTGTTAACGCGATATAACTTCTGAAAACTGATTTGAATTTTTCAATATGTCTACTTGAGATCGATCAGTCCACTTTTCAAAATTTCGATCTCAAACTCCTTTAAATTTGGTTTGAATATTTAAAAATTACAAAATTTTAAGTGTTGATTATTCCTTATTTAAATCTAAAATTTCGAAATGTGGCTTGATCGATCTCAAGTGGACATTTTAAGGAATTAAAATCAGTTTTCAGAAGTTTTATCGTATCATTAGGTCCATCGGTAGGATTGACAAAAAGTACATACAAATTAGCATACATTCTTTACTGTTCACGCGCACGACGTCGTATCGGTGACTTGTACGTGCGTGCCGCATGCGTAAATGTTTTTCTACTACTCCTTCACTAAATAACTTTGTTCTAATCGAATCTGCAGGTACCTATATACCGGATAGTCTATAATGGGCAAAAGCCATTTCTACGAATAATGTCATATTGGGACGTTTAGAGTATAAATTATAACCATTGATACTAATTTTATTATTGTAAAATAATAAATAATGTCTGCGTGTACAACTATAGTATGCATTCAGCATTTCAGCCATAACATTGTTTATCGAGTTTCACGCTGTATGCATAATTTCCACTTTCTTACGTTAATGTAACATTATTTATTGTTTTTTTTTTATCTAACAAAGATTATAAACAGTGTTATTGGTTTTAAAAAATGGATAGCAATATTTTTAAAATTAAAAAGCAAAAAATTAGATTATCCCGAAGAAAAAACACAAAGGGCATGTATTATCACTACGAAAATGGCAAGTACATCGTATAAAAAATATGGTAAGTTAAAATAAAACGTATTTACATGGTTTTAAATAGATATTTTTGTCCTAGTGTTGTTATTTTATTTTGTAGGAAAACTCTAATTCTTCAACTTTGCAGGATCCGGATGAACACCAAAACAATGACATGCAACATGAGTTTATTATTGAATTGTTCGTAAATTTATTTTATTTCCTATAAGAGGCGATTTAATGACGCTATTATTGTTTTTGTTTATCCAAGCCGTATATTTTTTAATTATATATTAGAAAAATTAATATGTTTTAGATTTTGGGTAGAGCGATGAATGTAGTGTATTTACGATGTGTTTTTTCTATCATTAGGATTTAGGGTAGTAAAAATGCTCCATTTTTCGATATCAGAATCATTTCTGATGGAAAAGTAAATGCAGTTAGTACCTACTTTTGGGAGGACAAAATTGAAAGTTTTCAGTAGTTTTATACCTTACCTAACCAGAAAGTTACGCTATTTATAGGCTTATAATCGTGAGATATTATTTATTTTTATTAATTTTGTAAAATTATTTTATTTGATCATTTATACATGTTTGTTAGGATGACACACCGTCTCCGCTCAGAATCATTTTTCGTAAATACAACGATTTATCAATGAATTAAGAAAACGCTACACGACCATTTGTTGTCTCCGTCTTACAAGTGCATAACATAGCAAATTTATGATCAGCAGATCACGTTTAGCTCCGTTAATTTAAAAACTAGAACGAATCGATTATGAAACTTGAACATTATCTATGTTTGTACGTGGGTTTTTTACGATAGTTCAATTATAGTAGTAGCAAGTATATAAAAAAGCGTAAATTAAAAATGCTCATAACTCACAAACTAAGTTATCATAAAAAACCTACATGCAAACACAGATAATGTTCTTACCATCAAGTTTTATAATAGGTAAATTTACTATAATTTTTAAATTAACGGAGCAGCTAATTGTGATCTGCTGAGCGTAAATGTTGTTATGTTATGCACTTGTAAGACGGAGACAATAAATATGTGTATAACGTCCTCTTAAAATCTAATCCATTCATTACAATGCCATGCTCGATAACTACTGTCAACAGAGCAGTGCCCTCTTGTCCACCTTTTTGATTTTAAAATACTATTTTATTATAATTCCAAAAACTTAATTTCGTTTCTAAATTACAGACCTGTTGGTAGTAATGGTAGTATTGAAGATACTAACGTGGTGGAAGACACGTCTTGTACTTCAACTAACATAAATGATGGTTTACCAGTTGTTTTTAATACACCATATTTAAATTCTGAGTAATAAACAATCTTCAATTTATTAATCATTAAATTAACAATAAAACTGTAATAAGAGAGATTTTTTTTTACCTTTATTTACAGAGAACACATACTTGACATCATTGATGGTAGACGAATAGTAGACATAAAATATATTTTTAAACAATTTCTAAAATAAAACACGAACCATTTGGTTGTAATTTTTCGAATTTATATCTTATAAAAGAATATCGATTAGGATTTTACAGTAAATTTGTTTTTAAATGCAAAGTATGTAATAAACAAGACGTTGTATCCTCAGAATGCCAAAAAAACTCTCTACCAATAAATTTAGCTATGGTAACTTCTATTATAAATACTGGTCAAGGGTTTTCAGGCCTAGAACAATTTTCTGCAATATTAAATATGCCCTGTATGTCTAATCCTACATACCAAAAGCTTCACGAAGAAGTAGAAAAACAAGTTGAAGCTATTTCTTGGGAAACAACCGAAGAGGCCGCCAAAGAGGAAGCTCAACTTGCATACGACCACGAAGATATAAGTAAAGACGGGATTCCTATGATAAGTGTTGTAGCTGATGGAGCTTGGTCTAAAAGATCGTATAAGTCTAACTATAATGCTTTATCCGGAGTAGTAAGTACATAATATCGATCTATATTTGTATACTTGTATTGAACTAAAACAAAATATTGAAATAATTGTTATTTTCCGAGCGAATATCCACAATACGAGTATATAATAATATTATATAATTTATTTTATTTTCTATGTAAGAAAATGTTTAGTAAATTAATTTATTGAATTATTTTAAATGTAGGCATGTATAATTGGTTATAGAACTAAAAAGGTGTTATTCATTGGAATCCGAAACAAATATTGTTCCACGTGTCAAAAAGCAGAAGAATTAAAAAAATCAACTACTCCACATTTATGCTACAAAAATTGGACAGGGACTTCTACAGCTTGGAGTCAGATATTATTGTAGATGGGTTCAATCAGAGCATAAAGACTCACAACTTAATTTATAGAAATTTGATAGGAGACGGTGACAGCAGCGTAATAAAAAAATTGAGAATGATAAAACCATACGTATCTGATCTTTTAGTAGAAAAAATTTAATGTACAAATCATATTTTGCGAAATTACTCGACTCGTCTTAGGGATTTTTCTACTAAAAGGAAAAGTACATCAGGGAATACTGTATCAGGCTTTGTAAGGACAAAACTAAAAGAAAATTTGTTGAGATTACGGTAGGTAAATAATATTTTAATACGTAAATTTTGTAATACTGTATCATATATTATTTTACACAGTTTTGCTGTTTTAAAAGCTATAATGTTTAGAAAACAAATGGATATACCACACGATGAAAAAGTCAAACGGTTGAAAGTTGATATATTGAATGGACCTTTTCATGTATTTGGAACTCATGACAAATGCGACAAGTTTATTAATTAATGGATATTTTTTTGTTACAAAATTCATATTTCAACTACAATATTTATTTAGATATTTTTGTACGGGTAGTAAATCCAACGAAATTAACTTAGTCCCTGAATTACAAAATTGTGGCATGTGGAATGATTTGATAGCAACTGTTAATTTAGTAGCATATCATGCGAACAGTTTGATACACCACGTAAGTAATAACTATGTCGAAGGTTACAATAGTATTGTTGCAAAATATGTAGGGGGTAAACGGATCAACTTTTCCTTTAAAGGTGTTTAATATTTAATTTTAATTTAGTGCCTATATAATTATATTTAAAATTACTGTTTTACCATACGATTTTGTTCTAAATAATTATTTAGGTTCATATAATGTTCGTTGTCATAATGCAGTATTAGCATATAATTATGTACCTCAGCACTTGAGAAAGTTTCACAAAAAAGTAATTAACATTAGTCCTGGTAAATATACGAAACAATATATTTCTAAACAAACAAAGTCGAAATTGCGAATTGCAAACAACGCATTACCTCAAACTAAGTAATATATATGTTTATAATAATATTTTTTTGCCTAAAAATTTTCTTTTAAATATGATTTTCGATTAAATTAATTTTGTTAATTTATTAAAGACCGAAAATAAAAAAAAAAATTACTTATGAACCTAATGTCGATTATGGAGCGGTGGATGAAGAGTTAGATTGTCATCCATTATCCATGTCCCATGAAGAGTTCGAAGAAAAAAAATTGGAATTTTTAGCCAGTTTAAAATTAAGCATGTGTGAGATAAACGAATTACAAAATCGAACAGTTGAACAATCAAATTGTGAAGAGTGGAAAAAGGAACGATATAAAAGATTAACTGCTTCAAATTTTGGTAGAATTTGTAAATTGCAAAAAACGACTTCAAGGGAAAAAAGCGTGATTTCAATCATATATCAATCAGATTTTTTTCACGGTACCTCAGCAACCCGGTACATTTTAACTTTGTTTTTCTTTAAATGTAGATAATATTTCACTTATATTAATGTAATAATTTGAATTTAGATATGGATTACAATTTGAACCTATAGCCAGGCAAGAATTTGAAAAACTGTATGCATGTAATGTAAAACTAGGACTGTTTGTTGACTTAAATCTCCCGTACTTGGCAGCTTCCCCGGATGGACTTATTGGAGACGATTCAATTATAGAAATCAAATGTCCCATTTCTATAAAAGACTTAACACCTAAAGATGCATTTAACGAAAAAAAATTAAAGTTTATGGAAGTACAATTGGATAATTTAATTTTAAAGAAAACACATATTTATTACAATCAAGTACGAGGGCAACTTCATATAACTAATAGAACATTTTGTTACTTTATTGTATGGACACCAAAAGGTAAAATAAAGTTTTTTTCCGTCATAATATTATTATATTATTATTTATTTTTGTATTATTGTAGGAATGTGTGTTGATAAAATAGAACGTGATGATACATTTTGTAAAAACAAAATGGAAGTAATGTTGTCTGAGTTTTACTTAAATCACATGTTACCAGAAATAATTAATCCTCAATTAAACATACCTAAATGCTAAAATGTAATGGCAGTATTTTTTATTATGTTTCTAAATATGCTTGATAAAAAAAAATGATATATTTTAATAAACTATAATAATATTTACACTATAATTTTATCAAATGTATTTATTTTTAAAATAAATTATATCGTTATAGTACCTATTATTTATCCTTAAATGGTGAAGTTGAGTTTTACTTGTTTTTAAAATATATAAGTAATAGTTTTTCTTTATTTTATACTTACAATTTGATCATTTCATGAATATAATTTTATTTTATTTACTAATAAATTAATAGTTGAATAAACAATTCCTTTCTAACTAATGACCATAGAATCCGATGTTTTATGTAAAGAACAATAAAAAAAAAATTCCTTATTAGGAACATTATACAACAGATGTGTAATTATGATATTATCATCACCCGTATTACAAAATAATATAATATGTTCTCAGAACCTCCGCTCGCGCCGCTTCCCAATCCAGTCAGCGGTGTCACTAACACTAATGATCATTTATTACGCACGCATATATATTATTGCCTATACTGAACTCCTTAAAAACTGTCCGTTTGCAATCTCCATAATATAACTATTCTTATTAATTAATTAATCTATTACAATATTTCTCAGTTATAAACATTAATAACACAACCCCATCAAATGTAAACAAAACTAACCCAAAGATACCGATAGTACACCTTCTAGTTCACAAAATAATAGTAAGCATTATATTATTGTTCTCATACATGTAATATGTATAGGTACATAATTATAATTAATGTGAATAATGTGAAATAAATATAAGTTTTATACTTATACTAAAACTTAAAAACATGAAAATAAACTAATACATAGGTATGCAACTTTTTGTTTAGCCTTTCAGAAATCTGTTCTTAGTTATTTGGCATATTTAAAGATTAAATTAAATAAAATGTCTGATACCCAACAAGAAATACTGCAAATGTTGTCCAATTTACCTAATAATCATTTTAATGATAAGACTATTTTTGTTGATGAGGAAATCGATAATTTTATGTGATGATGACATTGCTCTGATAGTTGGGAAATGGTTAACCACGTCAAAATCCAGAACGGAAAAAAAAATTAAAATTAAAACAATTTTTATATATATTATAACAAAGTATTAATATAATTATATATTATAATAAGGTTATACAGAAGACATAAAATAAACAATTATAATCCTATTTAATTTTGTTACTTTTTATTTAAATCTTAATTAAAAGATTATTATAATAAATTATAAAATGCACTAAAAAAACTTATTTATTATAGTCTAATACTAGATTAGTATACTAGTATAGTCTATAATAACGTACGGTTGTACGAATACATATATATTATTTATATATATATATACTCATTATATATAATTAAGTGTATTATACACAAATAGTATACTAATTAAATCAGCTAAGTAATATTTAATTATTCAGTATTTGTTGCATAAAAATGCACAAATAACATATCGTTGCTTAAACAAGTTGTGGTATCATCGAAACCATAACTCTAGCAAATCATAATATGATCATGCATATAACATAATAATAATATAAGTATGCGGTCACCCGCAATATTTACATTTTTTTTTCTATATATATATGGGTGTAACAGAAAGAACTGACTCTTGGAATAACTTTTGTTTTAATTAATATTTTTTATTTTTTTTATTTATCATTAAAACCCTTGCGCTACATATCATGTATAATTTATTTTTTTTATGTTTATTTTTTAGTACTGAAAATAAAAATTTCAAATTTGATTTACATTTTTTTGGATAAATTCAAAATAGCCAATTTGTGAATCTGATAAGAACAACAATTTTGATGGTAAAAAGATTTGTCTAAGTCAAATTGTTTATTTTTTAGAAATTTTTAAAATATCAATATTTTTTTGATTATATTAATTTGGAATGTAATAACTTTAAAAATATGATTTTTGGGAATTTTTTGACGGGTATATTTCTTAAATTATTTACTTATCATATAATGTTGACAATTTTTGTCATACGTTTAATCAGCATTTTTTTTTGTTTTTAGTCAGTTCTTTCAGCTGTTACACACTGTATAATAGGTACCACTGCAGCATTATGTTATGCTACTGCAGATATATGTATATATATATATATATAGTATATTAGTATATATATATATATATATATATATATATAGTATATTAGTATATATATATATATTTTAATTATAATTACAATAATATAGTTATATATTTAACATTCATCAGATATCAAAATTTATTGCAGGAATGCAACTAATAGTATTATAATTTTGTTATTCATAAAATATTAAGTAAATATAAAAAAATTATCAAACTGATGTTTATGAGTTGTTGAAAAACAAATATCATACAGATATTTTATTAATAATATCTATGAAATAATACTTCTTGGTTCATAAGAAATCTATATAATATTAATTTAATATTAAAAAAAACACGGCAGAGGCTTTATTGAGATATAATTGTAATATTTAAATCAAAACTCAAATATTTATATGATATTCATACGATATTTTTATGCTATATGGGATGGAGCGCACACTCGTTAAATTTGGTTGGCATATCTTCTGCTGAAAGTTGCTCACAAGCATCAATGTTTTTTGGATTTATACAAAAATTATACAACTTCTTTTCTGCATCAATGCATAGATGGTCAATTTCGCAATTAAATATGAAACATAATGCTAATACAATTAAGAGTTTATCGAATAGTAGATGGTCGGCTCGCGTAGACGCATGTCAAGCATTATATAATTTGTGGAACGAAATTATTAATACATTGGTCACTATCAAGGATGACATTTTCGAAAAATGTGCTTCACGAAATGAATCAAATGGTCTTTATAATCAAATGCAAAAATTAAAAAATTCATTAATGGTAATTTTCTGGAATTATATATTAGAACAATTTAATGCATCAAATAAGCAACTACAATGTGTTGAAATTGGAAATGCTAAAGTTTCTCAAATTTATACATCACTTATTAATCTAGTACAAAAAATCCGAGATAATTTTAATGAATATGAAACTAAAGCTAAAAAAATATCAAAAATTACCGAGTATAATATTGATATAACTTGACAAAAAAAAAAAAAAAATTACACTTCGATGAAAAAGCCGAACAAACTGAGTTAAGTGGTGGAGATAAATTTCGTGTTGAAACATTTTACGTTATAAAATAACTAATGAACTTGAAAAAAGACACCAGTCCTACAAAACGTTTTGTGATTTATTCTTACTAAAAATTACATCTTTAAATTCTTTGAAAATAATTGAGTCCGCTGAGAAATTGCAAAAAATGTACCCAAATGATTTGGATAATAATTTTTCGTCAGAATGCTTACATTTGCAATCTTATTTACTGAATAGTAATATCGATATCGACATCAAAAATTTAACTTCAATCACACTGTGTCAGTATTTGAGAGAAAAATCTTTACATATTGAAATATTTCCAAATATTGACACTGCATTAAGAATTTTTGTAAGTGTACCAGTATCCAATTGTACTACCGAGAGATCGTTTTCATGCCTCAAACGTGTAAAAAATTACTTAAGGTCCACTCAAACTGATGAGAAGTTAAATAGCTTAGCATTATTCTCGATAGAAAATGAAATGTTAAAGAATTAAATTGCGAGGATTTAATTGACGCATTTGCAAAAACCAAATGTCGACGTAAACCGATCATTTAATAAATAATAAATAATTTATTATGTAAGACATTTAGAATGTATATAAACATTTTGTAATTCCTTTTTTTTCTAATATTTTTCAACTTTAATTATTATATTTTTGTATTTAAAATATAATTAAAATTTGTTTTGCATACCTTCCTAATTAAATTTTATTTTACCATAATTAAGGGAATCAATTTTCCACAGGCCTACAAGCGCTAAATATATAAATACGCCTCTGCTTGAATTTGGCAGTTTCAACAGCAAGTGGAATATTCAAGCTACTATTGAATTAATAAAAAATATTATTCCAAATAAAAATTTAATTAATGAGGCTCATTTATTTGATGAATTTATTATAATTAAAGAATGTGTAAAACATAATGAACGTATTCAATCTTTAAAAACTTTATCAGAAAAGTGGACATATATTTTTAAATCAATGAATAGTAATAGTATAGATGGATTTTTTCTAAATTTTAAAATAATAGTCGAGTTTATAATGCATACCAGGTTCAAATGCAAATGTTGAACGAATTTTCTCAAATATGAATAACTTATGGACAGATGAAAAAAATAAAATGGAAATAAAAACAGTTAAAGCAATGTTAATAGTGAAGACATTTTTTAAGGAAACCTGTACAGAGTTCCATGACTTATTAATTGGAAACCAATCGTTATTAAAAGAAATTCATTCTTCTAATAAATATTATAATACACCATGAATATTAACAAACAGTTAGTTTTATAAGTTTAAATTATGTAAAGTATAGTATATTTATATTTTATAAAGTTAAATATTTATTTAAGATTTTATTCATATTGGCTAGGTATTGTCAAAAAAAAAAAAAAAAAAACTAAAATAGGGTTGTTATTTTTTTATTTTATTAAAAAATGTTAATAATGTATTTTTATTTTATACTTTAATGAGTACTTTTGTCTACACTGTTGAAATATTGTTCAAATAAAATATGTTAACATTTATATTATTATTTTTATTTTTATTATCTATTATTATAGAAATATACGGAAAACTGATATAATTTTTAAAAACGATTAATTTGTTGAAAGAGGTAAAGGAGGTTTCATTGTACCTATTTGAAATAGACATTTTTTTAGTCCCGTATTTTGAATTTTGAAATCTGGCAACCCTAAACTCTGAACAGAACTATATGTCGACCATATCCAAACATTTTTGTTTTGATTAAAGATTTAAAAACCAAGATCAGAATTTTGAGCTTGATATTGTACTCCAGAAAAATATAATCAAGCTCCAAAATGAGAAAAAAATACAAAACGTTAGAAGACAGATTGAAAACTGCAAAAGAGCGGTGAATACTAATATTTTATTAACCGTACAATTATGATAATATTAATACCTAAAATATATTATGTTATAATTTATACTTGGAAATTAACAAATAACAATAATGGAATATCTAGACGCAATTATCTACCATTTCCATCTCGATTAAAATTAAAACATTTTGACGAATGTTTATATAATTTTTAACTTGGTGATACAAATAATTATTAATATTCCTTTAGCAAAAATGAAATATAATTCTATTTCATTACGATTTATATTTCGGCAAGATGGGATTTGACGAAATGGGCCTAGATCAAAACAACGCTCAACGATTATAAATTAACTTGGTTATTACTCAGCTAATGTTATCTTCTTGAAGAATAAATAAAAATAAAAAATAAATTTGTAGAATATTTTACATATGAATTTAACCCCTGCGTTGATGTCGATTAAACTACAATTTAGCCTTAGCTCAAAATCGACATTCAAATGTGTTATTGACAATCGTTGTAGTTAAAACAACTCCAAATTTCTATGCGTAAATATTTCACAGGATCTTCGCCTATTCTCTATACCGTAAAATTTGTTACCTATTATGTACAGCAGTATACCTATTCATATTTCCTACATTATAATATATATATAATATTATACATATAAACTTATTTCATTTGTTGACCATGTGTCGGATGACTTCGTATGGTACATAATAAGCGTGGTATTATTATACATTTTTCAAATTTAAGTCTAATGGGTTTTAGTTCGACCGTACCAACAATATATCTATTGTGTATCGACTACCGATGGGTACAATCACTCGCAATGTACAGTCCATATGGGATTGGAGAGTTCGCATGCCTACATGAATTGTACATACCGATTGTTCGATTATGTCGAAGGCCAGTTTCTGGAATGCTATTATATAAACCTAAGAAAATATACAAAAAGAGGGTGAGCAGGTATAGCCATTAATATTACATTTTAGGTATTATTATAATACAGCAAAATAACTCCAATACAAACAATATATTATTCCAAAGACGATACCAATTGAAACGCTTTCGAGAATTAAATAATAAGCCTTTTATAACAATAATGATAATATATATATATATATATATATATATATCATTTTATCCTGTTAAACCAAATCATTGTCAAAGCATTCACCCCTGCGAAAAAGTACATTTTAATTCAAGAAATATGATGGGATCTCATACTTAAACTCTAATTTATTCAATAATATTCAGATCTCTAAAAATGTACAAGTGAGACGTTATAGAGTCGAAATCTAAACGACGGCGTATTATACTTTACATCTAAAAGTATCTAGATTAATACAATGATTCTATCACCAAAGATAATATTTTTTTTATTTAATTTGAAGTGAATTTTGCAATATTATCTAATTTTTCTTAATGTTTAAAATTATTAGAGTAAATTTATGTGACACAGGCACACAGCGTAGCGATATATCGCGAGCTGAATTTTACAAAATTTTTATTTTCATAGTATCATTGATTATTTATAATAATAATAATAATAAAACATACCATACCATACCATATAATATATTCAATAATATACGATAATATATAATAGGTATACAAAAATAAAATAATATATTAGATTTTAAATCGTCTTTTGTCTTAAACACATAAGATATACTCAAGATTATAAACAAAATTTAAAAACTCTATATTAAATTATTTAAATCATTGTGTAAATCAATCAACTTTTACACGTATTACATAGGTGACTGGTATTTTTATTACAGGATTTTTTATATTGACAATTAATAAATTTATTTCTAATGAACAATTTAATGTCTAAACGACAATGATTCAAATAAAAAAATATGTTGTTAATTAATTAATATATATAAATGTAATGTGTAGGGATAATATATTATAGAGTAATTGTTATATTTAGACATAAATACATAATAATATGTATATTGAATCTTTAAAAATGTGCAACGCATCTGCAAAGACTGCATTAATACAAAACAGAAAATTAAATAATACATTTATAACTTTTTAATTATTATAATTTATTTTTTAAAGGTATTTTTAACAATCGTGACTTATTACACAGGACATCATAAAAACATTATTAATAAATGTATTAAATATCAATGCAATAATAAAAAATTTAATTAATTATCATGTCATTATTTTGTATAATTTCATTACTACTGATACATATACTTAAATATTGTATTTTTCATTTTTTTTATAATATTATGTAGTATTGAATATAGCCCATATGGCCCTGTAGTATATAGTACCTATATAAAACCTATTTAGTATATAGGATGTATTTATAATATTTATTTAAAAAAACGTATTAGATATTGCAATAAACCTAAAATATTTTCAAAATATTATGAAAATATATTGCTAGAAATATTATTTGTGCTGACCAAATATATTTTTAAAACATTATTATTATATTAGAAAGATTTTAAAATAAGATTATTTTTGTTAAGTAAATTTAATATATCATGTTAAATATTAGATTTACACAGAAACCGGTAAAACTGAAAGGCATTTAGATTTTCTATCGGACGCAATTATGCATTATACGGTATTAAATACGGGCTACAACTAACAACATTTTACAAAGTTTTCAGGCACAAAAATAGTTAACGAAGGTACACCATATCACTCGATATTCGTTGCAATTACATTTAAAATAATTTTGAATCGCAGATTAAAAAAAATGTAAAACCAATATAAAATGTCATTAATCAGTATGCGTTTTTGACCAATGTTAACAATATTGCTATATATACATATGCGTGCCCCGCAGAACTCTACAGAGTTACAAAATCCATAAAATATTATTATAAGTAAGCACATTACAATTATATTTTTGTGTGAATCGTGTTCAGAAGAATGTCAAACGTTTTTGTTAAACATTTTGCTTGAATGGAATATACTGTACCATTATTGAAATATTGCCAAGGCACGTATTGTATTGTGTTTCCGAGAATAGAAACTTATATAATTCATAATATCATCCCGAAAAGCATTTGTTAAAATAAAAATCATTTATTGTATAAAACCAATAATTCAATCGCTGCGGGTGACTGGGTGGACAGAATATTTAGAAAAGTATACAAATAATATCTGTGTACGAATGATTCACACGATCCATTTTCGTATATGGTATATTATACGAACGAAGAATAGTATTCGCAAAACATTTATATTTGTATACGAAATTGCGTTCCGTCGTTCCACACCTGAAAACAATTAAGAGTAGGTATGTGGAAATGGAAATTTCTGTATGGATTTTATATTTATTTGTACAAGTTTCTAAATAATTCCACTCAGATTATACTTTAAAATTTTAAATACGATCGAAATCTTACTTTATGTATATGTCAACGGTATGTTATACCGCACGAATAACTGCGAATATTTATAACACATTATTCATTTTTCCATAAAAGAAACAATATACTTGCAGAATAATTCTGTACAACTATAAATTAATGAAGCAGGTATCCTCAGGTGTTTATATACAATATATTATTATAATAACATATTATGTAATGGTAGGTGATTTTTGTAAGTCATAATCGGTTTTTTAAAACGCATACCGTACGAAAACTTACAAACAAATGGCAATGCAATTATTATAGGTACAATGTAGACAATTGTATAGCTGTGTAGCATGTACAATATGTACACTGTACATGTTATGTACCTAACTAGTAAATGGTTTACACATCAAAGTTTAAAACCCAAATACATTCGACTTAGTCTTTAACACGTTTGGTATGTATAAGTTTACCGTAAAATTATATTTCGACACTACCTAAATATCGTAATAAAATTATTACCTACATAATATTATATTATAATGGTATTATACATGTGATTATCTATAATCTATATAATAAATACTTTTTATTTTGTCCTAATTATTTCATTGATATATCAACATATAAGTGTAGAATCGATTAAAGTGTGCATTTTTATTTTATGTGGATAATAATAATATTAGTATAGGCCATACTTGTTCATACTGTGCAAAAATAAACGTATCAAGCACTTGTCTTGCAGACGTTCACGAGACACGACTACAATGCGATGATCAGGTATAATAGAAGATACGACATAAGCATAATATATATGTATGAAACACGATTGCGGACGATCGCTATAATATGACAATAGATATTATTTTGTATTTAAAAAAATGACACGATTCCGGACGAAGTTGTGCGACGCAGTTTATAAAGCCAAACATTTATCAATTTGATGATAGGCTTATCGTTTGGGATGTCTAGTGAGCATTAATTACAACATGGTTTAAGATATAATATACGTTATTAGGTACCTACATAACATGTCATTGACGGTAGACACAATATTAATAATACAAATAATGATAAGTGATAATATTAACGTCGTATTTCTATAAGTCTATAATATTATGATTATAAAAATAAGTTAAAAATATATTAATTAAATAGTATAAGCGCTTAGTAGGTATACACATTTATAAAAGTTTACAATAATAATAAAATTATAAAAGTAAAAAAGTAAAAAAATCAAAAAAAACAACAACAATAAACCAGCACTAAATTTTTAAATTTATATTTTTTTCTTCTATAATAACAACTGATTGTTTTTAATACTACGTTTTGGTGATTTTTATAATCATTATAACTCTGAATTGTTAAATTCAATTCTATCTAAATCTTTTTTGCTATTAATTTTTTAGGCCTTTGTTTATTAATTAAATTATTATCTTCGTGTCAGCTTGAGTTTCTTTTAAAATCGATATAACTACACGAATCGGAGACTGAGTGTAATGAAATTGACTATATTGTATGTCCGGTGGAATCTTTTTTTGACAATATTTGGTACGTCATTTGTTTGTATTTGTTTGATGTCGGTTCGCCTCAGAAAATTGATTTTCACAAGCGAATGGCAAAAAAAAAAATATTATATAATATAATATAATATTAAATAAATATTGGCAAAAAAATTTGAGAAAATTGATGTGTGGGGGCGTACGTTATAGCTTGTAACATACTATATTTAACACACTCAAAATTCCTACATCATCGAAGTATCATATTTACCCATGAATTTGGCAACATACGTCCGCAGTCGTGTAATTTTCGGGGATCCATCGTAAAACTATAATCGTCCGGAATCGCAGTCGTGTATCACCGACGTATATATAAAAAAAATACACACACACAAAGGGTCCATTTATTACTCCTGCTTATACACACAGGTACCGGCGCCGAAAAGATTTATGTTTAAAACTCATATTCTCGCAGTACAACAAAACATTAACGGCGTGGTGAGACACCGCCAGTTTGGTGCCACACAAATATGGCCCATTCATACGCCATACATTTGTATTTATTTATTCCTGGACGTTTCAAAAGAACATTAACACAATACACGAAATATCCATATACATGCGTGTTCGGTATTTTTTGATTTTTAGTTAAAGGATTGCAAGAAGTGTATTATCGTAATTTTTGTGGAAGCGATTTCAAAACCGTTTCAAATCGTTATTCTACTGAAGTGTATTATGACTTAGGGGATTTTTATTTTTGATATTAAATTAATTTGTAGGGGAATGAATACAAAAGGTTTAAACTCAGTTTTTGCAAATGATTTTCAATATCATACTTAAAATATATATATTTAAATTTTAATGTATCTATCAGTGTACTGATATTGTCGTTGTTATACCTTCATATTATATGTTGTGTTCGTTTTACTAACGCTTACGGCAATTTATAAATACCAAATTTTACATTTACATTTTAATTTGAAATAATCCATTTTAATATAATATTATTTTTGATATCAGATTAATTTGACCTATTATCATCTTTAAAGGTAGGATTAAGGGGTTAAGGATTTCCGTTAGTTTGCATTTTTTATTCCTATTTTAATTTTAAAACAAATTATGAGTAGGTTCTACGAGAAATATATAATTTTAAAACGCTCCTAACTAAAACATCTACAAATTAATAATGAAAATAGCTATCTGTAACCAAAAAAAAAAAAAAAAAATGAATTATAGCAAAAATGTATATATTTACAAAACAAATTGATTATCTAAAATTTGCTATGATGAAGTAAACAAAATATGGATAATCAACTATCTTTTATCATATTGTCTCAAATATAGTAAAACCTTCGTGTTGGGAACCCTTGACTGTAATATTAAGAATACACTAAGTAATTAGCATATTTTTAGTCATGTAAGCATAATGTCTTTTGCAATTTTTTGGTTAATATTATTACAACGCAATTGTTGTATGCATTTTATTAGACAGTCGTAAAGAACCAGCGATTTATTACATAAGTAAATTTTTTTTATTAAATTAAGAATTATGTGAATAAATAACTAACTACACATATATCCCAAGGTCATACACAATAAACCAAAATTATGATTCTTTCATCAAAACAAACATATCATTGCTGATATCCATAAAACCACATTTCTATCCTTTATCTACAAAATAAATACACAAAAACACATTGCAATAAAGAGTATGGTAGACCCGAGGTTCAACCACCTACAGCTCAAATGTTATGCGAAGACAACACTATTTTGTTAACACGCATAATTCGATGATACTTTTTCCAAAATATCAGTTATATAAGTTTTAGATATAAACTCTTATAAGTGTGTATTTGAAAATTTATCGACAATACCGCAGTATAAAAAAAAAATTATTTTGCGATAGTTCTTAATTTTTTCAAGTACTTATTATTTTATTTTCATTGCGATTTATTTCGATTTTTTCGATATTAAGTGTTATATCGATTAATTCGGCACTACTTAATATTGTCTATGTAAAGTTTTTTATGCAATTCCAAATGTTTTTGTTCAGTCATTTAAGTATAAATGTGTTATAAACAAGTTTATTGGTTGTCCGGTAGGTGCGCAAGATATCCCCTCCTTAGTTTGAAAACTGTTCAACGCCGCCGCCGCTAGCGTCGCGGTAGCTTATTAAAGGGTACACAAGATTCTAACAATCAGTATTCAGTGTGTATGAGAACAATCATGATATTATTCACTAAAATTGTAATCTCGATCAGCGCAATCATCGCCATCAGCGGAAAAGCAGTAGACTTGGGTCCCGATATGGATCGACCCAGCGGTGAGTAGATATATTATTTATTTTTTTAATTTGTAATTATAAATATATTGCCAATTGTACGCTTTAAATCTACATCATTATAATTTCAGACCAAGTTACCAATCGTAAAGATTTGTTAGATGTGCTGTCCCGCCTGAAACTGATCATCCCCGACTATGACAAACTCGACTTTTTGTGGCCATCACGGACTAGACTTGATGTGTTTCAAACATCACCGATGGCTGATACTACCCACGTCGTCAGTCAGCACGAAAGTCAGAGGTAAATATTTATAGGCCCGTTTTATGCGCCATTTGTTATGGAACTGAAGGTTTTATAGGTTTTAGGTCTCTATTCCATATCTTAACTAAAAACAAAAACTCATATTTTTCTTAAGCAAATTATGCCTCTATATTTTAAAATTTTGACATTCAACGCACAATAATTTTAGCATAACCGTAAATTTAGTCTTTACACTTAATTCGTAATTGATCACATATAATTCAATGCATACCTTCAATTTTGGAGGTTTTTAATAGATTACATACATTAATAATTATTGTAACAGGAATATTATAAATATATTTGGGTACAACTAGTTCTAATTGTTGTTGTTATATAATAATTAACATGTAAAACAAATTAAATAATATTAGTATCATTTGAGAATCAGTGTTAACACCAATAATTGTCCATTATTGGTATATTATTAGTTCATTTGTAATTAGTGCCCATTTTATTATTTCATTTTCTATTTTTCATTAACATTTAAATTTTTCATCTAATGAAATATTTTCATTTTATTTTATGTAAAAAAAATAATATTTGTTCTAAATTTAAAAATATTTGATGATTATTAATTTTTATCTGTCTTATTTCTATTTTTCTGTTCTTGAAAAGGTATAAGTAATCTATCAAAATTATATTACTTGTTGTTTAGTTTCAAATATTGATCATGCATATTTAAAGCTATTACTTATTAGTATCTATTTTAATAGTTAATATTTTTGAGTATTGTATAAGTAGTATTATTTTGATACAATGGTAAAGTACTACATATTTTAAAGTGATCATTTTCAAGTTCCAACCACTGGAAAAAATCATTGATTGCTTTGAGTTTTCATTAACTAAGGAATTTATTTATATATTTTCTTTTTACATTAAAAGGGAACGACGACAAGCTCTAGTTAAAGCCAGAGGTACAGATGGTGGATCAGGTTCACTTAAGCCATTTGCCAATTACAGTTTTCCATTAAATATGAATGGTGACGATGAATACCTTATGACTAACTTTGGGATAACAAATAAGATACTTCAAGAATTGGGAATGGAGATAATAGATCAGTTTTGGAAATCAAGAAACAAATTTTGACGGGTCAATCTCAAAAGGAAAGATATTATACAACGATACAGTATTATTGAATTATTGAATCATTCATATTATTTAATTATTGTATAAACAAATATAATTTACATTCATGATTTTGTTAATTGTCATTTGCAATTATTATTTTTATTGTTGCTTATACAGATTATATTTTTAATATTACATTACACCAAGATTATTTATATAAATATTATAAAAAAATACACTTATTATTCGTTATAAAATATTATATTCCATGATTATAATCTTATTATTTCAATAAATTAACTTTTTATTTAGTTTTGCAATGAATCAAGTTAGTTTAGTTTAATAGTGGATACTGAACGTTTTAATTAATCGACATATATTTTACAAAAATTTTTATTTTATTATTTATTATGTTTTTCAATAATAAATTAAAAGTATATACTATTATTTTTAATAAATAAATTCATAGCTTAATGTAAAAATGTATTTATTTTAATTTATATACAAGTGAGCAATGAAAATCAATATCTTTGAGTTAATATAACTCAACTGACATTTTTTTGTTACATTAAGACAGATTGTGAGGACAAATATGATTATGTATAAACAGTTAATGTATTTGAAATCTTGTAAATTAAATACTATCTCCTAATGAATGTTCTTTATATTTTAATATTTTATTTAGCATTTGTAATAATATATTTAATTTAATTTTGAAATAATATTTAATCCAGAAATAAAACTTTAATATTCAATTTTCTTATGTAATACTTTATTTAATAGGTATTAAAATATTAAAAAATACACAATACCTTGTAACTTTACTAGGGCATTTGCTATACACAAATCTTCAACAAGATGACATAATCTAACGATACAAGTATTTTATACAGGTAGGTTATATTATATAAACAAATAAACAATGTTTCATATTAAATACGTTTAGATTACTAAGTTTTGAAATATAATACATTTTTATTTGTATAATATTTTTTGGTATAAGCATTCCCAGTTTGTGTATCATGTGTATGGTGGAACCACCTACAGCTCTAATGTTATGTGAGGACAACACTAACTTTCTATTGAATAAAAAAAAAAATATTTATTATAATATTATTTATGAATATGATGTTTATAAATTTTAAAAATATATACAATATTACTAAATATTAAAACTTTACTTTTAACTACTATTAACATTAACTAAATAATAATTTAAAATTATATTCTGCCTTAAACATTAAGAGGATTAAATTAGTCATTGAATTATGATCTAGATTATTGTCATATAAACCAGCGTTAAAATAAAACAGTTTGTTGAATACTCATCTACATGACCATTCTACAGCTTGAAACCCATGCTTGATGCTGTTCAGATATACTAATTCAATATCTACCTAAAGAAATTAAAAGAAAAATTATTCTCATTATGATATTAATAGTGTAAATAATTAATTTTTAAAGTAAATATTTATTATTTACTAATTGCATCACTTGAACACCAACTTTTTGTCTTAAAATACTTGACACAATACTTTTACAAACCATCATATCGGATTATGTTATGCAGTACATCCTAGAAAAAAAAAAAATATTTTTTATAAACTATTGTCTTATTTTATTAATTTATTATTGTACTTATAATAAAAATGATTACCAGTAAGTGTGGCATATGCTATGAACACGTCATCTTCCTAAAGACAGTTGATAATTGTTTCATTCATATATTGATATTTATATTATATATCTATTTTGAAAATAATTATTTCCATCATCATTGATCACAGTATTTTCAGCCAAATTACAGTTTCTTCCTCTAATATAATTAAAAATATTAATTGTGTCCATCAAAAACACAAAAAAATATGTATATACCTTACCGACACATATCATAAAAAATAACTTTAGTATATTTATGGTTAAGCCTTTATTTATCAATTGTTCAATCATCCAATTAATATAGTTAGTAAAACCATCCATAGTAAATATATTTGATAATTAGTTAAATCTTTTTCAGTATAACTATGACGCATTATAAAAACCAAATAATAGAGTTAGCTTTTCCACTATAGAACATATCAATAAATCCATCAATAACATTTATAATATTCTACAAGCAAAAAATAAATTTAAAAGCCAATTTATTTTTATGCTTTATCATAATTTATAACACATACCTGTTTGCATACTTTTCAAATTTGCTTTTGTGTGAACAATATATCCTAGACCATTGAATAATTTATTTAAATTTGCTAAGTTAACATCTAATTCTGATCTTTCATCATTATTTTTTATATAATTGATACTAAAAACAATGCATGGCCCTTAGGATTTGATTTCATTGGATAAGTTTGTAAAAATTATTAATATTTAATTCAATATTTTAATTATTCACAAACATACTAAATACTAATATAAATATACACTAATTGGTAAATTTTGTGTTAAATACTTTACTTGAACTTAATTGTTGTTTCTCTTTTACACTAAAAAATGTTAATTCTTCTTGTTTTTAATTGGTTTTATTATACAATCTGTAAATATATTATTGTTACAATTAATATAAGTGCTGTACAGGTAGAAATAGAATAAAAATAAAATAAAATAAAATAAAGAAGGACTAATGACTTGAACAAAGAATTCATCTAGCGATGGAACTTCTTGGAAAAAAAAATGTTAATAAATTGTGAATTAATAATTAATTTTATAAAAAAGAACTACAATAGTCAGAAATATTATGGTATTCTGTATTTTATAATTTCTTGGAAAAATTCTATGATAATTATTTGATTTTTATTCAATTTTCTACAAATTAAATTTTAAATAAATAAGTAAAATAAGTATGAAGTGCCTAGCTTGTTTTGGATGTTGTTAAAATGTTGCAAGCTTTTATGTTATTTGTTTATTCTAATACTCTGAATAAATGTGTTATTGATTTAGGCTGTTGTCCTTGAATTAATCTTTATAATTTTAATTTTTTGGTGGAATCTCTTTGATGACCCTACAACAAATCAAATATGAATTAAAACATTTATAAATTTTAAATAATATTTAGATGTGTGAGGGAAGAATAAAATTAAATGAAAACGTCTTAAAATACAATTTTTCATTCATTCATTCATTCATTGATAACATTTTTTTTTAATAGATTATCAAGAATAGTTTCTAATTCAGAAGTAACCTATATTAATTCTGATATACAATCGTTGAACAATTTTTAACGGTTTTGTTCCATTTTGACTAAAATTGAATAAAAGTATACATTCAAATTAAGTAATGTACTAAAAACTAAAGTATTGTTGGTAATTAATAACAAAACTTTGAAAAAAATTAAATCAAAATTGTAAACTATGCTCTACCTTTTTCTAACAACGATGAAAATGTAACCACATTGTTGTTGACATAATATAACATTATAGGTTGCCTTTCTTTTGTTCCGTAAATTATACCCGTTTTGTTCGTGTCGTTATATATATAAGTATCATGATTATAGTGATTTGCTATTGACGCTAATTCGTCATCAGACCACCAATAATTTGGGAGCATAGATAGGTTAAGTAAATCTAATAAGTCAGCTATGGTCGTGATGTTATTTGTTTTGTTGTTATTTAATGCGTTACATATTGCATATATGCCACAATTGCCGTCACTTGGAACGTTTTCCTCAGGTTTATAATCGTAGAATTTATTATTTATGTGTTTAATATTTGATTTTGTTTCCGTAATCGTTTTTATTATTATTGTCATTATTGATATTAGATATGTCTTTTTCTATAGGATGTGTGTTAATAATTGGTTGATAATTGAGGGTCATCATAATCACAGATAACTAATTCAATGTTTATTTGCCCTTTTATAGACATGATATGCCGCCTTTGTGATAGAATTTGGAGATTGCGGCGTTGCTCATCATCAGTATCTTATTCACTAAATAGCCCATATTTGTACAGCTGCAATGATTGTGATTATTTCTAAGTCTAAGGGTAATTTTATCTTATAGTTGATTAATTTAGTTCACAATAATATGTATTTGCTTAGTCTATGTTTGTGCAGCTGCACTGATATTTTATGAAAATTTAAATAATGATATATAATAATGTATACATCACTACATGGGTCAACCATTTACTTTCTGCGGTTCTAAAGGTGATAACAACATTGACATAACACTAGCCACACCAGATATATCGGCAAGACTGTTTAAATGGAAAGTACTAGAGAGGATAGACACCAGCGATCATAGATTTATATATTATGAAACAGGTAAGGGCAGGAAATTCTCTAACATGATTATAAAGAAGAGATATGTCACGAAAAAAGCAAACTGGGAGGAATTCAATAGGGAACTAATGACACAAATTTCCAACATGGAACATTGAGACTTCAACTTGGAAGACAAAACAGAATGAATCATGCAGGCTATAACAAAAGCCTCGGACAAATCAATACCGAAACAAAAACTAAAGAAAAAGATCAGAGCACCATAGTGGACAGAAGAATTGGAGATACAAAGAAAGAATATAAGATCAGCTCATAGTAAAATAGATGGGAACGAAGATTTAAGATTTCAAAGAAGAACTACATAAAACAAGGAAAGAAATGAATATGTTAAAATACTAAGGAAAAAAAAGAAGAACTCCTGGAGGATCTTTGCTGGGGAAATAAATGAGAAAACATGGGAAAAATGCTTCAGGTGGATAAAGAAAGAATCTGCAGATAGAGAAGCACCCTCGATTCTAAAAAAACCAAATGAGGAATACACCAAAACCCTAAAAGAGACGCTGAGGTACCTACTGGATACTCTTATTCCATCTGAGGTCACAAGTACAGAACAAGCCGCCATACAGGGAAACACCGGACTACAAGGCAACGAACAATCCTAAAGTAAAGAACGCGATTTGAAAAATGTCAACAAGCAAAGCACCGGAGGAGGATGGCATAAACACAATGATACTACTCCTCAAGGTTGAGGAGTCTACCTCGGCTGTAACGTGGTGGCTGTGGGACCACCGCTAAGATAGTAATAAACCACCGAGTCAAACCCGACTCAGAAAGGTACAAGCCCTGGTCCCGGTGCTGGTGGTCCCTATGACGACCCGAGTAAGACTAGCTCTGCCCGACCCTGAACGGCTCGTAAGTAGCGCTAAGTGCTAATACACGGTCCGTTGTTGTAACAGCGTATGCCATAAAACCAAGGATCCCTATCTACTATCTAGCGAAACCACAGCCAAGTGAACGGGTTGGAAAAATCAGCGGGGAAAGAAGACCCTGTTGAGCTTGACTCTAATCTGGCATTGTTCGGAGACATGCCGAGGTGTAGCATAAGTGAGAGTCGGGGGTCTAGGCGGGCGGTTTCGGCTATTCGTCTCCCCGCCGACCTTGAAATACCACTACTCGCATCGTTTCCCCACTTACTCGGTAGAGCGGAACGCGTGGTTCCGGCCGTCGCCGTCGTCGCGTCGCATCATCTTCTCGCCGTAGGTTCGTCCGGCGTGCGGTGCGGTCGCCGTGTCGCTGGCCTGTGTCCGTTCGTGCCAGGCCGCGGTTGATATTCCGGTAGTATTAAGCACCAGCCTGGTGCAATACATATTACGAGAAAACCGTCAGGTGGGGAGTTTGACTGGGGCGGTACATCTGTCAAAAAATAATGCAGGTGTCTCTCGAGCCCGCTGGCGGCGCATCAACAATGAACACGGTGATCCCGCGGCAAACGATGTGGGTCTCGGAAATGTCTGCAGACGACTTTAGTACCGGGCGGGGTGTTATACTCGGCAGAGCAGTGTTAAGAACCCCTTGTCTTGATAGTAATATAATATTAGTGAATTTAGATGGGTAAGCACTTTTGTAAGACGACGTCCGTCGTCAACGAATAATGCGTAGTACATAAGTCAGTCGTAAAGTAGTCTTAAGCGCGGGTCACATTATGCTGGTTGCCAGCCACGAGTTGAAGAAGCCGTTTCTGCCAGCCGTCGATCAGCTTGGTGTGACAACAAAATTCAGCGCTGGCGTCACCAGCCGGCGAGTATTTGTCAGCGGCTGACGAAGTTGGACATATTTAACTTTTGGTAGCAGGCAGCGGCGAATAATCAATCACGTGATCGCTGGCACCAGCCGGCAGCGCAATCTGACCACTATTGCGTCTATCAGCAACGAGAAAGCACGTGTTTTTTTTGTGTAGTCGTTTTAGTTGTGACTTTTTTATAATTTTTAATTAATATAATTAAAATTATTAATAATGTCTGAGTTAAAGTGGACTACAAAACAAATAATAACATTTTTAAACGTTTTTCAAAATTATCCTTGTTTGTGGGACGTTACGTCGAAAGACTATTAAATAGAAATTTTAAAGAGGTGTCGTACAACAAACTATTAGACAACTTACACATGTCAGATTTGCCAGGATCACTTGATTCTTTGAAAAAAAAAATAAAAAGATAACGTGATACCTACCGCAAGGAATTGCAAAAGGTTCAAAAATCAAAAAAAAGTGGTGCCGGTGCAGATGATGTATATAAGCCAAAGCTTGCATGGTTTTCTTCAGCTGAAGTATTCTGGCAACGATCTATCATAGGAAGAGAATCGTCTTCAAATTTGGTAAGTAAATAGATAAATAATAAAGAATCAATTATCAATAAATAAATATTAAGAATAATATATTAATACCGAAATAATACTATAAATTGTATAATTACAAACCTTAAGAATGCATCAAAGTTAATGTATCTGTTAACTGTATGTTGGCATGTATTTATTAAAGTTTCATATTTAACCTTACCAATTGATATTTATTATATACATAATATTAATAATTATATTTTACATAAAATAGTTTATAATAGTTCTTTTTTAAAAATAAATATCAGAAATCGTTTGCGGCTAAATCGTTGTTTTACGTGATTTCGTAAAAGTTTAAATTTCAAACGCACGTAAATAAATATTAGTTTAGTGTGGTAGTTTTTTTTACAGATGTTTGAAGAAAAACTTATGGAGAACTATGTATCAGTTTGAAACCTTAGGTATTTATACTTAAAATTAAATGCATTTTCAACTACAAAATAACTTAAAATGTTCGCGATTTTATCAATTTCGTAAAAATTTGATCCTTATACGCTTATAAAAAAAAGTTGTGACATACGATTTTTGATTTTTTTTAATGGCTATAAGTAGAACTTATGATAAACGTTACATTACATTTTAAACAATTTTTGGCCAGCCAAATTCTTTTTATAGACATTTAAAAAAAAAACCAAGAAAAATCAAAAATGTCAACTGCCTATAAATAGCTCAAAAAAAGTCAATAATAATTTTACAAATGCTAGTTTCAAAAATGTATTATTTTATTATAATAAATAAGAAAACATGGGTCAATTAATGTTATACTTTGATGTATATTTGGTTATATTACCTTTTATTACATTATCTATAATATTGATGAAATAGTGAAATACATACACTTATACGTTTTAAAAAAGTTATTCATTTTCGACTGTTAGTGTTGGTTCTATACCAATTGACGTCATTTGCCATGGAACTGATAATTGTGTCATAAATTGATGCATGTACCACTGCCGAACCTCTTCTCCAGTTCGACCATAATTATTTGAAGAATGGAGGCGGTCTATTGGGAGCATTAAGCTCGGCATGTCTCGCCACGCCCCTGGTGCTATAACCCCCGTGTTTAAGTCTTCATCGTCCACAGATCCTGAAGGAAAATATGTTCTGGGAGAAGTTTGTCGTAGCCAGTTGTGTAGAGAGCAGCAAGCCGTTTTCACTAAAATTTCTACGGTATTCACATTTAGTGGTATGGGCGTGTTAAAAACACGAAACCTACTAGCTAAAATACCAAACGCATTTTCAACAACGCGCCTGGCCCTCGATAGTCGATAATTGAAGACTCTCTCTTCTACTGTTAGACCTCTGTGTGAAAAAGGTTTCAAACAGTATGTTGTCAGGCAAAAAGCATCATCTCCTACGCAAAGTCCTCCTTTTGGTCAATTGAGGAGGTTTTGTTCAAGTGCTATTTTTAAAGTGGAGTTCCTGAATACAGTGCTGTCATTGGCTCTACCATCCTGTCCAACATCTATATATCTAAAACAATAGTCTGCATCTACCATAGCAAATAACACAATACTATACGTTCCCTTGTAGTTGAAAAACATTGATGTCGAATTAGGAGGGCGTTTAATTCGAATATGTTTCCCATCCAGAGCCCCACAGAGGTTAGGGAAATTCCATTTATACTCAAATCCTTTCTGGATTTCTTCCCACTGGATCGTTGTCTCTGGTACCTAAGAATAATTAAATAAAAAAATTATAAACTCTAATAAAATCTTAAATTTAAATGTTTATGAAATCGAGTAAAATAACGAATTATCCCCCCATCGATTTAAAATTTTTGTAAAAATTCAAAAAGTATAAGTCGTGGAAACTAAACTGCTATGATAGTTACGAGATAGTATAAGATACTTTTTTTTCAGAATATAAAGCAATGTTCGATGTCTGAAGACGAACTAGACTCATCATCATGTATTGCTGATAATGAAAGTGACACTGAGCACACGTCTGAAGTATCACAAGTGATAACGCCAGAGTCACAAAGTTGTGTTAAACCCTCAACATCTGCTTCTTGTAAACCTAAGTTATTAGGAAAGCGTCCGTCATTAGGAAAGTTACCACCGAAACGTATAAAATTAGGATTACCGTGTACTAAACAAATTCCGAATAGATTTGAAAATTCAATCAACAAATTACAAAAGATAGCAGAAATGGCTACTGCAGACACAGAAGATCAATATGACAAATTTGGCAAACATCTCGCTTCTCAAATGCGAGAGCTCCCTTTGAAAAGTTTCATTATACTTCAAAGCAAGTTTCAAAACCTAATAACTGAAGAGAGACTCGCAAATTTATATGGAAATTACAATGAACCACAATCACAAAGTGGTGTCATAAGTCGTCCAAACAGCATTAGTCCAACTTCACATCACGAATTTATTGGGACTACTATGTATAGTGAACCTGAAAACACATATAGTGAATCATCTGGCTCGTGCTTCATGGAGAGAGAGTCTCCACAGGACATGGATATTCTGAACGAAGCATTAATAAGTATTTGTAAAAACCCCGAAGACTTGTTGCATGATGGCGACGACAATATATAAAATGTATTGTATGTATTATTTGAGTTTGTTTATAAAAATGTACAGAAGCATAATATAATACATCGTTTTTACATTTCAAACTGTTTATAACTTATTTTATATGACGTGATATTTTTTAAATACGTACCATAACCAAAAAAAAAACAAATTATTAATTTAGATTTTGTAGTTTTGTTCCATTTTTTTGTGATTATTACTTAAAGTAATCAAAAATAAGATTGAATTATATTACTTACCTTAATAAATGGTTGGAGAACTTCATAAATAGCGGACAACTTCAGGTAAAAAAACTGAAATTGAGTTGTGCGGTACTCTAAATAATAACGCCAGAGACCTAAAACTATCTCCAGTTGCGAGATACCTTAGAGTAATTTCCAGCTTCGTTTTACACGGGATTGCCTGTCTGAATACTGTATCTTGTTTTTTAATTAAAGGTTCAATTAATTCTAACAATTCTTGAAATTGAGGGGCCGTCATTCTTAAAACATTTCTGTATGTTTCTGGATCCTCTTCTTTCAGTTCTTGGAGAAGTCTTGACGATGCCCCTAATTCTTCCCTTCTTTGTATCCATGGCCTGACCCACTATCGTCTCTATTTGTGGTGAAGTTGGTTAAGCATTTCTAAACTAAGTTCCCTGACACCCTCTCTTAACAACTGCTTAATTAACTTTTTACGTGAAACGACAGACAACATGGTTGCTGAATAGTGTATAACTAACTGGAGAGTGCGAGTAGCAGCAACAGTAGTGTGACCAGATTGCCAGCTGCTGCTTGCTGGTACTACTACCAGCCGCTGGTAAACAGCAGCTGGCAACCAGCATAATGTGACCCGTGCTTTAGACACGATTACTATGTGAACACTTATTATAAAAGTAAAAGTATCAATATTAACTTAATTCATTGCGTTAAAATTCCATTCCTATAAAATAAGTTTCGTTAGTGTACTGTAGTACTTTCAAGAGAGTGAACTCATTCTTAACAGAGGATAACAACTCAAATTGTCTACGAGGGAACAAACTCAAGTAAGACATAACAACTGGTGGCAGCGGTGCTCTTTGAAGAATACTGAAGGACGGTGAAACTTATCCTTCAATCAGGTATGTGTTCACATAGTCTTTCTTTAATCAATATACCTACCTAATATACGTAATTTACGTATCCATATGTTATTATACGTCCATACGTTTTTATACGTCTATACGTTATAATACGCATATATATTTATATATACGTATTATACGTCCATATACTGCACGTAGTTATACGTAGCACATTACAAAAAATTGTGTAACGACAACTTTTGCTGACATTAACAAAAACTATCGGACGACGCATTCCAGTCGTCGCTACCGTCTACCAACGCCGCGCACGGAGGCGCTTCAAAATATTTTACCTTGTTAGCAGCCGATGTCGTCAGCCGGGTCAGTGGCACTATAACGTGACAAGATATCCATTATACACAAATAAATATACGCATTTAAACGCGTATATCAACAAACACACATATACGTGCCAGCTGTTTCGGACAGAGAACAGTGAAAGAAGAAACTCGACGACGTCGCGGGACAATGTGTCATTCAAAGATTTCAACTTTGGGTCAACAGGAATCAGCTTCCAAGTAACGGTTCACAAGGAATTCGCCACAGAGATAAAGACGTCGAACACACTAGATATTTATCTAAATAGTTTTTTGTTCATCTTTTATCTTATCTAGATAAATAGTTATAAGGTATCTAAACGTTTATCTTAGATAAATAGTTTACTAATCTAAATAAATTCATCTAGATACTTTTTTTTATTGATGAAAATCGTAAGAATTGGCCAAACGATTTTTTAAAATTTTTATTAAATGTATTATTTATATATAATACAATTTATAATAATATGTACAAATAACGTAAAATAACGACTGTGTTTACTCATTTCCCATTGTCGCATGTCGTAGCCTGTAGAAATTAAAAATAAATTCGTCTATTTAAGGCTGGGGCCACACGAGCGTACAAAATGCGTCGATACGCACGTACTTTTTGACGCGCGTCGTAGGACTACATTATCGGTTATGGGAGCAGGCACACGAGTAACGCGCGTTAAAAATAACGCACGTTAATACGGACGTCGAACATATCACCGCCAAAATTAAATTTGTATTGTTTTTAAATGTGAACGTCAACTGCGTGGTCACACGGGCGCACTTTTGTATACGCAGTACGCACGTTATATCCTATCCAGACGTTTCTAACCCACCCGTCCACGTGTAATATTATAATATAAAAAAATAATTATAATTAGTATTATAATTATAAGCACTATAATAATTATTATGGCAGCAAATGTTGACTGCGAGATTTTAATAAATGAGGTGCAAAAAAGGCCATTGTTGTGGAACACTGCAGACGAAAACTACAAAGACAAAACGAAAAAAAACACGGCATGGCGGGAGATTGCCTTAAGTATTATTAGCAAGTTTCAAGAAAAAAATGATTCTGAACAAAAAGTGATTTGTAAGTATTTTATTTTATTTTATTATTTATCTAATTAAAATAAATACAATATAACACATCGGTACACAATTTACAAATACGGTAATTCTTTTATAAATTAAGTTTTTGATTATATTTTACCCATCTGCCATTCCAATTGTCCTTCTTCACTTACAAAATAATTAGATAACGCATCACGATAACGGTTAACACTTCGAGGTACCAAATAGTTTTCAACAATGCTAGGTTCTTCAAAGCCACTGATTGCTAGTGTATCGTCAAACTTGAACCCATTTCGGTCACGAACAAAATTATGTAAAACGCAACAACATTTGACAATATCGACTGCGAAATCTACGTGTACATCAGCGGCGTAGCGTGTGTTTTGAGAAAGTGTAAGCAGAAAAACTAGTGTATTTGAAATTCAATAGCAAGTCTACAATCAACTATACATTTAATACATTAATTGGTAAAAATGTAAATACAACTCTTTTTAACTTTAACTTTATTTTATAACTTTTAAAAATGTATGCACAAATTATAATTTTATTTAAATAATAAATCAATTCTTCTCGGTTTTTTGGTAAAGTCTTCAAGAACGTCGTCATAAAAAGAATTTTGTTTTTAAACAGTGGTCAACATTTTTTTCTCAATTGATAAAAGAAATAACGCCGAAAGTCTATTTTGTGATTGTGAGTTTCTAAGATGAGTTTTGATTCTTTTTAGAGCCGAAAATGATCGTTCAGCGCCTGCACTTGTAGCTGGAATAGTTAAAATCAATGAAGCTAATTTTGTTATTTGTGATAAACTATCCGATAGATCTGTAGATTTAAGATACAACCAAAGTTCATGAATACTTCCTTTATGGAATTCTGCCGATGAGTACACAATAGAGAGTTCACTATGTAATAGAGCAAAATCAAAATACTCTCCATATGTTTCTTTTAACGAATTTATTGCATTAGTAGGAAATTGTTTAACATATTGACCAAATTTTGAAAAGTCTAATAATGAAAAGAAATTTAACCGATTGATATCTGAAAACCTTTCATTCATTTTTACAATTAATGTGTCTATGATTTCCAAATAGAGTCTGCGATACTTGGTTTTTTTATCCACAAGAACTTCGGTAACTTTTTGCCTTTTAGATCTAGACGGTGTCTCAGAGTTTATAATATAATTTTCCGATTTTTCCCAAGTACGATCAAAATCATTTCTCATCATTTTTAAATGGTTAACAAAATCTACAATTTTTTCGTTGCAGTAAGTCACGTCAAATATTTTTGTTTGCATTATATTAAAAAGAATTGTTGCTCGGGGTAAAATATTTCCGAATATCAAAAGAAAATAATTAAAGTCAAAATCTTGAATTGTTTGACAAAATCCTCTTGCACACAATAATGTTTCACTATCCCATTTGTCAGCATTTTCTACTATCGAATACATAAGGTTTAAAATTTCTTCTTTATACTCTGTCATCATTTCAATGAGTCTACTATTATAATTCCATCGAGTTGGAGCGACAGATGGAAATCTCTTTTTAACTATTTGATCAAGTGCATTTACTCTTTTTGTCGATTTTGAAAAAAATGACGAAAGTCCAGAGAGTGTAATAAAAAATATTTTACATTCCTTTATATAATCAATAGATTGTTTTAAAATTAAATTAAGCTTATGTGCATAACAATGAACAAAAATTGCATTTTTGCATTTTGATCGAACTAGTGTTTGTAAACCATTATGCTGTCCGGACATGACGGCTGCCCCATCATACGTTTGTGCCACTAGCTTATTTTCACATTTATATTCTTGTAAATAATAAAATACATGTTCGGATAAACAAGTTGCAGAGCGATCAGAACTAACATCTATGTATCCCAAAAATCGTTCTTGTACGCCTTCATAAGTCATGTAACGTAAAATGGTAGTTAACTGAGATTTAGATACAATGTCTGTAGTTTCATCCATAATTATTGATACAAAGTCCGTATTTTGAATTTGAATTTTTATAATTTTCAGTAATGTGTTAGAAATTGACTGAATTAAATCATTTTGTATGTCTCCAGAAAGACCAGTAAAAACGGTAGATGTTTCAAGATGTCCGCTTAGCTTAGGATCAAGTGTTCCCATTAAATTTATTAACTCTACATAATTTCCCCTATTAACTGAAGTTAATTGTTCGTCATGTCCGCGAAACGAAAGCTCTTGTTTCGCTAAATAACACGTTGCATCAATAAATCGACTTAGAACATATCTATTATTTTTTACAGTCTCATTATGTTTTTCAATATTTTTTTTAAATGCCTCACTAAGACATGTTTCTATTCTTACATTACCAAATTTTTTTAAAGCAATTAAAGATTCAATATGAGAACGACTTATTTCATGACGATGCTTTAAATTATGAAAATTGTTCAAATCATTGCAACCATACTTCGACCAAATATTAGATTCATGTGAAAATAATAAACAAGGCCAACAGTATAATTTTTGGGTATATTGACAACCAGATAGCCATTTGTTTGAATCGTAATATGAAAAGTTAAAATACCGAAAAATTTTTTTACATTTTGTTTTCAAATCTAAAAGTTTTGGAGTTGGTCTACCATTATTTATAATATTTTGTTTTTCAACAAAAGTATTCGATCCAAACGATTTTACTAATAATTGTTCAATAATACATTTACAATAATTATTAATATTTAAATTCACACCTGAAGAACATGAAGGCAGATCCATTTCCATTGTAAAATAATTAAATAAGTGTATATAATTATAAATCTATTATTTAAAATACTAATACAAAAATAATAAACATGTGCGTTGAATGAATCCAAACACTGCAATGCAATCGCACAAATGTACTCAGCCGTCGATTATCGTTTTATCGGAAATATAAATAATAATAAACCGTTTGGTACTGCGGTGTATGCAAAATCATAAGTGCTTACAAATTGCGTTTGAATACGAACCCCCTCTACGACATTGTACGTATATCGTGTCTATTAGCTCACGTAAGCAGTTTCAGAACATGTTACACCACGGCACGACGCGACTCGTCAATATCAAATATTAATAGAACGATAGTAAATTTTCCATCGTCTTATGCAACAATCGACGACGACGACGACGACCAAAACATGTGTTCGTCAAGATTTTTATCTTATATTCTAAACATATTATTTATTATTTTTATTATTGTTAAAAACAAAAAAAAGTAGTCAATGATTTAATTTGAAATGCAATTTGTTATTATAATAATATTAATATTAATTTTTATTTTTCCTATTTTTCAAGTGTAAGCAGTGCTTACATGCACGCTACCTGGTGTACATCGATCGGTCTGTGAAATATACGCCACTTATTAGAAAGAATGCCAAATGTACACTCTACGTATCGTCTTGCGCGTGATAGACGATAGTTAAATATTTTTTTTCGAACAGGCAAATGAATACCTGAGTAGGGTCGAAGTAAGTGCTTGTCCAGTCCAAATGCTTCGTCACCAACAAACGCGTATGGTAATGAAATATCAACTCCTGGTACTGTTGTTGATGCTGGTATATTCAAATTATTTTTTTTCAAATTTTCCCAAAGTGCCGAGTTTTTAAAGATAGTTGAATCTGAATCTTTTCCATAAGATCCAACATCTTACATAATAAGTCATGTAACATCTATCATAACATCCAATGGAAAAGTAATGCTCATAATTCATATATAATGAACCACTTCTTTCCGGTTTTATGATTCGGATATGCTTTCCATCAACAGCACCTAAGCAGTTTGGAAAATTTGCTCTTTCATTGAATTCTTTGGCAATTTTAAGCCACATACCCTGATCAGGGATGGGAATGCATATTTCTTTTAATCTGTTCCAAATACTTTTGCATACTTTTCTGACGACTTCACTTGCAGTACTTCTCCCAATCCGATAGTTATAATGCAGTTCTTTAAAACTGCACTCTGAAGCGAGGTATCTGGCGAATAAAATAACATAAAAAAATCAAATAATTTAAAAACTAATTAAAACAATTTAATAATAATTTAAAACAAAATAAACAAAAATATCTACTTAATAACCATTATGCAAAAAAAGTAAACTTATTTTTATTTTAGTGCAAGATATAACTTCGAAATGGCGTACAATTCGAGATAATTATACGCGAAACTTGAAAAAACAAGATGAATGTAAAAGATCTGGTTCGGATAATTATTAAATAATTAATTGTATTATCTATTTTTAAATACTTCCTAACAATATACATTGACTAATAAAGTAATTTAATAAAAATAAATAAAATACTGGAATAATAACTTATTTTTATAAGAGTAAATTTTATTACAAAAATACCTACATACCTCAAAGTTATCACTAACATTTCTTCGGGCTGTATAGCTAATCGCATATTGGTATTTTGTAGCTGAATATCATTTTTAAAAAATTTTGACGAATCTTCTCGAAGTTTATAGTACAACTTCACGTAATGCCCATTTGTATATCGTTCACAATTTATTGGATGAACCCAATGTTCCCTTTTAGTCCGTTTTTGTTTTAGGTATAAATAGGTTAAAGAACTAAAGGAAAAAACTTCGTCTGAGTCCATATTTAAAAAAAAACTTTGTGAAAACAGTACGCAATACGTCTTTACAATTACAACTTTACAAACAAGTAAATACTAGATAAGATACAAAATCAATGATAACACATTTTTAACGGACGTCATATTGACGCTCGTGTGCCCGTTCTAGTGCGCGCGTTAAATAGTACGTACGTCGCAACGCGCGTACGTAGTGCGTCCGTGTGGCCCCAGCCTTAGGAATAGATGCTTGCCGTTGTCATTTATTCATTTTTTCTGTCTTCGCTGTCTTCAGTCATCAGTGTGACACGTACTCACGTTACCGATTTCGTCATTTGTTAATACGTCAGAAAAATAATAAAATTTCAAAACACTACCGTTAAAACTGTTAATTATTATGCATAATGAAGCGTTTTTTAGCTACAAGTTCTGAAAATAATAAAAAATTGATTCAAGAAGCAATCGATGATCCTCCACCTCCTTCACATAGCTCAGATAAATCAATGGTTCATAATCCTTTAGTTCAATCAACCACCGAAGTTGATAAATTTAAAAACAATTATTTGTTTGACGGTACATTTTATAAAGTGATTTCCAATATTGATAATAAATTGGCTGTTCAGTGTCAATTGTACAATAAAACAATACATGGGAACATAAATTCCACTGGAAACTTTTTAAATCATATAAAGGTATGTATACTAATTATAATTCATATGTATTATTTATTAATTAATATTAAAAAACAAATATTTAAGATATCATTTTTAAATTCAGTTTATCTGAGTATTAAAGCTAGAATATGAAAAATCAATACATATCAATTAGTATAAAATATTATATAAAACAAAATAAATGAAAATTATTTATATTTCAAAATAAACATCCTTTAGTATTATCAAAGCTACAAGCAAATAAAAATGAAAAAAAAAGTTGATCAATGCTAGTCTAAGTAAGACATTTTTTTATTAAATATAAAGTGTGAATTTGTATGCATTTGCATATTTTTTCTGGTTGATTGTATGATATTTTAATTAAAAACAACATTTGTTACATGGCATAACGATTTAAAAAATGAAATTTTTTTATTGCATATTTTACATAGGTATTTTAACGTTTTCTATTTAAATGGCTTATTTTAAAATTGTAATTATATATTTCATCTTTTAGTGCATATTTCGATATTTATTTTCACTTTTTAGACATTTTTTAAATACATACAATAATTGTCTGTTATAATATAAGAAAAAAATATTATATTTTTAATTTTTATAGTTTTTGAATAATATCAAAATAAAATAATATGTATACTTGTAAGAATAAACTGTTTTTTTAAATATGACCTTAGAGCTTAGGTCAATAATCATTAATCGGGGAAATAAGATATGTAAAATAAGATAAGAAAATATCAATTATGATCATGATTGAACATTGACATTATTTCACTATAATTATTATTTTTTTTTTTTTGCTTATTTTTGTATGCATATTTTAACATTTTACCAGTGGTTTAAGTGGGAAAAATGTTGAGGGGAACTAACGTCACCAAAAATTTAATTAGCGTTCCTGAGTTCTTCATTCAAAGTCTATATTTAACCAAACTTTTTTAAGAAACCTACTAGGTATGAACTAGGAAATGTAATTCTATTTGATTTTTTCATACACTATTGTTCATAAAAAGTTTATGTTAATAGCATGTAAAATCAAATTTTATCCTAAGAAAAATTATTTTAAATATATAAATATAATGCCTGCTAAGTTAAAAATAAATAGCAATTCATTGCCTGAATTTAAAGAAAAAATACATTTACATTTTAGTTATAAACATTTCATTAAAAAAACAATTTATAATAAATAATATCACTATTTATATTCTTTTAATGCAATATTTTATTTAAATCATAATTATTATATCACATGAAATCGCATGAATGTGGATAATATATTACTACACAATAATTTATTATTTAATAATCGCTTATCGCACTACACTTAACCATCTTCAGAACGTGGAGATAATTCGCGCAAAATAAAATACGTTTCAATTCGATGTTTAATCAATGTGTGTGTCTAAGTAAGCTATTTAATAAATTATTAAAATTTACATGCAACATATTCACAATAAATTTTTTTTTAGGTGTCTGGACTTTGGAGACTTAAATTAAAGGGGACGCATATTCTTACCTTAAATAAGAAGGGGTACTCCGTCCCCCTCTTCCCCTTCACTTTAACCACTGCATAGTGCATGTTAGTGCATATATTTTTATGCATATTTAAGATTTTTTAGCTTATATTTAATTTTAATTTTAGCTATATTTGATTCCTTTTTAATATATATAAATCCGCGCTCTAATTATAATATTATTCTAACTCAGCTCCATTGTAGCAAGAACATTTTTGTTGTACCTATGCTATTATTATTATTCAAATATTAATTTTATTATTTATTAGGTAAGAAAGAAATTTTAACATTACCAGGTTGTTCGAATAAACAGTTGAAATTACCATACTCTCAACAATCTCAACTATAGCAGATATCAAAGAAAAATGTAAATATATTTTTTAATTTTAGTTATCCTAATTCATAAATTAGACTATAAATATCTTTAAAATCAACTTGTTTAATTTTTTTTTTATAGATTGTCAATTTGGTATCTGATTATATCATAAAAGAAATGAGACCACTAGCGACTTGTGAAAATGCAGCCTTTAGAAATTTAATTATGGGTCTAACTGGTATAACTAATGTAGCTCATCTTCCAGACAGTAAAGTTATGAAGAAAGAATTGCAATCAAGGTATAAATCCTATGTCACAATGCTAACTGAATTAATATCTAAGCAATATTTTATATGTATAACCGCTGATATATGGACATGGAATGATAAGAGTTATCTTGGGATGACCTATCATTATATTAATGAAACAATTTATAATAGTGCTCTTATATATTAGGATGTAGACGTGTTAAAGGTACCCATACATACTTAAACATTGCTCATGGTATACTTGAAATCCTAAAAACATTTAATATTAAAAATTCTAAAATTACACATTGTGTGACAGATAATGCTTCTAATTTTGGAAAAGCTTTTCGAACATTTTCTAAGCAGTCACAAACTCCAAATGTGATACCAACAATCTCTTTGGAATACTTTAATGAGAGCAGTTCTGAAATAGAATCTGAGTTAGATGATACAAATTCGAATGTTGATGTTGTTCAATTATCAAACATTTTTTTAAATTCAAATGAATTAACAAATGAGTATGATGATGATATTATTTTACCAGAACATTTGACATGTGCTTCACATACACTAAGTTTGATTGCAACTACTGATATCAGTAAAATTTCGGATTCATTATACAAAAAAATATCAAAATCTGTATTTGAAAAGTTACAGTTATTTTGGAATATTATAAGTAGGAGTACTGTTGCATCTGACAAAATATATGATATATGCAATTGTAAGTTTCCAGTACCCATCTTAACAAGAAGGAATTCAATGTTCTATGAGGTTAAAAAAATTTTATCTAATAAAGAAAAACTATTGTGTGGGTTGGATGAACTTAAAATTAATAAATTAAAAAGTGTTGAATAGAAGTTTCTTGAAGAATACTGTTTAGTAATGGAACCATTAGCATTATCCCTCGATAAATTACAAGGGGAGAAATCAATTTTCTTAGGTTATGTAGCTCCAACAATAATTGCACTTAGACTAAAGTCGATTCAAGCTACTCATTTGCAATATTGCAGACCATTATTTTTATTAATTATTGCTAGTCTTGAAAAACGGTTTGATTATATTTTTCATTTAGAAACCCCCAAAAGTAGAACTTTTATCTTAGCTTCTATCAGCCATCCAAATTGTAGTTAAGTACCAAGTGCCCAATTAAAATATACTTAAATTTAAAAATTTGAAATAATTTGTCTTATAAAATATGGATATTCATAGATAGAATGTCATACAGTTAATACTTATATTATAATTTAACTTTTGTCTATTGACTATTGATAATTATAATTACAACTTAAATGATAATTATTATTATTATAACAAAGCATAATTAATATTAATATTTAATTTAAAAATGTGATTTACTTGTTCTGTATATGTTAATCCATTAACATATAATAATATTTTTTACACACTAAAAAAAATAAAATGAACAAAAAAAACTATATTGTTAGGTCAGATTATGGTACACCTATTTTAAAATTATTAAAAAAAAAATTTATCTTTTTTTTATCTAGATAAAAAAGTATCTATCTTTATCTTTATCTAGATGAATATGAGTTTAGTCATCTTTCATCTCTATTTAGATACTTTTGAGTTGCATCATCTTTATCTTTATCTAGATAAAAAAATACTTATCTAACCCGAACACTGCTTACCATCAATACTGTAAGTTATTTTAATATAATTAATCGTATATTATTTAGTGCTATTGTATAATTATAACTAGTAATTAAATAATCTATGTCAGATATTAGTGATATTACAAGCAGTAGTGACGAAAATACCCTTGATTCTATTGAAAAAGATCCTAATTTCGAACCACGATACTTAAAAAATCTAACTAATTCTTCGAATAATCGATCATTAAGATCTCAAAGTAAAAATAAAAAGACAACCCAGTATCTAAAAATTCTATTATTGAAAATACAATCACAGACCCAATTAAAACAATGAATTCAGCACCAGTAAAGTTATCTTTTGAAACTGCTATTAATATGATCCCTATTTTTGATGGTGAGAACCCACAAAAAATATATTCATTTTTAAATGCTTGTGAGTTTGTCATAAAAAATATGGAAGCAAGCATACAACCAAACTTCTGATACCGAATTTCATGTGGTACCATCGTCATTTCCAATTGACGGGGATGGAATTTTGGGTAAACTTTTTCTAAAGGAAAACAAAATCATAATCAAAGTAGATCAGGAGGAAATAACTTATCCTGACAATGCCACATCAACCATATCAGCCAGAAGCGAAGCGATAATTCCCATACGAATATTAAACGAACCTATAACTGATTCACAAAATATTCTTATTCATGCCCAAAACATATAATATGTGGAAATGTCTTAAACAAAATAAAACATAATCAAATACTCATTGCTGTAATAAATCCAACAGAAAATACACAAACTGTGAAAATTCCAAATCTAAACGAATTATCTCATAAAACTTTTGAAATAGATTCTTTACAACAACTTTGTTCCCAATATAATTACCAAGCATATAACTTTTTATCAGAAATTAGTAGTAATAAAGAACATGTAATGAAAATTATAGATCAACCAAAAAATAATTACCGTACTAAGAGAGGTATAATCAATTTAGTTGGGAGAGTATCTAACGTCCTATATGTGTATGTGACGACACCGACACAAAATATTTTTACAGTAAAATAAGGAATCTTGAAATGTCAAATTTGCGCGTTTCTAAATTATGTGATGCACAAATACAAATTATGCAATCAATTATATCAAATATAAACTCATCGCTATTAGAGATAAATAAAAATGAAATTAATTTAGCCAACAAATACAGTTATCTACTTCATGAAATGTAAGCAGAGAAAGCTGCAATAGGTATTTTAAATTTTAAAACAGCACTAGAAGAAAGAATATCATTATTAAATATAATTTTAACACAATACGCAGTTGAAACAGAAAATTTACTAAATATAATAAATATGGCCCTACAAGGTTTCGTTCACTCCAGTATATTTGATACAAATACCCTTAAAAACCAGTTAAAAGATATTAAAACACAATTACCCATAGGAGAAGGCATACCAATAGATTTAGATAATTCAGGAATATCAGAATTGTTACGACTAATTACAACTAACATAGTATATATAGAAAATGTATTAATTTTCGTCATAGAAATACCTTTAGTTAACAACTATGAATTTATATTATATAAAAACAGCCCTTTACCTGTTAACATATACGATAACGACTATGTAATGATAGCTCCAAAATCTGATTATATAGCTATAGATAAATCTAGATTATATTACTTAGAATAAGCGAAATACAAGTATCAAAATGTAAACAAACGATGAATACATTATTATGTACTTATGATCAACAATTACATCATTTGGACGAATCTTGTGAGCTAACAATATTTAGAAAACCAGATATATTGCCTAATTTGTGTAACCTAAAAAATGTTAATTTTAATTTTAGTATATGGCATAGATTAAACAATACAAATTCTTGGATATATGTTACGATTAGGGATAATATTATCATTAAATATAAAAATAATTCAGAAACAGTAGTAGTAAGTATAAACGGCACAGGTATTTTAGATTTAGACAATCAATGTGAAGCCAATACTGATGACGGGCGGGACATTATTGATAACAAAAAGAAAAATAACTACGAGAATGTACAAAGACTTTATTCCACAACTAGACGTATCAATTAACTGGAAAACTAAATTAAACATTACAAATACAATTTTAAATAATTCAAATATTCCAGATAAAGATAATTCTATAATAAAAAAAAATTTATTCAAACTAATAAAATATTCCGGACCTTTTCCGTTAATTCACTACCACTATTTTTTTTGGTTTTCCGTTTTTTAGATTATTTTTATATTATTGTTTACTACCACAATTTTTTTTTGGTTTTTCCTGTATCTTATGTTATTGACTTATCTTATCGCTTTCAAAGAACACGCGTAGGGTCAGTCAATGGTTGAATTTGAGTAGGTAACCATGAATTTCCTTACTCTAGCTAGCGAATGCGATACAAAGAATAATGCAGTGAGTTTTTTACAAACTCGTGGCATTTTGCATAATCCGAGATTATGTAAAAATAAACATGAAATGGTTTTGCAACTCACTGAAAAACAAGATCGTTGGTGTTGTTCAAAACGTGAGTGTCGACAATACGCGCCATTGCGTGCGGATAATTTTCTGGCTAGTTCTCGTCTCGACTACAAAACAATAGTAATGTTTATTTATTGTTGGAGTAAGGAATATACTTCAATAAAGTTTTGTGAGGAAGAACTTAACATGAACCACAACACAACAGTGGACTGGAACATGTACATGCGTGAAGTCTGTGAATACACTTTAACAAACAATAGTGCTAAAATAGGTGGTGTTAATACAACTGTTGAGATCGATGAAAGCTGTTTCAGTAAACGTAAATATAACAGAGGAAGATTGTTACCAAATCAATGGGTTTTAGGTGGTATTTGTAGGGAAACCAAAGAAACTTTTCTAGTTCCTGTTCCCGACAGATCAGCACGAACATTGTTGCCAATTATTATTGAACATGTTGCTGCAGGCACGACAATAATTACTGATGAATGGCGCTCCTACCAAAGGCTAGATCAAACTTTTCACCACATGACCGTGAATCATTCTATTAATTTTGTAGATCCTAATACTCTGGCTCACACTAACACTATTGAGAGTTCTTGGGGCAAAATAAAATCTCGAAATTAAAAACAGTGGGGTACCTACCGACCAATGCTGAATAGCTACTTGGTCGAGTACATGTGGCGTAAGCGTTACGGTCCTAATAATTTATTTGAAACAATGCTACAACATATTGCACACTTCATTTCCCCAGAATCAAAATAATATAATATAAAAATAATCTAAAAAAAACGGAAAACCAAAAAAAATAGTGGTAGTGAATTAACAGAAAAGGTCCAATATTCCAAATCATTAGGAGAATTAAAATACACAAAAACAAGTAGTAACATTATGGGCACAATAGGTTGAATGAATCATACATAATTATAACAATAAGTATCATCAGTATAGGTTTAGTAATAACCATAATTTTATATTTAATAATTAGAAACGAACATTGTAAAACATCTAATTTTGTAATAAACCCAATTGAAAATAAGATAATATATGAAACTGTAAACACTCCAAATCATAAAAATCCATTGCCTAGGATAATATAGTTTGCAATAAGCAATGAACTTTCATTTAACCCCGGGGGGTGTTAGGAACCCTTGCACACACTTTAGATTAGTAAGCATATTAAACAATAATATAGTAGTGTAAGCAATATATGTATTTTTTTTTTGTAAGCGACTGCGTCGCCAAGACAAAAACGTAGAATAAGCAAGAGTCAGTCGTGTATAAGTAACCGATTCGTAGAATACTGTGTCGTTCAAATATTCTTATAATAAAATAATTAATAAAATATTTTCTTTAAAGTTAAACAGATGTTGTATAGTGTTTTGAATTTCAACCCGTAAGTGAACGAACTCTTATACAACAAATATACCTTTCGGACTTAATTGAAAGAGTATATAACAATTTATACATAGATTATTTAAATATTCGATTGATGATGAGCTATGAGATTTTATATGAGATATCATTAAACATTGTCCTGACCACCACGCTGGTTTTATGTAGGTTTACTAAAAAAAATTTAAGGAAAAAAAATTGTCTAATTTCATTTAAAATTTGTATCTATATTTAAAATTGTTCTGTTAAAATGTTCCTTTTGGTTTTAATTTAATATAAACTGAGATATCAAATTAGATCTCATGGCCGTAGGATGTCACTACTATAAAAATTAATTTTTTGACCATTACCATGAGATCTCAAACTAAATCTCACTTTGAATAAGTACTTCAATTGAGATTAAATCTACTCAACTAAACTTAAATCTCAAATAAGTATTTATTTATTGCATCAAATACATTATTTGAGTTATAAAGGAATTATATAAAAACAATGTTCATACAATTTATGTTGCCTTTATTCATATAAATTGCATAATTATAACAAAACATTTACCTATATGATAAAAGCATAATTATATGAAAAACAAAATTTTTAATTTTTTATGATGAATAGTAACATTATATATAAAACAATTGGGAGACTAAGAAAACTTAAGTAATAAGAATGATAATAAGAAACAATAACAGTGTATTTATTATTTTAAAACATAATAAAAAATAATTAGATCAAAATAACAGAAAAATTCATAATCCTTTTGTATTGTGTTTTTCTGTCAATTACTTTATGATTTTATGATTTTTAAAAAAACACTTAAGACAGTAATACTTGTTACATGCTATACATTTAGTTTGTACTTTTGTAGTATGTGATTGAGCATAATTTCTTCCTTTACTCTGTGACATAATTAAATAGCACATATAACACCTGCTTTTGCCAACGACTTCTAATTGGTGTTTTATTGTTTGCAAAGAGTTGTCAACATCAACAGTTTCTTTTTTAATTAATTGTTCGACAAGTGAAGTACGGAAATTGGTGATTGGCATTTTTGATGAAGTAATTCTGTTGAATAATACCATTGAATTAACAACAGCTATGTTTAAAAGCACATCTAGAGCTACCTCTCTATACCACTTAGTGCTACGCCTAAGAGGATTCGAATAGGAACACATTTGATCAGAAAGATCAATGGGCGTTTTTCCTGTACTGTACTTTAGGTTTTTTAACAATTTTACCTCTTACAACATTTTTTACAACTTCACTGGTATGTTTTGTGGATATCATAAACAACAATATACAAATCCTTTTTATCTTTCCATTTTAAAATCAAAACATTTGTGTCACTTCTCTTTGATACTATTTCTCCTTTTTTTTTTTTTAACTTTTTTTGGACTACATCTTTAGGATTAGACTTTCTATTCGATCTAATAGTTCCTACAAGATGAATTTGTTTGGTTTTTAACTGTTCAGCTAACTCAACACTAGAATACCAGTTATTTACATATAATGTCCTTCCACAATCCAAAAAAGGTTCTCCTAATTCCATCACAATTTTTGTCCCAACACTACTTTCAGCGCTAGCCTCTTTCCCAGTATATATTTTTAAAGCAATTGTGTAGCATGGAGGAATACACAGCTTGAACTCTTTTACACCAAATCTATCACGTGATTCATCTATACATAAATCTTTTTGCGGTTACATGCAGTGGTTAGAATTAATTATTATATCATCAATTACTGAGCCAAGTTTATACAAGCGATTTGTTGTATCAGCAGTTTCAATTGATCCTAAAATTTTATACCTCGACTCTAAAAATATAATTAATTCAGACAATTTTGGCACTTCAATGCAATGCGCTCTCGATTCTCACTCCTTTAGTGTAATTTTATCTAATTTAATTGATATTACATATATTAGTAGTGGTCCCCAATTTGTTGGCTCTTGAGCTAGCCCCTCTAACGCACGCATATGTCCATTCAGTGCATCCGTAAACTGCCTTAATTTTTTCGCCGAATCATCGCCCACCGTTACGAGATCATATATCGCTTTTACATGTGCTTGGACCAACACCTTTTTATTATTGTAACGTGTGATTAACGGTTTCCATGCTATGGTATAATTATTAGCTGTTGTTTCCAAACATTTAATCGAACATAATGCCTCGCCTGATAATGATTCGCGTAAATAAAAAAACTTTTCTATTGCCGTTAACGACGTATTGTTATCTATTAGGGCCGAAAATATATCTTAAAATGATGCCCATTCTTGATGATTGCCGGTAAATACCGGTACGCTCAACGATGACAACTTTACCGACGACAATACTTTATTCATACAACGCATTAGGTATGTCGGTGTCGGGAGTTTTATTTCTATTCTCGTCTTGCGATATAATCGAGCCCGCTGCTATTACGATTTTCTCTGCTGCAGCGATAGTTTTGAAGTATAAGTTTTCAAACTCCGCTCTATCCCTTTCAGCCCGAGCCAACAAATTACCATCGTAGCAATTTTCACCTATCCTACACTTATGTGCATAATAATTAAATACCGAGCCTAAGTTTTATTTTAGTTCTTATTGTTTACTAACCTACACAAATGTGTATGTTAGATTCAAAATATTGTATTATTTTTATGAAATATGATACGGGTTTCGTTCCTACACTACACGATTGTGTATATTACCGATAACCAACCAGAATAATTCCACAATTTTCTATTTATAATTTAGTACATTTTTTTTTTTTTTAATATCTCATTTATACAGTCCAAATATAGTCAATTTCCGATGGTTATAAATAACTCGTATTTAACATATCTTATCGTAATACATATCGATTTAAATTAAAATATTACGATGTTTTAAATTTTTTTATTGGACATTAGTTGTTGTTCACCATTCGCGCGAAATAACGTCGTATTGTTGACCTACACATCTAGTTGAATTTGAAATTAAGTAAGTTTCTTATACATTGATATATACATATTTCATATTTTAAACATCTATTATTTACAGGAAGCAAATACCAAATCAAACTGTTCAACAAACCATTCCAATTATCAATTGGAATGTTACTCAATTTAAACAATTGAAAAACTACCAATTGTTCAATATTATACCTATGGAAGTTTATAATGAATTCATGAAATTTAATGATGACTATATTTTTATTAAAAATAAAAATATAGCCATCCACAAAATATTGTCGAATTCAAATATTACTGATGATTTTATGCCGTATGACAAATAGTAAGAAAATTGTTATATTACACACTGTATACATTTTTAATTATTTACATTTACACATTTATTTACAATTATTTACAATTACAGTAAACAGAACCCAGTTTTTGGAAAGCTTATACATTGTGCATTTAGTAGTCTGATCATTTGCGCAAAATTCAATATTATATATTCACACATCGATAAATTCTATGATATTAATGATACCTTTACTGAATTCGGATACTTGATTTACAAATACGAATTATTCAATGATTTTCGTAATATAATTTCAAAATTGGAAAACACAGACAAACATTTTAATTTTGATTTGAATATGATTGTGTATGTATCAAAAAAAAAAATAATTTTAATGTTTTTTACAAATAGTTTTTACATATATTCATACAATTATATTTACAGAAAGGATGTACTTCAACTTAATGCAGAATACATAGACGTTGGAAATACTTACAAAAAATTGTTAAAAGAAAATATTGGAAATTTTACTTTTTGTGAAGTATTCGTGATTGCAGTTTTTGAATGGCTACGTGATAAAAAATATGAATTACCACATTTAACTGTAAGTTATTTACATATATACAAAATTAATTATAATAATAATAATACTTATATTACTTATATTACTTATACTTATATTTTATAAAATTGCAGATGAATTGCTATATTATAAGTAGGAGTACTGTTGCATCTGACAAAATATATGATATATGCAATTGTAAGTTTCCAGTACCCATCTTAACAAGAAGGAATTCAATGTTCTATGAGGTTAAAAAAATTTTATCTAATAAAGAAAAACTATTGTGTGGGTTGGATGAACTTAAAATTAATAAATTAAAAAGTGTTGAATAGAAGTTTCTTGAAGAATACTGTTTAGTAATGGAACCATTAGCATTATCCCTCGATAAATTACAAGGGGAGAAATCAATTTTCTTAGGTTATGTAGCTCCAACAATAATTGCACTTAGACTAAAGTCGATTCAAGCTACTCATTTGCAATATTGCAGACCATTATTTTTATTAATTATTGCTAGTCTTGAAAAACGGTTTGATTATATTTTTCATTTAGAAACCCCCAAAAGTAGAACTTTTATCTTAGCTTCTATCAGCCATCCAAATTGTAGTTAAGTACCAAGTGCCCAATTAAAATATACTTAAATTTAAAAATTTGAAATAATTTGTCTTATAAAATATGGATATTCATAGATAGAATGTCATACAGTTAATACTTATATTATAATTTAACTTTTGTCTATTGACTATTGATAATTATAATTACAACTTAAATGATAATTATTATTATTATAACAAAGCATAATTAATATTAATATTTAATTTAAAAATGTGATTTACTTGTTCTGTATATGTTAATCCATTAACATATAATAATATTTTTTACACACTAAAAAAAATAAAATGAACAAAAAAAACTATATTGTTAGGTCAGATTATGGTACACCTATTTTAAAATTATTAAAAAAAAAATTTATCTTTTTTTTATCTAGATAAAAAAGTATCTATCTTTATCTTTATCTAGATGAATATGAGTTTAGTCATCTTTCATCTCTATTTAGATACTTTTGAGTTGCATCATCTTTATCTTTATCTAGATAAAAAAATACTTATCTAACCCGAACACTGCTTACCATCAATACTGTAAGTTATTTTAATATAATTAATCGTATATTATTTAGTGCTATTGTATAATTATAACTAGTAATTAAATAATCTATGTCAGATATTAGTGATATTACAAGCAGTAGTGACGAAAATACCCTTGATTCTATTGAAAAAGATCCTAATTTCGAACCACGATACTTAAAAAATCTAACTAATTCTTCGAATAATCGATCATTAAGATCTCAAAGTAAAAATAAAAAGACAACCCAGTATCTAAAAATTCTATTATTGAAAATACAATCACAGACCCAATTAAAACAATGAATTCAGCACCAGTAAAGTTATCTTTTGAAACTGCTATTAATATGATCCCTATTTTTGATGGTGAGAACCCACAAAAAATATATTCATTTTTAAATGCTTGTGAGTTTGTCATAAAAAATATGGAAGCAAGCATACAACCAAACTTCTGATACCGAATTTCATGTGGTACCATCGTCATTTCCAATTGACGGGGATGGAATTTTGGGTAAACTTTTTCTAAAGGAAAACAAAATCATAATCAAAGTAGATCAGGAGGAAATAACTTATCCTGACAATGCCACATCAACCATATCAGCCAGAAGCGAAGCGATAATTCCCATACGAATATTAAACGAACCTATAACTGATTCACAAAATATTCTTATTCATGCCCAAAACATATAATATGTGGAAATGTCTTAAACAAAATAAAACATAATCAAATACTCATTGCTGTAATAAATCCAACAGAAAATACACAAACTGTGAAAATTCCAAATCTAAACGAATTATCTCATAAAACTTTTGAAATAGATTCTTTACAACAACTTTGTTCCCAATATAATTACCAAGCATATAACTTTTTATCAGAAATTAGTAGTAATAAAGAACATGTAATGAAAATTATAGATCAACCAAAAAATAATTACCGTACTAAGAGAGGTATAATCAATTTAGTTGGGAGAGTATCTAACGTCCTATATGTGTATGTGACGACACCGACACAAAATATTTTTACAGTAAAATAAGGAATCTTGAAATGTCAAATTTGCGCGTTTCTAAATTATGTGATGCACAAATACAAATTATGCAATCAATTATATCAAATATAAACTCATCGCTATTAGAGATAAATAAAAATGAAATTAATTTAGCCAACAAATACAGTTATCTACTTCATGAAATGTAAGCAGAGAAAGCTGCAATAGGTATTTTAAATTTTAAAACAGCACTAGAAGAAAGAATATCATTATTAAATATAATTTTAACACAATACGCAGTTGAAACAGAAAATTTACTAAATATAATAAATATGGCCCTACAAGGTTTCGTTCACTCCAGTATATTTGATACAAATACCCTTAAAAACCAGTTAAAAGATATTAAAACACAATTACCCATAGGAGAAGGCATACCAATAGATTTAGATAATTCAGGAATATCAGAATTGTTACGACTAATTACAACTAACATAGTATATATAGAAAATGTATTAATTTTCGTCATAGAAATACCTTTAGTTAACAACTATGAATTTATATTATATAAAAACAGCCCTTTACCTGTTAACATATACGATAACGACTATGTAATGATAGCTCCAAAATCTGATTATATAGCTATAGATAAATCTAGATTATATTACTTAGAATAAGCGAAATACAAGTATCAAAATGTAAACAAACGATGAATACATTATTATGTACTTATGATCAACAATTACATCATTTGGACGAATCTTGTGAGCTAACAATATTTAGAAAACCAGATATATTGCCTAATTTGTGTAACCTAAAAAATGTTAATTTTAATTTTAGTATATGGCATAGATTAAACAATACAAATTCTTGGATATATGTTACGATTAGGGATAATATTATCATTAAATATAAAAATAATTCAGAAACAGTAGTAGTAAGTATAAACGGCACAGGTATTTTAGATTTAGACAATCAATGTGAAGCCAATACTGATGACGGGCGGGACATTATTGATAACAAAAAGAAAAATAACTACGAGAATGTACAAAGACTTTATTCCACAACTAGACGTATCAATTAACTGGAAAACTAAATTAAACATTACAAATACAATTTTAAATAATTCAAATATTCCAGATAAAGATAATTCTATAATAAAAAAAAATTTATTCAAACTAATAAAATATTCCGGACCTTTTCCGTTAATTCACTACCACTATTTTTTTTGGTTTTCCGTTTTTTAGATTATTTTTATATTATTGTTTACTACCACAATTTTTTTTTGGTTTTTCCTGTATCTTATGTTATTGACTTATCTTATCGCTTTCAAAGAACACGCGTAGGGTCAGTCAATGGTTGAATTTGAGTAGGTAACCATGAATTTCCTTACTCTAGCTAGCGAATGCGATACAAAGAATAATGCAGTGAGTTTTTTACAAACTCGTGGCATTTTGCATAATCCGAGATTATGTAAAAATAAACATGAAATGGTTTTGCAACTCACTGAAAAACAAGATCGTTGGTGTTGTTCAAAACGTGAGTGTCGACAATACGCGCCATTGCGTGCGGATAATTTTCTGGCTAGTTCTCGTCTCGACTACAAAACAATAGTAATGTTTATTTATTGTTGGAGTAAGGAATATACTTCAATAAAGTTTTGTGAGGAAGAACTTAACATGAACCACAACACAACAGTGGACTGGAACATGTACATGCGTGAAGTCTGTGAATACACTTTAACAAACAATAGTGCTAAAATAGGTGGTGTTAATACAACTGTTGAGATCGATGAAAGCTGTTTCAGTAAACGTAAATATAACAGAGGAAGATTGTTACCAAATCAATGGGTTTTAGGTGGTATTTGTAGGGAAACCAAAGAAACTTTTCTAGTTCCTGTTCCCGACAGATCAGCACGAACATTGTTGCCAATTATTATTGAACATGTTGCTGCAGGCACGACAATAATTACTGATGAATGGCGCTCCTACCAAAGGCTAGATCAAACTTTTCACCACATGACCGTGAATCATTCTATTAATTTTGTAGATCCTAATACTCTGGCTCACACTAACACTATTGAGAGTTCTTGGGGCAAAATAAAATCTCGAAATTAAAAACAGTGGGGTACCTACCGACCAATGCTGAATAGCTACTTGGTCGAGTACATGTGGCGTAAGCGTTACGGTCCTAATAATTTATTTGAAACAATGCTACAACATATTGCACACTTCATTTCCCCAGAATCAAAATAATATAATATAAAAATAATCTAAAAAAAACGGAAAACCAAAAAAAATAGTGGTAGTGAATTAACAGAAAAGGTCCAATATTCCAAATCATTAGGAGAATTAAAATACACAAAAACAAGTAGTAACATTATGGGCACAATAGGTTGAATGAATCATACATAATTATAACAATAAGTATCATCAGTATAGGTTTAGTAATAACCATAATTTTATATTTAATAATTAGAAACGAACATTGTAAAACATCTAATTTTGTAATAAACCCAATTGAAAATAAGATAATATATGAAACTGTAAACACTCCAAATCATAAAAATCCATTGCCTAGGATAATATAGTTTGCAATAAGCAATGAACTTTCATTTAACCCCGGGGGGTGTTAGGAACCCTTGCACACACTTTAGATTAGTAAGCATATTAAACAATAATATAGTAGTGTAAGCAATATATGTATTTTTTTTTTGTAAGCGACTGCGTCGCCAAGACAAAAACGTAGAATAAGCAAGAGTCAGTCGTGTATAAGTAACCGATTCGTAGAATACTGTGTCGTTCAAATATTCTTATAATAAAATAATTAATAAAATATTTTCTTTAAAGTTAAACAGATGTTGTATAGTGTTTTGAATTTCAACCCGTAAGTGAACGAACTCTTATACAACAAATATACCTTTCGGACTTAATTGAAAGAGTATATAACAATTTATACATAGATTATTTAAATATTCGATTGATGATGAGCTATGAGATTTTATATGAGATATCATTAAACATTGTCCTGACCACCACGCTGGTTTTATGTAGGTTTACTAAAAAAAATTTAAGGAAAAAAAATTGTCTAATTTCATTTAAAATTTGTATCTATATTTAAAATTGTTCTGTTAAAATGTTCCTTTTGGTTTTAATTTAATATAAACTGAGATATCAAATTAGATCTCATGGCCGTAGGATGTCACTACTATAAAAATTAATTTTTTGACCATTACCATGAGATCTCAAACTAAATCTCACTTTGAATAAGTACTTCAATTGAGATTAAATCTACTCAACTAAACTTAAATCTCAAATAAGTATTTATTTATTGCATCAAATACATTATTTGAGTTATAAAGGAATTATATAAAAACAATGTTCATACAATTTATGTTGCCTTTATTCATATAAATTGCATAATTATAACAAAACATTTACCTATATGATAAAAGCATAATTATATGAAAAACAAAATTTTTAATTTTTTATGATGAATAGTAACATTATATATAAAACAATTGGGAGACTAAGAAAACTTAAGTAATAAGAATGATAATAAGAAACAATAACAGTGTATTTATTATTTTAAAACATAATAAAAAATAATTAGATCAAAATAACAGAAAAATTCATAATCCTTTTGTATTGTGTTTTTCTGTCAATTACTTTATGATTTTATGATTTTTAAAAAAACACTTAAGACAGTAATACTTGTTACATGCTATACATTTAGTTTGTACTTTTGTAGTATGTGATTGAGCATAATTTCTTCCTTTACTCTGTGACATAATTAAATAGCACATATAACACCTGCTTTTGCCAACGACTTCTAATTGGTGTTTTATTGTTTGCAAAGAGTTGTCAACATCAACAGTTTCTTTTTTAATTAATTGTTCGACAAGTGAAGTACGGAAATTGGTGATTGGCATTTTTGATGAAGTAATTCTGTTGAATAATACCATTGAATTAACAACAGCTATGTTTAAAAGCACATCTAGAGCTACCTCTCTATACCACTTAGTGCTACGCCTAAGAGGATTCGAATAGGAACACATTTGATCAGAAAGATCAATGGGCGTTTTTCCTGTACTGTACTTTAGGTTTTTTAACAATTTTACCTCTTACAACATTTTTTACAACTTCACTGGTATGTTTTGTGGATATCATAAACAACAATATACAAATCCTTTTTATCTTTCCATTTTAAAATCAAAACATTTGTGTCACTTCTCTTTGATACTATTTCTCCTTTTTTTTTTTTAACTTTTTTTGGACTACATCTTTAGGATTAGACTTTCTATTCGATCTAATAGTTCCTACAAGATGAATTTGTTTGGTTTTTAACTGTTCAGCTAACTCAACACTAGAATACCAGTTATTTACATATAATGTCCTTCCACAATCCAAAAAAGGTTCTCCTAATTCCATCACAATTTTTGTCCCAACACTACTTTCAGCGCTAGCCTCTTTCCCAGTATATATTTTTAAAGCAATTGTGTAGCATGGAGGAATACACAGCTTGAACTCTTTTACACCAAATCTATCACGTGATTCATCTATACATAAATCTTTTTGCGGTTACATGCAGTGGTTAGAATTAATTATTATATCATCAATTACTGAGCCAAGTTTATACAAGCGATTTGTTGTATCAGCAGTTTCAATTGATCCTAAAATTTTATACCTCGACTCTAAAAATATAATTAATTCAGACAATTTTGGCACTTCAATGCAATGCGCTCTCGATTCCCACTCCTTTAGTGTAATTTTATCTAATTTAATTGATATTACATATATTAGTAGTGGTCCCCAATTTGTTGGCTCTTGAGCTAGCCCCTCTAACGCACGCATATGTCCATTCAGTGCATCCGTAAACTGCCTTAATTTTTTCGCCGAATCATCGCCCACCGTTACGAGATCATATATCGCTTTTACATGTGCTTGGACCAACACCTTTTTATTATTGTAACGTGTGATTAACGGTTTCCATGCTATGGTATAATTATTAGCTGTTGTTTCCAAACATTTAATCGAACATAATGCCTCGCCTGATAATGATTCGCGTAAATAAAAAAACTTTTCTATTGCCGTTAACGACGTATTGTTATCTATTAGGGCCGAAAATATATCTTAAAATGATGCCCATTCTTGATGATTGCCGGTAAATACCGGTACGCTCAACGATGACAACTTTACCGACGACAATACTTTATTCATACAACGCATTAGGTATGTCGGTGTCGGGAGTTTTATTTCTATTCTCGTCTTGCGATATAATCGAGCCCGCTGCTATTACGATTTTCTCTGCTGCAGCGATAGTTTTGAAGTATAAGTTTTCAAACTCCGCTCTATCCCTTTCAGCCCGAGCCAACAAATTACCATCGTAGCAATTTTCACCTATCCTACACTTATGTGCATAATAATTAAATACCGAGCCTAAGTTTTATTTTAGTTCTTATTGTTTACTAACCTACACAAATGTGTATGTTAGATTCAAAATATTGTATTATTTTTATGAAATATGATACGGGTTTCGTTCCTACACTACACGATTGTGTATATTACCGATAACCAACCAGAATAATTCCACAATTTTCTATTTATAATTTAGTACATTTTTTTTTTTTTTAATATCTCATTTATACAGTCCAAATATAGTCAATTTCCGATGGTTATAAATAACTCGTATTTAACATATCTTATCGTAATACATATCGATTTAAATTAAAATATTACGATGTTTTAAATTTTTTTATTGGACATTAGTTGTTGTTCACCATTCGCGCGAAATAACGTCGTATTGTTGACCTACACATCTAGTTGAATTTGAAATTAAGTAAGTTTCTTATACATTGATATATACATATTTCATATTTTAAACATCTATTATTTACAGGAAGCAAATACCAAATCAAACTGTTCAACAAACCATTCCAATTATCAATTGGAATGTTACTCAATTTAAACAATTGAAAAACTACCAATTGTTCAATATTATACCTATGGAAGTTTATAATGAATTCATGAAATTTAATGATGACTATATTTTTATTAAAAATAAAAATATAGCCATCCACAAAATATTGTCGAATTCAAATATTACTGATGATTTTATGCCGTATGACAAATAGTAAGAAAATTGTTATATTACACACTGTATACATTTTTAATTATTTACATTTACACATTTATTTACAATTATTTACAATTACAGTAAACAGAACCCAGTTTTTGGAAAGCTTATACATTGTGCATTTAGTAGTCTGATCATTTGCGCAAAATTCAATATTATATATTCACACATCGATAAATTCTATGATATTAATGATACCTTTACTGAATTCGGATACTTGATTTACAAATACGAATTATTCAATGATTTTCGTAATATAATTTCAAAATTGGAAAACACAGACAAACATTTTAATTTTGATTTGAATATGATTGTGTATGTATCAAAAAAAAAAATAATTTTAATGTTTTTTACAAATAGTTTTTACATATATTCATACAATTATATTTACAGAAAGGATGTACTTCAACTTAATGCAGAATACATAGACGTTGGAAATACTTACAAAAAATTGTTAAAAGAAAATATTGGAAATTTTACTTTTTGTGAAGTATTCGTGATTGCAGTTTTTGAATGGCTACGTGATAAAAAATATGAATTACCACATTTAACTGTAAGTTATTTACATATATACAAAATTAATTATAATAATAATAATACTTATATTACTTATATTACTTATACTTATATTTTATAAAATTGCAGATGAATTGCTATATTATAAGTAGGAGTACTGTTGCATCTGACAAAATATATGATATATGCAATTGTAAGTTTCCAGTACCCATCTTAACAAGAAGGAATTCAATGTTCTATGAGGTTAAAAAAATTTTATCTAATAAAGAAAAACTATTGTGTGGGTTGGATGAACTTAAAATTAATAAATTAAAAAGTGTTGAATAGAAGTTTCTTGAAGAATACTGTTTAGTAATGGAACCATTAGCATTATCCCTCGATAAATTACAAGGGGAGAAATCAATTTTCTTAGGTTATGTAGCTCCAACAATAATTGCACTTAGACTAAAGTCGATTTAAGCTACTCATTTGCAATATTGCAGACCATTATTTTTATTAATTATTGCTAGTCTTGAAAAACGGTTTGATTATATTTTTCATTTAGAAACCCCCAAAAGTAGAACTTTTATCTTAGCTTCTATCAGCCATCCAAATTGTAGTTAAGTACCAAGTGCCCAATTAAAATATACTTAAATTTAAAAATTTGAAATAATTTGTCTTATAAAATATGGATATTCATAGATAGAATGTCATACAGTTAATACTTATATTATAATTTAACTTTTGTCTATTGACTATTGATAATTATAATTACAACTTAAATGATAATTATTATTATTATAACAAAGCATAATTAATATTAATATTTAATTTAAAAATGTGATTTACTTGTTCTGTATATGTTAATCCATTAACATATAATAATATTTTTTACACACTAAAAAAAATAAAATGAACAAAAAAAACTATATTGTTAGGTCAGATTATGGTACACCTATTTTAAAATTATTAAAAAAAAAATTTATCTTTTTTTTATCTAGATAAAAAAGTATCTATCTTTATCTTTATCTAGATGAATATGAGTTTAGTCATCTTTCATCTCTATTTAGATACTTTTGAGTTGCATCATCTTTATCTTTATCTAGATAAAAAAATACTTATCTAACCCGAACACTGCTTACCATCAATACTGTAAGTTATTTTAATATAATTAATCGTATATTATTTAGTGCTATTGTATAATTATAACTAGTAATTAAATAATCTATGTCAGATATTAGTGATATTACAAGCAGTAGTGACGAAAATACCCTTGATTCTATTGAAAAAGATCCTAATTTCGAACCACGATACTTAAAAAATCTAACTAATTCTTCGAATAATCGATCATTAAGATCTCAAAGTAAAAATAAAAAGACAACCCAGTATCTAAAAATTCTATTATTGAAAATACAATCACAGACCCAATTAAAACAATGAATTCAGCACCAGTAAAGTTATCTTTTGAAACTGCTATTAATATGATCCCTATTTTTGATGGTGAGAACCCACAAAAAATATATTCATTTTTAAATGCTTGTGAGTTTGTCATATATTCATACAATTATATTTACAGAAAGGATGTACTTCAACTTAATGCAGAATACATAGACGTTGAAAATACTTACAAAAAATTGTTAAAAGAAAATATTGGAAATTTTACTTTTTGTGAAGTATTCGTGATTGCAGTTTTTGAATGGCTACGTGATAAAATATATGAATTACCACATTTAACTGTAAGTTTACATATATACAAAATTAATTATAATAATAATAATACTTATATTACTTATATTACTTATACTTATAATACTTATACTTATATTTTATAAAATTGCAGATGAATTGCTGTATAAAACATATTATTATTTTTTCAAGAATAATAAAAATTAACTTCCACATTTCCAATTCCCCGCTCTTAATTAAAAAAACTGTCCTATCCCTAAGAAAAAAAAAAATTATTAATTGCTTTCGTTCCTCTTCCAAATCGGCCTATCTTTTTTTCTTAAATCCTAATTTGTCTTCATCTCTTCAAAATTTAAAGAAATCTAAACTATTTAAAATTTTAATTAACATACCGACTTCTATTCCTAATCAAATTGAAGTACCAATTATGTCGGTCCCTGAACATGTAATAGGCGATTCTCCTGTACAAAATGTAGTAGAAGTAAACATTGGTTGGTCACAAAAACCATTTACTGGTACAGTGTTGCCAGAATATAATACATATGGACCTCACTTACCAATTAATATTCCCTCACCTCTGACTTATGTTCAAAAATATCTAACAAATCAACATTTTGAAAACGCTGCATTATACACCAATATGTACGCTTTAAATAAAATGGGTAAAGAACTTAAAACAACAGCTGACGAAATTAAAATATTATACGGCGTTCATGCAATGATTAGCATAATAAAGTACCCACGACTTCGTATGTACTGGAATAGAAGTTATGGTTTAATTTGTATTTCTCAAGGTATAACTAGGGACAGATTTTTAATTTTACGTACTTGTCTACACTATGTTGATATAAATAACCGTCCAACAGATAATAATAGTAAACTTTGGAAAATTCAACCAATTGTCGACCAAGTTCGTAACACTTGTAGGAGTATATCACGTTCGGTTGGCTGTTATTCAATCGACGAGCAGATGATACCTTTTACAGGTCGATGTCCCAACAGGCAGTACGTAAAAAATAAACCCCGACCTACAGGTTTAAAAAATTTTGTTATTACAACGTCTAAAGGCAAAGTTTTAGATTTTGAAATATATCAAGGTGCCGAAACACCGTTTCAAGATAAAACGTTGGGACTAGGACCTGCGGTTGTTATTCATTTATCTCAAACTATCCCCGAAGGATCAGTTTTATTTTTTGATCGATATTTTACTACAGTGTCGTTAATGGATCGATTGATAAGCAAAAAAATAATGGCTACAGGTGCAATAATGTCAAATCGGCTTAAAAATGTTCATTTTAGTCAGGACAAAAAATTTGAAAGAGGTGCCTGGGAAGAGTTCACTAGAGGTGATAACAAAATTACTGCAGTTAAATGGAAAGATAGCAAATGTGTTACTTTACTATCTACTATAACAGGAGCAGAGCCACATGTTACGGTAAAGAGATGGAGTAAGACAGAAAGCAAAGAAATTGAAGTTCCTTGTCCAGCTATTGTAAAATCATATAATCAATATATGGTTGGAGTTGACGTATGTGATCAACAGATTGAATGTTATCGAACATGGGTAAAAACCAAAAAATGGACCCTAAAAGTGGCATTACATTTTATCGATTTAAGTATAGTGAACGCATGGATGGAGTACCGTGAAGATGCTGAAAAAATGCGACTACCTAAAAAAGAAATCTTGGACCTTATGAACTTTAAAATGTCTGTTGCTCAAGAATGGCTATCTACAACTGTAAAAAAACGTTCATTACCTGAAGAATCCAGTTCGTCAGATACTGAAGAAGTTCCTCAAAAATTATATAGGCCACAAAATTATAGAGCTCCAGTTCCACCAACAACAAAGGTAAAAGACGGATTTGAACATTGGCCCGAAGTAAGTAAATTATCAACAGCTAGGAACTGCAGGATGAAGAATTGCAAAAGTAGAACGAGGGTAATATGTACAAAATGTAATATTTATTTATGCCTTACAGCAAAAAACAACTGCTTTACTAGTTTTCATAAAAATAAATAAAATATAGTCATATTTAATAGATTTTTAAACTAAAAATTAACTTAGTATAGGTACTCACTGTTTTTTATAAGTTTTAAAATTTTAAGTTAAATAATTATGTTAAAGTCGAGATGACTTATTTTTTTTTGGTTTTTATTTTATAAAAATATTTAAATTGTAATATATTTAAAAAATAAAAGTATGGTTATATTGGTGTATAAAAATATATTATCTTAATAATTATTACATTTATTGATACCTAACCTACACAAATGTGTTGGTATGTTTTTTGCTAACCTAATCATCAAATAATATTTCTAATAATGGTTTACAAGCCTACAATACTATAATGATGTATATATAATATATTTAAGTGTTATAAGCACTTGATATATCTCAGGTTTTTAGGGCAATATTGATTTACCTACACAAATGTGTAGGTCAGTACCTAAGTTATATTATTGTACAAATAATTTAAGGCTATTAGGTGTATTTCATTATCATACACAAATGTGTAAGTTAGAGCTGAAAGGGTTATACTTGTTTTGTATATCGACACTGATTCCCTCTTCCATTTCTATGGCCGCCTGAACCTGCTCATATTCTGCCCATACCTCTTCTATTTTTTCACGCCGGGCCTCAATCGAATCAACGTTCTGTGATTGTAGATAATTCGAAAATCTTGTTATCGACGCTTTCAATTGTCCTCTTTTCGTTATCAAATTCTCGTTTTCTTCCATCTTCACTACCAATGTCTAACTGTGCAATTTCGGAGATAGCGAGATAGAGAGAGAGAGAGAGACTATACTTATATCTGTTTATGTATACAGTATACACTATACTCTGGTAAAACCGCCTAGGATTAAGTTTAGGAATAAAATAGAAAACGCCTTACCTTATATTCCCGTGGACAAACTTTACTTCTTTACTTCTGTGGATGAACTTTATTTCTGTGGACTATATTTACGCACGATCTTTTCGCTGATCAATGCACTTATGATCTTTTCTTGACCGGTAACTGATTGACACAATAACGCATGTAATACTTAATTCGCACTTTGAAACTAATTGACGATTTGAAATCCCTGATGAAGGACCAATGTTTGCGCTAGTCCAGGTTAATTTAATTGAATAACAAACTTAATTAATATTATTTAACTTTTATTCGCCAGTTTACTTATCGAGCGGCTACGACGCATACTTACATAGGTACGGTTTTATTGCGACTGAACAACGGCCGATCGCTTATCAGACATATCTTATCTATCATTTACATTGTGAATTTTACAGATAATCTTATTACATTTCCTAATTATACAAAATATCTCGCGTACGCAACAGTACCTTTCTTCATACTTCTTATTTATGGGTAATATCTAACTTAAATGTACTTAAATTTATAAACTGTTAAAAGCTATAACTAGATGAAATATTATAATTTAAAACTCATATTTATTTTTATGCAAATAATATTGCATTCATAAAGTATTAGTATTATACGTTTTAATCAATATTGATCAATAATACAAGTTTATAGCTTATGAGTTATAGATAATCGTAATTAAAATGCTAAATTTTAATCTGTATTATTATAACAATAACATAGGTAATATTAAAATTAATTTTCTAAAATGTGTTATTCATTTATACTAGTTCTGTATTTGATATTTCATAAATAAATAATAATTTATACATAACAAGAAAATACATGAAATATTTAATTTGCATTTAAGCTATATAGTATATAATTTAATATAAGATTTAGTTTTGCTAAAATATTGTAGGACAGAAGTAAATAAAAATAAAACTAAAGAAATATATTGTCAGGTCAGATTAATATACTATTTTGTATCTTTTTTTATCTATATAAAAAATATTTAGGAATAATACGAACACTGTTAAACATATATAGTCGTAAAAAAATTACTTGTAACTAATAATTGGTAATACATGTAGATTTGGGTATTTTATATTGTCTAAATATCTGTGTAAAACATTTAAAAACTGTTTAAAATAGTAAAATAGTATATAAAAATAAGTGTTTCTTTTAATTGAATAATACGTTTGTTTGGTTTTATTCATAATCCTGCTTCCAGTGGTTCAATGTTGAAAGCGTTCATGGCCATAAAAATACAAAATTATATATTATATGTATTAGTTTGATACTTTATATTATTTATCCTTTATCTTCGTAAAAAGTAATGTAGGGTACCTACATAACACGCGTACTTATATTATCGTTAAATCAAATGTTGATGATGACAACGGAGTATTTTGATTGAAAACAAATTGAACCACTTAGTCCCCGTGACTCACTGCATTCAATAATAATAATATTAATAATTTTGTGCGTATAATCAATCATGATATTATATAATTATTAATTAAAAAAATAGAAAATATTTTAATATAACACTGTTTGACGAATTTTTATAAATAAACAATTGTATACATTGTATTTATTAATTAATAATTGGAAGGGAAAATATGGAAAACCACCATGAGTCAGTCAAATTTCTTTAACATTAATATTTCATAAATTTTCGAATTCGACATAAAATAATGAATATTTGCAAGACAAAAATGTTGAAACAAGTGTGCTTCTAGTTAGGCAGAAATATATAAAATTCAGTCACTCGGTTTTTAACTTTAAATTATTAGGTTTTATGATTTTCGACGAGACAGTGAAATCGTCGCAGTTATTCATCAATAATCTCTTTGGTGCATTGTGCTCCCAACACAATATATCTGAATCTATTGAATTCCTATAACTTGCCGTCTGGCGCCAACAAGCAAGAGGTACATCTGCCGTCTGGTACCGAGGAGGTACGCTTTCTAAAATATCTACAACACAATATAACATACGGAATTCATCGCCAACACGAATACAACGATGTATTTGTTAAACAGAAAAGAAACCACATCAAATTTCCAATGCAAAAAAAAGGTAAAAATTAAATGAAGTCATTGCGACAAATTAATTATTTTATTATTATTAATCAATATTGGAAACTTTCAGATTGTCCTAATACTAAGTAATTTTTTGTGTTATATTTTATTTTACGTATATAATATAATTAAAAAATTAAAAAATTAATTTTAAATAAATGTGTTAATCACATATATTCTAATTATATTTGACGTAAATAAAATTATCGGTTTTTCCATTAATCGGATACTCTCAGCTCTCGTATTGACTCGATAAGAGTGTACTAAAATAATTGCTAAACGACAGTGACGATTCTTGCTTATATGTGGTGGTGTGACTCTACGACCGGCGTAAATGTATAAGTAACAAAAAATAATTTAACAAATTAATCTGTATTTTTATTATCGTTAATAAAATGTTAATAATGACGAGAATTATTTTGATTGAAAACACACAGAAGCAATTAGGCCATATGAAGCATATGGCATTAAAATTTTATAATAATAATTGTACGTGTATAGTACATTATAGTGTAATATTCCGTTTATTGAATATACAGTATAATATGTTAGTCACTAAGAGATCACTCTCTTGATTTCGGGTCATGTCTATACAATGGAACGTGTTGTAGTCCGAGGCTGACGAGGCTACATCATTCACAACGGAATTCATATCCACTTCAATGAATAGGGAGGAAAGATACGCCTTAATTTTTTTTTAGGCCGGTTCTTACAATGTCCGGTTAAGTGCCCGTTAACGGTTAACCAAAGGTTAGTGGGATGTTTACCGGCAGAATTCCACAGGTTAAGTGTCCGTTAACTTTAACTGGACATTGTAAGAACCGGCCTTATTCAATTTTATTGAATAAATTACCAAATTTAAAATGTTTTTACTTGACATAATATATACCATAGTATAATATAATATAATGAATGTCCACAAAAAACATCCATTCAGAAAAATTATTTAAGAAGAAATGCAAATACTTGCCATGTATACCTAATAATAATGTTGAAATAATTTATTATTTGGTAATTAGACAGTTAGTAAGTTGATGAGAAAAAAAAAAATTAAGTTAAACAATTAACTAGATAGACGTTTTATCAAATAAAAATTGATTAGGTTATTTACAATTTTTTCATTCATACTACTATACTAGCCACACGGCATACTGTATAGTATTATACAATCGAGGTGAAAAATACTATAATAAAATAACTATGTACACTGTACACTATCATAGTCAGGAGTATAAGCAGAGTTATGTTATAATCTTACACTAAAAAAAATCTTGAACATAGATAAAAGATTTAAAACTAACCACTGCCCCCATCCGACTAAAATAAAAATAAATGTTTTAATGACTACACAATGTAAAATAAGAATGGTATATTGTTATAATTACACATAGGGATCTGATAAGTCAAAACAAAATCTTGTGTCATGTTAGTTATGGTTAGTTGTATATTATTTATTTTATATAAATAAAATATTCTAGTCTATAATATTCAGTTTTTACATCAAAATTATATTATTCCATAATCATAAAAAAAAAACATTACAGAATATACATATATAATTATGTACTATAAATAATACTATTGTGTTATATTGTGTTAAAGGTATTTTAGAAAGCGTACCTTCTGCGTGTTGGCGCCAGACGGCAGGTTTTAGGAATTCAATAAATTCAGATAGTATTGTGTTGGATGGACAATACATTAAAAACCGATGTTTTCCATTATATTACACGTTAAATGGAGTATAATGCGTACTGGTTTTTCGTACGAGGGCGCGTAGAATGACCACCCTAACAATAAACTATGTATGCCCAAATAAAGATTTCTCTTAGGGGATTATGGATGAATAACTGCGACAATTTTACTGTCTCGCCAAAAATCATAAAAAAAAAAAAATAATAATATAAAGTTATAAACCAAGTGATTGAATTTTATATATTTCTACATAATTGAGATCTTCTTAACTTTTAAAATATACTCATAATATTCATAAATTATTACCTTAAATCATTTTAAAAGGTGACTCGATTGCGAATTTTCCTTCAAGCTATTCAAAACCGTTTTTATTATTTATTTTTACCACATCATATTTAATTATTGTATAGAATGTACAGATTTTAAATTCTCAATTGACGCCATTAATATGAAACTTTGATCAACGTAAAATTATTATATTGTAGGTAAAATAACTTACTTGTAGACATGACTTCAACATTTTTATCCCAACTGGGGTCATCATCGGAGTCGTCTACAGAACTATAATCAAAAGACGATTCTAACATCTCACTTATACTTTTGAATTCATAATTGAGTATAATAACAAATAACAAAAAAAAAAAACATAATCGTTAACTGTTAACTTAAAGTTAAAAATGCGTATAAACATTTATTTTTCATAAGGTGAATAATCAGTTAGAACAATATCAAACAAGACCTTATCACTGATATTAAAAAATTGTTAAAAAAAAAAAAACTAAAAATACTATTGGTGAGCTACAAACACCAACTGAGAGTGGCAACACTGCAGATTTAGAATCCGTTGATAAAGTACTGATTATTGAGACATAGAACGAGATCCATTGACGGGAAATTCCGATATGTGAGATTTCATATGAGATTTCTAATTAGATCTCATAACAAAAATAAGTAACATGGTGAAAAACCCCGTGGCGGTCAAAGACTCAACGTGTTAACAAAGTTCGTAAACCATTTATGGTACCTCAGTAATGAGTGTATGGCATTTTCTATTTTTGATGAAGAAATGCGTAACATGGAATTAAAGATGTAAGTTATAAGGATGATTGTCTTTTTCGGTAGATTGTTTAGAATTTTGTTGGTATTAAGATCATAACCGGGTGCTTTTTTTTCTTTTAATTTACTTATTAGAAATTTAATTTCACTTGGTGAGGTATGTTTTGCTGAAAGTGACATTGGAAGAGGACTGTTTATAAATGAGTTGATGTTTTCAGGTGTTCAGTACTGGGATGTATATCAGTATGAGGTTGGAAAATGTTAGAGAAATGTTCGCCAAAAAGGTTTGCTTTTTCTTTATCAGAAATAGCTATGAATCTGTTCGGGCCAGGAGTAAGTCCAGGTTTTGGTGTGGCTTTCGCCTCAAACGTAAACCTTAACTTAGCCTTGTGTTATTCAAGGGATACGTTTGCTTACATGAGGGTTGCCCCTCATGCATGTCTTCTATGTATGGAACACGAGCACCGGCCTTTGACCGTACCCTTGTTCGAAATTGGCCTTTCGGTGCCTCTTTCCTGTTGGGTCGTCAGTTTGTTACTACATAGCGGTTACTCATGCCACAACTACCACGTTGCAGCCGAGGTAGGCTCCTCAACCGTTGAGGGGCATCTTATCTAGAGAAGCAAACTTCTCCAGCATCCGATTGGGCTCCCCTCTCCCGTGGTACTAACTTGGGTTAAGGATGGCGTTAGATGGGCCAACCCGAGGTCTCGCACTATTCTAGCTCCGAATAGCCAGCTAGTGGTGGGCCTTGAAGGAAGGATTTTTAGTCAACGATCAGGGGTTCTTCCATCCCCACAGGGTGCCTATTACCCTGGGTAATTTCGGTTGCCCTGTGTACTACCAAACCCTCTACTCCTTTTTAATCATCTCTTACAATTGGCCAGGAGGGACATCAACGTATTCTATTCCCCGTTAACAGAGTGGTGGACTTAAGTGGCATATGTTCCATATGATACTAAGTCCTGTGGTTCGTTCTTGATTATCTATCCGTTCTGTTATTGAGCGAGTTCTTGGCAAATCGTCTAAGGGCTTCGAATCGTGTTCTAGATCTGGTAAATTCAATTACAATAGAAACTCGATTAACCGTCAATGTCGGGACCGGGACAATGACGGTTAATCGAATAGACGGTTAACAGAAATACAATAATACAGGTTGCATTTGCACAGACCATAGCAGTGATCCTGAAGGTGTCTGGTTCGGATAAAATAAAAGTTAACGTCGCTTTATAATGAAACGGTACTTTATTTAGTTATTAAATATATATAAGTAAATAACGGATTAACCACCGGCGACCGTGGATCTTACAAGACTGACCCCCTTGGTGACCCCGCGACTCGACCGGTCGCGGGTCTCGTTCTCGCGAACTTAGATAAGCAGTCACGGTCGTTGCGATAACGACCGCGACAATCCGATCTTTTTGTACCTTAAAACCTGGAGTTGTTTTTTCCGAAAATAATGCCAGTGTTTTTTGTGGTAAAGCTTTCCAATTGAGCCCAGTTTCATCACAGTTATAAACTTGTTCTCTAACGAGTTTAAGTTGAGATTGTATTTTAAATTTGAATTGTTCCTTGAATTCAGCAACAACTGCGCAATTCGCACTAAGTTTTTCTTCACTAATATCTAGTTGTCAAATGCCGTGACAAAATTTAAACTTATCAAGCCACCCTATACTTTGCTTTGAAGTTTAGATCGCCATTTAGTTTTTTATTTATTGCAAATTGCCTTAGCAATTATAATAGGACCTGAAAGTGGAATTCCTTGACTTCGGGCTTGAATAAATCACTGATACATAACGTTATCAAGCTGCTCATATTTTGCCGGCTTCATGGTTTTACGACTTTTTACATCTCCATCGTTGCTTTGCATTAACGATACATACTGCTCAATTTTTTCAGTATCACGTTTAAAATTATTCACTGTTGTTCTCCCAACACCATAAATCTGAGCAATATTGGTAGCAGTTTCACCTTTCTTCAAACGTTTGATAATTTCGAGTTTTTGATTAAATTCTAATACAACACGTTTGCGCTTTTCTGCCATATTCGAAACACAACACATAAACTACAAAAACACTAATCCGTACACATAGGCTACTCGTCAGTCACTGGTTAAATTACATTTATCTATTCAATTAATATTGCAAATTATCACATTTATCGCGTTTATTGCATTGATATCATAAACTATTTTTATACGCATGATAGTCGCCGCGTTAGGTACCACAACGATCTTATCGCAATCGCATCGTTAATTTTTTTTTTTTGACGGTGACCGATGACAGATAACAGAAGCTGACGGTAAATCGAGTGACGGTTAATCGAGTTTCTACTGTACCTCACATGGCCAGTCTTCTCCATCCCTTGTCATTTTATCCTTTACTGTTTCTCTGTGGTCGTTTACCCTGGGGCAGTCGAACAGAACGTGTTTTGCTGATTCAGGTTCACATAGCGGAGAGTCCTTTAGCTTGAAGCCGTGAGTATTTCATTGAAGTCACCGTGACTTGTTATGAACTGGGTTTTATAAAATGGTCTAATTCTATCGGAATGGTATATCTGTCTTTTACATCTGGAAACCAGTTGAGAGTCCATCGACCCTTTGTGCTGTTGATCCATCTGTTTTGCCAAATTTCTAGGATTTCATCTTCCGTTTCCTTTATTCTATCGTTTTGTAGCTTACCAAGTCTGACTTTTTTCTTTTTTGCCAGCAGTCTCAACTCTAGATCCAAAGACAAATATCCTGCATTCACCTGCAGAACATCGGTTGAGGTGGTTTTATATGCACCTGTTACTGATAACAGGGCTTGTCGCTGTTTGCTATTAATAACTTTACGGCCTTCACCGTTGTCAAAGCCTTGTCCCATATTGATGCTGCATATCCCAGTCTAAGTAGAAATACTGTCTTGTATATTATCTTGGATGTCGTCTGTTTTAGTCCACAATTGGCTGAGGTCGCAGTTCTCATCCTGTTGTACATACTTTCTGCTTTTTTCGATATGTCCTAAAGATGTTCCCAATATTTCTCTTGTAGTCTATAAGTACTTCAAGGTATTTAACCGGGCTTCTGGATACAATAATTTCATTCCCGAACGTGATGTTATATCCTGGCTTTAAGCCGCCTTTTAGAGTGATCACCTGGATTTTCTGGCTCGAGAAGTTCAATCTTCTAACCGCCGCCTTATCCTGTCTAAACGCTGTTCGATCCCATTATAGTTCTGATCGGGACACGTCTAGTCCTGGTATTTGTCCCCCTTTTATTGGAGGTTCTTGTACCAGAGCTATATCTATCCGCTTTTCGATACAGTAGTCTCTTAATTGCTCCGCTACTATAAACTGTCATTCGTGTTGAGTTGTACTATCCTTAGGAAGTGTTTCTGCGTTATTGACATGTTGGGTCCTTGTAGTCGGTTCTCCTAACTGCGTTGTCTATCGCTTTCTTCCGTTCTCTGCAGAATTTCGAATGCGCTACATGATTACCTCCGCAATTCACACATTTTGGTGGTTTATCTTTCTTGTTGCAGGTAGTGTCTTTGTGGCCTTTGAACCTGCAATGTGTACAGTTCATGGTCGTTTCTTTTTAGAACTGCGTTTCTTTGTTCGGGTTAGTTATCGGCGGAATTTGCAGTTTTATATTAAGTAAGTTTGTTGTGGTTTTCCAGAGTGAGTCGTCTCATTTGTGTTTAGGGATTCATATTTTTTTTCAATCAACTCTGTTTTATGTTTTGATATTAATTTTTTGATGGTGTTTGTCGAGTGATTAAATATTTGTTTATCAGATGGGTATCAGTATTTTTGCCATCTAGAACGAACATGATGTTTATCAGAAATTAAAGTTCTTATATGAATAGGCAAGGTTTGATTATTTGTTTGATTCATACTCTTTGGAGTATATGGGTATGATGATTTGTATATAGCTGATTGTATCGAGGTTGTGAGGTCTTGGGCAGCGTTTTCTATGTCAGTTTTTGATTTAAGAGAGATTTTTAAGTTGGTTGTATTTTGCATGATTTCAGCGAACTCATTTCATCTTATTGGACCTTGTGATAAGGAAGGATGCATAGGTGTTTGTGCACCAACATCGGCTTACGATGCAACGGGCGTCGAACCTTCGACAAGTTTGGCCTCGTCCCCCTCTCCATCCTCGGACGCCTTAGTGGTGCGTCTCAAGCCGCCAGCTACGCAGTCTGTCGTCGTGGTCGTTCGAAACCAGTGCTCGAAGCGCTACCACCTCTTCGTGGATCGGCCGATGAACTTGCGCACCCGCGCCACTGTTGTTTTCTTTTCGCGTCGTGTCTGTTCACGTTGTACTTGACCGTTTTATTTTGTTACTTGACACCGTGTGTGTGTCATCGTGTCGAGATCAATTCGTTATTGACTCGTCCCTGTGGTCCGTACGACCTTCCGTTGCTGACACGGCTTGGGCACCCCTACCCACATCGACCGTTCGTCGTGTGTTGTCACCGCGCCATCGCTGTACGCGTCAGATTACCGCTTTGATTTCGTGCGCCATACAGCCTCCCGTTGCTGTCAGGCGAGTACGTTACGGAATCGTGCTAGACACCGAAGCTTGCTATAGCTCGTGTAAGGGCCCACGTGGTTTTTTCGTCCGCCACCCGTTACACACCGTTGCGTCGATCGCGCATTGTTAGGAGTACTAACCACGTCTGTATGAGCAACCATTGTTGGCTCCTTGGTTGGCAGTCGTGGTTCCCGCCGCCGTAGTCCAGGCAGATCGTCAGCTATACCATCACCACCGTATGATAAGAATCTATATTTTACTTTGTTATTATCTTCCATTCCGTGTTCGGCCATCGGTGCCATATATATATATATTTACATTGTATGTTGTGTTGGGTATGATCATACCCCCTTATCTCTTGTAATTTACACTAGTTTGATATCTGTGTGAGTTATACGGCAATAATACATTATACTTTTTCGGTACACCGAATAGCAGTAGTTGTTTTTCGTATATATAGCCAAGTAAGACACCCTAACCTTCCACACTTCTCACGTACCGTACACGCCGCGAATATCACGCTGTCAGCTAGCGATTGTTTTCAATAGCCCCGCGTGGTGCGTCAACAATAGGGTTTAGATCTGGAGCTACGTTTAGTTGGAGTGTGGTCAGAGCTAAGATCGTTTAAGTTGGTGACAGAGAAATTAATATAACTGGGTAATGTTGAGATGAAAAAATCTAAAATGTCTGGATGTCTATTTTGATGTTGGAGCCAGTAGGTGGGACCATTTGATAATTTGTCAGTATAATTGTTGTTGTTCATTAATTTTTGTAATATTTTACCTCTAGAGTTATCAGATATGCAGCCCCACTGGGAATGTTTGGCATTGAGGTCACCTCCAATCAAAAACATTTGACCAAGGGATTTAAAAAATTCTACTAATTATTTTGAGTTAATAGCAAGATATGGAGCAAGACATACAGATGAAATTTTAATTGGTATATGATTCAACGTTATTTAGATGTTAGTTGCCTGTATAGTGGGCGTTTGGTTAGCCGGAAGAAGATGGTGCTTGATTTTAGATAATTATTATAGCAGATCCTGCATGAGCAGTTTTGTCAGGATGATCAGTTCCATAAACCATATAGCCCGGGAAAAATAATTTAGTGAACGTTTTACAGTGTGTCTCCTAGATAAGTGCTAAATAAATTTGTTTTTCTTGTAATAAATTTAAAAATTCTGCTCTTTTTTGTTTGACCATCATTTTAAGAGTTTATCTATAACTATGGTGAGGAGTGATATGAGAGGATTAATTAACAGTTTAAATTCAGAAATGAATGAGGATAATTGTAATTCTATAAATTCGTGTGAATTCTCATTGTTTTTTTGAGAGGTATTATTTTGAGATTTATTTTGAGGAGGTTTTTGACTTAAGTAAGAGAATGACGAGGTGTCTGTTAAATCCGGAGGAGAAGTATGGGCGCTATCATTTTTATCGCCTTCCCCTTTACAATATTACTATAGTTAAAATTACTTTTTTTGTTGAATTTATTGTTTCAAGCAGTTATATTAATTACTGATAAGTTACTCATACATATTTTGTTTTAGTCAGTAATGTAGGTATTGTAAGATTATGTGGGTACTTATGGTCAGCCATTATTATTTTAAAACAAATAACAATTAAAACATGTTTGAAAGTCAGACTTGTACCTATGTTAAATATTATTTTTACCTATCTACACTATTAATACTTGTAAAATAAAATGTTTTGTACCTACAACAATATAATATTATTCCAAAATCTAAATGTCATAACTTTACTTCAAATGTTTTAATTGATGTTTTTATAATTTAAAAATTAGTGTTTTAGGTTTGGAACAATATATATCTAATTAATTTTTATTTTTTTCGCACTATTTAACGAACTATGGGGACAATTGCTCTCAATAATGGGAGATACATCATGTTACTCCATTAAAATAGCACAGGTCAATATGGCAAGGACTGCTACTGCAAATGAAGATTTATTACTCTATGCCCAAAACAATAAGATAGATGTTGCACTACTACAAGGACCGTACGTCAGATACGGTAGACTGGTAGGCCTAGAAGCGACACCTATTAGAATAATACTCTCACCAGGAATTCAACAAAGAGGGAGTAGAAACATTCTGCATGGTGCAGCAATAGTTGTCTTTAATCCAGCACTTACTGTATTATCAAGAAACGACCTGACATGTGATAACTTCGCGGTTGCTACAATCAGCATCGGCGCTGGGAAAGATATTAATCTAATATCAGCATACTTCAAATACAGACTATCAACAGTAGATCTCATTAGGACACTGAGGAGAATCACAAGAGCATGTGGGAACAACACACTCATAGCAGCAGACATAAACGCCTTCTCCAAGAGACACTGGTTCAGCAAGACAACGGACGCCAGGGGCCAACAGGTGGAGGATTTCATTGCGGAGGAGCAATTATTAGTAATGAATAAAAGGAGCCCACTCTACACTTTCTCCGGTCCCAGGGGAGAAAACAACATAGACTTAACTCTTGCTATAAGGGATATTTCCAAAAACATCAGAAAGTGGGAAATTATAGATAGAGAAATAACCAGCGATCATAGGCTGATCGTTTACAGTATTGGAGAAGGCGATCAAGCAAGAACACTTATCACTAAGAAACGATACGCTACCAGAAATGCAGATTGGGAAAAATTCAAGATAGAACTAATTCTACAGATCAACCAAGAAGGACAAGATATCTATCAGGCGGACCTTGAGGATAGAACTGAGCTGATCATGCAAGCAATCAGGAAAGCCGCGGATAAATCAATCCCCAAAAGAAGATCATGCGCAAAACATGAACCACCATGGTGGACAAAGGAATAACACGACCAACGGGCAACGATGAGGCACGCCTATCGGAAAACAACATCAACGAGGAAAACAAGCAACAAAGAAGACAGGTGTATAACAAGGAAAGGAATGCCTTTGTCAAATTACTAAGAATGGAAAAGAAGAAATCATGGAGAAGATTCGCAGGAGAAATAAGAGATGACAAATGGGGCAAATGCTTCAGATGGATCAAGAAAGGATCGGCCAGCCACGAAGCACCCTCGGTATTGAGGAAAACAAATGGAGAGTATACTAAAACTCTCAGAGAGACATTACAATATCTGTTGGATACCCTAATACCAAGTGACCCAGATGAGGCAGGCTCCATACAGGAACCTAGAAAAGTACTACACGTACATAAAGCAACTTCGACGGAAGAAGTAAGAAACGCTATCTGGAGAATGTCCACCAAGAAGGCACCCGGTGAGGACGGTATCGATGCTAAAATCCTCAGGAAAGCCTGGGTTGTTATTTCCCACCCGGTAACAGAACTGTTCAACGATCTTCTCAGATATGGATACTTCCCAAGAATCTGGAGAACCACAGATGTGGTAACGATACTTAAAGGAAGAGAAAAAGCGAGAGAGGACCCTAAATCCTTTAGACCAGTAAGTCTTCTGCCGGTCTTAGGTAAGGCCCTAGAGCACCTGGTTTGCACACGGCTACAGGATGAAATTTTGAACAACATGGCGGATAACCAACATGGGTTCAGAAAAGGTAGATCAACGATCACTGCAATCAACGAGGTTAGAAACTGGGTAGCTGACAGACCGGAAAAACATATAATGGGAATCTTCCTAGATATTAGTGGAGCATTTGACAATGTCAAATGGAAACCATTACTGAAGGATATGGAAGAGCTTGGAGCAACACCTGCAACGCTTAGCATCACGAAGAGCTACCTTGTAGACAGAAGTGCATCACTCGCATTGAACCAGACAAAGGTTAGCACCTTACTAACGAGGGGCTGCCCTCAGGGATCGGGCTTTGGGCCCTCACTATTGAACATAGCAGTCAATGATATCTTGAAGAACAAAAAGGAGGAATACACACACAGGGTTGCTTACGCCGATGATATAGTGGCATTAATAGCCGGCGGCACCCGCACAGAGATTATTCAAAGGACGGAAGAACATTTAAAAGACCTAATGGAATGGTCCAGAAGATATGGATTGAAATTTTCCTCATCCAAATCAATGGGCATGCCATTAAAAGGTGGTCTAGCACCAGGACACTATATCAATTTTGGTGATGCAAGGATCAAAATAGAAGATAAAGTCAAATATTTGGGAATAATTATGGACAAGGACTTCAAATTCAAGTCACAGATTGAATATATAACGCAGAAGAATACAGCAGATTTTAGTAGGCTCAGAAGTACCGTTGGCAACGACTGGGGTGCCAACTTTAACTCGACCCTAATACTGTATAAAGCGGTTTTCATACCAAGGATCACTTACGGAGCATCAGTCTGGATGACTACATGGGGAAAAACGGAAATAGCCAAGATATCAAGAATTCAGAGAACTCCTTTACTAGCGGTAACCGGGGCCTACCGGACAGCTCCAACTGAGGGTCTACAGGTCGTAGCAGGGCTACTTCCACTAGACCTTCAGATACTCTGGGAAGGAGTCAGACAGGAATCAACACAAAGTGCAATTACAAACGAAGCACAAGAAGAATTACAACAGAATATAATGACTACCTGGCAGGATAGATGGGACCGATCAACAAAAGCAAGATGGACCTACAGGTTTTTACCCGACATCAGGAATAGAATGATGGTCCCACTGGAATTGGAGCACTATGTGGTTCAATACCTAACTGGACATGGAGATTTTGCTGCAAAATTGCACTCCTTGGGGCTGAAAGAATCTCCATCATGTACCTGCGGCAACGGAGACGATGATGCGGAACATGCTATATTTGTCTGCAACAATGTAACCGAGTATAGATCGAAACTCATAAGAACAGTAACAGAAGAAGGCTACAACTGGCCATGTGAAATGGATGCATTTATCAAGACAAGGATAATATTCGAGGCATTCAAGAAATTTGCAAAGGCAACTTTGACTGCGAAGAAACAGGAGGAAACGGAGGATTAACTCGGAATGAAACACACATCCCTGCTACCGGGGATCAGAATTACGGTAACAGTCTTATCCAACTTGATCGTAAGAGGCGACTACTGGATAAAACGGGTGCTATGACCGTTGCGTAGGATCCTATCGTCCTGCACCGGGAGCATCAATCGTCACATCCAACCGATGGGGGTTGAGTGTGACAACAGGCCCACCACTAGCCTGATTGGGAATCCAAAATAGTGGGAGAGGGCAACCTCGGGTTGACCAACCGACGTCAACTATAAACCCAGTCGGTACCGCGGGAGAGGGGAGCCCCACTTGGCATCGGACCGGTTTTCCGGGAAGATTGCCAGGTGCCCCTCAAGGTTGAGGAGCCTATCTCGGCTGCAACGCGATGGTTGTGGGACCAGCACTAAGATAGTAACATACCACTCTACCTTGGTGGGAGGAAGGACCCTAAGGACTCAGAAAGGTACGGGCTCTCGGGCCCGGTGCTGGTGGTCCCTATGACGACCCGGGCACAACCTGTTGTGCCTGAACCTCTATGGCTCGTAGCTAGTCCTCAGGACTAATAGACGGTACATAGTTGTAAGGCCTAGTCCAGAAAACCAAGGATCATCGTGTTTAAGCAATAGAATTGATTCAGTGGCCATGTCTATGTTTTTTTCGTCTATAAAAGAAAAAGTAGGTTTAATTTCAACTAAAGTTTTGATGTCAGATGATACCACAACATACATTAATGCCTGGTCTAATATAATGTCAAACCCGCAACATCGCTTACTTTGCAACTGGCATGTAGACAGAAGTTGGAGAAAAAATCTGAATAAAATTAAATCTCTTGCTAAGCAGTCAGAAGTGTATAAAACTTGTCGTACGTTGATGGAGATTTTGGATATTGATCAGTTTCAGAATTCCTTAGAGTGCTTTCTTGCAATGTGTGAAGATGATGCTGAAACTAAAGATTTTAGGATTTACTTTAAAAATTATTATTCTCAACGACCCAAAGCATGGGCATTTTGTTATAGACTTGATCTATCTTTAAATACAAATATGTACCTAGAAGTAATGCACAAGAAATTAAAATATTGTTATATGGATGGTAAACAAAATAGAAGAGTTGACACTTGTATTAGTTTACTTATGCGTTTTGCATAAGTATGCAAATGCAGTTTGAATGATGAAAAACAAACCTACTTTTCGAATGGAACAAATAGCACACAGTCATGTCCGAAGTATTAATATTGAAAGCAGTAAAATCAAAAAAATTGACAATAAAACATGGCTCGTACACTAGAAAATGCCACATAAAAATCCTTATACTGTTTCATTTAATAATTCGGAAAATTGCATGGGATGTCCTTTGGCATGTCCTAGTTGTCATATCTGTGTCCATCAATTTACATGTACATGTGTAGATTATAAGATCAAAGGAAACTTTTGTAAGCATGTACATGCCTGCGTAAGAGTATCTGATAAAAAAGATATTGTAGTAAATATTGATGAAGACAGAGCAACGTCAGCCTTTGTAGAGCACAGTAATCATGTTGTCCAAGAATCTCAAATAACATCAATAGATCAAAAAGAATCGGTTTCCATTTCGACTCGCTTTACAGCTTTAATTAATGCAACAATAGGAATCGCCAGCACTGCAACAGATGAAGCAAAATTAAAAGGCATTCAAAAGTTAGATGAACTATTGAAGATTTTACAACAAGGCCAGATTGATTCCACGAGTTCTTCTGGACCTCTTTTTTCAAATTTATCTAACTTGCCTAGCCACAAAAATATTGATCAACAACGTTTCCATTTAACAAAAAAAAAAAAACGTCAAAGGCTATCAAAACCAACTGAAATTCAAAAAGTATCAATTATGAGTACTGTTAGGAACCCGTGCACACACACTTTAGATTAGTAAGCATATTATACAATAATATAGTAGTGTAAGCAATATGTGTAATTTTTTGCAAGCGACTGCGTCGCCAAGACAAGAACGTAGAATAAGCAAGAGTTAGTCGTGAATAAGTAGCCGATTCGTATAATACTGTGTTGTTAAAATATTCTTATAATAAAATAATTAATAAAATATTTTCTTAAAGTTAAACAGATTTTGTGTAGTGTTTTGAATACAACCCGTAAGTGAACGAACTCTTTTACAACATATATATACCTTTTGGCCTTATCCGAAAGAGTATATAACAACTGGTGGCAGCGGTACCTTTTCGGAGTATTCTAACACAACGAAGTCTGTCTTTTACTCAGGTGACACAGTCGTCAATTTATATAAATTTTAATATTATATACGTAACAAATACGTATCTATACAATATACGTATTATTATATACGTCTATTGTCTATACATCATTCATGCTATGGTGTCTTTATACGTAGCATAATACACCGTGTATAGTGTATTACGCAACGTCAACAACATTCCGGAGTGCGAAATTACAATCATCAACATCGATATTAAAATCGTTTCGATTGTGACGTTTACTCATCATCCGTCACGAGTCGCTGTCGTCGTCAACGCCGCCGTCGTTATCCTTGACCGTGACAGAAAATCTAAGTGGGTCAAACCAACGGAGTGGGAGCGCTGAGCGTCTAGGAACGTCACGAGAGCAGCTACGGTGTTTACATTGTGACAAGCTATCACTGATAATCAGCCGTATCAACCAATAACAACAACAAACAGCATGTATATGTTAAGCATAAGAACTATACTAGTATTACTGTAAGTTATTAATTTATTATAAAACCTTAACGTAATATTAACAAATTACTATTATAATCACGTTTTATATACATATATATACATAAGAATATTAATGCATGTCAACTCATACGAGTGATAGTGAGGGTAGCAATTCTGATTCAACTGAATTAGATCCTGATTTCGTCCCCCACCGAACGGTTGTACCTGATAATCCGTCTAATAAACCATTAACTAGGTTACAAAATAAAACAAATATAAATACAAATCTAAATCTTCTTGATAAAATATCATTAATAGACTTAAACGATAAAAACACTATTTTAAAACCAACGAACAAAATGGCGAATAATAAACAAACATTACTTTCTTTAGAAACAGCTATAAGACTCGTACCACAGTTTAATGGAGAAAATCCACAGGATGTATATCCATTCTTTAGTGCATGTGACTTTGTGATTAAGACTGTAGATGAAGAATGTCGCCCTATTCTTTTGCAGGCAATTTTAACAAAATTAGCAGGTAAAGCTTTTGCGATAACACAACATCGAGAGGTCAAATCATGGGACTCACTTAGGGAGTTATTATCAGTTACATTTTGCGCTAAACGAACTCCAGGTTACCTTCAACTAGAATTGTCCACAACCCGATTTAAATCAGGAGAAACTATTCAAGAATATTCTTCAAGAGTCGAGAAATTATTACACGAGCTGTGTAATGTCAGTACAAGCAAAAGAACAATAGCAGAAGCTAAAGCAGTGCACGACTATATCAAAGAAACTACTTTAACTACTTACATTGAAGGATTACCAGATAGCATCCGAAATATCATAAAATCTAGAAACCCATCCACTTTGGAAGACGCTATGAAAGTAAGCTTAGAAGAAGAAAAAATATTTTTATCAAATAAAGAAACACGACGTTTGTTCCAAAATAAATCTAACGCTAATAGCACAAATAAATATTGCAAAAACTGCCAAAAAAGTAATCATAATACGAATGAGTGTAGATATATAAATCGTAGCATAGACACAGGGCAAAACAGCAAACAAAAAAACTCAAATACAAAGCAAGAGACATGCGCATATTGTAAAAAAGCTGGTCATTCCATAGAAAAATGCTAAAAAAAAAAAGGAGCGGATGAAAGAAAAAATAATCAACAAGAAGGTGATAAAGGAAATCAACAAAATTATTCGGGAAACGGATCGGGACCGAATGCCTCGGGCAGTCGTTCGGTCAAAGATTTAAAAATAATAGCCCAAACACAATAAGAACCTTACCATTTACAATAAAATTACATAACGACCATGCAATATTCCAAGCCTCACAATGTACGTCAGGAAGTGCAAAACTCCTAATAGATACCGGCGCAAAACTAAACCTTATCCGACTTGACGTATTGCATGACGAAGTTCTAGTTTCGGATACTAATATTTATCAGTTACAAGGAATAAACGACCGCTTAGTCAACACTATGGGTGGTGTTGTACTCATGATTTCAGATAAGAACCAAACTTTTGAAACCGAATTTCATGTGGTACCATCGTCATTTCCAATTGACGGGGATGGAATTTTGGGTAAACCTTTTCTAAAGGAAAACAAAATCATCATCAACGTAGATCAGGAGGAAATAACTTATCCTGACAATGCCACAACAACCATACCAGCCAGAAGCGAAGCGATAATTCCTATACGAATATTAAACGAACCTATAACTGATTCACAAAGTATTCTTATTCATGCCCAAAACATTAATGAACATATAATCTGTGGAAATGTCTTAAACGAAATAAAACAAAATCAAATACTCATTGCTGTAATAAATCCAACAGAAAACCCACAAACTGTGAAAATTCCAAATCTAAACGAATTATCTCATGAAACTTTTGAAATAGTACCTATAAAATGTACACAAAGTAAAGAAATCCCAAAAAATGCAAATAATCGTATTCAACTATTAAAAGAAAATCTTAGATGCGATCACATGAACAATGAAGAAAAAGAATCCATTGAAAGATTATGCAGTGAATATTCAGACATTTTTTTTCTTGAAGGAGATACATTATCCTGCACAGAAACAATACAACATGAAATCAAAACGTCAGAAACAAACCAACCCATATTTCAGAGACCATATCGTCTCCCTTATTCTCAAAAAAAAGAAATAGATAAACAAATTGAACAACTCGAACAAGATGGAATAATTAGCCCCAGTGACAGTCCATGGAACGCACCATTATTAGTAGTACCAAAGAAAACAGACGCATCAGGTATCCAAAAATATAGAGTAGTAATCGATTTTCGTAAACTTAACGAAATCACTGTGGGAGATGCATTTCCAATGCCAGACATATCAACGATCTTAGATCAGTTAGGAAAAGCCAAATATTTCTCATGCCTAGACATGGCAAGTGGGTATCATCAAATAGCTCTAAAGCCAGAAGATAAGCACAAAACCGCTTTCAGCACGGAAAAAGGGCATTTCGAATTCAATAGGATGTGTTTTGGTCTAAAAGGCGCACCAGCAACTTTTCAAAGGTTGATGAACCGAATCCTAATTGGTTTAAATGGTGTGAAATCATTCGTATATTTAGACGACGTGATTGTGATAGGAGCAACAATCAAAGAGCATGAACAAAATTTACGTCAAATATTTGAAAGATTCAAAAAACATGGACTACAATTACAACCGACAAAATGTGAATTCCTTCGACGAGAAGTAATCTACCTCGGACATGTAATCACAGAGCAAGGCGTAAAACCAGACCCGAAGAAAATACAATGTATGGTAAACTACCCCACACCAACGAATGCAAAAGACGTAAAATCTTTCCTAGGTCTAGTCGGATATTATCGAAGATTTATCAAAGATTTCAGTAAGAAAGCTAAGCCACTTACTAATTTACTAAAACAAAATCAACAGTTTATCTGGTCAGATCTTTGTCAAGAATCGTTTAATTACTTTAAAAACATTTTAATAAATGAACCAATCTTACAATACCCAGATTTCAATCAACCATTTAATATCACCACAGATGCAAGTAATATTGCAATCGGAGCTATTTTATCGCAAGGGAAAATTGGCTCGGATCTGCCAATTGCATACGCGTCACGTACACTCAATAAGGCGGAAACCAATTATAATACGACAGAAAAAGAATTACTGGCAATACTTTGGGCAGTTAAACAATTTAGACACTACGTGTACGGGTGCAAATTCAACATTGTGACAGATCACAAACCATTATCGTGGTTATTTGGAGTGAAAGATCCTGGAGCTCGTTTGACCAGGTGGCGACTACAATTAGAAGAGTATGACTATAATATCATATATAAGCCAGGAACGCAAAACACAAACGCAGATGCTCTAAGTCGAATAGCAAAAATCGACAAATTATCAAATGTAGATGACTACAGAACAAAAACATACGAAAAATTCGAAGAAGATATACAGAAAACATTAATAACAAATTCAAATGTAATCGAAATCCAGGGTGATATATTCGAGGCACCTGAAGACATAACTCTTGTAGTTTGTGTATCAAAAAATTTTGAGATGTCACAAGGATTAGCCTTAGAATTCAGAAGAAGACTCGGTCAAATTGAAACATTAAAAGGACAAAACAAAGAAATCACAGAAGTCGCACATATTCAACATAATGAGAAATCTCTAGCATTTATAATCACCAAAGAATTATGCCAACAAACAACTACTTTTGAAACATTTTATAAATGCATCATTAATCTACGAACTTTTTGCGAAGAAAACAATATTACAAAAATCGGATTATCTAGAGTCGACAATGAACTTGATAAACTAAACTGGGAAAAAGTTCGAGCCATTATTAGGTACATTTTCAAAAATTCAAAAATAAAAATCATTATTTATGTCGATATTGAATATTCTGAAGAAGAAAAGCTCAAGATAATCGAAGAATTTCATAATGCTCCACTTGGCGGTCATCAAGGCGTGTCAAGGACAATCAAGCGAATCAAATTACATCACCAATGGAAAGGACTTAAAAGTGATGTTAAAAAATTCATAGCTTCTTGTCAATCATGTCAACAAAACAAAAGCATGAACAGGACTATAAAACAACCCATGGTAATTACAACAACGGCCAAAAAACCGTTCGAAAAAATATTTCTTGACATTGTGGGACCGTTAACAACAACAAATGAAGGTCATTCATATATACTTACCATTCAAGATGATCTAACCAAATTTTCAGCGGCGTTTCCATTAGTAACTCATGATGCTAACTCGATAGCAAAAACATTTGTTGAAAAATTTATATGTCAACATGGCATACCTGAATCGATTGTAACTGATTGCGGCACTGAATTTATGAGTAAAATATTCAAAGAATGCTGCAAGCTACTTAAAATAGAAAAAATGAATACTACACCATACCACCCACAATCCAATGGCGGTTTAGAAAGATCTCACCGAACTTTGGCAGAATATCTTAGACACTATGTCAATAAAAACCAAACAGATTGGGATGATTATGTAGCTTTTGCTATATTTGTATACAATACAACAGTTCACACAACAACTAACCATCAACCGTATGAACTTGTTTACGGTTTTCCTGCTACAGTCCCTCACACATTAAGTCGAACACCGCAAGCAAGATATAACTACGATGATTATACATATGAATTAAAACAAAAACTTCAGGAAACATGTAAATCAGCCAGAAATAATATAATAAAAAACAAAGAGAAAACAAAGAAAAAGTACGATCAAAAAGAACTACAAGTAAATGTAAAAGTCGGAGATCAAGTATGGGTAAAAAACCACCAACAGAAGGGAAAGTTAGGACCAAAATGGGTGGCCCTTACAATGTATTACAACTAAATAACAACGAAAATATAACAATTCAACGAGGCAGAAAGGAAATAAAATTACACAAAAATGAAATAAAACTTGCAAATTAAAATTCAATAATTCATAACACATAATGCAAATATAATAATTACTCATAAATTTGTTTATTAAAATATTCAAAGCCGTATTATATCATTTTGTTTTTCCAATCTTCTTACATTTTTTTTTCTTCTCATTTTCAGAATTGTTTTTGGAAAAACGATGGCAAATTCATTCAATCTAACTCCAATATACAACCCATCAGGAATCTATTTTCACACAATAAACAATCTACGCATATTCAACTCTCACTGGCGCTTCTTAACGCTTCTTAACTTAATTAATATTACAAACTATAATGAAAAATACAATAAAATCGGTAACATGATAAAAGATTTTGAAGAGTCCTGTGAAATGAGTAAATCCCTTGAGATAGATTCTTTACAACAACTTTGTTCCCAATATAATTATCAAGCATATAACTTTTTATCAGAAATTAGTAGTAATAAAGAACATGTAATGAAAATTATAGATCAACCAAAAAACAATTACCGTACCAAGAGAGGTCTAATCAATTTAGTTGGGAGAGTATCTAACGTCCTATTCGGTGTATGTGACGACACCGACGCAGAATATTTTTACAGTAAAATAAGAGATCTTGAAATTTCAAATTCACGCGTTTCTAAATTATCTGATGCACAAATACAAATTATGCAATCAATTATATCAAACGTAAACTCATCGCTATTAGAAACAAATAAAAATGAAATTAATTTAGCCGAAAAATACAGTTATCTACTTCATGAAATGCAAGCAGAGAAAGCTGCAATAGGTATCTTAAATTTTAAAACAGCACTAGAAGAAAGAATATCATTATTAAATATCATTTTAACACAATACGCATTTGAAACAGAAAATTTACTAAATATAATAAATATGGCCCTACAAGGTTTTGTTCACTCCAGTATATTAGATATAAATACCCTTAAAAACCAATTAAAAGATATTAAAACACAATTACCCATAGGAGAAGGCATACCAATAGATTTAGATAATTCAGGAATATCAGAATTGTTACGACTAATTACAACTAACATAGTATATATAGAAAATGTATTAATTTTTGTCATAGAAATACCTATAGTTAACAATTATGAATTTATATTATATAAAAACATACCTTTACCAGTTAACATATACGATAACGACTATGTAATGATAGCTCCAAAATCTGATTATATAGCCATAGATAAATCTAGATTATATTACTTAGAATTAAGCGAAATACAAATATCAAAATGTAAACAAATGATGAATACGTTATTATGTACTTATGATCAACAGTTACATCATTTGGATGAATCCTGTGAGCTAACAATATTTAGAAAGCCAGGTATATTACCTAATTTGTGTAACTTAAAAAATGTTAATTTTAATTTTAGTATATGGCATAGGTTAGATAATACAAATTCTTGGATATATGTTACGATTAGGGATAATATTATCATTAAATGTAAAAATAATTCAGAAACAATAGTAGTAAGTATAAACGGCACAGGCATTTTAGATTTAGACAATCAATGTGAAGCCAATACTGATGACGGGACATTATTAATAGCAAAAAGAAAAATAACTACAAAAATGTATAAAGACTTTATTCCACAACTAGACGTTTCAATTAACTGGAAAACTAAATTAAACATTACAAATACAATTTTAAAAAATTCAAATATTCCAGATAAAGGTAATTCTATAGTAAAAAAAAATTTATTCAAACTAATAGAATACTCCAAATCACTAGAAGAATTAAAATACATAAAAACAAGTAGTAATGTTATGGGCACAATAGGTGATGAATTATACATAATTATAACAATAAGTATCATCAGTATAGGTTTAGTAATAATAATAATTTTATATTTAATAATCAAAAACAAACATTGTAAAACATCTAATTCTGTAAAAAACCCAATAGAAGGTAAGATAATATATGAAACCGTAGACAATCCAAATCATGAAAATCCATTGCCTAGAATAATATAATTTGCAATAGGCAATGAACTTTCATTTAACCCCGGGGGTGTTAGGAACCCGTGCACGCACACTTTAGATTAGTAAGCATATTATACAATAATATAGTAGTGTAAGCAATATGTGTAATTTTTTGCAAGCGACTGCGTCGCCAAGACAAGAACGTAGAATAAGCAAGAGTTAGTCGTGAATAAGTAGCCGATTCGTATAATACTGTGTTGTTAAAATATTCTTATAATAAAATAATTAATAAAATATTTTCTTAAAGTTAAACAGATTTTGTGTAGTGTTTTGAATACAACCCGTAAGTGAACGAACTCTTTTACAACATATATATACCTTTTGGCCTTATCCGAAAGAGTATATAACAGTACAATGAATAATGAAGGGCAATCAAACGAGGTTATACATACCGACTTTGATCATGTTTATTATGATGCCTCTTCAAAATCACTATAACGAGTAACAGATTTATTATATGTATTATTTGTATTGTGTCCTGTAAACATTTGTGACTGTGAGTTATTAGTTATTAATAACTGACTTATTAGTATTTAGTGTGAATATAATAACCATTGACGATTGAGTATTTTTTTGTTTATAAATAGCACAGAATTCTGTGTAAATAGGTGCTTAATGATATTAATTAAAATAATAAATATGTTACAACATATCCACTCTTATTCGTTTTTGGACAAGTGCTTACCACTTGTATTAATAATTGATATGATATGATGTTGATAGTAATCGGTGCGCGCATGTGCGTGCGGAGCGTGGAATTAGCTGCAGTGATCCGCTCGTCGAAATGTAGCCCCTGTGTACCGCGACCCGTTGCTGCTTCACTATCCATTAGCCATTGGTTTTCAACCTATACCACATAATCCGTGGCAGCACCACTCGCAATGCAATTTTAAAATTTTATGGACCAATGTGGCGAAACAACTGTTAGGTTTGTGACGGGCAGGGTCACTTTTCATGTTGCGGACTATAGGAGTGTCAACGAGTAAACGATCATTACTGTGTAAGAATCACACTCCTCTAACAGTATTATATATAAACCATTACATATTTCAGTATTTAAAATGAACTATACAATATGTAATAATATATTTTATAGATTTACATATAATAGAATACCGTATAATAATAAATTGATAATTTATTTTTATAAATTATTTAAATTAAATAGAAAAAAAAATACATTAACTTGTAGCTTGAATAATCTATGCCCATCATGCCGGAGTAAACGATCGTTAATGTGCAAGAATTATCATCTTCGTAACAACATTGATGAACTAGTTGGATGTCTATCGTAAGTTTTTATTATTTAATATATAACATTATATTGTGTAGTTAAAAAGGTGTTTTTTTTTATTAGATATTATTTCAAAAATACAAATAGCGATATACTATTAAATGTAGCCTTACTGGGATATGCTGAAGTGGAAATAGAGCTGCGAGAATATTATGAATCAATATATATTAATGTCCGTTGTGTACGTCATGAATACTATAAAAATAATATACTACGTTTTAATATAACAAAATATAATGACTATGTATTTAAAAATAACAATTACTGGAAAATTAGATTATTTGTAGTGTTAGTTGATAAGTATAATAAAAACTATAAACTAGATAAACATGAATATATTAGAGGATTCGATATAAATATAAAAAAAAACTATTATTACGGTTATCATGTAAATCAAAAAATTAATCAGATGTTATTTTACAATGAATTTGAAATTCATTATAAAACAACATCTGATATCGATTATGATTTATTATTAATGTATTAGTGTATATTATATGTAAAAAAAAAACTCTATTAAGATCATAATATTCTGTTGTATGTTACACTATAGTAATTATTAAGGTTCATATAAATATTGTAATGTTTTATATATTGTATTTGTATTATGTAAAACACTTATAGGAGGTACCTATGATTATGTATTGATATATTTTATTAAATTGTTCTCATGCTTGGCTCATTTGTGTCATGTATTCAATATACTTGTAATGTAATATTATTTTAATAAAGTGTTATACATTTAATAAATATTAAACGTTTCATTTAATAAAACAAATTTAATTATTAACTTTAAGAGTTTTTGAGTTGACTCTCAATTAATTTTAGTTAATCTTACATTTAATTAAGTTAAGCAGATTTGAACATTAATAGCTTTTTCGTTTTCATTTAATAAGATATTTTATCAATCATCATACATGTAGTACTGTAGTAGGTATGTGCGCAAGTGGTTACAAAGTAGGTATTTAATTTGGCTAAAATTAAATTGCTGGTACACACTTTATAAATTAAAATAAGTATTTATAAAACATTTTTATTGTTACCTTTTGCGCATAACTATAAAATAATAATAGTTCTTTAGCTTAATTAGATTACATGAACAATTTTAGGTATCTACATATTATTTTTAATTTAGCTATATAAAAACAAGAAATTTATTTTTTGTTAACTTACTTAATTTGAGTTTAAAAAGCTTATATTAAATTAATAATATTTATTAATATTAACTTTTGGTTATCTTTGAACTTAGTTTAATTGATGGACAAATGTAATTTACTTTTAACTTTGTTTAGATTTTATTATAACTGAACTTAATTTAACTGAGTTAAGAAATATTATTAACTTGCCCAGCCTTTATACAATAAGTTGAATTTAAGGATTAATTTTTATAAAAAACATACTTTAAAAAGTTACACAAAAATAAATTTCTTTTTTAATAAAGCAATGAACAATATTATGTGGCTAAGTATAAAAATAAAAATAATACTTATATAACTGCATATTAAATAAATATAAAAACCTTTAAAATAAAAAAAATCTTATTCATTAAATGTTTACTGATATTGAAGATTTTTTTTTTAATACACAAAATTTATTTACCTCCAATTGTCAAATATTTTGTATCACTTGTCGCTCCGTAAGGTTTATTTGAACATCAACTAATAATTTAATGATATCTAAATCTTCTTCATTATTGTCAGTAGTTAGTTTAACTTCATGGAAATTTTTTGCAACTGATGTTGATACTCTGAGACAACTGCATGCTTTAGCGTTGTTAATTTTGCTAAATAGTAAATTATGTACAACACTATTTTATATTTTACTACACCATCTATAATTTAATAAAATATAATATAAAATTTGGTATCTATCTTGATTTCAGAATTCAATCCATCGAGCATATATTTTCTTTTCTTATTGTATTCAATGTGCTTTTTTTGATGATAATTTTAATAGAGGTTGTATAATGTTTATCCCTCACACGAGTTGTTTTATTATTCATAATTTTATGTTTAGACAAATGCTGACAAAGTCTTTTCGATATAAATATCGGTCTTTATGTGGGAAAGTTTTGTTAACAATCCAATTTGTCTTGGTTTCTAATGAAAATTTTGATACCCATTTGTCACAAGAAGTACTGTATAAATCTGTTTCTAAATGAGTTCTTAGGACATAGTTATTGTCTTTATGATTAATTACAGTACAAAATTTGTCAAATTTATAATTAATTAAATAAATAAGACGTAAGACGTAACAACTAACAAATTTGTTAACAAATCACAGATCAAAAAATATTTTTATAAGACATTTTGTGTATTATAAGCTATGTTGTGTTATTTATTTGTTATATATTATTTGTATCCCTCACCCTTTCCCTATCAGAGCACGAGTCATCGCCGTTCACGGGCCAATTAAGGTAAATCTGGTGTTGGCGAAAACAAATCCATTAATACGTAAAAAAAATCAACTTGTAAAATATCCACTATCAATTAAAAATTTTACTATACCGTGTACAGTTATATCACTATGTTGTTGATATTTCAAACGTTTAGTGAACAATGAGAAATAATCAACCAAATATTGTGGTTTTATAGGCACGCAGAGTATATTTCTATTGTTGACATTGAACATTTAAATGCGCGTGAACTACGAATCAGACAGTCCACATGTATCGTTAGTAAAATCCATTTTGTATATTTTATCTCTTACATTCAAAAACGTGTCTCCGTATGGATATATTATGGTTAATCTCATTTGCTGTCGACGTTAACGTCCATACTTCTAGAATATATTTCAATAAACTCGATCTATATTACACTGAATTCGTTGGTGATTTTTTCTGTGAAAATGTCGTCTTGTAATAAGCAATCAAACCACATGTTAACAAGAGTTTGTTCGAATTTTGGTTGTATAGTAGTAGGGATGTGTCGTTCACGAACAACCTAGTTCATTGAACGATTGGTTGATGAACGAACGATAATGAAAAATAAGTCGTTTAATTGAAACGTTTCGTTCAACTGGTACCATCGTACGGCGTACACGATAATGAAAAATGAACTAATGAACGATGAACAAATACGAACAGATGTTGACCGACGACTACATACCATTCTACCACAGTTGTACTTGTACCAGGCCGAACGTGTTATCGGTTTAGTCACTTCTCTTATCAGTTTTAATATTATCATGAAACCATATTATACATTATACAATATATTAATAAATACAAATCTCATAAGCCTACTACTAAAATCTGATGTTTTTTTTATACAAATATTAATTCTTGGAATTTCCAAAAAAATAAACGACTATTTTACAGAATATCAGTGTTTATTTATTTCCTATTCCTACAGTAAAGTATCAGAAAGATCCATGTGGCATGTGTATTAATAATTAATACAACTATATTAGTCCAGTCAAAATAAATATTCAACTTCGGAAAAATTCGCATAGAGCTGAAAATTGGTACACACCTTAGGTACATTATTAAAAATAAAATGTCAAAAGTCCCCATTGATCCCACCGCTGCTAAGAATTTAATTCGAGGTCAAAGGTCACAAAATAGGTTTTTCACAAATATCTCTAAAACTTTAAGTTTTTTTGTAAAAATAGCTATTACATAATTTGTAGATCAAGTAATTATCTAAAAAATAGTATTTTGAACTTTTTTCTTATGATTAATATTTCATGAGGTATTGCAAATTCAAAATTTAATCTTTGAGGCGCTTGGTACATTTTTTTTTCTCTAAGGGTATAATCTATAATTTTGTCATGAAATAAGTTTTTATTTAGGTTTTTTAGAATTGATAAGAAATGATACAATGCATTATTAACTATTAATTCAGAACACTTTATTAAAAATTAAGTTAAATTTGTTTGGTAAAATTATATTATAATGAATAATAATAATAATAATAATAATAATAATCTTGAAATTTTTCGGTAATAAAATTTTTCTTCTTGAAAATTTTTATTGTTCTTCTTCATTTTCTTCATCCTCTTGTAGTGTTATATGCATAGGTTGATTTAATAAAAAAGATGAATCTAATGTCTCATCGCTTTCACCATTGATAGCTTCATCATAAACTTCATTATCTGCGGTATTTGGTTTAACATTGGAGCAAGACTGGCTTCGACAATTATTACATACTAGTGAACAAAATAAACCAACTTTCTTACAACCACAATTATAATTACAACCTTTTTTGCAATTATAAAAATAGTATTAAGAAGTTTTTCTGGAGCAGGAGGGAGTAGAGTTTGAATTGGCTCCAAATCGTTATCTTTAAATACCCATCCCCAGTCTTCAGGATTCAATTCGTTACCTAGCCATACTTGAACTTGATAATAGACCCGATATAAATGTTGATAAGCAGCGGAAGATGTTGGAGGAAGACAGGGTAACTTAATACTTTTATTACTCCGTGTATTTTTTACAAAACTTAAATATATATACTTGTCAATAGAATCTATTTTTATTGGAGCTCCGTACATTGCAAGAAGAAAACGAATTTCATTTGTAAGAATAATGTCTGGAGAAGAGTCAATCTTTTTAAATACTTCAGCGCAATCAACTAAATCCTGACATTTTTCAAATAATTTAAATACTTTTGTTTTACCTCTTTGGTAAAGTGCTGACGTAGTATCAGTACCAGTTATTGCATGTAAAAATAAGATATGAGCTTGACATTTCTAATATGAAGTTAAACTTTGAGATGAATAAATTTATGTTTCTGTTTGACCTTTTCCTGGTTTTAAAAAGTAAATCATCTTATCGATAGGAGTTTGTGAAATTAGTATTATTAATAAATCGACATCTCCACCAACGACAATAGTTTTATTTGTGTTGGACTGTTCTAAAGCTGTTTCTATTATTAAAACATCAGTATCATTATTCGCTTGTTTTACAAAAATATTTGCAGTTGTTAATTTTTCAGATAGTATTGAAATGAAACGAGACTTGTTATGAGTATTAGCGAGAAATCGCTGTTGGTTTATAGGAACAGTCATAAATCGATCAAAAATTATATCACAAGATGAATTTATTTTAGTAGTTCGACGATTTTGTTCTACAGCTTTGGTATTCTTTCTATAATCATTATAACCATCAAATACTACAATAACATTACAACTGAAATGTTTATGTATGTAATGAACGTATTTATCAAAAATCAAATCAAATGTTTCTTCTCGATCCCATACGACACGATGTAAAAGATATCCTCCGTCAATGATATAGATAGTATTTTTGTGATCAATATCAATATTAACACATTTAAAAAAATCATAAATAGCTGATTTTTGTGTTTTACGCATGCCAATAGCATCAAAGAGTGATAATGGATAAGGAGCTAATTCATATTCAAAAAATTGTTCAAGTTCATCTCCAAATGTCTTAGTTATACTCATGCGTTGAAACAATAAAATAGGGTCTATAGGTACTTTCTCATCATGAACTTTTATAGTACTACTAATTGTTAAAAAAGGGAGTACTTTATCAGCACGTTTTAATTTAATATTATTAAAGGATTGACCAATTATTTTATTCATAGATGCAATTCCAACCTCACGAGCATTATGACAATTATTACTATTATATGGGGATTAATGCTAAGTAATCACTTTTGTTCGACGGACGTCAAACGCCGTCCGCCATGACAGAAACAGTCGGGTCTCAGTAGTTAACCACAGTAGATGTATACAATCTTTTCATCCCGATTCATTTTAATAAAATATTCATTTACAAATAACTCACGTGTTCTTAACTTTTTATAAACCAAACCTAATAACCAACTCTAGTGAGTCCGAAAACAGCGAACTCATAACGTTACGTGGAGCCGACGGAATCAACCTCACGGTGTCCACAACAATAGCTTCAGAATGAATTCCATTTTTTGCAATTTCTTCAAATCTTCTTTGATCAAATAGTTCAAGGTCACAATAAAGTTCTTTACTGCCCAAAAATCTACATTCTAAGCAAGCAATAATATTATCCATTACTATGTTAAATGTTTTGATTTTATAAACTTTTTCGAGAGTATCTCCATCTCCTATGTTATGGTTGGTACTTGAATTTTCTCCAGAACGTTTAGGAATAGTTTTTCTTCTCTTTTCAGGAAGCTCTAATTCTATATCAATGTCTGACTCATCTTCCCAAATTACACTAGATACGAATTCAATGAATATTTTTGCTGCTGCACTGACTGGTAAAAATTATCTTTGGTTTTCTTTTAAAGACTTTATTGTTCCATTAATTTTTCTCCATGCTTGAATATAATCTAGACCAGATGTTTGTAGGTTATCAGATAGAGCAGTAGTAAACTTAAATATTTGCAAAAACATCATTGCTGTTAATACTGTTTCATAACGGGTAAGACGACCTAGTAATCTTTGAGATGCACTTCTTACGCTGTTTGAAAAATCATTAGTAACAGAAATTTTATAAAGTGCAAATACAATTTGCACATATACAAATTGCTTTCTGTCATCATTCTTTGCTCTTTCATTCCACATATTGATACGACCAAATATTTTAATAACCACATCATTTTTAGACCGCCATCGAGTTTTACCAATATTTATCAAATGTGACAGACGACAGGGATTATTCTGATTTTCATAAACATTGAGTCTTTTATAAGATTCTTTGAAAAAAACAAATAGTTCTTGAAGAAGTCCAAAAAAAGAAATAACTGTAACTGAACAAGAAGTAGTTTGTTGTAATACTAGATTTAACACATGAGCGTGGCACCATGTATGAATATGCCTTGGGAGCACTTCCTTGAGTTTAGCTTGAACCCCTTTATATTAGCCATTCATATTAGCAGCACAGTTCCGTGGTGATCGTCGTCCGATGCACACGTGCTTATCGCTGTTCATTAGTGCTATCTAACGTTCATTTTCCATACGAAATTCACGAGTGTTTGAACGTATGCTTCAAACGACTAAAATATTAATTAATAATCTATCTATTCTACATTATTACGTAACACTACTACAGTTGCGTTGCGTTCTTATCTTAAGGCCGTCGACCAACGGTCTATTTACCTTAATCACCCATCGTTATCGCCACAATGCCTACTACGTCGACCACTGTCAAAAACAAAAATAATTCCAACACACCGTCACTATCAAATTAAAACAAAAATAAAATAATCCAGAATAATAATTCGAATAAAACGAATATAAACAACAACTCAAATACGTCGCTGCCAAATTCCGCCGAAAAAAACGGCTGGACTACTAAAACGTCAAAAAGAACTCATTCAAGCTCTTCGTACACAACCTCGGATCCACCGCTGTCACCCCAAGAGAGCCGGCATGTCAATAAAAAAAAACTATTCTCGTCAAGAAATCGCTACGAAGTATTCAGTTCAATGGAACAGTCACCCAACCCCTCTGCCGAGGACGCACAGACTTCACTTACAGAACCTGTAGCAATTACAATTACCAAACATATTATACCTCCCCCTATTTTCATAAAAGGCGTCGACGATTTTCCGGGCGTGTGCACAGAATTGATCGATCTGATTGGCGTTAATAATTTCTACTGCAAATCATCAGCCGACCGATTAAAAATTCAAACAGCAAATCCTGAGTTGTATAGAGCTCTTGTTCAATTTCTAAGAAAAGAAAATGCAGAATTCCACACTTACCAACTTCAGGAGGACAAACCAATTCGAGTGGTAATTCGTAACATACACCCAACTACACCTTGTGAGTTAATAAAAGAAGAGCTAGTCTTGCGCTTATTTGAGGTCAGACAAGTAACTCCAGTCCTTCACACACTGAACAAAAACCCGTTACCTCTCTTTTTCGTAGACTTAGAACCCACGACTCACTCAAACGAAATTTCCAACTCACTTCTTTACTTCACACTAAAATTATTGTTGATGAACCCTACAAACCCAAAACAATCTCTCAATGTGCGAACTGCCAGGATTACGGACATACCAAGGCCTACTGTGGGTACTCACCTCGCTGCGTACGCTACGGTAAGGACCATCATTCATCTTCTTGTCCAAATTCACGTGATGAACCCCCCAAATGTGCTCTTTGTCAAGAAAATCATCCTGCGAGCTACAAGGGATGCGCAGTCTACAAAAATTTTCAACGTCGTAAGAACCCAAATACTTTAAATACTAACAAAAATTTAACTGTAAAAACTAATTTTAATCTTAAATCTAAAAATGTACAAGATAGTCACCCACCAAACTCCTTCATGCACCTTCCTGCTCAACCATTAACTTATGCAGATGCAACTTCCGGCCTATCCCCCAAACCTACTCCACGTCCTCTAGATCCAGTCACACCCCCTCAGCCACTGATATAAATACTCTGATGACAAGTTTCTTAAGTGAATTCAAAACTCTTATAAATCCATTAATTTCTCTACTTACAAAAGTAATCACCAGCCTTTTAGATAAAAAAAAAGGAATAACTCAATCACAAACAATTCCCTCTTAATTTTACTATTCAACGCTAATGGTCTCAAAAACCACATAAACGAGCTCCAATCTGTTTTATACAATAGTCGTATTGACATTGCATTGATAACAAAAACCCACTTCACAAAGTACTCTAAATTCCATATCCCAGGATTTCATCTAATAAAAACAAACCATCCAGATAATACGGCACATGGTGGAGTAGCCTTACTAATCAAAACCTCCTTATTTTTTCAACCACTCCCTGAATATAGCCATGATTATATTCAACCTTGCTTCATCCAAATTAAATTGAATAACATCCCAAGTTGTACGTGACAATCCAAATCATGAAAATCCATTGCCTAGAATAATATAGTTTGCAATAGGCAATGAACTTTCATTTAACCCCGGGGGTGTTAGGAACCCTTGCACACACACTTTAGATTAGTAAGCATATTATACAATAATATAGTAGTGTAAGCAATATGTGTATTTTTTTTTGTAAACGACTGCGTCGCCAAGACAAGAACGTAGATTAAGCAAGAGTTAGTCGTGAATAAGTAGCTGATTCGTATAATACTGAGTTATTAAAATATTCTTATAATAAAATAATTAATAAAATATTTTCTTAAAGTTAAACAGATTTTGTGTAGTGTTTTGAATACAACCCGTAAGTAAACGAACTCGTTTACAACATATATATACCTTTTGGCCTTAACCGAAAGAGTATATAACAATATTAATAACAATTATAGTTTTTAATAACTATTATAGATTAAACATAAAAAAAAAATAATAATAATGCCTAGGAAACACGACAAAGAATAGGTACGTATTACGCAACAACAATTATTGAAGTTTAAAATAGTTATACTTTTTCCACTCATATTAATCATATCGTTATCTAATTGTTCCAATATTAGGTGACTTTTACATTGACTTTTCTGTGTACCTACAAATTTAAAAGTCCTGTCGTAATATTATTTTATTATAATATATAAGTATATAACATTAATTAGGTTCAATACACCAAATCTAAAATAATTTTAACATTATAAACCATTTTCAATTTATTCAAATTATTATTTTAATAGTCTGTACTACTAAAGAATACAGAAATTTATTATTCTAGAATTTAAAAAAAAAAGGAACTTACCTATTTGGGCTATAATGGCAATCAGTCAAAAATGCAGTGGTGTTATCGGGGGGGGGGGGGGGCCCTTGAGCTTTTTGCCTCTATACATTATTACAATATTGGCTACAACCATTGATTATAAATATTTATTTACATTGGTATTTGGTGTTATCTGCTAATTGATTTTTCAGTTGTACAATATTTTTTTTTCTCCATGAAATTTTGAGACAGTGCCTGATGCCCCATAGAGTATCACTCTGTTTGATAGCACGATTAAAGATAGTACTATCATTCGGTGTCGCCACAGCCATGTGGTGATTGTTTACGCATAGTATCGTATTATTCGTATTGTCATCGTGTTTGCATGTTTAAAAGTTTTATTCGTGTACTGTTTTTTAAAATATAGTAGGTATGTTGAAGCGTAAAATGCCTTCTTATTTTACTTCAACTTCAGATAATAGTAAGCATTTTTGTCCTGACCAACCAAAACAAGTTGAAGAGGAACAACCGGTGATACTAGAACCGTTATTGATTGAACCGAGTATAGAATCCAACACAATTGTAACTTCAAATAGTTCAAATTATATTGATATTGGCCAATTAGTAAGTGGAAGCATAATATTGAATGATTTTATAAAATTTACAATACTCGAAAGAAATAATAATCCATCAGAAGACTTTGTTTTTCCTTTTTCTTTACACAATAAAAAGGGAAAAGAAGAAAAACGTTATTTACGATTGAATCATTTTCAGAAATTCAGCTGGTTAGAGTATTCAAAAAATGAAAATGGGTTATTTTGTAAAATATGTGTAATTTTTTTTAACCACTACAATGGGTGGTGCTCATAAAACAGAGCAGTTAAAAAGGTTGGTAACTAAACCTCTAAATTTATACTCAAAATTGCTTGGCAAAGATGGTGCATTAGAAGTTCACAATAGTACTCATTATCACAAGAAAGCTGCTCAATGTGCAATAGATTTTAAAATTACATATTTGAACCCTAATAGAGAAGTAATAAATATGTTAGACTCTCAAAGAAAAAAAGAAGTTGCAGAAAACCGTGCTCGCATTAGACCAATAATTGAAACAATTATTTTTTTAGGACAACAAAATATTGCATTTCGTGGGAATCGAAATGATGGTAAAGTTTCGTTTGATGAATTTCCAATTGATAATGATAAATCTGCGATAAGTAAAGGAAATTTTAAACAGCTTCTTAAATATAGAGTAGCCTCTGGAGACCATGTTCTTAAAAATCATTTAGAAACGTCAACTGCTAGAGCAACTTATATAAGTGGATTCACACAGAATGAAATTATCAATTGTTGTAGTAAAGTTATTTTAGACAAAATTTATTCAGAAGCTAAAGAAGCAAAACAATTTAGTGTGATACAAATATCGTTGTTTCATCAAAATGAAACAACGGATATTTCTAACATATCTCAATTAAGTTTAATCATCCGTTATATATTTAAAAAACAAGTAAATGAAAAATTTTTGGAACTCATTAATTGCCACGACTATATATTTGAAAAAAATAATGATAAATTGTTGAAAGATTGTGGGGTAAGTAATGATCCTATTAATGAAATACAAGAGCCTAAAATAACTGGTAAAATTTTAGGAAATGCAGTTGTACAGCTATTGCAAGATTTTAATTTATATACAAATATTGACTTTTTTTTTTATATATTAAATCAGCGGTTCTCAAACTGTGCTCCGCGGAGCCCTAGGGCTCCGCGAGATTAGTCTAGGGGCTCCGTGGCTCCCTGAGAATATCTGTATTAATTAAATTTAAATTATTAAATTATTATTATATTTCTTAGTTACATTTTTATTTTTATAGTCAATACTATTTGGACCGTACCAATATGTATTATTTTAAACATTTAAAACTTTAAAATAGTTATTTATAAATCCACATATGTCATATTTTGTGTCATTGTCAAAATGAGATTAGATAAAAGTTGGGTTTTTCGTTCATTTGACAAATTATACAATAATTATTTAGTTTACTTATCTACAATAGCACAATCTACATTCTACGAAGTTCTAATAATTTCTTGATTCTTCAGTCATTACTCGTTATTCATCGGCCGCTGACGCAAATATTGTTATTACGGTGTTTATTTTGTATTATATGTTTCCTATTTTACCATCAATTGTTTTTATTGTTGACAATTTTTTTTTGTGAATAAAAATTTAAATGGATCGTTGGCTTAACAAATCAAGAAATACAGTGGGATCATCCTCATCAGATACAAATAAAAAGGCAGTCAAAAAAATAAATACTATTCCACTTTTCAACGATACCGTTAGGCGTAGAATTAACGATATATTAACTCACATAAAATCGTAATTAATATCTCGTCTTAAATGTAATAATTTTTCTTTACAAATGGACGAATCCACTGACGTTTCTGGATTAGCTGTATTGCTTGTATTCGTTAGGTATAAATATCAAACTTCTCTTGAAGAAGACCTCTTATTATGTCAACCTTTGTCCACTTATATAACTGGTTATGAAATCTTCAATATGTTGAATAATTTTTTCGAAATAGACGGATTGACTTGGGATAATTGTATTGATATTTGTACAGATGGAGCGAAGGCAATGGTTGGAAAAACTGCTGGCGTGGTTTTGCGAATTAAAGAAGTAACCAACAATTGTAGTAATAGTCATTGCATTCTTCATCGTCAAGCACTTGCTATTAAAAAGATGCCAATGCCTCTTAAAAATGTACTTGATGAGGCAGTGAAGATTATAAATTTCGTAAAATCTCGACCATTGAGCACAAGACTGTTCACAATTTTGTGTGGAGATATGGGAAGTATGCACAAATCACTACTTTACCATACCGAAGTAAGATGGCTTTCTCGGGGAAAAACACTTGTACGCTTACTCGAATTGCGCAATGAATTGTACGTTTTTTTCACCGATCACCCATTTAATTTACAGCTCAGACTTAGTGATAAAATTTGGTTATTTCGACTTAGTTACTTGGTTGATATTTTTACAAAATTGAATGAAATGAACTTATCAATACAAGGTAAAATGACCACCGTTTTCACGGCAGTAGGATAAATTGGTATGTTCTAGAGCCGCATCCCGCATCCGCAACCCGCCGCATCCCGCATCCCGCATCCGCAACTCACCGCCGCATCCGCATCACGCATCCGCGTACGAGCGCGACTTGTATTATTGTTATCATATACGTATGCATACAACCAGTTATCATTTGTTATCACATGGTATAATATACGTGCGTGATATATATTTAATCAGTTATCATACATTTAATCAGTTATCACGTGTTATCAAACATTATATTTTTTAATATTAATTATTTTAATATATATATATATAACTGACGTATTTACAATAAGAGACATTTATCTGTGTTCAAATAAATATCAATAAATTGAAAGACACTTTCGAAGTACAATAAGATACATTTCCTGCCATTAGTAGGTACATTATCCTTATTCGATTAAATATCAATATTCAAACACATTGCTTAGCGAAAACTATTATTATTGAAAAACGCCATAGCAATGTCCATTGATGACACTATCGTTACCTTTATATTTTTCGCTGATAGATCATTTAAACATTAAGAGACAATGATATGTATTCAATTGAATATTCACACACCACTTGGACATTAGTTATTCGCTATAATAATCTATTACTTAATTATATTTTAATATACACTAATAATACAAGTATCTACCACAAGAAGCATTAATTCTTCATAGCGTACCTCTGATTATATATCACCGAGTGTAGCTGAATCGGTTTAGTCTGCCCCGAGACATTTATCGTTCTCGTTCGTCGCGCCGACTTTAAAAAATGTCCAGTGTTTTAAAATTTTTACAAGTGTTTAAACATTTTGTTATTTTTATTTCGTTTTCATAATTTAAAGATGTTTAAATGTCAACAGTGTCCTTTGGTTTTCACACGTAAAGATAGTTTGGTTAGACATGGAAAATATCATACCGGTATTCATTTTCCATGCACCATATGTCAGTCAACATTCACCTACAAAACCAACCTCACCAAACATTTGAAAAATGCTCATGGTATGTATAATTATTTAAACAATATTATTTATATCTAATATTAATTTATATCTAATATTTTTTCAAAGAAATCGTTCCGGCTCATCGTCAGCCTGCACCGAGTGTTGCTCAACCCACTCGACAGAGTGTCATACAGTTCGCTCCTCAAGTTACTCCACAGGGAGATATACAGATTGCTCCTCAAATTTTCGTTCCCGATATCCTGGCCGGTGGCTCGAACATAGTATCCGAGGACGAGATTTGCATGGCAGCTACGGACGAATTTGAAAATAAAAAAGTTCAAGACGATAATACAGGTTAGCTTTATTTTTAATATTATAGATGGGATATAATTTTCAAAGATTCGTATAAATCATAAATTTTATTTATATGCTGATGGGTTGTACCGGTTTGGTAGATTTAAGTTCAAGTGCTTTCCCGAGTTTTAATTTTATATCTCAGGTGTTAAATTAAATACGATTTCGAATCAAAGGCCAACAGATAGAGGACTGATCAGCGCATATTACAAGGTACGGCAATTTAAGTGGAGCCTCCCACGGCCGGAGTAAGGAGAGAAGCAAGTTGGTAAGTCGAAAAATTTAGCTAGCTTTTGGGTTAATTTAGATCAAGACCTAAATTCGCAATGGGCTGAGCTAGAACTTTGGTTCAAACTTGCCTAAGCTTATAATTATTAGCAGTAAGCGGATAGGTAATTTTCGTGCAGCGGGAACTCAAACTTTCAAGCTTTCACGAAAATTCTGAATAGACGGCATATCAAAGACCAGACTATCAGACTCCAGCACCATTACATGAAACTTCGAACTTTTGAACGGCTGGTGCTAGAGCTGTGGCTCAAATTCGAACGGATAGGTCTTTTCGAGACTTAGAAGGGGAACTTTATTTCTAGTCTCTAGGTCTAAAACTGAAGTTTTTAGACGGATCTAAAGTTCGGCGGTAACATCAAAGGGAACATACAGTCACACGGTCTGTAGCCCAGCCACGTGTCACGTACATTAGTGAAAGGAAAACTCAACTTTTGAACCAGTGGACATAGGACTTAGGTTCAAAAGGCACTAAAATAAGGGTAGCACAACAAGTTAGTACAAATTTGAACTGAAGTTGTAGGACAATTACAAGACCTTTTCAGGGCCTTTAGCAGCCCAGGCGGCATATCAAGGGCAAGTTAATGCTGAGTGAGCACATTCCTGCCACGTGCCGCCTTTTTCAGCAGGAGGCCTAACTTAACTTCCAAACCATTGGACTTTGAGCTTAGGTTTAAACGGTATTGGAACCTGGAGTTAATTTAAAGAAAGCACAAACTTGAATGAAAGTTGCGAGACGATTATAAGAGCTTTAAGAGATTTTATAAGTTTGGCGACAAACTTCAAAGCCGTATCTAGAATCTGCAACTAAGCAGATTTTCGTAACTTTTGAGCCACTGGACTTAGAGTCCTGATTCAAAGGCCAATACAATCAGCGAAGCGCCACAAGAAGTTACAAACTTGGGCGGAGATCATAGGGCAAATAGGGCCACAACTAGGGCAAGGGCTTATCTTGCATAAGTTATAAACGATATCAGGCTGGCTTTAATATGAGTCGCTGGTTATCTCAGGGGAAGGGGATTGACCCCGCCTTAGAAGGATTCATAAACAGGGGATACAGCTCTCTGGGATCCATGAGTTCTCTAGACTCGGTTTCAACAGGGAATAGCAATACAGGAATTCTAAAGCCAAGCAGGTTTTACAACAAGGATATTATTGAAAGTTAACGCCAAAGCGACAGGGAGGAGAACCTGAGAAAAATAGAGGAGGCAAATAGAAAATTGAAAACAAAAGATAATAAACAGGAAAAAGAACATGAGGGCATGTTTGGATTCTTAAGTCTTGAAAAGCTCAGAACTTCCTTTAGGGGAAGCTCCAAGAATGACGCGATAAGAGAATGGGAACAAAGGCAAGTTAACAAAAGAAGCGAGAAAGGACTTTTCGCGACAATGGATACAAAGGGTTATGGAAATAACTGTGGCAATTTTGAAGGATGGAGCAAGAACAAACCAAAAGAAGTAATTAGAACCGTATACGTCCCGGTAAGAGTTAACTCAACCCTTCCAACAGTAAGCAGATCGGCAAGCAGAATTTCCACAGATCTCCCGCCATATAGGGAAGGACAAGAACAATCGGACCAAGATTTTGGTGAGGGGTTATACGGAAAACAAAAAGGTGGGCATTTACCCAAAATGCCCATCGCCAGATACTGAGGAAGAAATAGAAAAAGCCAAAATAAAAAGTTGGATCGAATACACCGAGAACCAAGAGATGTCTGTAGACAAGCCAACTTTTCTGCAAAGGAAAAGGAGCTCAACGATAGCATCGTCATTGGCGATGGGCACCCTCTTCAAAGGCTACGATGAAGAAGACTCATATGTAGAATCAGACGAAATTAACATAATCCCATCATGCACAGAATATGATGGAGACTGGGATTCCTTGGAAGAACAGGAAAACATGGATTCTGATCTCGATGAGGCTGACAAGGCGATGCGTCTAACAAGACCTTTTAACATCGGTACACCGATAGGAAGGAGATGCCCCAAAAGCAGTTCTGCAACAAGACAAGACCCAGGTACAACCATAGGACAGAATGGGGTGCCGGAAAGCAAATCAGTTCTCAGACTTAGAGGAGGTGCCAAAAGCACCTCAGGAGACAGCGGAAATAATCAGATGGAAACGGATTCCCAGAATGTCACCAACAAAAGGAACCTCGTAACTTCACCCAACGATAGCACTCCAATGAACCCGACCAAGCTACGCAAAGAACAATCACCAGGAACTCCAAAGGATGAGATGGAAAAAGCTTGCTTCTACCAAAGAAAAGCAAGGGAAATGACCATTTACTTTGAAAAGTTTAAGAATTCAACCAAGAAAAAGCTGAACGCATCTAACTCGGAACTAGACAAAGGAGTTGAACTTATGAACGACCTAGTTACTGAAATATGCTTGGAGAATATTCATTATATAGGCAGATACACAGAATTGAAAAGGATGTATGATGAACTAGAGGACAGCAGAAAGAAGGTGGGATTCGTATCACCCCTCCCACCATCAACTGCCTGGAGGAACATAGCAGAAGACAATCTAACCACAGACACTGAAATGGAGACAACCAAAAAGAAAAGAAAGTCGAAGAAGAAGAAAAAGAAAAACACAGCAGCCACAGATAAAGAAGGTTCAATTTCAGCAGCAAGACCCCAGGCCCACACTACGGATACAGATGCCCCCAACTCGGGCACAGAAGCATCCAGGTCAATGGTGAGAACATTGCTATATTCTGAAATGCCAAAAGATTATACCTGGAATCAATCCTCAAGGAGACAAGGAAACAAGGAAAACCAGTTCCAGGATATACAGATGTATATTCCACCGATGCGATTGGCCGGATTTATTCAGTACATCCAAGCAATGATGAATGTTTTTATTTACGACTGCTATTAGTCAATGTACGTGGCCCAACATCATTCCAACAGTTACGAACTGTTGATGGTGAATTGTGTGGATCCTACAGAGAAGCCTGTCAACGTTTGCAATTGCTTGAAAATGACGCTCATTGGGATCAAACTCTCAATGATGCTGTAATATCATCACACGCTCATCAAATACGAACATTGTTTTCTATAATCATATCTACATGCTTCCCATCAAACCCAATTGATTTGTGGATCAAGTACAAAGATTATATGTGTGATGATATTTTGTATCAAATACAGAATAGAATGGGAAATCCAAATATACAAATCAGTGAAGAAATTTACAATGAAGCATTGATTTCAATTGAGGACATGTGCTTGATAATGTCAAACAAACTATTAATTCAATTATGCCTGACCGCGCCCAATCGTCCAATGCATGACGCTTTTAACCAAGAGTTGCATCGAGAAAGACTGTATGATCTCAACGCTTTGAAAGAATTAATTCAAACAAATCTTCCATTGTTAAATGAACAACAGAAGTATGTATTTGAAACTCTTATGAAAGTAACAAATTATGAAACTGGAGGGATTTACTTCTTAGATGCACCTGGTGGTACAGGAAAAACTTTTTTGATTTCATTAATATTAGCAACAATTCGCTCACAAAATAAAATTGCACTTACACTCGCTTCGTCGGGAATCGCAGCAACTTTGCTTGAAGGTGGTCGAACAGCCCATTCAGCACTAAAATTGCCATTAAATATGCAAAGCAATGAAACTCCAACCTGCAACGTTTCGAAGAACTCTGCAATGGCAAAGGTTTTGCAGCAATGTAAATCGATTGTTTGGGATGAATGCACGATGGCACATAAAAAATCTTTGGAGGCTTTGGACAGAACCTTAAAAGATCTACGGAGCAATAATAACCGATTTGGTGGTGCAATGATTTTATTAGCAGGAGATTTTCGTCAAACATTGCCGGTGATTCCACGATCAACGCCAGCTGATGAACTCAATGCATGTCTAAAGTCCTCCAGTTTGTGGAAACATGTCAAAGTACTTCATTTAAGCAAGAATATGCGTGTCGAGTTGCAAAATGACCAATCTGGAAACATATTCTCTAAACAACTCATTGACATTGGTAATGGCAAATTTCCTATAGACATGTTGACTGGCTGCATTAACTTTCCTCAAAGTTTTTGTCAGTTAACTCGATCAAAAGATGAACTTATTCAGAAGGTGTTTCCAGATGTTTCTCAAAATTACAGAAACCATGATTGGTTGAGCGAACGAGCTATACTGGCTGCAAAAAACATAGATGTAAATGAATTAAATTTCAAAATTCAAGAACAAATTACAGGCGAATTGAGGATATATAAATCAGTTGATTCGGCTACTAATCAAGATGATGTAGTCAACTATTCACCGGAATTTTTAAACTCGCTGGATTTGCCAGGATTGCCACCTCACAATCTTCAATTAAAGGTTGGATCGGTGGTTATAATGTTGCGAAATATCAACCAACCGCGTCCTTGCAACGGTACACGGTTAGCGATAAAAAAATTACTAAACAATGTGATAGAAGCAACTATACTCAAAGGAAAGTATAAAGGAGAAGATGTTCTCATACCGCGTATCCCAATGATTCCGACTGATGTGCCATTTGAGTTTAAACGACTACAGTTTCCAGTGCGTCTTGCTTTTGCTATGACTATAAACAAGTCCCAGGGGCAATCATTAAGTGTTTGTGGTATTAATCTAGAAAACCCATGTTTCTCCCATGGTCAATTGTATGTTGCCTGTTCCCGTGTTGGAAAACCATCAGATTTGTTTATCTATGCGCCAGGTAATCAAACAAAAAACATCGTATACCACAAAGCACTACAATGATAATAATAATAATTATGATTCACATGATTAACAATAAAGCGATTACTTACTTTTAAATCCTTATATATGTTTTATTTAATTATTTTTTATTCACAACGCCCTATCACCAGGGTGACGGTTCTGTTCAGGAGAATTTTTTAAAATACGTAGGCACAAAAACTGCCACATTACAAATCTTTTTGACAGGACGAAGTCTGTCGGGTCAGCTAGTGATGAAATAAAAGAAAATCTAGCAGAGAACCAACATGGATTCAGAAAAGGAAGATCAACGTTAACAGCTATCTTTGAAGTCAAGGACTGGGTCGCCAGCAGGAACGAAAAATATGTCTTAGGTGTCTTTTTGGATATCAGTGGTGCATTGGACAATGTCGCATGGGCACCACTCATTGAAGACATGACAGCACTTGGCATAGGCGCCGACTCCACGGGGGCAAAGCGGCGATCGCCCCCGTGCATTGATTTAACGGGGGTAAAAGTATTATTTCGCCCCCGTTGTGTATAATAATTATTATTTGGTTAAAATACCAGATTATGACATGAAAATATTCATTAGAACATGAACATCGACGATTGTATATTTATATAAAACCTAAATATGATCATCGATAATAATTATAAATACTAAAATACTATAGATCGCTCACTACTATTTGGTTTTATGTTTGGTCTAAAAATACATCTGTAATTTCAATTATTCCCGAAATGTAGAGACAGAGCTGATTTTATTACTTTTATAGTATACCATTAATACTATATAAAAATAAAAACATGCATGATAATATTGTATAGTCATTTTATAAATTATAAGCAAATATATTTATAGTTTTTAGAATGATATACATGTATCTATGCACCAACTAGTCGACACGTAGTCGTTACCTACTCGTTAGTCGACTAGTATCTCCATTGTGGCGACACAGTAACGCAACGGAAAATAGACTGCGGTGATATACGTATTACGTGTTAACTTAACTAGTGATCCATAGTATTTCCTTTTTTGTACTGATTATTCTACAGTATTAATACCAATACCTATTCAATTATTTTATTATTGTTAGTTATTACTGTTCCTACGAAGTGTACTATTCGAAGATTATAACAATAAGCCATTAAGGTAAGTGTTTATATTATAAATCATATTGGAACAAATGCAATTTAGCGCCTACGCCGTTTTTCCACATTTTTACGTACGCACCTATCTAGTTTTTGTTAAAAATAGTTATGGCAAAATCTGATTTTAAAATAAATTTTAATATTTAATTTTTTAAAACTTTTGTAGGGCATTACAAATAATAATAAAAGTAATTCTTCAACAAATAACAATTATGTCTATGTGGAAATATATACAAAAAAAAAATATCGAATTTGACTCAAACTTAATTAACCACCAAATTAATTCTAATAGTAGTTCAACTTCAAGCGTTAATGAAAATTATGATAATCAAATTAATTCTGAAAATAATTTATCTACATCGACTACATTAGATTTTTCAAAACAAAAAAAAAGAACATTTTTAACATCTTGGTTAAACAAATATGACTGGTTAGAACATGATCAAATTAATGATAAAGCTTTTTGCAAATTATGTAAATCTATGAGTAGACTGAGTAGTAATAGCAATAATAATGTTTCTGTATTTATCTTGGAGGGCTTTAATAATTGGAAAAAAGCGGTGGAAAGGTTTAATATGCATGAACGTTCAGAATTGCACAAAACAAATATTGTTAAAAGTTCTTTTATTAAAACAAATGCTAATGTATATGATCAAATTTCGGATAGTCATAAAAAATCTATGGAAGAATCAAGATTTGCTTTTGATAAAATATTATCTTCAATAGTGTTTTTGGCAAAACAAGGCGTAGCAATAAGAGGGCATACTGATGAATCTGCAAATTTCAATCAGTTATTAAAACTTCGATCGGAAGATTCGACTGAATTAAAAAACTGGTTAGGTAGAACTACTTATAAATGGATTTCCCACGATATAACAAATGAAATTCTTAGTATACTTTCTAGAGAAGTCATTAGAAACATTATTAAATAAATTAAAGAAAATACATTTTATACTATTTTATTAGACGAAACTAGTGATATTACAGTAAAAGAACAAATTTCATTTTGTTTAAGAACAGTGGACAAAGAATCATTTGAAATTGAAGAATATTTTATAGGATTTTATGAAACACCTAAAACTGATTCTAATACTCTTTTCGATATTTTAAAAGATATTCTATGTAGATTAGAGTTGAATATTCATAATGTTAGAGGACAATGTTTTGATGGTGCTAGCAATGTTTCTGGAATTCACAAAGGATTACAAGCTAGAACTAAAGAAATTGAACCTAGAGCATTGTTTGTTCACTGTCAAGCTCATTCTTTAAATCTTGTTACCCAAGATAGTATGCGAAATGTAGAAAAAGCTAGAGATATACTAAATTTTATAAGAGAATTAATTACATTTATCAAACAATCACCCAAGAGGCTATCTTGGTTTAAAATGTTACAAACAGAAGAGAACGTGACTGCTCTAAGACCGTTTTGTCCAACTAGGTGGACGTTACGATATTCTAGTTTATTATCTGTTATGGATAACTATAATGAACTATTGACATTTTTATCGGATTTTTCAAAAACTGAAAAGAACGATGCAGGATGTAAAGCAAAAGGATTTTTAAAACAATTAAAATCTTCAGATACTTACATAATGCTTAAAATAGTAATTAGTATTTTTAAACATATGGAAACAACAAATACAATATTACAAAGTAAATCTTTATACTTTAAACTTTCCGTACAAATTTTGAACACATTGGAAGATACTATTTCAAGTATGAGAGATACATTCAATATTTTATGGAAATCTACAAAAAACAAATGGTCAGATTTAAAACTAGATCTACCAAAAGAATCTAGAAAACGAAAAATGCCTCTTAAATATGATGACAGTACATCCCAGTCCTTTTTATTTACACCTGAAAGTAAATATAATAAAATATATAAAGAAATTATTGATCATATACTATCTGGTTTACAATTAAGATTTAATTCTAAAGTTCGAATGTTTTTAAGTGATGTTGAAATGTTTTTTATTGATCCAAGTATATCACCACAATTAATTTGCGAATTTTATAAAGATGATTTAAATATTGATAAACTAAAATTGCACAGAGATATGTTTCATGATATAATTAGAGGCCAAGGCTTAAATGTATCATCATTTTCAGATGTTTTAAATATTGCTAAAGATAAACCACACTTGGTCATTCATTTAACCGAGCTAAGAAAATGCATACAATTGATATTGACAGTACCAGTCACAACGTGTACTACTGAAAGATCTTTTTCTATGGTAAGAAGATTGAAAAATTATATGAGAAATACTATGACACAAAAACGTTTGAATGATTTGGCGGTTCTCAATTGCCACAAAACAATTGTAGAATCTTTGGACTATACTATAGTAACTATAGTCACTATAGCAAAATAGGAAATAATTTTATAAATAAGTGTTCAACAAGAAAAAATACTTTCGCATTAAAATAAATATATGTATTATAATATAACGTATTGTATAATAAAAAATTATATTTTCTATATTTTCATGTAAATAATTTAAAAGAAATAAAACCAATAAAGAAAATTTAAATAATATACATGCATAATATTTTATTTTGTACCCTATAGGAATATTAAAAAAGAATTACGGAACAATCAGATAATTACCCCTCCCGATCAGCAAACTATAGAATTTTTTTTCCGATTAACAGAAGAATTTGCCCCCGCGCTAATATCTAAAAGTCGGCGCCTATGGCACTTGGTGCATCAAAGGCAACGATCAACATGACAAAGAGCTACCTCATCAACAGACGGGCTGCAATCACTTCAAATCAAATTACAGTAAGCACAACACTTACAAAGGGATGTCCTCAAGGATCAGGATTTGGTCCAACACTTTGGAATATAGCAGTAAACCAGATACTGAAGAACATTACCAGTGAATGCACACACCGCGTGGCATATGCGGATGATATAACAGTACTAGTCGCAGGGAACACTCGAAAAGAGCTGGTTGAAAGGACAGAAGAACACCTTTCCGACCTGATCACCTGGGCAGACAGGTACGGACTGAAATTTTCATTAGCAAAAACAACCGGCCTAACCCTTAAAAGAGGGCTAACTCCAGGTTTCAGCTTTGCTTTTGGAGAGGATAGGATAAAAGTATCCGAGAAAATTAAGTATCTAGGCATAATTATGGATACAGACATGAAACACAAGTACCAAGTGCAGCACATTATACAGAAAGAAACAAAAGAATTCAGCAGGATGCGAGGTATGATCGGCAGAGACTGGGGTGAGGACTATTTAGCTGCACTCTTGATTTACAAAGTGATATACATTCCAAGAATCACTTATGGAGCATCCGCATGGATGCTGGACTGGCCAAAGACAGACAGAGAGCGCTTATCAAGGGGACAGAGGACACCTCTACTTGCTGTATCAGGAGCATACAGAACAGCACCTACAGAAGGACTGCAAGTCATCACAGGTCTCTTTCCACTAGATCTTCAAATACTATGGGAGGGGACAAGACAAGAAACCAAGAGAGGGTCAATAACGATAGAGGCCCAAGAAGAACTAAGGAGTAATTTGCTAAACATATGGCAGACGAGATGGGATCATTCCACAAAGGCAAGGTGGACATATAGGATATTTCCTGACATCAGATTCAGATTAAGTATTCCGATTGAACTTGATCACTACGTCACGCAGTACCTCACGGGGCATGGAAACTTTGCAGCCAGGCTACACTCACTGAACTTGAGAGACTCACCGGATTGTAGATGTGGTGAAGGAATTGACGATCCTGAACACGCAATATACAAATGCAGAAGATGGAACGAACAAAGAACACGACTAGTTCAGACACTCATGGAGGAAGGCTTCGCATGGCCATGTGAACTAGACGTCTTTACACAAACGAGAAAAACATACAGCGCTATAAGGAAGTTTGCAAAAGAAACGCTAACTGCGAAAGAAGAGAATGAAATAGAATAAGATCAGCACACTTCCACCTTGTTGCTGGGGAATAGAATTGCAGCATCAGTCTAATCTTACTTGATCGTAAGAGGCGACTAAAAGGATATACCAGGGTGCAATGACGAGCATACGGAGCCTATCATCTATGCCCAGAGTACCCTAGTCCCATTTCGGTTGATGGGAACTGAATGGGACAACAAGGCCAACCACTAGCCGGCTTGGGAAGCTAGAATAGTGGGAGAGGCGTAAAACCTCGGGTTGACCCACTGATGTCAACCATAAACCAAATCAGTGCCGCGGGAGAGGGGAGCCCCACTGTACGTCGGATCGGTTCGCCGCTCCGAATGCAGCGCCCCTCAAGGTTAAGGAGCCTACCTCGGCTAAAACGCGGTGGTTGTGGGACCGGCGCTAGATAGTAACCAAATCATTGAACCTTAGTGAGAGGACGGACCCTAAGGCGAAAGCTGACCGAAATCAGAAAGGCACGGGGAAACCCGTTGCTGGTGGTCCCTATGACGACCGGGGTGCTGCAGAAGCGGTAACCTGAACCTCTATTGCTCGTAATTAGCTCCCCTGAGCTACCACACGGTCTTTAGTTGTATGGCGCTAGCCGCAAAACCAAGGAAGTATTGTCACTTGTCTAGGCAGTATCGTCAAACTATTTGCAACAGATGTAATCTGACATTACAAACACCAAATTTCGTACCGTGTTTCCTTCACAATTTAAGCAATTATGATGCTCACTTCATTGCCGTGGAGCTGGGATATGATGAGCGCAGTACAACAGCGAGGAGAAATTCATCTCATTCAGCAAATATATTTTAATCAAATTTACCCTTCGATTTATAGACACTTATAGATTCATGGCTTTAAGCTTATCTACACTCTCGAAAAATTTAATAACACCAGGATTTGATAAGTTTATGGAAACTTCGAAACATTTTGCCTGTGATGATATGACTCTTGTAACACGGAAGGGGGTGTATCCATATGAGTACACAGATGGTTGGGGGAAATTGATGAAGCTACACTACCAACAAAAGAGTCTTTCTATAGCACACTAACTGAGGAAAATATAAAAGACATGGAATACCGACACGCCGAGAAAGTTTGGAGGCATTTTGATTGTAAGACTCTAGGCGAGTATAGCGATCTATATTTGAAAATAGACGTATTACTGCTAGCGGATGTCTTTGAAAACTTTCGAGACATATGCCTGACAACATATAGCCTCGATGCGGCATTTTATTACACTGCTCCTGGACTAAGATTTGATGCGTGTTTGAAATTCACCTCTATAAAACTAGAACTTTTATCTGATTATGATATGTTGATGATGTGTGAAAAAGGTAAGTTTTTAAAAATAATATATATATTACATTTATTAATTAATTATTCTGTTATAGGTATACGTGGAGGTCTTACACAAGCAAGCATGCGTTATGGGAAGGCGAATAATCTGAAAATACCTGAATACGAAACGAGTAAACCACATTCATGGATAATTTATCAAGACTGTAATTATTATTATTTTTTTTTTTTCAAAAAAAGATTATCTTTTAAACTTTATTTTTGTTTAGGTAATAACTTGTATGGCTGGGCAATGTACGAGTACATACCATATGGTGGCTTTGAATGGATAGAACCTTCACTTGACGGATTAGAAAATTTAAACGATACTTCAGAGATAGGACAGATGTATGAGGTCGACATAGAGTATCCACAGCATTTACATGACGATCATAATGATCTGCCATTCTTACCGAACAGTGGTATACCACGTGGATCTAAAATAAAGAAACTCATGGCGACACTAGAATCTAAAGAACGTTATATTGTATCCTACCGTAATTTGAAACAGGCGATGGCAAATGGTTTGAAAGTGAAAAAGGTAATTGTTTTGATCATATAAAAAGTATATATAATATATTAACGATAACTTTGTTTTAGGTTTACAGGGTATTGCAGTTCAAACAGTCTAAATGGCTTGCTAAATATATTAATATAAATTCTGGGATGAGGAGAAGGCGATGAACCAGTTTGAGATTGATTTCTATAAACTGATGAACAATAGTGTATTTGGTATGTCACTTTATACTATATAGTATATATAATCATTTTTACTAACATTTTATTTTTACAGGAAAAATGATGGAATTGATGAGATCAAGGATTAAGATGGAACTTGTTTCGAGCGAACAGCGCTTACAGAAATTAATGAACCGATCGACATTTAAATACTGCACTAATTATGAACATACAAATATAACAGCTGTAACAATGGATAATAAAATCATAAATTTCTGTAAACCAATCTATATTGGTATGTATACTCTATATTTTTTGTCATCCATTTATTAACATATTTTATATAGGTTTAGCGGTGCTTGATATATCGAAAACGATGATGTATGATTATCACTATAATGTGATGAAGGCGCATTATGGTGATAACATCAAGCTGATGTATACTGATACTGGTAAATATACTAAAACTAATCTCATGTATATACATAATTTATTATTCTTTTTCCAGATTCTTTAATATATCATATCAATACCACAGACTTTTATGCAGACTTGGCGGCTAACCGCAACTTGTTGGATAGGATGGACACCGCAAGTCTTCCTCGTGACCATCCGTGTTATGTAGCAGATAGAAAAAAGGTACCAGGTTTCTTTTCCGATGAGACTGATGGACATACCATGACAGAGTTTTGCGCACTACGCGCAAAATCGTACGCATATAATATATATGCAGAAGAGGACGAGCGGAAAGATAATGATGACAGAGTAGGAGGAGAAAAGATCAAGGCCAAGGGGATACGGAGTCATGTGGTTAAGAATCACATGACGTTGGAAGACCACAGAAAGTGTTTGTTTGATGAAGCTGGAGTGGAGGCATGCAAGGAGAATGTATCTATTCGCTCATTCAAACACCAGTTGATGACGATAAAAACGAGAAAGCTAACTTACAACAGTTATGACGATAAGAGAGTGGTATGGACGATAAAATCCATACCTTGGCTCACAGACACTATAGTTTAGGGTAAGTTTTTAAATTATTTTATATTTTTTTTAAATTATTTTACTTATATTTATAATTTTATAGGGATGATCACGAGCAGATTGTTGATTGGCCAGATCATGAGATAGATGCTGATGGTCATGAGTGGGATGAATCAGATAAAAATTTTATGAGAATGCTTTTACGGGAATGCATGTCCAAATAATTAAATACCGTGTATATTTCTAATTTGTAAATATCATGTATATATACTTTGTTATATATTATAAATACCATGTGTTTGTATATTTTTATTGTAAATATCACTTGAATAATTTGTATATATTAATGTAATCTATAATCAATTATTGAAAATGTAAGGGTACCTATGTAAAATAAAAAAACCAATGTTAAAATATTATTATGTTTATTAAATAAAATGTATATACATTTTTAAGAATTATTTATAAACTATTTTCTTATATAAAATACTTTGTAAAATGTACATTGTTTTGGATTATACTCCATATGAAAAATACAGCAATGTAAAGTTTCGTCATCACATATTTGATCCAAACGAGGGCAGTCCAAGTCTTCAATGTTGATGAGGGCGATGTGAGGTATATACTCTATGAGAACTTGTTTTTTCTGTTCACCTTTGACGTAAATGCAGGTAAACTTTAATGAATTCAATATTTTACCGAGTTCTTCATACTCTATGTCACCGTATTCTATAGATAGTTGATGATAATTACGCTCCAGCCACTTGTTGGTTTTACGACTTTTGTTATCCTCCATCGATTTTGAATGTTTAAAAATCCAGTGTTGGGTCGCCCATGTTGCCGTGTCTACTATAGACATTTCTTTAATCATATATTTATTGTTGACGCCAAGTACACATTACATGTCCAAGATGGCCGAAGTCATTATGGCTTGTCTTTATAATACGTTTCAATAGTATTAAGACGACTGAGTATAGCTGGTATTATTTTTTTAATTTCGTCTATACTTTGTTTGATTGATTGTAATGATATTTCGCCTCTTGTCATATGCTCAGCTATCTGTATACATGTCAATTGTACCGCTTCTACTTGTTCTTCTTGAATTTGTTCGGATTTTTGATTTTCTTCGAGTAAATGTTCGATTTTATCTAATCTAGACGAAAACGATTTGATCGACTGTTCGAAGTTTACTAAAAATTTATTAGTTTCACTAGACTAAGAACTACCAAACACGTTCATGTCTGCAGCTCAACTGAGATTATTTTCTAATATCATGTATATTTATCCAACTATTGTGAGTTCTATCAAAACCAAGCCATTTCACAAAAATTTGTTTCCCCTTCCTACGAATAGTTTTCTCAACTAAATAGTCGTTTGGATAATTTGTTTTCAATAGTTCTTCGGAATAAAAGCAACCGTTGATCAGTTTACCGGTATAATCTTGTAGCTGATAAGTAGTAGGTAATGTTTCGTTTATTTTAATAATTTTAAATATTTCTGTAGACCAGCTAGGCAAATAACCTTTTGTAAACACACCTTTTTGCGTACTGATACGAACGTTATCACCAACTTTAAATTTAATTTTTCCATTAATAATTTTACGTTGCTTTATCATTACAGATGTTGGATTTGTATCAGCTTGCACCGGTATCATGCCTATTGTTCTATGTTTTGAATTATTATATTCGTTGATCAACGACGGTAGAATATAAATCCATTTGTGCGATCTTCGTGCTGTAAATTCTCTATAAATTTTTTCTTTTAATGTACGGTTGAAACGTTCTACTATACAAGCTTTCATGATGCTATATGTTGAATACTTTTGTATGTTGTGCTTCTCCATCAACGCATTAAATGTAGAATTGTAAAATTCTTTACCATTGTCGACCTGTAATAGTTTTGGTGAGCGTTTGAAAAGTATTTTAGACATTGCATTTAAAACTTCTTTAGCGGTTTTTGATTTTAATGCTATGGCCCACGCAAATTTCGTAAAACAGTCTATGACACATAGAATATATTTGTAACCTTTATTTTTCTTCGAATACGGTATCATTTCGACCAGATCGGATTGCCATAGATCATTTTTCCCGTAAACATTAACTATACGTCTTGTATAATTTTTTCTAGCAGGTTTATGTAGTTCATTCGCTATATCTCGTTTAGACATTTGGTATGCGTTTTATTAAGCCTGCTTCACGTAATTCTTCAAAAATTGAAAGTATTTCATTAGAAACACCTGTATTACCAGCAGCTTTAGAAGCTAAAAGTAATCGCAAACGAACGACTAATTCGTTGGGGTCGTTCCAATACACTAAATTATGTTTTTGTAGTTTCACAGATAGTCCACTCCCAGATGGAAACAGATTTTGAATTATATCTGTGTATTTATTCCCACCTTTTTTAATCTTCTTTCCGTCTGCTGTTAAGTGAGCCGATGTTTGATTTAATATAGATTTATAAGATTTTAAATCGTTGTTGGTGTATAATTTCGGAGATTTCGAAAATATTAAATTTCCTAGTCCTGGTGTTATATGATAAGACGAATCTTCAATAGTCAATGTATTATCGACAAGCTTATTTTCTTTTTTTCCCAAATACATGTTACCGTTTGTTTGTGTTTTAGTCCTGTATGTTTTGTCTATATCATAAGATTTAAACCAGTCAGTGATTTCAAAATCTTGATAACCATCTGCATCCTGAGTAAGCGAGACTTGAGTAGGTGGAACTTGTAAAGGCTTATAATTTTTTAGTTCGTTCAATGGTTCGATAATCGGGCTTAATGTATCTGATACTAGTGAATGAATATCGGCTTTTCCGTGTTTTAATAATGAATATTTCGTTTAATGTTTTCTTTGGCTTTAACCAGTTCTCCGAGTACTTCACCGTTAGCGTCCATGTTTGCGAATGATGAATTTTCATAAAAACGCCATATTATATAATGACAAATGTATCGAATCCATAACGATATCGTCCGTTATCGCGTTCACATTCTTTGCTTATTACGATAAATTCGAATCTCCCCTTACGCCAACACGAAGTGCAAAAATCTTTAAATTCCGAATACGACATATCACCAGAGCAATGCTCATTGTAAACATGCTTTAAGTTGGTTTCATCTTGTTTAAATAATACGATAAAATTAACGTTATCACGCAAAAGTTGTTTAGGTACTTTTGAATAACTTTGAGCCAGGTAGCATACATCTATTAAATTATGACGTGCCCTGGAAAAATAAGTTCTAGCGATCTTTTGGTTTTCAGAAATAATATCGTCAAAAATAAAGACAGAGTTTGGTAAAGCTTCTTCGGGTGGCAAAACTTTTTCATTTTCGTAGAACGTAAACAATCCAACATCAGTGCCCGATAAAATATCTCCAAGCATTTTGTATTTAGGCTGATCCAATGTTTTAGAGTATATGTAAACATTATGAAATCTTATTCCATTTATATTTGTTAATAAAGTAAAGATTAAATTCGTTTTTCCACAGCCGGAAGATCCTACGACGAGTGCACGTATCGTATTAGGAAGGAGCGATCCATGTCTATGATTTTGAAACTAAGTAGGTGGATCTACGTTTTCAACTGTTAGTTTTATTTTTTGTTTGATGAATTTCATTATAAATATCTATGTACCTACAAGAATGCGATCAGTACACAATGTCACCCGCTCGAAGAAGCAACAAGAATAAAGGTGGTGGTCTCATCAACACACTTATAAACAAACTGCCGATCGAGCTTCACGTGCCTGGTAAGTCTAGAATAGCAAATCCGATATTATCATAATATTAATAATATTTTTTTGTAGGTTATCAATACTGCGGGCCTGGTACAAATTTGAAAAAACGATTAGCTCGAGGTGATAAAGGTATAAACCTACTGGACTCTGCTTGTAGAGACCACGACATAGCATACGAGCGTAGTAACTCTATCACAGATCGTAACGAAGCTGACCATATATTAGAACAAAGAGACTGGGACAGGTTCAAGTCAAAAGATTCTAGTTTAAAAGAAAAAGCTGTAGCTTGGGGCGTGACTACTGCCATGAAGACAAAACGAAAAATCGGTGGAGGTTGTGGATACAAAGTGGCGATTAAAGCAGTCAAAAATGTTATCAAGAAAAATATAGGTGAAAAAAACTTGTTGAAATTGACCAAAAAATGTTTAGCTGTTGCACGAAAAACATTTAAAACTAAGAAGACAAAAGTTCCACGAACAATAAATATTCCGAAAAAAGACGGTGTGCTACCACTCATACCAATTTTCGCCGGGTTGTCAGCTCTGGGAGCTCTGACTGGTGGCGTAGCCAACGTTGTTAAGATGGCTAATGAATTCAATAGAAACACTCCATCGCATTTAGGCAAAGGACTATATCTCACTCCGTATAAAGGCAATCCATACAAAATCGGATCTGGTGTAGCACCACAAAAAAATGGTAGGGGTGTAAAAGCGAAACAATATAGAAAATCAAAAAACTAATTGCCACGTTACCCAGTAGAGCGTTGTACGATTACGAACTTTTAAAATTCGCTCGTGATATACCTCATTTCATCGGTGTGTTTACCAGAGATAGGTTGCCAGTTCGTCCTAAGCACTTGGAATCTGGGATTATCAACTTGGATACGGCGAATAGTACAGGAACTCATTGGGTAGCGTATAAAAAAATCGGAAAAAAAGTAGAATATTACGACAGTTTTGGAAATTTACCACCACCGCTCGAGGTACAAAAATATTTTCACGAATGTGCTATTAATTATAATTATAACAGAGAACAAAAATATAATACTACAAACTGTGGACACTTGTGTTTAAAATTTTTATCATATACACGATAACGTTAAACGGAAACTATAGTGAATTGTCATGCCATATTTTTCCACCTATAGAAGTAGATAATACAGCGCGGATTTGTCTTTTGAGTTTACAGACGAATAATTCAATTTCAAACATAGAACCTGGTTTTAACGCAATAGGTTTTCGTAATTTTATCGGTCAAAATGAAAACGTAATTATACCTACTGGTTTATACGAGTTGGAGGATTTAGAATCTGTTATAAACAAATTCATGCCCAACTTGTTACCCATTTTAAATTAAAAGCAAACAGTAATACATTAAAGTGTATGATATCCTGTAGCCATGAGATTGACTTTTCAGTCGAAAACAGCGTTGCTAAATTGTTAGGCTTTAGAAATGTCGTATACACTACTGGTGTTACTCACGAATCTGAAAATACAGTCAATATAATGAAAGTAAACTGTATAAAAGTAGAGAGTGCAACTTGAGTTTTGGTTCATTTTGTAACGGAGCGCCGAGTCAGACCATACATGAGCATTACCCGACTGTGCCTGCAGGATATAAGATCGTTGAGGTACCTAGACACCCAGTGTTTTACAGACTCAACACGACTTCAATAAGTAAAGTAAATATCGTACTAAAAGATCAAAACGATTTTCTAATAAATCTACGTGGAGAACCGATTACAATTCGTTTACAAATAACGCGGTGATATGGCGCTCAAATTTAATATAAATACTGCTACCATCAAAAAACCCGTTAGTGTAGTACCGACAGTGAAGAAGTCTACATCTAAACCGCCACTGAAAAAGTCTACGTTCAAATCGAAAAAAAACAAAACCAAGCTCACAAAAAATAATTTAAATTTTCTTCGTTCGTTACAATGATGGATGACTCATATTTAGATGTGACTGCTGGCTATGTCGATGATTGTAAAATAACACAAAAGAAATATCATTCGTTTACACTGTATTCAAACACGGCTTTTTCATATAACGATGAAATTAGAATAAATATCCAGAATATGGATTCTTACACTTTGCCGTATGAGAATTTCATTTACATTGAAGGAAAGGTACGAAAACCTACCGATGCTGCTGGAGACGTACGTTTTTCAAATAATGGATTGGCATTTTTATTCTCTGAGATGCGATATGAAATAAATGGAATAGAGATACAAACATTAAAATCACCCGGAGTGTCGTCTTGCTTGAAAGCGTTCTGCTCCTATACTCCAAATGAAATGAATACATTAGACAACTGTGCTTGGGACTCGACAATGGACGGTGAAGATAATAAAAATTTTATGACCGGCAATGTGTTTACTGGATGCATTCCTCTAAAACATTTATTCGGCTTTTGTGAAAATTATAAAAAAATTTTACTCAATTGCAATCAACAACTAATTTTAAATCGTTCGTCTACTGATTTGGATGCAATACGCGTTGTGGGTGCCGGAGCCACCGAACACGTTGAGAAAAATAAAAAAATTACGATTGAACTGACTAAGGTGGCGTGGGAGATGCCTATTATCAAAGTCACTGATAAAGAAAAATTAAAACTGTTGAAAGTATTGGATTCGCGCAAAACGTTATCATGTGCGTTCAGAACCTGGGATCTGTGTGAATATCCGGTACTCCCTGGAAATACTTCACATTCATGGACGATAAAGTCTAGCAGCTTGCTTGAAAAACCTAGATTTATTTTGTTTGGATTACAAACCGATCGAAAAAAAAATATAGAAAACAACGCTGGACGGTTCGATCACTGTCAATTAAAAAATCTTAAGGTACACTTAAATTCTGAAGTGTTTCCATATGAAGACTTTCGAGCCGATTTTGTAAAAAATTTTACCAGTTTATTGTATAAAGCTTATACAGACTTTCAAAAATCATGCTACGAGCGTGATTATTGTGAGCCATTATTATCAAAACATGTTTTTCAAACCTATACTCCAATTGTCGTCGTCGATTTATCACATCAAAATGATAACGTTAAATCGTCGACCATAGACTTACGAATAGAATTTAAAACGGATACAGTTATTCCTGACAAGACTGCAGCTTATTGTTTAATACTACATGACCAGATTATAACTTATAATCCGTTTAGCGGAGATGTTAGAAAATTGTAAAATATTTTTACATTATTTTTTTTCTTATTTTGTCACCTTATATAAATAAAAACTATTTTCAATCTATCTATGATAGAAAATTGTAAGATATTTTTACATTTTTTTTTTTTCTTATTTGTAACCTTATAATTAATTAATAAATAAAAAAATTTTTTTAGTATCACGCTTGTTTTTATTATTTTACACAAAATTATTTAAACAATATCATTCAAAAGAGTTTGCGTTTTACATTCCGTTTTTTCGTGGGCATGCCACCTGTGAAGTCGAGAATTGATGGCGAGTGGTTAAAAGACGTTGGACCGTCGTTCTCATCAACTGCGAGGCTCGTTGGTGGGGATTTTTTGCGGTTATTATACCATAGGGGGTATTGCGTAAAATTGTCCGAATCATTTCCTGTAGAATGATTGTCTATGATCGCCGGTGGTAGACTCTCAGGATCATCAATAGGCTATACAAATAATAATTTGTTAATATATATTTATTTTAAAAATTAAATGTGAGTATTACCAATGACTTGGTTGGTGCCCGTGTCGCCTGTGCTAAAAATTCTTCAATACCACGATCCTCATCAGCTGCCTATAAAATTAAAATTATTAATACTTAAATTATTTCAATATATATATATATATATATATATAAGTTATAAATTACTTGTGCCTGCGAAGGGTCAAAATCATCATACATTGGAGACATACTCGAGTATCTCGGAGGTGAAATGAGTCTCACTTCGGATTCAGTGAATAACTATAAAATAATAAAATATGTATTGTATTTTTACGAGTGAATAAGTTTAAAAACTTACCTCTGGAGACATTTTTCCGCTCAATCGTTGCGCCCAATGTTCAGCTAATTGTGAAGAAGCATACATTTTGAGTTGACTGATGAAATTGACATCATTTTTTGGAATTTTTGAAATTACACTTTCGTCGCGTACATTTTTGATAAATGTGACCATTTCTTCAGGTGTTTTCGGTGGTGAATCAACTTTGGTGGATTCAACATCGATATAGTTCAAAAACATATCGAATTGTTTTAAGACAACTGGCCGTATGATGGTTGACTTTCGAACGACTGTTTCAAATATGCACCATTCTAAATATTGCAATTTCATTAAATCTGCACGATTTAGCAATACTCGACATCCAGCTTGTGTTTTTGATTCGATGACAAGCATATTTTCCCCTTTATACACCATACTAGATAGTGAAATAATTTCTGTTTCCAGAAATAAATTTCGCTTGTATTTTTGAGGTAGGTCGAATATAAAAGATAGAATGTTCCCCATAAGTGAGATTATACGTCTTAGAAAATCAGATGATATATTTACATATCTCGAAGGAGTGATGACTTGTACTATGGTGTTAAATTTATTTGCAGGATCAAGTCCTACATTCAAAAATGTACGCTCGGTGAAGTCGAGAATGAAATTGCTACAGTCGATGAGCTCTGTAGGCGGTGTTGGTGGAATATATGTAAAATTCTTCTTCTGGTAAATTGTTTCCATGTTAGCGATTGAACCGGCCATGATTAAAAGTATACGAGAAATGAAGAACACTGAATAAAAACGTTTTAAACACGGAGCGCGAGAACGGTTGTGGTGCGAAGAGCTATAAAGCGGCCCTCACACGATCAATATTACTGACAGTATTTTTGATACTGACAGTATTATTGATCGTGTAATGTGAGTACTGATGTACTGTCAGTATGGAAAAACGATACTGATGACTGATGAAAAATTCGGATATCGAGTCGTCAGTATTTGTTTACTGATGATAATATTGATAGTGTGAGGTCGATATTGACACTTCGTCAGTATTGACATCGCAGCGATGGATGACGGAAGTGAAATCACAACCCGCGAATGTCGCGATCGGTCCATTTTGCGTAATTTTATTTTAGAGTACAAACAATTGCCCGAATTGTGGGATGTTCGTTGTAAAGAGTACTCCAATAAAGATAAAAAAAATTCTGCCTATACAAAACTCTTATTTTATTATAAACATTTGAAAAATGACTCTACAATTGAAGATGTAAAAAAAAAAATTAATACATTAAGAAGCAATTTTCGGAAAGAATTGAAAAAAATTAACGACTCAAAAAGAAGTGGAGCTGGGACAGACGACGTCTATCAACCATCATCTTGGTTATTTGAAGAATTATCATTCTTAACGGATTTGGAAAAGCCAACTAAAAGTGTATGTTCCATTATTGATGATAAAGTTGAAAATAGAGAAGAAGAGATAGCGGTAAGATAATTTATTATTAAATATTTTCTCATATGTTATACCTACCATTGATTATAAACAGCGTATTCGTTGTATTTATAATAAATGGTTATACCTATTTATTTTATAGGTTATTATACGTTTATAATCTAAAAATGAAATGTATAAACTAAAATAAATATATGTACATTTCTTTTACTTTCTATTATTACACACACAAAAAAAAGTAAAAACCAACATACATTTTAAATATAAGATGCAATACATTTAAAAGTAAAGTAATTATGTTGGCACTTTTTAATTTATAATATAAATAAATAAATAATAATAAGAGTTATAATATTGTAATATATTATATAATTTTAAATCATATTTGTTTGCCATGGAACTTGACCTTCATTATTAAAATAATTGCAGTATTTTTCTCTCACCAATTTTGCATCTTCGCTTGCGTTACGAATAGGAGTTTTCTTTAAAGAACCTAATACGTTTTCTGTTCTTTCATAACCATTAATTATTTCTCCAGTTTCTAAATTTTCTTCGACCAGAATACTTCTTGAACAATACAGCTGTTGATTTGTTTCGATTAAAAAATTGTGTAGGTAGCAACAAGCCAATGTAATTTTTACTGCTTTTTCGGGGCAAAGATTTATTGGTCTTTGAAACACTCCAAATTTAGATGCTAGTATTCCAAAAGCGTTTTCGACAACACGCCGAGCTCTGGATAATCGATAGTTAAAAATACGTCGATGGTTTGTCAACTCATGTTGGCTAAATGGCTTCATTAAATTAGATTTTAATGAAAATGCCTCATCACTAACAAATACATATGGATATGTTTCACTAGTGTTTGGTAAACATGACGGTAGTGGAATATTAAGCGTATTGTTTTCAAACTTTTCCCAAAATTTTGTATAGTAAAGTACGCCTCCATCTGATATTCTACCATTTGCTCCAACGTCAACCATAGTGAATTGATAATTCGCGTTAACTATCGCCATCAGGACAATACTAAATGTACCTGAATAATATTAAAAAAATAGTTAATAATTATTATAATTAATTACCTTTATTATAATTTATACCTTTATAATTGTAGTACAAGGAGCCCGAGTTAGGTGGTTTTTTTATGTTCACGTGTTTGCCGTCTATGGCTCCCAAACAATTACCGAAATTCCATTTGCAATTAAAATCGTTCGCAACAATTTTCCATGCTTCAGGAGTCTGCGGAAGCTTTAAAAAATTACTAATTAATATAAATAGACTAATTAGTCGTTATACAGTTTCATGATAAATAAAAAAATAACAACCTAATAGAAAAGTTTTATTTTTTCTTATTATTATAAAGTTATTTACATTTCTTACAATTAAAACTTTTAAAATTATCATATAATTAAATTTATTAGTAAGACATTAACAAAATATTATTTTTTTGTAATTCTTCGATTTATATTTAAGGTACCAAACAATGAATCTTGTGAAGCAAATCAATGTACAGAAAATGCAGTTCCTACTTTTATTCGGCCGTCACCAAAAAAATCCAAATCTACTATCAGTCAACAAAATGAATTACTTTCACTTGCTTGTAATTATTTATCAAAAGAAGAAAATAGACAAGATTCAGACTTAGACCAGGCCAAAGTTTGGGCAAATACTTTAAAAACCCTGACTCCTAATCAAAAAGTATTTGCTCAAAAAGCGATTAATGATATTTTGTTTGAGGCACAGCTTGGAACCTTGCACAGAAACTCAGTCAAAATAAACGAAGAAGACTGCACTCGTTCATCTACTCCTATGACAGCAAATAGTTGGAATGAATCTTCAATTGGTACAATGCAATCACAGGACTATGTTTTGACAGAAACAAATTTACAAAATTTCTATGGCAACTGGAATGGAAGTGATGTTTAATATTAATACTAAATTGTGACTTTATTTAATAACACTGATTGCTCAAATAAATTATAATGACTGTAATATTGTAAAGACTAAAGCATAGTTTTAAAATTAAAAACAATATATTGTTTAAGTTTTGTTGTTTATTAATTTAAAGTGACTGTTAATTTTGTCTAAAAATTTGAAAAAATATACTGTTTTAAAATAATTAAAAAAGTTAATTCAGTCATAGTGTATACAATTTAATTTTAAGTATTTAATTTTGTTTTTTTTTTCAATTTTTATAAAAAAGCTATGAAAATAAATATTGTTCAAGTTTTGTTGTTTATTAATTTAAAATAAGAGTGTTAATTTTGTATAAAAATTTGAAAACAATATATTGTTTAAGTTTTGTTGTTTATTAATTTAAAATAAGACTGTTTAATTTTGTTTAAAAATTTGAAAAAAATATATTGTTTATCTCACATAAAAATATAAAACTACTTTAAATTTAAAAGTAAAATAATGTTTTATATACCTGAATAAGATCCTTGAGTACAGTAACTATTGCTTCACATGTCTCAATTACAATCATGCTTATTGTTGTTGGTGATATAATGGAAGAAAATTTTAAATCTTCAAATGAACGTCCAGTCGCCAAGTACCTCAAAGTTACTGCAAGCCTTTCGTTTGCAGGAATACTGTCTCTCATATTCGTATCCATTTTGGTTATAAATGGTCTTAGCATGTTTAAAAGTTGATTATAAATAACATCGCTCATACGAAAATAGTTTTGATAATCTTTTGGATCAGATAATTTTATTTCATTTAAAATATTTAAGTGAGTGTACTCTTTTCGTTTAGCAATCCATTCTTTTATCCATCGTTTACGTTTTGTCTGTTTTTTTTTTGTTACAGAAAGAGCAATTATAATTGCAATACACGCCTTTTTCTTATCCATTTTTGTTAATTTAAAAATATTTATACTATTTAAACTGATTGAATAATTTACAGTATCAATAGACAACAATCAATCTGAACTACTGTGAAAGTAAAAAATACTGAGTATTGACTGTAATTTGTAATGACCGTTTGAGGACTATACTGTCAGTAAAGTAAATACTGTCAATATTCATAGTGTCAGTAATATTGATCGTGTGAGGGCCGCTTAAGGCTGGAGAAACACTGAAGAGCTGTCGGTTCTTTCGGTCAAGCTTTTAACCCTTAACTACACGCGCTGGTGTACTTTGTACACCAATATTTTTATTTATCTTGTTCTATTTTAGTTTTTATTTGTTTTCAGTTATTCTCCTAATCTAACCTTTTCTTATCTAATATGTAATAGTTATTAATCCATTTCAGTCGTCATTTGATGTTTGTAGCCGCACAAACAAGCTCCGTATAAAATATTTTTGTATCGGTGAACGAAATACACCGCACGAGTAATAATGTAAGTAATTTTTACGTCTTATATTGACTGATAATTCCGTATTATTTTTCTAATATTTAATTATTATATAATCAGTATATTATTTAATCATATTATTATTATTATACTAGGTCAAAGCTTACGCCAAATGATGTGAATGACATTTTAGATATGGAATCGTCGGAAGAAGAAGTGGGAGATGATGAAGACGACAATGAAGTAAGAATAGTAAATAATAGTGATCATGATAGTAACTCGTGCTTGGAATACAGTTCATTTGAGGATTCCGATAGTGATGATGATAATATTGAGCTCGAATATTTTATTGGTAAAGATAAAGCAACAAAATGGTCTAAGACACCATTGACAAGTAAATTCGCTAAAACTAAAAAAAAAATATAATAAATATAACACCTGGTTCAAAATTTACAACTGAAGAAATTCAAAATGAAGTAGGGGCTTTCCACATAGTATTTTCAGACAAAATGATTGATGAAATTATTCATTACACCAATATGTATATTTCGACAGTTCAAAAAAACTATAAAAGAGATAGAGATGCCAAATTTATAACAAAAAATGAAATGATGGCATTTTTTGGTTTGTTGTTTTTGTCAGGAATAAAAAAAGGGAATCACACCAACTTTCTTGAACTTTGGGCTACAGATGGTACTGGAATTGAAGTTTTTCGGGCTTGTATGAGCTGTAACCGTTTTCTTTTTATTTTTAATTCAATAAGATTTGACTATAAAACTACTAGAAATGATAGAAGATCTGAGGACAAACTAACTGCTGTGAGGTCAATTTTTGATCAATTTGTATATAATTGTAAAACAAGTTACTGCCTTAGTGGATATTTGACCATTGACGAAATGTTAGTCCCATTTAGAGGTCATGTAGTTTTATTCAGTATATACCAAGTAAACCTGCAAAATATGGCTTGAAAATATTTGCACTGGTTGATGCAAAATCATTTTATACGGGTAATTTAGAAATTTATTGTGGGACGCAGCCAGACGGGCCTTACAATATGTCATCCAAGCCATTTGATATTGTCATGAGATTACTTAACAATGTTACGGGATCAAATCGTAACCTAACATGTGATAATTGGTATACTAGTTATCCCTTGGCTACTGAATTACTAAAAAAGCAAACAACTATAGTAGGAACATTGAGAAAAAATAAAAAGGAGATTCCAGTAGACTTTCAACCACATAAAAATAAAGCAATTCTTCATTTTTTGGATTTCAAAAAGAAATAATGATAACATCATATACTCCTAAAAAAAAATAAAGCTGTAATTCTATTATCAACTATGCATAATGATACGTCAGTAAATAGTGAGACAAAAAAACCTGAAGTTATACACTTTTACAATTCCACAAAAGGAGGCGTGGACACTGTGGACCAAATGTGTGGGAATTATTCAGTTTCTAGGAGAACACGTAGATGGCCTTTATCAATATTTTTTCAACTTCTCAACATTGCAGGAATAAATGCAAATATTCTATATAATAACACACAAATAGAAAAAAAACATAAGAATAGGAGGTCATTTCTAAAATCACTTTCAATGAATTTGATGAATAATCACTTGAGTGAAAGATCACAGATGGCTAATCTCCCTACTGACATAAAACATTTTTTATCAAAATATGAAACAACAGAAGTGGACGTTCAAGAACCTCGAACAAAAATATGAAGTCGGTGTTATTTGTGTGGAAGAGCCAAAAATAGGGTGACAACAATAAAATGTTCTTCATGTCAGAAGTTAAATGTAAAGAGCACGTAAAAGCTGTTGTCAGATGTGAAAGATGTATAATAAGTCAGGATAGTGAGTAAGATTTAATTTAAGTTTGTAAAAATTATTTGACAATAAGATATTTTTACTTTTATCAATTTTAATATAGTAATAACAAAATTTTTTTTTTATAATTATATTTAAAACAATATTAAGTAGTACTTTATTCTTTTATTAGTAAATAAAGTCAAATTTATATGCAATACGACATTGATTTCTACGTAAAACAAATTGGTGTATAAAATACACCGCGCGTGCAATTATTGAAAAAAAATGGCGCGTGTAGCTAAGGGTTAAATTGGTGCATTATATATAATATTCATGCTATTAAGTATCAATAGATTAAATATAATACATTCTTTACATTTTCGGTGGTATAAATGCTAGACTTTAGCATTAATGTGTACATTCCATAATGTATATCTCAATGACCATCCGGGATATTACAAACAAATTGAGAAGTATGAATACATTTATACGCCCGGCCGTGTTGGCGGATGTGTGTCGTTTGCTAATGACATGATATGTGTCTATGCTATTAAGTATCAATACATTCTTTAAATTTCAACACATTAAACTATCTGGTTGTGTTTGGGCATATCGATATTGGACAAAACGCTATTGTGTTTGAATCAGGGATATTAATGTAAATATACGCTATGAACACAGATAAATGTCTCTTATTGTAAATACGTCAGTGATATATATATATATATATTAAAATAATTAATATTAAAAAATATAATGTTTGATAACACGTGATAACTGATTAAATGTGTGATAACTGATTAAATGTATGATAACTGATTAAATATATATAACGCACGTATATTATACCATGTGATAACAATAATACAAGTCGCGCTCGTACGCGGATGCGTGATGCGGATGCGTCGGTGAGTTGCGGATGCGGGATGCGGGATGCGGCTCTAGAACGTACCAATTTATCCTACTCACGGCAAATGACAAAATTCGAGCTTTAAAAAAAAAAATTAAATTTTGGGCTGTGTGTTTTTCTCAACATAAAATTGATATTTTTCCTTTGTTAAAGGAATATTTAGAATCGATTGATGGTAATATTGAAGATTTTGATGAAATATATGGCGAAATTGAACAACATTTAAATGAAATACTATCGTCATTAGAAAAATATTTTCCACAAAGTAAAGATATAGAATTTATCCAACGATATAATTGGGTTAAAAATCCGTTTTTAAGGGGATTGCAAACGTCCGTTATTTCAATGAAAATATAACAATCTTTTGTCAATCATACCGATGAACCTAGTAATACGATTATACTTTTGAAAACTGATTTGAATTTTGTGTTATGTCTACTTGAGATCGATCAGTCCACTTTTTCAAATTTTGTTCCCCAACTCCTATAAATTTGGCTTGAATATTTAAAAATATACAACATTTTAAATGATGATTATTTTGTATTGAGATTTAAAAACTTAAAATGTGGACTGATCGATCTCAAGTATATATATTAACTAATTCAAATCAGTTTTCAGAAGTTTAATCGCTTTTTTAGGTTCGTCACTAGGATTGACAAAAAGTACATACAAATTAGCATACATCATTTTCTAGTCAGCAGCGCGACGTCGCTCAGACGACTTGTACTGCGCATGCCGCGTGCGAAAGCGTTTCTCCACTACACCTCGTAACTAATTGGTTCTAGGAATCTACGGATAATGAACCCCTATGGCCATATACTATAAAAATATATACTATTATATATAATTTGTCTACAACACCGGTTTATAATAGTCATTTCTATGAATAATATTATATTATGACGTCTAGTGTATACACGATAATTATATTGAATTTATAATATAAATTATATTATTGATAATAATTGTAAATACTAAAATATAATATTATATGTGTACAATTAGCAATTTTCTGCCGTATGCATTCAGTCATAAATTGTTCATTGAGCTTTGCAGTGCTATTTTATGCATAATTTTTGCTTTCTTTTGTTAATCTGGTTCAGTTAATTTTTTTGCTTATCCAACAACATTTTTAAATACTTAGTGTGTGTTTTTTATTTTAAAAAATGCATAATAATGTTGATAAAATGAAGAAAAAAAAAACAAGATTATCTCGAATAAAAAAACATAAAGGACATGTTTTATCACTACAAAAATGGCAAAAAAATCGAATAAAAAACACGGTAAGTCAAAATATATAATTTTAAAAAGTGTTTAACTTCAAAAATTGACATTTACATAATTTTGAATTTATTAGGTATATATAATCCTAGTTTTGTAATTTTATTTCGTAGGAAAATTCTAGTTCTTTGTCATCTTCGAGTATACATCAAAACAACAATAACATACAGCATCAGAGAGTTATTGAATTGTTCGTAAATATATTTTATTATCTACAATTAACATTTTAAAATGCTATCATTATATTATACTTCCAAAAACTTAAATTAATTTTTGTATTGCAGACCTATTGTAAACAGTAATATTGAAAATACTACAAATACTACACAAGTAGCTTATGGTTATGACACATCATCTTTAGCTTCTGAGTAATTATCAACTTTTTTTTTTATCAATTTTTAATTTATTCATTATTAATAAATAATAAAAATAAAATAAGAGATATATATTTTACCGTTATTTATAGAGAATACACAATGGACGGCATTGATGGTAGACGAATAGTAGATATAAAATATATTTTTGAAACAATTTCTAACATAAAACATGAACCATTTGGATGTAATTTTTTGAACTTACGTTTCATAAAAGAATGTCGATCAGGCTTTTATAGTAAATTTATTTTTAAATGTAAAATGTGTAATAAACAAGAAGTTATATCATCTGAATGCGCAAATAACCCTCTACCAATAAATTTGGCGATGGTGACATCTACTATAAATACTGGTCAGGGGTTCTCAAGTTTAGAACAGTTTGCTGCAACATTAAATATGCCCTGTATATCTAATCCTACCTACCAAAAACTTCACGAAGAAGTAGGAAATCAGATAAAAGGTATTTCTTGGGAAGCCACCGAAGAAGCTGCCAAAGAAGAAGCACAATTAGCATACGATAACGGAGATATAAGTACTGATGGGATTCCTATGATAAGCGTTGTATGTGATGGAGCTTGGTCTAAAAGATCGTATAAATCTAACTATAATGCTTTATCTGGAGTAGTAAGTATCTACTTTATAATACTAGTGGAATATTTTATTTGAACTTCGATAATAAATAAAAAACTGTTTTTATACTTTTTAAATTATTTTTTCATTGTTTTATTTTATTTTATATATAAAAAAATGTATTGCGAATTAATTATTTATCAAATTATTTTAAATAGGCATGCATAGTTGGTTATAGAACTAAAAAGGTTTTATTCATTGGGATTCGAAACAAATATTGTTCAATATGTCAAAAAGCAGAATCACAGAATAAACCAACCACTTCCCATTTATGCTATAAAAATTGGACAGGGACTTCTACAGCTATGGAGTCGGACATAATTGTAGAAGGATTCAGCCAGAGTATAAAAACGCACAACTTAATTTATAGAAATTTGATAGGAGACGGCGACAGCAGCGTTATTAAAAAATTAAGAATGATAAAACCATACGGAGCTGATCTTTTAGTAGAAAAAATTGAATGCACGAACCACATTTTGCGAAATTACTCGAATCGTCTTAGGGATTTTTCTACTAAAAGAAAAAGTTCATCTGGAAATATTGTACCCGGCTTTATCAGAACGAAACTAAAAGAAAACTTATTGAGATTACGGTAAGTAAATTATTTTGATACCTATTTGATATTTGAATATACATTTTAACTTTTTAACACGAAATATATATGTTTTACTAATTTGTAAAATAGACAATAATATTTATACCTATATATTGACATAATATTGTACTGTATAATATGTATTTTGCACAGTTTCGCTGTTTCAAAGGCGATAATGTATAGAAAACAAATGGATATACCACACGATGAAAAAGTCAAACTATTGAAGGCTGATATATTGAATGAACCTTTTCATGTATTTGGATCTCATGACAAATGCGACGGGTAATATAATTAATGTATATTTTTTATTATATATTGCAACTTCAATTTGTATATCTAGATATTTTTGTACGGGTAGTAAATCTAACGAGATCAATTTAGTTACCGAATTACAAAATTGTGGTGTATTGAATGATTTGATATCAGCTGTAAATTTAGTGGCATATCATGCTAACAGTTTGATACATCATGTAAATAACAATTATGTCGAAAGTTACAATAGTATAGTTGCAAAATATGTCGGGGGTAAACGCATCAACTATTCGTTTAAAGGTAAATGTTTTATTTAATATACCTACATGTTATGTACCTAATAATTATAAGTTAGGTTTGAAATAACTATTTTGTATTATAAATTTGTTCTAAATATTATTCAGGTTCTTATAATGTTCGTTGTCATAATGCAGTTATAGCGTATAATTATGGACCTCAGCATTTTAGATGATTTCATAAAAAATTAACTAACTTTAGTCCTGGTAAATATACAAAAAAATATATCGCTAAAGAAACTAAATCAAAATGTCGAATTGCAAACAACGCGTTAGCTCAAACTAAGTAATACACCTGTTTATAATAGTATTTATTTACCTAATAAATTTATTTTGAATATTATTTATTTTTTAATTTATTTAAGACCAAAATCAAGAAAAAAAATTATTTATGGACCTGATGTCGATTATGGAGCAGTAAATGAAGAACTAGATTGTCATCCATTACCCATATCCCGTGAAGAGTTCGAAGAAAAAAAATTGAATTTATTAGCCAGTTTAAAATTAAGCAAACACGAGATTGAAAAATTACAATGTCGAACAGTTGAACAATCGAATTGTGAAGAATGGAAAAAGGAAAGAAATAAAAGATTGACTGCTTCAAATTTTGGTAAAATCTGCAAAATGCGCAAAACAACTCCTAAAGAAAACAGTATAATTTCAATTTTATATCAATCGGATTATTTTCATGGTACCTCTGCAACTGGGTAAATTTTAACTATTTTTTTTTTAATTTTGAAAATATTTTTCGTAAATTAATTTAATAACTTGAATTTAGTTACGGAATACAATTTGAACCTATAGCCAGGCAAGAATTTGAGAAGCTTTATGTATGCACTGTGAAATTGGCAGGACTATTTGTTGACTTCGATCTACCATATTTAGCAGCTTCCCCAGATGGACTAGTTGGAGACGATTCAATTATAGAAATTAAATGTCCTTTTTCTATAAAAGATTTCACACCTAAGGAAGCATATAATGAAAAAAAATTAAAGTTTATGGAAATACAAACAAATAATTTAATTTTAAAAAAAACACATATATATTACTACCAAGTCCAAGGCCAACTTCACATAACTAATAGACAATTCTGTTACTTTATTGTGTGGACACCAAAAGGTATAATAAATATATTATATATATTTTTTTCATATATTATATTATTTATAATGTACATTATTATATTATATAATATTATGTATTTGTACTATTATAGGGATATGTGTTGATAAAATAGAACGTGACGATGAGTTTTGGAAAAACAAAATGGAAGTTATTTTATCGGAGTTTTACCTAAATTACTTGTTACCAGAATTAATTAACCCTCAGTTAAATAAAGTTAAAATTTAATTGGAATTTATTTTTTATTAAATTTTTTAATTATAAATGTTTGGCAATATAATATAATATCTATGAATTATAAACAGATTTTTTATTATAAAAATATATATATTATATAGGTAGCGACATTGTGTTCATCAATGGGTATGTTATTCTTGCTAATAACCCATATAACAAAAATAATGTGTTCTCAGAATCTCCGCCCGCACCGTTCCCTACCTGTGAGACGGTGTCACTAACACTAATGATCATTTACTACGCACACACTTGTAAGCTTGCGCGCACGCTCTTATATTATTGCCTATACTAAACTCCTTAGAAACTGTACGTTTGCAATCCCCTTAATCAACGATAAGCCCGAAGATTTATCTATAACGGAGTATGAAGAATTTATTGAAATGACCACCGATTCATCTTTAAAAACTTTATTTGATAAAATATCATTAACAGATTTTTGGTGCAGTAGCAGTATTACCATTGATTATAAATACTATAGATTGCTCACTGGCCGGTTTTTTGGTGGCGAGCTCTTTGCACAGTATCGTTAGGCTGCGCTACGGGCGCGTGGTTAGTAATGCACATTAACGTCGTAATCGCTAGTGGTCACGGTCTCTGGCCGACGGTGAATAAGCATTGTCACTTAGTCAGGACTTTAGGAGACGTTCCACACTCCTCATTTTAATATTGACTACCCGTGTATTCTTTATATTTATGTTACATTATCCCTGTTATTACACGTTAATGCAGTACAGCATAGTCGTGACTAAGCATACCAGAGTAAAATACTTTTTAAAAGTATTTGGAATAAAAATTCATACGATAATGTCAGTAATTATAAATTTCCAATTGACTTTGTCTTTTATCGTGAATACGTTCGGTCGTCTGTTTACCATAATGTCAAAAAGAAAATGTTCTTTTTTTAATTGTTATAACATACAACAAAAATCTAAAAACCGATTTCATACCTTCCCTTCGGATATTAATTTGTTAAAAAAATGGATTATCCATTCCGGTAAGTACCAAATTGCAGTATTATACTATTAACTATGATTATTATAAAATATAGATACCAATTACCAGTTGTATACTTATTTAGGTATTTATTGTTTGTTATTTACAATACTTTGTTATTATTTTAGAGTATTAACCACATAACAATTTTATTTTTATTTTTATAGAATAATATTCCTAATTAATTCAAATTTATATTTAGTAACTTTATACTTCAAACTTTAGGTAATGTCGAGTTGGATTCTATAAGTCCGAAAAAAATTAAAAATCGGTTTTTATGCTCTGAACATTTTAATAGAGACCAGTATTCTAATCCAGCTGATCCTAAGTCACGGCTTAATTCGAATGCGGTTCCAATAAAATATTCTGAAGGTACATTTGACATAGTTTATATTATGTATGCCTTTATATTATTATATTTTATGTTATAATATCAACTATACATAACGCACGTGTTTCCTACATTAAATTAATTATATTATTGTTATAGTTCAGCATGTATCTGAATCTACATCATCGGTGAATATTTTAAATTCACCCAAAACTTGGAATTGGAATATCTCCAGTACAAACTTCATTGAAGGTATATACAAATTATAAATATTATAAATCTGAAATATCAAATTAGTTATGTAATTAAAAAAAAAGTTGTATTTTCAATATATTTATTATTATTATTTTTATGAGCACAACGTAAATGATACGTCTTACACTCGTAAATGAGTCTTGTTTAACTATTTCTATATTGTCTAGTATTAAAACCTGATGCTAAAAATGATCATGTGAATGAAGTATTGATCACAACTCCAACAAAGTTGCGAAACAATAGAAGTGCACTTGAAGGTATATATTAATCACTTCGTTCAGAATCTAAAATATGTTTGTAATCAATATTTTTTTTTTATTAATCTTATAGTTTTCAATACTCAAAATATTTGCACACCCTCGTCGTCTACATATAAAGTTTTAACGCCAACCAATACTTATATGCGTGTAAATGAACGTTCACTATGCCCTACAGTTTTGTTCGACACCAGCCCAACTATATCCGAAGTCACTCCAACAACCAAATCATGGATCTCCGAACTTATAAATCTACCAAGCACTGAAAAAAAATCTTTAAGATCTAATATTGATACACAATGTCCCAATACATTATTTGATAAAAACTGTTTACTTGAAAAAAAAATACAAACATTGAGAAGGGAATTAAAACGAAAACGCGCAGTTATTCGATCTGTGAAAAAAAAATGTTTAAATATAAACAATAAACCAACAAATAAATGTTCAGCCATAGCAAGACGGGGTCCCATTAATGACTGGTAAAAAATCTGGATTAGTGGGTCTGCTTCGAGAGAATGGTGTTACTTGTCCGACAATACATTGTATTATACATCAGGGAGCTTTATGTGGAAAATCAGTCAAGCAGGGTCAAGTTTTTCAGACCGTGATTAATATTATAAATATGATTAGAGGTGGAAATTGATCCCTTTTACACAGGCAACTTAGGCAGTTTTTAGTGGACACAGAGGCTGAGAGTGGAGACTTGCTAATGTACAACCATGTAATGTGGCTGAGTGCAGGAAAGTGCATGGAACGATTTTTTGCCATAAGAAAGGAAATCCCTCCATTACTTAATAAATACGTTTCATCCGATACAACTGAACTGGAAGAGAAGTTTCAGGATCCAGAATTCTTAAGACAGTTAGCTTTTATAACAGATCTGACTAATCACCTTAACAGTTTAAACTTGAGTCTTCAAGGAAGAAACCAGACGGTTTCAGATTTGGTCGGAATAATAAACTGATTCCGGAATAAGTTAAACGTGTTTAAACATGCTTTGGAAAAGAACAACCTAACACACTTCCCTAGCTGCCTGAAACTAGCAGAAGAACCCAACAGTGAGAAAAATATTGACTTTTCATGCTGCAGTTCACAAATTCAACAAGTTATTAATGAATTCAATACATGATTTAAAGATATTGAAAGTCTCAAAAGCAGTGTACTGCTTTATAATAATCCTCTTGGAGCATCCATTGAAGATCAACCACCTGACTTACAACTTGAGTTATGTGACCTTCAAGCTGACATGTTACTAATCACCAGACAAGAAAAGGGACCTGAATTTTTTAAATTGCTGTCTAAGGAGAAATTCCCAAACCTGCGAGATTTTGGACTGAAATGACATCAATATTCGGAAGCACATATGTATGTGAAAGTGCCTTTTCCTACATGAAATACATTAAAAACCCCAACAGAAGCAACCTTACCGATTCTACCTTACGTCATCTCATGAGACTGTCTACAACTGAACTGTCAGTGGACAATTCTTCATTGGTGGATGAAGCCGATCGACCACAGTCTTCACATTAGCTATATTTTCATTATTATTACAATGTTTGTCTTAATTCTTTATAAAACTACCTCTACATTTTCTGTATGTATAAAAAATTTAGATGTTGAGCAATAAAAGAAATAATACTACTTTTTTGTTTTAATTATTTTTATACCTCTCATTATTTTGTTGTTACTTTAACAAAATTAGTGTATGGCCCGCAACCAGATCAGAGGTTTAAGTTTTGGCCCTTGAGGCCTTGCAAGTTGGACACCCCTGTTCTAGAGTATATACGTATAGGCACCCTGATAAACACATTCCATTCCAATGATAAAATAAATATATATATAAAGTATATACTATACTATATAGAGTATATATTTGTATATAGTATAAACTATACTATATAGAGTATATACATAGTACACAATAAGTATATACTATACTATATACAACTGACACACCATGATGACGCGCTGATGACGTATATACATATGTGTATATATATATATATACAATGGGTGGGCGGGGGACGGCGGGACCCCGTGACGTACACTGGCCGGGTTAGGGCGGCGGCCGGGGCCATCCGCGTGAAGTACTTAGGCCGGGAATTTGGGTGAAGGGGAGGGTTTAGGGGGTTCAGCGACGTACAGTGGACCGCGTTGGTCGGCCACGTGACGTACACGGGCTGGAACTTGGGGGAGAGGCCTGGGGTTCTGGGATGTACATAGGCCGGGAACTTGGGGGAGGGGTAGGGTTCAGAGACGTACATAAGCTGGAAGATGGGGGGAGGGTGTAGGGTTCAGAGGTGGATTGGGGGGGGGGGGGGGTGAGCAGAGAGGGCCCAGAACCGCTATTTCATACTACTAATATTGTAAGAAGCCAGAGCATACGAAAGAAGTGTGCCAAAAGTTAAAATATGTAAAGTCAAAAAAAAACGATCCAAACCATGCTGATAATAAATCAGTGGAGAACTACCAACAATCGGGCGCTTCCGGCGGGCGACCGGTAGGAAATATACAAAGCGCCGCGATAACATTTGCAGAGCATACCCAATAATTTATAAGTTGACAGATCATTACTTAACATGCAGAACATTTCAGACCATTAATCCAAATGTAAAGTTTCTAGTAGATTCCAGGAGTGATTTAAATTTGATAAAAATTAGTGATCTTAAGGATGAAGTGATGGTATATGAAGAAATTATCTATCATTTGGAGGGCATTAGTGAGTAGTTAGTGAAGACCATGGGGTACACTACCATTGGGATACAAATTGAAAACCTTACTATACCTACCAAATTTCAGGTAATACATTCAGCTTTTCCAATTCCCCACGATGGAATTCTCGGAAAACCTTTTATAACTGTGAACCAGACTATTATAAATTATCAGACGAACGAACTTTCTCTATTTACGAAGGACGACATTATCTCTAATAATTATACATGTACCATTATTCCAGCACGCACTGAATCTTTTATAGCCATTCCGGCATTCAATTTTAAAGAAGGAGAAATGTTGCTGATCTCTGCGCAGACCATTGATAAGGTGTTATTGTGTAGCAATGCGGTGAATGATGTACGAGATGGATGCGTACTCGTGACTGCCATGATCCCCAAAGAAAAACCCTTTGAACTGAAAACTTTTCGTAAGAATAAATTTACTATGGAAAAATTTAATACAGCCATGAAACATACGTCAACAAAAATCAAGCAAAAACTTCATATAACAGTAACAGGATAACTACACTGAGAAATGTCCTTCGAACTGATTAGTTAAAATCAGTGGAACAGGAATCTCTCATCACTATCTGTGAATAATATTCAGATATTTTTCATTTGGAAGGAGATAAATTAACAAACACAGAAGCAGTTTATCATGAGATCAATATACCTACGGCAACACAGCCAATCAATGAACGCCCATATAGGCTTCCCTACAAATACAAACAGGAAATAAACAAACAAGTAAAACAATGGGAAGAGGATGGAATAATAACACCTAGTAAGAGCCCTTGGAATGCGCCATTGCTAAGTTGTCCCCAAAAAACCAGATCGAGACGGGGTAGTCCAATATCGAATATGTGTCGATTTTCAGAAAGTCAACCATATATTTACTCCCGAACATTACAGATATATTAGACCAATTGGGAAAATCGAGGTATTATAATACTTTTGATTTGGCCCAAGGTTATCATCAAGTAAAGATACATCCAGACCACAGGGAAAGAACTGCATTTTCTACCGAGAGAGGGCACTTTGAATTCTAACGTATTCCATTTGGATTAAAAGGAGCACCTGCCACATTCCAGCGACTGATGAATACAGTCTTAACAGGGTTAAATTGATTAAAAACATTCGTATATCAAAGGTTAAAGGTTAGGTAAAAACTTAAATTTTAAGCATTGTCCCAAAACGGTAGCTTTAATTCCAAAGCGCTGAGAGGCAAGTAAAGTTTGGCGGCACATCAAAGGACTCCACCCAGGTTGGTCTGCCACGTGTCGGAGTTTATATCAGTATAACTTCACATTTTGGGCTAAAGTCCACGTAGAGACCTAGTTCTTTCGGGGTTGCAATCCTTGGGATACCACCATTACATAGAAACTTGAACCGAAGTTCTAGGACCACTTTTCGAGATTTTAGGTTAAAACTTAAAAAATCACTAGGTCAGCGGCAACATCAAAGACACAAAATAGACACGTGTACGGATCACTCAGCAAATTTCCTCAAATTTGTAATAGGTTAAGTTATAGTTATCGTAGAGCTTAGGTTCCAGCACCATTAAAGTCGTCTCGGCGCTATACGATTCTGATCAAACTTGAGCGAAAGCTCTAAGTTGAATAGCCGACTTTTGGCATTTGGGGCGGCAATATCAAAGAGATTCAAGCGACACTTGGGAAATAAAAGTTTCTAACTTTGGTTTGGGCTAACCGAGACTCTCGGGGAAAAGCTTGCCCAGGTGAGGGACTGCACCGAGTCTATTAGGAATTTGAACTGAAGTTCTAGGGCAAATAGGGCCTAAGTAGGTCATCAGTTAGTCAAAAGTAGGTCAAACACAAATCAGGTCAAGCACAGCCATTATCGCTGAGGTAAGCATCTTATATAATCTGTGGCAACTTTTGAGCCAAAGCTCTTAGGAGCTTGGTTCAAAAAGGGCTAGATAGTGTGGACACATACAAACAAGCACAAACTTATGCGGAGATTATAGGGCAAATAGGGCCAAATAAGGGCAAACAACTGGCATACTAGGTCGACCAAATATGAAGCGCTGGTTGACACCTGGTGAGGCAACGATGCCCCCCTTAGAGGATTTATGAATAGGGGCTACGACCCAATGGGCTCGGTCAGCACAATATCGACAATATCAGATATTAGAAGCACTGCAGCGCTGAGTCCGAGCAGCTACTATAACAGTGAAGCGATTGCAAGACAGCAAGTCAGAGACAGGGAAAATAACCACAGAAAACTGGAGGACTTAAGCGCTAAATTGGATAAGATAAACAGTAGCAGCAAATCAAGTACATCGGGCACTTCCAAAGGATTATTTAGCAACTATAACGTTGATAAGTTCAGGCAAACTTCAGGGGAAGTAATAAATCGGAAGCAATCAGGAACTGGGAGGCACGACAAGCAAACAAGAAAAATGAAAAAGGATTATTCGCCACCATGGATGAAAGGGGGTATAAGAACAACCCCGCTAACTTTGAAGGCCGGGGAAAAGAAAAACCAAAGGAAATCATAAGAACGATCTATCTACTAGCAAGATCAGAACAAAAGCAAGACATGATACAGGCAAGCAAGGCAACGACCACACTCCCCCCTTACACGGAGGGAGAGCATAGCATCGCAGAAGTTGAAAAGATAAGCCGGAAATGAAGCAAAAGATCCTACAAAAGAACTTATCCAAGGTGCCCGTCACATGAGTCGGAAGAGGAAATACAGAAACTTAATAACTGGGTCGAATACAACGATGATGACCCGGAATATTCGGTAGACAGACCAAAGTACCTTCAACAGGTAAGAGGGCGTTCCTTTACAGGATCATCTGCAGCCATGAGCATAATTTTTGAGGGATTCAACGACGATTCGTTTGCTGAGTCAGACGAAATCAATCTACCCCTCTCATGCAAATGAAGATTTATTACTCTATGCCCAAAAGAATAAGATAGATGTTGCACTACTACAAGAACCGTACGTCAGATACGGTAGACTGGTAGGCCTAGAAGCGACACCTATTAGAATAATACTCTCACCAGGAATTCAACAAAGAGGGAGTAGAAACATTCTGCATGGTGCAGCAATAGTTGTCTTTAATCCAGCACTTACTGTATTATCAAGAAACGACCTGACATGTGATAACTTCGCGGTTGCTACAATCAGCATCGGCGCTGGGAAAGATATTAATCTGATATCAGCATACTTCAAATACAGACTACCAACAGTGGATCTCATTAGGACACTGAGGAGAATCACAAGAGCATGTGGGAACAACACACTCATAGCAGCAGACATAAACGCCTTCTCCAAGAGACACTGGTTCAGCAAGACAACGGACGCCAGGGGCCAACAGGTGGAGGATTTCATTGCGGAGGAGCAATTATTAGTAATGAATAAAAGGAGCCCACTCTACACTTTCTCCGGTCCCAGGGGAGAAAACAACATAGACTTAACTCTTGCTACAAGGGATATTTCCAAAAACGTCAGAAAGTGGGAAATTATAGATGGAGAAATAACCAGCGATCATAGGCTGATCGTTTACAGTATTGGAGAAGGCGATCAAGCAAGAACACTTATCACTAAGAAACGATACGCTACCAGAAATGCAGATTGGGAAAAATTCAAGATAGAACTAATTCTACAGATCAACCAAGAAGGACAAGATATCTATCAGGCGGACCTTGAGGATAGAACTGAGCTGATCATGCAAGCAATCAGGAAAGCCGCGGATAAATCAATCCCCAAAAGAAGATCATGCGCAAAACATGAACCACCATGGTGGACAAAAGAATAACACGACCAACGGGCAACGATGAGGCACGCCTATCGGAAAACAACATCAACGAGGAGAACAAGCAACAAAGAAGACAGGTGTATAACAAGGAAAGGAATGCCTTTGTCAAATTACTAAGAATGGAAAAGAAGAAATCATGGAGAAGATTCGCAGGAGAAATAAGAGATGACAAATGGGGCAAATGCTTCAGATGGATCAAGAAAGGATCGGCCAGCCACGAAGCACCCTCGGTATTGAGGAAAACAAATGGAGAGTATACTAAAACTCTCAGAGAGACATTACAATATCTGTTGGATACCCTAATACCAAGTGACCCAGATGAGGCAGGCTCCATACAGGAACCTAGAAAAGTACTACACGTACATAAAGCAACTTCGACGGAAGAAGTAAGAAACGCTATCTGGAGAATGTCCACCAAGAAGGCACCCGGAGAGGACGGTATCGATGCTAAAATCCTCAGGAAAGCCTGGGTTGTTATTTCCCACCCGGTAAGAGAACTGTTCAACGATCTTCTCAGATATGGATACTTCCCAAGAATCTGGAGAACCGCAGATGTGGTAACGACACTTAAAGGAAGAGAAAAAAGTCTTCTGCCGGTCTTAGGTAAGGCCCTAGAGCACCTGGTTTGCACACGGCTACAGGATGAAATTTTGAACAACATGGGTTCAGAAAAGGTAGATCAACGATCACACACGGAGTAGCTGTACAAATGAGAAGAAAATTTGGCAACCTGACACAGCTACGTAGACTACAGAAAAAGGTTACCGAGGTAGCATCACTAGAGATAGCAGACAGAAACATATTCTATCTCATTACTAAAGAAAAGTTCTGGCTAAAGCCGACCTGCGAAGATATTTGTCAGAGTCTACAGAATCTCAAGAAAATTTGTCAAGTGCGGAAAGTAACTCGACTCGCTTGTCCGCGTTTAGCAATAGATCGAGACGGTATCAAATGGGAAACCGTCCGGTGCATGCTCTGCTACACGTTCCTAAGTTCGGAAATAGAAATTAAAACCGTAACACAAGAACAGTTATCGAAAGGAGACCAGTTGAGAATCATTCGAGAATTCCACGAGACTCTTTTGGGGGGACATCAAGAAATAAATCGGACATATCAAAGAATATCACAGCAACATCATTGGAAGGGAATGAGACAGATGATCAAAGCATATATCCTTTCCTGTGAAACTTGCCAACGTCAGAAAATACCAAATCGATCAGTAAAAGAACCGATGGTTATAACCACAACTTCTTCAAGACCCTTTGAGAAAATCTTCATGGATATTGTAGGACCATTTCCTAAATCTCATAAAGGGAATATATTCATCTTAACTCTTCAAGATGACCTTTCTAAATTCGCATGGGCAGTGCCTATGATAAACCATGAAGTAAACACTGTAGTATACCATTTTGTAACCCAATTTGTGAGCTTACATGGACTTCCGAAGAGTCTTGTCACAGACTGTGGCACTGAATTCCTGAGTCACGTATTCAAAGAAGTATGTCAACTTTTTAAGATCAAACAAACTTCGACCACACCATACCATCCACAAAGTAATGGGTCTTTAGAGCGTAGCCACAGAACATTAGGGGACTACTTACGCAGTTTTGTTGACAAAGATCCTCAAAACTGGGACACCTATGTTCCATTCGCGATGTTTTGTCATAATTCAACAGTACATGCTGCAACCAAATTTCAACCATATCAATTAGTTTATGGTAATGAGATAACAGTTCCTCATTCATTCACTCGAGATCCTGAACCTCAATACAACTATGAAGACTATTACTTTGAGATGAAGAAACAAATGCAGGAAGCTCATAAATTAGCGAGAGCAGAACTATTAGAAAGCAAAAACAAATCTAAAGAGCGTTATGACAAATCAATAGCACCTCTAAATCTTGCCGAAGGAGATAGAGTCCTAATACAAGACAAGGTCCGTAAGGGAAAACTAGCTCCAAAATGGTTAGGTCCTTACCCCATCGTAGAAATCCAACCAGATTCACCAAATGTCACGATACTTAAGAAAACCAAACCTGTAAAGGTACACCGGAACCTTTTAAAACAATTTCATGAAAGAACAAAACTATGTTTCAGACTCAGCCTGATTTTAATAAGCGTCACGGAACCTTCCATCAAGGATTCGAACCAAAGAAATCATCACCAAGAATTTAATCTAACGTCATTTAAGAACCAATAAGGGATCTATTATGAGTCAAATGGAGTAGCCAGATTGTCACATGTTAGTTGGGAATTGATAATCTCCTTGGATGTACAATTACTAATTTCTAAATACCATGTCATCATGGCTCACTATCAAGCAACCACGACCATTTGTGAAAATGTGAAGAACAGATTTGGTAGTGTGGAAATTGAGGATATTTGCTCTCTGTTTATACAACAATTTTCTAGAGCAACTTTGCTATATTTAAACGAGATTGAAGCTAATCACAGAAGTTTAATGTTAGCCATTAATAATGATGATAATAGAGTTCGACGAGGATTGGGGCAAACACTCAGGCGTATGGCCAACGTTCTGTATGGTGTATGCTCAAAGATTGATGTTGAATTCATTATAAATCAAATAACAGAACTAAATCGAAGCAAAGTACTTAGCAAAAGCAATATTCCAGAAAAGATCAGATTCCTACAAGCAGAAGTAAATCACTCTACGCAACAATTAGAACTTCAACAACAAAAAGTAGAACAAAACCTCCAGTATCTACAAAAACAAACAAATCTTACTATCCAAAACCTTAATAAATTGGTGTTCCGAACCAAAGTATTAGAACAATCATTACTATTTGAACTAGTATTAAATAAGTACGCTTATGAAACCCAGAACCTTATCTCCATAATAAATACAGCATTAGATGGAAAAATTCACACTAGTATCTTTACTCCACAGCACATTATTAAAGAACTTCTCGAAATTAAGGTAGACTTGCCGATTGGAAATACTTCCCCATTGGAAGTAAATATAGAATCTCTTAATGATATCCTCCGAATCTCTGAGAAAACCATATTCTTTAAAGACAACTATCTTATCTATGTAATAGAAATTCCACTAATTACCAGTGAAGAATATAGTATGAACCACCCTATACCTTTACCCATACCCCACAGTGAACAAACCATTTTCTTAGTCGATCCTGAAATAGATTATTTAGGTGTAAGTAGAGACTACGAACATTTTATTGCTTTAGACAACGTAAAGTGGGAAGAATGTATAACATTAAAGCCCTATAAAGTTTGTAGAGGTAATCAACATGGTAATCTAACAGGTACCATCACTTGCACAAATCAGAAAATTCCAAGATAGAAATTGAGGGCGTAGGCAGAATAACTATACCCCCATTTTGTAAAATTAATCTCAGAAACTCTATATTATTTTCTAATAACAAAGCTAGTAGGGATATTCATTCAGATATTATACCAGAAAATTCTAAGAATGAACCGTTACACACATTGGCAGATATAGTAAAAACAATTATTCCTCAAAACCTCACTAATAAAATCCTAATTCAAAATTTGAACCAACTGACTAATAAAGCAGTTGAGTTAAATGAACTTTCACATACCCTAGCTGAACCTTTGTTAATTTTCAACCTTAACCTTCACGTTATTGTCATTTATATTATTGTAATACTAACAATATTAACAACTAGTATATTTAGTTTTAGTTTAAGAAAAATGTCACAAAAATATACAACCCTGAAATACCAGAAACATAACAATCTAATGGTATTCAGGAAGACACTTAGTGTAATTATTTTTCTTTTATTATTTTATTATTTTATTGTCAAACTGAAATGACTTCCAAATAACAGAAAATTCGAAACTTTGCAGAAACTTAAAAATTTAAGTGAAACACTATGGTCACTGGACCCCCGTGTCTCATTTAGTCTGGGGGGGTGTTAAGAACCCCTGATTAGTACATATTTTATTTTTATATATCTATATATATTGACAACATATATAGACAATCATATGCACAATATACAAGCGCAAAAACGCAGAATAAGGTAATTGAAATTTGTGGTCAAGTAATTACTGAATGAATAGTGAATAAAATAAACAGGGCGAGTTTTTTTTCCGTGATGGCCGATGAAACTACCGACATAGGGAGACTCGAACAAATATCATTATGTGTTCGATATATTGATCCTGATAACGAAGTTTCAACAATCCGAGAAGATTTTTTAAACTTTGTTGTTGTCTCGGATTTAAGTGGTTCTGGCAGTGGCGTATAAATGGAGTGAGGAGTTTATTCAGAACTCCCCCCCCCCCAAGGAAAAAAATCCTATTTTTAAATGGTTAGAATAAAAATATACACGTCATGAAAATATCATCATGTGTATAAAATTAAGTTTTTGTTAATTATGATGGAATCACAAAAATATTAATTTTTTGTCCGAGGAGGTAAAGTCTAAAGAATAAGGATATAAATAAATGCTTGCTATTTCCATAAAAATTATTTTTGTGTAGATATTAGGAGAGGTGCGGCGTTTGCCGCCCACTATGATTACTCGTAATGAATAATTGTTAAAGGTCTGTTGGCTGCACTGTCGCTGTCCAGCCGACCACCGTCCCGTTAGCGGTCAAACATGTTAAATACAAAACACCACCGTAAGGTAGTCACATTCGTTGTTCGGCGTCTGTTCGATTAAATACGTTCACCTAGAATATTCAACATGGCCAGTGGATATAACGTTTTTTGCGGCATGCCCATCAAACCGAAACCCAAATCGATGAGAGGAATGTTATCGAAAATTGTCAAATACATCTCTGGAGACACTACTACTACTAATACACCACAATACGTTAACTGTAGTTTAGAATTCATGTGTCGTTCGTGTATGTATAAAAAATCATTGTTATGTAATAAATATCATCTATATAAAAAGTATAATCTTAATGTGGCATTGAAATATTATTTTCCAAACGTTTCCGATGAATTAATCAACGAAATGTGTAACATCGGAATCGGGAACGTCGAACGAGAGTTGAGAAAATATTACGAACATTTGTACATAAAATTTAAAGACGATGCTCATTCTCATTTCGTCGATAATATACTTCCTAAATCGTTTGTATACGAAAGCGACGTCGCTCTCATGGGAAATAATTTTTGGAAAATAATATTGTACATGTCCATATTATCGTTATACGAGAAAGATTTTAAGACTCGCGTTAATTTAAATGGTATCCTGGAACTAGAGAATACGGTTCGAATTAGTGTGATCGACATAATTGATACACGCGACGACATACATATACATAATAATAATAGTAGTGTTGATTATTATGATTTCATGTCGTTGTTCGAGTCACATATAAAATTACGTACTTTTAATTATAATAATTTTGTAAATACTTATAATATAGATACCAATGTCGATTTAAATACACTGGGTTTAATCGATTCGTGTAAAATCGTATTATCGGTATTTAATTGGTCATTAATGTATTTATTTGATAATAGTATATTTGTAGAGTATTATAATGATCAATATTATATTTTAAATTGTTTTATTGATACTGAGTTTGAAAAAAGAATAACTATAGATATTAAGAATAATTATAATATAAACCATAGGTCATGTGAATATTTAAATTTAATGGTCAGTAACGAATTAATTGTTAATGCATCGTTAAAAAAAAATATTATAAACAATGATTATGAATGTTGGTAATTTATTATTGTTGTTGTATTATTGTAAATATTTGTAATTTGTTACATTATTATTTATATATGTTTAATAAAAAAAAATATCATTATTTTTTTTACATCAATTAAAATCACCAACCTTTATAGTATTATAATATAAGTAAAGGGGTAATATTATGTTTACGTTGTATGAACTTGTTATGGGTTCGATGTTAAATAATGATGACCTAAATAATATTAGAGCATTATATGATGTACTGGAAATTAAATTACGAAAATGTTGTCAAACTGTCGTGCGCCATATAGTTTATGATACCGCCGAATTGGTTAATATACACGACGGAATGGCCGCGTTTCTTAAACACGGTTGTAAAAAATGTATGAAAATCGTCCTAATACCTATGCACGTATCGTGGCCTGGGGTGTGTGAAAAGTTGGCGAAAAACGGTAGACTGGACGCGTTGCGATACGCAATCGAGACTGGGTACCCACCCAACATAAACACGCTGTGTAAAACAGCTGCTGCCGGTGGTCACGTCGACGTGTTGGCGTATTTACGCGACTACGCCGACGTTAGGTTTACTTCGATTACATCACTGATGGCCGCGCGACACTGGGGCACTGGGTTATATACTGAACGAATGCAAAAACGTTAACAAACGTCACGTGACGCTGCTGTACGCGGCGACTACGTTTTGCGGTCACCTGAACGTGATCAAATATTTACACGATAATGGGTACAAGTGTATCGAAAACATATGTAATATAGCAGTTACTCTGGGTCATTTAGAAATATTAAAATACGCGAAACGCGAAATGAAAATTCAATGTACGCCGTGGACCGCCGCTGCGGCTGCCGGGTCTGGCAATCTCGAATGTTTAATTTATTTGCACACCACTGGTTGACAGTGGGACGAGTGGACGTGTAGCTACGCAGCGAAAACAAATAGTCTTTCGTGTTTGAAGTACGCTCACGAGAACGGATGCCTGTGGACTTCGATGACGTGTGATAATGCATTTATATGGAAACACCACAGCGTGCTCGTGTATGCAATCCAAAACGGATGTCCAACCAGTACGAGCTCTTTACCATTTTGAGCGGTCGGAAAATAGCATACTCATTATTTTATACGCAATATATAAAAACCGATTACGTAATAATATAGAATATGATAATCGCAAACGTTTTATAAAAAATTTTTTCATTGTAATAACGAAAAAAATATTCATTGTGTAGAAATAAGTTATACAATGTGAATAAAATTATAAATCTAAATATGTTGACGCCAGCATTAATTCGGTCAAAATTTCCTTTGGTAAAAGAAATTTAACCACTTCATCGAGGTTTTTTTTATTAATTTCGCCGGATACGAAATATTTGCAAACATATTTCATTATTTCCGATGAAATGTTCAAATGTGTACGCGAATCAACCCATTCCTCATCGATCATGGTTCGTATCAGCCCGGACATGATTGCATGCGATATTGAACGGTAAACTCCGTACCGTCCGTAGCCACGAGAACGATCGACTTGTTCGTATCAATTGGCTCCATCTATGCCGGCGTGTGAATTGACAATGAATAAATTCTCGATTTCGATATCATTTTATATATAAACAATTAATCATGATGCACTCTAAATTATTGTTATTCGACAATTAAGAAATGTACGCCGCGCATGTTTGTAAAGCAATCATTATATATGCGATATTTTTTTTACTGTTTATGTGCCGCGATAAATTCGCAGTCGCCGAGCGGTACAAAACCATCAAACATCATTTCAGCAATATACCCCTAGTGTTTTTCATACAACAATAAGAACAATGTTTGTATTGGACGCGTTAAAAAAAGCCGCAAAGACCGCGGTAAAGGTAGAAAGCGACGTGCACGTCGCCAGGCCCGCCGGCGCGGTGTCGTTTACACGTTTCAACGAACTCGACGATATCATCGAATCGCTGCGCGCCCTCGACGATATAGCGTCTACGAAATTAGGTGTAAGCGGGACGGGAACATTGAATATATAATTAATTTCTATAGGTAGTATCATTGATTATAAATACTGTGGCGACCTTCAACGAATACCACGGTACCAACGGCGCGACCGTCGTCAACTGCGCGCCCCCTCTATCGGCCGATTTCCGTAGCGCGTATCTACGTTCGCTAGCCTCCACGCAATCGTCTACCGACGCGTTTCTTTTCGCTTTTCGGACAAATATCGTCGCAAACACTTTTACCGTTTTTTTTTCTCCTTTCGTACACAGATCTACGCGCTTAATTACGCACGTTACACAAAAACCACGTTTTTACTCTCTTTGTTTTTCTTTATTATTAGAGGCATAACTTGTAAACCATAATTATTTTTTTTATGTATGAATTATTCTGTTCGTTTGTTTTTTCTGTGTTGCAAATAATAAAAACCTAATCTGATATTTCTTAAAGTCTTGGGTTGTTAGTGTAGGTAACCTTTATATACCCGAACTGGCAATTAGCCGACCTACCGACACTTGTAATTACCAAAATACTATAGATTGCTCACTGGCCGTGTAAACACATTGCGCGTAAAATGGATATTGCCGTTATGAAGCGCTACCGTCGATAATTAGTTAGTGGATGTCGACGTTGTAATCGCTAGTGTCGACTGTCGAGTCCGTCTAGGGATGGCAATTTTTGTGTGAACATCGATTTATTTATTAGGAAACATCGATGGTGAAAATATTGATAATTTAAAAAAACATCGAAGTCAAGAACTCGATGTATTTAGAAAAACATCGACGTTTTTAAAAAAAAAACAAATATACATTTTATAGGACAAAAATTATTATTCTTTGACATAGCCCACAATCTAAATTAGGTTATAAACATTTAAAATTTAAACATACACAATTAACTCAATTTATTTACTTATTTATTAGAAAGATAAAAAAAAAACAGTCTTCATATATTATTTTAAATGGAAACCAATGTTGTCATTCATGTTGAAGCCAAAATTGATCGGGCAAGTTGTTTAAAAAAATCAATTTTGATGCCGATTTTCCACATAACCGGATATTTTTATGATATTTTTATTTACCTATTATTATCATTATTATTATTATATATAGGACCTATAGGTACATGATTATATTATATTATTAAAAAAATAATACTTATTAAATATAAATAAACAATTAAATAATATAATTTAATTTATAATTAATAATATTAATAGGCAAATATAATATAATTATAATAATTATAGGTGAATATATCATGATTATACAATATATAGATTTTGCCAAGAAACTGATCCAATTTCTGAATTAAAATATTGCATAAATTTTTCACGTATATTAATTGCTTCTCTCGTTGGTCTGTGGTTTGTAGGTCTATTGACTTCTTGATATGGTAGTGAACATGTTGCTTCTATTTCATTTTGAATATCGATTTGAATATCACTTTCTTTGTCAATAATTAAATTATGAAGTACACATGCAGCCTATGTAATAATTGTAGCTCTATCAGGCTGCACCAACATTTTATTCTCAAATACATTAAACCTTTTTGTTAATATGCCGAAAGCACACTCCACAATTCTCCTCGCTCGTGATTGCCGGTAGTTATAAATTCGCTTTAAATTTGTAAGTTGTCTACGTGCAAATGGTTTCATTAAATTGGTTTTTAAAGGATACGCTTCGTCCGCGACAAAAACAAATGGAAATTCATACTCTAAATCTTTATTTATTTTTCTTGGCTGAGGTAAAAGCAATTTATTAGCTTCTAGTAATTTTCCAAAATTTGATTCCTTAAGAACACCTCCATCACTATTACGACCAAAATCCCCAACATCAATAAATATAAATTTAGTATTAGCATCAACTACTGCTTGTAAAACTATAGAATGGTGTCCTTTGTAATTAAAAAATCCGGATCCTGAATTGGGTGGACATTGTATGGCTATATGCTTACCATCGATGGCGCCAACACAATTTGGAAAATCACAACATTTTTCAAATCCATTTGCAATTTTTAACCAATCTTCAGTAGTTGGCAAAGGGATAAATTGTGGTGATAGGAGTTTCCATATTGCTTTACACGTTTCATTAACAATTTTACCTGCTGTAGTAGCTCCTACTCGCAGATTATAATGCAAGCGTTGAAAACGTTCTCCAGAGGACAAAAAACTAAAAAGAAAATTGTATTTGTTTTAGTATCAATATGTAAAAGTAAGTGGACAAGTCTACGAAATTAATTTGCAAGAGAACTTCGGGAGCTTAAAAATAAAAAATCAGGATCTGCTAGTTCAAAAAAAAGAAAGTGGTATTTATTTGAAAGCATGAGGTTTTTGGCGGACTTCATGTTACAACATAAAAAAATGGCTAGTAATATAAGTGACATATACGTAGAAGAAACAGAAGAAAACAGAGAATCAGATGAAGAACAGAATGTAACACAAGTAGAAGAAAACACAACAGTAAAAGAAAGTATAATTACAGAAAGTGAACCAGACTTCAGACAACCAGTGTTTAAAAAACCAAAGAAAAAAGAGTACAAGACTGCGAGTGAAAAAGTAGCTGAACCTATGATCGAATTTTTAAAGTCTAGGACAAATAAGCCAATACATGTTGAAGATCCCCCAGAATTATTATTTTTTAAGAGCTTAATTCCTGATTATAATAAGCTCAACGAAAAAAATCAACGTCGGTTTAAAAATGATATGTTAACAACCTTAAACGATTATCTCGATGAACAAGAGCAATATACCCAGAGAGTATCGTTGCAAAATAACATTAATCCATATCCATATACTGCAAGACAAATTTGTGAACAGAATGTCAATGCATTTTATCAAGACTTTGCTTCAGACGTATCGTCACCTTCACCAGGGAACAGTAATAATTAAGGCTCGGAAGTTGTTGCATTTGCATAATTTTTTTGAACCGTTAGATTTATTGCTAAGTGAGCTAGAAATGCATTCCAAGACACCACGAAAAACATATCAAAATTTTTTAATGCATATTTTTGCATATTTGGTGATTTTTAGATTTTAGAGTATATTTCTTAATTTTACAATTTTTTAGAGCATATTTTATAATTTATGGAGATTCCATATGAAAATTTGTAAATTTGTAAATAAAAAAAATAAATACATTCATATTGAGAGACTAGATAAGGTTAATACTGTACTGGTGATTGACTTAATAACTTATTAATAATATACTTGTAATAATATTATTATTAATGTATTTATAGTTATAGCTATTATTGTTGATAAAAAATAATTATGGGTATTTTCGTGGTGTCGGCTGTACATGCATTGATTAACTGAAGAGTATAAATAGATTATGTTGAATGTTGTTATGTTGATAATATTATTTTGATCTCATTACAGTAGGGTCTCGATAATCCGAACACAGGCTAATCCGAAAGACGCGGTAATCCGAACGAGCTTGAAAATTATCGCAACGCCGGTATTTCCCAATAATAAAATTTGTCGATTACGTTAGAACATCGCACGTGTACGTCGTTTAGATATGAGATGTTAGATATGAACGTTGATTACGTTTGTCAGTTGTGTGTCGATTGTGTGTACATAAAGATCGTACGTATTTGGAACATTTATTTGCGTGTTTTTCTTGAAATGGCTCCACGTAAGCATGTTACATTAAAATTACAGGATAAGTTAGAAGTAATAAAGTTAATTAATGAGGGGACCAGCTACAGTGCCATCTCAAGACAATTTGGTATAGGTGTATCTACCATCAGTGATATTAAAAAGAACAAGGAAAAATTAGAGAAGTTTGTCAGTGAAACGGAAAACGGTCCAGGTAAGCGTAAAACGTTAAAACAACCAGAGAATCCAAATGTTGAGAGTGCAGTTTTCATGTGGTTTATTCAACAAAGACGTTTACACGTTCCAGTGAGTGGTGAAATGCTTTGTGAAAAAGCACGATCTTTTCACCGCCAATTCTCAAAAAATAACCATGCTTTTAATGCGTGCAAAGGTTGGTTAGACAACTTTAAAAAGCGTCATGGGATAAGGCGTCTCAAAATTTCCGGTGAAAAACTTTCGAGTAAAGAAGACTCCATCAAACCGTTCCAAGAAGAATTTGAACAACTTGTCATACAAAAAAAATTTAAAGCAGAACAAATTTACAATGCTGACGAATCTGGATTATTTTGGCGAATGTTGCCTGACCACACTTTAGTGTCATCTACAGAAAAGGCCGCTCCCGGTAGAAAAATTATGAAAGAAAGAGTCACTTTTATGCCTTGCGCAAATGCGACGGGCATCCATAAACTTCGTTTACTTGTTGTAGGAAAAGCTCACAAGCCTCGTGCATTTAAATCGGTTACACTTCCTGTGTACTACCGAGGGCAGAAGAATGCGTGGGTTACAAGAGATTTATTTTTAGATTGGTTCAACACTGAATTTGTTCCTAGCGTTCGTCGTCATCTTTCTTCAATTAATTTTCCTATGGAAGCTGTATTGCTATTGGATAACTGCCCAGGTCACCCATCTGTAGAAGAACTTCGTAGTGAAGATGGCAAAATTTTTGCGATGTTTCTTCCACCAAATACAACTGCTCGTATTCAACCAATGGATCAGAATGTTATCCAAAACATAAAATTGAATTACCGAAAAACTTTACTTACGAACATTTTGGCGGACGAAGAAAACGGAAATGACTTGGTGGTAGCTTTGAAAAAAATCAATCTTAAAGATGTTGTTTTTAACTTGGCTAACTGTTGGTTATCTGTCTCGTCACATCTGATAAAAATGTCATGGAAAAACCTTAGTCCACACCTGGTTGCTGTAAACGAAACTACTGAAGTTCAGGAAGGCAGCATTATCTTCACCCCACTTTTAGTCAAGTTGACTCCAAACACAGTCATCTCTGAGGATGAAATTCAACAGTGGGCATCAGGGGGCTGCGATGAAGAGATACAGCACCAAGAAATTTTAACTGATGATGAAATCATTCAGGCAGTGACCAAAGAAGATATTGAGAAGGAAGAAGATGAAGAATTTTTGCCTCCTTCAAAAGTATCTGCTTCAGAAGCCACAAAAGCGTTGACTACGGCCATCGAGTGGGCTGAACAAAACGTTGAAAGCTGCGAAAAAGTAATGTTGCTGAGACGTTTGCGGGACAAGGCATTTAATCACCAAATAGGAGCCAGTGTACAAAAAAAAATAAATCAATATTTTAAATAAGGTTCATATACACATACATATATAATTTGCATATACACATTTATAATTATACATTATTCAATGATTAATACAGATAAAAATAAATTTCATAACTTAAATTACAATAAAATTGTTGTTTTTATTAAGTCATAGGTAATCCGAACGACCCCTTTCCCCAATCTCGTTCGGATTATCGAGACCCTACTGTACCTACTTGTGTCTACTGATATTATTGTTTCATTTATGAATTTATGATTTATCTGTCATTTGCGCACACGCATTACAAGTGTAAAGACACGCGAATAATATAATAATATATTAATATTTTTAATATTCATACAACTGGCAGTCACTATAGGTAAATAACTTTTTTATTATTAATATTATGATTTCATTTATTTAGTTTATACAACAGTAAATAAATGTATTGCATTTTAAATTATTTAAAAAGTAAACATTCTTATTATATTTTTGTACGTAATCTGGAATGTATTTATGTGTTTATGACACTTATTAATATATAATATTGATGGGAGAGTGGTCACCTTCATTTTATGTCGGAATGTTTTAAAAGAATAAAACAATTAAATTAAATTAAAATAATAATAGTATATTTATAATCATTCTGCACGCCCGGCCCAACTCGGCAAAAGGGTGCAGACAGACTACTAGACCACTGATAGACATAAGACATACTAAAAACCATAATTATTATAATCGATCTCTATTGTCATTTGTCGTCGTGGTCGGTCCGAATCGTCGGCCGATGCACTCCGACAACGTACACAAAATAATATAATAAAAATAGATCGAATTATATAAAAAGTCGCGTAGACCACGACGATAACACAAAATAATATAAAAATTTTTTAATAATAATAATATTTAAAATTACTACAATATATATAATTATTTAGTTGAATAATCATTATTTTACATTCTGATTTTTACTTATATTAACTATAATAAAAAACGTATATTATATAATTTATTATTAGGTATAATTCAACATAATGTCTAATCGAGATCGCCATAGATTCAGATCATATGAATCGGGGTGTAAAAAAAGAGAAAAGAAACAAATAAAACAAGATTTTTTAAAAACATAGCAAGGATCATTTCTTAAATTTTTAAGTAAAGAAAATGATAAGTTAGACAGTCAGAGTGATGTAATATTAGCTAATAAAATCTCAACTATTTTCCAAGTTAACTCCGAGGCAGAAAGTCTAGAATTAGAAAGAGAAAAATCACAGAAATTATCATCAATTTGTTTAAAGTCTCCAAAAGCGTTAAATAAAGATTCTGAGTTACCACAAACTATAATAAGTAATTTTAAAGAATCAAATTCCGTTAAATTTCAAGAAATATTATCCTGTAAATCAACTTCAAACGAATCAAAAATAATATTAACAAACACTGCTATGAATGATTTCATTATATGTACGATGACCCTGCAAATTGGCCAATTTCTATTAGCCAAAATTTAAGAACAAATCTAGTAAAATTAGGTCCTAAGAGAAAAATTAATTTAAATTTTCCTTCTCGATTAACTATTTCATCTTCGAGTGAAAGAGAAGTTATTAGACGATTTTCAACCAATTTTTACTATAGAAAGTTACCTAATGGTGAAATAGTTGATAGAAATTGGCTGGTATATTCGATATCTAAAGATCACGTATTTTGTTTTTGTTGCAAGTTATTTGGTATTTCTGTCTATGGTAGCTTAAGTGGAAATGGCACAAATGATTGGAGTCATTTAGGAACCAAACTGATAGAACATGAACGATCCTTAACACATTTTAGGTGCACAGAAAAGTCGTTTGATTTAAAAATTAGAATACAACAAATGTCTACCATTGATAAAACTAATATAGAAATTATTGAAAAAGAAAAAACACATTGGAGAAATGTTTTAAAAAGGATTATAGCAGCTATTCACTACTTAGCTGAACACAATGATGCTTTTCGAGGTGCGTCAGATGTAATATTTACAAAAATAATGGAAAGTTCTTGGGCCTTATCGAAATGATTGGAAAATTTGACCCAGTTATGGGAGAACATTTAAATAAAATTAAAAATCACGACACACATGTGCATTATCTTGGTCATTATATACAGGAAAATTTAATTAAATTGATGGCCGTTGCAATAAAAACTAAAATAATTCATCTTATAAAATCAGCTAAATATTATACCATAATCATGGATACTACGCCAGATATAAGTAGGCAAGAACAGCTTTCAATTGTTATTCGTATAGTTAATATGGAGTTTGAAAACGAAATGTGCGATCCACAAATAAATAAGTTTTTTATGGATTTTATCAACATTGAGTCAACAACAGGTTTTAGTTTAGCCAATGTTTTAATTGAACAATTACAACATTATGATATTGATTTACAAAATTGTAGAGGACAAGCTTACAACAATGGTAGAAATATGATTGGTCAATATAAAGGAGTTCAAAGTCGTATACTAAATCAAAATTCAAGAGCTTTTTTTACGCCTTGTGCAGCACATAACCTTAATTTATTAATCAAAGATGCAGCAAATAGTTCAACCATAGCTTTATTATTTTTTGGAACAATTGAAAGGATTTATTCAATATTTTCATCTTCAACTCAACGCTGGGATATACTTAAAAAACACTGTAACCTGTTAACAGTTAAAAAATGGGCAGAAACAAGATGGGAAAGTAGATTAGAAAGCGTAAAGGCCATTCGATTCCAATTTAAACAACTTACCGATGCATTAAAAGTATTATTTAACACTACTACTGACGGAATATTTAAGAGTGAGTCTCGGTCATTATTAAAATCTATAAGTTGTTATGAATTTATTCTAAGTACAGTAATTTGCTACGATATCTTGCTCAAGACCAATATTGTAAGTAAGAGTTTATAAGGTATAGAAACGGATATATCTTTATCAGAAAATTTATTAAAAGGGCTTATGGATTTTTTTGAAGAATACCGGGAAAATGGTTTTGAAAAAGCTAAATTAGAAGCTAATATTTTAGCAAAATCTGCAGAAGTTCCACAGGTATTTAAATTAAGCCGATTACGAAAAAAGGCGCATATGTTTAACTATAAAAGAGAAGACAATTCTGCTGTTGATGGTGAAACTATATTTCGTACTACATTTTTTATTGTTATTATAGATCAAGCATCAAGTTCTCTAAATTTACGTTTTAATCAATTTAAGATTTACAATGAAAAATATGGATTCCTATTTCGCATAGGGAAGCTTAAAGAAATGGAAGACGCCGAATTAATGAAAAATTGCAAAGATCTTCATATATATCTCATGGATGGCAAGGTCAAAGATATTGACGGTAATGAGTTATATCATGAACTTCAAATATTTAAATCTCTCGTGGAAATAAACACTACTGCACTTCAATCGCTTTCTATACTAAAAAAATTAAATGGCTCGTTTCCAAACATAACTGTAGCTCTACGAATAATGTTAACTATAACTATTACATCGGCTTCTGCTGAAAGATCATTTTCGAAATTGAAATTAATTAAGAACTATCTAAGAAGCACTATGTCACAAACAAGACTAATTGGACTTCCAACAATATCCATTGAAAAAGATATAGCTGAAACTATCAATTATGACACACTTATAAATGATTTTGCAAACGAAAAGTCAACAAAATAATCGTTCTAAAATATATAATCAATAATAAATAATATAATATAATATTTTATTGTATACATTTATTTTATAGGTATGGCCCTGGTAAGATGTATTATATTCTATATTAAAATTTACATTTTATAGTTAAAAATACAAACTATACATTTTAAGTAGGCAATTACCTATAAGAATATACTTTTTATATAGAAAATATAGCTTTGGACAATTTAAACCCTAAAACACTGCGCAAGAGTTACATATGTAGTGATCACTTTGAACAAAATATGCTTATGAATTCAAATCAAAAAAGTACGAAAACTAATTAATAATGCTACACCAATCAAATTTAGCGTGAATAACTCCAAAAATACAAAGGATGCGTACTGGATTTCAACACATATCCATCAGGTATATTTTATACTACAAAATAATTTGCAAATTTAGATTTATTAACTCAGTAATTATTTACTATAAAATCACACTGCAAAATTATAATTTAGTAACTGATGTTAAATATAAATTTTATAGATTCTAAATCATTGTTTTCGATGTCACCTGAAGTTTTAAAAGTGTTAACTCCCGAAAATAAGTACCAATCTGTGATGGCAAATAGTTTTAACTTAAACGACGCAGGAACATCCATGTTTAGTCCATCGCTTTCTATTACACCAAACACACGAAAATATATTTCTGAATTATCTGAATTGCCCTTAAGTTCAGAAAAAATTAATGATACCTACATCTTTCAATTCTACTTCAAAACTACAAACAAAAAATGAACGATTAAAAAACCGATGCATACGATTGTAAAAACTATTAAATAAAAATAGAGCAACAATTAGTTTTCTGAAACATAAATTTAAACCATATGAAAAAAAACAAAAAAAAAATATAAAACAATTTTTACAATCAATTGAATTTCTATCAATAAGTTTAAAAAGTTTATGCAAATTAACCAAAAATCGCGTAAACAATGGACTAGTGATGAAAAAAAATTATCTTTATCTCTTTATTACAAATCGCCTTCAACATATAAATTTATGCGTAAAAATAAAATTATTTTACCTGGCGAAAGTACGGTACGTCGTTGGCTAAATTCGATCAATTATTCAACTGGATTTCCACCACGGTACATGGAACAAATTAAACTTTAAGTTGCTTGTATGAGTTTTCAAGAAAAAAAAGTTATAATATTATTAGATGAGATTTCAATTAAGAAAGCGATAGAATATAACAAAGCTTTAGACGTAATAGAGGGATATGAAGATCTTGGAACTTAAGGAAGAACTAACAAAATTGGTTCCTACGCACTATACATACACTTCCGACACATAATGATCCGTGGCTTGTACGTCAATTGAAAATTTCCATTCTCATATTTTTTTACAGGTAATGGAGTAAAAGGAGATAATTTAGTTAACATACTTAATGAATGTGTATTAAAATTATTAGAACTTGGTTTAATACCTTTTGCTATAGTATGCAATGAGGGATCACAAAACAGAAGAATGTTTTCATTACTCAGTGCAACGTACAAGAACCCATGAGTAGACATAAATGGTCAAAAAATATTTTTAATTTACGATATGCCTCATTTGATTAAAAGCATACGGAATAATTTGTTAGATGGAAATATAAAAATTGAAAATAAATAAATTTTATTTAGTGATATTAAAAGAGCCTATGAAATGGACATAAAAAGTAAAACTGCACGAGCAATGTATAAAATTACACCAGCTCACATTGCCCCAAACGCTTTTTAAAAAATGTCGTGTAAGTTGGCAATATAAATACTCAGCAGATCTGTTGCAGCTTCTATTAAAACATGCATTGCTACAGGTGAATTAAAAACCAATACCGCACTAGACACAGCAAACTTTATTGAAAAAGTTAATGATATGATTGATTCTGCAAATAGCAAAAACTTGTATGACGCAAATCGGAATAGACCTCCTTTAAGCAAACGAAATCCTCAAGTCCTTCAAAATTTAAAAAATAATAATTCAACTACACCCCCGTGTTTTATTGGACTTAGATGGACATTAACATCTATTATTGGTCTTTATGAATCAGAAAAAACATTAATGAATGAACATTTACCAAATAAAGAATATTTTTTAATGACTAACAAATTAACACAAGATCCGTTAGAAAATATGTTTTCCATAATGCGACAGAAAAACGGGTATAATAAGAATCCAACCGCGCGAACATTCCGTTGCTGTTTTAGTGCAATTTGTTCTTACAGTTTAATGAAATGTTCTAAAAGTTCTAATTGTGAAGAAGACGGTGATCAATTTATTAATGTGGAAACTTTAAATGATGTGCAAATTAACAAACCTCCATAATCTGAAGAAATTCAAGAAGACAATTTAAGTGATCAATATAATTTAATAGGCGATTGTGAGACTGACTCTAGTTCTGATTCTATAGTAATTGACATGACAAATGTTTAAACAAGTTTAACTGTGAAGAATGTAAAAAAAATCTCATTACATCTATAGATCTAAACGATAAATCACAATTATTAATAACATACAAGATGTTTAATGTAAATGAAGAATCAACACAGGGATTAAAAGCTCCATCAAATATCCTTGTTAAGATCACAAATACATGCCTTAATATTTTTAAAGAAGAATTTGAAAAAATAAAACACGAAAAACAAATAGTTTTTAAGCTATTAGACATATCTAAAAGAAAAATTAATAAACATATTTTTAAATTAATTGTGTCACCATGTAAACTACATTATTTATATATACTTGAATTATTATTTAGAACAAGAATATTTAAAGAGTGTAAATGGACTAACACAGAGTTACACAATAAGGCTGTCCAGCAAATTGCAAAACTAAGTGTTTAAACATAATTAATAAATATTTCATTAATGTTGATAAATATTTATAAATCTGATATCAGTAAAGTAATGTCAAGTTTTATAGGTGAATTCAAAGCCCTCATACATCCGCTACTAGCTCTACTTACTAAAGTAATATCCTGCCTATTAGACAAAAAAAAATGACTAATCGCTCACCCACTAACGCTTCATTATTAATTCTCCAATTTAATGCAAATGGTCTATGAAACCACATAAACGAATTACAAATAATCTTACATTCTAAACGTATCGATATTGCTATGATAACTGAAAATCATTTCACCAATAACTCTTACTTCTTTAATCCCGGCTACAAACTAATTAATACCAACCACCCTGACAACACTGCACATGAAGGTGTTGCCATATTCATAAAATCCTCACTAGAATTCCAAGAACTCCCGAGCTTCCGACTAGACTACCTGCAATCCTGTGCGCTAACAATAAAACTAAACTTTACACCATTCACTATTGCAGCTATATATTCCCCTCCTAAACATAAAATTACCACCCAAAAGCTAACTGACTACTTCAATACCATCCAACAGGACAACTTCATAATTGGAGGAGACTACAACTTTAAACACCAATTTTGGGGCTGTCGGGCCAATAACCCAAGAGGACTTATCCTATATAACTTTGTCAAAAATAATAATTTCAAAATACTTGCCCCACCTGGACCAACTTACTAGCCAAAGTCCTTAAGAAAAAAACCTAACATTCTGGACATATTCGTTACTAAAATTCCTAACAGAATACACACTACCACTGAAAACCTGTTAGATTTAAATTCTGATCACTCCTCAATCCTGCTAACTGTAAAGACCTATCCACCAATCCGCCCCCAACCACCTAAACTATTCTATTCTCACACCAATAAGCTCGTATTCCATAACATTGTCCAACAAGAAATTAAATTAAATGTCAAATTAAAATTTACTGACTACATCGACTTAGCAATTAACGACCTAAATAACTGCATATAAACAGCTGCTTGGACTCAACAAATCCAAATGAGCTCCCCAAGGTAACTAATCTAACTCCCCAAAACATAAGAGTTATCATAGCCGAGAAACGTAGATTAAGGGCTCAATATCAGCGAACTAGACTACCTTCGGATAAACATAAATACAATAAACTAGCAAACAAATTAAAAAAAATTCTCACTAAACATAAACTAGAATCACTTATCTAATCTATCAAATAAAAACGGAAGTCTTTGGAAAGCTACCAAGCAAGCTCTTAAATATAAATCTTCGAATATTCCCATCAAAAAAGACAACGGCACTTATGCTTCTAAAGACTCAGAAAAAGCAGAATTATTCAAGACCCATCTGCATAACACGTTTCAGCCCCATGAAAACATAATTAACTATGACAATATCAACACAGTAAACCAGTTTCTAGATACTCCCCTTCCCCTCTCTACCGATGTCAAACACTTCTCACCAAATGATATCAAGTACATAATTCAAAAATATCCCAATCGAAAATCACCGGGCTATGACCTAATCACTGCTGAAGTCGCTAAATATCTTCCAAAAAAAGCTATCATTCACCTCACTCATATTTTTATTGGGAATAATTTAAGTTATTGGGAATAATTTTCGCGTAGACTATTTTGTACTGCAGTGAGCGATCTATAGTATTTATAATCAATGATAGTATGTATACAATCAGGTTCGGAACACGAATGCCGCTCGAGGTTTTGAATACGCTCAGGTCGGGAGAGAGACGAGCCGAGTTGGAGCACATTATAGGCAACAGGACATTTATGAATGATCGCGCCGATTCGCTTGCCCGGATAATGTCGAAAGTGTCTGAAAACGTGGACGGTTATCGAGATGCCCTAGACAAGATACACGCACACCTGCGCGAAAACCTCCCGGCCAAGGCCGACGGCGACGTAACCATGTCGGGCGGCCGATATAAAATTATAATGCCGGCCGTGGCTATTACAGCCGGCGTGGGGAGCTACGTGTTTTATAAGGCTTTCGTAAAATCGGTGTGCGAAAATAACACGGCGTCCGGATCAGTGGCGGTTTTCCTGGGGAGGCACTGCCTCCCTTGAGAATAAGAAAAATGTATGGTTAATATTATTTAAATTATAAGACATTGTTTTCTTATATTTTCAAAAATATACACTATTATAAAAGGGAAATTAATAAAATATACATTTAAATTATGTATTGAAGGAACTATGGAGAGTCCGTACCCAGTCTCGGTCTCTAAATAAGACCGTGATGCTTATATATAAAAGACTGCCCATTGACTGTGCGCGACAAGGGAATACCTATATTATTAATATTGTTTATAGATTATACTAATAATATACTGTAAATTACTATAATGTACAATATACTACGGCTGCCCCTCCATACATCCCGGCGAGTCGACGGCGCACGGCGGCTTCCCACTTTCTCAGGAGGCAACCGCCGCTGCCGTTATCGATACGTTACATGTGTACACAAATTTACACACACAGACGCACATAAAATATGCAAATAGCGCATGCGCGATTTTCTGTGGAGACTGCACATAACCGTTGCCTCTGTTGAAAAACGTCACAGCGCCTCGGCGGCTAACTACTAAGTACCAATCATTCTTTGGGAACAAATAGAGTTTAGGTATTAAACATGTGTACACTGTACAACTAAATTGCTTATGATGTAAGAGTTAATCCCTACCACTGATTATTGTATAAATAAGTTATTATCAATAGCAATTGATAATTTATTGTATAAAATTATTATTATTAATTGACAATTGTATAATCATTAATCATGTATAATAAGTTATAACAGAGTTAATATTATTCTATTCTCTGTGTGACAGGCGATAGGTACTGTGAGTGTGAGAGCCTAATAAAGTATTAAAGTAATTAGTTTTTATTGTTCCATTAGTTATTTTTTCATAATTTTTCTAAAATGAATCCAGTTTATGACACGATTGTAATACTTTTAGAACATCCTTACAGACGTTGGAGAATTGTTGACAAAAACGATTTACTTAGGTAAAGTAAACCAACTCCTTCTTTAACATATTTATCGGCAGATAAAAATGGCTCAAAAGTTTTTTGTAGGTCTTTCAATTCAAATGTATATACTAAACATCCTTGGGTATGTAGAAGTTTTTATTTACAGAAGTTATTCTGTTGGCCATGCATTTTATTGAGTCAATCAAATTCTGTTTGGATCACATTAGGATACGCTGATTTTAAAAATCTATCTAGAAGTATTCTGAGACATGAAGTTTCCAAAGACCACATTCACAATTATTTAAATCTAAAAAATTAAAAAAAAATACTAGTACTGTTAGAGACATAATAGGTGAACATGGCAAATTATTTAAATTGCGTTTTAATGAAAATGTAAGATTAAATAAGTTATGTATGGAATATATAATTGATTTAGTATTATTTTTGGCTAAACAAGAGTTAGCATTCCGCGGGCATGATGAAAATTTAAATTCCATAAATAAAGGCAATTTTAGAGAGTTAGTTGAATTACATTTTAGTAGATATTTTTTAGAAGTAAAAGTCATTACAGAATAAATTTACAGGTACATCAAAAATCATACAAAATGAAATAATTTCATGTATATCTGAATATTTAACTGATAATATAAAACATGAAATTAAACAATCCATGTTTTATTCTGTACAAATTGATGATACTACAGACCTAACACAGAAAACACAATGTTCTGTAATTTTAAGATACATAACTAACAAGTCTGAGTTAGTTGAACGTTTTTTTTGGTTTTTATGATGTCAGCAAAGATCATACTGCTGAAGGATTATTTTATTTAATCACTTCTCTTTTACTAGAGTTTAATATTGAAAAAAAATTGGTTGGTCAGTGCTATGATGGTGCTAGTGTGATGGCTGGGAATTTAAATGGTTTACAAGCTCGAATAAAAGAAATTGCACCCTATGCGTTATTTACTCATTGTTTTGCACATAAATTAAATTTAGTGTTGCAACATGAATGTAAAGGTATGTCCACACTAGTGCGTTTTTGCTTGCGATAAGCGCATGCGTCATAGAGCATGCGATGACGAACGAAGCGCATTCAATAACGCATGTGTCTATCAAGTTGAACGGAGAAAAGTTTTGTTCAGCATGCGACAAAGCACGTGTTTCCAAGCCCAGTGGATTTTTCATGCGATTTGATTGCGACTTCTGCAATTATTTTTTTGTTTATTTCAGTATTTTTATTTATATAATTTAAATTTTTTCGTTTATATTGAGTGTATTACTCATAATAATGGATGAAAATCAAACATTAAAATTTATTGAATCTTATAAAGCGGCAAAACTTTTATGGGACGCAAATCATACCGATTATTGCAACAAAATTAAACGAAATGATGCGTTGGAGCGTATCGGTAATGAATTCAACATCGATGTATCCGTCGTAAAAATCAAAATTAAAAACTTGCGTTCTTATTTTTCGAAAGAGCGCCAAAAGTCTCTTAAAAGAAAATCTGGTTCGGGTGCTGATGAAATCTATGTCTCATCGTGGTTCGCGAATAAATCTCTCCTTTTTGTTGCGGATAGTTCGACTCCTAGAGAAACAGTAGATAGTGAACAAGAACAAGAAAATCCCGATAACTCCAATTTTAATATATCTACACAAGTAAGTTTTTAATAGTACCTATATACATAATTTTTGAAATTGTTTATTCATGGTTGTGTTAAATCTAAAATAATACACATACCTAAACAGTGTACAAATAGTAATGAAAACATAAATTCTAAAAATACATTTCTTCCCATTCAGGTTTGGTGGAAATATTTTTACACTATGTGATTAATAATTATATTTAAACATTTCACAATTATATTCTCCGATAATGTATAAGTATATTTATAAATAAATAATATAAATCAATAAATTCGTATCCATATTAAACATTTAATACATATTATATGTAAATATAAAGGTATAGACGTATAATATATAATGTAAAATATGAATTTAAGGTTGTGTATTATTACAAAATGGATTGTTATTTATTTTTTCTTATTTCGGTTCACAAATATTTGTTTTGAAATGACACTGAGCCAATATCAGACGTAAAGTATGACTTGAATTCTTCTCTAATATCTTGTACGCTGTTAGACGATCTTCTTGGAATTATCCTGAGTGGCCTTAATCAGAGCATATTTTAACATACAAAGTACGTGGCACTAGTGCCCCCCAGTGATGATTGAATGCTACCCAGTGGTGGGTGATCGTGCCACTGACCAACACAACACATTCTCATAACGAGTAACGACCACTGCCAATGTCTATCATTAGTATTATTATGTATACAATAATATATAAATAACAACTGTTGTATAGTTTATCGTTTATCCCATATTTTATTGAATGAGAACATGTCACATGCACGAAATAAGCAATAGCTTACGCAATATGCAATAGCTTTGCTATGCCCGGAATTGTTTATATATATAATTAAATTAATATAAAATACGAATAGAATAGATATAATAGATGTATACAAAAATAATACACGTAATTTTAACAATGTTATCAATTTCTTCGGAATCGTCGAGCGTTATTGTGACATCGTCTTCATAAATTGAAAGCTGGGTGGGTATAACGTGCTATGGCCTTCACTACTATACATTTCTGATTTTATACTTATTTATCCTGTGCTCTTTATGTTAAAGGCACGCGACTTGGTGACCGTCGAGACCATACACATTACACTGTACAGGTACATTTTATATTACATTTATACAATTATTTAGGAGCCTACAGATACGACTATACGAGTACCGGGGTACAGACGTACAGTGACAGTTATTTATATAATACTTTGTTGATATCAATAAGACAATAACAAAACATAGCAGAGCTTGCGCTAATGTGCAGTTGTGCATAAAATGTGCAGTTCAAAATTAAAATGTGTAGTTCTTATTTAAATGTTGTACAGTTCATAAAAAATAATAATATGTTTTGAATTTTTAATAATTAATTCTATATGTCTATGAACTTATAATATAGATATCATTTGACATTATTTTGTTTTTCAAATTAATTAGAAATTATGATGGAAACGTTGATAATTAATCTATGAATATCAAGAGATTAAATCTTGGGCGCTTATTAAAAAATTGATCATTATGGCTAGAAGAATAACAGAGTTCTTTAGTTCAGTTCCCATTAAAAGTAGAAAAATTGACGAACAGCTAAATCAAGAAGAGTTACCAAAAGTTTCAAATATTTTTTCTGATTTATTTCCAACAATTCTGAAGACAGTAGAAATGGTCGTGATCCTAAAACATTAGAACCTACCAGTGATCAAACTGAAAGTAATTGCAAAATAATGAATACGATTGCAGAACCTACTGAAACAAAAAAAATCAGAATGGTATAAAGGATCAAAGTTAGATATTTCTTGGATTCTTCAGACTTATTCCTTTTTTCAAAAAATAAAATTGGGGAAAAGATATGGAATAAAATGCAAAACTTGTTTTACACATATTCACGAAGCAAAAAAATTCTCCAAAAATGGCACAATACCTATAGCTGATGGAGTGCGATGCGATAGCCAAAATAAATTAGAGAGAATCATTGATCATTTGACAACGGAAGCTCATAATGCAGCTACAAATCTTGACCAAATGCAGATGAAATGGATGGAACAATCTGATGAACACCCATGGATAAAAGAAGTGGGAGATGATGAAGACGACAATGAAGTAAGAATAGTAAATAATAGTGATCATGATAGTAACTCGTGCTTGGAATACAGTTCATTTGAGGATTCCGATAGTGATGATGATAATATTGAGCTCGAATATTTTATTGGTAAAGATAAAGCAACAAAATGGTCTAAGACACCATTGACAAGTAAATTCGCTAAAACTAAAAAAAAAATATAATAAATATAACACCTGGTTCAAAATTTACAACTGAAGAAATTCAAAATGAAGTAGGGGCTTTCCACATAGTATTTTCAGACAAAATGGTTGATGAAATTATTCATTACACCAATATGTATATTTCGACAGTTCAAAAAAACTATAAAAGAGATAGAGATGCCAAATTTATAACAAAAAATGAAATGATGGCATTTTTTGGTTTGTTGTTTTTGTCAGGAATAAAAAAAGGGAATCACACCAACTTTCTTGAACTTTGGGCTACAGATGGTACTGGAATTGAAGTTTTACGGGCTTGTATGAGCTGTAACCGTTTTCTTTTTATTTTGAATTCAATAAGATTTGACGATAAAACTACTAGAAATGATAGAAGATCTGAGGACAAACTAACTGCTGTGAGGTCAATTTTTGATCAATTTGTATATAATTGTAAAACAAGTTACTGCCTTATTGGATATTTGTCCATTGACGAAATGTTAGTCCCATTTAGAGGTCATGTAGTTTTATTCAGTATATACCAAGTAAACCTGCAAAATATGGCTTGAAAATATTTGCACTGGTTGATGCAAAATCATTTTATACGGGTAATTTAGAAATTTATTGTGGGACGCAGCCAGACGGGCCTTACAATATGTCATCCAAGCCATTTGATATTGTCATGAGATTACTTAACAATTTTACGGGATCAAATCGTAACCTAACATGTGATAATTGGTATACTAGTTATCCCTTGGCTACTGAATTACTAAAAAAGCAAACAACTATAGTAGGAACATTGAGAAAAAATAAAAAGGAGATTCCAGTAGACTTTCAACCACATAAAAATAAAGCAATTCTTCATTTTTTGGATTTCAAAAAGAAATAATGATAACATCATATACTCCTAAAAAAAAATAAAGCTGTAATTCTATTATCAACTATGAATAATGATACGTCAGTAAATAGTAAGTCAAAAAAACCTGAAGTTATACACTTTTACAATTCCACAAAAGGAGGCGTGGACACTGTGGACCAAATGTGTGGGAATTATTCAGTTTCTAGGAGAACAAGTAGATGGCCTTTATCAATATTTTTTCAACTTCTCAACATTGCAGGAATAAATGCAAATATTCTATATAACAACACACAAATAGAAAAAAAACATAAGAATAGGAGGTCATTTCTAAAATCACTTTCAATGAATTTGATGAATAATCACTTGAGTGAAAGATCACAGATGGCTAATCTCCCTACTGACATAAAACATTTTTTATCAAAATATGAAACAACAGAAGTGGACGTTCAAGAACCTCGAACAAAAATATGAAGTCGGTGTTATTTGTGTGGAAGAGCCAAAAATAGGGTGACAACAATAAAATGTTCTTCATGTCAGAAGTTAAATGTAAAGAGCACGTAAAAGCTGTTGTCAGATGTGAAAGATGTATAATAAGTCAGGATAGTGAGTAAGATTTAATTTAAGTTTGTAAAAATTATTTGACAATAAGATATTTTTACTTTTATCAATTTTAATATAGTAATAACAAAATTTTTTTTTTATAATTAAATTTAAAACAATATTAAGTAGTACTTTATTCTTTTATTAGTAAATAAAGTCAAATTTATATGGAATACGACATTGATTTCTACGGAAAACAAATTGGTATACGTCAGTGATATATATATATATATTAAAATAATTAATATTAAAAAATATAATGTTTGATAACACGTGATAACTGATTAAATGTGTGATAACTGATTAAATGTATGATAACTGATTAAATATATATCACGCACGTATATTATACCATGTGATAACAATAATACAAGTCGCGCTCGTACGCGGATGCGTGATGCGGATGCGGCGGTGAGTTGCGGATGCGGGATGCGGGATGCTGCGGGTTGCGGATGCGGGATGCGGCTCTAGAACGTACCAATTTATCCTACTCACGGCAAATGACAAAATTCGAGCTTTAAAAAAAAAAATTAAATTTTGGGCTGTGTGTTTTTCTCAACATAAAATTGATATTTTTCCTTTGTTAAAGGAATATTTAGAATCGATTGATGGTAATATTGAAGATTTTGATGAAATATATGGCGAAATTGAACAACATTTAAATGAAATACTATCGTCATTAGAAAAATATTTTCCACAAAGTAAAGATATAGAATTTATCTAACGATATAATTGGGTTAAAAATCCGTTTTTAATCAACGATAAGCCCGAAGATTTATCTATAACGGAGTATGAAGAATTTATTGAAATGACCACCGATTCATCTTTAAAAACTTTATTTGATAAAATATCATTAACAGATTTTTGGTGCAGTAGCAGTATTACCATTGATTATAAATACTATAGATTGCTCACTGGCCGGTTTTTTGGTGGCGAGCTCTTTGCACAGTATCGTTAGGCTGCGCTACGGGCGCGTGGTTAGTAATGCACATTAACGTCGTAATCGCTAGTGGTCACGTTGTCTCTGGCCGACGGTGAATAAGCATTGTCACTTAGTCAGGACTTTAGGAGACGTTCCACACTCCTCATTTTAATATTGACTACCCGTGTATTCTTTATATTTATGTTACATTATCCCTGTTATTACACGTTAATGCAGTACAGCATAGTCGTGACTAAGCATACCAGAGTAAAATACTTTTTAAAAGTATTTGGAATAAAAATATATACTATATTTGTATATAATATAACTGTGATAAATACTGATCATTTATTACTTGCAACAAATATCAATAAAATATCTGATATTATTATCTTTTACAAAATATGAATAATATTAATTTAACATGCATCTTGATAATCATAGGCGTAATCTTTGGTAGGGGGGGTTAGAGGAGGCAACTGCATCACAGATATTTTACTGACGACCTAAAATACCTATTATGCTTTATAATAAATTTATCCCTATTAGATTTTTAATTTTACCACATCTTGCACCCCCAAGAATTTACTCCAAGTTACGCCAATGTTGATAATAAGTTATGTGTAAATTGCATTTATTTAAATATATTAGTGTAATTTTAGTTATTGAATCCATCGGTTATGAATAATGAATACTATTTATAATCAATGGTTAATCATCAAGATTTAAATAGATTTTGGTTCCACAACGCGTATTAACACACACACACACACACACACACATACAATATACATACATTCATACGATAATGTCAGTAATTATAAATTTCCAATTGACTTTGTCTTTTATCGTGAATACGTTCGGTCGTCTGTTTACCATAATGTCAAAAAGAAAATGTTCTTTTTTTAATTGTTGTAACATACAACAAAAATCTAAAAACCGATTTCATACCTTCCCTTCGGATATTAATTTGTTAAAAAAATGGATTATCCATTCCGGTAAGTACCAAATTGCAGTATTATACTATTAACTATGATTATTATAAAATATAGATACCAATTACCAGTTGTATACTTATTTAGGTATTTATTATTTGTTATTTACAATACTTTGTTATTATTTTAGAGTATTAACCACATAACAATTTTATTTTTATTTTTATAGAATAATATTCCTAATTAATTCAAATTTATATTTAGTAACTTTATACTTCAAACTTTAGGTAATGTCGAGTTGGATTCTATAAGTCCGAAAAAAATTAAAAATCGGTTTTTATGCTCTGAACATTTTAATAGAGACCAGTATTCTAATCCAGCTGATCCTAAGTCACGGCTTAATTCGAATGCGGTTCCAATAAAATATTCTGAAGGTACATTTGACATAGTTTATATTATGTATGCCTTTATATTATTATATTTTATGTTATAATATCAACTATACATAACGCACGTGTTTCCTACATTAAATTAATTATATTATTGTTATAGTTCAGCATGTATCTGAATCTACATCATCGGTGAATATTTTAAATTCACCCAAAACTTGGAATTGGAATATCTCCAGTACAAACTTCATTGAAGGTATATACAAATTATAAATATTATAAATCTGAAATATCAAATTAGTTATGTAATTAAAAAAAAAGTTGTATTTTCAATATATTTATTATTATTATTTTTATGAGCACAACGTAAATGATACGTCTTTACACTCGTAAATGAGTCTTGTTTAACTATTTCTATATTGTCTAGTATTAAAACCTGATGCTAAAAATGATCATGTGAATGAAGTATTGATCACAACTCCAACAAAGTTGCGAAACAATAGAAGTGCACTTGAAGGTATATATTAATCACTTCGTTCAGAATCTAAAATATGTTTGTAATCAATATTTTTTTTTTATTAATCTTATAGTTTTCAATACTCAAAATATTTGCACACCCTCGTCGTCTACATATAAAGTTTTAACGCCAACCAATACTTATATGCGTGTAAATGAACGTTCACTATGCCCTACAGTTTTGTTCGACACCAGCCCAACTATATCCGAAGTCACTCCAACAACCAAATCATGGATCTCCGAACTTATAAATCTACCAAGCACTGAAAAAAAATCTTTAAGATCTAATATTGATACACAATGTCCCAATACATTATTTGATAAAAACTGTTTACTTGAAAAAAAAATACAAACATTGAGAAGGGAATTAAAACGAAAACGCGCAGTTATTCGATCTTTGAAAAAAAAATGTTTAAATATAAACAATAAACCAACAAATATTATAAATTTTTTTAAAGAAACAAAATTTCCATCCGCCTATTCGAAAGCCTTGATATCAATGCAACTTTTGCATAAAAAACGTAAGCCATGGTTAAAATCAGAAAAAAAATTAGCATTATCCTTATATTATAAGTCACCGTCAACTTACAAATACATGCGAAGAAATGGAATTAATTTACCCGGCGAAAGCACTGTGCGCTCGTGGTTAAATTCAATAAATTTTCAACCTGGGTTTTCTTCATTATACTTAGAACAAATACATTTAAAAACATCTGAAATGACTATGTGTGATTATGTTAGACGAAGTTTCTATAATGAGGGCTGTTGAATACAATAAGTTCCTTGATTATATTGAAGGCTTTGAAGATTTGGGACCATTGGGACGTAATGATAAAATTGGTACTCACGCGTTAGTAATCATGGTACGTGGTTTATACAAAAACTGGAAGTTTCCTTTAAGTTTTTTCTTTACTGGCAGTGGCGTTAAATGCAATGATCTGGTTATCATTATCAAACAAGCAATAAACCATGTAAATGAAGTCGGGTTAATACCAACTTGTATAGTTTGTGACCAAGGATCTCAAAATCGGCGAACATTTACATTACTTGGTGGTACACAAGAAAAACCATATATTATAGTGAATGAAAATAAAATCTATTTATTATACGACATGCCACATCTCATCAAAAGCATACGGAATAATTTATTAAATGGTGATTTTCAAATTGGAGAAAAAGTTATATCACTTTCTGATGTTCATAAAGCATATACAATTGATATAAAAAATTCTGCACGTGCCATGTGTAAAATTACTCCTGCACATTTAGCTCCTAACCCATTTCAAAAAATGACATGTAAACTCGCTATTCAGTTATTAAGCAGGTCAGTATCGGCAGCAATAAAAACATGCGTTGCTACTGGAGAATTGAAATCAAACAGTGCCATTGATACAGCTGATTTCATTGAGATGGTAGATAAAATGTTTGACTCCTGTAATAGTAAGAACCTCTATGACCCTAATCAAAACAGACGACCATTGAGTGAGAAAAATATAATTAAAAATTTGTCTACGGCTCGTTCAGTTTTTCATAAGACAGTAAAACTATGTTATAAAACAAAAAAGTTAAGTACTCCGCCATATTTTTCTGGTATCGTGTGGACAATTACAGCTATTATTCAACTTTATGAATCGGAGAAAAACATTTCAAGTTGCCGAGAGAATAATGATTTTTTTTTACTGACCAACAGATTAACGCAGGATGCACTGGAGAACTTATTCTCGATAATCCGTCAAAAAAATGGGTACGTAAATAGTTAATAATTAATAGATACCTATACATAAACAATAATAATTAGATACATATAATCAGTATTTTATGATTAATTGCGACAGAGTAGTAACTAGTGGTGGGCATATTCGGATTTCACGGATTATCCGGATTATTCAACTCAATTTTGCTGTTCAATGACTCATTTTTATATACTAATAATATTTTAATTCTATAACATAATTTTCATTAAAATAAAACAATTTATTTTACCATACATTAAAAATATTTGTAAGTCTGAACTCTGAAGTCACATAAAAAGCAAATCCATAAATCCGGATAATTCGGGAAATCCGGATAAGAATTCGATTCAAATCCGGATATCCGGATAATTCAGATATTCGGATTTCATGCCCATCCCTAGTAATAACTGGTAATATACTAAATATTATTCTTATATTATATAAATTTAATTATTTTAATTTCACACAAACTATTAAATTTTATTTAAAGTTTTTTCTTAATAAAGTAAGTAAGTACTAAGTTTTTTTGCTAAGTATTTATGTTTATTTTTTATTACATCAACAGGTACAACAGAAACCCAACTGCACGCACTTTTCGCTGCTGTTTCGGACATATTTGTTCTTTTAGTCTCATGAAATGTGCTACTTCATGTAACAATTGTGAACCCGATGATTCAGAATTTATGACAATTGAAGTTTTAAAAGATATTAAAATAGAAACATTAAATGAAAACATTGACGTAACAAATGACTCAGATGATTTAGAAACCAGCTCTACATGTAGCAGCACATCATCTCCAACACATCCAACACTTGAAACGTGTTCCATTACATACTTCGCAGGTTATTTAGCAAAAAAATGCATAGATAATTATAAATGTGAAGACTGCCGTTTGAAATTAGTGACACCCGACGATTTAGAAGACGATCACCAACTACTTATACTAAACAAGGAATACGACTACATTAGCCATTCAAAAGGATTAAAACTACCGTCAAAACTGTTAATTCAAGTTACAAAAATGTTTAGATGTATTTACGGAAATGTTCCCTCAAATTAAATCGGAAAAAGAAATTTTAAAGAAATTAATAACTAGAGCATCACATAGAATTAAAAACAAGTTAAACTGTCTGAACCATTCATGTCAAACTCATTTCAATTACCTTATCGAACTTTTATTTAGAACAAAAATATACAAGCAGTGCAAATGGATTAATGACAATTCAAGTAAAAAACGAGAATTACAAAATGCAGACAAATTAAAAATTTTTAAAAATAAATAGTTGATTGGTGCTGTATAATGTACTCTTTTTGTAATTATTTAATGATTTGAAATTTGAATTATAAATAGGTACCTACATGCAATTTTAATGAAAAAGATATTTTATCATACTGTATTCTATTTGATTTATGTGTAACTGATTTATTTTATTGTTTCTCACTTGTAAATAATAAAAAATGTGTGTAAAAAAACAAACTAACACAAACTCTTAAGGTACGGTCTCCAAGGCGCGACATGTCGTCAATATCTGTTTTTACAGAAATCGTATTATCTGGTCAGCAAGACGCGACAGGTCGCGACGCGTCAACTTTTGGTCGCTGCGACCGACGACAATACTACTCATGGAGCAGTAGGCAGCGACACATTAGGACGACATCATGTCAAAATTAGTTTTTTTGCCATCTGAAGACGAAATGTTAATTCAAGAAGTACAAAATAATCCAATGTTATATGATATGGGAACCACAGAGTACAGAAATATTATCATGAAAGATAAAATATGGAATGATATAGCCACAAAAATTGGAAAATCTAGTAAATAAAATTATATATTACACATTAATACAATACTTAAATAATTTTCATTGAACCAAATATGTAATAAATAATATAATGATTCTTAAATCAATTTTATTAATTTTATAGCAGATGATATTAAAAAACGGTGGAAAAGTATTAGGGATTCGTACTCGCGAAATAAACGTAAACCTGGGACTGGATCGTCAGCATCAGCCAAAATAAAGTGGTCATTGGCTACACATCTAACTTTTTTGGACCAAGTTGAATGTGAAAGAGAGTATGTATTAAAATTAAAGTTACCTTAATTTTTGTTGTAAAAAATGGGAACAAATGGGTACCGCTAAGGGCGCTAAGTTCATTTTATGATAATATTATTAATATTGTGATGAAAGTAATTTATTTTACCTTATAGGCTTTAGTACTAAAAATTTTACGAGTCGTTAAAGTTTTAATTTTCTTGAAATCAAAATATTCACACGTAAAAAAACGATTTTCTATCAAAGGAATAATTTTGATTTTTATTATAATTAAAAAAGTACCTAACCAATCCGTCCTAATTCAAAATAAAATACATGTAATAAAATAAAATAAATAACAATTTCTATATACAATATTATATCCTAGACTGGCAAGTCATCTTCGTTCAGAATCGTTTATCATATAGGTACAATTAATAATGATACCTATCATTGCATTCAAATTTAACCTACCCTAGTCCGAGGTCCATCCCACCCCCTAATGTGCAGCAGAGCGGTACTCACTTACCCGCTTTTTTTTAAATTGATTAACCATAAATAATTTTCATTATATTTAAAAATTAATAAATTGCTTACATTTTAAGCTCGACTTGTAACGTGACAATGGAACAAAATACGGACGTTTCTCTCGATGAAGAAATAGATGATACACTGTGTGAAACAACTGATGACTTACCGGCTGAAGGTTTAACTAAGAAGCGTGGATTTCCTAAGTCCAAAAGGGTTGCTGATTTGTTAACAAATAATTCAAAAGAACGTTATTCTATTATTAAGCAAATGATGGATCAAAATAAAGAAATTTTAAATAGAAAGGAAGACGATATGGATGAATTGGATTTATTTTTTAAAAGTATGGCTGCAACAGCTAAAAAATTACCTACCAAAGGAAAGCTCGAAGCTAAAAGAAAAATATTTTCATTGATGTCAGAACTAGAAGAAAAGTATTTGTTAGACGAACAACCTGTAAATCCAAATATTGCTCAACAACATTTCCAAACATTGCATTCTATTCAACGTTCCCCATCAGGTAGTATGTACTCTACATCTCCAGATTCACAGTTTTCCATGTTTAATTATGATGACCCGCTCGCATTACATTCGTCTATGAAATATACTTGATTTTGTTTTTTTTTTCAATTATACATTAACTTGTTGAGTATTTTGTAATTTGTATCTTATAATTTTTTATTAAAAGGTTGATTTTTATTATGTTATAATAATAGTCATTAATATTTCTTTATTAAAAGTATTAAAAAGTAGGTATACAAAAAAAAATATCTTTTATTTTATTGTCATTTGTCACTATTGTTTTATAATTAATAATTTAATATTTTGAATATTAATTAATGTTGATATGAAATGTTAAATATAAATAATATATTATATAATATGATATATAAACCTAAATATCCTTATTATTTATACATACTAATATTACAATACAATCCTGCAATATATTATTTAACTGATACAAATAACTTTTTAAATTACTTAAATATATTTCATAGAATATAAAATTAAGAATTTGTTTGCCAAGGAACAGCCCCTTCATTATTAAAAAATTCTTTAAACAAATTTCTAACTTCAAATCCTTCAATATTTGAGAACCCCCCTCGTCGAGAAAGTGGCATCAAATTGTCAGTTGGTGGTGGTTGTTCGGTATCGTAATCGAAGAATGGTCGTTTATTTTTCTCCAAGTACCCTTCACGTAACATATTGTGTAGACAGCAGGTTACCCAAATTACATCGTCGATTGTGGTCGTTTCCAAGTTGATTGGCTGATAAAAAATTCTGAAAATTTGACTTAGCAATCCGAAAGCATTTTCGGTAACTCTTCGAGCACGACTTAGTCTGTAATTAAACACAGCTTCTGAAGGATTTTCTCGTATATGGTTTCAAAATATGTTTATGTAAGCGAAAAGCTGCATCACCTACAATTACATGGGGTGCTATTTTATCTGATCCCGGAAGTTGACATTGTTCTGGAAATCCAAATGTCCCATTTAAAATTTTCTGTCCCATATTTGACTTCAGAAAAATACCACTGTCGCCTTCTTTTCCGAAGGAACCAATGTCAACCACAATAAATTTATAATTCGAGTCCACCATTGCTAGAAGTACAATGGAATAAAAATCTTTACAATTATAAAATAAAGACCCAGAATTACTGGGACTTCGTATACGGACATGCTTCCCATCAATTGCCGAAATGCAATTTGGAAAATTCCACTTGTACGAAAATTCTGCTGATTTTTGCTTAAAATCTATATTTTTTGAATCAGGCAAAAAAATGGGTACCAATTTAATTTTCAATTCAGCCAGTGTGTTTTTTATTATTGTACTCAAATAGTTGTGACTGATACGAAAAGCAAACGATAATGATCTCAGTGACTCACCAGTGGCAAGATATCTATTTAAAAAAAATTAAAAATTATTACTTCGATAGTTTGATATATCGATACAAAACATAAAAAACAACTATAAATACCTTAATGTCACTGCTAATTTTTCTGCCGGTAATATTGGATTTTTAACACGATTGGTAGGTTCTACATATAATTTTTCTTCCACCAAAGATAATAAAAAATTGAATTGCTCATAATTAATTCTGAAATATTCACGAAACTTAACTTGATTGCTCATCAAATGTCGATTGATTAAAATTTCAAAACAACCTTCAGTTTTGCGGTTTTTAAAGATATCATCAGTTGTTTTTCTTTTCTTCGATGTCAAATAAGTAAATGAACTAACCTCGTCGTCTTCCTCATCAATCAATAGCAGGGTTAAAATATTATTATTAACAATTAATTTATCCATAGTTTGTTATTTATAAATTTAAATTATACTTGTGCACTTGAACAGATTTGAAATTGAACTGAAAATATGACTGTTTGTTTCAACTAGCCAAAAAAACAATAACAAAAACAATAATTTTATTGTCGCGACATGTCGCGGTCGCGTCTTGTAGACCACATTCGACGCGGCGACTGATCACGACCATTAGTCGCCGCGACCGGACGCCGCGACATGTCGCGCCTTGGAGACCGTACCTTTAATGGTTTATGGTTTACTAACTGTGCCTAGCCGCCTAGGTATTATAGGTATATAAAATAATTACTGGAATTTTAGCTTAGTTTATTTGAGTGAAATGCGTAAATAAATACAGAATAAATACCCTCTTTCCGATATTTTTTAGTGCACTCTTTCTTAATTTTCTAATCTCTTATAGTTTATAGTAAATTAGAACGCTCTAAATTAGGTTATTTTCCTGAAATGTTAATAATTGATGGTTTGATAATAAAATAATAATAATAATTATTGTAATAATGATCAAGGAGAGCAAAAAAAAATGTCACTCTTTTCAGTGAACATCGATCGGTAACGTAAAAAATAATATAAAATATTCAAAATAAATAATATTGCACGTATTGCATATGTCGTAGACCGCAGACAGCACACAGTGGACACACGACAAAATCATCCGAAATAAAAATAGTAATTAAGTCGTAGTCACTTGTAGACCGTAGTCGGACTTCGGGAGTCGTCGATGTCATGACGAGCAACGATAAAAACCAGTTATACCCGCACCGCGCAGTTATACCCAATCATAGTTACGGTGGTTGGAATTAAAATATGAATTTATTACTGTTGTTTGTTCTTATCACCATCTACCGAGAGTTTAATTGTACGCCACCGAAAACCCGGCCAGTGAGCAATCTATAGTATTTATAATCAATGGTAATATTATGCACAGATTAGTCTCACGACAACCGTCACTCAAGCACTGGTTCTTAAATTGTTAGTCCGTGAATATCTTTATTTTAAAATTATTAAAATTATATTTTTGATTTAATTCATTCTTAAGTTTATATAACGTTTTATTGCTATCTCAATACAAGAAGAATCAGTGAGTATTAAAACATCGTACATTCATACGATAATATTACAAGCTAATCTTCACATAAAATACGGTTACACATTAAGCACGGTTTTCGATTATATACCAAACGTTTCAGAAATATCATACTACCAAGAATTAAACAAAATAAACGATTTCATACAAACAACGTAATTATATTTTTATTTTTTTTTTTCTTTATTTAAAATATACAATCTATACCCATTAGGCATAATAAGTATATAGGCAGAGGGTAGGAAAACATAAACATATTAAACATTAATATCTAAAACTAGAAAACTAACATAAAATATATATATTTACATGGCAGACAGGATATGAGAAGCCATCCAGTAATGACACTCACTAATGATTTATTAATATTTTTTTTTTTTTTTTTCTACTTAGAGATTTCTATTTGTTTGTTTATTAAAATTTTTTTTTTTTTTTTTAATTGAATTTTATTACAAGGGGGGAACAAGGAGGTCACGACACCAGCTACGTTTGAGGCGTCTGGGCGGATTGCCAGGAATGGTCGGGACTGCGATATCACGTATTAACGGATTAGGGTTAGAGGACAGACGGCTATGAAAGCGTTTATAGTGTATTTTTGCTTCTTCATGGACTGTTATCATTTTTAAGTCAGAATGGATAGTGCTATTCGAGACGTAGGGTGGAGCGTTAAGAAGTTTTCTGAGGGCTAAGTTTTGAAAGGTTTGTATTTTGTTAAGGTTCGATTTTTTAGCATTACCCCATAGCTGAATACCATAAGTCCAAACTGGCTTGATTAAGGATTTGTAGATAATTAGTTTTGTGTTAAGGTTAGTGTGTGTGTTATTATTAATGAACGATTTGAGTAAACGAAAACGAGAGTTTAGATTAAGACGCTTCAATTTGGTATGCTGTGCCCAAGTTAGCCTACGATCTAGGGTTAGACCAAGATATTTCACTGTTTGCGAATTAGGAATTTGGGTTCCATAGATGGAAACAGCAGGGCAAGGTGAAAGTCTGAGGGTAAATGTAGTGTGTACAGACTTTGATTGGTTGATTTTTAACCTCCATTTAGTGTACCAGTCTTCCATTAGGGTTAGGTGATTTTGCAGGTGACTAGAAGCTGTGATGGGTTCTGGACTTATGGAATTAATTAACTTGTCGTCAGCGTAGTCAGCGACTTGAGTGTGTGGCGTGATTGGTTGATCTGAGGCGTATATATTGTAGAGTACAGGGGAAAGTATACCGCCTTGAGGAACACCTGCTGAGATTCTGGCTATACTAGAGAGAGTATCACCTATACGGGTGCTGAAGTATCTATCGGAGAGATAAGATTTGATGATTAAAAAATAAACCGGATGCAGAAATTTTTTAAGTTTGAATAAGAGCCCGTCATGCCAAACTCTATCGAAAGCCTGTGAAATATCTATAAAAGCACACGCGCAATATGATTTTTTTTCAAGTGCAAAGGAAATTGAGTCAACAACTCTATGAGCTTGATGTATTGTTGAGTGAGCACTGCGGAACCCAAATTGGTAGTCGGGGAGAACGGAATTTGTCGTTAAGCTTGGTAGAATACGTTTCAGTAAGAGTCTTTCCAGGATTTTTGCGAAAAAAGGCAACAGACTTATTGGTCGAAAGGAGGAGATAGAGTCAGGAGGTTTATTTGGCTTGGGGCAAGAATAATAATTGAGTATTTCCAAAGTATTGGAAAGTAGGAAAGTCTAAGCACAGAGTTGAAAATATGTGTGAGGTGAATAATTGCTTTTTTGGGGAGGCATCTGGCGACTTCGGCTGTGATGAGATCAAACCCAGGAGATTTTTTAAGGGGGTATTTGTCAATAGTATATTTCACTTCATTTGGGGTAAAGTGTTTGACGGGGAGACAGGCTGGGAGCGGAATATTAAGAAACTCTTCTACAGAGTTTATATTATGGGGACAGAATATATCAGAATGAGGGACAAAAATATCAGAAAGATGTTGTTTGAATGCTTCAGTTTTATCAGAATCTGTGACTGCTAAGCTACCATCGGGTTTTTTGATTAGAATATTTGGGGTTTTAGTTTTGCACACATTTTTTGTTGCTCTCCATAGACTACCGTCTGTAGGAGAGAGATTTGTTAAGTAACTTGTGAATGAATTTGATTTGTGTTTGGCTAGTAATTTTTTAAGAGAATTAGACAGTTTGTTGTACATTTGTTTATGTGAGGGAAGTCGAGAGCGCTGATAATGCGCTCTAGCCCTGCGTTTTTGAACTATAACTTCGCGAATGTGGGCAGGCATAGGTGACAAGTTCGAAGGGGGAGTGGTTTGTTTTGATGATGACCAAGCCGACGATTGGATAATATTTGTAAAATTGTTAACAGCTGAATCCAGGTCATCTTTAGATTTTAGTTTGACATTAAGTTGTATACGTTGGTCTACTAATTCGTGAAATTGGAGTTTATTTGTGGTACGATTAAATAACTTTGGTGATATAGGACGTAGAGGAGGGGAGGCATTAAGAGTTAAAATTACTGAAGAATGGTCAGAATTTAAGTCTAGGATGTTAATAGTATTACAGTGAATGTTGCTTGGGATTTTTGCAATAAAAATATCTAAAATATCTGGATTTTTACGGACTGAGGTCGGCCAATAAGTCGGACCTGGGGGAGCAAGAACTTTAAAATTGTTTTGAGACACAAAGTTGTGAAGGACTGAACCACGCGGGTTGTTTGCACGACAACCCCAAGAGTGGTGCTTTGCATTAAAGTCACCGCCAATTATAAAATTGTTACCAACTGTGTTAAAATAATTAGTATAGTTCTGTACTGTGATCTTGTGTTTGGGAGGGGAGTAAATCGCAGCAATAGTAATGGGAATATTATTTAATTTTACAATTATTGCACATGATTGAAGGTGATCGAGACAAAAGTTAGGAAGGAGTTCAAAGAGGATTGTAGATTTAATTAGTATGGCAACACCACCATGGGCTGTACCATCAGGGTGGTTGGTTTTTAATAATTTATATCCAGGGATGTGAATGGTTGAATATTTAGTTAAATGTGTCTCGGTAATCAGGGCAATGTCAACACGTTTGTTATAAAGTACAGTTTGGAGTTCTAAGGCATGGTTTTTTAAACCGTTTGCATTAAATTGTAGTATTAATAGAGATTTATTTGTAATTGAGTTGCAAGACATTATAATTTGGTAAGTAGTTTGTCTATTACTGTGGTAAGTAGTGACATAAGAGGATTTAAAAGAGATTTAAATTCCTCAAGAAATCTAGTGATAGTATTATTTAAATCTGGAGTTGTTTCAGAAGCAGCATTATTAACAGGTCTTCCAGAAGTGGCCTGAGCATAGGTGGGGAAGTGGGTATTAGACTGATTTAGGTGAGTGTCATTGGAGGGACGACTATCTTTAACATTTGAAAAGTTTGTTTTAGTGTTAGTTGATACAAAGTTACTTTTTGTAAATGGTTTTTTGACACGTTGAAGGTCCTTGTAGATGGAACATCCTTTATAACTTGCAGGGTGGTTGCCCGAGCAGAGTGCGCATTTTGGAGGGTCCGAACGTTGATTTGGGCAGTCGGGAGTCTTATGACCAGCACCACAACGAACACATCTTGGCGGGTAGCCGCAGTAGGTTTTCGTATGACCATACTCTTGACAGTTTATGCATTGGCTTAAGATTTTGGACTTGTAGGGCTCCTCAACTCTAATTTTTGTGTGTAAAAGTGAGGTAAGTTGAAAAATTTCATTAGACTTGATTTGCGGCTCTAAGTCTACGAAAAAAAGAGGGAGTGGAGCTTTGGTCACTCTGTGAAGAACATTTGTAACACGTCTAACATCAAACATACGAACTTCAAGTTCCTCTTTGATTGTGTCTGGTTCCGTGGTGTGATGCAGGTTTCGTATGACAACACGGAGAGGTTTATCCTCTTTAAGTTGATATGTATGATATTCTGCACCTTCATCTTTTAGGAAGTGAATCAAGGATCTATAGGATTCTGGGTTTGCTGTTTGAATTTTCAGACGATCGGCGGACGCTTTGCAGAAGAAATTGTCAACGCCAATTAGTTCAATGAATGCTGTTGTTAAATTTGAGTAATTGGTTACACCTCTTACGAAAATTGGAGGTGGAGGTTTAAATACATCATTGTGGCCGTCATTATCCAAATTTGGAGACAATGGCGAGTCGGGACCAGGGTCAATATCTTGAGAGAGAATTTGATAACGATTAGTAGTTTTGAACAGCTTTGTTTTTTTGTTATTATGTAACTGAGGTGTATTAGTAGTAACGCTTGAAGATGACGCTTGCGAGGAGGTAGAGAGAATTTTTTTACCTTTGACCAGAGAGAAGCCGTCACTTGTATTTACGTCCACAGCTGAGTTGCCGTGAGTCGGATGGGATTGAGTATTATCATTTACGTTTGCGGTTTGTTTGTACGTATTTGTTTTAGTATTAGTCTGTTGATTAGTATTTGCATTAATGGTATTATGTTTGATTTTCGTTGACGACATAATTAACAGCGGTGGGTAATTATTTTTAATGAGACCGCCTGACGGCGGTCAGTAGATAAGATAACCGTACGAAACAGTTATGTAATTTCAATCGTGGTAACTATGAAATAAATAATAGCACGTTTTACGTACATACTTACTACTTAAGCAAAAGTTTGTGAGCAGTTTAGCGTAAATGCATAATAGCTGTATAGAATTTTATATTTTTTTAATAAAATGGCGGTAAATTTAACACTGTTGATAATGATTAAAGATTTATCACTACTTTTTACATTACACTAATGCGTGCACTATTAAAGAGACGGTCGGGAGCGCGAACTACGTGCGTATCGTTTGGCTTCCACCGCGAGACTGCGTAATTATATAAATTAAATATGTATTCCAACTTTGTGAGAATGTTCTTTATTTCAATAATACTTATAATTGCAGAAACACGGAATAATAAATATACTGACCTTAAAATAGAAAATTCAGGAATTTACTATGAGTATATTTCAAAAATTAAGTTAACCACGGATACATTTAAGTTAATCACCTTCGTCAACACCATAAACTATGAAATTAAATATAATGATTTAATTGAAATAAATAATAAAACCATGACATTTTGTAAAGCAAAATCTATTGAAAACGTCTCGGAAATTTGTCAACAATATAGCGGTCTGATAAACAACACAGTTGCACAATTAAATAAAAGATTTATATTATATTAGTAATTCTGTTATATAAGTGAATCAAGTTCGTTCGTAAATTTCCAGTGTCTTAATTACCGTACAGCCGTCGCGTTATCGTGAACGCCGCACGGCCGCCGTTATCGCATACGTCGCGTAGCGGTGCGTGACCTTTGTCTCCGTGACAAACATGCCACAATCGCCGAATCCAAAAACTAAAACTAATATTAAAAATAAAAATATTAATAATAATAATACAAATAATAAAACCATTATACAGGATGCTCGCCTAAACTTATCGACAAATAATCCCAACGTGAGCCATTCACCCACACAAAATAACTTAAATAGTCCAAATAATGAAGGCTGGACACATCAAGCCGAGAAAAGAAACCGCTCAAGTTCCTCAGAACCAAGCTCTCCAACTCAAAATACCAACAGACACAAAAAGCTATTTATTTCTAGAAATCGATTTGATGTTCTATCGCAAACTGAAGCAATCGAAGTTGACACAATAACACCAAACCCAGATCCTAATGTAAGCAACCCTGAAGAGCGCACCTCACAGGTAAAAAGTACAAATCTACCCCCTCCCATAATAGTAAAAGGAATTAAAGACTTTGTAAGTCTACGCTCGGAACTCATAGACCTTGTGGGTCCTGAAAACTTCACATTTAAGTCAAGCATTAACAACCTCAAAATCCTAACAAAAAACCCAGAAACCTACCGAGCAATCATCCGTTTCTTACAAGGTGCAGAAGCCGAATTCCACACCTATCAAATGCAAGAAGACAAAGCCTACCGCATAGTCATAAGAAATCTTCACCCAACAACGAACACAGCAGAAATTAGAACAGCTTTAGAAGAAATCGGTTTTCAAGTACGCCAAATCACAAATGTCCTACATAAAACAACAAAATTAAATCTTCCAATATTCTTTGTTGATCTCGAACCTTCAGAGTTAAATAAAGACATCTTCCACATAAACCACATACTTCATACTAAGGTAAAAATAGAAGAACCATATAAAAAACGTGACCTAGTACAATGTCAGAATTGCCAGGAATACGGTCATACAAAAACGTACTGTGCACATACACCAAGATGCGTTCGGTGTGCTGAACATCACATCACCTCAGAATGTTTAAAGCCTCGAAATCTACCCGCCAAATGCGCGCTATGTCAGGGCGAACACCCTGCAAACTATAAAGGATGCCAAATTCACAAGGAGCTTCAAAGACGTCGCAACCCAAACTCAAGAACCATCCAATCAACTTCAATCAACAACCAGTCCAATCCAAAAACCACAGTGAAGACTTCTTCGACTGAATCCAATCCCTCGCCCTCTCAAAATAGAACTTATGCAAATGTAACCTCGAATCAGGAACCTCCGAAATCTAACAACAGTAATCAATTAGACACAGGTACCTTATTATCTAAATTTATCAGTGACTTCCAAGCTATCATAAATCCATTGCTCTCCCTTCTTACAACAGTCCTTGCCAAACTTGCAGCCCAAAATGACAAATAATACCCAAACCTCCAAATCATTGCTCATACTCCTTTGGAATGCCAATGGTATTCATAATCATGTAGCCGAACTCTCACTTGTACTTCATGAAAAACGTATAGATATAGCTCTAATATCTGAAACACACCTCACTAACAGAACAAAAATACACATACCCGACTACACAATACTGAGATCAAACCACCCAGACGGTACCGCACACGGGGGAGCGGCGATAATCATTAGATCTACAATTCTCTTTCACAATGTCTCTCAAATTAGCGAACCCCACATACAATCTTTCACCATACAAATTACTCTAGACCATTCTCCTATCTCCATCTCGGCAGCATACTGTCCCCCTAACCAAATCATTACCACAATACTATTTGAGCAATTTTTCAACTCTCTCGGAAATTACTTTATTGTTGGTGGCGACCTCAATGCCAAACACACCCAATGGGGATGTCACTCAAACTCACCAAGAGGTAACTCTCTTAGACAAGTTATTACTACCAAAAATTACTTAATCATTTCACCCCAAGACCCCACATATTGGCCAACATCACCCCGAAAGCGACCAGATATCCTTGACATATTCGTCTCTAAAATACCGAACAGATTTAACACCATCATAGATAATCTAACGAATCCTCACTCAGACCACTCGCCAGTACTTCTCACCCTTGACACCTCTCCTCAAAAAAGATTAATGAATCCATCATTAATCAATGGAATAATTAACTGGGAAAAATTCCAATCGATACTCACAAACGACATTAACCTGAACGTTAGTTTAAAATCTCCAAATCAACTTGAGGAATCAGTACAATATCTAACATCAACAATACAAAATGCAGCATGGTCCTCTTGTAAACCAAAAATAATTGATAATTACAATCAAAGTAATCTCTCTTTGCCTACCTATTTAAGATCTCTTATTGTCCAAAAACGTCGTGCCAGAGCAACCTGGCAGAGAACAAAATATCCCACCGATAAAACTAATTATAATCACCTATGCACATTACTCAAACGACAAATGGCGAAACAACGTTCAGAAGACTTCGCCAAACAAACTAGCCTCTTAACTGAAAAAGATGGCTCTCTGTGGAAAACCACTAGAAAAATCTTAAAAATCAAAACAATGTCATTTCCAATCAAAAAAATAGACGGCAGTCTCGCTATAAACGATAAAGAGAAAGCAGAAGTACACAGACATCATCTCTCCCAAGTCTTTAACCCAAACGATTCCACCATTCCTTCCATAGAAAACAAAGTACGCAATTTTCTAGATAGCCCACTCCCAATGACACTTCCACCCAAACCATTCACTCCAAATGGGATAAAATTATTCATACAAAAATTTCCACTAGGTAAATCACCTGGTCATGATTTGATAACAGCCGAAATAGCCCGCAGACTTCCAAACAAAGCTATAGTACACATCACTCATATTTTTAACGCAATACTCCGACTTTCATATTTCCCGATTCAATGGAAACTTGCCACAATTATTCTCTTCCCTAAACCAAATAAACCAATAGATAACCCCTCCTCATATAGGCCAATTAGTTTGTTACCTTTCTTTGCAAAACTTTTAGAAAAACTCATACTAAACAGAATCTACCCAATCATCAAAGAAAAGAAACTAATTCCTGACACGCAATTTGGATTTAGAGAACACCATTCAACCATCCATCAAATGCACCGACTAGCCGATACTATTGCCTATTCTCTGGAAAAGAAACTGTACACTTCTGCAGTATTTCTTGATGTTGCACAGGCCTTCGACAAGGTCTGGCATCCCGGTCTTCTTTATAAACTAAAATCGTTCCTACCCCCATCATACTACCTTTTTTTTAAATCATACCTCAACGAACGTTACTTCTTTGTCAGGTCAGGAACCGAATACTCCAGTATATCCCCAATAAAAGCTGGTGTTCCTCAAGGCGCTGTTGTATCTCCAACTCTTTTTAATCTATACTCTGCAGACCAACCCACCAATCCGAATACACAAATAGCTGAATATGCCGACGACAAAGCAATATATGCCACCCACACCGATTCTGACATGGTTTCAACTACTCTCCAAAGACACCTAAATGATCTATCACACTGGTACTCCCTCTGGCGCGTCAAAATTAATGAAAACAAATCTGTACACACCACCTTTGCTCTTCGCCACAGACAACCTCCTCCGGTACATATAAACGGCAAACCAATACCAAACTCCGAAACAGCCAAATATCTAGGTCTAACCTTCGACAAACGTCTAACATGGGCTAAACACATACACACAACAAAATTAAAATTAAATCAACGACTCTACTCTCTCAGACCTATTCTCGGTAAATTCTCAAAATTATCCCTCAAAACAAAAATTCATATATATAATCTTCTTCTTAAGCCTATCTGGCTCTATGGCATACAGCTCTGGGGCTCGGCAAAAATATCAAATACAAAAAAAATACAAGTGTTTCAATCAAAAATCCTCCGACTCATAACCAATGCTCCTCCTTATATTTCAAACCACACACTTCATACAGATCTTCACATTCCGAAAGTCACTGATACAGCCAAGCTATACTACTCAAAATTTAGGAATCGCCTTCAAAATCACCCTAATCCCCATATAAAAAAGCTATTATCCATCTCCATCCCAGGAAATCCCACCAGGAGACTTAAACGACAATGGCCCCGTGACCTTATAAAGTAAACATAATATGAATACACCTAAATAATTGTAAATTCAAGTCGAAGTATCTTCACTGGACGGTTTCTTCTCTCAAGACATTCAAGCTATTGCACTTAATTAAACATACATTATGCTTATTGTACTTTTTGTAGTATAGATTGTATAAATTCTAGATTAAAAATAAAAAAAAAAAAAAAAAAAAAAAAAAAAAAAAAAAAAATAAAAGATTTAACATTATTTATAATACTCTTAAAACACATAAAATAGCCAAAAGAGGTTTAATAAATATAGTAGGTACTTTTGAAAAATGGGCCTTTGGGATATTGAATGAAGATGATTTAGCCGAAATCGATGAAAAAATAAAAACTCACACAGGACAAAATAAAATGACATTAGACTTAATTAATATTCAAACAAGAATAGTCCAATCAACATTAAGTAATTTTAACAACGTAACTACAACAATTAATGAAAATACTATTAAATTAAAAACAACGTTAGAACAACTAATATGTGATATTAACAATAGCATACGTAATATACAAACGATAGACATTTCGCAGATATTAACACAGCATTTAATATTTTTTAATATAATATTGACCGAATTTAATCAGGAGACTGAAGAACTAATTGAATCAATAGTTTGGGGCCAAAATGGACAACTCCATCCTTCAATAATTAATCCAAAAACAATAATAAACCAGCTAAAAGAAATCGAAAAAATATTACCTAAGCATCTATCTATCCCACAAAATCCAGAAAAAATAAAAAATGTCCTTGATTTTTTAAAACTATTGACTATTTCCTTAAACTTTATGGACACGTACTTAATATATACTATATATATTCCTTTGTATGAGGTGGATAATTATATCCTATATCATATAACACCCTTTCCGGTACCCATAAAAAATAATAATTATATTTTTATCAAACCATCAAATGAGTATCTGGCAATAAGTCAAGACAATGAAAAATTCGTAACTTTTACACACCAAGAATAAATGATATGTAGGCATTCGCTAGACATAACAATATGTAAACCACATAATATAGGTAATAATCAGAAACACCCATGACACTTATGAAGTTCAATTATTTATTGACCCTCAAAATTTACCAGTTTCTTGTGACGTAAGACACATAAAAACTTCAATAATGTTTTATAAAAAACTAATCTTAAAAAATTCTTGGATATATGCATCTGGTGAGGCGAATACTGTAACATTAGATTGCCCAGATAGTAGTAAAACACTAAAATTAATAGGGACAGGAATTCTATCAATAAGCGAAGATTGTTATATAACAACCCATACAACGATTTTAAAACCAAATAATTGTTATACTAATATGACAACAAATATAGATTTCGTACCACAATTTCATATAACAAATGTGTCTACTAGCTTAATAAACAAAATAAATAAAATACAAGAACCAACAATAACCATACCGGTATTTAAATCGATTGACAATCAATTATCTGATACATTAAAGTCTTCAAATTCGCTAGACTCTGTCATAAATATGATTGAAATACAGGAGGAAAATATTAAAAAGGAGACAAATTTGACCAATCATAATTATTCATTATACGCCTTAATAATAATTGTAGGATATATTGTTATACACATTGTAATAAAATATATCAAAAATAAATGCAGAATGTATTTTTTAGAAACTACTTCGACCCAAACGCTACAAAGACGTCGAAAAACTTATTCAGACGCACCCGTTTAAAAAAAAATATATTTTAGAGAATATATCAGACGATATACGTTTTGTTTGTGTGCCACTGGTTATTTGTACCACAACCTAAGTTAAGAATTCTAAATCACTTGTAATTTTTACATTAATTAATATAAATCATTAACACAGTTCATCTTACTAGTAACACCTATGATGTTCTAAGTAACAGGAAAAATAGAAATATTTTCACTAGAGTTGTATTTGATTCATTGAATTATTTTACAGAGATTTAAATTCTAGAAAGAGACCTTGTGAGTCTACATTTCTGTGTCCACATTGACCCCACCTAGAACAATTTCTAATTATTTTAATATGGATAAATATAATATTCGAGAAAATGTGTCTTTCATGACCCAATGGATATACATAAAAATACATCTATTTCTTATTAACCCTTTCCGTCACCATGTCCTCTATAGAGGACATTTGATTTCCATAAGCTTTATAGACAAATATGATATGGAACTGTGTTCAGTCATAGTGTACTCTCCAGAGGACAAGTATATATTTCTTATTTGCCCGGTTGCTTCGCCTATTATTATCTTCATTGGCTGAATTTTTAGTATTAATCTGCGTTATTCCCGGACAAGTAAACATGCTATTATTACACATTTTTGTTTTGTCATTTATCCTTATCTTTATCGCTTCTTAGTATTGTTGATTATTTTTATAAATAATATATGTATTTCTGAATTCAATCTATGGGTTAGATATTAAAAATTTTTATTCGATCGAACGTTATCGTGCGTTATTTACGTGTACTCTGTAAAGGACATTGCGACGCTCCGGAATAGTGATAAGTCTGATAACTGTTTTATTTTATTTTATAACTGTTTTATTTTTTTTTAAGTTGTATAAATATAATAAATATGATTCGTCAAGATCGACGTAAATTATTAGACGATGATATTTTAAATTTACTTGAAAATGGAGATGACTCCGACATCGAGGAATTTGCTAACGACGATGATTTGGGAAATAATTATTGTCACGAGGATTTAAAATTACTTGAAGGTAATTTATGTTTTATACTAAATTATGTTACTTTTTACTACATTCTGTAATATTTTATTTCATACAGTTTTCAATTTTAATACTTATGGTTTCTTTTATTGTCAGACTTTTTAACTAATAATGAAGATTTTGATGATATGGGTGAAAATATTGAAGTCGAAATCGACGAAAACGCAGTTGACGAAAATATAGTAGATAATATTCAAAATGTTGTTCCTACTTCCTCCGTGTCATCTAGCGACTATTTCACCCAACAAGATTTGACTGACAAAAAAAATGTTACTTGGATTCGTGGTGAATACATAACTCTACCTTTTGATATTTTTGAACCACATCTAAATATAACTTTCGACTTGTCTTCTCCACTTCAATTGTTCAGTAATTATTTTTCAGACGAATTATTAGAAACCGCCGTTTTTAACACAAATTTATACACTATTCGTAATAATTAGGGCTAGGGACTTCTAGGAGTTTGCATGTTTTTTAATAATCATTAAAAACATAGCTAAGTAATATAGAAATTTATTTCATGGTAATACGAGTTCATATTTAAAATTTATAGTTGCATATTTTGCATATTTGACCATTTTTTAACACGTTCACGACCAAGTCTTAAATTTGAGTGGTCTTTCAATAAACCATCTCATAAAATGGCTTTTAATTAAACATGAACTCATTGTATCTCATAGTAATATATTTTATAATATTATTTATAAAGTATTTTCGGATATTAAGGACATGTCACATATGTGTGACATCAGGTTTTTTCAGTGGTTATCCTTTACAGAAACCTGATGTCACACATATGTGACATCATTATTTTTCTATAGAAGAATCAGTAATCACCATTGCATAATATTATAATAGGTATTTTTTTGGTGAATAAGTTTTTAGACAAAAAAATTATACGAAAATCATCTCCAATAAATTAACGCAAATATAAAATGATTCAAATATCATTACTTGTCAAGAAATCATCAGCTGGTACATCTCAAAATAAAGTCAAAATTATATTTATAAAAAACACCAAAATTAACAAATGTTAAACTTAATACAAACAACTCAACATCAATGTATAAACAAAATTTATAAAAAAATTAAACAAATTACTTCTTTTAAAATAATTAATAACAGTTAACATTATTTGAAATAAAATCAAAGCAAAATAATAATAAAATTAACAAATTAGACCATTTGTTATTAAAATCAAGTTATAAAACATATTTTTACCAAACAAATTTTAAATATTTATATGACAATAAAATGTATAAAAACAAAGTTATCACGAATGAATCACCAAAGTTTAACAAAATTATAAAATAAAACAAAATGTTGGTTAAAAATAACAATGAGTTAAAGATTTTAGTTCCAAAGAACTATTATAATAAAAAAATCTCAAAAAAAAAAATAATTACAAAACTACTTTTTAAAACAAACTAAAAATAATTTTAGTAACGTCTAATTATAAATGATAAATTTTGAAACAAGGATCAGGACATAAACCGATTGTGTTCCCTTTATCGTCCTTGCATGTATCACAAACAAAAGCAGTATTTTTTCGCAGTTTATTCTGATGACAAACTCTACATCTTTTTCTAATATTTACTTTCATAAGATTATGCGTTTTCTGTGATGGTCTATTATTAACTACACGTTGATTATATGAAATACCAATAAGATAACTTGCAACACATTTTCTGAATTCTAAATGAGCCATATTTTTAACTTTCATATTATACAATAGATTTCCATTCCATAAGCACATATCCATGAGGTGAAAAAAACTTTTATATACCATCGTAAACATTTTCTAGGGGTAGGATAGTAGCTGATCATTTGATCAGCCCTGTCAATACCAGACATATTATTATTGTAATCAACAATAATATTAGGTTTCATTTTTTTCCGTCCAAATCTGTCTGTGACTTCTACAAAATCCAGTTTCTGTTTGGTGGAAATCATGCACACATCTCTTTTATCATTATACTTAATTACGTGAATATTGCCTTTCTGGACATGAGCTACTTCACCTTTTCTCAATTTAGCATTCAAAGTATCTTTGGGATTATCTTTTCTGTTTTTTTTCAATGTACCAACAACCATAGTTTGATTTTCAAATAAAAATTGAGCTAAAGGTACACTATTGTAAAAGTTGTCCATATATACTGTATGACCTTTTCCTAAGTATGGCTCCATAAGCTTAGCAACAATTCCAAATGTTACACCTCTACTGTCTTCAACTGTACCTTTGCCTTTATATATCAACATATCCAATATAAACCCATCTTTTGTACACAGTTCATAAAACTTTATACCATATTTATGAGCTTTGCTTGGTATATATTGACGAAAACTTAGTCTGCCCCTCCATAACAACAAAGATTCGTCTAAGGATAAATTTTCGTTCGGATAGTACTTGGTACGAATATTTTTAATTATATGATTTGTAACATTACTTATTTTATGTAACCGGTCTGAATGGTCAACTAAATTTGGTTGGTAAAAACACAAGCAGCGTAAAATAGTTTCGTACCGGTGTCTACTCATTGTTTTACCAAAAATAGGGTGATTATCAATTTCATTCTGTGACCAATAAGTGCGAAGGGTCGGAAATTTTAAATAACCCATCAAAATAGTCAAACCTAAAAACTTTTTTAATTCAACTACATCAGTATTATACCAGGTGGATAGATTTGATTTTGGTGTTAAACCTTTAGATATTATGGAATTTGCTTTAAGATTTACCCATACAACTAAATTATCAAAAAGTTCGTTATCGAAAAATAAATTAAAAAAACTATATGGTTCATCATCTGGCACATGGCTCAGTAACCCTGGATTTCCAGTAAACGGAATAAACTGAGGTTCTTCATTTCTATTGGTTTCCCAATCATCACTTATAATATCATCTTCGCTATCACTAGAAACATTTGAGTCATCACTTACTTCCGGCTCCTCGTTATCACCAGGAAAATATTCATCGGAACTATCCTCATACTCGTTAAAACTTTCATCGTCTGAACTGGCATATAATAATTCATTAATAGCGGCAGGATCCATAGTTAACATAATTTTTAAAATTATGAATTTATTCTATTATGTTAATTTACATTTTATGTGAAAATAATTAATAATAATTAATTACGTTTGATAACGATAGATTACGATTCGAACATGTGCTAAGATAGTGCATTTCAAACCAAAATATGATAAATATCGTACAATAACAATAAAAGAATAACAGCTCCATCTATCGGCTAAACCAACTATATAAATCAATTCCTCAGATAACGTATAATAAAACCACGACACAAATAATATTTGTTAGGATAAACCGGAGTAAATAATTCTCTATTAAACATCATAATGACCGTGTCACACATATGTGACACCGGTCTCTCAGAACAAACACACATGTCACATATATGTGACACGTGGCCGTGAACGTGTTAATTATAAGTGCATATTTGAGCATTTTTAATATGAAAATGGTAGTTTTATAATTAAATAAATATTTTATACAAACAATTTTAAATTTAGATCAATTTCCTAGACCAGAAATATTAATTTTATGGTTTTATATATATATATATATATATATATATATATATATATAAAATTAGTATTGTTTTTCTCGCCGAACGCTCCCATTGTTATTTATGGACTATGGCCTTAATGGTATACTTCACAAGTGATTCCGATAGGCGATAGCCGATAATATTACCAAAATAACATTCTATGAAATTATGACATATATTTATAATCCCGTAGACAGGACGTTCTGTGATATTTTTATTTTTGATTAGTAGACAGTTGTTGTTGTGCGTTCTTCGTATCGTGTTTTCGTGCCGTGATATTTTCTTTTTGAAAAGTATCGTACATTTGCGTGAATTCTTAATAAAATAATTAAAATGCCTAGACCAAAGCCTAAAGCTTATGATCGGCTAAACAATTTTATTAAAGAATTCGGTGAAACAATATTTTTGGCAGATAACTCTGTTTTATTTTGTAAAATATGTGACATTAAAGTTAGTGCTGAGAAAAGATTTACTGTTATTCAACATATTAAAACAGCAAAACACATCCAGGGTTTAAATCGACTACAATTGAAACCAACTAAAACTCAGCAACTTGTATCCACGTCTTTCTCCAAGAAAAACGATTTTAATAGAGACTTATGTAAAGCGATGTTATCAGCCAATATACCATTGTATAAACTGGAAAATAAACATTTTCGAGAATTTTTGGAGCTATACACTAAAAAAGAAATACCGAAAGAAGCCACTCTCCGTAAAGGTTATGTCGACGATTTATTTTTAGAAACAATTGAAAAAATTAAAAATTGTGTTGACGGAAAAAAATTTTGGGTCTCGATAGACGAAACCACTGACGCAGAAGGACGCTTTATTGCCAACGTTATAATTGGAACTCTTACAGTAGACGATCCGGGTAGTATTTTTTTGTTGAATTCGGAAAAGTTAGAAAAATCAAACCATTCGACCATTTTTAAGCTTTTTGACCAATCAATGAACTTGCTCTGGCCACAAGGTGTGAAATACAATGAAGTGCTTTTATTTGTAACCGATGCCGCGCCTTACATGATTAAGGCCGGCAAAGCGATTCAAAATTTGTACACTAAAATAATTCATGTAACCTGCTTGGCACACGGGCTTCATCGTGTTGCTGAAGAAATAAGAAACCAGTATAAAAACGTCGATCAACTCGTATCTAATGTGAAAAAAACTTTTCTTAAGGCACCGTCACGTATTCAAACATTAAAATCTGTTGCATCTGATATTCCATTACCTCCGCAACCAATTTTAACCAGGTGGGGTACATGGATTGATGCTGCTTTATATTATTGTAAATATTTTGAAATAATTAAACAAGTTATTGATATGCTTGATGAAAACGATGCAGAATCCATCAAAAAATGTAAGCAAATTTTAAAATCAAATAATTTGGAAGCAAATTTAGCTTTTATCATGTCAAATTATGGATTTATTTCTACATCTATCACTCGACTTGAAACCAAAGGCATGTCACTTACTGAATCCATTAAAATAATTAAAACTACAAAAGAATCTATACATTCAGCAAAAGTTGGTGGATGCGCTCAAGCTAAGGCAATTGATGAAAAATTCCAAAAAGTTATGGAAAAAAATGTTGGATTTGTGCAACTACAAAAAATATCAGACATTATAAATGGACAAAATGAATCTATGGACGGATTGCCAACAGATATTAGTAGTGGTGATATTCCGTTTTTTAAGTTTGCACCAATCAGTTCTGTTGACGTGGAACGTTCCTTTTCAAAGTATAAAAATATTTTGGCTGATAACAGGAGGTCATTCGAATTTTCCAACTTGAAAAAATATCTCATAGTTCAATGTAATGCTCAAGGTAATGAATACAATATTAATTAAAACAATTTACAAACATATTCAATTTAAAAAGTATTTTTTTTTATTTTAGACTAGAACTCGGGTGTTAGAAGAAAATCAATTATTTATTATGACAAGTTTTTTTACAATAAATTAAAATTTTATTAATTATATATTCATATTAAAATAAAAAGGTTTTTATTAAATACTGTTATTTATTTTTTTTAGTGCATATTTTAATAGCATATTTGGTAATTTTTAAAGGCATAAATGCATACATATTTTAAGGTTTTTTAGGGAATGAAGTCCCTAGCCCTAGTAATAATGTACCAAACTTTCCTCCTACTACAGTAGCGGAATTGAAAACGTTTATAGGCATAAATATTTTGATGGGAAATCTTGGTTTACCACGAGTGCGTATGTACTGGGAGCCAAAATTCGCCGTCCCATTAATTTCGGAAAATATGACTTCAAATAGATTTTTTAAATTGAGAAATAATTTACATTTTATAATCGATAAAGACCCGAATACTAATGATAGGTTTTGGAAGGTGAGGCCTTTATATGAAGCTATACGAAAATATTGTGCTAGTTTACAGCTAGAATCAACATTCAGTGTTGATGAACAAATGGTCCCTTCTAAGGGACAATTAAATGTAAAACAATATATTAAAAACAAACCAACCAAATGGGGCGTAAAATTATTTTGTTTATGTGGAATATCAGGAATGATTTACGATTTTATAATTTATCAAGGATCTACCACTGAAATTAGGCCAGAATATTCTCAATTTGGACAAAGTGCATCTTTAGTAATGCAGTTATCCGAAAGAATTAATGTGCCCAACTGTACATTATTTTTCGATAACTATTTCAGTACATTTTGGCTGTTTGAATGGTTGAAAAATCGAAATATTTATGCTGCCGGTACAATTAGAGTTGATAGGTTTATGAAACCCCCATTTACTACCGATAAAGAAATTAAAAAACACCACAGTAGAGGCTACATGGAAAATTTAATTTGTAATACGTCTGGAGTGGTGTTAACAAAATGGTATGATAATTCAAGTGTAGTTCTGGCTTCAAATTTTTGTGGTATAGGACAAGTTGACCAATGTCGACGTTATGACAAAAAAAATAAAAAATACGTAGACGTTCAAAGACCGGAAGTTGTAGCCCGTTATAATGAAGGAATGGGTGGAGTAGATAAATGTGATCACTTAATATCCTTGTACAGAATTTTTATAAGGTCAAAAAAGTGGACTTTACGCCTCATAACTCATGGAATTGATATAGCTGCAGTGAATTCATGGATTGAGTATAAAAAAGAAGCAAAATATTTAGGACTTCATGAAAAAAAAATCCTAGATCTTATACACTTTAGACAGTACTTGGCCGAAGCGTTAATTTTATCAGGTAAACCCGTTACAAAAAAAAGAGGTCGTCCTGGTAATAGTTCGTCCACATCTATTTCACCTACATCAACACCAAAAACTAAACAGCAACGACCAATTAATGATGTACGATTTGATGATATAGGACATGCACCAGTATTCCTGGATAAGAAAGAGGCTGGAAGATGTAAGAATTTTGGTTGTAAATCTAAAACGTATGTAAGCTGTAAAAAATGTAGTGTCAACTTATGTATAGCACGTAAGCAAAATTGTTTTGAATCATTTCATTCTAAATAAAAAATAGTTTTAAATATAATTTTGACTTTAAACCATGTAATGTTTTAATTTTAAACTTTTATTTTAATTCCATAATTCCATAGATTATTATTTAATAATTTAATAAATTTTTCTTAATAAAGCACATCTAAATTCATAAGAATGCAAATGATGTAGTGTTTTTTGTATTATTTAACATAGATACCTTTACTACGTCATCTTGTCCTGTTGAGAGGACACATTATATCTCAGGATCAGCCTGTCCAAACAATTTGGGACCAACTTTAAAAAACTTTAAAAATTAAGCTTAATTCAAATTAGTTGAAAAAAATTTTTTTTTCTTTAAATATAAATATATGACGGAAAGGGTTAACAACTATTCAACTATTTGTTTATTTGTTGTACATTGTATGTAGAAGCATACATATAATTATACTATAAATCCTTATGAAATTAATATATTCCCTTATTCATGATATATTTTACAAGGAGAGACACAATTTATGTCCTAAAGTAGATAACTCTGAAATATAGTACTACTAGCAATTATAACGAAACAAGGCAAAATATTGGCCGATATATGAATAATACAATTATTGTATTCTTATACTCACGTTTGAAATATGATAACCAAGTATTTAAACGTTGAAAAGTGGAATTTGTTTTGTTACAAGACAAAAAATGAACACTGTGTTAATTTTATTTATTTTAATATAATTGGATACATTTATTATTTTATTAAATTAATATTTGTTAAAACAAAAAATAGATTTTCACAGGCTTATGGTGACCGATGTTTAGAGGCGCACATCATACGACTTCGACGACTCTTAAGATACTAAATAAAATTAAAATATTTTAAACTGAATAGGATTTCAATATATTTGTTGTTGCAGCGGACAAAGATACTATTTTGTTACTACTCATCCCTATTCCCGCTGGATAGAATATGTTATAGAGCGTATGCGTAGGCGATTGATGACGATGTTGATATTTATAATATATACTATATACTTTACTAATCACAGAGAATTTCAGAACAAGTAGCAAAGCAAGAGCAACGATGAAATGATTCGGATTCTTAAACAGCTGTTCTAACAGATATACAATAATAAGGTTTTTTTTTTTTTATTTGTATTTTTATTATATACTTGACTTATATTTTTTTTTACTAACAAATAGTTTTAATTTAATTACTATGTTATGTAAACCTGAGAGCCACTATTGTTCTAAACATTGTTAACCTAATTCTATAGAAGCAAATTTAAGGCATGTCAATTTGGTCAAAAAATATTATAAAAATATCTAATTTTTGGCAACGTTTTTCATTGGATATATCAACGTTTATAAATAAATATAATTCTTATAATGTATAATTCTATAATATGTATGTAATGTATACGCATGTATATACATTATACATATAATTTAATCATTTTAATCATTAAATATAATATAAAAGCGACATGACCACTGATAAGTAACCTAAACCTAAATAATTAAAAATAACCATGATATATCCTAAGAAAATAAAAGAGGGATGTTCCGACAAGGCTATTTCATTCACCGAGAAGAACGGAATAGATGTCCATCGTCGAAATACCCAAGGTGTAACACGTGTTTACTAACATACCTTTGATTAAAGCTTTTATTTTTAATTACATTTTTATTTTTAAAAGTAAATCTGAGGGCAGATTTTAAATGGCGAAGGGGGTAACTGTAACGATTTACAGATTACTAACGCGTCAATTATGTAGCGCTTGATGAAATTGCTTAGGTAGACAGAACACAGGAACGTAGAGTACGATAATATAAATAATTTGCATAGCCCACAGTCAAGTTCGAATCGTGAAATAGACAACAGTCAACTCTAAAAATTTTAAGTAACATAATTTATTTGATTTATCATAGATATAATAACCTACCTTATAGATAAATCATAATAATTCAAGTCCTTTCAACTCGTACTCCGCTACTTCTGTGATCTTCAATATACTACCACTACGAACAAGGTTACTCAGGTGATATGTGTACTGTAATAGCTAACCAAATACTCCATAACTGGATAGAATTAGTTATCAATATCGACAACCACTTAAGTTTAAATGAACGAGGTAGTAGGCATGTTGCCAACCAAGCTCAGGAAATTTGAGTTTAAATGTCTTAGGTATCCAACATGCCAAGTATTCAACTGCATCTTGAACAATTGCAATTTTGTTCTTGTAATTCTTTACAATTGACTCTTTATCGCTATTGGTGTTTGTATAAACTATTTTTTTAAATTTTACAAATTGTATCTAGACATCTATTTATAGGTACATGAAATTATAAGCTGTTATTCCTGTACTTAATTTTTTTTGTTGATCCAAAATTGTAATTCAACTATTTGAATTGAAATAAAATGTTTGACTATTATAGTTACACTATAATTAATTAGAAATGTATACATATAAAGTGTGTAATTATTTTTTTGTTGATATTTGGAGTAGGTACATTACAGTTGAATCAATTACAATCATATCATAGGTGTTTTAAGTTTTTGAAGACTCCATAAATTTGATCTAGTTTTTTTTTTTACCTAGTAAGATACCCTGATGGTTTAAATGTTTCATCCATATAAGTATCCTTTGTTAAATATATTTTTGTACAACATGATAATCCTTGTCAGCTATTTCCATTCTAAAAATATTATTTATGAATTCATCACTTGGAACTGTTAAGCCACTGTTTGATCAGTGATTTATTCATGGCACTGTCACATAATCGTGTAGATGGGAGCTTTTATTTGAATTTTGATTAGTTTTTGAACCAATCTCAGGAAATTTGAGTTTAAATGTCTTAGGTATCCAACATGCCAAGTATTCAACTGCATCTTGAACCATTGCAATTTTGTTCTTGTAATTCTTTACAATTGACTCTTTATCGCTATTGGTGTTTGTATGAACTATTTTTTTAAATTTTACAAATTGTATCTAGACATCTAGTTATAGGTACATGAAATTATAAGCTGTTATTCCTGTACTTAATTTTTTTTGTTGATCCAAAATTGTAATTCAACTATTTGAATTGAAATAAAATGTTTGACTATTATAGTTACACTATAATTAATTAGAAATGTATACACATAATGTGTGTAATTATTTTTTTGTTGATATTTGGAGTAGGTACATTACAGTTGAATCAATTACAATCATATCATAGGCGTTTTAAGAGTTTTGAAGATTCCTTAAATTTGATCTAGCTTTTTTTTTTATCTAGTAAGATATCACGATGGTTTAAATGTTTCATCCGTATAAGTGTCCTGTGTTAAATATATTTTTGTACAACATGATAATCCTTGTCGGCCATTTCCATTCTTAAAATATTATTTTTGAATTCATCACTTGGAACTGTAAAGCCACCGTTTGATCAGGGATTAATCCATGGCAGTGTTACATAATTGTGAACATGGGAGCATGTATATGAATTTAGATTAGTTTTTGAACCAATCTCAGTAAATTTGAGTTTAAATGTCTTAGGTATCCAACATGCCAAGTATTCAACTACATCTTGAACCATTGCAATTTTGTTCTTGTAATTCTTTACAATTGACTCTTTATCGCTATTGGTGTTTGTATGAACTATTTTTTTAAATTTTACAAATTGTATCTAGACATCTAGTTATAGGTACATGAAATTATAAGCTGTTATTCCTGTACTTAATTTTTTTTGTTGATCCAAAATTGTAATTCAACTATTTGAATTGAAATAAAATGTTTGACTATTATAGTTACACTATAATTAATTAGAAATGTATACACATAATGTGTGTAATTATTTTTTTGTTGATATTTGGAGTAGGTACATTACAGTTGAATCAATTACAATCATATCATAGGCGTTTTAAGAGTTTTGAAGATTCCTTAAATTTGATCTAGCTTTTTTTTTTATCTAGTAAGATATCACGATGGTTTAAATGTTTCATCCGTATAAGTGTCCTGTGTTAAATATATTTTTGTACAACATGATAATCCTTGTCGGCCATTTCCATTCTTAAAATATTATTTTTGAATTCATCACTTGGAACTGTAAAGCCACCGTTTGATCAGGGATTAATCCATGGCAGTGTTACATAATTGTGAACATGGGAGCATGTATATGAATTTAGATTAGTTTTTGAACCAATCTCAGGAAATTTGAGTTTAAATGTCTTAGGTATCCAACATGCCAAGTATTCAACTACATCTTGAACCATTGCAATTTTGTTCTTGTAATTCTTTACAATTGACTCTTTATCGCTATTGGTGTTTGTATGAACTATTTTTTTAAATTTTACAAATTGTATCTAGACATCTAGTTATAGGTACATGAAATTATAAGCTGTTATTCCTGTACTTAATTTTTTTTGTTGATCCAAAATTGTAATTCAACTATTTGAATTGAAATAAAATGTTTGACTATTATAGTTACACTATAATTAATTAGAAATGTATACACATAATGTGTGTAATTATTTTTTTGTTGATATTTGGAGTAGGTACATTACAGTTGAATCAATTACAATCATATGATAGGTGTTTTAAGTTTTTGAAGACTCCTTAAATTTGATCTAGCTTTTTTTTTTACCTAGTAAGATACCCTGATGGTTTAAATGTTTCATCCGTATAAGTATCCTTTGTTAAATATATTTTTGTACAACATGATAATCCTTGTCAGCTATTTCCATTATAAAAATATTATTTATGAATTCATCACTTGTAACTGTTAAGCCACTGTTTGATCAGTGATTTATTCATGGCACTGTCACATAATCGTGTAGATGGGAGCTTTTATTTGAATTTTGATTAGTTTTTGAACCAATCTCAGGAAATTTGAGTTTAAATGTCTTAGGTATCCAACATGCCAAGTATTCAACTGCATCTTGAACCATTGCAATTTTGTTCTTGTAATTCTTTACAATTGACTCTTTATCGCTATTGGTGTTTGTATGAACTATTTTTTTAAATTTTACAAATTGTATCTAGACATCTAGTTATAGGTACATGAAATTATAAGCTGTTATTTATGTACTTAATTTTTTTTGTTGATCCAAAATTGTAATTCAACTATTTGAATTGAAATAAAATGTTTGACTATTATAGTTACACTATCATTAATTAGAAATGTATACACATAATGTGTGTAATTATTTTTTTGTTGATATTTGGAGTAGGTACATTACAGTTGAATCAATTACAATCATATGATAGGTGTTTTAAGTTTTTGAAGACTCATTAAATTTGATCTAGCTTTTTTTTTTACCTAGTAAGATACCCTGATGGTTTAAATGTTTCATCCGTATAAGTATCCTTTGTTAAATATATTTTCGTACAACATGATAATCCTTGTCAGCTATTTCCATTATAAAAATATTATTTATGAATTCATCACTCGTAACTGTTAAGCCACTGTTTGATCAGTGATTTATTCATGGCACTGTCACATAATCGTGTAGATGGGAGCTTTTATTTGAATTTTGATTAGTTTTTGAACCAATCTCAGGAAATTTGAGTTTAAATGTCTTAGGTATCCAACATGCCAAGTATTCAACTGCATCTTGAACCATTGCAATTTTGTTCTTGTAATTCTTTACAATAGACTCTTTATCGCTATTGGTGTTTGTATGAAATATTTTTTTAAATTTTACAAATTGTATCTAGACATCTAGTTATAGGTACATGAAATTATAAGCTGTTATTCCTGTACTTAATTAATTTTGTTGATCCAAAATTGTAATTCAACTATTTGAATTGAAATAAAATGTTTGACTATTATAGTTACACTATAATTAATTAGAAATGTATACACATAATGTGTGTAATTATTTTTTTGTTGATATTTGGAGTAGGTACATTACAGTTGAATCAATTACAATCATATCATAGGTGTTTTAAGTTTTTGAAGACTTCATAAATTGGATCTAGTTTTTTTTTTTACCTAGTAAGATACCCTGATGGTTTAAATGTTTCATCCGTATAAGTATCCTTTGTTAAATATATTTTTGTACAACATGATAATCCTTGTCAGCTATTTCCATTCTAAAAATATTATTTATGAATTCATCACTTGGAACTGTTAAGCCACTGTTTGATCAGTGATTTATTCATGGCAGTGTCACATAATCGTGTAGATGGGAGCTTTTATTTGAATTTTGACTAGTTTTTGAACCAATCTCAGGAAATTTGAGTTTAAATGTCTTAGGTATCCAACATGCCAAGTATTCAACTGCATCTTGAACCATTGCAATTTTGTTCTTGTAATTCTTTACAATAGACTCTTTATCGCTATTGGTGTTTGTATGAAATATTTTTTTAAATTTTACAAATTGTATCTAGACATCTAGTTATAGGTACATGAAATTATAAGCTGTTATTCCTGTACTTAATTTTTTTTGTTGATCCAAAATTGTAATTCAACTATTTGAATTGAAATAAAATGTTTGACTATTATAGTTACACTATAATTAATTAGAAATGTATACACATAATGTGTGTAATTATTTTTTTGTTGATATTTGGAGTAGGTACATTACAGTTGAATCAATTACAATCATATGATAGGTGTTTTAAGTTTTTGAAGACTCCTTAAATTTGATCTAGCTTTTTTTTTTACCTAGTAAGATACCCTGATGGTTTAAATGTTTCATCCGTATAAGTATCCTTTGTTAAATATATTTTTGTACAACATGATAATCCTTGTCAGCTATTTCCATTATAAAAATATTATTTATGAATTCATCACTTGTAACTGTTAAGCCACTGTTTGATCAGTGATTTATTCATGGCACTGTCACATAATCGTGTAGATGGGAGCTTTTATTTGAATTTTGATTAGTTTTTGAACCAATCTCAGGAAATTTGAGTTTAAATGTCTTAGGTATCCAACATGCCAAGTATTCAACTGCATCTTGAACCATTGCAATTTTGTTCTTGTAATTCTTTACAATTGACTCTTTATCGCTATTGGTGTTTGTATGAACTATTTTTTTAAATTTTACAAATTGTATCTAGACATCTAGTTATAGGTACATGAAATTATAAGCTGTTATTTATGTACTTAATTTTTTTTGTTGATCCAAAATTGTAATTCAACTATTTGAATTGAAATAAAATGTTTGACTATTATAGTTACACTATCATTAATTAGAAATGTATACACATAATGTGTGTAATTATTTTTTTGTTGATATTTGGAGTAGGTACATTACAGTTGAATCAATTACAATCATATCATAGGTGTTTTAAGTTTTTGAAGACTTCATAAATTTGATCTAGTTTTTTTTTTTACCTAGTAAGATACCCTGATGGTTTAAATGTTTCATCCATATAAGTATCCTTTGTTAAATATATTTTTGTACAACATGATAATCCTTGTCAGCTATTTCCATTCTAAAAATATTATTTATGAATTCATCACTTGGAACTGTTAAGCCACTGTTTGATCAGTGATTTATTCATGGCAGTGTCACATAATCGTGTAGATGGGAGCTTTTATTTGAATTTTGATTAGTTTTTGAACCAATCTCAGGAAATTTGAGTTTAAATGTCTTAGGTATCCAACATGCCAAGTATTCAACTGCATCTTGAACCATTGCAATTTTGTTCTTGTAATTCTTTACAATAGACTCTTTATCGCTATTGGTGTTTGTATGAAATATTTTTTTAAATTTTACAAATTGTATCTAGACATCTAGTTATAGGTACATGAAATTATAAGCTGTTATTCCTGTACTTAATTTTTTTTGTTGATCCAAAATTGTAATTCAACTATTTGAATTGAAATAAAATGTTTGACTATTATAGTTACACTATAATTAATTAGAAATGTATACACATAATGTGTGTAATTATTTTTTTGTTGATATTTGGAGTAGGTACATTACAGTTGAATCAATTACAATCATATCATAGGTGTTTTAAGTTTTTGAAGACTTCATAAATTGGATCTAGTTTTTTTTTTTACCTAGTAAGATACCCTGATGGTTTAAATGTTTCATCCGTATAAGTATCCTTTGTTAAATATATTTTTGTACAACATGATAATCCTTGTCAGCTATTTCCATTATAAAAATATTATTTATGAATTCATCACTTGTAACTGTTAAGCCACTGTTTGATCAGTGATTTATTCATGGCACTGTCACATAATCGTGTAGATGGGAGCTTTTATTTGAATTTTGATTAGTTTTTGAACCAATCTCAGGAAATTTGAGTTTAAATGTCTTAGGTATCCAACATGCCAAGTATTCAACTGCATCTTGAACCATTGCAATTTTGTTCTTGTAATTCTTTACAATTGACTCTTTATCGCTATTGGTGTTTGTATGAACTATTTTTTTAAATTTTACAAATTGTATCTAGACATCTAGTTATAGGTACATGAAATTATAAGCTGTTATTTATGTACTTAATTTTTTTTGTTGATCCAAAATTGTAATTCAACTATTTGAATTGAAATAAAATGTTTGACTATTATAGTTACACTATAATTAATTAGAAATGTATACACATAATGTGTGTAATTATTTTTTTGTTGATATTTGGAGTAGGTACATTACAGTTGAATCAATTACAATCATATCATAGGTGTTTTAAGTTTTTGAAGACTTCATAAATTTGATCTAGTTTTTTTTTTTACCTAGTAAGATACCCTGATGGTTTAAATGTTTCATCCATATAAGTATCCTTTGTTAAATATATTTTTGTACAACATGATAATCCTTGTCAGCTATTTCCATTCTAAAAATATTATTTATGAATTCATCACTTGGAACTGTTAAGCCACTGTTTGATCAGTGATTTATTCATGGCAGTGTCACATAATCGTGTAGATGGGAGCTTTTATTTGAATTTAGATTAGTTTTTGAACCAATCTCAGGAAATTTGAGTTTAAATGTCTTAGGTATCCAACATGCCAAGTATTCAACTGCATCTTGAACCAATGCAATTTTGTTCTTGTACTTCTTTACAATTGACTCTTTATCGCTATTGGTGTTTGTATGAACTATTTTTTTAAATTTTACAAATTGTATCTAGACATCTAGTTATAGGTACATGAAATTATAAGCTGTTATTCCTGTACTTAATTTTTTTTGTTGATCCAAAATTGTAATTCAACTATTTGAATTGAAATAAAATGTTTGACTATTATAGTTACACTATAATTAATTAGAAATGTATACACATAATGTGTGTAATTATTTTTTTGTTGATATTTGGAGTAGGTACATTACAGTTGAATCAATTACAATCATATCATAGGTGTTTTAAGTTTTTGAAGACTTCATAAATTTGATCTAGTTTTTTTTTTTACCTAGTAAGATACCCTGATGGTTTAAATGTTTCATCCATATAAGTATCCTTTGTTAAATATATTTTTGTACAACATGATAATCCTTGTCAGCTATTTCCATTCTTAAAATATTATTTTTGAATTCATCACTTGTAACTGTAAAGCCACCGTTTGATCAGGGATTAATCCATGGCAGTGTTACATAATTGTGAACATGGGAGCATGTATATGAATTTAGATTAGTTTTTGAACCAATCTCAGGAAATTTGAGTTTAAATGTCTTAGGTATCCAACATGCCAAGTATTCAACTGCATCTTGAACCATTGCAATTTTGTTCTTGTAATTCTTTACAATAGACTCTTTATCGCTATTGGTGTTTGTATGAACTATTTTTTTAAATTTTACAAATTGTATCTAGACATCTAGTTATAGGTACATGAAATTATAAGCTGTTATTCCTGTACTTAATTTTTTTTGTTGATCTAAAATTGTAATTCAACTATTTGAATTGAAATAAAATGTTTGACTATTATAGTTACACTATAATTAATTAGAAATGTATACACATAATGTGTGTAATTATTTTTTTGTTGATATTTGGAGTAGGTACATTACAGTTGAATCAATTACAATCATATGATAGGTGTTTTAAGTTTTTGAAGACTCCTTAAATTTGATCTAGCTTTTTTTTTTACCTAGTAAGATACCCTGATGGTTTAAATGTTTCATCCGTATAAGTATCCTTTGTTAAATATATTTTCGTACAACATGATAATCCTTGTCAGCTATTTCCATTATAAAAATATTATTTATGAATTCATCACTTGGAACTGTTAAGCCACTGTTTGATCAGTGATTTATTCATGGCAGTGTCACATAATCGTGTAGATGGGAGCTTTTATTTGAATTTTGATTAGTTTTTGAACCAATCTCAGGAAATTTGAGTTTAAATGTCTTAGGTATCCAACATGCCAAGTATTCAACTGCATCTTGAACCAATGCAATTTTGTTCTTGTACTTCTTTACAATTGACTCTTTATCGCTATTGGTGTTTGTATGAACTATTTTTTTAAATTTTACAAATTGTATCTAGACATCTAGTTATAGGTACATGAAATTATAAGCTGTTATTCCTGTACTTAATTTTTTTTGTTGATCCAAAATTGTAATTCAACTATTTGAATTGAAATAAAATGTTTGACTATTATAGTTACACTATAATTAATTAGAAATGTATACACATAATGTGTGTAATTATTTTTTTGTTGATATTTGGAGTAGGTACATTACAGTTGAATCAATTACAATCATATCATAGGTGTTTTAAGTTTTTGAAGACTTCATAAATTTGATCTAGTTTTTTTTTTTACCTAGTAAGATACCCTGATGGTTTAAATGTTTCATCCATATAAGTATCCTTTGTTAAATATATTTTTGTACAACATGATAATCCTTGTCAGCTATTTCCATTCTTAAAATATTATTTTTGAATTCATCACTTGTAACTGTAAAGCCACCGTTTGATCAGGGATTAATCCATGGCAGTGTTACATAATTGTGAACATGGGAGCATGTATATGAATTTAGATTAGTTTTTGAACCAATCTCAGGAAATTTGAGTTTAAATGTCTTAGGTATCCAACATGCCAAGTATTCAACTGCATCTTGAACCATTGCAATTTTGTTCTTGTAATTCTTTACAATAGACTCTTTATCGCTATTGGTGTTTGTATGAACTATTTTTTTAAATTTTACAAATTGTATCTAGACATCTAGTTATAGGTACATGAAATTATAAGCTGTTATTTATGTACTTAATTTTTTTTGTTGATCCAAAATTGTAATTCAACTATTTGAATTGAAATAAAATGTTTGACTATTATAGTTACACTATCATTAATTAGAAATGTATACACATAATGTGTGTAATTATTTTTTTGTTGATATTTGGAGTAGGTACATTACAGTTGAATCAATTACAATCATATCATAGGTGTTTTAAGTTTTTGAAGACTTCATAAATTTGATCTAGTTTTTTTTTTTACCTAGTAAGATACCCTGATGGTTTAAATGTTTCATCCATATAAGTATCCTTTGTTAAATATATTTTTGTACAACATGATAATCCTTGTCAGCTATTTCCATTCTAAAAATATTATTTATGAATTCATCACTTGGAACTGTTAAGCCACTGTTTGATCAGTGATTTATTCATGGCAGTGTCACATAATCGTGTAGATGGGAGCTTTTATTTGAATTTTGATTAGTTTTTGAACCAATCTCAGGAAATTTGAGTTTAAATGTCTTAGGTATCCAACATGCCAAGTATTCAACTGCATCTTGAACCATTGCAATTTTGTTCTTGTAATTCTTTACAATAGACTCTTTATCGCTATTGGTGTTTGTATGAAATATTTTTTTAAATTTTACAAATTGTATCTAGACATCTAGTTATAGGTACATGAAATTATAAGCTGTTATTCCTGTACTTAATTTTTTTTGTTGATCCAAAATTGTAATTCAACTATTTGAATTGAAATAAAATGTTTGACTATTATAGTTACACTATAATTAATTAGAAATGTATACACATAATGTGTGTAATTATTTTTTTGTTGATATTTGGAGTAGGTACATTACAGTTGAATCAATTACAATCATATCATAGGTGTTTTAAGTTTTTGAAGACTTCATAAATTGGATCTAGTTTTTTTTTTTACCTAGTAAGATACCCTGATGGTTTAAATGTTTCATCCGTATAAGTATCCTTTGTTAAATATATTTTTGTACAACATGATAATCCTTGTCAGCTATTTCCATTATAAAAATATTATTTATGAATTCATCACTTGTAACTGTTAAGCCACTGTTTGATCAGTGATTTATTCATGGCACTGTCACATAATCGTGTAGATGGGAGCTTTTATTTGAATTTTGATTAGTTTTTGAACCAATCTCAGGAAATTTGAGTTTAAATGTCTTAGGTATCCAACATGCCAAGTATTCAACTGCATCTTGAACCATTGCAATTTTGTTCTTGTAATTCTTTACAATTGACTCTTTATCGCTATTGGTGTTTGTATGAACTATTTTTTTAAATTTTACAAATTGTATCTAGACATCTAGTTATAGGTACATGAAATTATAAGCTGTTATTTATGTACTTAATTTTTTTTGTTGATCCAAAATTGTAATTCAACTATTTGAATTGAAATAAAATGTTTGACTATTATAGTTACACTATAATTAATTAGAAATGTATACACATAATGTGTGTAATTATTTTTTTGTTGATATTTGGAGTAGGTACATTACAGTTGAATCAATTACAATCATATCATAGGTGTTTTAAGTTTTTGAAGACTTCATAAATTTGATCTAGTTTTTTTTTTTACCTAGTAAGATACCCTGATGGTTTAAATGTTTCATCCATATAAGTATCCTTTGTTAAATATATTTTTGTACAACATGATAATCCTTGTCAGCTATTTCCATTCTAAAAATATTATTTATGAATTCATCACTTGGAACTGTTAAGCCACTGTTTGATCAGTGATTTATTCATGGCAGTGTCACATAATCGTGTAGATGGGAGCTTTTATTTGAATTTTGATTAGTTTTTGAACCAATCTCAGGAAATTTGAGTTTAAATGTCTTAGGTATCCAACATGCCAAGTATTCAACTGCATCTTGAACCAATGCAATTTTGTTCTTGTACTTCTTTACAATTGACTCTTTATCGCTATTGGTGTTTGTATGAACTATTTTTTTAAATTTTACAAATTGTATCTAGACATCTAGTTATAGGTACATGAAATTATAAGCTGTTATTCCTGTACTTAATTTTTTTTGTTGATCCAAAATTGTAATTCAACTATTTGAATTGAAATAAAATGTTTGACTATTATAGTTACACTATAATTAATTAGAAATGTATACACATAATGTGTGTAATTATTTTTTTGTTGATATTTGGAGTAGGTACATTACAGTTGAATCAATTACAATCATATCATAGGTGTTTTAAGTTTTTGAAGACTTCATAAATTTGATCTAGTTTTTTTTTTTACCTAGTAAGATACCCTGATGGTTTAAATGTTTCATCCATATAAGTATCCTTTGTTAAATATATTTTTGTACAACATGATAATCCTTGTCAGCTATTTCCATTCTTAAAATATTATTTTTGAATTCATCACTTGTAACTGTAAAGCCACCGTTTGATCAGGGATTAATCCATGGCAGTGTTACATAATTGTGAACATGGGAGCATGTATATGAATTTAGATTAGTTTTTGAACCAATCTCAGGAAATTTGAGTTTAAATGTCTTAGGTATCCAACATGCCAAGTATTCAACTGCATCTTGAACCATTGCAATTTTGTTCTTGTAATTCTTTACAATAGACTCTTTATCGCTATTGGTGTTTGTATGAACTATTTTTTTAAATTTTACAAATTGTATCTAGACATCTAGTTATAGGTACATGAAATTATAAGCTGTTATTCCTGTACTTAATTTTTTTTGTTGATCTAAAATTGTAATTCAACTATTTGAATTGAAATAAAATGTTTGACTATTATAGTTACACTATAATTAATTAGAAATGTATACACATAATGTGTGTAATTATTTTTTTGTTGATATTTGGAGTAGGTACATTACAGTTGAATCAATTACAATCATATGATAGGTGTTTTAAGTTTTTGAAGACTCCTTAAATTTGATCTAGCTTTTTTTTTTACCTAGTAAGATACCCTGATGGTTTAAATGTTTCATCCGTATAAGTATCCTTTGTTAAATATATTTTCGTACAACATGATAATCCTTGTCAGCTATTTCCATTATAAAAATATTATTTATGAATTCATCACTTGGAACTGTTAAGCCACTGTTTGATCAGTGATTTATTCATGGCAGTGTCACATAATCGTGTAGATGGGAGCTTTTATTTGAATTTTGATTAGTTTTTGAACCAATCTCAGGAAATTTGAGTTTAAATGTCTTAGGTATCCAACATGCCAAGTATTCAACTGCATCTTGAACCAATGCAATTTTGTTCTTGTACTTCTTTACAATTGACTCTTTATCGCTATTGGTGTTTGTATGAACTATTTTTTTAAATTTTACAAATTGTATCTAGACATCTAGTTATAGGTACATGAAATTATAAGCTGTTATTCCTGTACTTAATTTTTTTTGTTGATCCAAAATTGTAATTCAACTATTTGAATTGAAATAAAATGTTTGACTATTATAGTTACACTATAATTAATTAGAAATGTATACACATAATGTGTGTAATTATTTTTTTGTTGATATTTGGAGTAGGTACATTACAGTTGAATCAATTACAATCATATCATAGGTGTTTTAAGTTTTTGAAGACTTCATAAATTTGATCTAGTTTTTTTTTTTACCTAGTAAGATACCCTGATGGTTTAAATGTTTCATCCATATAAGTATCCTTTGTTAAATATATTTTTGTACAACATGATAATCCTTGTCAGCTATTTCCATTCTTAAAATATTATTTTTGAATTCATCACTTGTAACTGTAAAGCCACCGTTTGATCAGGGATTAATCCATGGCAGTGTTACATAATTGTGAACATGGGAGCATGTATATGAATTTAGATTAGTTTTTGAACCAATCTCAGGAAATTTGAGTTTAAATGTCTTAGGTATCCAACATGCCAAGTATTCAACTGCATCTTGAACCATTGCAATTTTGTTCTTGTAATTCTTTACAATAGACTCTTTATCGCTATTGGTGTTTGTATGAACTATTTTTTTAAATTTTACAAATTGTATCTAGACATCTAGTTATAGGTACATGAAATTATAAGCTGTTATTCCTGTACTTAATTTTTTTTGTTGATCCAAAATTGTAATTCAACTATTTGAATTGAAATAAAATGTTTGACTATTATAGTTACACTATAATTAATTAGAAATGTATACACATAATGTGTGTAATTATTTTTTTGTTGATATTTGGAGTAGGTACATTACAGTTGAATCAATTACAATCATATGATAGGTGTTTTAAGTTTTTGAAGACTACTTAAATTTGATCTAGCTTTTTTTTTTACCTAGTAAGATACCCTGATGGTTTAAATGTTTCATCCGTATAAGTATCCTTTGTTAAATATATTTTCGTACAACATGATAATCCTTGTCAGCTATTTCCATTATAAAAATATTATTTATGAATTCATCACTTGTAACTGTTAAGCCACTGTTTGATCAGTGATTTATTCATGGCACTGTCACATAATCGTGTAGATGGGAGCTTTTATTTGAATTTTGATTAGTTTTTGAACCAATCTCAGGAAATTTGAGTTTAAATGTCTTAGGTATCCAACATGCCAAGTATTCAACTGCATCTTGAACCATTGCAATTTTGTTCTTGTAATTCTTTACAATAGACTCTTTATCGCTATTGGTGTTTGTATGAAATATTTTTTTTAATTTTACAAATTGTATCTAGACATCTAGTTATAGGTACATGAAATTATAAGCTGTTATTCCTGTACTTAATTTTTTTTGTTGATCCAAAATTGTAATTCAACTATTTGAATTGAAATAAAATGTTTGACTATTATAGTTACACTATAATTAATTAGAAATGTATACACATAATGTGTGTAATTATTTTTTTGTTGATATTTGGAGTAGGTACATTACAGTTGAATCAATTACAATCATATCATAGGTGTTTTAAGTTTTTGAAGACTTCATAAATTTGATCTAGTTTTTTTTTTTACCTAGTAAGATACCCTGATGGTTTAAATGTTTCATCCATATAAGTATCCTTTGTTAAATATATTTTTGTACAACATGATAATCCTTGTCAGCTATTTCCATTCTAAAAATATTATTTATGAATTCATCACTTGGAACTGTTAAGCCACTGTTTGATCAGTGATTTATTCATGGCAGTGTCACATAATCGTGTAGATGGGAGCTTTTATTTGAATTTTGATTAGTTTTTGAACCAATCTCAGGAAATTTGAGTTTAAATGTCTTAGGTATCCAACATGCCAAGTATTCAACTGCATCTTGAACCATTGCAATTTTGTTCTTGTAATTCTTTACAATAGACTCTTTATCGCTATTGGTGTTTGTATGAAATATTTTTTTAAATTTTACAAATTGTATCTAGACATCTAGTTATAGGTACATGAAATTATAAGCTGTTATTCCTGTACTTAATTTTTTTTGTTGATCCAAAATTGTAATTCAACTATTTGAATTGAAATAAAATGTTTGACTATTATAGTTACACTATCATTAATTAGAAATGTATACACATAATGTGTGTAATTATTTTTTTGTTGATATTTGGAGTAGGTACATTACAGTTGAATCAATTACAATCATATCATAGGTGTTTTAAGTTTTTGAAGACTTCATAAATTTGATCTAGTTTTTTTTTTTACCTAGTAAGATACCCTGATGGTTTAAATGTTTCATCCATATAAGTATCCTTTGTTAAATATATTTTTGTACAACATGATAATCCTTGTCAGCTATTTCCATTCTAAAAATATTATTTATGAATTCATCACTTGGAACTGTTAAGCCACTGTTTGATCAGTGATTTATTCATGGCAGTGTCACATAATCGTGTAGATGGGAGCTTTTATTTGAATTTTGATTAGTTTTTGAACCAATCTCAGGAAATTTGAGTTTAAATGTCTTAGGTATCCAACATGCCAAGTATTCAACTGCATCTTGAACCATTGCAATTTTGTTCTTGTAATTCTTTACAATAGACTCTTTATCGCTATTGGTGTTTGTATGAAATATTTTTTTAAATTTTACAAATTGTATCTAGACATCTAGTTATAGGTACATGAAATTATAAGCTGTTATTCCTGTACTTAATTTTTTTTGTTGATCCAAAATTGTAATTCAACTATTTGAATTGAAATAAAATGTTTGACTATTATAGTTACACTATAATTAATTAGAAATGTATACACATAATGTGTGTAATTATTTTTTTGTTGATATTTGGAGTAGGTACATTACAGTTGAATCAATTACAATCATATCATAGGTGTTTTAAGTTTTTGAAGACTCCTTAAATTTGATCTAGCTTTTTTTTTTACCTAGTAAGATACCCTGATGGTTTAAATGTTTCATCCGTATAAGTATCCTTTGTTAAATATATTTTTGTACAACATGATAATCCTTGTCAGCTATTTCCATTATAAAAATATTATTTATGAATTCATCACTTGTAACTGTTAAGCCACTGTTTGATCAGTGATTTATTCATGGCACTGTCACATAATCGTGTAGATGGGAGCTTTTATTTGAATTTTGATTAGTTTTTGAACCAATCTCAGGAAATTTGAGTTTAAATGTCTTAGGTATCCAACATGCCAAGTATTCAACTGCATCTTGAACCATTGCAATTTTGTTCTTGTAATTCTTTACAATTGACTCTTTATCGCTATTGGTGTTTGTATTAACTATTTTTTTAAATTTTACAAATTGTATCTAGACATCTAGTTATAGGTACATGAAATTATAAGCTGTTATTCCTGTACTTAATTTTTTTTGTTGATCTAAAATTGTAATTCAACTATTTGAATTGAAATAAAATGTTTGACTATTATAGTTACACTATAATTAATTAGAAATGTATACACATAATGTGTGTAATTATTTTTTTGTTGATATTTGGAGTAGGTACATTACAGTTGAATCAATTACAATCATATGATAGGTGTTTTAAGTTTTTGAAGACTCCTTAAATTTGATCTAGCTTTTTTTTTTACCTAGTAAGATACCCTGATGGTTTAAATGTTTCATCCGTATAAGTATCCTTTGTTAAATATATTTTCGTACAACATGATAATCCTTGTCAGCTATTTCCATTATAAAAATATTATTTATGAATTCATCACTTGTAACTGTTAAGCCACTGTTTGATCAGTGATTTATTCATGGCAGTGTCACATAATCGTGTAGATGGGAGCTTTTATTTGAATTTTGATTAGTTTTTGAACCAATCTCAGGAAATTTGAGTTTAAATGTCTTAGGTATCCAACATGCCAAGTATTCAACTGCATCTTGAACCATTGCAATTTTGTTCTTGTAATTCTTTACAATAGACTCTTTATCGCTATTGGTGTTTGTATGAAATATTTTTTTAAATTTTACAAATTGTATCTAGACATCTAGTTATAGGTACATGAAATTATAAGCTGTTATTCCTGTACTTAATTTTTTTTGTTGATCCAAAATTGTAATTCAACTATTTGAATTGAAATAAAATGTTTGACTATTATAGTTACACTATAATTAATTAGAAATGTATACACATAATGTGTGTAATTATTTTTTTGTTGATATTTGGAGTAGGTACATTACAGTTGAATCAATTACAATCATATGATAGGTGTTTTAAGTTTTTGAAGACTCCTTAAATTTGATCTAGCTTTTTTTTTTACCTAGTAAGATACCCTGATGGTTTAAATGTTTCATCCGTATAAGTATCCTTTGTTAAATATATTTTTGTACAACATGATAATCCTTGTCAGCTATTTCCATTATAAAAATATTATTTATGAATTCATCACTTGTAACTGTTAAGCCACTGTTTGATCAGTGATTTATTCATGGCACTGTCACATAATCGTGTAGATGGGAGCTTTTATTTGAATTTTGATTAGTTTTTGAACCAATCTCAGGAAATTTGAGTTTAAATGTCTTAGGTATCCAACATGCCAAGTATTCAACTGCATCTTGAACCATTGCAATTTTGTTCTTGTAATTCTTTACAATTGACTCTTTATCGCTATTGGTGTTTGTATGAACTATTTTTTTAAATTTTACAAATTGTATCTAGACATCTAGTTATAGGTACATGAAATTATAAGCTGTTATTTATGTACTTAATTTTTTTTGTTGATCCAAAATTGTAATTCAACTATTTGAATTGAAATAAAATGTTTGACTATTATAGTTACACTATAATTAATTAGAAATGTATACACATAATGTGTGTAATTATTTTTTTGTTGATATTTGGAGTAGGTACATTACAGTTGAATCAATTACAATCATATGATAGGTGTTTTAAGTTTTTGAAGACTCCTTAAATTTGATCTAGCTTTTTTTTTTATCTAGTAAGATACCCTGATGGTTTAAATGTTTCATCCGTATAAGTATCCTTTGTTAAATATATTTTTGTACAACATGATAATCCTTGTCAGCTATTTCCATTATAAAAATATTATTTATGAATTCATCACTTGTAACTGTTAAGCCACTGTTTGATCAGTGATTTATTCATGGCACTGTCACATAATCGTGTACATGGGAGCTTTTATTTGAATTTTGATTAGTTTTTGAACCAATCTCAGGAAATTTGAGTTTAAATGTCTTAGGTATCCAACATGCCAAGTATTCAACTGCATCTTGAACCATTGCAATTTTGTTCTTGTAATTCTTTACAATTGACTCTTTATCGCTATTGGTGTTTGTATGAACTATTTTTTTAAATTTTACAAATTGTATCTAGACATCTAGTTATAGGTACATGAAATTATAAGCTGTTATTTATGTACTTAATTTTTTTTGTTGATCCAAAATTGTAATTCAACTATTTGAATTGAAATAAAATGTTTGACTATTATAGTTACACTATAATTAATTAGAAATGTATACACATAATGTGTGTAATTATTTTTTTGTTGATATTTGGAGTAGGTACATTACAGTTGAATCAATTACAATCATATCATAGGTGTTTTAAGTTTTTGAAGACTTCATAAATTTGATCTAGTTTTTTTTTGTACCTAGTAAGATACCCTGATGGTTTAAATGTTTCATCCGTATAAGTATCCTTTGTTAAATATATTTTTGTACAACATGATAATCCTTGTCAGCTATTTCCATTCTAAAAATATTATTTATGAATTCATCACTTGGAACTGTTAAGCCACTGTTTGATCAGTGATTTATTCATGGCAGTGTCACATAATCGTGTAGATGGGAGCTTTTATTTGAATTTTGATTAGTTTTTGAACCAATCTCAGGAAATTTGAGTTTAAATGTCTTAGGTATCCAACATGCCAAGTATTCAACTGCATCTTGAACCATTGCAATTTTGTTCTTGTAATTCTTTACAATAGACTCTTTATCGCTATTGGTGTTTGTATGAAATATTTTTTTAAATTTTACAAATTGTATCTAGACATCTAGTTATAGGTACATGAAATTATAAGCTGTTATTCCTGTACTTAATTTTTTTTGTTGATCCAAAATTGTAATTCAACTATTTGAATTGAAATAAAATGTTTGACTATTATAGTTACACTATAATTAATTAGAAATGTATACACATAATGTGTGTAATTATTTTTTTGTTGATATTTGGAGTAGGTACATTACAGTTGAATCAATTACAATCATATCATAGGTGTTTTAAGTTTTTGAAGACTCCTTAAATTTGATCTAGCTTTTTTTTTTACCTAGTAAGATACCATGATGGTTTAAATGTTTCATCCGTATAAGTATCCTTTGTTAAATATATTTTTGTACAACATGATAATCCTTGTCAGCTATTTCCATTCTAAAAATATTATTTATGAATTCATCACTTGGAACTGTTAAGCCACTGTTTGATCAGTGATTTATTCATGGCAGTGTCACATAATCGTGTAGATGGGAGCTTTTATTTGAATTTTGATTAGTTTTTGAACCAATCTCAGGAAATTTGAGTTTAAATGTCTTAGGTATCCAACATGCCAAGTATTCAACTGCATCTTGAACCATTGCAATTTTGTTCTTGTAATTCTTTACAATTGACTCTTTATCGCTATTGGTGTTTGTATGAACTATTTTTTTAAATTTTACAAATTGTATCTAGACATCTAGTTATAGGTACATGAAATTATAAGCTGTTATTTATGTACTTAATTTTTTTTGTTGATCCAAAATTGTAATTCAACTATTTGAATTGAAATAAAATGTTTGACTATTATAGTTACACTATCATTAATTAGAAATGTATACACATAATGTGTGTAATTATTTTTTTGTTGATATTTGGAGTAGGTACATTACAGTTGAATCAATTACAATCATATCATAGGTGTTTTAAGTTTTTGAAGACTTCATAAATTTGATCTAGTTTTTTTTTGTACCTAGTAAGATACCCTGATGGTTTAAATGTTTCATCCGTATAAGTATCCTTTGTTAAATATATTTTTGTACAACATGATAATCCTTGTCAGCTATTTCCATTCTAAAAATATTATTTATGAATTCATCACTTGGAACTGTTAAGCCACTGTTTGATCAGTGATTTATTCATGGCAGTGTCACATAATCGTGTAGATGGGAGCTTTTATTTGAATTTTGATTAGTTTTTGAACCAATCTCAGGAAATTTGAGTTTAAATGTCTTAGGTATCCAACATGCCAAGTATTCAACTGCATCTTGAACCATTGCAATTTTGTTCTTGTAATTCTTTACAATAGACTCTTTATCGCTATTGGTGTTTGTATGAAATATTTTTTTAAATTTTACAAATTGTATCTAGACATCTAGTTATAGGTACATGAAATTATAAGCTGTTATTCCTGTACTTAATTTTTTTTGTTGATCCAAAATTGTAATTCAACTATTTGAATTGAAATAAAATGTTTGACTATTATAGTTACACTATAATTAATTAGAAATGTATACACATAATGTGTGTAATTATTTTTTTGTTGATATTTGGAGTAGGTACATTACAGTTGAATCAATTACAATCATATCATAGGTGTTTTAAGTTTTTGAAGACTCCTTAAATTTGATCTAGCTTTTTTTTTTACCTAGTAAGATACCATGATGGTTTAAATGTTTCATCCGTATAAGTATCCTTTGTTAAATATATTTTTGTACAACATGATAATCCTTGTCAGCTATTTCCATTCTAAAAATATTATTTATGAATTCATCACTTGGAACTGTTAAGCCACTGTTTGATCAGTGATTTATTCATGGCAGTGTCACATAATCGTGTAGATGGGAGCTTTTATTTGAATTTTGATTAGTTTTTGAACCAATCTCAGGAAATTTGAGTTTAAATGTCTTAGGTATCCAACATGCCAAGTATTCAACTGCATCTTGAACCATTGCAATTTTGTTCTTGTAATTCTTTACAATTGACTCTTTATCGCTATTGGTGTTTGTATGAACTATTTTTTTAAATTTTACAAATTGTATCTAGACATCTAGTTATAGGTACATGAAATTATAAGCTGTTATTTATGTACTTAATTTTTTTTGTTGATCCAAAATTGTAATTCAACTATTTGAATTGAAATAAAATGTTTGACTATTATAGTTACACTATCATTAATTAGAAATGTATACACATAATGTGTGTAATTATTTTTTTGTTGATATTTGGAGTAGGTACATTACAGTTGAATCAATTACAATCATATCATAGGTGTTTTAAGTTTTTGAAGACTTCATAAATTTGATCTAGTTTTTTTTTTTACCTAGTAAGATACCCTGATGGTTTAAATGTTTCATCCATATAAGTATCCTTTGTTAAATATATTTTTGTACAACATGATAATCCTTGTCAGCTATTTCCATTCTAAAAATATTATTTATGAATTCATCACTTGGAACTGTTAAGCCACTGTTTGATCAGTGATTTATTCATGGCAGTGTCACATAATCGTGTAGATGGGAGCTTTTATTTGAATTTTGATTAGTTTTTGAACCAATCTCAGGAAATTTGAGTTTAAATGTCTTAGGTATCCAACATGCCAAGTATTCAACTGCATCTTGAACCATTGCAATTTTGTTCTTGTAATTCTTTACAATAGACTCTTTATCGCTATTGGTGTTTGTATGAAATATTTTTTTAAATTTTACAAATTGTATCTAGACATCTAGTTATAGGTACATGAAATTATAAGCTGTTATTCCTGTACTTAATTTTTTTTGTTGATCCAAAATTGTAATTCAACTATTTGAATTGAAATAAAATGTTTGACTATTATAGTTACACTATAATTAATTAGAAATGTATACACATAATGTGTGTAATTATTTTTTTGTTGATATTTGGAGTAGGTACATTACAGTTGAATCAATTACAATCATATGATAGGTGTTTTAAGTTTTTGAAGACTCCTTAAATTTGATCTAGCTTTTTTTTTTACCTAGTAAGATACCCTGATGGTTTAAATGTTTCATCCGTATAAGTATCCTTTGTTAAATATATTTTTGTACAACATGATAATCCTTGTCAGCTATTTCCATTATAAAAATATTATTTATGAATTCATCACTTGTAACTGTTAAGCCACTGTTTGATCAGTGATTTATTCATGGCACTGTCACATAATCGTGTAGATGGGAGCTTTTATTTGAATTTTGATTAGTTTTTGAACCAATCTCAGGAAATTTGAGTTTAAATGTCTTAGGTATCCAACATGCCAAGTATTCAACTGCATCTTGAACCATTGCAATTTTGTTCTTGTAATTCTTTACAATTGACTCTTTATCGCTATTGGTGTTTGTATGAACTATTTTTTTAAATTTTACAAATTGTATCTAGACATCTAGTTATAGGTACATGAAATTATAAGCTGTTATTTATGTACTTAATTTTTTTTGTTGATCCAAAATTGTAATTCAACTATTTGAATTGAAATAAAATGTTTGACTATTATAGTTACACTATAATTAATTAGAAATGTATACACATAATGTGTGTAATTATTTTTTTGTTGATATTTGGAGTAGGTACATTACAGTTGAATCAATTACAATCATATGATAGGTGTTTTAAGTTTTTGAAGACTCCTTAAATTTGATCTAGCTTTTTTTTTTATCTAGTAAGATACCCTGATGGTTTAAATGTTTCATCCGTATAAGTATCCTTTGTTAAATATATTTTTGTACATCATGATAATCCTTGTCAGCTATTTCCATTATAAAAATATTATTTATGAATTCATCACTTGTAACTGTTAAGCCACTGTTTGATCAGTGATTTATTCATGGCACTGTCACATAATCGTGTACATGGGAGCTTTTATTTGAATTTTGATTAGTTTTTGAACCAATCTCAGGAAATTTGAGTTTAAATGTCTTAGGTATCCAACATGCCAAGTATTCAACTGCATCTTGAACCATTGCAATTTTGTTCTTGTAATTCTTTACAATTGACTCTTTATCGCTATTGGTGTTTGTATGAACTATTTTTTTAAATTTTACAAATTGTATCTAGACATCTAGTTATAGGTACATGAAATTATAAGCTGTTATTTATGTACTTAATTTTTTTTGTTGATCCAAAATTGTAATTCAACTATTTGAATTGAAATAAAATGTTTGACTATTATAGTTACACTATAATTAATTAGAAATGTATACACATAATGTGTGTAATTATTTTTTTGTTGATATTTGGAGTAGGTACATTACAGTTGAATCAATTACAATCATATCATAGGTGTTTTAAGTTTTTGAAGACTTCATAAATTTGATCTAGTTTTTTTTTTTACCTAGTAAGATACCCTGATGGTTTAAATGTTTCATCCGTATAAGTATCCTTTGTTAAATATATTTTTGTACAACATGATAATCCTTGTCAGCTATTTCCATTCTAAAAATATTATTTATGAATTCATCACTTGGAACTGTTAAGCCACTGTTTGATCAGTGATTTATTCATGGCAGTGTCACATAATCGTGTAGATGGGAGCTTTTATTTGAATTTTGATTAGTTTTTGAACCAATCTCAGGAAATTTGAGTTTAAATGTCTTAGGTATCCAACATGCCAAGTATTCAACTGCATCTTGAACCATTGCAATTTTGTTCTTGTAATTCTTTACAATAGACTCTTTATCGCTATTGGTGTTTGTATGAAATATTTTTTTAAATTTTACAAATTGTATCTAGACATCTAGTTATAGGTACATGAAATTATAAGCTGTTATTCCTGTACTTAATTTTTTTTGTTGATCCAAAATTGTAATTCAACTATTTGAATTGAAATAAAATGTTTGACTATTATAGTTACACTATAATTAATTAGAAATGTATACACATAATGTGTGTAATTATTTTTTTGTTGATATTTGGAGTAGGTACATTACAGTTGAATCAATTACAATCATAGGATAGGTGTTTTAAGTTTTTGAAGACTCCTTAAATTTGATCTAGCTTTTTTTTTTACCTAGTAAGATACCCTGATGGTTTAAATGTTTCATCCGTATAAGTATCCTTTGTTAAATATATTTTTGTACAACATGATAATCCTTGTCAGCTATTTCCATTCTAAAAATATTATTTATGAATTCATCACTTGGAACTGTTAAGCCACTGTTTGATCAGTGATTTATTCATGGCAGTGTCACATAATCGTGTAGATGGGAGCTTTTATTTGAATTTTGATTAGTTTTTGAACCAATCTCAGGAAATTTGAGTTTAAATGTCTTAGGTATCCAACATGCCAAGTATTCAACTGCATCTTGAACCATTGCAATTTTGTTCTTGTAATTCTTTACAATTGACTCTTTATCGCTATTGGTGTTTGTATGAACTATTTTTTTAAATTTTACAAATTGTATCTAGACATCTAGTTATAGGTACATGAAATTATAAGCTGTTATTTATGTACTTAATTTTTTTTGTTGATCCAAAATTGTAATTCAACTATTTGAATTGAAATAAAATGTTTGACTATTATAGTTACACTATCATTAATTAGAAATGTATACACATAATGTGTGTAATTATTTTTTTGTTGATATTTGGAGTAGGTACATTACAGTTGAATCAATTACAATCATATCATAGGTGTTTTAAGTTTTTGAAGACTTCATAAATTTGATCTAGTTTTTTTTTTTACCTAGTAAGATACCCTGATGGTTTAAATGTTTCATCCATATAAGTATCCTTTGTTAAATATATTTTTGTACAACATGATAATCCTTGTCAGCTATTTCCATTCTAAAAATATTATTTATGAATTCATCACTTGGAACTGTTAAGCCACTGTTTGATCAGTGATTTATTCATGGCAGTGTCACATAATCGTGTAGATGGGAGCTTTTATTTGAATTTTGATTAGTTTTTGAACCAATCTCAGGAAATTTGAGTTTAAATGTCTTAGGTATCCAACATGCCAAGTATTCAACTGCATCTTGAACCATTGCAATTTTGTTCTTGTAATTCTTTACAATAGACTCTTTATCGCTATTGGTGTTTGTATGAAATATTTTTTTAAATTTTACAAATTGTATCTAGACATCTAGTTATAGGTACATGAAATTATAAGCTGTTATTCCTGTACTTAATTTTTTTTGTTGATCCAAAATTGTAATTCAACTATTTGAATTGAAATAAAATGTTTGACTATTATAGTTACACTATAATTAATTAGAAATGTATACACATAATGTGTGTAATTATTTTTTTGTTGATATTTGGAGTAGGTACATTACAGTTGAATCAATTACAATCATATGATAGGTGTTTTAAGTTTTTGAAGACTCCTTAAATTTGATCTAGCTTTTTTTTTTACCTAGTAAGATACCCTGATGGTTTAAATGTTTCATCCGTATAAGTATCCTTTGTTAAATATATTTTTGTACAACATGATAATCCTTGTCAGCTATTTCCATTATAAAAATATTATTTATGAATTCATCACTTGTAACTGTTAAGCCACTGTTTGATCAGTGATTTATTCATGGCACTGTCACATAATCGTGTAGATGGGAGCTTTTATTTGAATTTTGATTAGTTTTTGAACCAATCTCAGGAAATTTGAGTTTAAATGTCTTAGGTATCCAACATGCCAAGTATTCAACTGCATCTTGAACCATTGCAATTTTGTTCTTGTAATTCTTTACAATTGACTCTTTATCGCTATTGGTGTTTGTATGAACTATTTTTTTAAATTTTACAAATTGTATCTAGACATCTAGTTATAGGTACATGAAATTATAAGCTGTTATTTATGTACTTAATTTTTTTTGTTGATCCAAAATTGTAATTCAACTATTTGAATTGAAATAAAATGTTTGACTATTATAGTTACACTATAATTAATTAGAAATGTATACACATAATGTGTGTAATTATTTTTTTGTTGATATTTGGAGTAGGTACATTACAGTTGAATCAATTACAATCATATCATAGGTGTTTTAAGTTTTTGAAGACTTCATAAATTTGATCTAGTTTTTTTTTTTACCTAGTAAGATACCCTGATGGTTTAAATGTTTCATCCATATAAGTATCCTTTGTTAAATATATTTTTGTACAACATGATAATCCTTGTCAGCTATTTCCATTCTAAAAATATTATTTATGAATTCATCACTTGGAACTGTTAAGCCACTGTTTGATCAGTGATTTATTCATGGCAGTGTCACATAATCGTGTAGATGGGAGCTTTTATTTGAATTTTGATTAGTTTTTGAACCAATCTCAGGAAATTTGAGTTTAAATGTCTTAGGTATCCAACATGCCAAGTATTCAACTGCATCTTGAACCAATGCAATTTTGTTCTTGTAATTCTTTACAATTGACTCTTTATCGCTATTGGTGTTTGTATGAACTATTTTTTTAAATTTTACAAATTGTATCTAGACATCTAGTTATAGGTACATGAAATTATAAGCTGTTATTCCTGTACTTAATTTTTTTTGTTGATCTAAAATTGTAATTCAACTATTTGAATTGAAATAAAATGTTTGACTATTATAGTTACACTATAATTAATTAGAAATGTATACACATAATGTGTGTAATTATTTTTTTGTTGATATTTAGAGTAGGTACATTACAGTTGAATCAATTACAATCATATGATAGGTGTTTTAAGTTTTTGAAGACTCCTTAAATTTGATCTAGCTTTTTTTTTTACCTAGTAAGATACCCTGATGGTTTAAATGTTTCATCCGTATAAGTATCCTTTGTTAAATATATTTTCGTACAACATGATAATCCTTGTCAGCTATTTCCATTATAAAAATATTATTTATGAATTCATCACTTGTAACTGTTAAGCCACTGTTTGATCAGTGATTTATTCATGGCACTGTCACATAATCGTGTAGATGGGAGCTTTTATTTGAATTTTGATTAGTTTTTGAACCAATCTCAGGAAATTTGAGTTTAAATGTCTTAGGTATCCAACATGCCAAGTATTCAACTGCATCTTGAACCATTGCAATTTTGTTCTTGTAATTCTTTACAATTGACTCTTTATCGCTATTGGTGTTTGTATGAAATATTTTTTTTAATTTTACAAATTGTATCTAGACATCTAGTTATAGGTACATGAAATTATAAGCTGTTATTCCTGTACTTAATTTTTTTTGTTGATCCAAAATTGTAATTCAACTATTTGAATTGAAATAAAATGTTTGACTATTATAGTTACACTATAATTAATTAGAAATGTATACACATAATGTGTGTAATTATTTTTTTGTTGATATTTGGAGTAGGTACATTACAGTTGAATCAATTACAATCATATGATAGGTGTTTTAAGTTTTTGAAGACTCCTTAAATTTGATCTAGCTTTTTTTTTTACCTAGTAAGATACCCTGATGGTTTAAATGTTTCATCCGTATAAGTATCCTTTGTTAAATATATTTTTGTACAACATGATAATCCTTGTCAGCTATTTCCATTATAAAAATATTATTTATGAATTCATCACTTGTAACTGTTAAGCCACTGTTTGATCAGTGATTTATTCATGGCACTGTCACATAATCGTGTAGATGGGAGCTTTTATTTGAATTTTGATTAGTTTTTGAACCAATCTCAGGAAATTTGAGTTTAAATGTCTTAGGCATCCAACATGCCAAGTATTCAACTGCATCTTGAACCATTGCAATTTTGTTCTTGTAATTCTTTACAATTGACTCTTTATCGCTATTGGTGTTTGTATGAACTATTTTTTTAAATTTTACAAATTGTATCTAGACATCTAGTTATAGGTACATGAAATTATAAGCTGTTATTTATGTACTTAATTTTTTTTGTTGATCCAAAATTGTAATTCAACTATTTGAATTGAAATAAAATGTTTGACTATTATAGTTACACTATAATTAATTAGAAATGTATACACATAATGTGTGTAATTATTTTTTTGTTGATATTTGGAGTAGGTACATTACAGTTGAATCAATTACAATCATATGATAGGTGTTTTAAGTTTTTGAAGACTCCTTAAATTTGATCTAGCTTTTTTTTTTACCTAGTAAGATACCCTGATGGTTTAAATGTTTCATCCGTATAAGTATCCTTTGTTAAATATATTTTTGTACAACATGATAATCCTTGTCAGCTATTTCCATTATAAAAATATTATTTATGAATTCATCACTTGTAACTGTTAAGCCACTGTTTGATCAGTGATTTATTCATGGCACTGTCACATAATCGTGTAGATGGGAGCTTTTATTTGAATTTTGATTAGTTTTTGAACCAATCTCAGGAAATTTGAGTTTAAATGTCTTAGGTATCCAACATGCCAAGTATTCAACTGCATCTTGAACCATTGCAATTTTGTTCTTGTAATTCTTTACAATTGACTCTTTATCGCTATTGGTGTTTGTATGAACTATTTTTTTAAATTTTACAAATTGTATCTAGACATCTAGTTATAGGTACATGAAATTATAAGCTGTTATTTATGTACTTAATTTTTTTTGTTGATCCAAAATTGTAATTCAACTATTTGAATTGAAATAAAATGTTTGACTATTATAGTTACACTATAATTAATTAGAAATGTATACACATAATGTGTGTAATTATTTTTTTGTTGATATTTGGAGTAGGTACATTACAGTTGAATCAATTACAATCATATCATAGGTGTTTTAAGTTTTTGAAGACTTCATAAATTTGATCTAGTTTTTTTTTTTACCTAGTAAGATACCCTGATGGTTTAAATGTTTCATCCATATAAGTATCCTTTGTTAAATATATTTTTGTACAACATGATAATCCTTGTCAGCTATTTCCATTCTAAAAATATTATTTATGAATTCATCACTTGGAACTGTTAAGCCACTGTTTGATCAGTGATTTATTCATGGCAGTGTCACATAATCGTGTAGATGGGAGCTTTTATTTGAATTTTGATTAGTTTTTGAACCAATCTCAGGAAATTTGAGTTTAAATGTCTTAGGTATCCAACATGCCAAGTATTCAACTGCATCTTGAACCAATGCAATTTTGTTCTTGTAATTCTTTACAATTGACTCTTTATCGCTATTGGTGTTTGTATGAACTATTTTTTTAAATTTTACAAATTGTATCTAGACATCTAGTTATAGGTACATGAAATTATAAGCTGTTATTCCTGTACTTAATTTTATTTGTTGATCCAAAATTGTAATTCAACTATTTGAATTGAAATAAAATGTTTGACTATTATAGTTACACTATAATTAATTAGAAATGTATACACATAATGTGTGTAATTATTTTTTTGTTGATATTTGGAGTAGGTACATTACAGTTGAATCAATTACAATCATATCATAGGTGTTTTAAGTTTTTGAAGACTTCATAAATTTGATCTAGTTTTTTTTTTTACCTAGTAAGATACCCTGATGGTTTAAATGTTTCATCCATATAAGTATCCTTTGTTAAATATATTTTTGTACAACATGATAATCCTTGTCAGCTATTTCCATTCTTAAAATATTATTTTTGAATTCATCACTTGTAACTGTAAAGCCACCGTTTGATCAGGGATTAATCCATGGCAGTGTTACATAATTGTGAACATGGGAGCATGTATATGAATTTAGATTAGTTTTTGAACCAATCTCAGGAAATTTGAGTTTAAATGTCTTAGGTATCCAACATGCCAAGTATTCAACTGCATCTTGAACCATTGCAATTTTGTTCTTGTAATTCTTTACAATAGACTCTTTATCGCTATTGGTGTTTGTATGAACTATTTTTTTAAATTTTACAAATTGTATCTAGACATCTAGTTATAGGTACATGAAATTATAAGCTGTTATTCCTGTACTTAATTTTTTTTGTTGATCTAAAATTGTAATTCAACTATTTGAATTGAAATAAAATGTTTGACTATTATAGTTACACTATAATTAATTAGAAATGTATACACATAATGTGTGTAATTATTTTTTTGTTGATATTTGGAGTAGGTACATTACAGTTGAATCAATTACAATCATATCATAGGTGTTTTAAGTTTTTGAAGACTCCTTAAATTTGATCTAGCTTTTTTTTTTACCTAGTAAGATACCCTGATGGTTTAAATGTTTCATCCGTATAAGTATCCTTTGTTAAATATATTTTCGTACAACATGATAATCCTTGTCAGCTATTTCCATTATAAAAATATTATTTATGAATTCATCACTTGTAACTGTTAAGCCACTGTTTGATCAGTGATTTATTCATGGCACTGTCACATAATCGTGTAGATGGGAGCTTTTATTTGAATTTTGATTAGTTTTTGAACCAATCTCAGGAAATTTGAGTTTAAATGTCTTAGGTATCCAACATGCCAAGTATTCAACTGCATCTTGAACCATTGCAATTTTGTTCTTGTAATTCTTTACAATAGACTCTTTATCGCTATTGGTGTTTGTATGAAATATTTTTTTAAATTTTACAAATTGTATCTAGACATCTAGTTATAGGTACATGAAATTATAAGCTGTTATTCCTGTACTTAATTTTTTTTGTTGATCCAAAATTGTAATTCAACTATTTGAATTGAAATAAAATGTTTGACTATTATAGTTACACTATAATTAATTAGAAATGTATACACATAATGTGTGTAATTATTTTTTTGTTGATATTTGGAGTAGGTACATTACAGTTGAATCAATTACAATCATATGATAGGTGTTTTAAGTTTTTGAAGACTCCTTAAATTTGATCTAGCTTTTTTTTTGACCTAGTAAGATACCCTGATGGTTTAAATGTTTCATCCGTATAAGTATCCTTTGTTAAATATATTTTTGTACAACATGATAATCCTTGTCAGCTATTTCCATTCTAAAAATATTATTTATGACTTCATCACTTGGAACTGTTAAGCCACTGTTTGATCAGTGATTTATTCATGGCAGTGTCACATAATCGTGTAGATGGGAGCTTTTATTTGAATTTTGATTAGTTTTTGAACCAATCTCAGGAAATTTGAGTTTAAATGTCTTAGGTATCCAACATGCCAAGTATTCAACTGCATCTTGAACCATTGCAATTTTGTTCTTGTAATTCTTTACAATAGACTCTTTATCGCTATTGGTGTTTGTATGAAATATTTTTTTAAATTTTACAAATTGTATCTAGACATCTAGTTATAGGTACATGAAATTATAAGCTGTTATTCCTGTACTTAATTTTTTTTGTTGATCCAAAATTGTAATTCAACTATTTGAATTGAAATAAAATGTTTGACTATTATAGTTACACTATAATTAATTAGAAATGTATACACATAATGTGTGTAATTATTTTTTTGTTGATATTTGGAGTAGGTACATTACAGTTGAATCAATTACAATCATATGATAGGTGTTTTAAGTTTTTGAAGACTCCTTAAATTTGATCTAGCTTTTTTTTTTACCTAGTAAGATACCCTGATGGTTTAAATGTTTCATCCGTATAAGTATCCTTTGTTAAATATATTTTTGTACAACATGATAATCCTTGTCAGCTATTTCCATTATAAAAATATTATTTATGAATTCATCACTTGTAACTGTTAAGCCACTGTTTGATCAGTGATTTATTCATGGCACTGTCACATAATCGTGTAGATGGGAGCTTTTATTTGAATTTTGATTAGTTTTTGAACCAATCTCAGGAAATTTGAGTTTAAATGTCTTAGGTATCCAACATGCCAAGTATTCAACTGCATCTTGAACCATTGCAATTTTGTTCTTGTAATTCTTTACAATTGACTCTTTATCGCTATTGGTGTTTGTATGAACTATTTTTTTAAATTTTACAAATTGTATCTAGACATCTAGTTATAGGTACATGAAATTATAAGCTGTTATTTATGTACTTAATTTTTTTTGTTGATCCAAAATTGTAATTCAACTATTTGAATTGAAATAAAATGTTTGACTATTATAGTTACACTATAATTAATTAGAAATGTATACACATAATGTGTGTAATTATTTTTTTGTTGATATTTGGAGTAGGTACATTACAGTTGAATCAATTACAATCATATCATAGGTGTTTTAAGTTTTTGAAGACTTCATAAATTGGATCTAGTTTTTTTTTTTACCTAGTAAGATACCCTGATGGTTTAAATGTTTCATCCATATAAGTATCCTTTGTTAAATATATTTTTGTACAACATGATAATCCTTGTCAGCTATTTCCATTCTAAAAATATTATTTATGAATTCATCACTTGGAACTGTTAAGCCACTGTTTGATCAGTGATTTATTCATGGCAGTGTCACATAATCGTGTAGATGGGAGCTTTTATTTGAATTTTGATTAGTTTTTGAACCAATCTCAGGAAATTTGAGTTTAAATGTCTTAGGTATCCAACATGCCAAGTATTCAACTGCATCTTGAACCATTGCAATTTTGTTCTTGTAATTCTTTACAATAGACTCTTTATCGCTATTGGTGTTTGTATGAAATATTTTTTTAAATTTTACAAATTGTATCTAGACATCTAGTTATAGGTACATGAAATTATAAGCTGTTATTCCTGTACTTAATTTTTTTTGTTGATCCAAAATTGTAATTCAACTATTTGAATTGAAATAAAATGTTTGACTATTATAGTTACACTATAATTAATTAGAAATGTATACACATAATGTGTGTAATTATTTTTTTGTTGATATTTGGAGTAGGTACATTACAGTTGAATCAATTACAATCATATGATAGGTGTTTTAAGTTTTTGAAGACTCCTTAAATTTGATCTAGCTTTTTTTTTTACCTAGTAAGATACCCTGATGGTTTAAATGTTTCATCCGTATAAGTATCCTTTGTTAAATATATTTTTGTACAACATGATAATCCTTGTCAGCTATTTCCATTATAAAAATATTATTTATGAATTCATCACTTGTAACTGTTAAGCCACTGTTTGATCAGTGATTTATTCATGGCACTGTCACATAATCGTGTAGATGGGAGCTTTTATTTGAATTTTGATTAGTTTTTGAACCAATCTCAGGAAATTTGAGTTTAAATGTCTTAGGTATCCAACATGCCAAGTATTCAACTGCATCTTGAACCATTGCAATTTTGTTCTTGTAATTCTTTACAATTGACTCTTTATCGCTATTGGTGTTTGTATGAACTATTTTTTTAAATTTTACAAATTGTATCTAGACATCTAGTTATAGGTACATGAAATTATAAGCTGTTATTTATGTACTTAATTTTTTTTGTTGATCCAAAATTGTAATTCAACTATTTGAATTGAAATAAAATGTTTGACTATTATAGTTACACTATAATTAATTAGAAATGTATACACATAATGTGTGTAATTATTTTTTTGTTGATATTTGGAGTAGGTACATTACAGTTGAATCAATTACAATCATATCATAGGTGTTTTAAGTTTTTGAAGACTTCATAAATTTGATCTAGTTTTTTTTTTTACCTAGTAAGATACCCTGATGGTTTAAATGTTTCATCCATATAAGTATCCTTTGTTAAATATATTTTTGTACAACATGATAATCCTTGTCAGCTATTTCCATTCTAAAAATATTATTTATGAATTCATCACTTGGAACTGTTAAGCCACTGTTTGATCAGTGATTTATTCATGGCAGTGTCACATAATCGTGTAGATGGGAGCTTTTATTTGAATTTTGATTAGTTTTTGAACTAATCTCAGGAAATTTGAGTTTAAATGTCTTAGGTATCCAACATGCCAAGTATTCAACTGCATCTTGAACCAATGCAATTTTGTTCTTGTAATTCTTTACAATTGACTCTTTATCGCTATTGGTGTTTGTATGAACTATTTTTTTAAATTTTACAAATTGTATCTAGACATCTAGTTATAGGTACATGAAATTATAAGCTGTTATTTATGTACTTAATTTTTTTTGTTGATCCAAAATTGTAATTCAACTATTTGAATTGAAATAAAATGTTTGACTATTATAGTTACACTATAATTAATTAGAAATGTATACACATAATGTGTGTAATTATTTTTTTGTTGATATTTGGAGTAGGTACATTACAGTTGAAAACACCATTCTAGTTGTAATATTGCTATTTGCCCCCTTGTGGCTTGTTCTATATATATATAATTACTATTATTCGCTAAGGAAAGTAGTCCTAGGACCTTCGATGTCCTGAACATAGATATGAATTGTTGTTATTTTTCATATCAATAAACATTGTTGCAAAGTGTCAAAGTCATGTGAAAACAGTAAGGCCCTCAAATAGTGATAAAAAGGCCGAATAAAGCTAACCATATAAAGAATGGGAGAATGTTGGATCTTATTGAAAAGCACAATTTAATGTTTAAAACATAACATAAAATATTACATAGCTTTTCTTCAGGAACTGAAATGAATTCCAAAAAATAAACAATCGATTAATCAATTGTTAATATTAGAACATTACAGACAATGTGGAGAATTGAAAGAAATAATTTTGATATTTAGCATAACTAAGAGCAATTCCCGCGTAACAGCATTCTAGAAGTAATATTGCTGTTCTCCCCCTGGGGGCTTCTTCTACATGTATATAATTACTAATATTCGCTGAGGAAAGTAGTCCCAGGACCTTCGATGTCCTGAACATAGATATGAATTGTTGTTATTTTTCATATGAATAAACATTGTTGCAATGTGTCTCAGTAATGTGAAAACAGTTAGGCCTCCATAAAGTGATAAAAAGGCCGAAAAAAGTTAACCATATAAAGAATGGGAGAATGTTGGATCTTATTGAAAAGCACAATTTAATGTTTAAAACATAACATAAAATATTACATAGCTTTTCTTCAGGAACTGAAATGAATTCCAAAAAATAAACAATCGATTAATCAATTGTTAATATTAGAACATTACAGACAATGTGGAGAATTGAAAGAAATAATTTTGATATTTAGCATAACTAAGAGCAATTCCCGCGGAACACCATTCTAGTTGTAATATTGCTGTTCTCCCCCTGGGGGCTTCTTCTACATGTATATAATTACTATTATTCGCTGAGGAAAGAAGTCCCAGGACCTTCGATGTCCTGAACATAGATATGAATTGTTGTTATTTTTCATATCAATAAACATTGTTGCAAGGTGTCAGAGTCATGTGAAAACAGTAAGGCCCTCATATAGTGATAAAAAGGCCGAATAAAGCTAACCATAAAAAGAATAGGAGAATGTTGGATCTTATTGAAAAGCACAATTTAATGTTTAAAACATAACATAAAATATTACATAGCTTTTCTTCAGGAACTGAAATGAATTCCAAAAAATAAACAATTGATTAATCAATTGTTAATATTAGAACATTACAGACAATGTGGAGAATTGAAAGAAATAATTTTGATATTTAGCATAACTAAGAGCAATTCCCGCGGAACACCATTCTAGTTGTAATATTGCTGTTCTCCCCCTGGGGGCTTCTTCTACATGTATATAATTACTATTATTCGCTGAGGAAAGAAGTCCCAGGACCTTCGATGTCCTGAACATAGATATGAATTGTTGTTATTTTTCATATCAATAAACATTGTTGCAAGGTGTCAGAGTCATGTGAAAACAGTAAGGCCCTCATATAGTGATAAAAAGGCCGAATAAAGCTAACCATAAAAAGAATGGGAGAATGTTGGATCTTATTGAAAAGCACAATTTAATGTTTAAAACATAACATAAAATATTACATAGCTTTTCTTCAGGAACTGAAATGAATTCCAAAAAATAAACAATTGATTAATCAATTGTTAATATTAGAACATTACAGACAATGTGGAGAATTGAAAGAAATAATTTTGATATTTAGCATAACTAAGAGCAATTCCCGCGTAACAGCATTCTAGAAGTAATATTGCTGTTCTCCCCCTGGGGGCTTCTTCTACATGTATATAATTACTAATATTCGCTGAGGAAAGTAGTCCCAGGACCTTCGATGTCCTGAACATAGATATGAATTGTTGTTATTTTTCATATGAATAAACATTGTTGCAATGTGTCTCAGTAATGTGAAAACAGTTAGGCCTCCATAAAGTGATAAAAAGGCCGAAAAAAGTTAACCATATAAAGAATGGGAGAATGTTGGATCTTATTGAAAAGCACAATTTAATGTTTAAAACATAACATAAAATATTACATAGCTTTTCTTCAGGAACTGAAATGAATTCCAAAAAATAAACAATCGATTAATCAATTGTTAATATTAGAACATTACAGACAATGTGGAGAATTGAAAGAAATAATTTTGATATTTAGCATAACTAAGAGCAATTCCCGCGGAACACCATTCTAGTTGTAATATTGCTGTTCTCCCCCTGGGGGCTTCTTCTACATGTATATAATTACTATTATTCACTGAGGAAAGAAGTCCCAGGACCTTCGATGTCCTGAACATAGATATGAATTGTTGTTATTTTTCATATCAATAAACATTGTTGCAAGGTGTCAGAGTCATGTGAAAACAGTAAGGCCCTCATATAGTGATAAAAAGGCCGAATAAAGCTAACCATAAAAAGAATGGGAGAATGTTGGATCTTATTGAAAAGCACAATTTAATCTTTAAAACATAACATAAAATATTACATAGCTTTTCTTCAGGAACTGAAATGAATTCCAAAAAATAAACAATTGATTAATCAATTGTTAATATTAGAACATTACAGACAATGTGGAGAATTGAAAGAAATAATTTTGATATTTAGCATAACTAAGAGCAATTCCCGCGGAACACCATTCTAGTTGTAATATTGCTGTTCTCCCCCTGGGGGCTTCTTCTACATGTATATAATTACTATTATTCGCTGAGGAAAGAAGTCCCAGGACCTTCGATGTCCTGAACATAGATATGAATTGTTGTTATTTTTCATATCAATAAACATTGTTGCAAGGTGTCAGAGTCATGTGAAAACAGTAAGGCCCTCATATAGTGATAAAAAGGCCGAATAAAGCTAACTATAAAAAGAATGGGAGAATGTTGGATCTTATTGAAAAGCACAATTTAATGTTTAAAACATAACATAAAATATTACATAGCTTTTCTTCAGGAACTGAAATGAATTCCAAAAAATAAACAATCGATTAATCAATTGTTAATATTAGAACATTACAGACAATGTGGAGAATTGAAAGAAATAATTTTGATATTTAGCATAACTAAGAGCAATTCCCGCGTAACAGCATTCTAGAAGTAATATTGCTGTTCTCCCCCTGGGGGCTTCTTCTACATGTATATAATTACTAATATTCGCTGAGGAAAGTAGTCCCAGGACCTTCGATGTCCTGAACATAGATATGAATTGTTGTTATTTTTCATATGAATAAACATTGTTGCAATGTGTCTCAGTAATGTGAAAACAGTTAGGCCTCCATAAAGTGATAAAAAGGCCGAAAAAAGTTAACCATATAAAGAATGGGAGAATGTTGGATCTTATTGAAAAGCACAATTTAATGTTTAAAACATAACATAAAATATTACATAGCTTTTCTTCAGGAACTGAAATGAATTCCAAAAAATAAACAATCGATTAATCAATTGTTAATATTAGAACATTACAGACAATGTGGAGAATTGAAAGAAATAATTTTGATATTTAGCATAACTAAGAGCAATTCCCGCGGAACACCATTCTAGTTGTAATATTGCTGTTCTCCCCCTGGGGGCTTCTTCTACATGTATATAATTACTATTATTCACTGAGGAAAGAAGTCCCAGGACCTTCGATGTCCTGAACATAGATATGAATTGTTGTTATTTTTCATATCAATAAACATTGTTGCAAGGTGTCAGAGTCATGTGAAAACAGTAAGGCCCTCATATAGTGATAAAAAGGCCGAATAAAGCTAACCATAAAAAGAATGGGAGAATGTTGGATCTTATTGAAAAGCACAATTTAATCTTTAAAACATAACATAAAATATTACATAGCTTTTCTTCAGGAACTGAAATGAATTCCAAAAAATAAACAATTGATTAATCAATTGTTAATATTAGAACATTACAGACAATGTGGAGAATTGAAAGAAATAATTTTGATATTTAGCATAACTAAGAGCAATTCCCGCGGAACACCATTCTAGTTGTAATATTGCTGTTCTCCCCCTGGGGGCTTCTTCTACATGTATATAATTACTATTATTCGCTGAGGAAAGAAGTCCCAGGACCTTCGATGTCCTGAACATAGATATGAATTGTTGTTATTTTTCATATCAATAAACATTGTTGCAAGGTGTCAGAGTCATGTGAAAACAGTAAGGCCCTCATATAGTGATAAAAAGGCCGAATAAAGCTAACCATAAAAAGAATGGGAGAATGTTGGATCTTATTGAAAAGCACAATTTAATGTTTAAAACATAACATAAAATATTACATAGCTTTTCTTCAGGAACTGAAATGAATTCCAAAAAATAAACAATTGATTAATCAATTGTTAATATTAGAACATTACAGACAATGTGGAGAATTGAAAGAAATAATTTTGATATTTAGCATAACTAAGAGCAATTCCCGCGGAACACCATTCTAGTTGTAATATTGCTGTTCTCCCCCTGGGGGCTTCTTCTACATGTATATAATTACTATTATTCGCTGAGGAAAGAAGTCCCAGGACCTTCGATGTCCTGAACATAGATATGAATTGTTGTTATTTTTCATATCAATAAACATTGTTGCAAGGTGTCAGAGTCATGTGAAAACAGTAAGGCCCTCATATAGTGATAAAAAGGCCGAATAAAGCTAACCATAAAAAGAATAGGAGAATGTTGGATCTTATTGAAAAGCACAATTTAATGTTTAAAACATAACATAAAATATTACATAGCTTTTCTTCAGGAACTGAAATGAATTCCAAAAAATAAACAATTGATTAATCAATTGTTAATATTAGAACATTACAGACAATGTGGAGAATTGAAAGAAATAATTTTGATATTTAGCATAACTAAGAGCAATTCCCGCGGAACACCATTCTAGTTGTAATATTGCTGTTCTCCCCCTGGGGGCTTCTTCTACATGTATATAATTACTATTATTCGCTGAGGAAAGAAGTCCCAGGACCTTCGATGTCCTGAACATAGATATGAATTGTTGTTATTTTTCATATCAATAAACATTGTTGCAAGGTGTCAGAGTCATGTGAAAACAGTAAGGCCCTCATATAGTGATAAAAAGGCCGAATAAAGCTAACCATAAAAAGAATGGGAGAATGTTGGATCTTATTGAAAAGCACAATTTAATGTTTAAAACATAACATAAAATATTACATAGCTTTTCTTCAGGAACTGAAATGAATTCCAAAAAATAAACAATCGATTAATCAATTGTTAATATTAGAACATTACAGACAATGTGGAGAATTGAAAGAAATAATTTTGATATTTAGCATAACTAAGAGCAATTCCCGCGTAACAGCATTCTAGAAGTAATATTGCTGTTCTCCCCCTGGGGGCTTCTTCTACATGTATATAATTACTAATATTCGCTGAGGAAAGTAGTCCCAGGACCTTCGATGTCCTGAACATAGATATGAATTGTTGTTATTTTTCATATGAATAAACATTGTTGCAATGTGTCTCAGTAATGTGAAAACAGTTAGGCCTCCATAAAGTGATAAAAAGGCCGAAAAAAGTTAACCATATAAAGAATGGGAGAATGTTGGATCTTATTGAAAAGCACAATTTAATGTTTAAAACATAACATAAAATATTACATAGCTTTTCTTCAGGAACTGAAATGAATTCCAAAAAATAAACAATCGATTAATCAATTGTTAATATTAGAACATTACAGACAATGTGGAGAATTGAAAGAAATAATTTTGATATTTAGCATAACTAAGAGCAATTCCCGCGGAACACCATTCTAGTTGTAATATTGCTGTTCTCCCCCTGGGGGCTTCTTCTACATGTATATAATTACTATTATTCACTGAGGAAAGAAGTCCCAGGACCTTCGATGTCCTGAACATAGATATGAATTGTTGTTATTTTTCATATCAATAAACATTGTTGCAAGGTGTCAGAGTCATGTGAAAACAGTAAGGCCCTCATATAGTGATAAAAAGGCCGAATAAAGCTAACCATAAAAAGAATGGGAGAATGTTGGATCTTATTGAAAAGCACAATTTAATCTTTAAAACATAACATAAAATATTACATAGCTTTTCTTCAGGAACTGAAATGAATTCCAAAAAATAAACAATTGATTAATCAATTGTTAATATTAGAACATTACAGACAATGTGGAGAATTGAAAGAAATAATTTTGATATTTAGCATAACTAAGAGCAATTCCCGCGGAACACCATTCTAGTTGTAATATTGCTGTTCTCCCCCTGGGGGCTTCTTCTACATGTATATAATTACTATTATTCGCTGAGGAAAGAAGTCCCAGGACCTTCGATGTCCTGAACATAGATATGAATTGTTGTTATTTTTCATATCAATAAACATTGTTGCAAGGTGTCAGAGTCATGTGAAAACAGTAAGGCCCTCATATAGTGATAAAAAGGCCGAATAAAGCTAACCATAAAAAGAATGGGAGAATGTTGGATCTTATTGAAAAGCACAATTTAATGTTTAAAACATAACATAAAATATTACATAGCTTTTCTTCAGGAACTGAAATGAATTCCAAAAAATAAACAATTGATTAATCAATTGTTAATATTAGAACATTACAGACAATGTGGAGAATTGAAAGAAATAATTTTGATATTTAGCATAACTAAGAGCAATTCCCGCGGAACACCATTCTAGTTGTAATATTGCTGTTCTCCCCCTGGGGGCTTCTTCTACATGTATATAATTACTATTATTCGCTGAGGAAAGAAGTCCCAGGACCTTCGATGTCCTGAACATAGATATGAATTGTTGTTATTTTTCATATCAATAAACATTGTTGCAAGGTGTCAGAGTCATGTGAAAACAGTAAGGCCCTCATATAGTGATAAAAAGGCCGAATAAAGCTAACCATAAAAAGAATGGGAGAATGTTGGATCTTATTGAAAAGCACAATTTAATGTTTAAAACATAACATAAAATATTACATAGCTTTTCTTCAGGAACTGAAATGAATTCCAAAAAATAAACAATTGATTAATCAATTGTTAATATTAGAACATTACAGACAATATGGAGAATTGAATGTAATAATATACCTCTTTCTAATGATAGTTTCAAATCACTCAACTATTATGAGCGATTATGTTCATCAGCAACTTATAAGAAAAATTAAAAGGTCAAAGCTCTATGCTCTTAAATTAGTTGAGTCGTCTGACATTACTGATAAAACACTGCTACTTATTTATATTCGGAATGTGGACCTGGGACGTAAAAGAAATCAAAAAAGAATTCTTGATCTGCTTGGAACTGAAGAAACATACAATTGAAGCTGACATCTTTTGTCTATTGTCCGATTATTTCTTAAGTACAGATTTAAAGATGTCAGACTGTATCTCAATTCGTACTGATGGCGCGGTTTATATGACTGGTAACGTGCAGTTTTAGTTTCATCATGGTGTGGAGTGTGCAACAACGAGTGTTCGCAGTACGGCGGTACTTCGAAAATAGTAAATCTATCGTTCAAACACAGCGAGATTTTCGAACTAACTTTGATATTCCTCTTCATGGAACGATTCCTGACCGTAATACCATTTTGAGATGGATCACAGCGATCAACACAACAGGTACGGTGTTGATGAAAATAACTAACGGACGAAATCGGGCTATTAGAACACCCGAAAATGTGGGCAGAGTAAGGTTGGATACATTACGGAGCCCCAACCGTTCTGTCCGTTTGTGCGCCGTTGCTCTTGGGAACAACGAATCAGCTGTACGTCGAATTTTAAAAATTGATTAAGCGTTTCATCCCTATAAAATCCAACTTTGCCCTCAAATTTTTGAAGTTCCGAGACAGATCCTGACCAACGCGATAGACTCGTTTCGGGAGCGTCTGCATTCCTGCATTGCGGCTCAACAGCACCATATGACTGGCATTATTTTCAAAACCTAAATTTTGTTACAGTAAAAAAAAATTGCATATGTTTCTACATTTTTTGATGTAATAAAAATTATTTTACAGAAATTACTTTTAGCATAGTATTATTTCGAAAAACATGCGTTTGTTCTGACAGACCCTGTACTATATTGTCGTTTATTATTTAAAATTTGTGTTATAAAATATTATATTTATAATATTATTTATTTATTATAATATATTTATATACGTATCGGTGATTCTTTAATCGGATTAGTAATCTAAGTATTCTCCGATAAAACCATTATCCAGTGTACATTTTTTATCAAAATTATTTTTAAATATTTTTTGTATTTAGAAAATGTGTTGTCAGTGGCCGGAGAATAGTAGACATACAATACATTTTTAATGCTATTGCAAAAATTAGGCACCATCCATTCGAATGTACATTTTTAAACTTACGTCTTACAAAAGAAATACAGTCCGGGTTTTTAAGCGAATTTCATTTTATTTGTGAAATATGCCATAAAGAAGAAGTTCTACGGACTGAACCATTTACCGATGAACTTGTACCAATTAATTTGGCTATTGTAGCATCAGCTGTTCATAATGGTCAAGGCTATTCCAACATTGAACAATTTTCAGCTAGTTTAGATATGCCTTGTATGTGTAACCCAACTTATTAAAAATTACACGAAGAAGTAGGAGAAAAAATGAAATGTATAGCTTGGGATCCAACTGAAGAAGCTGCTAAAGAAGAAGCCAAAATAGCATATGAGAATGGAGATATATCAAAAGATGGAATACCTATGATAAGTGTTGTGGTCGATGGAGCGTGGTCAAAAAGATCATACAGATCAAATTATAATGCATTATCTGGCGTGGTAAGTAAAATATTTACTATTTCATTTATTTACTGTATCTACTTAAATTAATTAATTTAAATCGAAAAATTATAAATTAATTTTTGTATTTAAAAGTGGTTAAAATTAATAGTCATTTAAAATAAAATAACTTTTTACTAGGCTTGTATTGTGGGATATAAAACTAAAAAAGTTTTATTTATTGGTGTACGGAATAAATATTGCACTGTATGTAAAAAAGCAGAAAAATTAAATAGACCTTCAACCAAGCATGAATGTTATAAAAATTGGACGGGAACATCAACAGCTATGGAGGCAGATATAATTGTTGATGGATTCCGCCAAAGTATTAAAATGCATAATTTGATATATAATCAAATAATTGGTGATGGAGATAGTAGTGTTATAAAAAAAATTCAAGTAGCAAAACCATACGGGAATGAAATAATAGTAAAGAAAATCGAATGCACCAATCATATTTTACGTAACTACTCTGTTCGTCTCAGAGATTTATCAACGAAAAGAAAAAGTGCATCAGGTTTAATTGTACCCGGGTGTATAAGAACTAAAATAAATGAAAATTTACTTAGACTACGGTTTTATTGATTTGTTTTGTTTTATAATTTATAAAAAAAGTTATTATTATTATTAGTATTCTTATTCAATTGAGTAAACTGAAATTTTTTTTGTGAGTTTTTAGTTTTTTTTCTATAAGAATATTTTACATAAGCAATGTTATTTTTTATATGTTAATACAATTAATTACATACAATAGACTACATGTTATTATTGGTTTACTCTAAATTTACCAATAACATTTATAATTGGTTATGTCAATCTATGATTACTTATTTTATAAAATAGTTGAGGGTCAAATATGTGTCTCAAGTATCAGAAAAATAATATATTTTTGATAGGTGACTTCGTTTGACCACGAGACCTATTTTAGGGTCTCACTTCTAATCATTTCAAAAATATTATTAATCCCTTATGTTAGCCATGATAATAGTATGTGTAAAATTTCAAACCATTTGGACAATATTTTAATCAAATTTTTTTTTGAGTTAACCACACCAAAAATTATTTGGTGGTTTGGTTGAAGATAAGTGAGACCCAAATTTGTGTCTCATGGCGCTCAACGTGTTAAGATAAAGGAAACAAAAAAAAGACAAAGAGGTATGGATAATCAAGAAAAAAATTATTTTTTTCAAATTTTTATTTAAGTACTCTTTAAGAATATATATTATTTTTTTTTAATTTAATGTCATATAATACACTACCCATCATATAGTTTTAAATATAATATAAATTATTATATTTCAAAAAATAAACGTAAACAAATATTTTTTTTAAATATATTTTGAATACACAAATTAAAACATATTATCAGATTCACTAGAAGTTTTAGAATTTTTATCTGTATTTTTTATTCCCATAGATTTTACTTAATAATATATTCTTAATAGTTGTATATAAATAGCCATACAGAAATAATGTGATTTAATTTTTGTTTGATAAAAATTATCATTTAATTATTTAATTAATCAAGTTGGTATTTTTCTTGAAAATATTGTAAGGTCCTGTTAAAAGAAACGATCCACCAATATACTATATTTTTGGATCATAATAAAAATTGAAATTTACAAACATTCCATTACAATCTTTGAATACAAATTAATTTTATATACACTTAGTAGTTTTAAATTAGGTATAACATCAAATATTTTAATGTTTTTCCACCTTCATACAAACTTTATATTATATTTCTATCGTTAATATATATTATGAAATAAAATTATTAATTCAACGTCATTATAAATTTCCACTCTTTACAGCATATATAGGTAATTTACTACGTATTTGTATGTATACAAATATATTTTATAATAGTTGCAATACTTGATGATACTTATTTACTTATGTTTATAATTAATTTTCACCACAAAATATCAAATTTACAAAACTTGTAACAATAGTGGTTTTATTTAAATACATGCAACAACACTAAGAACTTACAGAACGCAATGTCTTGCCAGAGGTTCTTATAGTGTAACAGACTCTGTACTGCAGACTTCTTAATTTTAAACTCTAAGATCAAAAATACAAAATAAGAAAGCATAACACCAATGGTATGTATTATATTGATATGTGAATGTAGTACTTACATAAACAAGAGATCTATCAATCTATCTTGTAAATTAAGTATTTTATCTCAAAGTTTTCACTTTTGTCTAAGTAAATACATCTCTAGTAGAAACTCTTGTACCTATTTAAATACAGTAGTAAGTACCTACTATACAACAGTTAAAAGTAGATATTCAACGCAAATTCAATATAAATAATTATTTTGTGCTGCAATAAGTATATTTTGACTTCATATTAGGTAAGTTCATGATGATTTATTAGTCCAAACTAATACTAAGTGTATAAAAATTAATTTAAAATGAAATGAACACTGCTATGCATGAAAAACTCAATACAAATATAAAGTTTTGGTGTGACAAATACAACAGATCAATCAACTAACATACTTGTTGATGAATTTAAATTATAAAATTTTATTATTTTTACTTGTCATATTTTAACTTTTTATTTATCATTATTTCTTTATGACTTCTTTTAAGTTTGCATTAAAAAAAATTAGCTTATCTTAAATAAATATATGTGTGATCATAAACTTTCATTGGTTATATTTTAAAATTAATGTTTCATTCTGATTTAAAAATAAAATATATAACAGATTGGGATAAACGTTTTAAGGACAACTTCACTAATCAAAATATCAATTATGATTTTTTAACTTACCGATAGTTCAAAATTACTCATAAATCATAACTGTAATAGCTAACATTAAAAAATAAGTTATTATAACTTTTCACATGTTATAACTTATTACTCGTATGCAGTTTCATTTATTAATTGTACTTGCAATTTAAATTATTATTACCTCCTATTCCTGGGATGCAAATTTTCGATATTAACCCTTAATTGCATATAGTTTCATTCATGCAACATTATTATTTTTATTTTTTTGTGTTCTTAGAACTACTGGTATGTATAGTTTGATTACACCAGTAGCGTAATTGTGGGGGGCGAGGGGGGGCAAATGCCCCCCTGGCAATTTTTAGAGAGATAACGGTATAATTTTGCCCCCCTCAGATAATCCAACAGTACAAATATTTAAATCATCATAAGTTAAGAAAAAATATAATATTATATAATTTAACATATTATAAGACTAAAATATTTTTCCTTGAATTATTTCATAGAAGTTAACATTTATTTTAGGTTTCTCTTGTTGTGTATTATGTCATCGCAATTTACAATAATCGCATTAGTTGGGTTAGGAATAAAAATAATACAATAATACCATTGCATATCTATTAAAGTATGATAGACAGTATAAACATTATCTTGAAATTGTGATTATGACTAAAGGAACGGGAGGTTATTTTTAGATCAATAACATATTACAATAATAACAACTGATAATATAATTATTATTTTGTCCTGTTTATATTTTATTCCTACGTACTTTACGTTAGTTATTACCAGATTATATTTTTATGTGGTAGTGTGATTTAGTGCTTTACTTAAAGTCTATTGAATATACAATATACTATTCTAATATTATATACTGACTTTACTTACTCATTCTTCTGCTGTAATTTTATAATTATTATTAATTACAAAAATGTCCAATAAACGGCAGTTGACATTGTTCAATTTTATGTCATCAAAATGTAAAAAGACTACAAACGTCCAAAGCAGTGAGTATTACTTAATGTTTAATATATTTTTCAAACAAAAGTTTTTTTGTAACACATGGCGTTCTTATACATAGTATACTATAAATTCTAGTATAATCTTAGATTGTTTATTTTTATTTTTATTATTATTATTAAATTAATTCAATAAACAGAAAAACTTGAAAATATTGCCACATGTATGAATAATTCTATAGATAAAGACTGTTCAATTGGTAAGTAATAAATGTTACATACCTATTATATTAAATATTATAATAAAAGATTTTTATTATGTATTTATTATAATTTTTAAAGATTATTATTTATTATGTTTACTAAATTGTTTGAATTGCATTTTAAGGAAACCCTGAAAAACAAGAAAATTTGAAGTGTGAAATTGACTGTGATTGTGACTCAGCTAGAAATTCTAACAATGCGTACAATTTACTTTGTTCTGGTCTTGGTCCATATCAGCCAACTAATTGTAATTTTCCTAAAGTTAAAGGAAGATAATTTAGAAATGAATGGTACGTGAAATTCCCACGGCTTGAATAAAGCCCTTCAAAAGATTCTGTATTTTGTTTTTATTGTTGTACTTTACCATCTGCCAGTTATGATAAAGCATTTATAACTAATGGTTTTGAATATAGTATTCAAAAACCATTTAAAATTAATAGAATTAAATCGAAAAATCATTCAGTTGCAAACTACTCGGTTGTACCCATCACTAGTTTGCAAAATAATCTGTTGGTTGTTAAACCATCGAGTATCAAAACACTACCGAATAAAAACTATCGGGTAGTTCACTCGATAGTTTTCTAAACAATCGAGGTTTAAAAGTATCTATTCAATCGAAAAATCGCTCTGTTGTTTTATAAACTATCGATAGTACAAACTACTCAGTTGTGCCCATCACTAGTAATTATTAAGATTAAAAATAAAATATGAGTGGTTTATTTATTATAATTTATTAAATATCACAGAACACTGTCAATCATAGTTTAGAAATTCAGAAAGGGTTAAATGAACATAAAGAAATACCCGTATTAATGAAAATGTGCCAAAATTGAACATTATTTGGCTTGTCATTTGCATAAAATTTACAATATTCAAAATAGTATTTACACATTTTTTATAAGATATTCTTATTATGTATTTGTTTTATGAGATTCCAATGGAGTCAAGATTGTAAAAGTTAATGCACTACAGTAGTGAGCCATCCAAACGAGGTGCGACATTTAGTTGAAGCAGTCACCAAAATGTCGTTTAAGATAAAAAAAAAACTTTTAAAACCAAATTTACCGACAAATATGAGTGCAGATGATAAACTAAGTTCATGAGGCGACAACACATTGTAATATGTTATTACAATGTGCATACCACAGGATATTACTGAATATTAAAATGCTAAGGAATTATGGGATAACTTTGAATGCAAGTAAAATGGTATATAAAATAAATCTTAAATTTGAGGAATATTACAACCTGTATTTGAAAATTGATATATTATTGTTGGCAAATGTGTTTGATCACATGTGATCTCTGCTTAAGCACTTACAATTTAGACCTAACACACTATTACATAACTAATGATATATCCTTTGTATACAATAAAAAAAATATTTTTTCAAATATGATGGTATAAAAAATTAGGAATCGCCTAGAAAAATACCATTGAGATGTTAATAAACCATATAATATGACTCAGCAGTCACATGGCGATTAACATATAGTAAAAAAGTGTATAACTGTTACAATATTATATTATTTAAATGTTGTCATATTGAATTAAGGATAATTATTATCATTAATTTGTGTATAATATTATGTGCATTGTGATGATTATCAAGTTTTGAATATTTAATTTTATAGTTGTTTCATTTTATTTTAATTTGCTAAATTCCTTACATCATCTATGATTATCCACTAGCATATTTAATCAAATTACTATTATGATATTAATATTTATAAAGAGATTTTTATTATTTAATGAATCTAAATGTTGTTTATATTATTATAATTATGTATTGGTGAATTTATGAATACTGAAATTTAATTTGTGATATTAAAGAAACATAAGTCTGATTTATTAAGTAATTTATTATTATTTTTTTATCGAGTTATAATTTAAAAAATACAAGGGCAAATCACTATATTTTATTTTATATATTAATTTGTACACGGTAAAATGAATTACTTCAGTGGCGTATTTTGGGGGGGGGGGTCCTCCATGTCTGGACACCCCCCGACTTTAAAAAAAAAAAAGTCCTAATATATTGGACATGGTGTTATCATTTATTTTATAGTCAACTATTTTTATTTTATTATAAAATAAATGGTATTTTTATATAAACGGCAAAACTAAAATTAATTTGATTAGATTCGACAACACTAGATATTTATCTACAGTTTATCAGAGATATCCAGAAATTATTTCAATTTCACAGAGTCAATACGATAATAAAAAACCCGCAGGCCGCAGCGAAAATACAATAACAAAGAAAATATTGTGGACGTATGTAGTTTATTTTTAAATCAAGACAATCAAGTTTACACTGTTTACAGTCTATCAGATTAGAGAATTATATATTATATTATTAATAATATTGAAAATAAATAATAGTATAATATTATTATTATATATCTACTTTATAATCAATAATAATACTATTATACTATTATGGTATTATTGTCATTCATTTTTTCGTTGATCGACGTGCTGTACGTACCACCACTGTACTAAGTGATTACTGAATAACGTAAGTACTTATTTATTCAAATAAATTAAATAATTATTAACGGGGATCGGAACTTAATGCACTAAAAAATAATGAAATATGTGCATACAAATGCACTGAAAAAAGCTTAAATACGCAACATTAATTTTTGTATTTAAATTGTATGTATCTACTATGAAACGAATTTGTATCGAATCAGATTTTTAATATGCAGCTTCCTAATAAATATACTAATGCATAAAGTTCTGAACCCTGAATTTATTAATAAGAATCATAGTAATAACGAATCAATGTAGTGTCATAATTTATCAACTATTATACAATATTAATATTATTTAAAATGTTTAAAATAATATTTTTATTTTTATTATTTTTCTAAAATAATACTTCAAAATACAAAATAAACCAGTTATATCTAAGTTGTTACGTATTACAAAAAAAGTAGTTTAAAAAGTCATTTATAACTAAGTTTGTAAAAGTTTATTTTAATAAGTTTACAGAAAATGTAATATGTTTCGATTTTGATTTTTATAACACATATTTGAACTTAAAAACTATTCATTAATTTCAGTGTTAAATATTACTAAAAATGGCACAAAAAAAGCAAGAATCGATAACTTCTTTTTTTAAGTTAACGCCTAACAACGATATTTCTACGAATAAACGAGCATCCTCGCCAGTAAACTCGACTGAATCTGTTAAAATTTGTCGTACTTTAAGCTTAGATACAAATGACTCAATTAATGTTTCTTTAACCGAAGGCAGTAATAATTATGATATTGGGTTTTATACTAACCGTATGTTATCGAATGAAGACATCTTAATTGTTATGACAAAAATTTGGATGCCAAATATATCTTACAAATTCCCACAAAAACTATATACAGTTCAAAATAAATCAAAATATTTAAAGTTCCAATATTCGTGGCTATTAAGATTCTCTTGGTTGGCATACTCCAAAATCGAAAATGGTGCATTTTGTCGAGTTTGTGTAGCCTTTTCTAAATCGAATGAAAACAACGGACAAAACTTCTTAGGTGCATTAGTAAAAAAAAAATATGATAATTGGAGAAATGCAATAGTTGATTTCAAAGAACATTCTAACAAGGGTTATCATAAAACATGTGTGTTAAGTTCAGATCATTTTATTGATGTTATAAAACATCCTGGAAAGTCTAGAGCGTGCAAAATAGAAACTGGAAGAGCTGAACAAATTAGAAAAAATCGACAAAACATATCTCCAATAATTCAAACAGTAATTTTATGTGGTAAACAAAATATTCCGCTTAGGGGACATCGAGATTCTGGGAAAATTATTGTAGAACAAGAAAATGACAAGCTAATCCAAAACCAGGGAAATTTTAGAGAAATATTGAGATATAGAGCCCAAGAAGATGACCATTTGAAATCATTTTTGGAAGCTGAAGGAACAATAAAATATACAAGTGCAACACTTCAAAATGAAATCATTGAATCTTGCAATAAAATTATTTTAAATAAAATTGTAACAAACATAAATTCTCAAAAATGTTTTACAATACTTGCTGACAAAACGGCCGACATTAGTGGAATCGAACAAGTATCTTTATGTGCGCGCTATTTAGATGTTGAAAATATAATTATCAAGGAAGAATTTCTTCAGTTTGTGCCTACGACAGATACTACTGGAAAAGGTTTAGCTGATATTATTATACAAAATTTACATTCATTTGGTATAGAAACAAAATACCTAAGAGGGCAGGGTTACGATGGATGTGCGTCAATGTCCGGTCAATTTAACGGAGTTCAAGCTATTATTCGCCAAATTCACCCACTTGCGACGTATGTTCATTGTGCTGCTCATGTTTTAAACCTTGCTGTTTCTTATTCATGTTCTATACAAGAAATACGAAATTGTTTAGGAACAATATCTAAAGTTCGAGATTTCTTCAGATACCCGAAGCGAAAAGATGTGTTGAAAAATGAAATCGAAGAAAGTCAAGAATGTATTACAAAAAAAACATTAAAAAGATTATGTGCGACTAGATGGGTTGAACGTTTTCATGCTGTTAATGATTTTCTTGAGCTTTTCGAGTACGTAATTGAATCGTTATTTATAATTTCGAAGTGGAATGACACTGAAACATCATCACAAGCAAGCAATTTACGAACATCAATACTGAAAGGAGATTTTATTATTTGCTTACTTATTGTGAATAAAGTATTTAGTTATGGACTACCTCTTTCAAAACAACTTCAACGAATAAATATTGATCTAGGCGAAGCTATGGATCTTGCGGAAGATACAATAAAAGAACTTCAAACTATAAGATCGAATGCTGAGTCTGAATTTTATACAATTTTTGAAAATGCATTGACTTTAACAAATAAACTAGATATAAATATTTCCATACCACGTATTACAGGAAGACAAACGAAAAGAGTAAATATTGAGACAAATTCACCAGAATCATATTTTCGAGTTGCTTTTTTTATTCCTTATTTAGATACATTTATAGATCAACTAAATTCAAGGTTTGTGAATCAAAAAATGTTATTATTGGACTTCAAATCATTAATTTCAACAGACGAAAATGAAGCTCGCTTCTTACGCCTGGCACAAAAGTACATGGTTGACTTAAATGAATGTGAAGAATCTGTGTTATTGGCCGAGTTCAAATTTTGGCAAAGACGTTTAGAAAATATTAAATCATCAAATATACCAAGAAATGCCATGGAAGCAATAGTTTTATGCAATAGACAAGTTTATCCAAGTGTATTTAAACTATTACAGATTTTTGCAACTTTACCAGTATCAACTGCATCTAGTGAGAGGTCATTTTCAAACTTGAAAAGAATAAAGACATATTTGCGGAACACAATATCACAAGTAAATTAACATTGGTTAATTTATTCTTTTTTTATATATATATAATTATGAGTTTTTATGTTTTTTTTTTAATATAGGCGCGGTTAAATGGTTTAGCTATGCTAGCTATCCACAGAGAAGTTGGAATTGATGTCAATGAAGTGATCGACCATCTAAGTTTAAAGAAGAGACGCTTAGATTTTTTAGTATAGACTTACTTTAGTTTGAAAACTGTTAATTTTAAAATAATGTTAATAGGTATAAGAATGTTATTTTTAAAATAAATAATAATAATCAGTATTAATTAATAACCTACAACTTGTCTATTATATCATTTACATGAATTTCAAGTATAAAACTTCTTGTCAATTCCTGACATAATAATTTGTTAAAAAGTAAGTTCCTTGTTCTTTTACATTAGTAAATATTAAATAATACTAAAAATTTTGTTTGTGAGGTTCAATAAATGTTGACCCCCCCCCCCCCCCGATAAATCACCCAAAATACGCCACTGAATTACTTTACTTATGAATCAATTTACTATTTGTGAATTAACATAAGTAATAATATATCATATAAAATTGTTTTTAATTTGTATCAAATAAATTTCGAAGTGCATTGGTCACATGGACATTTACTAGTTAATATTAAAAATTATAAAAACATATTATGCTCCAGAAATTACATAAATAAAAATTGAATTGTTTGATGTACAATTACTATATAATATGGCATAAACTTATAGTAACAATATAGTTAAATTTTTTATAGAAAAAAATAAAGTCGTGCATGATCTATGTTCATAACAAAAAATACAACAATTATAATATATAAATGTGTATAATATTTTTATTATAATTATCCTATTATTAAAACAAAATATATTGAAATTGTTAAATAAGGTTATTAGATTCACTATTATAAACTTAAAAAGGTGAAAAAAATCATCAAGTTACATTTCATTTATAGAAAATTAAGATTTAACTCAAGTTAAGAAAAAATATCTATAATTTAATTGCATCAATAAGTTTTCAACATTTTAAGTTGTAATCTGTTACCAACAAAATTAAAACTTTAAAAATATATCAAAAAATCTGAATAAGAAATGAAACTTAAAATTGATTACCTATAGGCTTTCCTGAAATATAAAGAAAAACAGAGTTACAGATTTTTTTTTGCGTTAGTCGACATAACGGCCTAGTTATAGGCCTTGGTTTTAATTATGGAAATAACAACCATTAAAGTGTGGTGAAAATTACCCAAATTCATTTTTAGATGTGATCCAAATTAAAGTTCTTTTTTTTCTGCAAATTAAATAATTTGTAGATATAATACACGAATACAAACCAAACGATCGATTTAGTATTTACCGCTAACTGCAAGCGTCTAAACAATAACTACGTGACTACGTCTACGTATTGGATAGACCAACGCAAACACGACCGTTGTACTAAACGTAACATATCGGTGCGCGTGAAAACAGGTTGAAAATGCCGACACAATGAGAAAATCGGCACAAATTATGTCGGAGACTTCGCACGGCGTTGACAATGGATGAATGGAGGTATTAAAAATCGTTAAGAACATCAGGGAGCGGAAGTGTCAGCAGCAAACACAACCGTCCCACAACCGACATCCACCTTTATGTAGTAGTTCAGTTTCCCAGCTACAAACTGAACCGCAAATATCCGCTGGTCAATACTATGAGAATACAGCCCACTATCTTTCAAGCCCAAACCCTAGCTACAGCTCCTATTCGGTTTCCGATGATAGTTCAGATCATTTTTTTAATTTAAATTGAAATATGTAACCAAATAATATATTACATTGTATAATTATAATATTTAATTTCATTATTTAGTTTATTTGTCATTTCAAAATATTATTATCAAAATATTATTTTATTTCAAAATAAAAGCATTTCTGTTTAATTTTTCATTCTAATAATTTATCTTATTGACTTACCTCAAAGTGATGGCTAACATCTGAACTGGTTGAATACATTCGCGCATAAATGTATCTTGGCGTTGAATGCTGTCCTTTAACTTCAAATGTAATTCATCAAATGATATCGTAGACATCCTGAAGTAATTTGAAAATTTGTCTCCGTGCTCCCTTAATTTCGGAAAAAGGGTATAAAATGCACCAAATTCCACCCGTTTGGTGAGGATAGGGTGTACCCAGTGCAGTCGATTATTCCTCTTTCGTTTTTTGATTCTTCTATAGAGAAATAACATGGCAGCAATTTGTCTTTTCTCCATAATGAGCATTGTGGAAAAAGTGAGTAAAAAATTCAGTACTGCGTATTCGATGATTCGGTCGTGAGATCAAACCTTATACTAACCGAGTGTGTGTGAAGAGTTTTCATTCGTTTTAGGCGCTACCGAAAACGAATCGAATTCGCACCGAACCGAATCGAACCGTATAAGTGTGAAACCTGCCTAACAATTTACTGTAGTAAAAATTAAAAATCTGTATATTTCTTAGTTTCTTACCAATTGAATACGATTTATTTAAAAATTTAGTTTCTAACAATTGTCTTGATAACTAATGATAATTCTCATTACTAAATATTATTCGATATTTCGTTCAAAACATTTCGATTATTCGATATTTCATTCAAAACAATTCGATTATTTTGAACGAGTGATATCTCGATTATTAATATTTCATTTGGACATTTCGAATGATTATTTCGAGTGATATCTCGATTATGAAAATGTCTCGATTACTAATCATTCGATTATGCCCATCACTAATCAAAACCCACTGAATCACGATTGAACATTAATGACGACGACGGAATACGGACTCGCACGAAGTACAACGACAATTGATGAAACACGAAAAACAGCCGTTATCGGCAATGTAAGACGATCCACTCCGTGACGCAAAACTTTTATAGTTGCACGACGGTTAATATTACATTTTGCAATTTTGGAGAACGAAAATTCAAATGAAATTTGAAACCAACAATAGTACAAATAGTCAGTGGCGTGGCGTGTATATAAGCAGTGTAAGCGTTGCTTACACTTTTTATTATAAAACGTTATTGGGTGTATTATTTTTAAATGACAAAATTAAATTACATTTTAGCCATGATCAATGTGAAATAATATTATTGATTATTATAATATTTTTTCATTAATTTTATAATTTTTTATTTATAAATTGTTATTTGTTGTTAGTCTAAAAATAACATCGTTATTCGTTGTTGAACGTTTCGGTCGTCGCGTCGGTACAAGCCAAGAATACTCGGTAAAATGTCCCCCGAACTTCCGCAGTCCACACACGCACGTTCAGCTCAACTATGCATTTTCTATAAACATGATAAATGCGATGTGTGTGTAAGCGATTTCAATTCCCTTTCCTATTTTATAAATTAGACTAATACAGTTTATAGTATAAAGTGTTTGTGTTGGAATTAGCATGAGGAATAGTATACGCGGTGGTGGTACTGACATATAAGCGATTTTCAAATATGATACACGACCAATCAGCAATCATCGTGATTTTAATCGACATTTCACATTATTTTATTTTTACCAATTGCGAAAATTGCGTTGGTATAATGGTATGACACTCAGTGCCACACTGCCACTAGTGCCACTATTGTATATTATGACTATTTTACTTTATTTTTAATAGTTACAACTTACAGAATATTATTTAAATATTATAGAATATTTTATTAAATATTTAGGCATTGTATAATATTTATATTTTTATTTTATGATGAGTGATCATGTTAAAGATGCGACCAACAGAAAAGAATTTTTAAAAATGGTGCACAACATCCTGCGCACCAAGGAAGAAGATGAGCGCGAAGAGCAAGCAAACGGCTAACCGCTCACCCGGAACGCTCGATGATGAACGTGACCGCTACACTCTCCGCAGAGTCGCGAAACGCGAAACGTCGGAGGTGTCACCAACCACGTTCTTCATCCCCCCCACTCGTGACACCACGGGAGGGACGGCGATCACGGCATCGCGGCTCAACCACAACCGGCAAAGAGGCTGCAAGGTCGGCGGACACTAACCGGACCTTCATCTCGGACAGCACGAGACTGCAAGGGCGGCGGACTCCGGTCGGCCCTCGAAGACTACAGGAAGCACCGGATAAATGAAGTCCATGTATGTAATGTAATATGCAATGTATAATGTATTAAGGGGGCGGCTAGTCGGGGACATGTCCCGACAACCCCCCCACGTATGTATGTATAATATTTGTTGTCAAATAAACGATGGCGGCGTCGCGGAAGCAATGCGCAAGCAGTCCCCGCGGCGTCGTCGGTTAAAACAGAAAAAAAAAAAAAAGTTGTTAATGACTGTAGAAGTCAGTGGCGAAGCGTCATAGGAGACAAAGAGACAATGTCTCCCCACTTAGAAATTAGAACACGGGACAAATAAATAATTATTATTTTGTTTTATACAATATTTAAAAATGTGAATTTTATTTTATATTATAAAATATTAAAATATATGATGTATGTTTCAGTATTTGTTAAAATCGGTTTTTCGTTATAAAGTTATAGAATTCTTAAAATAGATTAGATGCACGCGATACGGGCATACGGCGGCGATACAGCCGTGCGTACGTGTTGGCGATACGGGTCATTTCAAATACGGTATTATATCTAAATCTAAAAGACGTTGCGACGCATTGTCTCACAAATATAGGTGCGCGGGTACAAGGGAAATGTTAATGTGAGTGGGGATTACTATGTACTCGATGAGACAAGTCTCGCCGTTCGTAATTACCTCAATCCTCAATAAACGTCGCCGTCGCATTGTCACGCCGCGCAATCGTAATGTCGTACGACTGTTTTACAATATTTATTATTTCTTATTGTAATTGTAATTAATTGTCCTCGTAATTCATAATGGCTGACGATTTAATTAATTCCATTTTGGACGATGGAATTAATAATTATTCATACGAAAAAAAATATGAACTTAAAAATAAAAAACCATGTCCCTTATTGCATTTAACAATAGCTGACGGAAAAACAACTAGAAAATTTCAATTCGTGTGGTATTCAAAATATAAATGGCTTACTGGTAGTCAGGTAAGAAATAAACTATATTGTTTTTACTGCTTATTATTAAGAGGAGAGAAAACCTGGAGCAACGAAGGTGTGTCAAATATAAAAAATTTCGAACGAAAAGCAAACAAACATGCTATTTCTGAAAGGCATCTCGTTTGTCAGGAACAATTTAAGTTACTTGGTAAAAATATAATTGATCATGCACTATCGGAAGGGCGACGCTTGCAAGCCATAAAATATAATGAACAAGTTGGCATTAACCGTCGCATATTAGCTCGATTAATTCATGTTGTGTGTTATTTGGGGAAACAAGAGTTAGCTTTCCGAGGACACGATGAACGAAAAAGCTCATTAAGTAAGGGTAATTATTTAGAGCTATTAGAACTCTTATCGCAAGAAGAACAAATACTCAAAGAACATTTTTTGTCTAACTCTTTATTTAAAGGAACGTCTTGTGATGTGCAAAATGATTTAATTGCTTGTATTACAGATGTCGTAAATACTAAAATAATGAATGATTTAAAATGTGCAAATTTTGTGTCTATACAAGCCGACGAAACTACCGATGTATCGTGCAAATCACAAATGAGTATTATTTTAAGATACGTTGTTGACAACAACATTGAAGAGAGATTTATAGGTTTTTTTGATGTATCAAAAGATAAAAGTGCTGTTGGGCTCTCAAATATTTTATTGGCAGAAATAACCAAATGGAATATAAACGATAAAATTATATGTCAGACTTATGATGGAGCGGCCGTCATGGCTGGAAACCAAAATGGAGTCCAAGCCATTATTAAAAAAACTTATCCAAAAGCCCTATTTATTCACTGCTATGCCCATCAACTGAACCTAATTTTTTTACATGGGTCAAAAAATATTAAGTCCGTCCGTATTTTTATAAGCGACCTTACAATGTTTCACACATTTTTCAGTAGATCACCAAAACGAACTGAGCTGCTTCGGGAAAAAGGTTTTAAGTTGCCAAAAAGTTGTGAAACAAGGTGGAATTACCATTCAAGAGCAGCAGCTACTATAAGTACACATTTTAAAGAACTACAAAAAGCGATATCGTATGTAACAGAGGGGGAAGACTGGGATCCGATTTCTATAAGTACAGCGTATGGGTTACTGCATAAATTATCAAATCAAAAATTTGTGTATTTATTATGTCTGTTTCATCGAATATTTATATACTCGGATCATGTATTTTTAATACTTCAAACAAAATGCACTGCGGATGTACAAACTTGCATAAATGAAATAAAAAATTTATCTACACAATTATCAGCTATGAGAAATGACCAAAATACTATAACCGAGTGTTGCGAGTCTGCAATGGAATTGAATAACGAACTTCAATATACAGACAAAGATATAAATAGTCTCAAAAATCTGACGTATGAAATATTGGACTCAATAATTATCCAAACTGAAGTTCGATTTCAAGATTTTCACGTTTTGAAATTTATTGAGCTCGCAAACAACAATGAGTTTATTAATTACAAAAAACATTTTCCAATTGAGAAACTAAATCAACTACTAAAAGTTTTCCCAGGAGTATTCGAACAAGAGAGATTACAAAATGAATTAACAGTTATTTACAATGATAATAACAAACATCTTCCACCAAAAGAATTGCTGAATTATATTATTAAAGGTTGGTACATAATCATTATTATTTTTAAAATCTATGTATTTAATTATAATATAATCATATTTGTTTCAGCTGAGTTACAAGAAGTGTACGTAGAGCTTACAAAATTGTTACAATTAATTTTGTGTATTCCTGTAACAACGGCTTCTAGTGAAAGAAGTATGAGTACTTTAAAAAGAATCAAGACGTTTCTAAGAAATACAATGACACACGATAGATTCTCAAATTTGTGTACTATGGCTATCGAGAAGAAAATGTTGAGTGAATTAGCCACTGACCCAACATTTATTGACAATGTCATTGACTTATTTTCTAAGACAAAAAATAGAAAAATAGATTTAACGTATAAATTAACGTAAATTTGTTTTTAAACTTCATGTTAATGCGAGTTGCACATATACAGTTTATTATATTACATTTTATTTTGTTTTGTTGGTTATAATTTATAAATTATAATACATTTGTTTTATTACATCAAATATTATTATTTTGGAAGTTTTTAAATATAATTTAATTTTGTTTTTAGTTTTTGAACATTTATTTATTACCGTTTAGATAATGGCCATAGTTGCCGGGTTCAAGAAAAAAAGAGGGGGTCTAGGCGTATTAGTGCCATTTTTTTTTCAGTGTCTCCCCAACCAAAAACCTCAAGCCTCGCTACTGGTAGAAGTAATATGTACTATGTACTATGTAGGTATATTGAAATGACTTAAACATCAAACATATTACATATTATATGATAATAATTATTTAACCGCCAATATTAAGTGTTTTTCATCATTGCAGCAATCAATAAAAACGTCGGGTCAAACGAAATTAGAGTTGCTGTTGCTGTTGCACCAATTTCAGAATCCACAACTTCATCACAAAATACTGATATTGGATCAAAAAGTATGTCAATAATAAAATAAGTTATAAAGTAATTTTATAATCAATTACTCATACAATCTAACAACATCTATAGTTTAAATATTTTTGTAGTACACATGAGTACGGGAGCTCAAATTAAAAAAAATGTATACGATGTGTCTAAATCCAGTGCTTTTATTAAAATATTTCTATTATAAATTAAACTAGACTAGTGTATGTTATATTTTTTTATTCATTTACTTCTTTTTACCCTTGAGATGAATTATATCTTCAGAAATGTATTTATATAAAAATATATTGATCCAAATCTAATACAATGTATTAAAACAATTATTTATTATTACTAGTTATTAAAAGAATGCAATTATTTCAAATGATATAATGTTACAACATAACAGTTTATTAGTTAAATACAATTTCTAATGTTTCAAAACATTATTTGTATAAATGTATTACCTATATATTTTCTAATTTATGTTTTAGGAGGAAATTTAGTTTCAATAAATCAAGGACTTCCATTATTTTTTAACACACCAAAAACATTTACTAGCTATCAACCAAATGATACAAAATTATCATCAGTTTCAAACAATGAATCACCACCAACAACTCAATTTTCACCTCAACAAGACAATTTGTCCAACTTCCACTGTGATATAGATAGATTACTGGTAAAGTCATTTGGTGCGCATACTTATGAAGACAAAATGGATATTGTTTTAAGAGGGAGGCCTACTCCTAAATTACCTAATTTGAAATCTTAAACTAAAAATTGTTACCGATATTTTAATGAATGTTTTTATAAAACATGTGACTGGCTTTGTGGTTGTTTGGATAAATTGTACTGTTGGCCCTGTTAGCTCTTTTCACATAGTGAATCAAATATTTGGTCAAAATATGGGTTTACTGATACGAGTATGTCTAATTTTCGTGGGTTAAAAACTAGACACAAATCAAGTCAGCTACACATTCAAGCCTTGGTAAATTTAAAAACTTTTGGGAATAATAGGATAGATATTTGTTTAAGTGAAAATTTAAAAAAAAACATAAATAAACATAATGAAAAAGTAGATAATAATAGGTACGTTATAAGTAAATTAATTGATATCACTTGTTTCCTTGCCAAACAAGAATTAGCTTTTAGAGGGCATGATGAAAAATCAAGTTCTTTAAATAAAGGTAATTTTGTTGAAACATTTAATTTACTCTCTTCTGTTGATGATAAACTAAAATTTCATATTTCAAATTCTACTGTTTTTACAGGCCTTTCAAATGACATACAAAATGATTTAATTAATTCTATAAAAAATGTTATAATTACAAAAATTAAAAATTAAATTAAAGATGCTGACTTCTTAGCAGTAATCACAGATGAAACAACTGATATTACAAAAAGATCACAACTCACAACAGTATTTAGATATGTTAATGACAAAGGTGTTCAAGAGAGATTTATTGGGTTTTCTGATGTTAGCGCAGATAGGTCAGCTAAATCTTTGGCTGATCATTTTTTTTCAATACTCCCAGAGTATATATGTGATGAGAACAAATTAGTTGCTCAGACATATGATGGCACTGGTGTTATGTCTGGTTCTCATAATGGTTTGCAGACTTTGATAAAACAGAAATATAAAAATGCAATGTATATTCATTGCTATGCACATAAACTTGATTTAGTTCTTAAGCAGTCAGTGTCTCATATTAAGGAATGTAAAATTTTTTTTACAAATCTAAACGGGTTTGCGGTTTTTTTCTCTAATAGTACAAAAAGAATAAATGAGTTAGATTTAATTGTTAAAAAACGGTTTCCAACTATTGCACCAACAAGGTGGAACTATAATAGTAGATTAATTAATATTATGGTTGAACATAAAAAAGAAATTAATCAATTAATGCAGTCTATTGTAGAAAACGCTGATAAATGGGATGGCGAATCAATTATATGTGCTAGAGGCTTTTGTTTGACATTAGAAGATTTTGATTTTAATTTTAATTTAATCATTTTTGAAAAAATACTTCCTTTAGCTAGGTACCTTTTTGATGTATTACAAAAAAAAGTGTTTGACATTTCATATTGTACTCAAAAAATAAATGAATTTAAGAAAGAATTAAATGAGTATAGGCAGAAATTTAATTTAGTTTGGAATGAAGTAAATGAGTTAGAAAAAAATAAAACAGTCCCATCCAGACATAAAAGGTCTCGAATGGTTCAAGTATCAGTAGATAAAAAAATTAACTATAAACGTTTATTTTATGAAATAATAGATACTATTTTAGTTAAAATTGATGAACGATTTTCTGAAGTATATAACTTAAAATGGATGGGGTTACTTGATTTTGAAAAATTTTCCCATTACAAAGATTATTTTCCTCAGGATAAATTTAGTTCACTTAAACAAACATATGGTCAGTATTTTGAATTTCCAAAGCTAAAGAGTGAATTGTCAATTATATATTCATCTGATCAGTTTCATCAAACACATATTTATAAACTTTTAGAATATTTGAGGGAAACAGATTTAACAACTGTCCTACCTCAAGTTACTAAATTATGTGCATTAGTTTTAACCATTCCTGCAACAAGTGCTTCTGCTGAAAGATCCTTTTCCGCTTTAAAAAGGATAAAAACTTATTTAAGAAATAATCAAACTCAAAATAGACTTTCAAATTTATCTTTACTTTCCATAGAAAAAGAAGTTTTAATGACTACAAAGTGTGAACCTAATTTTTATAATGATGTAATTAAAGATTTTTTAAAACAAAATAGAAGAATAGAGTTGTCTTATAAGTGAACTTGTCAACTACTAGAATTTGGAACTAAAAATTAGATTTAAGAAAATAAACAGGAGTATTATTATTTTTATTATTTATTAACTATTATCCCTACATTAGAATGTATAACTTAAAAAAATTGTTTCGTTTGTTATTTAAATATAATTAAAAATAAATTGCTAATGTATTAAAAATATATATGTTGTTGCTAATTTTGTTATATAATAACCAAAAGTTGTTGAGACACATTTTTAGAGGTAAAATTTGTAAGTACGCAATTATTTAATTATAGCAAGATAAAATCAGTAGTATAAACTGTAAGCTGCTTTTTAGTGATGGTAAAAAAAAAATTAAGGTATAAGTGGGTATAATTTTTGGTGATTGCTTACACCATTGTCGACTCCACGCTACGCCACTGCAAATAGTACATAGGGACCAAAAACACAAGAAACAGAGTAGGTAGCGGCGAGAACTGTTGAGGATCGTACACTCATCGGCATCACGATTCACGTTAGAAATCGCATTATTGGCGATGATTTATCGACCGTAATGACAATATTGAACACAGTGATTTTTGCACATGTATTTAATTCCATTGATGAATGTGTTACTTAATTTAAATTATGACACATAGGTACATATTTTTAAATGTGATTGATTATTTACACAATTATGCGAATTGATAATTTTAGAAAAATGCAGTCTGATTTTTAAACGTTAGATAATCATTTTTGTTTTAAGTTAGATTTAAATAAATAAGAACATTTATTTATAAGTGCTATTATGTGCTTGATTTCCATACCTTAAGTATTAAAAATAGAAACTTTTTATCTCATTTCTGTAGATCTATTCATTTTTAAATAAAAAATCAAATGTAGACCCAATGAACACGTTTATTTTTCAGTGAACGTGTTCCTTTTAAAATTACCAAATGTGAATATAAATAAGTTAATGTTTTATACATTGATCGTAAAAGTGAACAAGTTAATTATTATTATCAAATGTCAAAATATGATCTAATCAAATAGATATGCAGAAATATTCAAGAAAAAAATGTTGTCATTAGCTTAAAACTATTACGAATCGTAAAAATTATTTACAAAAATCCAATAAAATAAAAATCATAAAAATATACAATTACATAAAAATTCATGCTCTATACTCATAAATAATACTTAAACAATGCTTATATCCATACGTATTTCCAATCATCAAATTGGCCTACACAAAAAAATACTTACAGTCCGATCGTCCTGCTTCAGGGTTTTCCAAACATCGAAACGATTCCGAACTTGCCGTAGGTGAACCGGAATGCGTGTAATGACGATCAAATCTTCTGTCGCGCGCGTATAATGGTTGTCGGTCGGCAGTGGTGTACAGTTGATTTAAAGACAATGATAGTAAATAATTCATTATGGTAAAAATTCAAAACTAAATTCAAAACAGGAATACTCGAACAGTACGCAACAAACGTAGTGATGGAACTCATTCGAGTGTTCGACTGTTGTAGACAGTGTTGTTACTTGTTACTGGCAGTGTGGTCTGGTCTGTTCGATGTGCGGGTACCGGCGTTGCAGCGCCCCGCGAAGGTTCATCTCCGGAGTGGGGAGACTGCGATAGTCATTGGCACCAGTTGAACGCAGTCACCACATACTTGGAAAGCAGATGGCGTCATGACAATGAATAGAACATATACATTTATTTGTCGGAAAAAAATAAGAACTCAATATTCCTTTTTGTATCCAATGCCACGTAGGTATTTATTATAAATCGGTCCCTTTATGTTATAAAAACTTGTATAATACCATGCCCATACATTGTGTTCACATCTGTTTTTGTCCCCGACACAACACTGTACCTATATATATATATATATATATATATATTATATACATCCACATTTCTATTGAAAAGACGGCAACTGTCGTACGACCGGCGGTGTATCAGTCGTATCCATTTTGTAAATTACCGATAAGTCTCTGAATATTATAGTTTATAAAATGTACTAAAACACAGACACGTACAACTATTACATTGGGAAAAACGACAATTTCAAAAAAAAAATCTGTGTTTATGAATAATACAATATTTAATAATTACATTATACATACGCACGCAGGATGTATGATAATATGTAGGATGTATGTTTAATGATATATACATCCTGCGTGCGTATGTATCATTAAAATATTTATCTGCAACATTATTTAAATACACAACAAAACGGTGAAAACGGTTTTAAATGTACCGACAATCCATCTACATATTATTTACAACAAATATACCTGCATCTAATTTATTATTAAGACACCGCGGAAAATAATTGATGCTATTATAATACTACAACTACACTAACTAAAAATGTAGACCATCTATAAATTGTCCAATGATAAATTGTAATTTTCAAAATTTGTTAATAATTGATAATCAATTATTGATTTAATCGATGATATAACAAAGTAATTGCTTAATTTTGTAGTATCGGAATCATAAATCATTTATTTTTTCTGTCCCATATCGATCTACAATTTTTTTTACATAAATTATTTATGGCTCATGTAAAATAAATATTATTTTTTTTATTTTCTTAAGCTGACTAACTATTTTTAAGTTTTTTTAAATATTTAATCTTTTTAATTTATCTCTCGTTTGAAATAAAACATCGTTAGTTCAATATATTAAGAATCAAGAGATAAAAATTTCCCACTGTAGTGCATTACTGCGTGTGTATAGGTACCTTTTACTTATATGCACCGTGTATGGGTATCACTATTGATTGTGTTTAATCCAGACAATAATATTTAATAAGTAATAAGTATGTATACGTACCAAGTTCGGAATTTCAATTTTATTATAATATTTTAACAATTGGAATCCAATATAAATGATATAACAAGAAAAAAACTGACGATGTCATATTTTGTTAAAATATATTCTTATTATAAAGTATTGTAGGTATAAATACTAACATTTTTTTGAACATTATATGATTTATATATATAGAGTTTTACATATATCTAGCTAATACAAATAATAATTATTAGCTATTCGTTAACACAATATGAAACCAATATTACATTTAATAGTGATATTTGTTTTCTAATTTTAATAAAAAATAGACATTTAAAAATATAAATAAGTAATTTATATAATCTACTGTAAGCAATAATAATATTTTATATTATTATACAATCGATTTCAAAACATTAGATGAAAAATTTAGACGGTTTTTTTGCCAAATGTACCGATAGTGAAACGATAAAAAATCTGAAAACAGATTTTAATTTGTTATTATAGTAATTAATTAAGTCTACTGACGATCAACTTTCCCGCATTTTTTTTTTTTTGCTTATAACTTCTTCAAGAATTGAAATATATGACAATTTTTAATTTCTACCATTTCAATATAACTTTCTTATATTGAAGATAATAAAATCAAAAATGTGATAGGAAAGTTGATGTCAAGTAAAATTAACAAAATATTCAAATCTGTTTTCAGATTTATTATAATTTCACTAGATCAATCAGTACATTTGGCAAAAAACACGTCAACATTTCTATATTCCGCGTGTATTTGATAGAGACAAAAAAGTCGGTATCGAAATGTTATGAAGCATTTTTTTCTTGAATTAATTGTGCCTAAGACTAAATGACACTACTATAGTAGAACTTGTACGTTAACGCACACATAGTCGCAACCAACAATTTAAACCGTCAAAGATGAATCCAAACAATAAGAACTTAACATTATAAACTAATCACATACGATCAATACTTAAATATAAAATTTAATTTATATTACATAATGTAATATTTATTTAATTATTTGTATAAATAACAAATGTAACGCGAACTAAGTATATTTTATTTTATGATTCCTTTTGAAATCAATAAAAGTTTTATTGTAATCATTTGACATTCCCAGAGTGGATAAGAAGATCATTTAAGTTCATCGCTTTTCACAGAAATACAAGTAATATTATGTGTAAAAACTAAATGTTCCTATATAGATACCTATATTATTTAATAATACTAATAAATAATAATAATCGTATCTTATCTCGTTTCACATCCGTTTAATTTCACCGCCGTTTGTTGCCCGGTGTTTATTTACCAAATTATTTTTGTATTATTTTATATGATTATGTTTATTACTTTTATTCAGCCAGAGCTTGCACTGACGTGCAGTTGTGCATAAAATGTGCAGTTCTTATTGAAATGTTGTGTTGTTCATAAAAAATAATGTTTTGTATTTTTAATAATTTTCTATATGTCTATGAACTTATAACATAGATAATCATTTGACATTATTTTGTTTTCCGAATTTATTAGAAATTATGATTGAAACATTGATAATTTATCTATAAATATCATGATATTAAATCTACGATCTTTAAGATAAACCATAGTCATGACTATTGTGTTATGCCGCCAAATATTGTGATTGTACTAAAATTAATAACCATCGCCAAATAGAAAATAGTGATATTTATGAAAAGTTTGTCATAAAGAAGGAAAAAAAACATTTTAAAATTAGATTAAAGGACATCATAACACTAATTTTATTATTTTAATTTTAAGTTTATTGGTTTATTATTGTAGTTAACACAATGAAAAAACGTTTTGGTAAAAATCCGAAGTTAAAATAATGATTATTCAACGAGATAATGAGAGTTGATGAAGCCGCCTATGTTTTACGTGTAAAAGTAGTTTGATTTACACAATGATTTTAATAAATTAAAATAGTAATTCAGAATTTTTTTTCATAACCCTAAGTATATTTATGTGCTTAAGACGGGTGTGATTTAAAATATATATATATAAGTGGATATACAGCACCGTCAATGCTACCATGAATAGTATATAATTGATTAAATATATTGGGTACAGATTTAAACGTTCCATTTGCAAACTATATTTCGGAGTTGTTCAGTATATTTAAATTTTCATTTGTTGTGAAATATTAATATTCTGTTTTTAATATCCCAATTTTCATTATTTTTACTGTCATATAGCAAAAAAGGTAAGTTATTTAAAGTTAATGTGTATTCATTAGGTATTACTAAAGAATCAAATGTCAAAGAGTTGGGTGGAGGCACATTATTTTGATTCCGAGAACGTTGAATTGTCCGACTAAGCGCAACAGTTGAAGGTAACCTAGCCACAATTGGCATAAATAATTGAGAAAATGCCTGGCTAATAATATTTCTTGTTGTCTGAGTTGAATCACTAGCTTTTTTTATTCGTTGTATTACCTTTTTTTATTCTAATCCGACTGCATCTGAAGCATGTTCATGATCACCTCGCTTATCGAGGAATTCTCCTACAAAAATAATAAAAATGGGTAATAGTAATATATATATATATATATGATACAGTAAAAGTACGAATACCAGTAAAACCTAGGTACTAGCATACATAAAATAATTTAATCAAACCACGAATGATTTTTGTACTATATAATATATTAGCTACTATCTACTAGTATATTAGATAGGTAGACATTTATATTATTATTAATTATTATATATTGTATTTCATTTGTATATTATAATTACGAATTATTAAGCTGTGGCCGATTTTAGGAATTTTCATTTTCATTTCGACTTTAATATAAATCATGATAACGGAAGACACGGGTACCTTACTTATACTATCAATAAATTAGCCAAAAATGTACCTACCTATGTGATAAAAGTCGTTCCCTACTAAGCAATGTGTTATACATACAATTTAGTTTAAGATACGGAATAGATTAATAATATAGATAGTAGATTGTTATCCAGGCCTATTGAAAATAATTGTATGAGCAGTATATACGTTTAGTACTAATGCTATATGTTGCAAGTACTCAAAATGTATAGAAATAATACATTGATCACGGTCATGGTTTAAGTATAAATAAATAATATCTTATACTTTATCGACAACACATTTTGATTCCTATAATACCCAGAAATAATTTTAAAAACACAATTTGAAATTTTAAACAGATAAGTATTGTATTTGTCGTGTGTTTAGATATTATTTGTAATTATTCTGCTTCCAACAATCAATATTCAACAGTTTTAATCAAATAAATATACAGCCGTAACTCTTAAGTATTATTTGAATAGTATAATAATATGCCAATGGCACCGGAGACCGGACACAGTATAGTTAAATGTAAAATAAGATTATTATAATATTAGATTAAAGTAAATATATAATGTATGTACGGCATGGTTTACAAGGTACGTGTAATAACTCGAATACATAAAACACCAACTTTCTATCCACAATTTGTTAAATAATTATAATTTAAAAAGTGGAAAATATAGGTAATCGCTCTGCTATACAATATGCAACGAGTGAACCTCGTAATTGAAAAGTAACTCATTGTAATGTACCAACGTGTTAGATTTGAAATTAATGATAATTCGTTGAATACGAAAAATGATTTTAAGCGAAGACCAAAGTCAGTCTACCAATCGTCAGCCTATTAAAGTCTAAGTCTAAGTATATTGTATATATTTTCTGATACATTTATACTACTATAATATTATAAAGTAATTTGTTTTTACAGTTATTAGTAATTCAGGAGTATAATAGGTTAAATTTATTTTTCCCAAGTACATTATAGTTGAAAATATCTTTGTGTATATAAAATTTAATAATATACTTTAAAAGTTTTAAGTACTTACGAATAATATCTTCAAATTACAACAAGATTACTATAATTATAATTCTTCGTTTAAATATTTAATTTCGTCCAAATTTAAACTTAATGTCTATAAAAAAAACGGTATTTTCAATATTTTCAAGTATAAACTACTTAAGAGAACTCTTATATTACTTCTTTATATTAATTCTTAGCCATTAACATTTTATAAATTTTTAACTACAATAATATTTCCTAATGTTAGAGATTTTGACGTATTTTGTGAAAACATGAACTTTAAATGCTTATAAATAAAAATTGTACATAGTCCGTATTTTAAATATTTGTATACATCTATAGATTCTAAAATAACAAATTATGAGGAAATTTGTTACGATTTAACACAACATTAAATTAATGTACGCACAAATAAATTAAATAAGCAATCATTTTATTTTATTATTATTACTTACAACTAATGTCAATAAATGTAAATGTAATACAAAGATTGAGCTCCGTGTTACATCAAAATCCTCGTGTCAGCGGATCCCACGGTCTCGCCGTCGAACACACTATTCCTGATGCTCGTAAATATTATTATGTAAAATGTATTACTATTCAAGGGTTCATAACAATAAAATAAAAAACTAAAAATAATTAAATTTCAAATGTTTATAAATTGTTTAAAAAGAGTTTGATTATTTAGAAAATTTTACCATGTGTCTATTATGTGTAGGAAATTAAGAAATCATAATATAAATATTTGGCTAAAATTCCATTTACAGTTATTAACTTTTGAATAGCCTTTGAAGGTACAACAAAATATCAAAAACCGATCGAAGAGAAATCTAAAATGCTTAGTTATTATGGATATTAAAGTGCACGTAGTAGAATATAACACTTGTACCCATCTATATTGAATATTGATTAATGACTATAAAATAACGAAATATAAGTGTAACAATTCCAAATTCCAACATTATACGAGTACTAAATTTCCAACGAAAATTTAAATAAAATAATATAATAGAAGTTCTAGTAAGTAATAATATATTTTAATATATATTTGTATTATTAATAATTAATAAATAATAAGTATTACAAAAAAAAAAATGTATTATTTTGTAAAATGTACAATTATAATATAGCTGTAAAATATTGTAATAGAGATTGAATGGACAAATTCTAGATATGTGTACGTTTGTATTTTGTCATCAGGACACGAACCCGTATATCGAAAAAAACATTTATAGGGCACAATTTTTGTAACCTAGAAAAAACCTAAGAAATTCTAGATCCTTAAATCTATTTATATCCGGCTACGGAAATTATATCCCCAGGGTCCCCTGACTTTCTGGATATCTTATATTTAATTAGTTATCCCATGGCCACGTTACAATACAATTAATAAATAATATCTTAAAATGAATGTACTTACTTCAAAAAAACCATTGCATAATATAGTTAAATTCATAATATACGTAAAAGTTTTAAGTTCTAACAGAAAATATTTTTGAATTATAACAAAATAATTATACCATCGTTAATCAAATTTCATGCAAATTTAAAAAATTTAAAATTTAAACCACTAATATATGCAGAAATAATTGTATGTATATTTTTGAAATTTTTTAATTCCAGTATAACATGAGAAATATTGTATTATATTTCCCAACCTTAGCTATAAAAATTTTATTGCAAAATACTAGAGCTTGTAAATTTTTATGATTTTAACGATTTTGTAAAAATTATAATATTTCTAATGTCTTTAAATGACTCGAAAAGAGTCGAAATATTTTGTTAATTATTTTATATGTAGAAAACGTTAACATAATTATTCTGTGAAAATTTCAAGTATCTAAGGTTATTCATTTTTAAATAACACAGAAAAAAAACAAAACCGCTCTACTAAGAATCTAAAAAATGCTGATAAAATATATCAAAAGCGACTATTTTTCGTTTGCATATGCATAAATGTAAGTATTTTCAATTTTAAAACATGTACTTTTTATATAAGTTATATTCAGATACCTAATTATATTATTATAATTTAAAATTAGAAAAAAAATCTTTAATTTTTCTATATTTAATTATTATAACTAATAAAAAAGTATTTGAGACGAATTTAAATTCTAATTTTTTTTTATTTTACCTAATAAATTATATAAACAAATTTTTGTATTTTACTATTCCTTATTTTGAACCAGGTAAGCTTTTAAAAATGTTTTTAACAACTAAATTTAAATTATTCACTAACCTATGTATAGGTACTATAGCAAGATAGTAGTTAAAAAATGGTAATTAGCTGTAATACGTTATAGACGTAGGTAATTGGTTGTACACTACATAGAATCTGGACAATTGTTAATTATTATTTATTACTCTTCGTTATAGATACATTATTTTTTTAAAGTTATATTAGTAATAACTAATAACTTACCACTTGGCTATAACTTATATAAGATTATAACCTATGTTCTAATTCAAAATACTGATTAAGAAGAACCTTAAGAGGACGTCTCACCCGCATGTATTGTCTCCGTCTTATATGCGTACGAAATAGTAAATTTTCGTTCACCAGTTTCAATAGTATGCTTTTAGTTTTAATATTAGAGTAAATTGACCTATTATCAAACTTTTAGGTAAGGACATTATTTTTGTTCTCTTGTTGGTTTTTTACAATATTTTAATTTTTAAGTGAGTTATGAGTATGAAAAATATTAAATATTTGAATGAATGATGATAAGATTTTGATTTTAGTGGTAATCAAAGAGGATATATTTATATAGTATATTATATATATAAAATATATATACACCTAAAATTACATAATATACTTATACTTGTGAAATAATAAGACCAACACTAAAACCTAATATTTGAACTGACTTCATTTGTTATAATAGGTACGGCACTTCCACCAAAACGTAACAATGTTGGGGAACATGTTATACACGTGTAGGTAATTCAATGTGGGTTTTCAGAGCCTCCAGAGCTTATGAATTATAATTTAATCTTAGCTATTGATATCTTCATCTAACGTTGGTTCATTACCAGAGATTACGTGATAACCAAAGCATCTAATAAAGTTGTACCATTTGCTTTGGTATAGAGATTTAAATATAATTGTATTGCAGATTGATATATTTATTTTCTATAGTAATTAATTTTCTCTATCTATAACTTTACTTTAATACATCATATTAAATCATCACATGAATATCTTAAAATTTTTAAATTGTAATTTAATTTTATCTTGAAGTTCTATAATTTATGTGAAATGTTTTATTAAATTGTAATAATCTAAATTTCCTAATAGCATAATCGAATAAACATTTTTTAAACTTAACATTTATACTTGGATTGTGGAAGAATGAAGGATAACAAGTGATAGCACCTTATGCTTTCTTGAGTAAACTATCTAATGTGCCTGCTCTAAGTTTAATATAGGTACTACGCCCTGCTAATTAAATATTTAAATGTCTGTTTCGATCAAAATATTTATTTAGTATAAATTTTATTTTTCTAACTATATTATAAAACGTTGATAAAAACATTTATCATAATAATAGTAATATTCAATATTGGAAATTGTTTATTTTGAATATTATTTGATAATAATTAAATTTGATTAATTTTTCAAAAATGTGTGATTACTTTATTCTCAAATTAAAAAAAAAATATATATGAAAGCTTTATTCGTTTTTTAATAAAAATTAATTGAATAAAACGGTACTTTGTAAAGTGTTATATTTTAAATATCCACTGATGCTCACACATATCGCAAATAGCAAAAGCAATGTTGTAATATCGTAGTCCCTGTTTTATTTTATTTGTTTGCGTTAAATAAGACTACAATATTATAAACAAAATCAGGTAAACTAGTGAAATGATGAAAAAACCTAATAAAGTAAAAAAAGTAAAAAAAATTAAAGAGTTAATTTTAATATACTTTAAGATGTGTACATTTATAGTAAATATATTATATATATGTAATATGTATATGTATATATATATTAAATGTTGAAAGTATTTTTTAAATAATAAAGGTTTTTTTATCATTATTATATACCATACTTATGACCAAATTATTTGTCCCCAATTAATTTTTGGCTTACCAAAAAAATTTCACGGCCTGAAATATTAACACAGTCCGTCCTGTACGCATGTAGTAGCTATATTATAGAAATACGGACTACCAAAATACAATTCAATAGTGCTAATGACTATTCCTTTTATAATTGTATTTAAAATATTTGAAAAGTGCACACACACAGACTAGTATAAGAATTTAAGATACTATAATTTTTCCTATACATTAAAAGTACATAGATGTGATTATTAGCGACGGGCTTATTATTGGATGAAAAATAAAGTCGTCGTTTATGTCACTATAATAAAATTAAAGTACTATTAAAAACGCAGAAGTTTTATAAATTATCAAACGAAAAAGTTAATACTTACGTCCTACAGTTATAGAGACCGTTCAGTTCAGACCATACAGCCACCAGTAAACATTTTATGGTTTATTTTCACAACGCTTATATGATAACATACGCACAAAATACTTTTTTATTTATTCATTTAATTATTTTTTATTAAAAATCTATAACTAACGACAATATCCTAATTAGTAGGACGCTTCACCTGCTGTAGCGTTGTCTCCGTTTTACAAACGTACAACATAGTAAAAATTGTTTTACGCGGGTGAAAACCACTCGAGCTGTAGTCCAGGTTAAGCAAGCAAATGTTCACACTAAAAAAAGGTGGTTTTGGGCTGTACAATTTTGTTTTTATTTTTTCGATGTCAGAATTACAAAAAAAGTTATTCAAATTTGAAAAACATAAAAATAATGGATTTTTAAACGATAAGAACTTTTTCGTATTAGTGATATTAAAAGATTAAAAACTATATTGCACAGCCGATGTTTTCCTTTTTATAATGTTAAAATTAGGTTATTTAACTTAGACTACAGCTCTAGTGGTTCTCATCCGCGTGAAATGGTTTTTACTATATGTTATTCGTGAGATAAAGACGCATGCGGGTAATACTAAGACTGATTGTCCTTTATCTTAATGTGTCGGGTTGGCACGCGGTGGTCGACGGGTGACGCACGAAGACGGTGCGTCTCCTTGCGTTAAACACAAAAACAAAATCTAAGTCAGTGGATTTCTGAAACGGTCTCGACGCCGTTCGTCACATTATTCCTGATGCTTTAAAAAATGATGTATAAAAATATTATTATTATTATTCAGGGGCTCATAACATTTGATGATATTAGTAAATGATATTATTATTTTATAATATACGAGCATATTACAATATTTTTGTAAAAAATTAGTTATCCTGTATTAGGTATTCTTATTAATAATGGATAAAGGACAAATAAATTACTAATTATTTATTAATAACAGTATATTCGATGTTTTTGAAAATATTAACTCAACCTACCGTATTACTATAATAGAAAAATAAACAATAAATTACACTAATAGTAATATAAATAAATCATAAAATATAATTAGACAATTCGTCTTTACTCAGAATTGTTTTTTAGCATGCAATTATATTATAATATAGTAATATCATTGAACTCATATTTAAGTATTCGACACATCCATTACAGTGACTATTAACTTGCTTATTCAATGATGATGTATACACACGAAACCTACCACCCATAATAATAATACATTCTTATAATTTTTTTTTATTATTGCAGCAACGTTTTTGTTTATATTTTATATGTTTTATTTACATTTATATATAGTACTTATGTTCATAGTAAATTATTTATTAACTTAATAATAAAAAAATTTCTCTTAAGATTTATAAGTTTTGAATATTACTAAGAATTTTGAAATGATAGTAATATTATATTAAAACAGTCTTAATTAAATCCCCTTATTTACCAATAATGACAATAATATACTATATTAATTTACATAATAATTTATAATACTATACCTACATGATACTTGTATTTATAACACATTGACATTAATGTTATTACCTACGATAATAAAATAAAATAAAATATCGTCTGTTATAACGGAAGTAACGAAATTTCATTGTACTTTACATCATTGACAATAAACGTAGATAGTAAAAGCGATAAAAGTTATTGCAAAACGCAATTTATATTAACTTTTTTTAGTTCACTCGTGTATATATACCGGTATGAAAATTGGCAACAACGCTTAACACGTCGTACGCAATCGTGTAGTTAAAAATCAGATAAAATCGTACGGAGTCGCATGGCTTGAAAATGTATCGTCAATAACGAACGTACTCAATCGTGTTTTACCCAACTGAACTAGAGAGTCATCGTAATCGTGAAAATTCGGGGTATCTTTGTTCCAATATACAATGGGACTGTGGGAGGTAGACAGAGAAAACAAATGCTGGTGTAGCGGCCCCTTACGAAGACGCATTACCCGCATATGTTGTCTTTGTCTTACTAATGTAGATCATAGCAAAGTTTCGTTCAGCAGAACACATTTTATGATGTTAGCTTTAATATTAGAGTAAATTTACCTATTATCAAATTTAAAGGTAAGAATATTATTTAGACAATGACATATACTTTTAATGATATTATTATTTTAAAGTGAATTACAGCTAAGTAAAATATTGCAACTTTAAAATGTTCATAACTCACTTTAAAATAATAATATCAATAAAATCATAGGTCATTGTCTAGATAATATTCTTACCTTTAAATTTGATAATAAGTAAATTTATTCCAGTATTAAAGCTAACATCGCAAAATGTATTCTACTGAACGAAATTTTGTTAAGATGTACGTTAATAAGACAGAGACAAAATATATGGGTATGGCGTCGTCTTAACAAGTATTATTTGATTTTAAGATCATAATAAGTTTCGCTCCGTACATTTTTTAATGTAAATACATTTTGTTCATTAAATATTTAAATGTAATAAAATATTTTAATTTTTTTAAAAACAACCGTGAACCACTATTTTTCTTAAGATGTATTATTATACTGTTACAATATAAGTGTGATTAAAAATATTTTTTATCGTTAAATACGCTGTTATGTAATAGATTTATATCAAAATGTGTAAAAATTTAAAGGGCATTAGATTTATCTCTCAGATGCATTTTACGTATACACTCGTAAAAAAACGGTCCATACTCCGGCGGTTGAGTAAATAAAATGTGGGAAAAGACGACGCCGATCGTAATATTATATTCTGTCGTTATTGAACAAACTAAACGTTTATCTTTATCGACCGGCGTAAAACACGACGTGCGTATTTCATTCGATATAATAATAAATAAGGAAAGACGGTGACTGCCGATGGTGTAGACTGTAGATGAACAGATAATAGCGGTTCCCTGTAGTTTATAACACGCACGTATCGTTGTGTAGGAGAGAATGAGAGAGAGAAAGAGTAATTGTGTACGGGCCTAGAACTATATTATTGTTTGTCCGTGAGCCCGGTCACTAAAATGCTTCGTCTTACACCACCACTCACCCGCCGACATAGCTGTGTGTAGATTTCGCTCACAGGGTATTCGACTGATAAAATATGTCCGATATTGTACTACCATCTTTAACTCTAACCTGCAGTCTAAATTTTGAACTGAGACATTGTTCATGTTCTCCCAAGCGTTTGGCCGCAGAGTATGCAAGTGCATACCCTGCATACCTCGTGCGCACGTCTATACCGACCGACCTGTATATTTTGTATTTTATTATTTCAAAAGAAATGGGCGGGTTTGACGAGCAAGACAAGTAAGTGCTAGTGTGCGGTGAAGTGTGTATATATTTATACATATATAGGTGTATACTGTACAACGTATACCGTCTATATGTTTGCAGTTTGGATTTTGTAGGTACTTACTATAAAAATGGAAACTTCTTGCTGTATCTTTAACAATAAAAGGTAAAAAATATATCAAATTCACAGTAACGCACAACAAATATAATATAAATAACTATGCAATCCTCTGGTCCAACATGTATAGTATATAGAAAAAAATAATAATTCAATAATAAACATAATGATTAAATTAGACTGTTTAATCCGTTAATATTGTTATAATTTATGTATGAAACGAAACGACATTTTACAAAGTACTATGATGACCGAAAATCCATGTATTATTGATTATTAATCAATGACTAGTGGTTATGATATAGAGCTGGAGCCGATTATAATTATTATTATTATAATTTTTTATGTACACAATAATCCACTTAAATAGTTGAGTATCGTTGCACAGGTTAGATCAAACGTCGCTGCTTAGAATCTATATAAATAAATTGATCTACTTTACAATAATGTATTATTGTCAAGTGAACAATTAATCATAAATATTTAAATTATACAGATAAAAATCTGAGATGATTTGCGCACGCAAAATATATACAGTTTGGCGAAAATGTGGATGCATCGTTCGCACCGCTGCCAACCAAACTTACCGCCAACATGTTCGAATCAGAAGATTATGACGAGGTATTTCGGAAGTGAAAACAATTTAACACATAGGCAAGTACCTACGTATATTTCGAACGCGATTGCGCCGTTAAGCAATATATTAAAGGTAAAGATAAAATACAAATCGCGTGTCTTGGCGGTACCATGTTTACCTTAAATGTCGATCGATGTCGGTCGGTTGCTCGATTCAAGTGTATAATTAAGTCGATCGTCGCATTTACGGCGGAGAAACGCGAGCGTGAACAGAAACGTGAGCACGTGAGAGAATACCGCTGGAGGTGGATTCTCGGAACCTGGACATCGGATGTCGTTGGAAGTAAAAACGTGGTTGGTTTAGCTCGTCGTCGAGAAAAGCGCGGTTTTTTGCGTGCGGCTCGTTTGAGTGCGACGATGAAAGATAACGAAAGTTCAAAACGAAATCGGCGTCGTAATAACTCCGTAGTTCTGTCGCGAATAGTGGGGACAAGATCGTCGGAAAAGATCGAGGAACATAAATTTCTAAATCACATAAGTCGTATATAAGACAATAATACAAAAACGAATACAATATAAAATAATAAATACGAATATTATAATATAAAATGGTATAATTCGCTTTGCAAAAATGGTAACTTGGCCGAGATCGAAATATAAGTGGTGAATGGTGATAAGCTCACGTATCGCCATAATAGTAATAATAATTGTATTTACGTATATAATAATAAGTATAAAGACGTATAATTAGACGTAATTACAATAAACTTTATGACGATTCACGTCTACAGAGTATAATACTATTAACGATTTGCGCACGTCATGATAATGTTATATAGACATTGGATTGGCGTACGCGATAAATAAAGTGACGATTAACACCTTCCTTACAATTTACGAAAACTGGGTAAGGGCGATTAGCGCTTACACAAAATAAAACTAGTGACGATTAATGCTGTAACGATTTACAGATTACTGACGCGTCATTTATGTCGCGCTTGATGAAATTGCTTAGGTAGACAGAACACAGGAACGTAGAGTACGATAATATAAATAATTTGCATAGCCGACAGTCGAGTTCGAATCGTGAAACAGAGAACAGTCATCTCTACATTTTTAAGTAACATAATTTATTTGATTTACTATAGGTATAATAACCTACCTTATAGATAAATCATAATAATTCAAGGGCTTTCAACTCGTACTCCGCTACTCCTGTGATCTTCAATATACTACCCTTAAGAACAGGGTTACTCAGGTGATAGTGTACTGTATAATATTATTACTATTCAAATATTTAATTAACCTTGTATACGTTGCTATATCGTGTTCAATTGTGCTAGTGTAATTATGAACAATTTTGGGGACAATCTGCCCGGCGCCTCCACCAAATTGCAACACGCCTACCTCGTTTATTTAAACTTAAGTGGCTGTCGATATTTATACCTAATTCTATCCAGTTAAGGAGTAGTTGGTTAGCTATTCCCACTACACGAACCGATCTTGTGAACCGGGTTGTTGAACTGATACAAATAAAGTTTTCTAAGTTATATTTTACAGGTCCTAGAAACTTATGACCTGCGTTCATAAACTAACGCAATCGAACACGATATAGCAACGTATACAAGGTTTATTAAATATTTGAATAGTAATAATATTATACAGTACACTATCACCTGAGTAACCCTGTTCTTAAGGGTAGTATATTGAAGATCACAGGAGTAGCGGAGTACGAGTTGAAAGCACTTGAATTATTATGATTTATCTATAAGGTAGGTTATTATACCTATAGTAAATCAAATAAATTATGTTACTTAAAAATGTAGAGATGACTGTTCTCTATTTCACGATTCGAACTCGACTGTCGGCTATGCAAATTATTTATATTATCGTACTCTACGTTCCTGTGTTCTGTCTACCTATAAGCAATTTCATCAAGCGGTACATAAATGACGCGTCAGTAATCTGTAAATCGTTACAATGCCCACATACATCAGACATTTTAATATAGTTTGACGTATCGTTCAGTGAATGTAATATATAAAACAAATATGTTCTACAAAAAATATGACGCTCAAAATAATGTTCACAACATTCAAACTAAAATCTTGAATGTATGTTTTGCCAGTTGGGGATAGTTATAAGTTTCTGACTGATATTCGTCTTATAGTGTGGCAGAGTAGTGAGCAGGGTCAATTAATTATTCATTGTTTTAAATTAAAGCAAAATAGGAATTTTCACGCATAACCAGTTTTCCAAATCGATTTTGTTTATTTGTTGTATATAAATTAAAAAGAATAACTTGTAAAGACTTGAAATTTTCAGCAAATACTCATATTAACATATCACCTAGACATTAAACATTTTTCAAAATATTTTAAAAAATGTTGTCCTATTTATAGGTACATACTTTAAATTTTCAACTTAAATTCTGAGTTGAGCGAATAACATTTTGATTGTGTTTTTATTTTTATTTTCGAGTAAAGATATTTTTTTTTGTAGTATACAAATGCTCTATTTATCAGCTTCTACGGAGGTTTCTTGTAAAAAATTGGATTTGAAGAGGTATAAATTAAAAATTCTCAGTATTTAGTACTTACATACATTTAAAATTTTCGAGAAAAACTAAAACAAAATCGAACATTTGTTAAAATTAACTAAAATATACTTTGTAATTAGTATAATATAGCCATTAGGTGGACAGCCTATCGATCATTGTATTCAATGATTTATCATTATCTCTACTATACTGCACTCCATGGCAAAGTACACTCAACTCACACTGAGCTGCGGAACAATTACCTACTTTACCGTTTTTAAAAAATATTTTTAATTTATTATTATGATTTATGATAACATTTTTGTTTTTGAGTAAAAAAGCTTAACAATTTAATGCAAGGTTTGTCTTAAGTTTTTTATAAATTTATGACAAATATGACTGAGATAATAAAACAATATTATGGAGTCCCGCGATTAGGTTACTTGTTGTACCACGACCATATAATATTTTAATAATAATAATTAATAACAACACAAATACTTAAATTAAACTAAAATAGTTCAAAAACATATATAATATAATATTATGATGTGCATAATGCTATCTAAGTATACATGTGTGTCAGTTGACAGTATTCGATATCATTGCGGCAGAAATCGCAGAGACGTCAATAATAATTAAAAAATATTGTAATTAAAGATGTATGAAGATTCAATATTTATACCTAAAATTTTAAAATGTAATAGGTAAGCTAAGATATAGGTAATATGTAAGGTTCCTCATAAGTTTTTTTTACTGAAAAAAAAAAAACATTGTCTGTAATTACATAAATATTTTCTATGAGTGTTTTCGCGTAAAATAACGATTTTATAAATGAAATAAATAACAATACATAGGTACTCGTAATTTTCATTAAATGTATATTTTATAATATCCTAAATACGGTAAAATTTTCTCAATATTTTAACTCTTGAGTTATCTATAAACATTTGATATTATTTTCAATTATTTTAAGTTTTTTTTCAATAAGTTTGAAAACTGAATAACTATGAAGTTCCTCATAAGTTTTTATTATTTAAAAACATTAAAAATATATAGGCTCAATTTATTTTTATAAAAATTTTAAGTTAAAGTTTTGATGAAACAAAGATTGACAGTTTTAATTATTTTGTTGTAACTCAAAAATATTTGATTTTTTTTAAAAATAAATTTCGATTATTAAAAATTATTTTTTGAGTAGAAATTCTTGAAAATATAATTCAAAACTCCTCATACATTTTTAATTTTTCAATAAAAAAAATTAAAAATCTATATTTAAAATATTTTTTATAAGCGTTTAAAGTTAGAACTTTTATTGCATTTAAAGAAAGATATTATTACATTTTATTATATAAGCAAATATAATAATTAAATTCTAATAATATAATGAATGTAATATTTTCTGAAAAAATTGTATTAAGCTACTACTATACCTATAATACTAAAAATAAAATAAATTACTTTATTAGCAATATTAAAAAAAAATATCTCTGTGATATATAGACCAATAAACAGTTTCCGCTAAAAATTGTTTTTCGTATACAATGATTATCAATTTATCATTGATCTCAAATTTAACATAACTATAATACCAACCTTTTCATATTTATATATTTTATGGTGTAATTCGAAAATGAATAATATTATTGTAGATACATGTAATGTAATTTATATTTAATTAATCAATGGTGGAAAGTCACCAATATGTAACTTTGCAACACTACCAACAAAATATAAAAATATGACAAAAAAATAATTATTACACATTTACACCGTTTTCTCATGTCTCATAAAGTCGGAATTTTTAAATTATTGTAGATTGTAAGTGAAGCGATAAATGTAACGAACATAAAAATACTCAATTTTTATTGTACTTATAACATAATAATACATGTTAAAAATTTCAATACCAATACAAATAGATTTTTAAATGATAACAATATAACTTAAAACGTAATATTTTGTTTAAATATTTATTTTTTTCAATTTTAAACTAAACATTTCTATAAAAAAACTGAATTTATATATTATTTAGATTTTATAATTATTACAAAAGCTTCTAAAAAAATCCTATATATGTATATCTTTATTATTTTTAAATAACAATAATAAATTATTATTATTATTAATAACTTATAAGTAGGTTTATGTATAGAAAAAAAAATCATTATTCAAAATATCAAATTAATAATTGATATAGATATATATTTATAATATTATAATATATTATATTATTACGTAGAGGGATTGTTTATCTATAATTGTTATTAATTCTTATAGTTATTTCTATATTATTTATTTGTATTGTGTTTAGTTCCTATAAAACCTAAATTATATACCTACGCGATAAATTGGTCAAAATAAATAAATACTTGTATAATTTAAAAATATTTTAATATATAGTTAATTTCTCATTTTAATAAGAGTATTTTTGATTTAGTTTTAGTTTTTTTCCCGGGATTCATCTACTAATATAAAGCATTATTGCGTTTTATTTATTATAATAATTTATATAAATATTTAACTTAGATATATTATTATACTGCAGAAGTAAATGTAATCTTTGATTAAGCTAAAATAAAATAAAGTTTTACCATAACTAATAACAAAATGTGTAATAGTTACGCCGAAATTAATACTATAGTATTAATTATTAGTATAGACGGTATGTTATATGTTAAATACTCAACATGGGTATGTGAAAATATAAAAAAAAATGTTTGTCAATATCTACAAACGTGTAGTAATATTACTAAAATTACAATACAATATTATTAACTATAAAATTATATACATTTATTTACTTTTCGGTCGCAGTTAAATATGGTCATATTGACAAAACGGTACTGATTAATGGATGTACTTTTATCTGCAAATAACATTATCTGAGAATGGAGAAAACAGTATATAGACATATTATAGTATAAAACGTATACATTTTATATAATTTTAAATCATTATATTCTATGACTCAAAATTCTTTTATAACATAAACGAAACTCCTGGGAGGTCTTCACAGTAGTAGGTATATATACTTTTCGAGCGACATTGTGTTGGACAGCAAAGGGATGTAACTATAAACAGTGATTATAATACATAAAGGCACATTTAAAATACTTAATGTAACAAGGGATACATCGTCTTGGCACAATGCATTAAAAAGAAAAATTACACCTGCGAATAAATAATTTTTTTAGATGCTCTTGAAAATAATTCATACTTAAATTTTAAGTACGATTATAATTATGAAATCTGCCCTTACGGAAATAACTGATATTTGTAAGTAGATTAAAATGTCCACCTATAATAGTTCAAATAAAATTAATTTTAATTTTATGTAAAACTAAATAATTATTTTATTTCAACTTGAGATTTTTGTTTTTTAAAACAAACTCTTTCGTATATTTACATAAGTTACCGCAGACTTAAACGTGAGTCACCAACAAAATAAATAGAGTCTAAAGCCGTCATTACTACATATGTATGCTGTTCAGTTCCCCATACATCTTGAATATAATAATACGCACACCCGAACACCAACTTAATGCGCGCCACTAACACCTAAGACCTTGATAATATATATAGTACTAGAATAGCTGGGTGTGTAGTGATGTAAATAGCTCGAACAGCAATGGTAGGGGTTGCCGGGCAAATACTGTCGAGCTATGCAATGCTTGTTATGTAATATGTATAATATGTATTGTGTATAAGTGTGTATATATATATGTGTGTGTGTGAACTTAATGGACAAATGAGTAACTTAACAAATGGTAACTCAAATAGATCTGGTAAAAACATATGATATAATAAAAAAATTACGGCCCTTTTTGGCCCAACAAGTAAAAATGTATAATATAATATAAGTTTCCGGTTCTATCCTGTCCTATATAATAATTTCACACACAAGCACTGAAATAATAATAAAAATTGGCGATTTGCGCATATAAAATACAATAATTAATAAATGTGGCGATTAGCACCTACAAACAATATATAATAAAACGGCGATTCGCGCACGTTTAATATAAAATAATAAAATATGACGATTAGCGCCCATAAATTAAATAATAATAAAATGTGACGATTAACGCCATACAAAACAATATTAATAAAAAAAAAAAAACAGCGATTCGCGCACTATATATAAATGTAAAATTGTGGCGATAAGCGCACACAATACATTCTTTTTTTAAATAAAACTTAAACGAACTTTTTCGCGACGACGTACTACGTAAGAAGAACGTGAATTACGGCAGCCGTGTTAACTGCACGCACCGGCGAGCTGACGATACGGCAGATAACTCGCCAATAAGTAATTCACGTTATATAATAATACTATTATATAATTCACAATATAATTAAACAAAATAAATATAATAATTAAATAATACATTCGCATGTGTGTGTGTGTGTGTGTGTGTGTGTGACCAGCTATTTCATTGCACATTATCATACCATATATATATTAGCATGGTGGCACGGGTGATATATTTTATTATTTTATATTATATTAAATGCCTTATGGGCTCAAACACAACTGATAAGCATTTCAAGCGTCAGTCATTTAAATGTTTATCGCTGATCGTTTGATAAAGTTAAGAGTATCAAAAAGTGACTGAGTGAGCGTGTTTTAGTTTATAACAGCTTAAAAGCTAATCATTTTTTTTTTTACTTATAAGCGCTATCATATCCATCTACGTTTACGATTATTCAAATTTTATAAATGAAAAAAATGTTTATAATTTTAAAATATTTATGAAAATTTGGACTCAGAATCTATAAAATATATGTTTTTTTTTAATTTTAGATATACATACTATTTATCTAAATGGTTAATTTTTTAGTTAATAATAAAATATGTAAAAATCTGGAATATTATTCACTGTCCAATTATTTGTATTAATAGTAGTCTATGTTATTTATTCACGTCATAAGTGCTACAGCTAATACATACTATGTTATTTCGTTTTCTGTAGCAAAGATTACTAATATTAATATTTTTAACATGATGGAAATTATAATATTTTCTCACAAAGAAAAAAATGTTATTTTTGGAAATTTAAAGATAACCATGATAAAGACTTTATTAAATTATTATATAGTTAATAGACAAATATTCAAATATTGAACAAAAAATTAAAACTAAAATTATAATACAATATTTTTAAAAACTAAAAGACTATCTAAACTTATCCATTGAGCGTGCTACGAATAACATTGAAATTTTGATAACTTCTGATTTTAATTTAATTAGAAAAATATACACTTTACTAGGTCTTCTCTATTACCGAATAATAATTCATAATATTTTAATTCAAATATTTTATTATTTTAGTATATCATCAATTTAATATTTTTGAGTAAACTAGATTTTATTTATGTAGTGGAATTTTTCAGTTTTCCAAAAAAATATTTTAGGTTTTTACAATACATGAAAATATTCAACTATAAAATCCAAAATCAAAATATTTATATGTACCACTTTCTTTTTATCATCTACTTAATAATTTAAACATTAAACAAAGTCGTACAAAAATGCATTTGATTTTTTTTAGTAAAAAATGTGAAAAAATTAATTTTTCCCGATTACCAAACAATATGTTTATACTGAAATGATAATACATTCTGAGGTTAAACTAATTTGACTAACTACTTCAATAAAGAAATGTTTGAAAAATTATTAGTAATATAATGATATATATAATATCATATTCAAATGTGAACCACCCAGTGTTTCAGAAATTTGTAAGCTCAGTGAGAGGAACCCAAGTTCACTTCACATAATATACTATTCATATAATAACATGAATGTTAATGACATAAATGACATGAGTATTATATTCATGATAAAATCAACATGCAATTCATGGGTCTAGGAATTTTCAGCGATAAAAAAAATGCATGTTAAAGTTAAAATTATTTTTAGTATAAAATTATGTGTAAGTTATAGTCTCGTACAAAAGATTAAGTTAGTTTAATAAGCATTTTATATTAAATTTATAAAATTTAACTTCAACGACATTCACGACTACAAAAATTGTATATGTAGTAAAATACAATAAGCAAAAACGGATACACAGTATACGAACATTTGGTAATGAGTTATAGTGCTCGGAAAGAGTTTAAAAAATTTAGAGACACAAACAAACATATTTTTTAATTAGTTGATAAAAATTACAAAAATTACATTCCAACATTTATCAAAGGAATATCAAATAATATAGTATTAAAATAAAATATCAACTATAATTGTAGCATTTTTTTTCGCACCTACATATGCAAAGTCTATATGATTATTTTTTACACAAAGGGACTTCACAATAATTATATACTATAATATTAATAATATATAATCTGATGTATATATTTTTTTAATCTGTATTATTTTATATATATCTAAATTATGGACAGTAAGTTATATATTATTTTATATTGAAAAGAATTTCCATGCGTGTAATTTGTCATTAGCTAAGTCCCATTCGCGCAATTCATCGCATTATATAAAATGTAAACAATAATAATATCTATATTAGACTGTTGGGAAAGCAACAAAATTTAACAAACGCATCAAAATTTCAAATAATATTACTCATACAAAATACTAATACCCTTAGTCAATTCCATAGAGTTATAGATCTTTATTCATCCATAGGAATAAATATCAAACCGCGACGAAAACACCTACTCATAAAAACATAAATCATATTTACAGTTACAACTGTCACCGCATTTTGTTACTATAAAATACGATACGATAATAATGATATTAAACTTCAATTGAACTCAATCACCGTTAGTTTTGAAATATAAAAATACTATATATTTAAAAAATAAATATCGTGAATTTACGCTTTTTGTCTATTGAAAAATATAGACGATTTGCTCTTTTGGGTTTCATTGCACACGTCGTCACTCCCCACGAAAATCGGTAATCAACCGAAAGAATATCAGTCGTTTGAATACTAAACTGTATTATGGTACTTTAAACAATAATTTCACTTAGCACAGTCATCATGATCTAACCATCACATCGTAAGGTATATAAGGACGGTGGAGACATTAAGAGCTCGACAGACGGTTAAGAACACATGGACATTTCTAAGGCTAATTGTAACGTCGCTAAATCACCAGCTAGGTATCAAAGTTAAAAGACGGGACGTAACACTACTCACCGCTCTATTATATATTTTAAAAAATATATTGTAATATTTATTTTATTTAAAAGTATTAAAAATAAAGAAACTTTTGTATCTACAACAATTTACGTATTTATTAACTTCGCGTTGATATTTCTTCAACACAATGAATTGTAACAATTATTCCAAAATCTGTAATATATTTATAATTTATATTTTATAATATATTTTGAGTATGTGAATGTAGACTGTGGAATCGGCAGCCGTTAAAAAGACGTTATACCCGCGTGTGTTATCTCTGTCTTACTAATGTAAATCATAGTAAATTTTCGTTCAACAAAACACATTATGTTAGCTTTAAGGGGTCGCTACACTAGTATTTGTTTTCTCTGTCTATCTCCCACTATATATAGGAACAAAGATACTCCGTATTTCCACGATTACGACTCTCTGGTTCTTAGGACAAATGTACCTATTATATATTTTATAAAAGAGAATATTATTTCCTGTGCATTGACCAGATAGATTTTTGATATTTACATTATTTATAAATATAAGCATGTTTTAATTTAATTTTTAATCTTTAATAATGTTTTCAAAATTGCAAATATTAAAAATCTATCCGGTCAATGCACAGGAAATATTCTCCTTTAAAAAATATATAATAAGTACCTTTGCCCTAAACTGAACCATGGAGTCGTAATCGTGGAAATACATAGTATCTTTGTTCCTATATACAGTGGGAGATAGACAGAGAAAACAAATGCCGATGTAGCGGCTCCTTAATATTAGAGTAAATTTACCTATTATCAAATTTAAAGGTAAGAATATTATCTAGACAATGACATATGATTTTATTGATATTATTATTTTAAAGTGAGTTATGAACATTTTAAAGTTGCAATATTTTACATAGCTGTAACTCACTTTAAAATAATAATATCATTTAAAGCATATGTCATTGTCTAGATAATATTCTTACCTTTAAATTATCAATAGATAAATTTACTCTAATATTAAAGCTAACATCACAAAATGTGTTTTGTTGAACGAAAATTTGCTATGACCTACATTAGTAAAACAAAGACAACACATGCGGATATAACGTCCTCTTAAGCTTCCATCGGCGGCTGCAGTGGATATTGCTATTGCTGCAATCCCTTCCTTCTCCTTTCGAAATCTTTGATGATACTCGGATGAACCTCGTGCGGAATAATTGTATATTTATATATATATATATATACATAATTAGTCCTTAACTCTAATATAATAACTAGCTACAACCTATCTAACATATTATTATATAGTACCATAGTCGTAAACCATTTAATATTGTACACAGGGCGCAGTATTATGCATAATATAAAAGGAAATATAATAAATGCTCAGCATTAGATACGAAAAGAAATAGTAATATGTAATGGTGAGTTTATAATATTTTTTTTCTCAGAGAATTATGTCATGTAGGTATTATTGTCGTAATGTCATTTTCTTTCCGAGAACTGCCAAAAATACATACCAAATACGTTTCAGTAGGAATCGGCATTGTAATGTATAAAAGACATATGGAGGTATATGGATTGTTCATCTTATCTTACGTCTCAATCACCCTCTCCGGAGTTGCCACTATGTCGGCAGCCATGTCGCGAACAGTCTGAACTGACAACAATACATAAGTACGAGCACACTGTAGACAGAAAAATATATTCTACTAATGCGGATCAATACAGTTCCCGCGGTGCATGGCTTGGTGATAAATAACAATTTAAAATTTTTAGAGTGCGGTAATCATAAACTTAAAAGTCAACAGACCGTTGAACGATCAATGCTCATAGAATTAACTAATAAAATATTGACAATATTGTAAACGAAAACGCATACCTCAAAAATGAATAAATACAGCATGGGTATATAAATCACAGCTTGACAATGAAACCTTACACATAAAAACAAACACTACAAAACTATAAATTAATACTTACTAATTAGTATAATACATACTCAGAACATAATAATAAAGAAATTGAAAATTCGAAATGATGTCTATAAATAGCTCACAAAAATTGCTTAAAGAAAAATATTTGTTATACGGATGAATATCCAATAGGTACTACTATACTTATCGTGTATACACACACGCACAAAACATACGTTATTGTAAAATCAATGCATTCATTGCTCCACTGAGAATCTAAAATTAACTTTATTTAAAACTTGAATATAATATTAATATAAAAAGAGAAGATTGAAATTAAACATATAATATGCATCACAAAAAAAAAATAAATATTAAACGATTCATTGTATGTGCATTATTGCCAGAGTAAGCTTTTATACACCATCATTATAGTTATTCAAATATATCATAATTATTACCATTGATTATACACAAAGGTAGAATGATGAAATACATAAAATATACTATAACTATATATAATCAATGATATCACTTAAATGGGACACGGTGTACCTAAATAGCTAATTTTTGAACAATATAACACTAATAAAAACTTAAGGAATAATTTATGTAGAATAAATAATATTGATTAATAAAATGGACAATTATAGTTGCTCCCAAAAATTAGGAGGGTCCAAAATAATATTAAATATAAATTTATAAAAAAAAAACACATCAATATATAAAGTATTTTATAATATTAATTAACTATAATGTACACTTTATAGTGCACACACTTATAAATATAAAATTATTAAAATTAGAAATATTAATAACAATAAGAATTATTACAATTATTATTATCACACTTAATCTAAACACAACAATACACATTTACAATCCTATTAGTTGTGTACAAATGTATATAAGTGTACATGCAATATGGCGTTATTTAATTCAAATCGCGACACTGAAGTTTTCTTCGAATGGTGGCTTTATGTATTTATTTAATACTTTTAGTTATAATGGCTTAAAACGATTTTGGCAATATAGTCATGTAATCATGTAGATATAAAAGATAATATAAGGCTCATGAGCCAATGTGTGTATATTGGTCAAACCGACTTAATTATTTTTAAGCGTATAAACATTCATACTTATGATGCTGGCACTGCTAAAGTTAAGCAAATATCGCAGTATGCAATATTAAAATACATGCTAAAGAAACTATGGAACTAACGTCTACAGTAATAAATTAATGTATTTCTGTAATATAACAAAGCATATATTAGGTATTTATTAAAAACTGCCCTATTTTTTTCTTAATTTTAGTTTCTGAGTTTAATTTTTTTATAACTACATATACAGGGATACGTTGATCACTTTTTTAAATATAATAAGTTATAATATAAATAACTATTTTTGACATTAAGGAACTTTTTAAATATTTTATACAATAAATTACTTTTTAGTTATTTTATATTCATTTTTGACGTAGCGTAGGTACAATAATAAATATAATTAGTATAAATCATTATTTTTGATATTGTATTTAAATTGTTGGCTTACCTATTATAAAAAAAAAAGTTGTTTTAAATTGTTTATGATTTGTATTTTTAATTTTAATATTTTAAATAATGAATAATATAAAATAAACAGTATTTGACTGATTTATATATATTTTTTTTACATCCAATTGTTCACACGTTCAAATAGCTACGTCCTAGATCGCTTGAAAGATGTGTAGCTATGATATGTTAAATATAATATAAAAGTAAAAAATTAGATTTTCATATTCCTATATGATAAATATATATATACACTCATTATTTCGTCAAGTATTAACTTTTTTTTTTCAAAATATTTTGTAACGTGCTTTTTTTAAACTATATGAAATTTTTATTTTTTTCACCCTTTTATTTAATAGTGAATCCACTATCAACTTTTGATTTTCAAATGGCAATCTATATTTAAAATGTACTAAATTAATAGGACTGTTTTTTAAGAATTTTAACGTTAAAATCATTATTTTTCATTTAAACATTAATGAGTTATAGCTGATCAAAGTTGAGTGGTGTGAGGTTTTTTTATGTTCATCCTATAAATTATTATGGCTATGAGGCGTTGGTATAATTTCAGGACTTCAGGTACAAAGTTTATTACTGCGTCGATAGACGTTAAAAGTTTATTGATATGAAAATATGTACCTTTTATTATCTATTACCGGTGTGACTTCTGGTCTTCAGAAACAAGAAATATTATAAAAACCGAAAACCATTCAACTTTGAAAAGCTATATCTCGCTAAAAAATTAACGAAAAATAATAATTTGAACGTTAAAATTCATAAAATAAACAGCCCTATTAATTTAGTACATTTTAAATGTAAGTTACCATTTGAAAATCAAATAGTGGTTGATAGTGGTTTCACTATTAAATAAACGGATGAAAAAAAGAAAAAAAAAGTCAATATACTTGACAAAATAATGAGTGTATAATAATAATAAAATCACCTGGTATATAAAGTTGCCACAGTTATTTTAGTTGGATAGTTGCAGATTTTGTGGGTGATACACTGATATAAGAATACAATTAAAAAACAACAACAAATGTATCCTATTAGAATAGATTAAAAAATAGATAATAAATAAATACTAAAAAATTCTATAATTTAAACTATTTTTGAAACATTTTCTCAACTTACTAAGCTTATGTTTAAAATTGTACCTTAATAACATGGTAATGTTAAATACGAATTTAAAAGCAATCGGTAAATGTTTTATTAGAATATTATATTAATGATGGTACTCTAACCAAAAAATATAACTATAATATTATTATAAGTAAAACACTTCAGTAGATACTTAATTTATAATGAATTAATAATATTTAAAGTTTAAATAATATTAATTATAAAAATTTTAATATTATATAACAATATAATTATATTATAATTTTGCTATTACTATTTTATTCATAAAAAAAATGTGACCTACATTTATATTAAACATTTTTTTACATAGATAATATGAGGAATCTTTTATTAAATTATAAAGCCTTAATTATTATTAAAATTGAAAATGTGATGATTTATAAGCAAACTATAAAATTAATTACATATTTTTAATTCTGAATAGTAAAGAGATGAATCTATTCATTTTACAATAACGTTTTTTTTATGTTTGAGTTCACGTTAAATAGTCAAAAAAATGGTTTGATCTTCAATTTTGAGGATGATTTTTGATAGCAAATTATATCTAACAATCTCAAAAATTCTTAGTGTTTTTATAAAATATCTAGGAAAACAAAAAAAAAAGGAAATATGAAAAATGTTATGTGTGATTTAAATTGTTATTACCTAGGTTATTTAAGCTTAGATACTTGACCTTTCAAAGAATTTTTATGAGAATTTTTACAAATTATATAAATTATCGACAATTTTCTTTTTCTATCTAAGATATAAAAATTTAATACAAGATTCCTAATTTGTATTTTTCCTTAAGTACCGGAATCTTATAAATATTTCATAAGTGTTTGAAGTTCAAATGTTTACATATAGTAACTTTTCACCTTGAACGCATTTTGTTTCTTGTTGTAATTCAAAAACGAATAATTATAGATATTACTTGATATATTTTATAAACGTTTATGTTGGTATTTCCTGTATATTGTATATAATATAATTTTCTAAAAAATTTGACTCTTTTTTAGCTATTAAAAGAACCTTTTTAAATTTAAACTATTTATTACGTGAACAGTTAAAATGTCATTCTACGATATGTAGAAATACCTATACTTTTCATAAGTTTTTCGGATTGATGTAAAGTGTATATACCTAATATAATCAATGTATATTGTACGTTTATCATATTTGATTATATATTAAACCGTAATCGTATTTACCTTAAATGTCGATTAACCATGATAATATCTAACGGGACAATATTTTATGAACAAATGAAAATGTTGCACAGTTTAAATTGTGCATTACAACTGTGTGTGTTATAAAACGTAATTTTTTTAATTTATAACTCTGTGATAGTTAAAGTTATTAAAAGTAAACATGGGAACAAAACACTAGTAATAAAAAACTTTAAATTTTGTATTTACTCTGTTAACGAATCTAATGAAAATATTCATTAACGATGTATTAAAAAAAGTTGTTTCGCAAAAGTGTATACTAATAATAAAAATGAAGTATTATTCGATCAATCAATTATACATAATTACCAAGGCTAGGATTTGTATGCAATAAAAAATTCTAAAATATGCATTTTATTTACCAAAATATGCAAAATTATGCATTTTAATTTTTATATATACTCATACCCCACAAATTGTATTTTATCTTGGATTTTATATTGACCGACATACTTTTATTAATTGTGTTTATCTTCTATGTCAAACTATTCAATCTTAAATCGCATACCTATTCTACCATAGGATTGTATTTATAAAAATAAAATTTATATTTGACAAATAAACTAAGTTTTATACTTAAATCAACAGAGCTAGAATTAAATACGAAATATTAATATTAAATTATAAATATTAGTTACAAAATATACTGTAAAACATGCATTTTTCGCATTCTTATAATTGAAATATGCAATAATATTAATTTTATTCAATATATGCATTAATATGCATTTTATCCAAAATATGCAAAAACATGCAAAATAAAAACACCACCATTTATCTCATTATGAAGTGATTCGTGGACATTACTGACAAAATCAACAATCATAAGTCGCAAAAAAAACATGCTGTTGCATACAAATCCTAGCCCTGATAATTACGAACCATATTCAACAACAACCATTGAAAAACAAATTATAAATTCGAATTGTAAGAGAAAAGCAGACGATGATCCGTGTAGGTACTAGACCTAAACAAATAATTTTGAAAGAAATATACGAAATGGAAGGTACACAGGTATACCTGTTTTACCAATAATGATACAAAACGATTAAGAAAAATTATTTACGATACTCGTAAAAAAATGCTACTAGAAAATTCAAAAAATATTGTATGGAATAATTGAAAGTTAATATATTGCATTTAATAAAATACTACACTAAATCTATTTATCAAAACAAAATTTTTTTTTAAATTTCAGGTAAGATTATGTGAAAAGTTTATGCTACAATTTAAAAAAAAAAAAAATATGAACTAATTTTATACATAAATACATAACTAAAGTATCGTATACCATAATATATCGTTTTTTCAGATTTTTATACTTGACCATTTTTTTAAATAAAATTTAACATTTTCTAACCCGTGTTATACATATGATACATCATATACCTTTACATTTATTGAATTAATAGAGAGCTAATGGTCTCACATTATGCATACACTCCAGTATTAGTATATTAAATAAAATTATTACTGTGTTATAGCTTTTAATATAAGCGTAGTATACGTTTTGGTAGAAATGTGGTTAATATCTTATTTGCTGGAAACGGATATTGGCGGAAAAGGGAAAGAGTACACTTTTGGTGGAAACGAATATCGCCCCAACACACACAGTCAGGGGCGGATTTACGCGCGTGCCTAGGGTGCAATATCTTTCGGGGCGCCTCAATTTTTCAGTATATTTCTACTTTTATTTATATAATCTGCCTTGGGGCGGAAAAATGATAAGTCCGTCCCTACACACAGCTACACATAACTCGCGATGATTATCGAATATTGCCTAAAAACGACCACTTAAAAATGGTTAGCTTTCAATAGCCTTAATAATATATTACATATTTACACACTACAACTACACAATGCGTTGTCGGTTGCCACCTACGCGAACGATTAACGCGCGCCCGTCTGCATGGGACCCTGGTAGCTACGACACATAAATTGGCTGATGGTCGACTGTTATATGTGAGTGCTGTCGGACACTAGCGTTTTTCGGTAGCCCATAGGCACAAGTAATATGACGTTACATTGTCTATTGATAAGACCGATGGTTGAAAAAAACACGCTGTTATCACGGTTCATTCCATAAGAAATACATGGGTCGTAAAATATGTTTAAAAAAAATTGATTTTAAGTGCATTTGTATGTTTTTCTCAATGTGCCAACTATTAAAAACATGTTCTTTACAAGTTTATACATATATACGGACCAAAAATATGATGCTTAACGTTTTTTTCGACAACATTATAAACAGATTTATTTGTTGTGTTTTTCTTTTTGAGCCATTCGCTTGCACATTGCTTTGTTTCGGCGGTCATTCGTGTGTCAATGAAGTATCTCAAGTATCACAGATTTTATTTTTGAAGAGTCTTTTCAAGGTGAGTTGGTAATTAAACACGTTTTACATTATTATTTATTCCAAATTACATAATTATTTATTCCAAATTAAAATTTGTTAAATAATTGTTGTCTTAGTGTTAAAAAGGTTCAATGTTGGGTTCCGTTGTGTAAAAACACGCATTTCCAACAGAGAAACCTGCAAGTTTTTTAAATTTCCAGCAAATGATGTTGAATGTAAAGTCTGTGCTAAATCAGTGAGGTAAATTACATTTAAATAGTTATACACTGTTAAATATTCACATACATAATTAATTGATTTAAGTTAAACCTTATTTTTGATTATAAAACTTTTTACATGACAGAAGAGCAGATACATATCCCACAAGAATAATAAAATATGTAGTTGCCATTTTAAAGATGATTTAAGAGAAAATGGACCTACTGAATTTGAATGGAATAAAAACTTATCCTTTTCATTTCCATCGACTGAAAAACATACAAAGTATGCAAGAAAAAATAATGACCTTTTAGATTCAATTCAATATTAACTACGTTCATTATTGCTTTTTTTTTAGTAATTGATTTGTATAATTGTTGTATTTTATTAATTGTTAATTTTCTTTTTTTTTTGCAATACTCTCCCAATAATACTTGTGGGATTAACCTTGCTAGTGATGCTAGTCCTTTACTTAAATAGATCCAGTCTACTAGTCATACCAGCTATATTCATATCTCAGTACTCTATTTAACTATCACTCACTTTTTTTATATTCCCATTTTTTTCCTTTTTTTTACATTCATCTTCATAAAAAACACTCAACGATTTTTTTTGATTTTTTGTAATTATTTTATTTGTTCTGTAATAAATAGTTGTAGATATTAAAATAATGTGTTCGTAATACTGCAGTGCGTATATGGCTCAAATTAAATTGAATACATGATGTATGTTAAAAAAAAATAAATATTTGTTTATTTACATTTTATACAACTCAGTGTTTGTCTCAAACTAATCTCAACAACATTTTCCAATAGTAGGATTTCACTTAAATCTCCAACTGGAAGTTCTGGACTTAAAAACCATGAAAATCCAACTGTTTGATTAGTTGTTGTTAATTTATCAAAGTATAAAGCTTTAAAATCAATATTATGTGTATCAGTAACATCTTTAAAATTATTTTCATACATATCATCAATAGTTAATACTTCCTCATATTATTTTACAGATTTTTCAAATAATATATCAGTTACAGATGTATTATTATGTCCATGTAAAAGAAGCAAAACCATATAATGGCATTTTATCAAACCTGCCATATATGTACAGCTGGCATGAATAATAGTTTTATCTTTGAAAAATATCTAAAAAGATTAAATATTACAATTATTTTAGGAATCATATTATAAATTGTTTGCGCCACCAGCACTTGCTTGGGCAGTTTGCTAAGCGACTCGCGAAATGCGTGGGAGCAAAATTAGAACAAAAATAGATTGTGGTACAAAGAATATATAATAATTAAAAAACGTTACCACGCCGAAGACGTCTCTTCGAACGCTTACAATAATAATAATATCAACAAACGGATACAATAATTATAATATAAAGGGCACAACAGATGCGCAATATGCAAATTAATATAAATAGAGAGTAATAAATAATAATATCAACGATACCGCTGGTCACAACTGATGACGGGATCCCACGACGATGACGGATATCGGAAATATTCCCGCGATCCTACGGTGTCGCCAAATGATGTAGTAGACGGTTCGGTGCTAGTGAGTTCGTCGACCTCTGTTAACGGCTGTAGCGTTATGTGTCTTACACATCAGACACACGAGAACTCCGCGACTTATTATAGACGCACACGAAACACGGGCACGTGTAATTACGTGTGACGGGTGAAGTTGGGAAATCAAACCCGCACACAAAATAATGACAAAATCGACGCAACTATTATGAAGCGATCGGCATACGGCAAAAGCGCGATCGATACGCACAGTCGTCAAAAGAAGTTTTTGGCCGATACGAAAACCACGTGGTACCAAAAAAAAAAGGCAAAACGACACCCACGGTCACGGCAAACTTTACCGGACGGCGGTGGTAAAAAGACAAACCAACCGGTCTGCGGGAGAACCGATGGTCAGCAACGCCGGTCGCCAAAAGTTTGCGCAAGCGCACTTCGGCATTAGAAGCCAGCGGGGTGACAATACAGGTGTCAAACGGACACACTGTTTGTCACAGGTGCAACAAAGGCTCAGGTTCAAACATAAATGATACAATCAAGATTACAAAGTTATTTATCTTAACATCATATAATTTATTTTTTATACTTGCATATACTTGACCATTAAGTATACCGTATACCCACATCAAGTATATACCTAATTAAAACTTTTGACATAGACACATTCAAAAGAATTTTCTCCTTTAAAAAATATTTTTTTGTCGTCAATAAAATTAATAATCTATGAAATCTTGATCATGCTGTTTGACATCATATTTTTTAACTAAAAAAAAATCGTTTTCCAACATTAGTTAATTGACTAATGAAGAATAATTTATACTCCCCTTAAAAATACTCTTAAAAAAGAAAATCTGTGACATTTTATTGACACACGGACGACCACCGAAACAAAGCAATGTGCAAGCAAATGGATCAAAAAGAAAAACACAACAAATAAATATATATTATTATAGTCATAAAACATACTTATTATGTAAAATGGAATAGAACTGATGAAAAATAGTGCATACTTCCATGTAAAAATTGCAATAAGTAGTAAAAAAGATTAATAATACTTAACCGTCTTCACCGATTTGTTTATAATGTGTGTTCCATAGAAGTACAAAATACTAAAATTTGTTTGTATTGACGAAAAAAGCGTTTAGCTTAATATTTTTGGTCGGTATATACTATATTATGTATAAGCTTGTAAGGAATATATTGTTAAAAGCAAGACAAATCTGAAATTTCACTGAACATAATACTATATAATACTTTAACAGGTGTTTTACTAATGTAAAAGCATATTAAATATTAATTAACTTATTTATTTATTCGTATTAAATATTCCCATAGATACTATCTTAATTTTTGATTAAAAAAAATACAGGGAATACATAAAAATGATACATCCACAATTTAATGATAAATAAATATTGATCCTATGTTCGCGCCAAACATGTTGCTTATCGCTTATGCGCGACGATGACACCGTCTTAATTACTTCTCTCCCGTCTCCTTCACTCCACTCCGTCATTTATGTTTTAATTGCTAATTATTATAATATTATTATACTATCTATATATTTATTCTCTTTGTTTCCCTATTATGTTATTTTAATTATTGGTCGGCCTTTTGCCGCATATGTTTTATTATCATATTTTTTCATATCAGTCGTATTACTGATTTTTTTCTTATTGTTATTGGTTTGCGGCCAACGCCCTTATTATTATTATTATTTTCTTCTGATGTCGTTCGTTGTTCGAACAAGTTGTCCCCGCTATTGCAGCGGCCTGTTCTTTTTGTATATTTATATTCAAGTCGCATTGAGCGCAATTTCGTGTGAATTATTATTATTAGTATTACTATAACACAGTTACCACACATTAGTATGTTATACCCCGTACCTTGTTCATTGTGAGAGGCCAATAAACACTTATATACTACATAACCGTCTCTCGTAAGTTATTGCCGTTTTATATTAATACGTCATATCTACGATCAACATAGCCAGCGTCTACCGATTGCTGTGTGTCGCTGTGCTCAACTCCGCATCATCACCGAGAGAGCTCCTCCGCGTAAGTCCGCCAGCACCCATTGTGGGTTGTGTGAGAGGCCGCCCCGGTCGTCCAGTCGTACCAGTCATCAGCCCACTAGTCACCAACCCGCCAGTATCTGCCTTAGTTTTAAGTAGTTTTTAAGTTGACCCAATATTGATAGGTCCCCCCTGTAGTTATTGCACCAGACCGGATCGACCACAGGGCCCCTCGCCCCATTTAAATAACTTGCATCATCCTACTTCCCTTATATATATATATATATATATATATATATATATCTTCCCGTTCCTTCGTTGTCATCGTCGTGCGTATAAATTGCCTAATCGCAATTTATAAGGCGTAAACATATTTGGTTGCCTACCCGCCACTTAGTCTCTAGGCTCAGTCTCTTCTTGTTCTCGAGCATTCCGAGTGGTCCTTCGAGAGCCCATTGTGTTAGGCGATTACACTCACTTTTTTTATACTCCCATTTTTTTCCTTTTTTTTACATTCATCTTCATAAAAAACACTCAACAATTTATTTTATTTTTTTTATTTTGATTGTTTGTAATTATTGTATTTGTTCTATAATAAATAGTTATAGATATTAAAATAATGTGTACGTAATACTGCACTACGTATATGGCTCAAAATAAATTAAATACATGATGTATGTTAAAAAAAATAAATAACTGTTTATTTAAATTTTATACAACTCTGTATTTATCTCAAATTAATCTTAACTACTTTTGACTTATAAATCATAATTGTTTTATCATTAATAAATGTATTAGAGTAGAATAGATTTAGAATAAAGTTGTATAAGCTCATTGTAAATGAATTAATAAGTAAGTATTATTAAATTATTTTTACTAACGTAATTATATGATGCATGCATAATTGTATTTGTATTATCAGCATAAAACAATATTATTGGTATTAAAAATGAAATTTTAAAATCAAAAATTTATTTTTTCTATTATTATATTAAAGGTGTAAGAAGGTAGACAGTGCATCATTTTCATAGGAAAACAAAAGTTCAATTATAATTGAAAATAGTACAGCAACGGACACTAAAGTTTTAACGCCCAAAACTAGTACAAATAATAAAGTGGAAATGTATTTTTTTCATAAAGAAATTGAAAACTTAAAAAAGAAAAATTGATTCTCAAAAATAACCCTTTTGGTTACCACTAACTTGAATCAGATAACAAATTATTTGAGTTCTACTGTGGGATTAGTAAATCTATGTTGGATATAATTGTTGATTTATGTTCTAAGTTTCTTTTAATTATCATTATGATTGGAATGTTGAAAAATTCGGTTTTAGAAATACCTACAACATATTCTTCATATAAATTTAACCTCCTGTGTCGATGCTCTATGGAATCAAAACGAAAATAAATCAAGATTTATATCTATAGAATTAATACACTGTTGGAAAAAAGGAATTGGTACTGACAAGTATAGGTATTTCATTTTAGATACTTATTTTCTAAAGACGTGGTCGTCAATAAATTATTGCTCAGTCGGTTAGATATAATATCTATACAGAGTGATTTAAAATGTATGATACAACCATTATATTGTGTCTGTTAAAAAATAATAGATTCCCATTTAAATTTCTAAAATTAACCTCTCAAACCATTCTAAAATATTTAAAAAAAAAATTATAAAATATACAAATCATTTTAGATGTTTCTAAATCAAAAAACTTTCGTATCATAAATTGTTCTCTATTTTGAATATTGATGTATTAAAATAGCTGTAACATACATTTGAATCACTCTGTATATGTATATGGTATATATGGTATATATACATATTTATATGTGTGTATTTAACTATGTAGGTACCTACCTAAGGTTGTGTGCATTGTGTATATATTTTAAAAGATATATTGTGTATGTAATTCCTTAAGGAATTTGTCCCTCGATCAACCCTCTTATTTCATATTATTTTCTTTTATAAAAACACGTTTTAAAATTGGAAATATAATGTATAAGTAATATGTATAAAATAAATAACAAAAAACTACTAAAACATTATGAAAGTATAATATTTTGTTACTTATTAGTTATTCGAATCTGATTATATAAAATTTAATTTCAAATGAAATAAAGTACTCAACATTACTCAAACATTACATTATGTTTTGTGCTTAACATATATATGTTAAAGTTAATGAGGTTAATACGTACGTAAAAATGTCTTTGAATTGTGATGTTCGATGTTTGCATCATTACGTTGTGTAGTGAGAACGTATAAAAAGTCTTGTTGTAGTGTCTTATGCATGTATTCCGTGCTTCTCTTAAGTTTTTATAATATTTTAATTTTCAAGCGACTTTTGAGAATTTTCAAATTGTAATATTATACCTAGAAAATACTCATAAGTTATGAATTATAACGTTTAAAAACTCTACACGATAAAGCATAGATAATAATGTTCTAATATAACTTTTAAGTATGGTAATAAATCAATATTATCGCTATTATTAAGGTTATTACACAAAATTGAAACTGTTTAACACAGATTTGATAATATGTAGTACATTCGTAAAACAAACACATCGTTTGGGTGTAACGTTTTGCTGCTCACTTGTAAACGATAATATTAATATAATACTGAAACCTACCAATGTAGATAATATTTACATAATATATGTCATTTGCATGTAACGATAAAGTAAAATAATTTGGAAATTTGAAAAAAAATTGAAATAAAACGATCAGGTCGTTATATTGGACCCTTTTTAATTGTGTATATTATTTTATGACTTGTTATCTATGAAAATACAAATAAAAACATATTATATTATAATATAATGTATCGCCAATCAAATTTAAGGATTATCATAATAAATGTTATTTGATTCCGACGAACTGTTATAAATTTATAACGCGAACACCGTATCATATTATGTTTGAAATGTTTGAAACAATATATCCATTGCACACTGTTGTAAATGTGATTTTAAATTAGTAGTATTACCACTTTATGCAATAATCAGCGTACATACGCAACAATATACTTGTTTTTTATTTTTACCTTATTGTCTACATTAAGTCTTTAAAGCCAAACTGTTTTCGTGTACGGGTATCGTTCTAGCCTCTATGGTGCTGTCTTAAAATCACTCATACATTATTTAAGTAATTAAAAAAAGCAGGTATTAAGTAATGAATTAAATATTACGGAATAAAAACTCGACATAGACATCATCAACGCTGGAAAAAAGGGGTTCAATAAAAAATTCCTGTCACAGCCTTATACAACATTCATTATGGAGTCATAACGACTTTACTAATAGTAAGAATTACCATTGATTATAAATACTAGTAATTAACTTAATACTAAAAAAATATAGTATTTATAATCAACAGAATATACCACTATTACTTATTAAGTATTTATTAGTAATAACGTAATATCGTTTTGTGGTAATAATTAAAATTGATTAACTTACTATTAAAAGTTAAATAAATTATAAATTGTAACGAATTGATATCGATGTACATCTGATAAATTAGTCACATTAATATCGATAAAATTGGTTCGACATCAATATTGATAAATGAATATTGATGTGTATCACTAGCTTATAGCAATATATTTTAGAAAAAAACTTATCAGGTTAGGTTAATTTACATTAAGCATTAAACAAATAACAATTGCTTGTAAAGCAATAACAAGATAATTATTAGGTTCTGAAGTTTATATCCTTGAAATTAACTGACTCCGTATGCATTTATGTACTATAAAAATACTAAGTATTTCAAAAAAATAGTAGAAGTCAATATTGACATTATATTACATTATAGATACCTACATTATTTTATATTAAGCGTTAAACAAATTTTTATAAAGTATTATTCAAAAAAAAAACAAATTTAATTACCTATATATTTAACTTGACTATAACCAAAGATTTAGTTATTTCTCAAACTAAATAATTTTTTTTATAAATTATCAGTTTTTATAAGAATAAAAAAAAGTGTGAGTAATTATTTAATAAATATCATAATGATTTGTGGAACTGTATAGTATTATCTAGTAAGTTAGTTTTCCAAACGATGAAACATTACATGTACACAACATATGAATAAACCGTGAACATATTCATCCTAAGGTATTGGTATTTTATCATTTAATTTTTTTAATTCTATAATAGTTTTTTTATTTTTTTATTAATACGATTCAAATAAATTTAAATAAAAACTTAAAAATATGAATTTTTTCAAATCATAATTAAAATTAATAACGGAAAATGTTTCGTACGACCTACAGACATTTTTCTACTGAATTTAATTATTTTTTCAGAATCAACATCAGACAACATTTTGTCTAATCAATAAGTAAGTTTTTATAAAATTCGTATAGTGAATTGAGACGCGCAAGCGCGTATTAGAAAGATATCTGTCAGCGGCTGCAGTCGATACCCGTATTGAATTTTACTCAAAGATAGCCTATGGTCACTTATTTTAACCTGTAGATTAAATAGACTATCTATAAATTTAGGAGGCGTAAAATTAAACGCCAAGTGGTCGTTAAGATTATCAAATTAATTGTTATTGGACATTACTGAGTGCAGGCCCGTTTTCACGAGAGAGGGGGGTGTCCCCCCCCCTAAAAATATTAAAAATATAATATATACTATAATAATGCCCCACGTGAAAATTTGGTCTGGCTACTGGCTTAACTGAGTGGTTCTTTAGGTTTTCCTTATTCGTTCGAATTCAATACAATATGAATCAATCGTTTTAACCAAAATTTACGGATGGTATGCTCAGTCTATTGAACGTAAATTTACGTAGCGAGCCGTACAGACGTGATCACGAAATGAAGATATGAACACTCATGAATATTTGCATGCGTTCGTTCACCCGTTTCAAAGTCGTTCGCGAACATTAGTCATATAATTGTTATTTTTACGAACAACACGAATAACTCACAAACTAAATGTTGTGTGTTTGTCCGAATGATTGCATCCAACGAACGAATTGAATATTATTCGCTATGTGATGCGCACATCGCAAATATTGGTTGGCGTGTACGTAATTGATATACATACACGCAAAATGGTTATAAGGTCAATTAATATTCATTTTCAAGTATGTTTAATAAAATGCACTCACCAAATTCACATTCATGCTAGCACTTAGTACGCAACTTAATAATTCTAAAGATACGGTTTCCCTGCAACGTCCAGACGCGGCATCTAGCGTTAACTACCGGTCTGGACATAAGTAAGCATCTAGACGCGGCGTCATAACGCCGTACTGTTCCACTCTTTGACGCTGAAAGGAAACCGTACCTTTAAACTTATAATTTGCAATGCAATATACGGTAGTCTTGTAAAAGATACGTATTCAAGGTACAGATACTTATTACTTTGTAGTGGGCCAGCAACTGGTCGTCGAAAACAAGTCGTGTCGAATGAATAAAAATGCCAAAATAACTCTAAGTGTTTTTTATTGAAAATATTTCTAAGTATTTTTAAATTGAAAATAATTTTAAGTCCAAATGACAAGATTCTGATGTAGACTGGCGTGAAGGTGCTTGTGCTAACTCTGGTAAATCACGTCTGTCGGAGTCCTCTCCAGGGCTCCCTTTTATAATTGGTGTCTCCCTCAGATTTAACTACCCTGCCCTTCCATGCCTATGTACCCGGCTGCACGTGCGATGATAAATTTTAATGTGTTTCTCAGCGTTGGTCTGTCTTTGTGACCAGAACCCTCGCCGCGTTTAAGTCTCCCAGGGCTCGAGTGTAATTAAATATCGATTCCGACTGTTACAGTCATATTGGTTTTATTATTGTCATTTATGTTTTAAGTTTTTAATGTATCGTCGCTTGGGTGTGGTGAACATATTTTTATTATTTTGTAGGGCATTTGTTCCCACGTTGTGGCATCCTTATTGCGTGTTATATTATTCTGTAGTGTATTATTGATATTGCTGTTTTGATACTTATACCTACGTCGCAATACCTTTATTATGTGTTATGTATTATGTATGGGATATCAGAGCACGTAGCAACTTATTAATAATTTTTGAAAATTTGTTAAATGAGGATTATAATTTAGAACGTCAAAAATTAAAATAAACAACACAGTTATTTACATTAATAAATAATAATAAGTAATATTTCACCATAACTATAAAACATATTTAAGTAATTAAGTATAAAAGGTATATAAACAATGTAAGTATTATGCTTATGAGTTATACATGACGTACGCATAGGAAATCCTAATAAAAAGTAACCACAGATAGCATTTTGCCGCTTTTAAATATAATAAAAGTGACCTTATGGTCTCCACGAACCCCAGTATTTTCGCCGTCGGATCAGAATGGTTTTACCACCACGATTTATACGAACCACGCCGTAATGCATAGTTTTTGCTGCTGGTTCAATAGATTTTATCACTCACGTTTCGCGCCTTTTCTCATGATTGTGAATTATTATAGTTATACGTGTGTTTTTCATTTAAATACCTATTACCTATACAGTTTATTATATTTATCCATATTAAGTACCAGTGGCGTAGCGCGGGTTTCAGTTTAGCGTATGTATAGAAATGGTAAGTCAAAGAAATCGTGGAGGCTACGCCATCCACACCACCTATACTATTTTTAAAATTTAACTAATTCAGTGAACCAAAAGACTTTAAAAATAATTTTTCAAATAAACACTCACATATTGTTTTATTTGTATTTATTATTGTTTATTTAGTATTATTCAGTTTAAATAGTTTTAATTTGAAAACGATATGTCACACTCACAATAAACTATTAATACGCACGTTACAACTTATAATAATTTTTAGCTGGTAGAATAATACGATAAACGACGGGCGACGTTAGCGCATGCAAACATATCCTACATACACCAGTGACGAATACACAACCACGAGCATTTTATATTTTGTTATTAATATTATCGATAAGAAATATAAATAGCTGTAGCTGAATGTCTGTATTCGTATGCAATCGCCAACGTGCATACTGCGTACATAATTAACACGATAGGTACTAACCATTAAATATATATGCTAATGAACTTGGAAAAAAATCTTCAAAATATTATATTATTACAATATATTTATTATATATATATTTATTTTATATATTATTGAAATTAGAACAATCAAAAATTTTTTTATAAAAATATAGCATTACCTATTAATAAAAAAAAAAAATTATTTTTCAATTTGTCAAGTGTATGGCCATATATATAGTGCACACGCAGCTAGTATACTAGCATACGCTACGCCACTGTTAAGTACCTATTTTACGTTTAAAATGCATAAGTAATATCTATGTATAATAACTGTATTACAAATTTAAATTTGTCGTATCAATAGTTATTTGTTTTATCTATCGTGATTTTTAGTATTCAACTAAGTAGAGCCGGGTTTAGGGGAGAGTTGAGTAGGCTAGGTGTCTCCACAATTTTATGATATTTAAATTAGCATGCAGAAAAAACATTTTATTTATATTTAAATATATTTAAAAATTAATTAAATGGTTTTGAATTTTATTTGGACGTATAAAATTTAATTTTTATCTAACTAATAATAGATTTATTTGAGTTTATTGACAATGAACAGTGTCAAAGATAATTTAGATTTTTGCGCCGTCCGTAATCGGTGTGCACCATCGATTCTAATAATAATACATCAAAAAGTCGCAGTAAACACAATAATCAACCACAATTCATCGTAAGAATTACGAGATTAGTTTTCGAAAGTAGCGTAACGTGGATATATACTGTGTCTGCGCAATATACACTTCAAAAATTTAAAAACTGTTTTTTTTTATTATTACATCCTTTACATAGTATTTTATAATTATAGAACAATATATTTAATCGTATAGGGTATATTCATAGTTCGTGAGGATTGACCAACCCTAAATACTACGGCCACGCCGCACAATAACTTAATAAATAATAATATTAATTTCAAAATGTTATTAATAATTTTGTGCCAATAAAATAAAGAAAAATTCCTGGTATTAATTTTAATTTCATATACTTACACAATTATTAAGCGATTCATATTTTTATGAAGCAAATATAATATTATGGTGCTATTACTTATACTCGATTTGATCGTTTTTATAATCATTTATTATTAAATAAGTAGTTAATTGTTACTGCTACTAAATAATATGATAATAAATGTTATTTAATAAGTAAAAAAATATTTTTTCTTGTTTTTGTATAAGAGGACCCCGCAATGCATTCTGTCCAGGGGCCACCCATACCTAAAATATTAAAAAATAATATTAAATACTAAATTACTTGCTGTTTATTATTAGTGTTAAAAAATAATATAACATATTTTTATAAACATTTACTTTTAATCGATTGTAGGTTTATAATATTATGTTCATACCGTTTTATAGTAAGTCGGTATTTATTTAAAAGGTTATATCAATAATATCTGATAAAAATATACTTTTATAATAAATATAACAATGTAGTGTATTATAAAAAATGAAATTTCTCAAAATAAACTAATTTAACCAATACTGTATCACTATAGTTAAAATAATTTATTAAAAGAGCAATATAATATAATATATTTAATAATAAATGCTGACAGACAGACCAGACAGTCACCATCGAAGTAATTGTAACTGGTACCTATGAGTATAATAATTATCGAGTACTATCTCTAAGAATTAAGCAATAATTTAATACATAATAAATCAAATTTACATCTATCTACTGTATTTAACACTACAGTACATTATATTAAAAGAGTACTATCTTATGATAATAAAAATCAAATGATAACTATATCAATAATCGTTCCATCAACGAAAACAAAAATACATTAATTTGAAAAAATAAAAATCATCATGAAAATGAAAATGATTTTCTCAACTGACAGACTATAAATTAAATTTACTTTAGGTCGTAGAGTGTTGTTATGTAAAATATACCAATTTATGTCTTATGATTATAATATTAATTGTGTTTAATTGATACAAAATTGTTTGCACATATAGCAACTTAAATATATCAATACTATATATAGTTATATGTAAATTATTTTTAGATTCTAAGCGTAGCGTTAAATGTATTAATTTTTTTTAAAATGTGTGTTTGTTTATTTTTTTTTTTTATTTACTATACACGGTACACGATTAATAGTTGAAAAAAAGCTTCAATTTTCAACTTTGAGTGTGGTTTTGGATGACAAATTAGATAAGATATTTTTATCCAATATAATAACATTTGAAAAATTAATATGAATCGTATACGTTTTTTACTCATATTATTTCATTATCTAATGCAATAAGGTTATTAATGGTTTTTGAATAGTTTTGATAAAAAATATGGGGCTGCTCTGAAGGAGCAAGTCCTCCACTAGTTGTAAGTGTTTTAAAATCATTGGTACCTATAATGTAAGTTAAATGAAATAAGAGAAAAATCATAAAATATTTACAAAAATGTAAAAATAAGCAAGATTATGAATTTGCACTTCTCAAATCTAAAATTATATTTGATGTGTTATGAAAAAAAAACGTTTAAGTAGGTAATAAAAAAAAACAAATTAACAGCGGATGACTTAGTTCGATGTGTAAGATAGGTATGTTAAATACTCTGTGAAATTGGAACGCATGTTATCACGTTTTATGTGCATATCTCAAATATTAATGGTTTATAAAATTTAGATTTTTTTACTGTAGACCGTTATACGAAGTATTTACGCCTCCCTCTCCAATCGCGACACCCAAAATGATTATTTTATGATATTATATAATATGTATCCGTTTATGCAATTTATATTCTTTTTAGGAATTTTCTTCACACGAGCGTGATGATTCTTGTTGTTGTTACGAGCCCTATGCCCCTATGAAACATAATATTATACAATGTCTATAAAGAATATCGTACGGTGTAGCGACACGCTTTCCGTTTAATCCGTTTACCGACACAAGCGTCACAAGCATATTGACTATTGAATTAACTATTTACGATGCGTGATATCAAAAAATACATAATATACATAAATGGACATGATCAAATACATATACATAGTGCCAGTGGCGGATTTAGCGTCAGGCAAAGTAGGCAGTTGCCTAGGGCGGCAATTTTAGGCCAATATTTTATTGAGAATATTCTAGGTTTCTTTTTGATTTTCTAATGTACGGTGATTACTCTGAAAGATGGAAAAAAAATGTTTAATATTTAAGCATAATAATATTCTTGTTAATATAATTTCTTCTTTATTTTATAACACATAACAATAAACGTCCAAGTAAATTATCGAACGACTCGGCAGTCGCAGAACGTAGATCTATTATCTAAATACTAAACATAGATAACATATTTCGTTATTTTGTTTTTTTGCTAAGTCGTAACTCGTAATAATTATTAATAATCGCTCGTGGTTCGTTTGATCGCACGGCGTACACACTACACGCACAATACATACAGATATGATATATTTAATACGAATACGGGTGACGATCGATTCGTATTGGAACGATAGTCGAATTATAAACCAGTCACTGTGGATATTTTTATATAATATACTCGTACGTACTATGCATAATGTGTACAAAAATAAAACTTTTTCTATCCAAAAGATAAAATTATGTAATAATTGTAATAGATAAATTAAATAATGAGCTTCAAAAAAGACGTGAAGCCTATAAATATTTTTGTGAACCTTTTTCTTTTATAAACACACTTAAAAACATGAAACAAAATGAAATATCAAAAAAAGCTAAAAAACTTTGTAAAATTTATAAAACTGATACAGATTATGAAGAGTTTGAGCACGAACTATTACATTTTCGATCTCTTTTGATTTCCAAGTATAATGAAAAAAAATTCACTGCATTAAAACTATTGGAAATAATTTATAAAAATGACTTAAAGTCGGTGTTTCCAAACATAGAAATAATTTTGAGGATTTATATTTCAACACTTGCCACTAATTGTACTGCGGAAAGATCATTTTCTTCTTTGAAGCGGATAAAAACTTATTTACGTTCAAAATTAGGACAAGAAAAATTAAACCCCTTGGCGATTTTGTCGATTGAAAGTGAAATGACAGAAGAAATACAATTTGAAGACATAATTTAAAATTTTGTGGAAAAAAAGCAAGACGCAAACAAATGAAATAGTTTATTTTTTTACATTATTTTTATATGTTGTATAATAATAAGTAAGAATTTTTAAGTTTGATTAGTTGCTTTTGTTTTTTTATAATGCTATAATTTAAATTTGATTGAAAACATTAATTTTTTGAAGGAACTTAATTATATTATCTATATTGTTATAATTATATTTGATTGGTACAGCAAATTCAAAAAAATGGTGATGTATTATATTTTAATAAATATTGTGTTGTTATACTATTTACTTGATTAGAACAGTTTATTAACATAACCGCCATTAATCATTGTTTAGTATCAGTATTTATGATTTATTTTTTTAGTATTTATGTTAAATAAGTATTTAAAAATACGTTTTTTCGTTGATAAGTTTAATGGGGCGGCAAAAAAAATATTTTCCTAGGGGCGGCAATTGTGTAAATCCGACTCTGCATAGTGCGAGTATAAGTCATTTCGACACGTGTAAATTTTGACACAACTATATAATTTAGAAGCATAATACAGGCAACGCACCAGCTCGTCATGCGAGACTTTGAAACTGCGTCGTTTTTGAAAAAACCAACTACTAAATAATAATTAATGTAAAATAAAAATGTATAGAAGTATTTTTATCTGAGGCTGGGGCCACACGAGCGTACAAAATGCGTCGATACGCACGTACTTTTTGACGCGCGTCGTAGGACTACATTATCGGTTATGGGAGCAGGCACACGAGTAACGCGCGTTAAAAATAACGCACGTTAATACGGACGTCAAATTTTATCGACGTATTATCTCTTCGACGCACGTACAACGGACGTCGAACATATCACCGCCAAAATTAAATTTGTATTGTTTTTAAATGTGAACGTCAACTGCGTGGTCACACGGGCGCACTTTTGTATACGCAGTACGCACGTTATATCCTATCCAGACGTTTCTAACCCACCCGTCCACGTGTAATATTATAATATAAAAAAATAATTATAATTAGTATTATAATTATAAGCACTATAATAATTATTATGGCAGCAAATGTTGACTGCGAGATTTTAATAAATGAGGTGCAAAAAAGGCCATTGTTGTGGAACACTGCAGACAAAAACTACAAAGACTAAATAGCTAATCGCATATTGGTATTTTGTAGCTGAATATCATTTTTTATGCACAGTAAAAGTTCATCGAATGATCTTACAGACATTCGGAAGTAGTTAAAAAATTTTGACGAATCTTCTCGAAGTTTATAGTACAACTTCACGTAATGCCCATTTGTATATCGTTCACAATTTATTGGATGAACCCAATGTTCCCTTTTAGTCCGTTTTAATCACGTTCGTGTGCCCGCTCTAGTGCGCGCGTTAAATAGTACGTACGTCGCAACGCGCGTACGTAGTGCGTCCGTGTGGCCCCAGCCTGAATTGAAAAATATATTAATATCGTTTGCTTTGTTTGTTATTATTGAAGACCATAAAATCTAAAACTCATAAATAGTTATTTCGATGGAAATATTATTTTAATCATTGGGACGACGGTCGCCGATTCAATGAAATGATGACAATCGCACACATTGTTAATAATCTGTTATCTCTGGTTGGACGGAAGGGGCCGGGGAGAATAAGCCGCAAATTATTATAATAATAGGCGCTATTGAAATTGGGTTCATGAAAATATATGCCGTCCCGTCGTTAATCATTAGTCACTGTACTGTCTATAGTCTGTACGCTGTACGCCGTCATAATTTATATTTAACTTATGTAGTTTTATAGAGAACGTAGTTGACGAGTTTGCAGATAAAAAAATATCGTCGAATGGAATTTGCTTATATAAAATGTAGACCATTGTCCATTATATCATTTAACTGTGTAAAACATGTATAAACAACTCCAATAAAAGGTTTTTTTGTTCGCTATTTTTGGGAGTTTATGTTATAGAAACTATTAATAATTAAATTCTCTCCAGAATATTTACTCACGAGTCGCTACTGGAAGCATATTATCAATTCGACATATTTTTCTGTTATATATAACAGTGTAACATTGGAAAATTCCGATTATTTTCACATATTATGAATTTCACAATATTGTCATTTTTATTAAAAATAATACAACATACCTACGATTTGTCAATGTATTATACGTATAAATAAGTAATAATGTTGTAATCAACATTATGTAATGATTTGTGTGATTGGTCTTAGATTCAATTTATTTCCTTATCAAAGTTCATAAACAACTGAGTTTGAAAAGGCAGCGATTAACGCTGTTATTAAGTTGAATTTTTTAGCACAAAAAAATAGGATACAACATAGCCAATTTTTTTTAATTTGGTCGAAAAATTTGAAGACAAATACAAAATCATGATCAAATGATTATACTGAGAATATCGAATTAGCGTTACAAATACGAAAATTAGAAACATCTTGTTTAATACTTTTATAATCTATGCAATATGCCCATGGACCAAGTAATTAACTCGTTTGACTTATTGATATTGATACTAAAAAGCGATAAGCGATACTAATTTTATTTTGCTGTAACTCAAGAACGAATCATTTTAAACACTTGGACATTTTCACCAAATGTTTATATTAACGTTATCTATTGACGATTACATTTTCCAAATATTTTGATTTTTTTAAAGCTATTAAAGACAATTGAAATGTTTGATTTTTCTAAGTTTTTTTTTTTGGAATGTCAATAAAAAAGATTTGACATTTCAAAAAATCTTTAAAATTTAATACAAGGTTTATTATAAGTTGTATTTATCATCGTAAAAAAATCAAAAATCGTTAGTCACAATTTTTGTTGATAAGCATTTAAAATTCCAATGTTTACGAAATATGTCAAAATCGCGAAAATATGCAAGGAATTTTAAAGTTTAAATTTTATAACATTTTTATGATTTATACATAAGGTTAGAAAACCCAATACAAGGTTCTCTATAAGTTTACCTTCAAATAACTGTTAAAAAAAACTCCAGCGTCAATATAGAAAACATTTTATGAGAGCATATGAAATTTAAATTTTTACGAAATCACGTAAAATAACAATATGTCCTAAAACTATTTAAAATATTTGTTGTTATTCAAAAAGTATAAATCGTAGAAACTTAAAACTTTCACCAGTAGTTGAAAATAATATTTACCTATTACAATTTAAATATAAGTAATAATACAATATATTCTAGACTGACAAATCATCTCCGTTCAGAATCGTTTTTCGTATACAATGATACCTGTCATTGCATTTAAATTCATTATAGTGCCTACCTCACCACTACTATACAGTAGAACGATACCCGCTTGCCCACCCTTTTTTTTTTAATTTTCAACTTTTATGTTAAAGCCTGTATGTTCCATATTATATTTTGATCGTAAGTTTAAGGTAGACTCACAGAGTCATATACTTTATACTAAAAAAGGGCAGAAAGATTTTTTTCCTATTAATATAGTAATAATACACTACCTAATATCTTAACAAAAATAATAATAATTAGAAATTACGTTACACCGAAAACTGTTTGCAGCTATTGTCGTACGAGAAAACATGATTTCCGATAACTATTCGATATGCTACATTGCGATAACGATTGCGATTTACGATAATGATTACGACTATCTGAATGATGGCACGGAAGCAAGTGGTGCCCACATTGAACCCCACGTACACTAACATTAATTTACGACTAACACGTAGGTGCCGGGCGGCGACGAAAACATTAGAAATTGGCTAAATGTCGTTCCTTAAATCTATGCTTTAGCGAGGCCCCTTAATAATATATTACGTACTACAACTACACAATGCGTTGTCGGTTACACTTGTCTTATCGTCTGCGTAGGACCCTGGTAATGACAACACACAAATTGGCTGGTCATGTTGTCGACCGTTATAAACGGTGTAAACGCGAGTGCCGTCAGACACTTGGACTAGCGTTTTTTGGTGGCCCATAAGAACGCGACCAGAATGTAATGGATGTAATGTAATCACTAATCATCAACGGATAGCGCAAAATGTGACTTGCTCTGTGTGCATAATACGGAGCGCAACACTACGACACTGGCTAAAATATTGGAGGAAAATGGAACCGCCCAAATCAACATATCTATTGTTATCCATTGTAAAATAGTTCTAGGGGACGTGGTCAATGACGATCAGATTTTTGATACAGAGAAGGAGAACTCAGAGAAGGTAGACGTCTTTTGATGTATAGTAATATGGTGTTGTATAATGCACGTACAATTTACACGAATCGTATTTATAATAATATAATGAAATCGCAATTTTAATTCTTTCGATTTCGATTCTTAAAATGTATCGAGATTGTTTCGTAGCACCAGCGAAAACATGAAATTCGAAAAAAATGTTATATAGCACGTTATTCCCGCCCGCCCTACAATCGTATGCATTGAATTGTAGTTTCGTCGAATTTACACGCGTCGAAATGGCATATAGGCTTGTATTGGACGCATTCAATACTGTTTCACATCGACGTTTTAGTGTACACTGTACATTATACACAGCGGCGTATTTAAGGGAGGAGCTCATGGGGCCCGTACCCCTTCCTCATTTCACCGTATTTTATACTTTTTTTTATTATATGAGATATTTTACAACTCTACTGCCCGTGTACGCAAATTTGAACTTTTTATTTCCCCCCCCCCCTGATTATACAAATTGAATTATGTACAATACAGCATTGCAAAGTATTATATTTTTAAAATTATATCATTTACAACCGTATTCATCAACCGTAGTCCGTAATACGTGTAACTGACCCAGTGACGTCACACCGGACATCCCCGCAACATGTTGTTTCCGTCTTACAAACGCGCATACAATAGATACAGCCAATATCACTGTAATCGACTTAACTTAAATCAGAGTGAATTGATCTTTTATGCAATTTAACGGTACGGTCACGTACTCACGTTATACGCATAATATTTTAATGTTCTCGGCACGACCATGGCACAGCCATCACCATTCTTAAAGCATTCTTTAAACAACAGTCCGCAGTATTGGTCGTTGGGAACGCAGCCTAGCCACGCCCTCGCCAGCAGTTACTTCTCATTTTAGTGCATAATATTTTATGTCAGTAGTTCGGTTTAAAGTCTGTACTCTGTAGCGTACTATGTCGCGGTCGACATGTAATCGACAACAATTGCATTGCCCCGGGCACGTAGTCGACCAATTAGTTATTGATTCATAATTTTTTTTGATGTTGTTTGATTATTTTGACGTTTTCTTCTCACTATTTGTATTTACATTACTAATTGAATGGTTTTATGTTTGGTCTAATAATACATCTGTTATTTCAATTTTTCCCGGAATGTAAAGACAGAGCTAATTTTATTAGTATAATGCTAACAATTAACATATATATTATTTAATGCATAATATTATCGTATAATAAATTTAAATAAATCTAGAAGATTTCAATTAAAATATTATTTATAAATTATAAGCAAATATGATATAAGTAGGCCCTACAATGATATACATGTACACGGAGTGTAGCAGATAGATATGACAAATTGTAATCGAATATGTGCATATTTATAAAAATAATAATTAAGCAGAATGTCGTTGACCGATGTCGACGCGTATAGTAATACATTTTTAAACGTAAATTCGTTGAGCGATACGGTAACGGCACGGCAAATGTGCCGCAGCATTGAACGTATTATTGTTATTAATCATTACTATTTAACTTTCTTCAACGGCTATTAGTTTAAACTTATGCTATAACCACAATTGTCTATACTCTACCCATTGCTGTATTATCTTTAAAAGGATCGGATGTATAGTAATATTTTAATTATTAAAATTAATATAATGTTAATAATAATAATAATAAAAAAATATTATTATAACCTATTACTGCTTTTGGACGATTATAACTTTTATTACCCACAAGTATTATATGTTTATCCTACATCTAAAATTGAATAAATTATTGATAATATTATCTATACATAAGAATATATGAAAATGCAATATACATTAATAGTTAACCCGTCAGTAGTTGCGTATGAGTGCGACGCTCACTTGATTTCTATTTTCGCCACTACTGGTTTTAATTTAATTCTTATATTGTTGATATCTATTTATACCTTAAGTTATTATATTTAGGAATTTTTCTATCAATAATATAACCCAATCCAAAGTCTTGTGTTGAAATGACAACGGATTAAAAAGTGCAGTCCCGACAAAATTGAATGCCACGCTATAAATACTATATTATATAAATCCCATCAATCGGGTTCAGAAGCAAAGTCAGATTCAGAATAAATAATTTTGACTGATATGTACCTATGTATATGAATTTTTTAATAATAAATAATCATAGTGACCCTAATTAATTATTCCTACTGGAATTCTCACTTACAGTTCGAATAACCATTTTTAATTGTAAAAAATGGAGAAGTGAAACGTTATCCAAAAATACTTGCCTAATCGTGTTACAAATACTAATGCGCCTACTGATGGGTTAATACATGTTCTGTAATACGTACATAATGTATTTTCATTAAAAATGCCGTGAAACGAATGTTGTATTATATTTCTTTAATTTTAAAGAAACTTTTTAAAAAAACCTTAAAACAATTTGTAAACAATGCATTTAACCATTTAGGTTATTTAGATAGTTCATAAATGTCGTTTTTTAGATTTTTTTGGAAATACCTAATAATTAGGTAAAAATAAAAGTTAATTATCATTTATTATCGCAATATAAATTAAGTATGATTAAGTTATAATACCCGCCTAATAATTTACCAATTTAATAACATAAAAAAATGCGATTGCAAAAAGTGCAGAACGAGAGATTTGTTTGTGTAATTGGACATATTATGACAATTTATCATTGAAAAAAACACAAATCGCTTAGTTATTATTACATGTGCATGTATTATCGTAATATAATCCCACAACAGCCGTTCGTGCCAGTGACTTCTACAAGAGGGGGAATGTGGGGATCAGATCCCCTCCCCCCCATTGGCTTTTTATTATTTTTTTGTTTTTGCTTACACTATGCATTATACACTATATTTTGTAATATTATGATCTATCGAGCTATTGAATTTTGGCAATTTTGTCAATACTGAATACGATTCTAATTTTATTTTCGTTTATTTATATCATGTAATTTTCCATTTTTCCCCTCCCATTTAGCTATGTCGTTTTCTTTTTTTGATCCCCTCCTTTCAGAAATAATGTCTACATCACTAATTCATGCAATTAAATTGTGACGTGAATAAAAACTATGGTGTCAGTAACCGAATAAACCTTATATTTATTTATATTTTGTCTTTTACAATATTGAAACTTATTTTAATACAAAAAGTCACTGTTAACTACAGTCTACAATTATTTATATTTATTTACAGATATTTTACGTATTGACGTACATATTTTAATTTTAAAGCGAGTTATGAGTATTTTAATATTTTAAATTGTTTATACATCTTAAAAAACTCATAATTGGCTTTAAAATTAAAATAAAATAAAATGCTTATGAGATGCCCTAGATAATGTTCTTAACTTTAAATTTTATAAGAGGTCATTTCACTCTAATTTGAGAAATTAATATAGGTATATAGTCAATATTGTGAAAGTAAAATTTGCCATGTTGCACGTGAGTTAGAGAGAGATAATAAATAGTACGCTGACATCCTCTTAAGATCTATAACACTAGGTATCAATAAAAAGCAAGCGTAAAATAAATTTGTATATAAATATAATATTCTTAATTTATAAACAAAAATTCGTAAAAAGAAACAGTTTTTTTTAATATAAATAAAAAGATAATACAATATAATATTTTGTAATATTTACCATCTAAAGTGATGTTTTCACATGTATTGTGAATCACAGTACTTAGTTAGTATTGTTCAATAAAAAAAATATTTATTTTTGTATTATACGGGTATTTAATATTTATATTAAACTATATATTTAAGTATAATATATGTATAAAAATAAAAGCAAATTTACAAATTAAATTGGTTCCTACAGATCTAAGTTAAAAAAAAGTTATTAACTTGCTAAGCTTTGCCTATACCTACTTATGAACCATTATGCGATATATTATCATAAACTGTATTATAATGAACTATTTGAGTTCGAAAGTTAACCAAGTTTTAAAAAACCGAACCGAACCAAACTCGAACAAAAAGTTCGAACTCAAAAAAATGTACGAACCCCGAAAAATTCTAACACGTTAAACTTTTCGAATCAAAAATGTTCCCGGTATTTATTGTTGTATTTAATTTTATTTTGTCCATTATCTATATAGTTTATTATATTGTTATTTTAATATTACAAAAGTAAAATTAAAACCACGATACTATCCGGGCATCGATTATTTCTTGTGCTATTGAATTATTTATAAACTTGGATAATAATTATTTTAGTTCTGTCATTGTTCTTGGGTTTGATTTTGCCATACGAATAAAATAAATTATTTTGGTTTTATACTATTTATAATTTATATAATCGAAGTTTATAACACGCTGAACAATTCAGATTCGGTTTACAATCGGCATATCATGTTTAGTTACGTTGCTTTTAATAATATTAGACGAGTTATATAGAACTAATTATTTAAAAAACATTATCTGTGTTTGTATGGTTGGTGTTTTTCAGTAATTCCATTTATAAGCGAGTTTATAAACATTTTTAATTTAGGGTATTTTATATTCGCGAAACACGCTAAAAGTATTATTGTATTAATTATAGTATAAAATAAAAAAAAACCTACTTACGTTCACGGATACAATTCTTAGCATTAGCCATTAAGTTTCATAATATAAGTCGATTCACTCTAACTCATTATAACTTAAGTAATTATTTACTTCAATTTGAAATATAATAATATACATGATGCAGTGGGTATCTTAACATTCTTAACTAATATACTGAAGATATGTATACTTAATAAGTACTAGACTAGTATAAGTCCGATGCTCAATGAAAAATAAAAATATGATTTATAGTTAGTAAAAAAATTGTTTTTATTAGGTTAGATATTTCAATAAAAATGTAAAATTTGAATATTTAAAGAGAAACTGTGGATTTTTTTTATATTAATCAGGATATTGCATTCTAAATATTGTTTTTATTTCCATATCTTTTTTTATTATAATTATTTTTAGTTTATGGTTAATCTAATAATGAAATATCTAAGAAGCAAAGTAAATTATATAATAAAGTTTATGTTTTAATGAAAGGTAAGCTACCATCATCTGTTATAAAAATATAAAAATAAGTAATTTAGAATAAAAATACTAAAACTTAAATAGATCAAATTATAATATGAGGAGGGGGTAAAACCATTGTGAACTTAACTTTTGTGGCCCACCCATAAATAAGTTATGGACACGCCACTGTTGCAGTACCTTAGGTTTAAATTCGATACGTATTCAGAATATTATATAGACGATACTGCTCGTGAAAAGAGAAACAAATTTAATGTTCACATACGACAAAATATACTAGAAATTTAAAAATTGCAGTTTTAATAAAAATTATTTTTTTTAAATATACAATTAAAATTAATATAAATTAATTTTCTTCTTTTAATTAATTTTAGTAGGGGATACGATCGTCCCATCGTCTAAGCCACGAGCCACCATTAGAAAAATTAAAAAAATATTTATTAATTATTAAAAAATTAATAACCTTATTGTACTTCAATGTTAACAGAATAAGAATAAAATATCTAATAGGTTTATTCGGATTTATTTATACTCAGTTTTCTCTGACGTTTTATCATTTACTATAGTAACTTTATATATAAATACATATTGCCATATTGGTACGTATAGGTTAATATAGCCAGATTACTGGACGTATCGGATTATTGAACAGCCGGATTACTGAGATTCTACTGTAGTAAAAAAGTCGATAGGCATTACGCAATCGTAACATATCCAATAAAGACTAGGAAGTATAGAGTATTTCATAAAAATGTCGAAAAATACTCGATATATTAAAAAGATTATGTAAGGTACTAAATCAAATGAGTGAACACAATTATTATTTTAGTAAGAATTAACGTGCCTTTACTTAATAATATTCGTATAATAATAAACAATTGCTCGTGCTGTTTCCTTATTAAAAAAAAAATACAAATTGTAAGTACGAACTCGTGCGTAAAAAAAGAACAACGACGAACTTTGACTGAACAGAAACATTTTTAGGTTAGGTGAATATGAATAAAAATATACTGATAATAATAAAAATGAAAATATCGATGAAAAATAATAATAATAATGAAAGTATCAATGAGTAATAATTATAAATGATAATAATAATTATTGTTAATGGTTTTGCTAGTAGCCACATTTAAAGCATTCATTTTATTCACATTGAGTTAATGCGCATTAACTGCTGCATATAAACGCGGTAAATAATAATATTTGGTTTATACATATATTTTATTTTTGGCTTCATAATATTGTTATATTAATATATTAATGATCTACTAAGTCGGCCTACGGGATTAATATTACACATTTGTACATAGAAAATATCTGCCAACCTCAATCGTTGTGTCTTTGAATCTTTGATACATGCATATCGAAAAATAGCTTATTTTATGTTACTATATGATTTTATAAGATATCTCACGTACATTAAATTATATATCATTATAATATTATACCATATCTATACATATTGACGTATTACGTATAGACGAATAGTTTAATTTTAATAATTACCGTTGGCGCCACTGGTTAATCAAGTATAAAGAATCGTGTAATTTATATATTTATCATCAAAAATCATCAAATATTATATGTAATTTACACGATCAGTCGTAATGTTTTGTTTGCAGTATATACGCCAGGCGGTATTTTATAACGGTAGTACAATGTAGACAATTATTACGACATAAAAAACGACGGTAATAGTTAAATAAAATAGTTAGGGTACATAATAAGTTAAGACGTGAACGGGATGGCCTCAACACGATTTATATTATATAACATCAAACACTATTAGTAATTTCCATCGTGAGATTAACAGCCTAAGAGGTGTATTTTTAGCGAAATGCGTTCTTAAGATCGGTTGGTAAAAAAATTGTGAACTTCGTGTTAATCGGTACACAGATACACAACTGTTGAAGTAGAGAGGGGCATCAACTCTACCTTCCAACAAACCCATATTAAAACGATAACTTAAGTTTTAGCGCTGTTGTTTCAAATCAATGATTCAAGCCTAAGCGTATTAGCCATTAGGTAGCACTTATTAATAGTACAAGTAGCTCACTAGGTACAAAATACTCTTAGACCCTCCTAACATTAAATTAATGACATATTTACACACCGATGATGAATATGATCAAGTTAGAATTGTATTTAGTTATTTACATAATCATTTAAAAACAATGCCAACCGCCTAGAACCCTAAAACTCAATCTAAACTTGTTAACATGTAATGTCTTTTATTGCTGATCAAAAAATTCCTTATTAATGTACATCAGTCAATGAATATTAATCAGACTAAAACATTTCATACAATTAAAAAGCCAAGTGTACAATGATGATATTATATTATCATAATATTTTATTTGTACAATATATTATTAGTATTTATTATTAGTTTACATATAATCTCTATAATGTCAGATATCGAAATTAATAATAATATTATAAGTGGCAAAAATAGATCTATTAATAGTTGCTTAGTATTACCGTTCTTTCGTGACTATTCAGTACTCACGTCCCGGCCCCACGTTAGTAGTCGGAATAGTTCCTCAGAAAAGGTGTTTAATATTTACTACATTGGGCATAGTCATAAACATAAATTACAAATTAACAAAAAAGAAATTTTTATATTTTATTATATATTTGAAAAATCCAAATTATTAAAATTTTCAGGTGATGTAAATGTTACAAGTGCTATTTATTAGTAAATTAGATTCAGTTTTATATAAGTTTGATTCCTTGCATATTATTACGTACCTAACGTGCAAGTCTGTTCAGGACTTCGGCTCATACATAAATTTATTAATTAGCGAATTTACATATTATTATTTTAGGTATGTAGGTAAAATTAATTAACTCATTACACAATGGAGTTATGGACGCGAGACTATTTTTATGATGTTCCTTATGTTGGGGCAAACATTGTGCCTTTACCCAGAATTTTTGGCCTCTTATTTACATATTACATAATAACTAATAAGACATACTTAATAATATTAACATGTTGAAATTTTCTAATTTAACCTAATCTGTTGATAAGTAATTTGTTGTTTGGGTGAAATTGTGCGATTTGGCTAGTCTATGTATTATTATAATTTAATGACAAAAAATAAAAATAATTGATCATCTTACATTGCCTACGCCTATGAACGGTACTATTTTTATAACATCGCTACACTGACAAGTATATTTTGTTGTATCAAACGCTATTGACAATAGTGTCCGTTCCGTATTATAGAATAATATTACTCTAACTCTATGATCAAAATATAAAATATTTTAAACAACTTTATTCTTCAACTATAAATAACACTAAACACATTACTTTTAGTATTATTAATGAAATCAATGTTTTTATGAACATTTAAAAAAATGCATTGGTGTGTGAATTATATTATATGCTTATGCTAAAACTACCTATTATTTTCAGTCATCACTCATGTGGTAGTACATTGTGTATAATTAAATCTAATTTCTTTCTTCGATGCTAAATACTTTTAATATCTTTATTATTTTATCAATGTATTAATTTATTAATTTAATAGGAACAATGATAGGAAAAAAAACCAAAGAACAGAGTGAACATTTTTCACTTAAAAAACTACTAACTAGTATAAATTTGCGGGCTTTAACCAATGTTCCAAAGCAATATAAATATGATTAGATTGTTATAAGTACATTATTCTTATATTAGTATATAAATATAAGTTAAATATTTTAATTTGTATAGTTAATTCAAGTATTGTAACGTCATGTCGCAGGGCTTGTAAGTTCATGCATTTACATGTTTTTTTTTTTTGTTACACTAGGTAACATATTAAGTCAGGTTCATATCCGTTTCACAATAACGATAATAAATATAGGTATAATAGTGCATATTTTTATATATTTATGGCGTATAGGCAATAGACTTATTTGACATTATTATATTATGGTACATTTTTTAGAATTATTAGCACATTGCGCGTATTATTTCATAAAACGATTCTTAGACAAATAAATATTTGAATTTTATTTATTCTTATTTACTTTCCCGTTTTCAGAATCTTAAGTATCTATTTGGATTTATTTTTATTCTTGTAGATTGTATACTGTTATATTAAGCATTGGTTATGCCTTATGCATTTCAGTGTAATATGGAAACAATGTTATTGTTACTACTACCGACCTCGACCGAACCAAGTGACATGATTGTATACGGTCGTAACAAAACCTGAACATGCACACGCACACAATGCTTCTTGTAAAATATATAAAAATCGAAAGTAATAAAATACAATTTTTAAAATGAATGGATATTTCTTATAATTCCAACATTTTTATGAGTTTTTTTTTTGTGCCTATATATTTACCAATAGTGCATGGCACTTAGGAGCCCTGGATGCTTTGTCTAATTATCTTTATAGTTTTTTATCAATGTATTTAAATTATATTATTAATATTATAATAAATAAATAATTAAAAATACCGTATTTTATATGTTTTAACCAATTGGCTGATGGTCAGTAATAGAAATTCAGCCGGCCTAATTGAAATAACCGATTTTCCCAGCCATAATATCAGTTCAAATAGAATTACACTAATATACAGCATTGAAGTTATAAAAAGTATTGCTAGTATTGTAAGATCAACTTATGAGCCTCATTGTATTAGATATAGTTCTTTTTTTTAAATGAGCGTTCAAAGTTCAAATTTTAACAAAATTTGTCAACAATTATTATTTAATTATAACTTATGAAAAATTATTTTATAATTAAAAATGTATATTTAAATACCAAAATTATGCCAATTTAACACAAAATTCCTCATTTATTTGATTGTTTGAAATTTAAAAAAAATAATGTTAGAGTAAAGTCACAATACATGCTTAAAAATTGAATGATTATGTGCCTACCTGGTATAGTAAACTGACGTCGCAATTGCACTACTCACTTTTATATGTTTCTATGATTTAGCATTAACGTGTTGTTGTCGAATTTAAATGATGTCATATTGTTTTTTATATAAATAAAGTAAATTATTATTTATTACCTAAAACAATTATTAACAGCATAAGTAGGACTCTGCCGTAACCACTAGAGATCTAAGAAAGTTTCTTAAAGAAACTATCTGAAGCGGGCAAATATTAAATAATAAATATCTCAACATTTTAAAAATTGTACCATTAATAAATAACAGTATAGGAACTGAAGGATTGCTTACAATGAAACACTTTCGGCTTCTTTTGATCCACCACCTATAATCCCTACCGTGTATCAGTCCATTCGAGACTCGGTGTATATATACGAACAGAATTAGTCTACTTTCCCAAATTATTGGACTTAGTCGAGTCGTTGGGCCGCGCCCCAACATCGCCATTCAAGTCTAGATCCCAGTAATAAATTAACTAATTTCTAGAGCAGACTTCGCAGAGTTATTTCACTTTGTCTACAAACGGTATAAAGTATTTAATATATTTATATTATATATTAAATTAATAAACAATAATTATTCTATAGTTGTTGTTTATTTTATTCATTCTATTTTTAAACTCAAACTCCTCAAAATCATCGTGGGATTGAGACCGACAAACGTTCTTCGAAGTATTTTATCAATTGTAGTGCAAGTACAGCGGAGTCGAGTCACTATGTTACACTGAAAATAAGATATTTTACACTATTATTTGGTATTAATTATTATTATTATTATAAGATTAAATAATATGTATGCGTATCGTTTTTAATGAATGTAATATATTTGATAAATATTTTTTTTATTAAATTGGTCTAAAGCAATAAAATATAAAGAATCAAAATAACTTGTTATTACAATTTCGTTTGCACAACGCATATACTACGGCGACGTGGATATTTATAAATATTTTTTATTATTTTTTTTTTTTTTTATCGATAATGAACGATTAACAAGCTGGTTTTTTTTTTTTGGTAATTGATTTTTTCATTAATAAATTTATAACTGAATTATACATTTTATTATTAAATTATAATTAAAAACTGTCATAAATTATTTTTTAATTCCAAGTTGATAGTTGGTACATCCATTTACCGACTAAAATACGAATAGTCATTTAGAAGCTATTTTCACTCATAATTTCGGAATACTGTGTTTTTATATTTTTAATTTATTAAAATATATTATGAAAATCCATAATAATAATCATATTTTTTCTTATTTTATAATTAATAACTTTGTATTACATAAATAAGGTCTTACTGCGGTCACAAATAATTATATTACATTATTGCATGTAATAATAATCAGTTGAGTCAGTTAATATTCGTGTATAATGGCCGTTCGAGAGCCAATAATGTTTCAGGATAAACGTAACCAAAGTTTGCGTAAATAATAATATACGTTTATATGACCATTTTCTATGTACAACAATTTTTTTTAAAAAATTTGACTCTTTTAAGCTGTTTATAGGCATTTAAAATAATTTTTTTAGTTACCAATTTTCAATAAATATTGATAAAAAATATTTCGTTATTTCGAAAAGCTTAAAAATATAACACGAGGTGGTTCCTCATCCCCATTAATTGATATAATAGCAATTGAAAAATATTAAAAATATATAAAATAAAATTTATTTTTATAATTATTTAAGTTTAATTTTTGACAATATTCATTAAAATCTCGAAAATTTGTAAACTATTTTGTAATTAAAAATTAATAAAATGTACTATATAACTGAATACTAATGTTTAATAGTAAAAATAGTAAATAAACAACCTTAGTAGCAAATAGCAATAATATTACAAAATATGTTTAGAAATATAGAGCTGACAAGTGACAATCGTCTTTGTTCAAAATCATTTTTTATTACAGCGGTTTTACATTATTGTCTATTGAATTCAAATATTTCAAATTTAACACAATATCCATTACACAGTTACCCTTTACCCATACTAATTATTATACAGCAGAGGAGTACTCATTTGCCCACATTTTTTATTTTGCATATTGTTGTAAGTAGCAATAATGCATAATGTTGCATATTTTAAATACAAACTCAAAAAATTCATATAATATAACTTACATAAATAATAATATACCAAATAACTAAAAGGTTGGGTTATTATGCATGTACACCTACGGTAGGTGACCTACTTAATGCTAATGACAATATAACCTAATAGTATTAATTATCTATGTATTGATGAATTATTATAATATGAAAATGATTATGAAAACTGAAAATACTTTTTTTTGGCGTTCGGTTGCCTTGGTCCTCTAGTCTGGACGCGGCTTTAGACGTATTTTTGCAGTATTACTTACGCTCACACATACTCAGTAGTACATTACACACGCGCGCGCGTATTCTTTCTAATTAGGAAACTGTGGTGAGTATTAAAAGATTAAAAACAAATGACTTAAATAGAATTATATTTTACAATACACATTAACTAAAACGCCGACAAGAGTTTACAGTAATCCTCGACGTAGAACGTCCCACTCGTCTCAGAAACGAATCTCCGATCAACACATCTTTTAGTCGCCTTAAATGTATAATTTATATTTATTTATGTATATTTAAGTATAATTATCACATCAAGAAATATAACTTTCAGTTAGTACCTACAATTTAATTAGTTTATTAAAAAGTCTAAATTATGTGTCCAACTGTTAAATAATTAAAAACATGAACTAAATATTAATTTTTATCTAAAACCAGCACCAGAAACTGACATTAATGATATGTTGGATTTAATCAAATATGGTAATAGTTCTTTTCTAGAATTACAAGAGCAATGGAAGGTACAGTATAGACCACAGAGAATAAGCATATAAAATTCAACTACAGAAATAATAAATTAATGGAAGAATTATACAATTCCGTTAGGATACAAGCTTGTAAGAAGAAAACAAAAAATACTAATTACAAGTTAATTAATCATTTATCCACTAATTGCCTAAAATATTCATATTTTTTAATATTTTTAAAAGTTAAAATAATTTAATTAAATCATTTGAAGTATAAGTTGTATAATATCATTGTTTTACTGTGCTTATATGGATATTAATTTTAATGAGCTGTTTACAACAACAATTAATATTATAAGTGAATTTGAAAAATATTCAGAAGATTTATTTAAAATAATAGATTTAAATATTAAAGATCATAATGGAAAATTACTCATTGAATCAATTAAAAAAGAATCAGAAAAAATATCACAAAGTAATTTAAGTATATATTACAATTTAAGGTCTAAAATGTTGTATAATATTAAGTAGATAGATAGGTACCTAATTGCAAGGTTAATCAATTTACAACCTAGTCTAAAAGTCCAAGAATATTTTTTATAAGCCTGGTCAGATCCCCACAAATCATTTTTGATAAAAAATGACCAGTCCGGTCCAGTACTATAACCACCTATAGGCTAAACACTAACGACTAGGCAACCGAAGTTTTAAACCAGCGATAGTTGGTATAGTATCCACTACCCACTCTGAATACTGATGCAGTGATGTTAATCTTTAGTCAAATGCAATGAATTTTCTATAATAACTTCAAACTTTTTTTTTTTTTTTTATATTGGTAGTTACATGATACTAAATAAATAATAAGCACACCAATAATAATAATAATAATAATCTAGCTATTAAGCTAGGTAGATATATATTTTAGTAATGTTGTTTATTACATATTTATTAATTATATATAAATAACTGTATTTTATACCCATTATCCACGTCCCATGAATTACATAATATTCGTGATTATACCAACATCGATCTGTGAACTTATCATTTTTATTTTAAATTAAGATTATTAATATAAATACCGTTCAACGTTTTAATATTTTACTATGGTAATTTATATAATTATTATTAAAGCAAACATATATAGTTTACTAGTAAATACACTTTTTTCTCTATAGTTTGAATACCTAATTTGATTAGTTTAAGTTTAAGATCCTACACTTACTTACCTACTTATTTAATAACTACATTTACCAACGTAAATCTTCTGCTGTTTTTAGATGTACATTCAAAAATTATTTTACATGATAAAATATTATAACATATATCCAGAGACGGATTTACACAATTGCCGCCCCTAGGAAAATATTTTTTTTGCCGCCCCATTAAACTTATCAACGAAAAAACGTATTTTTAAATACTTATTTAACATAAATACTAAAAAAATAAATCATAAATACTGATACTAAACAATGATTAATGGCGGTTATGTTAATAAACTGTTCTAATCAAGTAAATAGTATAACAACACAATATTTATTAAAATATAATACATCACCATTTTTTTGAATTTGCTGTACCAATCAAATATAATTATAACAATATAGATAATATAATTAAGTTCCTTCAAAAAATTAATGTTTTCAATCAAATTTAAATTATAGCATTATAAAAAAACAAAAGCAACTAATCAAACTTAAAAATTCTTACTTATTATTATACAACATATAAAAATAATGTAAAAAAATAAACTATTTCATTTGTTTGCGTCTTGCTTTTTTTCCACAAAATTTTAAATTATGTCTTCAAATTGTATTTCTTCTGTCATTTCACTTTCAATCGACAAAATCGCCAAGGGGTTTAATTTTTCTTGTCCTAATTTTGAACGTAAATAAGTTTTTATCCGCTTCAAAGAAGAAAATGATCTTTCCGCAGTACAATTAGTGGCAAGTGTTGAAATATAAATCCTCAAAATTATTTCTATGTTTGGAAACACCGACTTTAAGTCATTTTTATAAATTATTTCCAATAGTTTTAATGCAGTGAATTTTTTTTCATTATACTTGGAAATCAAAAGAGATCGAAAATGTAATAGTTCGTGCTCAAACTCTTCATAATCTGTATCAGTTTTATAAATTTTACAAAGTTTTTTAGCTTTTTTTGATATTTCATTTTGTTTCATGTTTTTAAGTGTGTTTATAAAAGAAAAAGGTTCACAAAAATATTTATAGGCTTCACGTCTTTTTTGAAGCTCATTATTTAATTTATCTATTACAATTATTACATAATTTTATCTTTTGGATAGAAAAAGTTTTATTTTTGTACACATAATGCATAGTACGTACGAGTATATTATATAAAAATATCCACAGTGACTGGTTTATAATTCGACTATCGTTCCAATACGAATCGATCGTCACCCGTATTCGTATTAAATATATCATATCTGTATGTATTGTGCGTGTAGTGTGTACGCCGTGCGATCAAACGAACCACGAGCGATTATTAATAATTATTACGAGTTACGACTTAGCAAAAAAACAAAATAACGAAATATGTTATCTATGTTTAGTATTTAGATAATAGATCTACGTTCTGCGACTGCCGAGTCGTTCGATAATTTACTTGGACGTTTATTGTTATGTGTTATAAAATAAAGAAGAAATTATATTAACAAGAATATTATTATGCTTAAATATTAAACATTTTTTTTCCATCTTTCAGAGTAATCACCGTACATTAGAAAATCAAAAAGAAACCTAGAATATTCTCAATAAAATATTGGCCTAAAATTGCCGCCCTAGGCAACTGCCTACTTTGCCTGACGCTAAATCCGCCACTGGCACTATGTATATGTATTTGATCATGTCCATTTATGTATATTATGTATTTTTTGATATCACGCATCGTAAATAGTTAATTCAATAGTCAATATGCTTGTGACGCTTGTGTCGGTAAACGGATTAAACGGAAAGCGTGTCGCTACACCGTACGATATTCTTTATAGACATTGTATAATATTATGTTTCATAGGGGCATAGGGCTCGTAACAACAACAAGAATCATCACGCTCGTGTGAAGAAAATTCCTAAAAAGAATATAAATTGCATAAACGGATACATATTATATAATATCATAAAATAATCATTTTATGCTAGTTATTATTATAAAATATTTTTTGTTATCGTAATAAAAATCTTTATTATAATAATACAATTTTCATCAAACAATTTATTAATTCCATACCTACCAATATTATTTTATCAAATTAATAAATACTTTATGGGGTCATTATTATTAAATATTTTATTAAATTGATCTGTTTTTTTTTTTGAATTTATCGTTATTTTTCGTTGAGCGCGCTTTGGTCGCTGTAAGCTTATTTTACAAGGTGAGAGCACAAACGTTACTACCACAGCTTGTACTTAGTACTTGCCTATATAACAGTAATACAGTACGTTATAGTAATTATTATTATGAATTTTTATCCATCTTTTTTTAAACTTTATTACATATTTATAATAATATAAATTAAATAGTCTATCCACAACCAACATAGTGTAATAAGCATAATATATATTATATACTGTTATATTTATGCCTACGTTATTATTCTTCATGATAGGAAATAATTGGATTTTATATTATAATTTTACATTAAGTTTGATACCAATATTGGTCACTCACAAGTAAGATTTATATTTATGGTATTATTAAATAAAAATTGATTTTTAATTTAATATTAATTTTTATTTATTATTTTATTATAAATTATAATTATAAGTTAGTAATTCAATATTAAATGATTCTGCTTGAATTACGATTTTATTGAATCATATATATATATATATATATATATATATATATATCTTACGTTCTGGACGTGTATTTACGGATACCTTGACGAATAGCATCCGCAAATAGATACGCATTCGGGACGTTCTGGTGTAATGATATACCTAAATGATTGTAATTGTTTCTTTTTAGTGTAATCGTGTAGATATTTCCATACTTATTGTGATAGCAAAGAATTTTATTTTATGTAATTCAAATATGCATTAATTATTTATTTATTATGATTGTAATTATGTCTTCAATATTTATTGTAATATTTTTACAAGTTTGACACCAGTTTTAGCAATTCACGAAACACAATGAAAAATGATAAAGAGTTTGTCTATGGTATTATAGTAATATTATTTAAAATGAAACACAAAACTACATAAAATTTAATGGGCATTTAATCTCTATTTTTTCATTCGTCGATATTTTGAGATTATCGTTTTCCTCGACAGCAACGCTTTCGACGGCCATCTTTTGATGAGAAGGTGAATTGGATTACATGACATTATACTGCTGTACAGCCTATCTGCCCATCGCCATCGTTCATTCATTCATTCTCCAGACCGCGGTCCGCAGTGATGGTCGTTTGTCATTTGTCAGTAGATGTCACGTACTATACTGTTTAATCTTCTGACCATCAACTGTTATTAGAACAGAACTCTACTAATAGTATTACCATCGACACTATTATAAATTACTATTTCCATTTTTTCGGCGAAGTCCTAGTCGGTTATTTTATGTTATAATACTTTTAAATCTTACGTTCCTACGACATCGCCGCTTTGACGTTATTCGACTGCGTTTGAAGTTTGAACAAGACAAGTATAAAATACAATATTCGTGAGTATAAAATTTATAATTTGTATATTAAGTATAATATACGCTACGTCCATAATTGAATAGATTGTTATTAATTTATTAATAATATTTATGTGTAATAATACATTGGTAATATTTTATTAAATATTTATACCAACAGGTTACGTTACACCTAACCTGGAATATATTAATTTCAAATTGTGTACTAACGCTGCAACCGTACTGAAATTATATATATTTGCAATTAGGTTTTTTTTTCATATGTGGTGTGTTATGCGTGTTAATTTTTAAATTATTTCATGATTTTTTAAGGTAATTAATAATTTATTAACTATAACAGTATAAATTAGGTACCTTGAAAATTGATTTGAATGGCATTTTGTCCTCAATTATACCCAATCGGAAAATTATAATATTTTGTAAAATAAACCAAATTTATATAATATCGCTATGTCTGATGAATGATGATTAAATTATTTAATTAAATAAATAAAAAATAATAGGTATTATGAATAAATTTAATTTACCTACTATTAAATGTATATTTTTATTGAGTTCTATACATTTCTAAGAAAAGTTATATTATTTTGGTACTCAATGTTGTTTGATTTTATGTAATTTGAAATTTATTTTTTTTGATGATTTACAAAAATTAATAAGGACTCAACTAACAACTATAATAAACAGTAATGTTCTTATTGTGTATTGTTGCGTAATTAGTTATTTTAATATAATTTTGAATATCTATACCTTCATTATTTCATTTATTTTTACTGACTGTTTAAAACAATTATCTTATTATCGATCTATCAATGCTTAAAGTGTGTTTTATGATTAAAATAAAGAACTATAATTCTCCAATATTTTTCTAAATAGTTTTTACTACATGGTTAATATATTAATATTACTAATATTTAATAATATACAGGTGCCTAACTAATAGCTATACAGGGTGATTATTTTATCATTCTTTTATTTCGGCAAGTATAGATTTTTTTCAAATCATTCTGTTTCATGCTTTTTTTTCAAACTGTATGAAATTTTTATTTTTTTCACCGTTTTATTTAATAGTGAAACCACTACCAACTTTTGATTTTCAAATGGCAATCAAAACTAAAATCTTCAAATTTTTCGTTAATTGTTTAGTGAGATATAACTTTTCAAAGTCGTTAAGATTTTCGGTTTTTATAATACTTCTTGTTACTGAAGACCAGTAGTCACATTTCCACGGGTAATAAGAAGTACACTAATAAGAAGTATATTTTTTTTATTTTTACGTTATCGACTATCGACGCAGTGATGAACTTTTCTACCTGTAGAACGAATACCTAAAAATCTCAAACCATCCAACTTTGACTATAATTCACTAATAGTTGAATGAAAAATAATAATTTTAACGTTAAAAATCATAAAAATATAGCTCTGAAAAATGAGATTGAAATCATTAAAATAATGAGTGTTTTATGATAAAAGAATCATCACCCCGTATAGAAATTTGTCATAGTTATTAATTTCAGATAATGTAATCGGTTAATCGGTAGAAAATATATAATTCGTATTAGTCATTTCTTATGATCGATATTGATTAATTTTATATCAATGGTCGTGTATCTAAAAGATCGTTTTTGTATCTACAATCATTCGTTTCATTTTTATTTTTAGAAGACGTTATATCCGTATGGATTCTTTACGTTTTACATACAATAACTTGTACACTATTTTACAGACTCATCATGCTTATATTACTGATAACCAGAGCACAGATGTTATAGAACTAAAAACTAGTAAAATTAATTGTAGTATTACACTAAAAAATACCAAAAAATGGACTTAAAATATTAATAATTGCACTAAAAAATAACAGCGTTTTGTTATAAATGATTTTATTTATTTAATTTACTAATGTAATCTAAATTTTTACCTAAAATATAAATATAAATAATTCAGTATTCTAATCGAAGTAGCTGACGAAAAAATTATAACAATATAACGCATAATTGTCAAATTATTTCACAAATTATTTTTGTCCTGTATTAAATACCTACTAACTTGAAATTATGTTTATTTTATAACATAACTTAGATGTTATGACGGTTGAGTGTCGACTATATATCTAAAATAGTTATACCTATAAATGAGTAAATTCAATAAATTTGCAATAAAAATACAAAAATTTCTTTTGAAACATTTAGATTTTAGTTCGTACTTACATGACAATGACACGCATTTAAAATGTACTTAGCAATATATTGAAAAAGTAGAAAAAAAGTTGCAAATGCAACATCTGTGCCCTACTGATAACCGTTAAATTTGATAATAGGTAAATTCTAACTAAAGCTAACAACATATTATGATAGAAGATTCTATTGAACCCAAAATTACGTTCGTTAGTTTCTAAGGATTTCAATAAACCTATAGGTGATTTATAAGTGTACGAATAACCTACCTACTGGTCTTGTAAATGTGTGTGTAGTAAGTGATTATTATTTATTAGTATACTAATTGTGAGCGCGACTGTTGTATAAAAGAAGTAGCTTATCACCATCATGACGGGGCCGGGTCTTAATTACCGGGATGATATATCATTAGCCAATAAACTATATTTATATACTGATTTTTACTTACAAGGCTACAAATAGTTTAAATACAAATTTATAAATTATTACAAAATTAAATCAAATAAAATGTTGCATTTATACATGTATAATTAGGTTATTACTCGGTGAGTAATAAACACGTTTTTTAAAATAAATAGTTATTTTAGTTTTATTTTATTGATTTATATAACACGAGGTGCCTTACCATACACTGCCTACATGATATAAATAAATACTCCAATAATGGGTAAAATTGCAATTCAAAAAGTTTAATCTAATAACAAAAATGTAACTTCTAAATTTACAATAATTGGTATGAACGAATAGTGAATAAAAGTACAAACGCGCGCTGTCACACAGAACCTGTACGGGCGGTATTGATTTTCGCGACGTCTTTAATATTTTGCTATGCATACATAGTAATTTAATATTAGAATTCTATATTCTCTAATCCAAAAAGCAGAGTTGGGCATCATTCGAATACAATTTTATTTAGATGATTAATTAAATAATATTTTATTCGAATAAAAATTTTTTTTAAATTATTTTCAGTAATTTTATCTTAGTTTAACATATGGTTGATATTTTGGTAATTAAAACATTTACGCATTAAAAAACAATAGCATTGTATTTTAAGTTTACGATTGTAAATCTTATTTTATTTGAAATAAATAGAAAAATACTAGAAATGAAACAAATATAGAACTATCTAAAGAAGAAATTAGAGTGTAAAAAATTCGAAAATATTCAATAATTGTATTTTGTATTAGCATTATGATTGAAAATTATTCGAATAATTATCTAGAAAATATTTTGCCCAACTCTGCCAAAAATCAAAATGGATCAAAAAAAAAGAAATTCAACTACTTAATATCATATTGAATTTTTTTAAATAAGCCTATAATTGACGTAAGCATGTACGTATATGGTGTATATGTAATATAAAATAAGTATATTGATATGTAATGAGATATAAAATAGCAGATACAGGGGGTGTAAGGTCAAAGCCTCTGCACTAGTTGGTTTCAAATATATTTTTTATCTACCTCCATGACACATTCTAAATTACGCCACTGACCATGACATCCCGGCGTGTAAATGATAAAAAATATTATATTGTGCTCTTTTTTATGCAGATCAGTATTATAGAATTTTTCACGTCCGGGAAAAATGTTCAAATTACACTCGATCATAGACCAAGACTATAATATCCTTCTCTACAGTTGTTTTCTAATAATAAGTATATAAACATAACTATTGTTTTTTTTTTATTTTTATAAACAACAAAGTTAAAATTATTATGCTAGTTTGTCTTATTACTTCCCTTTTTTTACAATTAAACAAATAATTTACAATTTAACAGTTAACACTAAGTTTATTATTAATATAAAGTTTTTTATATATTGAATAAACATTAATTAAATATTGATTGAACCTTTTTAATTTGATATTCAATATTTTATAATAAATATTTATTGATATAAATTATTAATCTTAATCATAATTTGGTAGATTTATGTTGATTTCTGTTTGCAAATTGATTATTTTTACATGAAAGAAAAAACGCTGATCTCTGGGAAACACCGGTTAATATTTGAAATATCGCAGCTAAATTGATTTCTATACAATTTATTGTGAGTTATAAATATATACATAATATTCTAATATCAATATAATATTACTATATATCTTAATTCTTAATGTACTCGTAGATATAGGTTGAATGTCAGTAAAAGATAAAAATTTTATTTAACTTTAGTTAAAATACAAATTAAATTATCATTGTATTTAAATATGGAATGTCAATTAAATAATATACTTTGAATCACTATTACCTAGATTTAATTATTTTATTTAAATTTATAAAGATATTTAAGATTTGAATATCTTCGGTACTTATTACTTAATAAATAAACGTTGTAGTTGAAAAAAAACACTAAACAAAAATTTCATTTTTTTTTTGAATTTAATTAATTATTAATCACAGTATGTTGAATAAACATTACATTCTAAACCCCATTAAACTTTCATATATTAGTTGAAAATAAAATATATTTATTCATAAATTAAGTAATCATTGATGAACCGATTAAATGTATGTAAAATATTTATGAATAAGTTTAAGTATTTATTTGCAATAAACATACATGTGTTTCAATATCAAATTTATTGAAACATCAACAAGGTATTTTATAAAAGGGTGTCCCATATATTAATAAAATATTTTTGAAAAAAAATGTTTAAATATGTATTTTTAACAAGGCTGATAGCCTGTAATTGATAATCATTAAATAATTATTTATATTCATAAATTTAAAATTGTTTATCAATATTGTAATTATATTATCATTTAATTATGAAAATACTGTTAGACATAGAAATCAAATTTTAACTTAATCTGTCTGATTTTTTATATAGTAATATTTGGAGATGTTTAATTATAATAATAATATTGATTAGTATTACAAATAAAGTTTAACTGAAGATATTGATTTTTACAATACCCAATACTAATTAAGTATTTATAATTTCTGACTCCATAATTGTTAGTTAATTATTTTTGATTTATCAATTCACTTACATGCTACAACTAAGCAATAATGTTAAAAATATAAATTATAATTTTTGAAATTATAAACCATATATTATTTTATTATAATTTAATAATTATATCTATTCAGTAGTTATGTAGCGTGTACTAAAATATACTAAAATGGTATCAATAGTATACAAAATAAAAATGATGATATATTTGTAAATTACGTTATACAATAATAAAAATATCTTTTTATATTTTAGATTTTGTCAACTAAATTAAAAAATTGTACAATACTACAATGGAATCATTGATCCAGATAATAAATAAATTACAAGATGTGTTCGCTGTCATTGGCGAACACAAAATTGATTTACCTCAAATAGTGGTCGTGGGTTCGCAGAGTTCGGGAAAGAGCTCTGTCTTGGAGAATCTAGTTGGTAGATCGTTTTTACCTCGAGGTACGGGTATTGTAACTCGTGCTCCACTTATTTTACAAATGATAAAGTATAATAAAGACGATAAAGAAAAAATGATCAAATCAACAAAAAACCATGATATTAAATGTTGGGCTATTTTCCTGCACAAAAGTGAAACAATTTATGATAATTTTGATGAAGTAAGAAATGAGATTGAAAATCAGACCAATATTTTAGCTGGTACCATTAAAGGAATTACTCATGAACCGATTGTCTTAAAAGTTTATACACTTTCTTACGATCTTACATTTGTTGATCTCCCTGGGATAACTAAAATCCCAGTTGGAGATCAACCTGAGGATATTGATGAACAGATTCAAGAACTGATCTTAAAATATGTTCAACAAGAAAATTCAATTATTTTAGCTGTCGTAACAGCTAATACCGATCCTTCTACTTCTGAAAGCTTAAAAATAGCTAAGAAAATGGATCCTAATGGGATAAGAACAATCGCAGTAGTCACAAAATTAGATTTAATTGATAAAGGTACTATAAAAGACACTACTGAACTACTTTGTGGTCATAAAATACCAGTTAAACTCGGCATTGTGGGCGTTGTCAATCGGAGTCAAAAAGACATAAATGACAACAAGTCCATGAAGGATACTCTAAAAAGTGAAAAGGACTTTTTAAGAATAAATTATCCTGACATATATAAAAAAACACGGTAACAAAGTATTGGCGAAAATTCTTCAAGATATACTAATAAAACATATAAAAAAAACATACCCAAAACTACTAAAAAGTTTACAAGATACTAAATTAAGATTTGAAGAAGAATTAAAAACCATGCAAACACCAGACAATAAGTTATCGTTTTTATTAGGTTTATTGAAAGATATATACAAATCATATTGTGATACTATACTGGGAAACAGAAAGGATATTTCTGATAAAATAGTTATGGGTGGTGCGCGGATATCTCAAATAATAAATGATGAATATCTAGTTAAAATTTACCAAATTGAACCATTACATGACTTGACTGATGAAAATATAGCAAATATATTATTACAATATACATCACAAAATGGTGAAATTAGTTTTGGACGATTTTGAACAAGAATTATATGAACATGTTTTTACACAATATGTAATAAACCAATCGTTTGATAAAGTAATGACTGAGGAAGAAGGTGTGGTCGAAGAACGCAAAAGAATTGAAGAGATGTTAAATGCAGTGAACATAGCTCTAAAAATCATGGTAGATATACAGTGTTTCTAAATAATTAATTAATATCAAAAGTAACTATGTTTTAAATGATATGTGTTTTAACAAAATATTTAAAAGTAAAATTATAAAACTAATTGCTCAATATTCAATAGTTTAACTTTTATTAAACTATTATTTAAAAAAAAAGAATAAAAGAAATAATGTAATTTTACTAGTGTTTGTTTTTAAATTTATTTTTTATTTTATTTAAACTTGTACTTTGTAGTTGCTTTTAAATGATTATCTTTTTTTTTAAATACATTTTATTATATTAAAAATAAGTTGTATTGTTTTATTAGTAAAAGAAGCTATTCTGTAGTATCTAAAGTGTTTTTGACTTTTCAATAGTTCTGTTTAGGTATAATTTAGTTAAGCAAACTATAATTTTAATTTTTTATAAAAGTCTAATATAATTAATTAATTAGTAATTAATTTTTGTATTTTATTATTATTTATTTATAATTTACATCTATACTACAAGGATATTAAAATTGATTGAATTAGTTACCTGGAACTTGTTTTTTAAAATTGAGTGATGATTATCTTAGGGAATTTATGTTATGAAATGTAACTACTTACTTATTTTGTGTTGTTAGTTAACAAAATATTTAAAAGTAAAATTATACATTCTCAATATTAAAGTTTTCAATAGCTCTAAATGTTAATTTGTTAAATTATTATTATGATTATGGAAAAAGAAAAAATGTTGTATTGGCATTCATTGTTTCATTATTTTTAATGAACTCATAATTTTGTAGTTAATAATATATCTATATCATTTCTTTTCATAGATTATACTTATTTAAATTGTCAGTAGGATCAGCTACCTTAACTTAAATTGTTTTAATAATATCAATTTAACACTATGAAATTATTTTAATATTTATTTAAAGATAAAATAATTATTAAAACATTTTTGTATGTTGAATTATTCTTTATTACTTATAATTTATATCTAAGCTGATATTTAAATGATGGTACCTTTTATTGATATTATCTTAAAGTAACTCAGCACCTTTTTGAGACTGTACATCTTAAAATCATCATAAGTTACTTAAAAATAATAATATTCTTAAGAATGATGAAAGGTAAAAATTTATAATTGTTTTATATTTTTTAAAAATAGTATTTCATTTTACTAAAATAATGGTTCAAACTAAAAAAGTTTTTATTTTTCGGTTGTCGATATACAGGCATTTGATGTTGATGCGTGACGTCATAGAATCTATTTTCATGTCGTTTATACATGTAAATATTGGATTTAGGACAATTTATTGGTCCCTGGACAAAACGGTACCCGAAAAAAAAACGTAGTATCGCCGTCATAATTTTAAAATGTAAATAATAAAGTCTCGAAAGTGTTTAATCTTGGATTATACAATTAATTCAAAAGTTCATCTTTTAAAATGCTATTATAAAAACCATTATAAATAGATAATGTATTTATCATTTAAAGGCTTCAAAAAATTATTTAAAAAAACATCTTTATTGTTTTTCGTCAGTGGCGTCATTTAAATTTCTTTTTTTTAATACGCATGACATAGGGCAGGCCACTTAAGTGCAAGTTACTATTAATTATTCGGGCCAATCAATTTATAAAGTAGGCCAAATTATTATAATATTAGATTTTAAATACGCAAATGTATACCCTGTGTGGTCCAAATGATGCCACTGTTTTTGTCAAAGATTTATCGTTGTAGAATTAATTATTTGATCAATTCAATAAAAATGTAAATATTTGGATGTTTAATTCTGATAATATTTTGAAGTTTATTGTAAAATGCTTCAGATAGGTATGTTATTAATGGGAACCGATTGTTGTCGTACGACATTTTTATATACAGGGACCAATTGTCCGTATACCATAAATACTACGTCTTCAACTTTATTTACCCATTATTATGAACATAATCAATTAATCGGGTTGGGTCTAATTTTTAAAGTTCATAATTTTCTATTTAATTTGATATTATATAATGAACTATATCAATAACAATATTATAGTATACATGTCAGTTAGAATCTTACCACAATGTACGACTAAAATGTATGCCGAAGAGCATACATTTTAATTATAATGATATTTACGTTCTATTTTAACAATATTGATCACAATAATAACACGGTAAAAAATATAGTTGGTGGTAAAATGGTGTTTTTAAAAATCTCATCGGAAATACACAATAAAAAATACAAACGATTAAGGACTGATTTGTGGAAATAAATTATGGATAAGGTTGTAATACTGTCATAAGTAAATATCTTTGAACCTAAAATAATATTTTATCAAACTTTATTGTACTTTGGAATAAGACAAGTTAATTAGTAGTTGTTTAAAATATCGTTTGGGAAGCAAGGTGTATCTATACTTTTTTGTAAATAAAAATTTCAATTTATTTTTAATATGGTGTTTTGAATTTTTGAAACTAGTGAATTGTCCATCTTTAACATATTTCATACATATTAAATGTATTATACCCACTGGGATTACAACTTGATTTCCTAACTTGAGTAAATTATATAATTAAAACTTTAATTATAGTGTTAGTAATAACTAAATATAAAAATAAATATTATCTAGCATGTAATTATTTTTGTACACAATAATATGAAATCAAAAATGCATTAATAGCGTAGCATAGACAATTAATTCTACAACATCACGCGAAAACTTAAAACGAGTAACTCGCTAATGAAAATTTGTCAACAAGTTTATTTTAGTCTCCTGTTTTTCTTTAATCGAGAAATTTTTTTTAAGAAAATTTTGTATTTTCCCTTTCATGATCCTTACTACGTAGGACCTTGGATAATAATCTTACTTTTACATTTTATTATATGTAAATTCACTCTAATATAAAAGCACACTAATAGCACACTAATAGCACACTTGAGAAACTGGCGAACGAAATTTTGCGATGTCGTACGTGTTAAGACCGACGATGACATGCAGGCACGATATCTATTTAATATCCATAAAAAATAATTATAATTTAGAGTAAACAATAAAAAAATATTATAAAATATAGTATACATAAAGAATGTTTATATAAGATCGTATAGATATGTTTCCAAGTTAAACAACTAACAAGCCTAATGCAGGTACATAATTTAAAAAAAAAATTACGCGGTTGTAAGATAATAATAAAAAAATAAATACAATTGTATTAAAATAGTTACTCACATTGTGTCTTTTATTTTTCTTTATCAATATTCGCATGCAATATAAAGAATAAAATTATGGTCAAAAATTAAAATTAAATTAATTTTGTCAAACTATAAATATGTTATAAATAATGATTGTATATGTAATTTTGTTCTATATTTGTTTTCCATGGTTTTTAATTAAAATGATAATCGTGCTTACCTAGTCGCTTTGCTTCGCATAGTATTAATTATTTATACTTATAAATTTACATTTGTATCTCAGTAGCGTAACCAGGAGGGGCTGAGGAGGCTAAAGCCTCCCCGAGATATTAAGAAAATTAAAAATTTTTTTTAATGTTTAATGGTCTATGAAAGTCGCTACAAAAGTTTTAAATTGTATTTTACTAATTTTAAATTGTCATCTTTATTTTGTTAAGTTTTATTATTTGTTCATTGACAACAATTTACTAGTATATACATTTAACACGTTACATCTATCTATAGCCGTGCTAGTAGTATTTAATGTGTATTACATTGTGCATAGGTCGCGATAGTACACAATATTTTAGCCTTTTAAAATTGTATAATTGTAGGTACCTAGGTACCTATGAAAAAAATTTACTGGACTGTACAGTACAGTATATATTATTTTAAAATTAATTGTAATACATTTTTAAAGACTGCATAACGCGCCATCGCCATAGCATTATACGCGCAGACCGCAAATTGAAATAAATTCACGATTCTCAGCCGGCCAAACGCGCACACGTGCATTCACTCGCTCATAACACTTTAGCAGTGCCATATTTATGCAAGGACAAATGGGACAATTGCACTGGGGCCAATAAAAAGAGACTTCAGGGCTCAGGCATATAAAATTAAATGTATACATTTTTATCATACTACGGGAAAATAAAATAGATATCGATTTTACTTGGATATTTTGGTGGGTTATAAATAGGTGTTGGACTTCTTGCATTTGCATGTTTTTTTGTAGTGGTCGTAGATCATTCTAAGTGTATTATAAATTTGTCTTATGAAATTTCAAAACTAAATCCTAAATTTAAATTTGCATATTTTAGGAAAAGTGCATATTAGGGTAATTTTAGGCATATTTTGCATTTTTTAAATTTATATGTATGTAAGTAAAATTGTTGGAAAAACCATTTATTCATTTATTGTGCATGTTACAGTTATGGAAGAACCTAGGTAAGCCACCGATGTGTAAAAATTGATCAGCCCCCAGACCCCCTCCTACCGAAGAAAATTCCTGGCTACGCCACTGCAATGTATCTAATTATTCCAGTATTCCGTAATAGTTCGGGATGGAATCGCCGAATCTGTTGCTATATTTCTGTACTGCAGTGAATATCTGTATATTATAAAATCAATGACGCAGCATAGAATACAAATAGTATACTACCTATATTCCAGTGGTACCCATTTAGTATGAAGCCACGGAACCTTACCTAAAACTTAAATGGTCCGGATATCCCTTATTTGTTAATTTAAAGTTTAAATACTTAATTTTCAATTTTGTATATGTATAACTTTAAAAACTATATACATTTATAATAAATTTATTGTTGACCTTTTTCGTGATAATCGAGTTTCAATAGTTCAAAACTTTTCAAAATACCTAGAATTTCAAACCACTATGAATTTAATAATTCTACTAAAATAAAATAAAAATATCACATCAGTACTACACACGATATATCTTTGATCGTGGTACTACACAACCACTGACCCCCTAACATCAACACACGGGTCCACGGGGCACGGACCACCAATTGGGAACCACTAATCTATTCGCTAGGCCCTAAATCCAGGTCTGCTTATGACCAAATGAACCAAAGTAAAAAAAAATAATACCAATGATTTAGGTATTATGTCAATTTTTTAAATAATTTAAATTTTATGTATTCTCTGTTTTTTTTGTATTCGTCTTGTTAATAACTCGCTATTGAATACTTTTATTTACCTGTTTCTTTTTTCGTCGATTATATAGGTACCTTAAATTAAGTCTAAAAACCAATAACAATATTATAATTTTAATAACAAATAAATAAAATTACTTTTAAGTGATATATATATATATATATATATCATTTTTACATATTTCGCAAAAATGATAACATCACTGCTTTTACTAAATTGAAATTTAAAAAAAATTTAAGATATCAATATATTCCAATAAAAGTAGTGTAAAATACACGCCGTGACGATAACATATTATATTAGTATATTAAAAACCTAAATCCTAAATTAAATTTTATAAAACCAGTGATTTTATCATCAAGTCCAGCGGCAATGATACTTTGGCTCGGCATATTGTCCTAGAGACACCTAGTACCTAGACCTTAATTTTATGTCAGTAAAACTAGTTAAAATAAAAATTTTAATTTGTGATGAATAATGAATATACATATTTATACAGCATATATATTTATTTTTCAAGAACTGCAGAATTAGTTGACAAAGTGTATCAAGTTATAGGAGCCCAAAAATGAAGAATCCTGATTTATAAGCATTAATTGTTTTTTCGGTATCGACTACGGTTGGTATTATATCTATGTTGCTTTACAATAATTTTTCCTGTAGTTCGATAACGTCTTAAGTTTGATTTCCACCAAAAGTGATATAAATGATCACTGTTTTTATTATTAATGTTATTATTTCTATTGCTCCTGTTATTGGTTAGTTGCCTTAGTTGCTTTGGATAGTCGTCTTCTGTTTTTGTTATTGCATTATTATCTGAAATACAAGTTAGCTAAACATTAATTCCAATCCAAAAATTAATTGAAAATTTATATTGAAGAAACTTATTGAAAATGTATAAATTAAAAAAAAATTTAAAATATAAGATTTTATTAATAACTTTATTTTAGTAGACAAATACAGTTATAAACTTAAAACATATTAATCGAAGAGGTGAACAAATGTTTTCATTATTTTAATTTTATTATAAAATACCTATATTTTATTAATATACAATTATTTGAATGCATTACTTATCATATAAGCAATTAAAAGGTTCAAATAGCTAAAAGGTACAGTCTTTAAAGTTCATGTTTAAAATATAGTTTCAATGCAGATGTTACATATATCTTACAATTTTAATAAAATTTATTAAAATTATTAATAATTAAAAATATATTGAAATTTACAAATTAAAGTACCTAGCAGATAATAATGGTTGTTAATGGTTAAGGTGTCAAATAATTATTTTTAATACATTTATACATATAACTTTAATTAACTATGTATTTATTAAAAAGAATTAAAATATTATATCTTAATGTATGATGTTTTAAACATTTTAATATAAATTCAAGTACTATTTTACGATTTTTAATTGTCATCAGTGTTTTCACATAAAATCATATTGTTTAAAAATTTTCATTTTATACAGAGCTTTTTTTATACATTATATTTTTAATAACTTTCTAACACAGTTATATCAATAAACTTTTAAGTGTGCATTATCAATAAATACTAGATTAATCAGTTAAAGAACTGACCGAGATTGTTATTGCTATTATTGTGTAGGTTCTGTTGATTTTGTGTAATTTTTCGTTCCATATCTTTCAATGTTTCCAGCCATGGTCTGACAGTATCGATTTTAGCAGTCCCGATCCTACTGCCACCTTCGTTAAACATCAATACGTCCAATATTCTAATGGTCTTACGTAATTTGTACAAAGCAGATTCATAATTGTCTACGAATTGAAATAAAACGGCCAATAAATTTTCTATACAATTAATAATTTTGATTATATAAGAAAAACCTTACCAATTATGACTTTATTTAAAGCAGTCAGTATAGTTCGTTTGCACACGTTTACTACTTTATCGTCGTCCACTGTGATCTCGAACTGTGTTTTGATTTCGTTTGCTTGCTTAATTGTCATTAGTAAAGACATTTATATAATAGTATTGTAATTTGTGTATACCTAAGATATATTATGTAAATTAAACAGGTAACTTACTTTTGACAATCTACTGTTATTATTTAATGTTTGTTGTTGATGTGTGTTTTTATTGTCAAAGATGACAGTTGACTTCATACTGTTGTCAATGGTCCTTTCTCCTAGATGTAGTCGACTTAAACACGACGAAGGTGAATCATTTTTTAACATTTTAGTGGCAGCTTCCTCCGAGTTTTTTTCTAAATAGAAACATATTTTATTTATACCTACTTAATTACAAAACAATATCTATTTTTGATGAATCTAAAAACATAGGTAGATACACTGTTTACAACTGTAGACTCGTGGTGCATGAAGCATAATCACACCTACCACTGTAGTCGTAATAATTTATATGTTGCTGGAATTGTTGTTGAACGGTATTGCAGCCAACTGTAAGTGATGATTCTAGTGCTGGCGGTAGAAGTGATGACTGTTGGGGTTGCTGCATCATGGGTGTAAATGGTTGGTGAACATAATAAGAGTCTGGCAAAGGTGGCGAAGATAACATCAAAGATGGTAGAGATGATGGTTCTGGTGTTGGTGGTGGTGGTGGACGGCTCATCATTATTTGAGGAAATGTGTAATGATGATGTTCTTGATCTTGAATGTCATCGTTGACCATAACATAAGAAAATGGATAGTATATGTGATCTTGATGGTTGATAAAACCATTTCCCGACGTGTGCAAATCGATTCCTTTAATTGTGCCAAAGTAATAAATTGTTATAATTTTACAATGAAAAAAATATGGTTTAAAAAGTAAATTAATAATAAAGCACTAATAGTAACAATTATATTATATAAAGTATTTTAAGTATCATTTACATAGGTATATTTAAAATAAGTAGTATTTTACTATTAAATTAGAAATATTATTAATTTTCATTGGCTGTATTAAATCTAAAAAACAATCAATAAAATAGCCAAAATATTTTAGTAGATTAAATAAAGAACTAAAATACAACTTAAATACTCAGTAATAATTAGATAGCATAAAATAATTTAATTTAAAAAAGGTAGGCAAGTGGGTACTGCTCTGCTGTAGGTACAGTAGATGTTTAGTGGGCCACTGTAATGGAAGTGTTAAATTTGAATTGAATGACTCCGAGTGGAGAAGGTCTATTAGTTTAACACTATGTATATTTCGTTTTATGTTTTTAGACATTGCTCTAGGTATCTAGAGTAATTCATTTTGCACTTAGTAATACAGTAACAGTAGGTTAAAATAACTTTTTCCGAAGATAATACATTTAAAAATATCATTGTGCGTATAAAATATAATAATATACGTTCAAGTTTTATTTCCTCAAGAGTTATGAATTATAATAAAATAATGAATATCGTTATGCATAGATATAGATTATACATATATATATATATAAATTTATCTAAATTTGAACTTTAAAAGCTTATACAAATAAATTGTACTTATATATTTTAAATGTTTTTACATATCTGTTAAAAAAATTAAAAAAAAAAAAATTTCAAATACGTATAAAAATAAAATTGTGTCTATGTATTTTTAATAATTTTATACAGATATAAGAATACATTTTGTAGGATCTTGTATTAAATTTCCATGCATTTTAACCCGGTGAATAATTTTTTATCGACGTTTATAGAAAAAATTAAAAAAATTGAGAATTTTTTATGCTTATAAATAAGTTTAAAAAAGTTAAAAATTCTTGAATAGTTAATTGTATAATGAAAATAATAATATAAACATTTGGAAAGAATTTCAAATATTTATTATTATTATTTTTTTTTTTTTTTTTGAAATACTATAAAATATCAAAAAATGTTTAAAGAGAAAATTATTTTACGGGTGTATATAGAATATCGTAAAATTTGAACTTCGAATGCAAATAAAAAATTATTTAAATTTTCGGTACTATTTTTTTTAAATAGGTTGAAAAACTTATCAAGAATATAGTATTAATTTTTTAAGTATTTTTATCCAGCGAATAATTTTTTATCGAGATTTATAAAAAAATAACTAAAATAAATAGAAATTTCAAATGTGTTTAAATAACTCAAAAAGAGTCAAAATGTTTTGTACTTAATCAATTCTCAACTATGTACTCGTACGTAACAATTTAATGCAAATTATGTTAATATTGTTTAACAATAATACTTTAGGGACTACTTTTAGTCAAAAAATAACAAGTTAACTGGGTTTAGTATGGGTAACATTATAAGTATAGACATCGACTTATTTAATAAATAATAAATTGATCACGCTAATTATTAAAGTTTTTACATAATACATGTACGTATGTTACATTTCTTTTTAGTGTTATATTATATTCACAGCCCTGAGTTATATAATATTGCATACCGTTATTTTCGTAATGGTGTAGGTGGTGCTGGATTCGTGTACAGTGACGGTTCAACCAACGCGGCTGTGGCCGATGGAGTTCATCGTCTTTGTGCCACATAATCCGCCCAGGTGTTCGATTTGATGGCGATGATTGTCTGCAGTTATACCTGCCTACTTTTATAAATATATACCTACTAAGATATAAGAATTTAAAAAAATAGCTCATCACCACAATTAACAGACGTTCACAGTGGTAGACGGTCCTCGTGGAGGAAATGCACAGAATGACTGCAACATTACATGTGCGGCGTACGTGTATATATATATATTTATTATTATTAGAACACGGTGTAGGTGTTATTAAGGGCACGTCCCTGTGGCATTTTGTACGCAAGCGCTGTACACGCTGTATATCACCACTGTTCAAAGGCTGGTACACTTTTGCTGGCTGAGAGAGGTGGTGAAACCGCTACCAATGGGAATCTTAGTTATAATTGATTATTATATATGATTTCGTGTATGGATTGTGGTATATAATATATTGTCGATTTCGGTGGTTAAATACTACAGGATTATATTTTGAGGTTTCATCGTGCACACCACCCTGTGATGAGGAGTTACGAATTTCGCATTTAAAAAAATACTGAAAAATGATCAACAATGATTTTTATACAGTAAGTAGGTACCTATATGGCTATATAATATATATAATAATAAATAATAATATAATATATACAAATAATATAAAATAATAATAATAATTATTATTATATATTATACATAGAGTAGACGCCGCTTGTAAGACTCGCTTTGGGATCAGCATAAAGTAAGTCTTATAACCGAATGAACCTTATGGGCAAAGTGGAAAAAAATGTTTAATTATTTATTAATTTTATTTTATTACATACATATTTTGCTTTTACTTATATATGTATGTATAATTAATATTATGTGCGTATGTATGTATTTATTATTTTTGAAAAAAAATTTGTAATTTTAGTTTGTTTTTTTATTTTATTCTAATATTCCGGAAATGTACTGCTCGTACTCATATTGTACATTGAAATTAGTTGACATTCGAATAGCGACTGATCGTTCATTATACCGTTGACTGCAATGATAATTGCATGTGTACATGTACTGTACAGCCGGGAGCGTATGATAATAATACGCGTGCCCGGTTACCTAACTGTGTCGTAAACTGCACGCACACACCGACCGACCTGTGTAAATGCATATATGTGTATTAGCACTCAACAGGAGTTGGATAGGGTCGCCGAGCAAAACCTGTGAGTGCTAGTGTGTGGATGTGTGTATGTATGTTTGTGTGTAGGCATAAACTAAGGTAACTTTGAATAATAAAAGGTAACTCAGTGGAAATTTGGTAAAAAATATAATATAATAAATAAATTACGGCCCTTTTTGGCCCAACAAGTAAAAATGTATAATATAATATAAGTTGACGGTTCGGCACAACTAGTAGAAATATAAATAGAATAATAATAAGAAGAACTCACAATTTTGTCGGTGCACGGCTGACCAGCTGCTACCTAAGTATAACTATAATACAAATTGAACATAGACCCTAAATAAATGTTATAAAATATTTAGCGACAGCATAAAATAAATATAATGATAAAGATGTGGCGATTTGCGCCTAAATAAAATATAATAATAAAAATGTGGCGATTAGCGCTCACAGTAAAAAGTATGATAAAAAGTGGTGATTCACGCCCACGCAATAAAACAAACAGTGGCAATTCGTGCACACAAAATGCAATACCAAAACTTAGACAATGACGATTAGCGTCTATGCAAGAATAATAATTTAATGTGGCGATTAGCACCCACAGCAAAAAAAAATATATCAAAATAATTTTATTACGATGGGACACGGAACGGTTCCACGACGGTGAGATTTTTCGGACTGGACAATTACGGCGGCCGTGCTAATCGTCCGTGCATCAGTGATTTGGCGGCGGCCGATAGCGCGTCACCGTAATCTAACTATTATATAATAAAATAATTCATTACAAATATACTAATAATACAAAAAATAAAAATAACAATTAATATGTGTGCGAGTTTATGCGTGTGCGTGTGCGTGTGTGTGTGTATCGATCGGCTGCGGCGGCGTGGTGCCTATTACGGCGCTTATTTTAACAGCAGCGCCAACATGTATATATATGCGTATGTGCACTTATGTACTCGTAATTACAATAAGTGTGTAGCCTCCAGATAATCGCCTGGAGTGTACCTATTTATACCTCACTATAATGACGATAATAGTTGCGATAAAATTTGTTATACGTCACAAGACATCAACAGAAACTAGAAATAACCAACACAAATATAATTTAATTTTTCAATACCAATTTATTTCTTAATTATAACCAAAAGAGTTTATTTTCTACTATTTATTTTATGAAATTTGAGTCTTATAACTGATTTTTTTTTAATGTATCTGGATACGTCTGGTCCGTTCCAGACGATTTTGAGTCTAATAAACGACTGAACCTTTTATTCGTGAGTCTTATAAGCGACGTCTACTGTATATAATATTATTATTATAATTATATTCGACGAAAGGTTAAATAAGAATTAAAAGGTAATATTAACGTATGCTGTACCTACATAATTCTTTCATAGTTTTGTCATTGCATTTCCATTTATCAATAATCAAGAAGATTTTTATTTTTCAAATAAAACATAGAATCCACAGTACCTATTGTTTGCTTAAATATTATATTAAACGAAGAGGAAAACTAAATGAACAAAAAAAAATTTAAAAATAGGTAAAACCGAAAAATTTTACGGGAAACCGTTTTCTACAAAATTGATTTTATTTATTTGATATGATTCAAAATTAAAAATAAATAATTGTAATGAGTTGTGACTTGAACTTTTAGCGAAATATTTATTTAAGATTAACATTATTTAAAAATGATTATTATTTTCAAAATATTTTGGTTTTTTTGTGCTATTTATTATAAAAAGATATTTGAAATTTTTTTTGCAGATAAATTGTATATAGTAAAAAAATTTCCTATCTTCAACTTGGTGATTTCGGTTTGCAAATTGGATTTAGTTAGTACTTTTCAAAAAAACCATGAAAAAGTTAAGGAAAAACAGGATGTAAAACATAAATTAAGTTTTTTTCGAAAGAATTAGATGAAATGCCATCATCGAAGTTTTGTCTAGTATTAATCAAAACACTTATTAAATATAGTTAATATTTTTATAATTCTACGGAGAGTAAACTATTAAGTTAACTGTTTTGGCAACTTTAATAAAATATAATACTATAATATTTAACTTATAGCATCTAATATAACTGGTTTTAACTGGACTTATGATATAATATGGTGCTTAACTAAATATAATATTCTATCGATGGTACAAGCAAATTCCAAAATTCCTGGCTGATAATATAATAGATACTGATATTGTCAGGTCACTAGCAATGTAGCGATTATTAATATAGAAAGGAGGTTAATATTTTGATTCGAATATTAATTCTGTATTTCAGTATCATGAGTGTTCGAATTTCTATACAAATTTACTATATACCGAATACATGTTACGTTATATATTTATATAGAGGAGTACATATTTTAATACTTTTCAGGGCTTAAGACACTTAAATTTCGATGCATTTTTCCCAAGTTCCGTAGGCATGGTCTCAATTAATATACTACCTATACGTGAGCACCGTTCCTATGTATTATACCAAAATTTGCGCTAGTTGGTATATACTATATAGTATAATAACAACTAATATTTTATAGTACCTTATGAGCACTGAGCATTATTATTTCAATAGTATATTTTTGTAAATATAAATGCATTTTCCAAATTTTTAACTTATGTAATGTAGGTAAGTATTATTTCAATTAAGCCCCCATGAATATAATACATTCGTGCAAATTATGTATTATAATATTATATGCTCCATCGGTAAAATCTCGATTTCCAGGTGGACCTATTCTTCATTGAATACAATGTACATATAAATGGAATTATATCAATATGTAAATATTCGCAAACAGAATTTATTTATAGAGCTTATTTCTTCCTTAATTCTTTGACTTCTTTCGTTATTATTTAGAACTTAATTCTTCACTTTCCGTCTAGTCGCATAGTACATGTGGTAAGACTTAACCTATTAATGTCATAATAATATCTGTCGTATTCCTACCTACGTTTGACATTTTACGTATAAACGGACCCACCAACACGTGACCCGCGTGACACTCCTCTTCGCCGTCGTCCAGTCCGACACATTTTCGCTCCGAAAAACAAACGATACACGTCTGGCACACACGTTGCAATTGCACATATCGCCAGCCGTTTCAATCGTAATGTTAACACCCTGCCCAGCACCTATAATACGCCCACGGCAACAGCACTTAGATTACGTTTATTAGTTGTTCCGATCGTTATTAGTAATAACTTATTATTTCACCGTCGCAAAGGTGTAACACGCACCACCAAACACATACAATATACATATACACCGACCGACGGAATAGGATTTTGCTTTACGATTTTAATTACCACCTCCGAGTCCCGTATTACATGTATTATAGAAGATACCTGTAGCGGCGAGATAACTACTATTCTATATATATAATATACTACACCCACGTCGTTTATATATATAATCAAAGTTTACGTCACATCATTATATCAGATGGTATCGAATAAAATATAATTGGTTCTGTGGAGTTTCAAAAATCGTAATTATTTCATCACATATTTCGTCTACGATAAAAAAAAAACCTTTGAACAAGTATAGGTTAACTTCGTACTCGTATTGAGTCGATCCGCTCGGTTTATTGCGAGTGTTTTTCCCTACAAAAATGAAAAATACAGTCTACCATCGATAAATATAAGAAATAATAGGTAGATATAATATAAAAACAAGCGACCGAGCGAGTCCAAAACAACTATATAATTATGATGTAACGCGCGTAAATAGATAGCACGATAGTTTTAATGGTCTCCGTCCAAAATTAGCGAAGCATAAATAAAGTGAAAACCGAAATTGTGAATCTTCTTGTATAATAAAATGTAAAAAATAGTTCGTTTACTGTATAAAGAATGCGCTGCGGTCGCATAGAAAAAAGCTCCATGCCATATAGAGTAAATATTACTCTATGATCCATGTGTGGATTATTATATTATTATTTCTATTGACGTGGTTTTTCGAATATTTTCTACTTTTCTCATGATTTTAAAACTTTTTCAATTTTCCCAGCTCGTTCTTTTCGTATTCACGTAATGTGCGTCTTTTGAAAGCCGTTGTTGTACGGTTTTTTCGTAGTTTGCGTTCGTAGCGGTCGCGATCGCGGTAACGAGGACGACCGCCGACGACGGTCCTCTGAACGTTTTTATTCGTTTTTTTTATTTTCTCACCTAGCATCGCGGACGCCGATCGATGTACAAGATATTTATTCTAATTTTTTTGCTTAAATTTACACGTATATTATTTTACGTGGAGCATTGATGTTTGATTCGAAGCGCATTTACCGATGTATACAATACTGTTTTTTGGTTCAATAAATTGCATTTTATCGTATTTATATTGTTTTGTTGTTCTCGATAGCTTTAACGGGTTGTACTGTATATCATAAAAGTGTTTCTCGACGACGTTTGTGTCGCACGGTACTGTATTCATGTACTGCTTGAGTGTATATTTAATTATAGGTACATGATAGGTGTTGTGTAGGTGAATTGGCCAGTTAATAATATTTAATATTTATTGCCGACATTCAAATGAACATATTTTGAGAAACGTACACAGTGTATTATATATTAAGGAATGACCAGTACTTAATTAATGATAAAATAAATATTTAAAAAAATGTGCACTCACTACTATATGACTATACGTAAGTATGGCAATAATTTTTTATGTTTTTGTACACCAAATAATGTAAATGTTATTAAAACATTGATACTGCTGTCAACATTGGGATATTTTTCTTTTTGCGACATTTACCATTATGGAAGAAAATAAATTTGGTAATTTCAAGTATTGTATATTTCACTCATAGTATTATAATATAGACATTAAGTGCAGATAAATACATTAGACAATATGTAATATTTTTCTGTGGTAAGATTTATTTTACATAAATTAATTAGACTTCTTGAGTGTAATAATTATTCAACTATAATAAAAACAATATATTATAAACGTTATAATGTATTTTTGTTAATAATATGCAGTATTAGACAATAGTATTCATTAGATACCGCGTGTTTGTTAAATTTTGCTCAAGATTAAATAAATTATTTAATAATTATAAATTATAATAATAATAATATTGAAATTAATAATCATCAAAAAGTTTTAATTTAATGCCTCAATTTTTATATATTATATTAAATGTTTGAATACAATTCTACTGGTTTTAAATTTAAATAATTATATTTTTATATATTGTACCTACTAATATATGTATTGAAATTATACAAATCATGTATGAGCATTAATATTTAATTCTTCGAATGAATTCGGTTCATTCAAATAGTATATTATAATATATTAGTCATATTATGAAATACCTGTGTATGTAATAATACACATAAATCGGTAATTGTTGACATATGCATTTAAAAGACAATTAATAAGAATATCTGAGTTTCATTACACACTAATTGTACGAATCGCACAGTGCTGGACATAAAATTCGTCGCGGCTCAGAAACGGTTTAATTACTTGAGATTCGGCACTGTAAATGCATTTTAACTCATATAATATTTTAAGTTCGAATTTATACAAATGTTTATTTCACTTGCTACGCGCACATCATCCGCGATCCGGCATAGTCGGATTGCCTATCTGGGAGGTTTAGTTTCGTTTAAATGGGTTTTCCTCGATGATATCTGACAACTTAATTTAAGTTTTAACATGTAATTCGACTTCACTTTTTCTCCTACAAAACAGCATCACACTTTCAACGTCAGGAGGTATAACAATTCGCCGTAGGAGGATTGCCTAGCACAAGTATCGATTTGGATCGGTTAAGAATTGATAGCTAGACACCCAATTACCATTTTTAGTATTTTTTTTTTTTTATTAATTAAAAAAAAACAGGTATGCGTCATGCGACATAATATATAATAGAAGTACAATTTCACACGTGCACCGACCACATCGTCCGTGATCCAACGCAGTCGGATTGCCTACCTAATGGGTTTAGATGCGTGTAAAATAACTTCCTTGATGATAATGGATCACTTAATACTTAAACAAGAGCACATGGCAATCGACTTTAATATTTTCTCCTGCAAAACAGAATTAGACTTTCAACGTCAGGAGTTGTACCAATCGACCGAGGGCTAATAGCTAGACCCTCAATTACAATTGTTCATATTTATATTTTTTTTTTATTCATTCAAAAAAAATAACCTGGCATGCGACGGGACACGGTATTACATCGATTGATGACTGATAGCTAGACATTTGATTACAAATGTTGGCATGTTTTTATTATTTTTGAATTCAAAAAAGAACCACTAATCAGTCATGCGACGGGACAAACTTTTACACCGAATGATAACTGATAAGTTATAGAAAAACTGATAACTCACAAATACGGTAATCGACATAATCACATTTTTAGTGATCAATATCTAGACACTCAATCACCATTTCGAATAACTACCGTTCAAACAGTTACTGAATTTCGGTGAAATTATTTTCACTCAACTGCCTCGAAGGCGCTGAAGTCAGCTTCTACACACCGGAATTAAATTTCACCAGTCCCTAGTATCATATCAATAATAAAATATGACAATTTCGTACAATACGAGCTGTATTATAAATATGAAATATACCAATACACTACATGATTGTAATGATCAGTTCACGTATTCACAAAATAAAAAAGAACAATTCAGTATCAGAATAGAGACACCTACCCAAAGCTTGTATATTATAGTTTATATAGTAAATTTATTAATTATTATATATTTATAGTTTATTTAAAATAAAATAATTTATATTAGTAAACATTGTATAAAATAAAAAATTACCAGTATTTTTCTAGTTTTCTTAATAATTTTTACATAAAATTAGTTTTCAACAAAATCAATTTTGTTAGTTTTATAGTTTATTAACGAATAACCGTAGATACTCGAAATTTTCAATAAACGTTTTAGCATAGAAGTGTTAGCATTTTCTATGCAAAAGTATATAACTAAAATTATTTGTAAAGATTAAAAATAGTTTTATTATCTCTTTTGAAAAAGTTGTAGATTATTAAGTAAAAAATAAACATTCAAATAATTTGATCATTTTTTTTGAGTTTCATCAATTCGTCATTAATTAAAGTATTAAAATGTGTAAGTAGTAAGTGGTTTCAGCAATCAATATTAATCCATATATTAAAAAAAAAATCCTTTATTAAAATGTTGTTTGAGTGTTAGGTTTTGAAAATGTATAATTATTAATTTTATACGAAAAAAGCAAATAATTTTTAAATAAGTTAATCTAACTTATTCGCAAGTTACAATAAATAAAAGTAACTTGGAACTTAAAACTTAACTTATACATACATAAATATTAACTTAACTTAACGAGTTAAAAAAAATAGTTAAATACCCTATCTATATTTTAGATAATTCGTTGTTAATTAATAATTCATCTATCAGCTTTTTATTTTAAAATCTAAACCTAGTAAATCTATAGAATTGTATTTAATAACTTGAAGTACATTACTTTTCTAAAAATATTGATTTACAAAATACATCTATATTTTTTTAGTAAAGCGATTAAAATTCTAAACACAGATTTTTATTTATCGTTAAATCTAGTTGAGATCAAATTTTCTAAATTTTAAATTTTTTGATTTTAATTTTTACAAAAATTTAAATATTCTATTTTTTAATTATTTCCATTTTAGAATTTAAGGGATATAAAAAATCAAAAATGTGGGAATATCGATCTTAAGTAAACTTGACGACAAATTCAAATTTGTTTTCAGAATTCTTATCGCTTCATAGACCAATATATGCATTAGCACTTGAATGAAAACACGTCTAAATTCATATATTTTACGTGTGTTAGATAAACACTTTTAAGTTGTTTTATTTTAATTTAAAATTCTGTAGAAAAAATATTTTCAAAAATATTTTATAGATTTTGAAATATTGAGTGTTGTTCGACAAATGAAACTCAGTATTGGTATGATAAATATTCAATTGTTTTTCTGTAAATATCGGTTAAAAATCATTTACTGGGTAGAAATGCTTGAAAATTTAATTAAATTCGAAATATAATATAAATGTTATATATTTATTATAAATATAATAAATTACAAAATCATCACAATTTTTTTATAAGCGTTTAAAGTTAGAAGTTTGAAAAAATTCTTTAAAATCTCAAAAATGTACAAATTATTTTGTATTTAGAAATTCATACAAATTTGTGTTTTATACTTAAGATTCGAAAATTTAATAAAATGTTTTCTATAAATTATTAAACCAATGAATAAACAACAATTGAACTGGAAAACCAAATTAATTTTTACGACATTCGACATAAATTTATAACATAATTAACTATTATGGGTTATATATAAGTAGATATACCTACCTACACAACATAAGTTATAACATTAATAAAAATGTACTTGTTTATAATAAGTAGGTAATCATAGTTGTTAGCGATAATATAATATACGCTCATTGATCTTTTGTAGATTTATACTAATATATTATAAACAGAATCAATGTAGGTACAATTATTTTGTCATGTAATTTTAATGTAAAGCCGTGCAAAGTAGGTAAATAATACGGTCAAGTGACACTCAACTCTTAAGCTTTTATATTTAAAATAAGAACAAAAGTACATTTATTTAGTCTCGTAGACAGTATTATCTATAGACTTAGCAAACGTAAGATATAACCATTGGATAATTTTAAATGTTCTAATTAGCTATTTTGAAAGTTGTTAAAATATTTTCTTTAAATAATTAGTGATTATAACTGTAATTTGTAAAAGAATTATTTTAGTGAAAGATGAGTATAACGCAAAGCTCAGATTTTTATATTTTTTCCAGCCTGATGTGTAGTCAGTGTAGACACGTGTCTATAAAAAGTGATTAATTTAACGTAAACATCTATAATTTTGCAAAGTATTGACTTATTTCTAATTTTTTTTTTTAATTAACTTTTATTTTTTTCATCCATATTATCATTTCAAGTATCTAATTTATTAAAAAACAATTAATTATCTTAGATTTGTAACTGTTTAAATTAAATATTATTTGAAAAATTGCTTATTATTCACTGACTTACTGCAAAATATAAATGTTATTGTTACTATTATTATAAAGTCTCTATACAATGTTAAATACCTAAATCAAATGCATTGTCAATATGTAAATATTTTGTTTTTATATTTTAAGAACTTATTTATTCCAACACAAACCTTTGCTTAAAGAGGAGCAGATCAAACCTATTTTAAAAATATTATTTGAAAAACGTGTATTGTTTGAAAAATATGAACATTATTATTATTATAGGGTATATGAGTTAAAATAAAAGCTTTTTTGCCTAAAAATAAGACGCTTAAACATTAATTAACAGTAATTTAACACTATAATTTGAAATCAAGTCAACATTGAAGTTGTTATTCATATTGTAATGAAGATTGTTCATATTATAATTAAATTAACATGGATACAATCATCCATCAGTTAACTACTAAAATAATTTAGTTGACCTCGCTAGAGCTCCAAATCAATATGTTTAACAAATCTTACAAATCAAAAATGTATTGTAAAAAGTAAATACATACATACATTATGATATTTAGATAACAGGTGCATTTGTTACCATAACAGCTAAAAGAAGAATGGTAAAAACGATTTTTTTTTTAAATATTTGAAGGATATGATAAACTGTATTTATAGTATATAATGTACAGTATATTAAATAATGTATACTTATTGATTTTGATTTTTATAAAAATGTACTGTACTTTTTTTTTTTGACCTGCGGTTAAAAATTATAAAATGTTTACTTTCTTCACAGCTATTTAAAGTAAATGCTTGGATTTATTAACTTGGGAGTTAATAACCTTAATTTGTTTTTTCTTAACAACACATAAGTATACCATAATCACAAACAAGATAATTCAAAACATTGGCTATGACAATCACACAAATAAACCTTATCCTATTATATGGTATTATGACAATCATTATTCATTATACAATTTTTTACTTATAAATTATCTTGAACTAGCAGTTCGCTATACCATAGAAACTGCAAATGTTTAAATAATAATTAAATCAGCAATTAATAAATCATAAAATAAATTTTTATTACTTACCGTATTATAACTGTATAATATTTAATGTTTACATATTTACTAGTTTCAAAATCTTAGTTTCATTTTTTATACAATTTATTATATACCTAACTATTGGTGTACTAATAAATTGTATACAACCCACATTAATATAGTAAGATATAAAAAATAATATAGAAAACATAGTGTTAATTTGAGTCATGTATAATATATTATAATATATTATATGTATTGCCATATTGGTATAACTATTTTTTGAGTAAAAAAATATTAAATAAATTTATTTATATTGCACATTTAGTAATTTTTGAGGCATACATAATGCGTACATATTTTAGCGCCGTAGTCCCTAAATCTAGTTGTAATTTAATGTGTGTGTGATGAAAAAATGAAATATATGATTACATTCGTTACAATACATTTACAGCACAGCTTCCCTATTAGTTTGAGAAAAATTTAAATTAATAATAGAAATATTATAAATAAACGAGTCTATTATATACAGTTCAGCTAGAGGTGAAATTAGTCATATAATATTATTTTTGTGTTTTTATAATGATAAAAAAAATGAAAAAATATATATATGTGTTAAAATTTCCTTAGTCTCCGGTATAAGATGGTGATTTGAAAGATTAAAAATGACTAGAATAGTAAATGGCTAGAGTATTATCACTATAAATATTCTAAAAATTATATTTGTTTACAAATCACAGTTAGAATAAAAAATTAATTAAAATATTATAAAATGTGTACAAACTCAAAATAATAACAGTAGTTATGTCATTTGTATTTCACTCATTCATTTCCACCTAACTTTGGAACCTACTTAATAAAAATTAATACTAATAACAGAATTGTATATATCCTAACCTTGGAAAATCACGCGTGCACTGACTTGGTTTGCGATCCATACTTGTTTTTATAGGCCCGGTCTCGCCTATCACGTCGGTATCACGGTGGCTCCTGGCAACGCTTAAAAAAAAAATCCAACATTGCAAGGAGACGACCGGAAACCCGGTATAGCGCTAGTGAAAATCAGACGCTCGGAGGCGTGTAGCGGTGCCGCGGAAGGTTGTTGATGTCATCGGCGATCGCGGTTACGTTAGGAGAGTCCGAAGACGCCTGGCGTCGCTCACTGTCGCCGGCGCCGGTGTTCGTTCCTCGCGATTCATGACCTTTCATTTTCGCTGGAGTTCCTTTGATTGATCATGATTTATAACCACCTAGTTTGCCAATTTTGTATTGGTAACCAAACATTGAAATATGTGCCGTTTCAGCTCATCCTCCGGCACTTAATAATGATACGGATACAAAAAAATTATGATATAACAATAATATTTGACTGAAATGCGCGTATATGGTCACCGAGAATAGATCGATTGCGTGAGTTCGCACGTGTTGTGCCTTATTGCAACGGCTGCATTCCACCAGTCAGACTCACGTCCCACATAATAGGTACATATAGCACCATGGGCGTAACTAGGATTTAATAGTTACAGGGGCTAGAGTCCTAGAAAACTAAAATTAATAATTATTTGAAGGCTAATTGAGGCTAAAAAGTAAAACCTTATAGGGAAGATAAATACAATTACAGGGAGTCTAAGCCCCCCTAGACTCCCCTAGTTACGCTAATGCATAGCACTGGCTGCAGATTAACCAGCGGAAGGTTAGTAGACCAATTGTGCGCCTCCAGACACAAAACGTGTCAGTTCATTCGCGACGATCGTCATGTTACGATTTCAACCGACCGTGTCCGGAAAGCTCATGCATTATATGCACCGAATATCGTTCGAAGTCTCAAGACCACGTGTAATATAGATAATTGTGTCAATAAATAACTATGAATAATTTCAAAATGGTGAAATGCAGCATGTAAAATACATCGAGTGAAAACGTCGAGAATAGTACTTGATATAATATACCTATTCTATAAAATACATATTCGTATACCATGTTTGAGATCATTGAATTTTGATTTAAATTACTATAAATATTTAGACATGCTGGACGATTAATTATTCACATTATTAATTAATAGCTAATGTAATTTTTTTATCGGACAATTAATCTATTGTTAGGATTAGTTTGGTGAGAGTGCGTTTAATCTTAAAACATGTAAAACCATTTTAATTTTTATAGGTTGATTCATTGATGGAAAAACACTTAAAATGTTAGTATAATAGTAGTTAGTAAGTAGTATTCTGTTTTATTACGATAACTGTAAAATGTTACATATGAATGAAAACCGTAGTTCAATATACTACGGTATTGAAACTATTTCAAAAATTTTATGTAAAAACAAATTTATAGTATAATATTTTATTTTTTCAATGATTTAACCAGAACCTAGAATGATCTTTAATTGACTAACAAAATTGCATTTTTTATGGTACAAAATATTAAAATGTTCAATATGCATAGAATGTAAACACGTATTTTTATATTTATTATATATATAATAGATTTGGTCCTTATAGCCCATACAAACAAATTTAACAAGGCCAGGCTCGGCTAAGGCATTTAAATACAACTAGACAAACATATATATAAGTTTTGCTTTCCTCACATGTTTATACATATACTATTTTTTTCAATAAATATATCAACAAAACGAAGATCTACATATTTCTGTGTAGTTTCATCATATTTACTTATATATAAAAATTAATCAGATAAATACAGTTATAGACTATAGTAAACCACTTCTAGTTAAATTAATTACATTTGTGTAATAGTAAAAATGAATTGCGTCAATTGATCAAATTTTCAAATTGAATCCAATACGTATAAAATTAAAATTTAATATTTTTATTAAAGATAATAAAGAATAACACCTGTGTTATTATAATAATATATTCATATGAATACGACTAATGACGAGAACAAAAACAATAAATAAACTATATATTTAAAAAAACTAATTCAAAAAATTAAATACATATTTACTTTATGTATGTGGAGAGCGTGACATTAAATTTTATAAAAATTAATATGGTAGGTACAGAGTTTAAAAAAAATCTTTTTGATAATAATATATCTAATTTGTGTGTTTTTACATACATTATACCACTTGGTACGATAATATTTTAAAAATTATTTTTGCATTAATTTTAAATTAGATTTAATTGTTATAATATTTATATGTTGATAAAATAATATAAACGTATAGAAAAAGAAAAATTGCAAATTAATGAAGTTTCTTATCATATAATTTAAAAGAATTATATACCTGTAAGAAGCAGAAGTATCTAATTTATTAATAGTCAGTCCGAAAGTTAATGGGCAAATAAAAACGAGACTAATTAATAATAAGTAATGATTATCAATAATTTTCACTTGATATTATTAGCCAATGTTATTTTTATAGTTTTTACATCTAAAACACAACGGTCGTAACATACAAAATAGGTGTATTGTCGTACATGGACACTGAGACGGACTTACATAATTGCCGCCCCTAGGCAAATATTTTTTTTGCCACCCCATTAAACTTATCAACGAAAAAACGTATTTTTAAATACTTATTTAACATAAATACTAAAAAAATAAATCATAAAGACTGATACTAAACAATGATTAATGGCGGTTATGTTAATAAACTGTTCTAATCAAGTAAATAGTATAACAACACAATATTTATTAAAATATAATACATCACCATTTTTTTGAATTTGCTGTACCAATCAAATATAATTATAACAATATAGATAATATAATTAAGTTCCTTCAAAAAATTAATGTTTTCAATCAAATTTAAATTATAGCATTATAAAAAAAACAAAAGCAACTAATCAAACTTAAAAATTCGTACTTATTATTATACAACATATAAAAATAATGTAAAAAAATAAACTATTTCATTTGTTTGCGTCTTGCTTTTTTTTCCACAAAATTTTAAATTATGTCTTCAAATTGTATTTCTTCTGTCATTTCACTTTCAATCGACAAAATCGCCAAGGGGTTTAATTTTTCTTGTCCTAATTTTGAACGTAAATAAGTTTTTATCCGCTTCAAAGAAGAAAATGATCTTTCCGCAGTACAATTAGTGGCAGGTGTTGAAATATAAATCCTCAAAATTATTTCTATGTTTGGAAACACCGACTTTAAGTCATTTTTATAAATTATTTCCAATAGTTTTAATGCAGTGAATTTTTTTTCATTATACTTGGAAATCAAAAGAGATCGAAAATGTAATAGTTCGTGCTCAAACTCTTCATAATCTGTATCAGTTTTATAAATTTTACAAAGTTTTTTAGCTTTTTTTGATATTTCATTTTGTTTCATGTTTTTAAGTGTGTTTATAAAAGAAAAAGGTTCACAAAAATATTTATAGGCTTCACGTCTTTTTTGAAGCTCATTATTTAATTTATCTATTACAATTATTACATAATTTTATCTTTTGGATAGAAAAAGTTTTATTTTTGTACACATAATGCATAGTACGTACGAGTATATTATATAAAAATATCCACAGTGACTGGTTTATAATTAATTTTTATTATTAGGCATATTATTATTGTACACTATTATTCCAATTTAATGAAGAACAATGTACCTAGGTATAATCTATAAGACGACCCTAACAATAAGTTTACTATATTTTTTATAATAAATTAATAAACAATTCTCTTGTCTTAGAATTATTAAGTTACTAAAATACGATAATTATTCAATAACTATTGTTATTCACTAACAATATATAACCTAATATTAGGTATATATAAATACACAATGAATAAATAAATAATTATATAATTTGAAGCTATAGGTAATTACCATTATTTATTTGACTTAAATTGCTTAGTAAAATATATACTTTAAATTTCTTGGTTTTTAATCCACGCGTACTTCAGTATCATCAGCGATTATGAACATTGTATCCAGCTGGATCAGTTAAACTTTAAAAATTGTGGGTAGATTTATGATTAAAAAATTTTTTTCATGATTATTAAGTCAAATTTTACAATATATACTATATAGTGTAAGTGTTCTTATTATTGTTTATACATATTATGTGTAAATCATCGTATGTTTGAATACATTTTAAGCGGCTTAAGCTTGACGCTCGTGTCCCGAGTGTGTCGGTATCATACGATTAACGCGGGTTACTATATTGTGAGAATTTTAAATGTATTATACGTTTGTTTTTATTAATTTTAACTATAGTCAGTAATTGGTTCGAAAGTGTATGTGCGTTTACTTGTACACGGACATCTTTGGCGAATCCACAACCTTTTTTGGTGCTAGTAATGTGGGACTCAAAAACTTTCAGTATCTCGTTATATACCATATATATACGTATAGTATATTCTTCTACATTAACCAACAAGACGAGAAAATAATAATTTAAATAGTTATTACATTTTGGGGCGTGGCGTTCTCGGACACGAACCATGCGTCCGTGTACCATGCGGAACAGATGCTGTACGGCCGATACGGGATTTACAAAAAGAGTAGAGTTAAATAAATTCATGATGCTGGTGCTAAGTTTGTCACCGTTGGGATGGGCGAGAGTTTAACGAGTACAGTTTATATGTCATGTCTATGCCAACACGTAAAATTAAATTAAAAAGGACGTGTAGGTAGTGTAGGTACATAGTGTATAATACAAGTATTGTGCATAGTATAATAATAAAATATGGTTAAACGTATGTTAAGTTAACATACGTTTAACCATATGTTAACACTGCTAACTTAATAGGTTTAAATGATTTAATAGATGGTGTATTACGATGATTTAATGTCAAAACAGTGGAGATTTAATCAACACAAAAGGTTACGTGAAGGTAGTCATCTACGCACGATATTGTTTGAACTAATTGACTCATTTAAAGTGGCAGATTTTAAAAGCAACAATATTTCAGTTTAATCTTAAGTAAGTAGTATTAATATATTAATATTCATATCTAATATTTTAAAATAAAATACTCAGTTCTTCATAAATTGTTTTTACTGAAATTATAAAACTAAAAGTTGCACACGTCTTACATCGTTCTAATATGACATCTACTACGTGTCATCCGAGTAATAATTTAATGTATACAAATAATAATATTCTTTATTTAACAGTTATGAAATTATTTACGTACAGTGTTATTGTTTTAAAGAAACACTGCATTGTCCATCAGTATGGATGTTTTTTTTGTCAAGAAAGATTCAGAAAAAAAACGACAATACTAAAAATAAATAATAATACTAATATTGTAATGATCAATGCTATAAAATATTAATAATGAAAAAATAATAGATTGATATTAATAATTAGCCGGTGATTTACCGTAGTCATACAATTTTATCGAAACTTCTATTAACTATTATGATAGAATTATATAAAGGTTTGATACTATCATACTGATGGTATTAAATACTAAAGGTACTAGTAAAAGTCTAGTCAAGCGTTAATAGTAAATTTTGCTTTAGTTAAATCGTAAATGTAGTCGGTATGACGGTATCTACGTTAAAATCAAATGAAAAATATCAAAAAAATATAATACAATTTTTTTGTTAATTTTACTATTTTTTTTTATGGATAAAACTATTGAGGATATTTATACAGTCATTGAGGCAAATGATATAATATTTTATTTAGTTGGAGTTAAATAACGATTTCTATTACTATTAGTTTATTTTATAAAATATGATAAAATATGTAACTATCGTTTCCGTATTTTTACTTGTTTATTCGTCAATTAAAAACCATAAACTCATATATAATATACAAAATTAAGTGTAACATAATTTTTTTTTTTAGTAACACTAAAATAAGGTAAATTTAAAAAAAATGATATATAATTTATTTGTTAATATAGTAATTAAAAAATACAAAAAAATCGAAAATCCATTTTCTACATAACCTAGAAAAGAGAATAAGGAATTCAAATATGTTTTTAAAATAAAATCGGACTTTTGGTATTGGGTGAATTGTTATCCCGCTTTTTGGGATTTTCATGCGAAAACATTTTTTATCGCAAAATTGAGTGACGTGTGACTGCACGTATGTACGTTACTGATTTCCAAGAATCTTTGCCATAGTTTATCTTTAATTACGTAAAGTGATAGGGGAACTCACGCACACTAATAATCAGCCACAATACACGCAGTTACACATAAATCACGATGGACATCGAATATTGCCTAAATACGACCCCTTAAAAATGGTTAGATTTCAACAACCTTAATAATATATTACATACTACAAATACACAATGCATTGTCGGTTGCCACTTACGATTAATGCGCGCTCGTCTGCATGGGGCCCTGGTAGCTACGACACACAAATTGGCTGATGGTCATGTCGACTGTTATAGTTGCGAGTGCCGTCGAACATTATTGTGTCTTGTTATCGTTGCCCGAAGTACATTCAACGTAATTTAAAAATCGAATATTTAATATTTGATAAAGAGTTAAGACGTTCATCATTACTATTAAAAGAAATAAAAAAACACTTTTTGTACATGGTAACATTTAAATTGTACATAACGATATATTCTGTATCTATATCAATTAATTTTATTATTTTCTATTTAAATACTTGATAAAATGAGTAAAGAAAATTGAAAACAAGAAAATTTGTTTATAATTTTTAAATTATAATATGAGTAATATATAAAATGTATAACAAATATATTTTTACTAAGTATAAACATTAAAAATCTAACTAAACCATGTAGTACTTATTTTTAATTTTTTTAAATTACACGTTTTATTTATACACTTGTACATTATCAACTCTGAAATAATTATACCGTCATGAGATAACGATTTTTGTGAATATTATGTATATATCAATAAGGTCTTAATAAAAGATAGATATTATCGGATGTTGACCAATTGCCCTCAACCGAATGTACCAATCGCCCTCACTTATGATATATACATAATTATAATATCAATCCGTAAAATAGAGGAGGTAAATATGTAAATAATAATAAATGTGTATAAAAATAAAAATTGTAATTTTAGACACGTTACTTATAATTATTATATATTATTATTGTACCTATTCATATTATTTACATTTTTTATGTTACAAATTACAATATATACGCATTTTAATACATATAATTTTTTTAACATGCAATATTATTTTATCTTTTTAACAAATTACATTGTATTCTGTTTATAATTATTGTATTTGTATTTTTATTATATTGTTTTATTATAAATATTATTATCATTTACATATTTACTTACCCTATTTTGTGGATTGATATTATAATCATGTATATAATAATATGTAAGGACAATTGGTACATTTTGTTCTACGTAGTTTGGGGAGAATCTCAAGAATCGGTATAAAAAAAAGGTACTTTTGAGGGCAACTGGTACACAATTCACCCTTTACATTATTTTATTCCGTTAAACTATCATATACTATCGTTATACTTATTTTTTCAAACATGGTATGAGTTTTTTCAGAATGTCATGTAGACGTCATGTATATGGTAGACATCTATTTGTCGGTTATTTCGAACGCCAATTTCTTAGCTCCTCTGACGCCAACGTTGTCCAGTTTCACGACCATTGAAGCCGAGGCCACGCTTTCGGCCGGTCCCGCTGTTTATAGGATTCCTTCAGTGTTGTTAGTATGTCTTGCCACCGGCAGAAATACGATTGAGAACGGTCATTATCGGCGATACCTTTTTTAGACCCTTTTGACTATTACGATTGAGAACGCTCAATTTTTATTTTTCCGCGCAACGTTACCAAACTTAGCACTGCTCATTCACTGTCTAATCTTCGGAAGGATTAATAAAATATTTAATGTATCTGGGAAATCTATATAGGGGAACCACTACCATAGTTCAATGCTTGTATCTTAATAAATACTTATACACTAAAATACACATAGTATTTAGTCTTATTTTTTTCCGTAGCATCCCGTTCATGACTGCGACATGTTTGTGTGATAAAAATAATCTCGTTTTGTTTCATTTATCGACTTATCGTACTACACCCACATCACCGCCGTCGTCGTTTTTATATAAATTTGTTTGCAATATTTTTGTATATCAGAACATTGTAAGACACATTCATATCCCGCGGTAGAAGCTTCTTAGGGTGTTTGCCTCTCAATACATAGCAATGTATACGAATCTACCAGAATAATGGCCAGCGTTTTTGAATTAGTGATGTTTCCTGCAATCATACAATGGCATCAATTATTATACGTTAGTTTTTGCGCGGGCAGTAGCTGATCGACATTAATAAGTATTATACGATAAAGTACAGCTTTTTACTCATTCCCCTGACCCACAGATGTTTTTTTTACACGTCTATTGTGTTTACGTATTAATACACGATACATCACACATTTACCATTATACTAATTTTTATTTATTTTCAACGTGCAATGCAGATAACAAATAAAAACAATAAGTATTTAAAGTAAACCGTTTTTCTACCTATCAAGTACCAAGGTAATATGAAATCATAAATAATTTCAATCAGACTTTTCACCTTTTCCATTGAAACATTGTACACTAATTATTTCACACATTGTCAATGCTTTAATGCAAATACATTTCGTGCCCCAAAGTAATATAAGTTAATATTTATATTGACAAATAAAATAAATAAAATTCAATATTTCTTGAAAAATATCTACTCTATATTACTGTTATTTTGTTTAATTTTTTTATATATCTTATTGATTCGTGTTTTTTATTTTATGTATTGAATAATTATATAAGCTAAAGCTATATAGTTATTGTAATAAATTATAAGTTATAAAAATACAGAATCACAATTAATTTTAAAGTTGGGTAATCCGATATTCTGGACAAAACCCAATAAAAAAAAATTATACATATCAAGATTCCGGCGATACCGCATTAAGAATTTTAGAAATTTAAAAACAATATGAAGAAAGAAGTATTTTAAATTATTTGAAAGGAATAGCCTATAATTTATCACTATGAATATAAATTATTTAATTTTTTTTAACCTATTGTATTACTAAACACTGATGTATCACTAGTAACCTAACCTAACTAAACATATATACTAATAATTTTAAAATAAAATTCTTTAGCTGTTTTGAACATTTGCTGTTATGCCATTTAGCTATTTTGCTGTCGCTATTTTGACATTTGCTTTTTTGGATTCACGGTTTTGACGTTATACCATTTCTAGCAACAAGATTAAACTAATTTTTTCTTGGGGTCATGAAATTCACTGCGACTAAGGCCGGGGCCATACACGGCGTATTCCACCGCGTTTTCCGTCGAATTCAAAATACATTGTCTTATATTGGAGTAGCTATACACGACAGGCCGTAATACGCCGTGTTTTTATCCGCGGCGGAAAACGCCGGTCGGCTTGCGTGTATAGCCCCGGCCTTAATTACTCATATTTTTACATTAAAATAATGGAAGGTTATCTGTGTAATATAATACGTTTATAAAAATATTTTTTTTTGTATAACTCCATTAGTCAATGGATTCTATAAATAGTACAAATGTTATATTATTGTTTAATATGTTAATTTTTTGATAAACCATTGAAATGAAAATAAAAACAATTTTAAGTAAATTATTATTTTTGAAATATAGATAGTATGTATGTATGCCTATAAACACTATTTATTTGACACGTACCTAATTATTTGTGACACCTATACATTTACTATTTACTACTGTTGTAACAAACAAACTGTAACAGTATCTTCTATAACGATTATCTAAACGTATGAAGTCAGTTTAACTATTTATTCAAATAATTCATTTTACTGTTAATAATTTTAAAATAAATATTTTATTTTATTTCAATAGTGTGATAAAAAAAATTAAGCTAAATAAATAGAACAAATATGTATCCTATTATAAAATATAAATAAATGTATAGGTATAACTAAATTGTTATGCCAATTTGTTTATGGAATAAATAAATATGTATTCAAAAAATAAACTACATCTTTTTATTTTTATTCTTACGGATTATTTAGAAAGTGGGTACTGAGATTTTTTACACAGAAACAACCTTCAATATTGAAGATTCTTAAAAATTATTTTAAAGAAGTAACAAAACACACATTATTGTTAAACAAAATTAAAATTAATATACGATGAAAAAGTGGTAAGTTAATGTAAAATTTAAATCGAATTGGTTAAATCGAGTCAATTTTAAGTTATACAAGATTATTAATTGTTAACATATAGTTCATCTAAATCTAATCCTAAAAGTTTAAAGCCAATACCTACAAAGAATTGTACATGACGTGTACTAACTAAGATCAGTTAAATAAAGTCAATTGATTTCTTTTAATTTTTTTTTACAGCACATGGATCACATACTCGTATTATAATTATTATGGAAATTTTAATTATTTCAAATATATGCATTCTGCTGCAATAGTAAGACGTTTGAGTATATAAATTATTAAATCAGACATATGGTTGTAATTAAATAAAAATATTTTTAATTTTAACCATAGTTAGAGCCATTTAAAATGTAGAAATATAATTTTTAACTAACGCATTATTTTTAATTAAGTGATTACAAATCCATAAATTATTGTAAAAATTGCTTGGTGTGAAAAAGAAGCTCTCGGGCTTAACAGTCATACCTAATGAATTAATCAATGCAATCTTGTGAGGCCAAGACAAATAGGTGCACTTGTCTAGGGCCCAATGTATATATTATATGCATTGTAAAAGAAAAAAAACTAGAACCAAACCATTTAACCATAAGTTGAAAATTTAAATCGGTCACAGATATTATTAATCGTTGTAAATTAAATAACGTTTTTACAACAAAATAGTAGTTAGAATGTAAAATAAACATGACATTATTTTGAGTATTTAATAGATTCAGTTAATGTCAAATATTATATGATAAAATTTTTCTTTTTATAAGATTTTATGATTCTATAATTAATAATTATTCAGTATCAACTATGGACTATCGAGTGCATGCTTATTATTGCTTAATGTTAAAATAATCTATTGTAAAAAAGTGATTAAATCATTGTAAACTAACATGAAATTGATATTTCTGTGAAATTTAAAAATAGAAATTAAACTTATCTTAATATTAATATTTTAAAAGAAGAAAGAAGTAACTAGCTATTAATTATATACTTTTCTACATTTTAAAATAAAACTTCAGCTGTTTTAATTGAAATATAAATTTATAATACAATATAAATGTATATAATTATTTTAACAAAATACAATTAATTTTCAATGATTTATTGATTTTTGAATAAAAACATTATCAATTAAAAATAAATATAATGATATAATATCTCAAAATATGGGTACCTATTTATATACATGTACCTACAGATTTATATGTTAAAAAGTTTCAAATTTTTGTTTAACTTAAAGTTTTAAGATATTTAATGCTTTTGAATACATATTACATATTGACATAAACTGATACATGTTAATCAATAAAAATGTAAAATAAAACAGTAAAAATATGGGCTATGAAATATATGTCTCGTTTCAAAATTGTAAACATAAGTGTAGCTAATATTTTTACACTCGAAATTTATTTCAATTTTTATTTAAAACCACTTCATTGTTATAATGGTAAAACAATTTTTAGTAATAATTTAGATAATCTAATTTAGAATATTTTATTTCTAAAATTTTAAGTTTAAAAGTAATTACGAGTATACTTAATTTTGTATGTTATTTATGAGTTTATGATTTTTAATTGGTAAATAAACAAGTAAAAATTACATATTTTATCATATTTTATAAAATAAAATAATAGTAATAGAAATTGTTATTTAACTCCAACTAAATAAAATATTATATAATTTACCTCAATGACTGTATAAATATCCTCAATAGTTTTATCCATAAAAAAAATAGTAAAATTAACAAAAAAATTGTATTATATTTTTTTGATATTTTTCATTCGATTTTAACGTAAGTACCGACCACAACAATAGTCACAATTAAACTAAAGAAATCACTGGCTAATTATTGATATCAATCTATTATTTTTTCATTATTAATATTTTATAACATTGATCATTACAATATTAGTATTATTATTTATTTTTAGTATTGTCGTTTTTTTTCTGAATCTTTCTTGACAAAAAAAACATCCATACTGATGGACAATGCAGTGTTTCTTTAAAACAATAACACTGTACGTAAATAATTTCATAACTGTTAAATAAAGAATATTATTATTTGTATACATTAAATTATTACTCGGATGACACGTAGTAGATGTCATATTAGAACGATGTAAGACGTGTGCAACTTTTAGTTTTATAATTTCAGTAAAAACAATTTATGAAGAACTGAGTATTTTATTTTAAAATATTAGATATGAATATTAATATATTAATACTACTTACTTAAGATTAAACTGAAATATTGTTGCTTTTAAAATCTGCCACTTTAAATGAGTCAATTAGTTCAAACAATATCGTGCGTAGATGACTACCTTCACGTAACCTTTTGTGTTGATTAAATCTCCACTGTTTTGACATTAAATCATCGTAATACACCATCTATTAAATCATTTAAACCTATTAAGTTAGCAGTGTTAACATATGGTTAAACGTATGTTAACTTAACATACGTTTAACCATATTTTATTATTATACTATGCACAATACTTGTATTATACACTATGTACCTACACTACCTACACGTCCTTTTTAATTTAATTTTACGTGTTGGCATAGATATGACATTTAAACTGTTCGTTAGACTGTTTTTATATAATTTAATCTAAACGTATTGAAAATCCATAGTGAATATAAAGTACATATTATTCGTGTAATGTTTCAAATATCTGAAATATCTTCTCAACGTTAGAAACATGCATACTATTAAGTGCACTAATTGTGTATGCTAGATACTCACATTACACACAGCATTTTTGCGTTTGATATTAAGAGGACAGCACGGCTTATGTGGTGGTGACGGCGGATGTCCAACATACACGCCCATTCCAATGAGGACAAACCAGCTTCACGAGTTTACGGTGAATTTATTCGTTTTTAATATTCTTGTAAATCCTGTATCGACCTTACATATACAGAATTTGGTTCGTATGGAGCACGGTGACGGTTCATGTGTGGAAACGCCACGCCCAAAAACGTGATAACTATGTAAATTATTATTTTTTCGTCTTGTTCGTTAATGCAAAAGTATATACTATATATAAATGGTATTTCGAGATACTAGAAGTTTTTAATCTCACATTACTACTATCAAAATTATTGTGAACTGTTTAAAGGTATCCGTGTAAAACCAAATTAACAAACACTTTCGAATTAATTAGGTACTTTATAACATATATGAAATGAAATAAAAACAAACTTATAATACAGTTGAAACAATGGTCTGAAAAAGTGAAAACGTTCTGACGATATACCTAACTCACAGGGCATCCAGGCTTAATTTAATTAGATTAATAATAAAAATATAACAAATTTATGTTATACTTACACAACGCCTAATACGGTACTATTAATAGTAAAATAAATTACTTTAATGGTAATTTCAAAATTATTTCATCATGAAATAAACCTAAAAATACTACAGAATATTTAGATTAATTTTAAGTCATTGCTTATGTATAATTCTTTCACGCCGTTTAATATTGTTTCAAAATTAACGAACTTCGGAAGAATATTGTCCATCTTTTAACAGAAGCAAAATAAATAATGTAGTCTAAAGATTTCACAAAAAAAAAAATCATTGTAGCTAATAACTATAATCTATATTCTATGTATTATATTATGTGGTCGTGGTGTTGTATTGAGTACTTATGGACTATCTATACTTGATAATCTAATATTATCTCTAAGAAGTAAATAATTTAGTAGGTACATAACAACTTCGATTTATATCTACTGTATTAATCATTTCAGTATATTCTGATACCTCCCCAACGGACACCTCCGAATAGCGGACAATTTCTTAGGGACGGGGACATTTTTATTGCTTTTCAATGTAAAAGCTTCTAAAAAGCGGACGCCTAATTTAAAAAAAAATAATCAGGAATAACGGGAATTTTTACGCAAAACCAGTAGACAAAATCGATTTTCTTTTTTTTAGTATAACTCAAAAACAAATAACAATAGATACTTGAAATTAACACAAAATTTTTATGTTAACATTTCCAACAAACGAAATAATTTTCTCTTTGACTTATTTATAGATATTTGGAATTTTCAATCATTTTTCTTTAAATGTTGATAGCATTATTACTAGGTGCTTAAAAATATAATATAAGATCCCTTATAAATTGTTCATTTACTACAATTACATACCTATAAAATTATATAACAATGAATATAAATATAATTAATCCATTACAATAGTCGACTCTACACTTGCCCATATTTTTATCTTATGATTTCTTTAAAAGAAAACTGGGTGTTGTATTGATATTATATTTTAAATGTAAACAGTAATGTTCGTTTATATTTTATTTGACCAATTTGTTATTTATTAAAAATGCTAAAACACACTATAATTAAATTTAATATTGTGCATATATTTTCCTTTAAAACATTTACCTTTTATGAATTTCAAAACTTTACCCCCTCTAAATAGCGGACAAAATTTCAGTGACCGAGAATGTCCTCTATTCAGAGATTTCACTGTATTATAGTATTGTAAGATATTATCTTGTTACAAAAATATATTATAATCTTTTTGTCGTTAAATCGAAATTAATATGATAATTTTGTATATATAATGTATGTATTTTTACGTAACAACATAGAAAATAAAATACATACAAAGTACATTTAATTAAAAAAATTAATATCACCTAGACAGTGTTTTTCACAGCTGACGGACAAAAATTTCAGTTAACTTTTGTTAGGGACATAGTGTGGCCTGGCTCTTAGGTATATAAAGAGATACCATTTTATCGACTATAGTTATAACATAAATATGGTATAATTGATGAAATAATTTCTTAGTAAACACTAAACAGCTTTAAATTATAATTTAAGGTTTCACATGAATTATAGGCATTTATAACAATTTAAATATATCAATAATATATATATGTACATTTTTTTTAAATTTAGGTACACTTTAACGACATGTTATACATCATACTACCTACACGAAAAACAACGATATTTCCTTTAATAATTTTAGATTTTTTGCTGTAAGTCAAAAATTATTATTCTTAGGGCATGTAGCTGAAAATAATAAATTAAATATTGAATTTTAAAATTTAAGTATCACATTAATTACTTATAATGATCCAATTACTCAACGGTTATATTTAATAGAAACCTACATAGGCACATAGCAAAGCAACATCTCTGGTTTTATTTTTATAAGCTTTTTACTTTTTATGTGACATTTTTAGTTACTCTGAACTTCTAAAGCCGATTATTCTTTTGGGAATTTTTATTTGTCTATATTATATTTCCAAACAAGTAATTAATAGTTATAATGTATACCTAAGTATCTATTTAAAGGTTTATTCGAAATTGAATTTTCATACATTAAAATTTTCAAAAACACTCACATTTACTTTCATGTGGCTATTATGCAAGTATCTATACTTAATAATATAAAAAGTAAAAACAATATTTGATTTAGAATAAGTTTAATTAAATATTTCAATATTATTATTATTTAAAAAATTCCCACTTTTCGTTTAATTACTTCGATTCTATAGTCGCAAGGTTTAGGTGACTTTTACAAAAGGATCATCTGCATAATTTTCTAATTTTTTTTATGTAATTTACTCAAAATTCTAATTTATTCAGTAGATAATTATGTAATTATCTTATTTGAAAAAAAACAAACACAAAAATGTAAGTGCTTTAAATGGAAAACTTCTGTTTGGAGATAATGTACATTGTCACACCACCACTGTGTATTTTTTATTTGACTAAGCTTGCATCATAATCCGCCACGCGTTGAATACTGTAGGTCTGTAGGTATTATAATAAGCGACTTGTTATTATTATTTTCGGCACGCGTATTGGTTATTAAAAATAATTGTAAAAAACGCGTCTCAATCACGATGTATCGGTACAATCATTGCTCTAAATAAAAGTATAATAATTGATAAAAAATACTATATTAAAATATATTACTTACTATATTTATCCTCTTTCAACAAACGCATTAAAAACCCAGCTTTATGAAACTAAAAATATTACACACAATAGTACATAGATGATAATCTTTAAGGATAATTGATGAAGTATGCGTCATCTACTCAATTACAAATTTTGTGTAGTGATAATTATTTTCAAAATAGAAGTTGTTAGGTATTTTTTATTAAAGTCGATTGCTCAATTACCTATTACATATACTATTTCCTTGTGTGTATAAAAGTGATTTTAACATTTCAGAGATTGTATTTTTAAATCTTAAATATGACATCACATAACTACTACTATGTGATTTCGAATAGATGTTATAAAAAAAGTGTTTATAATTATATTCACAAAGTGATTTCTATGAAGTTTAAAATTGTAATAACAGATAGAATAATAAGTATTTAGCTACTATGGATGTTATTGTATTCGGATTCGTATCGATTTATCAATTATCAATAATAATTATTTTTTGTACTTATTAAATTTATTAAATTTATTTTATTTTATTTTATTTTATTACTATTTATAAATTGTGAATTATATGTTTTTTTTTATTTTTAGTGATGCATTTTATAAAACATTGTTAATTACATTAAAAAAAAAAATAGTTAATATTTTATATTAAACTATTGTCTATTGAGTTTAGTTAATATAATTGTTAGTTTTTAATTTTAAATGTCTAAAGATAAAACCTCAAATTAAGCATTCTTTATCAAATTAGAATCTAAGTGAGAAATTATAACTCTATGATTACGGCGTTTAAAGTTGTACACTTGTACCTATACAAAGGTGTTGAGTGCTTACTGTTATGTATCTTATGATGATAATTTACTACTGTATGATCCGGGAACGGACAATATTAGGTTGTACGCCCGGTTACCAAGATACTTCTTGTGTGCTATTTTGCTATACTAACACACCGACCGACTTGTGTAAAATTGTGTATAGCTCAACTAGAATTGGTTGGGTTCGCCGCGCTAATACTAGTGAGCTATGTAGTGTAGTGTAGTTGTGTGTAAATGTGTATATGTGTTTGTGTGTGTATACTTAAAACTAATGACAAATGGGTAACTCAGATGAAGTTTGGTAAAGATATGATATAATAAATAGTAAATAAATTACGGCCTTTTTGGCTCAACAAGTAAAATATGTATATAATATAATAATAGGTCTAACCCAATAGCCGGTTCGGTACAACCAGATATAATAAAAATATATAAAATAATTAAGTAATAATAAAATTTAGCAAGAGTATAAAAAGATGACATTAACAGAAAGTATAAATAGTAAATATTAAAACTGTGTAGCCCTTATGGCTAAATAGAATTGAATATAGATGTAATACAATAAAACGAAACTAAGTTATGGCCCTGTTGGCTCAATAACAATAATTATAATATAAAACAAAACGCTATTAGAGCAGTATCCTAGTATTATTGAAATAAAAAAATAAAAAAAGGCCCTTCTGGCTTAATAATGATAATTAAATAGGTAGTTAGGAAAGATCGCCCTTTTGGCTCAACAAGTAAAAAATATATAACATATAATAATAAATAATAACAATGTAAAATATAACTCAGTAACTCACTGCTTTGTCGGCGAACTGCTGGCCAGCCGCTACCTATGCTTATATACACTAAACAAATTCACACAAAATAAAATACACAATTACGTCGATATAAATAAATAATAATACGGCGAAAATTTGTGACGCCGAGTATAATATACGTAATATTAATAAAATATGAGCGTGGCGATTCGCGCACGTGTATATAAAATAGAAAATAATAACAAAAATATGGCGATTAGCGCCCACGCAATAAAATATAAAAGATATAGTTATAAAGAAAAATGGTTATAACATGGCACCTTGTGTCCCAAAAAAATATAATATAATAAGCGGCACTTTTTTGAAAAATAAACAATATTGTTCGCGACGGACTATCTCACGACGACGTACGGAGAATGACAAAATTGCGACGGCCGTGTTAAGCTACGCGCACCGGCGATGGCAGTTAACGCGCCGATACCTGGTTTGCATGCACAGTATTATATAATTCACAAGACACAAAACATAATTAAAATAAAAATAAATATAAAAATAACGGCTGGTGCGCGCGAGTATTTGTGTGTGTGTATGTCGATCGGCTGTTCCTCCGTGACCGATAGTATATTAATTATATTATATTATATTTACGGCGGCAATAAATACGATACAAGTTAATAAGCTTATTTGTAATAATATGTAAATAATTCATTTTAGAAAGATTTTATACATTTATTTTTATTATTTATATTTAAATATTTCTATTATAATTTATAACACTATAGTACATAATATTCAGCGAATGTTTTTTTTTAAATAAATGAGTAACTTAACATGCAAAATACATTTTTCTCGTAGTCTTGATATTTATCGCAACCTAAATACTTACGTTTTCACTATAATAGATCATCTGTGTAATACAATAGGTACATTTACAGTATTTATACTGATATTTTTTTAATAATCTCATTAGTTAATAGGTTTTATATTTAACAACAACGTAATATGTTTTTTCATATATAAAACGATTGAAATAATAATAAAAACAACATTTAAGTGTATTATTATTTATAAAATAAAGATATGTATAGGTCTAAAAATACCGCTTATTTGACACGTACCTATTTTTTTAATTTTAATTTTAATTTTAATATAAAGTTAAAAAAATAAAATAAATATAGTCTATACATAAATGTAACCTTTAAAATCTGTTTATGTTCCTTGATATAGATATTAAAGTTACTATTTTATCATTAGTGTTAATAGTATATATTACGACAGATTGATTTAATTTTTGTCAAAAACATTACATTTATTATATTATTATTATTTAATTATTATAATAATATTTATTTATACCGTATTTTCATAATTGTTGTTAACTTTTAATAACAATACAAATTAATGTACAGTAGAACCTTACCGTTAAACAGTATGAACATATTCATTACCTATACAGTATTTTCATAATATTAATAGATTATATCTTAAATTATTAATCTACACATTTTTAAAACTTCATTGTATAGTAAACTTAATAATACCGTAAAATTTTAAGCCCCAATAAATCATGCGTTTGAATTATAACAAAATAATCAGCATTGTTATTCATTACCTATTAAAATATATGTAATCTCGTCCAAAAAATAATTGTGTCTATATATTTTTTAATTAAGTATGAAATAATTATAAAAAACATTGTATTAAATTTTCAAATCTTGGATAAAAAATTTATTTTATAAATGTCTAACTACAAATTAGTTTGAAGATTTTTGTGACTTTAACAAATTTTGTTAAAATACTAACTTCAAATGCATATAAAAAAAATGTACTTATTTAGTTTTTACATTTTTGTACAGATATTGATATAAGAAAACTTTATAATGAATATTGAATCATGGATCTTGTATTAACTTTTCAAGTATTTTGATCTAGCTACTAATTTTTTATGATAATTTATAGAAATAAACATTTAAAATATCTATAAGTATAGCTCAAAAACAGTCAAAATAATTAAAAAATTATGCCTTGTGTAGAACAGTAGAACATTTAATCATAAACATTTAGTTAAAATTTGAAGTCACTATACTAAATATAGTTATTTGTTTTTTCACAAAAAATTTTATCAATAATTAGTATTTTTTCGTTATAAAAATTTAAGATCAAAACATTTTGGGAGTTCATAGTTTGCACCAAAATGAATATCTATTAGTAATGGATACTATCGAATACTTCACACTATCGAATAGTAATTTAACTTGACAGACCCGCGATGAAAGTTCATACATCAATCACGATGAGAGAAACTTATACAATTATAAATTGAATCAATCGTGTAAAATAAAGGCCAAAGGAACTCCATATAAAAAAAACCAAAAGCCAAAATTATAAGAAATGCAATACAAAGTTCAACAGTTTCTAATGTTTTGCACCACCAAAGACATTTCTGATATAAGACGTAATATATATAATAGTAAAAGGAAAATATTGCCAAAATATCCAGTATCATTGAATGAAGTTTTTATGTAAAATATGTAAGTCATTTAATTTTTATTTTATTATCACACGTCCACACCTGGGTCAAATAATATAGGGTTTGTAGTGCAAATTAAAAAAAAAAATAAAAAAATCCTTTCAAGTCTTACAGTAATACCTTTTTAATCAGTGTCGTTTAGTAAGGGCATCCCGGGCAAACGGGGCACTAGTCAAAAGCCTATATATAGGATATATATCAGGGGTGGCCAGTGAGAAGAGACTCGCAAAACACCTAATATATTATAAATACGGAAGAGCCGAAATGGAAAAAAGGTCATTGTTATTAATATAGTTCATTACATATAATATTAAATTAAACAGACAATTATGTACTTTAAAAATATCTAAGACTCAACCCAAATAATTGATTATGTTCATAATAATGGGTAAATAAAGTTGAAGATGTAATATTTATAGTATACGGACAATTTATTTGTCCCTATATAAAAATGACGTATGCGGACAATCGGTCCCCACTAATAACATATCTGAAGCATTTAACAATAAACTTCAAAATATTATCAGGATTAAATATCCAAATATTTATTTTATAGAATCAATACAAATAATTAATTCTACAACGAAGATATATTTGACAAAAAACAATGAAAATGTTTTTTTAAATAATTTTTTGAAGCCTTTAAGTAATAAAGAAAAACACATTGTATCTATTTATAATAGTTTTTATAATAACTTTTTAAAAGATGAACTTTTGAATTATTTGTATAGTCTAAGATAAACACTGAGACTTTCGTAAATTGTAATTATTATTTTTGGGAGTTGTGAAAACATTCATACATAGAAATATCCATTTCAATTTTTCTATTCTTTTATTCTAAAAGTATTATATTATTTTATATTATTTACATTTTGAAGAATGTTTTATGCTAAAAGTAGTTTGTTAGTTTGTATTTAACTATTAGGATGGGGACTATTGTTCGAGTATAAAATTATGACAGGGATACTGCGTTTTTTTCGCAGATACCATTTCCTTTCATAATCCTTGAACAATATTATTGTTTTTAAGTAAGTTATGATGACTTTAAAATGTATAATTTCAAAAAGGTGCTTAGTTACTTTAAGATAATATCAATAAAAGGTATCATTATTCAGGTATCAGGTTAGATATAAATTATAAGTAATTAAAAATAATTCCTCACACAAAAATGTATTGACAAAATAATAATTATATTATCTCTTTATAAATATTAAGAATTTTTTATATTTTTAAATTGATACTATTAATCTCTTGATTATCAAAATCATTCGATTATTCCCATCACTAGTCCAAATCTTCCATAATACATTTATGCCGGTATACTCTTATATACCAGTCCAAGATTGAATTCCATAAAGGAATATTACCTCCAACAGGAATATTGAATTGTCGTCAAAAATTTCGTTGTACGGTTATAGTAGATTTATATTTAATAAGGCCGGAGCTATTACACGAGTATTCCACCGCGTTTCGGACGCCGCGTACTCCGCTGTGTATTCTTCCGCGTTTTGCGTCCAATTCAAGATTCATTATCTTATATCTGAGTAGCTATACACGACAGGTGTAATACGCTACGGGAATACGGCTTGGATAGCCTCGACCTAAACGTCGTAACAGTGCCGTATTTAGACATTAGGCGCCCCGGTGTAAAAAAAAATTAACCCCCCATAAAGGGCCTACCCACGACCTATTCAATAATAAAATTATATTCTAACACCTTATAACTCAATTTTTTGGTAAATAGGGAAATAAACAAATGAGACGTGCCAAAGTTACGCTATTAATTCATAAATAATAAATATATTAGTATTAGTAAATACTTGGGTTATTTGTTTGTATCATTATATTGTACATTTGTATCTACTAATTACTTGATTGATTATACAATTCTAATACTAATTCAGTTTTAATTTATCTACACACATTTCATCAAGTTTTAATATGACTTGGTTTATTATGGCTTAAGGTTTTAAATATTTTAAACTATTTATTTTTGCACATTTTAAGCTTTATAGTGTAAAATTAAGAGCTCTGATTAATAAATAGGTAGTTACATTATAACTATGTTATATAGTGTATATTTATTTTCAACTGTTGAGGTTTTTTTGCAAAACAAGTCTTTAGTGTTTTTACATTTATTAATAACACAGTTATTTATTGTGTTGTAACAAAATTTGCTAACGATTTCGACAACCACTCAACTTTTTTTAACCGGTTATTATTAAAATAATATATAAGTATAAAACAAATATAATAATAAATAAATAATCAACACTCAACAGCGTCGAATAGTAAAAGAAATAATATGTAATCATATTGCCATCATTGACAAATACTGCGGCTCCAAACACTAACCATTGATTAATAAAGTAATAACTAATTATATAGTTTATCTTATCTTCTTTAGCACTTAACCGCAGCACTCTGTAAATCGTCAGAACCCACTGCCCCATCATATATATAAATATAATGAATTTACAAATAAGTATTATAATAATTGATGGGTACTCGTATATTTACTATTTAATGATCAATTATATTTTTATTTTATATCGTTTTCTCAAACTGTCATCGCTTAAATGATCACGTTTTTTTGTAAACATTATACTTCTAACTTTAAGAACTCTTTCTACGGCGAGAGGCGCTACTTTGAAAGAAAGTGTTGTACTTTATGAATACTTTTTTAATTATTGAAAGTGTTTAATTAATAATAAAAATAATTTATTAGGACTTTTTGGTACGAATACAAATAGATATTATTATCGTGGTATTATTTTTATTATTAATACAATTTAAAAAACTAAGAAATAAAATTCATAAATAAATTAATAAACTAATTATTATCGAATAAATTGACTGTATAAAAATTAACATAATAATATTTTATTTATTTATACAACGAAACAAAAATATATTTTTATAGTATTTATATTTTATATATTATTATTTACATTATAATAATGTAAAAACTATTTTATAATATTGTAAAACGTATAACTAACATTTATAAAATTAATACCAAACAGATTCTTAATATTTGATTTCAATTGTATTTGGTTGTAACTATATAATAAAAAAAAAACAATATTAATAAGCATTGGCCGTCTTAATAACTTAATTAGCTTAAGTTTAGTAACTTAAGTATGTGTATACTACTGTATAACAGTTGACATAATATACGTATTATAGTTAACTATTATAATTTAGTTGCATCATATGTGCTATATATTTATTGAAATCGGCTTCATTAGTTGATACTACCAGGATAAAAAATGTATTAATGTAATTGCTTTTATTATTATTTTATTATAATCGGTCCGGGGTATCCACATGGTTATTGGATACGAGTACATGACAATGCTAAATTTTAGCACACAGCTTATGATTTTTATAGAAGGTAACTTTTTTGTATAGACTTATGATTCAACATTGTATTTGGTTTATTATATTATAGAGGAATAAATTCAACATCACAAAAATGTTTGCCAAAACATTAGTCCGGAACTAAACAACATCACTAATATAATTTAATTCTTGTCGGAAACTCATTCTTTTATTGAATTAAGTTCTTACGTTTAAGTCTCTCGTATTCTATGAACATTCGTCGTTATGCGTATAATCCTTTTGCCCATAATATAATACAATTAATAACTATACAAGGTATAGAATAAATATTTTTTTGTTCATATTTTGATACTTCCATATTTGTAGACATTGTTTAAAAATTCATAATTTATACAAAAACATACAATGTAAATACCTAAATGATTTTCGTGTGAATACATTTATAGGGTTGACAAAATTCGTCAAAATTGCATAAAATTGTAACTTTTTTGTGATTAAAAATTCATAAAAACTTTTTTTTTATATCAAAGTTTTAAAGTTTTAATACAAGATTTCTCATAAGTAGTTCATATTAGAACCATAAAATCTAAAAAAAATATATAAAGGCAATTATTTTTTATAGGCATTTTTATTTGAATTGGGATTTAAACGATAAATAGCGATGTTATAATTATTTCATAAAAGGTAATTCAAAAACATTGTTGGTGAGAATATATAACTTTTATAAATATTATAGTTAGTAAAATTATGAATTTTTTTATACGCGTTATGCGGTGATTTTTTTGATCTATTTTAAGATAATCCAAATTAAATTATAAATTATGAAATTTAATATAATAACATGGTATAAACACTATAAACATGTATTATTATAATTATTAAATACTAATAATATAATAAATGAAATATTACTGGATAAAATTATACCAAAAAATAAACTAAATGACTTAAGACTTTAATAGTTTAATAGGAATATAAAAAAACATAAGTAACTCGATTCTTGAAAAATATATATGTATATGATGGCAATAAAAATTAAATCTAACGACGTAAATATATTTATGCAAAAACAAACGAAAAGCTATTAAAAACTGTTTTAAGAGTAAAAACACCTAAAATAAATTTTATAGAAATTAATATTTCGAAGAAAACCTTATTGAGGTTTTGCATTAATCTAAATACACAGCTCGTAATTTAAAGCACAAAAACCTATTTTTTTACATTTTTTAAATAACTCTAACTATTTTAATACTTAATATTTCAAAAATACCAATGAGGTTCTCTCCTAAATATTGTTCTCTATAAATTTCATAATAGGTATTATTACTTTAAAACCACTTTTCGATGCCGTTTTGTCTGGGCTTAAAGTGGGAAAAAATCTCAGGAGGGACTAATGTTTTCATATAGTTTTAAGCGTTTCATTTATAAATGTATGTATAGTTTCTAATTCTAATGCATATATATGTATTGTATAAACAGTGATTGTGTAACATATTCCACTTTTAACCCTGAATAATGTTCAAATTTGTAATATATTTTATGAATAATTTAAATCACAAATAATGCTACATTTTTAAGGATAACTAATGTTTTATACAAATTTAATACTTAGAAAGAGAATATTTTTCTCATAATAAAACATTGTATGTAGTAGTGACTGATGGTCTTTAAAAAAAACTATAGAAATCACCCAGATAAAAAGTATTTATATCATGAAAATGTCTAATATTCATTAAAAATAATTTTACAAAATTACGATTTAATTTACCTGTTGGTCGTAACTTATTTTAAACAAATTATTGAAATAACTAAATAGTAAATGCGAGCACTTAATAGTATTAGTATTATACTAAAAAGTAAACATTACACATCAATTATTATTACAGATATATTAAATAGTCCATAATTTGTATTAAATAGATTTGATAAAAGTAAATTAACAATTGATAAAATCAAATAAATAAAAATCAAGATTTAATCTCGACAGAATTCTGAATTATATTGACTAATGTTTGGTTATAATTGGAGCGTTCCGCCTTACCTTATGAATAATTTGTTAAACTTAAAGGGAACTCTTTTTAACCACTATTAGAGGTAGGAGGACTGAAGGACTAAGTTCCCCTGCGTTCCCCCTCACTTTAGCCTCTGCGTTTTGTTTGTTTTCCGTAGACAAGTTTGTACCGCTGAAATAAATGACCAGTGAGCGTCCTTTTAAGCTGCCTGACCGTCTCCGCTCAAAATTGTTTTTCGTATACAATGTCACAATGGTATGACCATCATTGAATTCAAATTTAACACATCCATGAAGGATAAATAATTTGTTATTTAATCTATTTTATTTGTTAAGAGAGTGCAATAGTACAAAAACAATTGTTTAAAACATGACCCCGTACGTTATCGTCGCCCGTTTGTTGCGTTTTTGGTGATAATATTTTGTAAATTGGTCATTAGGGCCTTGGTCAAATTGAATAGTATTTTATCGGTGACATTAAAAACTTTTTTATTTAAATTATGTGTAACATTTTTAATCGTAGGTTAGGTTAAGTTATTTTTCTGAATATAAATTAACTGAAGAATCTATAATATATATATATTTGTTGATCCTTTCTTCAATAAACCGCTGAACTATGAAAATGGTTGTATCTATATTTTTCGTACACACAATTACGATTTTGCCTTTGCATATTATGTCATCGGCGATTTCGACTTATTCGGATGAGTAAGCGGTTACGTCCAAAACCAGTTTATAGTTTTATACTTTTATCACCGCCCATCACGCACCGGATTTGGACTGTTTGTAGGCAACTGGCAATGGCATGACGTACGTAATAATAATCATAAATCGCAATTTATTATATTCCATTGTGCATATTTTGCATCGTAAATATTTCACAGAAATACAATAAAAACACTGTGTGTACAATTTGCATCACCACCTGTGCATCGGCTACGGGCCATTAGCTGGACGCTGATAACACCAAGACGTGTACAGCGCACAGAGTGATAAGCACCTGTCTGAAAAATGATAAGGTTCCGACATGAACGAAACAACATCATATTATCGGCGCTCGGCAGCATAATAATAATAATAATAATATTATGATCCGTAGGTGGTTATACTTTCTCGTCGCGGGTACATAATAATATTATTATTATGCGGTATATCGCCTTATTGGTTGTTATGGCGGTCGCCGTTATCATCGACTTTTAGAATAAACAAACGCATAGCAGCAGTACAGCACACGTAATAGAATATTCGTCAATATTTACACAGCTTGCGCTAAACGCTGCGATATCGATAAATCGTAATAATTATTGTCGGAATTCGCGTCGTACCGCGTTGTGTCATATTTTTTACTGCCTCCGGCAACTGGTTTCGATGCGAGACGCACGCGCCGTACGATCCACGTTGTAAACTGTTTCGTCGTACACCGTAATGACGTGGTGCTGTCGCTATTGTTACCGTTGCAATAACTCTGTCGGTCGCCGTCGCACGCCGCGTTCACCGCCTTCGACATTTCGGCGGCAAAGTCCGACGTCGTCGATCTGCTCTCCGCCGACACCACGGCCGGTAACGCCGCCGAAACGCAAAGGAGTCCACTGGCACGCGAGACCCTAAGTCGTCCCGAATCCCGTTGGTGTCTCGACCGTTGCGTTCACGATGTACGGATATGACTTTGAGTATGCGCTGCGTGTTTCCGCTTCAGCGTGTACGTGCGTCCAGTTCTTGTCCGGGCTGTGAGTACCACACCACTCGCCATAGTAGTAGTAGTAGTAGTAGTAGTAGTAGTAGTACGATAAATGAGCGCATAATATTTTAGTATGTCTATAATGACCGGTCGTTTGCTGAAGTCATTAGATATTGTTTTGTCGACTACACCCGACAGTCGACAAGTTGTTTATTATAACATATATTATTAACGAAGACATTGTTTTGTTACAGTTTGATATGTGCCAGTTTCGTGAAGAAGGGCAAAGTATCGAACGAGTCTGTTGTACCATTTGTCACTGGATTTCTGTCGTAAGTTATTTCATATCTTGACTTTTACAACTCTGTTACTGTGGAAAATAGATACATTTATTGACTGCGGTCTTGCTTCCTGCATAATTATTATAAAACAGTATATCATAATTGTTATCAAACTACTAATATTATTATATTAAATTATTTTAGGTGTTCATTGTGGCTGTATTATGGCATGATATTGGCCAATAGCACATTAGTGTCTGTTAATGCTTTTGGCTGTTTGCTATTTGCAATATACACATGGATATACTATAGATACACGTCAAAAAAGGTAAGTTTTTTATAAAGCAATTTTCTAGTATAAAATTAGTTGAAATATTTGATTAACAACTAGTTTTACATAATTTACATATTTTGTAGTAACAATAAGTAACATATAATCCTAAAAAATACAAAATGTGTAACCATTGATACATTAAAAGTTTTTATCTGTTGGTTAAATTTATTAATGTTTTATATAATAAGTAGCATCTAAAATAATACTCAGATAATAAGTTTATACAAGTGTATACTAAAAATACTACTTAAATTACCTGACTTAATGGATTTTACAAAAAAAATGTGTAAAGAGAAGAGAAATATTAATATAAAACCAAAAAAGATCTTATTTTACTATGGAATATATAATTATAGATTGTCATAACATGAAACAAATTTGTTGCTGGTCTCTTATATGGTTACAGTGTAATTGTTGCATATAATAAATATGTAACATTCAAAATATGCTAGAAATCATCTGCCCTATACATTACAATCTAATTAAAGTTAAATAATTTTGTAATGAAACTTATAATTTATTTTCTAAATGTTTGCAAATTAAGTATATAATTTTTTTTCTCAATTTACAGAAACTCAAAATGTATAATTGTGATTGATAGTACTAGGATAATTTTATTTTTTGCAAAATCTTTAGTAATTATTTTTGTTATTCTCGAATAGGTTTACTTATTGGTTATAAATTATAATATTTCGCTTATTAACTATTTATTTATATAATAACATCTTTGCTTTGGTACATTAGAAACGAGTGATGCAGTATATAGTATCAGCTATTGCCGTTATTACGTGGATTGTGTACATTACTTATTCAAATGTAAGTCAAAAACAGTCAAAAACGGTGTCATCAATAGAATTACATCAGCATAAATCAGTGGAGGTGGTGGCAGTAACGCCTTTAGATATATCAGACACATCAATCATCTCCTTGACCACTAATGATGCTATAGATCGTGTTGGACTTCTATGTTCTCTCACTACTATGTTGTTTTTTGCAGCACCATTTTCCAATTTAGTAAGTGTCATGACTCATAATTTTATTTCTTTTATGTCACATCCACTTCATATGATTGTGCATTTCGTGAAAAGTTATCCAATTTATAAAATAAAACCATTTTTATCTCACTTGGTATATTTAAAAATTTCATGAAGTGTCTATTATTTTGAGAAATATAAATTATGTTATTATTAATTTATTTAATAAAGGTAGATTAGGTATGTAATAGGTAATTTTCATTTAATTTTTAATGTTTCTAATTGTATTTTTATACCTTTGGTAAAAATTACTTGTATCTATTCTGGTGTATAAACAAGTTCAGAAGTAAAATTAAATGTAATTGTCACTATCACAATTCAAATAATTATTTGAATAAACAAATTAATACATTTTAAATGATAAAATACCTAGTAATCTATATTAGCCTATATTATGTTATTTTAAAATCATTTATTACATCAAAATTATTGAAATAATAACCTTTTCTAAATCTTCTAGAAAAACATTTATAATAAAGCCATTTGATAAAAAGAATTTACACAACATCAAATTTTAGTATTTATTTCATGAAAAGATATCTAGTTAAGAGCATGTTATGCCTGTATAAATATGTTATCTTCATCTTACTTCGGATAACATTTCAATATTTAGGTTTACCAGTTGTAGTTTTGTGGTTAATTTAAATATAATAAATTGACCTATTATTAAACTTAAAGGTAAGAAAATGATCTGTGTTCTCTCGTTGGATTTTTATAATATTTTAATTATTAAGCAAGTTATGAGCATTATTAAATTTTAATATTTTATATATTCATAACTTGCTTAAAAATTTAAAAATTCTTAACATCCAAAAAAGAACACAGATAATATTTTTATTAACAAGTTTGATAATAGGTCAATTCACTTTAATATTTCAGCTAACAACACAAAACTGGAACTGCTGATCCTAAATAGTGATATGTTATACATAAGTAAGATAAAAACTAAACATTAGCGTGGACTAAAAAATAACCACTGAAAAAAACACAGAAAACAAATTAATGAAAAACCCACAAAAATAAGCCCATGTGAGTGACATCATTTTTCTATTTAATATTTTGTTGATTATAGGTACCTACATAACAAATAATAATTATAGTTATAACAGTAATAATAATTAGGGCTTGGAAGTTGATGATCTTAAAACAATAAAAAAATTACCTAAAAAAAGAATATGCAAAAATGATAAAATATGACCTTAAACAATTATACATAATGGTTTAAAATTAACAAAAATAAATTTTATTTTTTAAATTTATTGAATATAAACTATAAAAGCATACAAATTACTCAAAATTGTTGCATTGTACAATTAGAGCATATTGTATGTTATCAAAATTAAATGAACGATGATTATCAAATAATAAATATTTATATATTTGAAGAAACTTCTCTCACATCCACTAAAGTAATTGGAGAAAATTTGAAACTTCAACACTGAAGTCATTAAAATATTCAATTAACTCGTTTTTTTTTTAAACTAGTATAAAATGACTAAAATGTCAAAAAATATAACATATCTTATAACATATAAAAGCCAGTAAATGTAAAATAAAAATTAGTTATTTAATTTTGCTTGCTATTGAAATACATTTTCAGCTAATAAAGCATTTAAAAAAAAATGCAAAATGCATCAACTTCAAAGCCCTAATAATAATATAAATATAATAATTGTGATATGTAATTTGTCTCTTATCAGTCATTTTTTAGTTTTCAATAGTTCATAAAATATTTAAATAACCAATAATTAAATAATTGAAGTACCTAGACAAAGTTAATTAAGTTAAATTATTTGGCGTATTAAATAAAATAGCCTTTGAGAAATTGTCAATTGTTCTTTTTCCTTCATAGTAGTCTATGCATAGCCATTTCAATGTAGTTTGATTTTTGACTGTTAATTTAATTTAATTTTTTTATTGATTGTATAGTTCCTAAATTGTATTACCTTATTTGGTATCATGTACAACAACTTCTAGTCTCATTGCAAGATACAAACAAGAACACAAATGAAATGTAAAACTCATTTAATTAAAAAAATTATTTCCGTGGCCTTTATTTCTGGCATTCAACATGAGGGCATGATGTTATCTTAAGAGGACGTTATATCTATACGTATTGTCTCTATCTTACTAACGTAAATCATAACAAATTTGTGTTTAGCAGAACACATTTTGTGATGTTATCTTTAATATTAGAATTAATTTACCTATTATCAAATTTAAAGGTAAGAATATTATCCAAGAAATGTCATATGCTTTTATTGATATTATTATTTTAAAGTGAGTTATGAACATTTTAAAGTTGTAAATGTTGTAATATCGTATATAGATATAACTCACTTTAAAATGATAATATCAATAAATTTTAAGTAAATTTACTCTAATATTAAAGCTAACATGATAAAATGTGTTCTGCTAAACGCAAATTTACTATGATTTACATTAATAAGACAGAGACAACACATATGGGTGTAGCGTCCTCTTAAATAATAAACACATAATGTTAAAATATTACACAAAACAAGATTTATGTTATAAATTAGTATATAGATCAATTATGATGATAATACTACATGATTCACAGAAATAGAAACAACACATGCGGTATAACATTCTCTTAACAGTATTTTTAAATATTTTACTAAATGGAAAAAAAAATGAGTTCAATTTCATGAACTAGATAACTTTTCACAAAATGCACAATTTCATTAAGTGGATGTAACATAAATAAGTAATATAAGTAATAATATTATTAATCCTATAAACAATATCACCAACATAAACTATTGATATTGAGTATTTATCAAATTTACAATTATTGTAGATTCATGTGATAAGAACTAAAAATACAGAGTCAATGCCGCTGCCATTGATTATAATGACATTCCTTGTTTCTGCTCAGTGGTTGGTTTATGGCCGAATGTTACGTGACAAGTTTATCATGGTAATTTACATTTATGTAATGAGGTTTTTCAAATAATATTACAGACTATAGTATGATATATATATATAGTTGTATTTTGAGTTAAGCATATTAATAATAATATTTTATTTTTATTAAATAAATATTACTAGTTAAACTGTATAGTATTAGTGATAATGTTGTACATAGTTATAATTGATGAATTTGTTTTTGTTTTAGTATCCAAATGCGGTTGGATGTATGCTTTCTATTATACAACTAGCTCTATTTGTTATTTATCCTAGAAGGTCTACCATACCATTGACCACCGAACTCCATAATCATCACCATCCATATCCATATATTAAATTAATGGATGCATGAATGTAAATTTCATTATTACTTTACCAACATCTATAAGTCTTTTGGGTAGCTAATGTTGTTGCAATCTTCACAGCAGCATCATTTTTTCAGAGAAGTACAAAATACTATCTAAAACTATAAGAAAATTCTAAGTATTGTTATAATGTTATTATTATTAAACATATATTCTAAGTGTTACACTTGTGATATTTATACTATAATTTAACTTTAATTATATTTAGTTTTTGTGTTGTTCTACACCGATATTAGTAGTATAATTGATAAATTGTGTTATTGTTACTGAATTTATGTGGTTTATTGATGACTGTTGATTATGTTTTTGTCAGTATTGTATTTTATAAATTATTTCTTACGAAAATGTATAACAGTAGTTAACATTTTTCTCAATAATTTTGTATTATTAATTATTAAATAATACTACTAATGTTCCTTCTAGTTTTTAGTTAGGGCAAAATAAGAAACCATACCATTGTAATCACTGATATCCAATTTGACAGGAAAGCAATTTATAAAATACATAAATATACAATGTATTTATTTTAAGACAATAAGTATTAAAAACTAAATTATTAATAATGTAATATTATAGTTATTTATAATGTATAATTTTTATTTTCGATTTTAAATATGTTATTACATATTATTATGTACCTTGTACTTTAAAATTAATATAAAACCATATATATTGACAACCAACAAAAGATAATAATATTTTGTAATACCATCATTATTATTGAATTACTTAAAATAAAAAAATAAAACATTTTTGTTCTTAATTATTTAATTATAATAAAAATAATCATTATTTATATTAATATTATATTTTATTTATATGGCTCGTTAAAAATAGTAATAAATTACTTTAACATAAATTATTATTTTCAAAAATATTAATTTTATATTTCTATAGCATGTATGTCACAACTTTAAAGTTTCTCATAAGTTAATTAATTGTTAATGGCGAGTAGAAAAATATAGAGTATATTATTTATTATTACTATGGGTGGAGAAAAGGTACTGGATATGCACTTGTTTCCTCAATAAATCATTAAATGTTATCTAATAATATTTGTAACAAGAAGTTGGATAAGATTATATTGTACTCTTAACAGTTTGAAATAATTTTAAGTACCTATTGATCAATAAAGATTTGGTCTTGAATCTCAATCGACTTAATGATGTATTTAATTGAATTAAATAAAATTTTTATTTTTTGGGGCCACTAAAAATATTTACCTTGGTAGGAACTATTTAACAGGTAATTTTCAATTAACTGGTCAAAATATGCTCCAAAACATCAAAGTATAGCCTTAAAATAAAAAATATATTATTACATGACATATTATATTGGTTATTTCAATTATTTTAGTATTTAATAAAATAAACTGGTTATGTATACAAATACATGAATACAGCATTTACTTGCTATGAGATGTCGCATTTAGCAATTTATACTTATGGACTTTTTTTTGTAATTCACAGAATATATTGTCCCTTAAACTATATTTTGATAGACCACTGTTGTGGTTAAAAGCTTTTACATTGTATGATTGTATTGTTGTGAATTTAATAGTTTAAAACAATATTATTCTTTTATTTTCAGGTTAAATAAGGTCTGTGATTGGTTCTTGATACTTTTTGTAATAGTTTTTTTAGTATTATAATTGTTTGGCTAATGCTGTAGATATAGAGCATGTTATATAAAGAGTTTATTTACCTTATTTAACTTTTATAATAAATGTTTAAAAGAATATTAATTAAAGAGGGTTTATATAACGTTGATGAATCATTGTTTATATCACGGTTATTGACTACTTACAAAGCAACACCCTGTCCCAGCATCATAAAAGATATATTGATTATTCCACTATTACTTATGTATTAAATATGGTTACTAATCTAAAGAGAGTCAAGGGTTCTCAATACTAGTTTCTTTTATCGTTAAAGTAATATTAATTAATTAATAAAATTGCTACTTAAATACCTATGTAACATATCAAAAATATATAAGTAATGACATAATATATTTATGTATTATCTATAATGTATATTGTATATGTATGGAACAAAATTCAGAAAAAGTCCAAAAGTCACTACTTTTAAATACAATTAGGTCCAAATAGGGTACCAAAAATATTTTGTAAATATATCTAAGTAAAATTAGCAAAAAAAAATAGAATGCATTCACATAGAGCATAGGTTTTATCTTAAATCTATGTATATATTTTATTCAATTTTGCCTTATTGTAATTTTATTTAGGATAAAATGTTGTGATCATAAATTCATAATTTGAAAAAAAATATAAAAAAACATTTACCTTGAATTCTAATTATAAAATATTATTATTAAAGAAACTGTTATTTAGTTCTAGTATATTTTCCAATGTATTAAAAAAAAAATAAATAAACAACTTAGCATATATATTGGACACTGAATGGACAAACCACATCAAATACATCATTAACTTAACAAAATATTAATTCACAAAGAAAGCGGCATATAACATTCTGAAGTTGCTATGCTATCGCTATGAAAATGGTATAATATGAAACATTAGAAATGCAATAACTAATAATTAATTTGATATTTGTTCATAAAATCATGCTACTTAAGAATAATGTTTAATGTCAAACGACAATATCATGAATATTGATTTGAGATTTTCTTACAGAAAAAGAGTCGTGCTATAGTGAACAGTGTGCACATAGACTCGGGGGAATTACAGTTGAACTCATACCGATTGACTACCAATTGCCTATCACTACGATTGATGAAACATTATAATAGGAAATGGCTTAAATAATCGGACGAACGGAATGGTATACGGCCGGTCACCGGTGTAGATGTCATCTCGTCGATTCGTAATAACTAATAATTAATATTATTACTCATACGTCATGTATTTGTGTCTGCTGACAGTCCAAAACCTGAAAACCAGCTGCAGTCACTTAGTGGCTCGGTGAATAACGATAACAATAACACTTGTAGATAATAGATAGGCATGATAAAGAAATCTATTATAATATCGTCTATGGGTGTATTGGCCATTGGGCAAGGCCCATTCATTTTTTCGCTATCTCTGGTAACATTCCGCCGCGGTCGATGTTATCACTGGCCGCCGACATCGTATCGCCGTTGTCGTTACAAACAATAACTATTCGTTTTAACATTTCGACATTAAATATTAAAACGTCTTCACATTGGGTATGTCCACGAGTTTAATACTCACAGTATACACGATAATACATTAATCATTATTGTCAATACGGCCAGTATGTATTATCTGTAAGCAAAAGATTTTCTTTGCTCGACGACACGATTTATAACTATTTTCCTGTTTACAAGTAGAAACGATTTATGACAATAGGGCCAGAGTTACCCAAACGGGATCAAGACTGCAACTACTTATATCATAACAACTCTTCAGTGTCCACTAGTATTTTTATGTATGACGATCGCGCTTTCGTTGTTGTTGGATGTACTTGATACTCCGACAAATGGTGAGCAAGTGTAATTGTTTTATTTATTTATACAATTTTTACTTTATTTTTACTACTACTTACAAATTTTTAAACACTTGTGTACTTACTTTTCAGCAGTAAGTATTTACAATCTTTTAATATTTTACTGTTGTGTTTAAAGTTGTTGTTCGGAAGTTAGTCAATTGAAATGATGGAGATGGATGACTATGTTTATGCTGAAAAGTTAACAATGACAATAGTCCACTACTGTTAAGACTACAAAGACGGCAACAACAATTTGAATAACTCATTCCTTCACCACTATGTTTTTCAGAGTCAGACATCAGAAAATGGTACATGTGTACCTGATTGTACTTGTGATACTTGGCATGTTAGTAGTATTGGGCGCAATGATTGCATACCACGCATTGTTGCGTGAACAGAATTTTCAGATTCAAGCGGCTGTAGCTAAATTAGTAAATGCCGATAGTAATTATCAGCGTTTTGGTAAGTGTACACAAATTTATACCAGTAATAGTATATACTTATTACAGTGTAATAAATATACTGTATATTTATTATAATATAATAGCTAGCATAAGTATTTATGAAAAAATAGATAGGTATACCAGAAATTCTGTGATGATTCTGTGTTGCATATTCTGTCTATCTTAATTCTCCATAGAGAATTACAAGTATATAAATGTTATCAAAAGTAATTGACTGGCACAGACAATTTAGAGGATATCAGCTTACTATTTATTTTGTGCTCTTGCACAACGTAAAAAGAAATGCATTTATGCAATATTATTTTTTTTATGTTTTTAAGTTATTTTAGAATAAAATCAATCATTATAAAAATTATGGAAAATAATATTTTTGAGGGTATAACATACCAATTTTTTCTGAATATTGCTTCATAAAAATTTACGAAAAAATTTTTTTAGTCTAGTCGAATACAAAGTTAAATATTAAACCGACACTGCAAACTCTCAAAAATATTATCCTCTATAATATTTATAATAGATAATTCTACTCTAGATTACCAAAATCTTAAAAATTATTTTACATTAATTCTTGTTATCTATATTGTACGTAGGTCTGAGAGATAGATCAAATATTGTGCTGACGTCCTCTTAAGAGTAAAATTGTTACTTATAAATTATTTGTATAACACATATATTTTGTTTTAGAAATAGTATGATTTGTCACATCCATATTAAACTTATTTGGTTTGTGTATCACAGATTCATCTGCCTCACAGTATCACCAAAACTCTGTCGTATTGATAGAAGAACAAAAGCCTTTGGTAATCTACAATAGAGTACCCAAGACCGGATCCACAAGTTTTGTCAATGTGGCCTATGATTTGCATTCCCATAATGGATTTCGGGTCCTTCATGTCAATGTTACGGGAAATTCACATTTGCTTTCCATCTACGATCAGGTACTGATAGTCAAATCCATCTCAAACTTATAATTAATCGATGAGTTAATTAAAATTAATGATCAATATTTATTTCAGTTCCGGTTTATTGATAATACTACACGTTGGACACGGCCCGCATTTTATCATGGCCATTTTGCATACATTGATTTTGAAAAGTAATTTTTAATTAACTTTAACTCTATTACCTTATGTATAAATAATATCTTTTAATTAAACTTTTTGATTTTTTTTTAAGATATGGATATAAGAAACCATATTATGTTCAATTATTACGCAAACCTTTGGACAGGTTGGTTTCATACTATTATTTTTTACGGTATGGTGATGATTATAGACCACATTTAGTGCGCAAGAAGCATATGGATTCATCAACAACATTTGATGAGTGTGTTGAGCGAGGAGGGTCTGATTGCCAAGCAAATCTTCTGTGGTTGCAAATTCCTTTCTTATGTGGTCAATCAGCTGACTGCTGGTTTGTATATTATTTTTTTTATTATTATAATGCATTATTGATAAGTAATGTAGTATAAGTTTTTTTTCAAGTTTTTCAAATAAAAATGTACATTTATTGTAGCCAATGTGTTTTAAATTTAGTATGTGTTAAAAAAATATTATTTCATAGGATTCCGGGAAGTGAATGGGCATTACAACAGGCCAAACGCAATGTTCTTGAAAAATATACTTTAGTTGGAATCACTGAACAAATGGGAGAATATCTACAGATGCTTGAACTTGTGATTCCTGGTGGGATGTTTCGTAATGCATCTGAACATTTTAAACACAGTATGTTTACATAGTCTATAATATATTATTTACTATTCTCTGGGCTATTATATGTTATTGAATTTTAGTTTTGTATATGGTCTTAACTACTATATTATAATATTATAATTTTAGGTTCTAAGTCACATCTAAGAAAGACTGCCAAGAAATATCCTGTCTCTCGCAAGACCATACAAAAATTTCATGAATCTACAGTTTGGCAAATGGAAAATGAACTATATGCATTTGTTACTAGAGAGTTTGCTTTTGCGTATGCTAAACAGTTTCCGAACGTCTCATCAGGACTTGGTGGTATTATGAAAAAACATTTAAAAACTAATGACTTACCTCCACCTAGTTTTCGATATGAAAAAATATATCCAAAATCATCACAGCAGAAAAAGAAAAAAAACACTGTCCATGTATAATGTATTTTATTATTTTTTTAATTTTTGAGCTTTTAAAAAATGACTATACACAGTTGTACTCTTATTGAAAATAAAGTACTACTTACTATTTTTAATATATTTAAAATATTATGTGTATTTATCTAAAATCCATCTTGTATAATGTATTAAACTATGTATTCTATATTTTTATTGACGCTAAAAGTTATTATTTATAATGATTAATTTGTTTTAAATGTTATCTGTTAAACATTTATATTTTTTTTTTGTTTATAAAATTTATTTGATAAGTAGTATAGTCAAAACTGTTATTTTTATAATTGTAGAGAATAATAGTTATAGAACAATCAATATTGACTGAATTTATAATATTTATTATTTGTTTATACTTTTTATTATTTATACTCAATATTATTGATAAGAAATACAAATGGGAATTTTGTTAGACTTCAATGTTGATTTTTTCTTTTACTTTTAAATTGATTTTAATAATAATAAAAAAAAAAGTAAAATATTATATAATGTATAAATTACTATTTTTGTATGTAAAAAAACAAATATTATTTTCATGAATATAGTTAAATTCCTTCAATCAATGACAGTGAAGCAATCACATTTAATATATTATTATAGTAATAAATTCAGTAAATTTAATGTATACAATATTATATTTTTCGGTGAGATCCAATATAGCAGTTTAAAAACCACAAACATAGATATCTTATAATGTGATATGATAATGTGTATGATATTACTTTATGCATCTCATTAATATAGATTTTAAATTAGATTCCTAATTAATAACCTGTGTTATTTTTATGGGATCACAGATATATGAATAATGTTTTCAATAGGTAGGAAATTATCTTACAAAAATGTGTTACTTGTTTCATTTGTGTAATCCATAGAAATGGCCATTACATATTAATGTACAAATGGCGGTTTGCATTTGGCAATTTTGGTGTGTCAATGTTAGGAAATCCATTTTTATAATTATTAAAAAATATTTATAAATTAAGTCTGCTGCTGTCTACTTGTATTAATTTCATAAATAAAATAAAAAATAATGTTTGTGGTTGTAAACGCATTCATTTTGTAATAGAATTAATAATAATTATTAGTTTGAAACAACTAACAATAACAAAATATAATAGTATATTAGTATAAAATAGGATAATATAAAAAAGTAAAAACTACATATTTGTCTTTAACTAATATACTCTTTTGTAGTAGTGTTAATGATATTTTCAATACATTTTATGTTTATTTGTTGGTCCTCAAAATTATAAGTAAGGCATTAGGGCTATGCATTTGCATATTTTTTTTCTTTAGTCTAAATTGGTTGGTTGATAAATATGTAGATGATTTGGCTTATTCTTGCTTAAACAGAATAATTTTTTTTGCATATATATAGAGTTTTGAGATAAACTGCTTAAATATAACGCGAAAGTAGCAGAATTGATAAAAATTAAAATGGATTTGGTACTAAAGAAGATTAAGGCCCCCGGTGCTGGCTATTTATTAAGGAGCAAATTATTGGCAACCTAATTCGCACATATCGTCTCGGCGTCGCACGATATTGTGTGTATGTGTACAGTAAATGGTTATTAGTGTTAGTAAATCTCTTCTCCTACCCGTTTACCATCATAACCGAAGAGGTGTATTACGATCACGGTGCGCTGTACTGGAAGTTCTATATATAAATAATCACATTTATTTACCAAAACACTAAATTATTATAATAATATTATCTTGATAATATTATTTACAACATTACAACATAAACTTATTATTTTACTGTCAATGAGTACGCGGTACCATATGGGTAGTTGTTTCTTGGTTACACTCTTACACTAATACCGTTACTCGTCTTATTCTAAGTGACTTTTACTATATTATTTGTATTTATTATTGATAAATGAACAATGAATAAAAAATATGGAATAAAATCTAAAACAGTAGCAGCTTATAGCAAAAAAAAAGGCGGAAAAATCGCACGGTAAGTAAAAACTGTAAATACTAAAATACCTATTTTATTATAGACTTATAGACGCAACCAATAAAGTTAAAAATATTTTATCGAAATATTTAATAGACTATAAAGTAATTTATTCTATTTATGATTGTGGCATAATTATAGAATCTGAGCGGAGTTATGAATTTATTGATTTTACAATTATATGTGTTTTTTTGTTTATTTTATAATTTTTTTTTTTTTTGTGTGGCTGTCACAAACTTTAAGGACAGTAAAAATGTTTAGATTTTCATCAACAGTATCTTTTATGATAGGAAAATGAATAAATTTGGCTTTGGAGGTGTCAAAAAAAAAAAAATTCAGTAGGTTTCCATAACGCCATACCGATTTTATTTTAATTATTGTAATTTATAATATTATTCGTGGATTATGAAACTTTTAGAGTAGGTATATTTTTGTATTTTATATAGTATATACAAAATTACATTTTCAAATGTATTTTTTTTCAGAAATGAATTTAACCTATTGTAGTGGATACTAATGCCTAATATATACTAAAATTAATTACTTTACTTACAATAATATCATAAAGTATAGTAATATATATTATTACCTAATACTTATTATAGTAATTTGATAAATAAAGTATACTGTAAATTATTCTAAGTGTATTTAAATTAGAAAAATAGACCAAGTCACAGGGACTGATTCGTGATAACATCTGACGCGAAAGTGATCGTGCTGACTCTAGTGGATCACATCTGCCGGGGAGCTCTCCAGGACCCCCTTATAGTCGATTTTTCCCTACCTATTATTCTGCTGTAATTAGTAATAATGTAAATAGTAATTTATTTAAATTTTTTATATTAGTAATATTATAGATTAAATTAATTTTTGTTGTACACAATTCTTATTATATTATTAATAATATTTATAATTATAACTATGATAATAGTTTAGTATATTGTATATATATATATATATAAACAATTTTATTATTGCCATTCACTTTTGAGTCAATGATACTCAAGATACTGACTTACTGTAGAAGTGTAGGTAGGACAGTATGATTAGATTTGGGGTATATGCAATAGCATTAAATTAATCTAAATGTTTTGAGAATTTCATTGCATGTAAATAAATAAAATATAATAATATATCTTTATGTAAAAGTTTCAAAATTTCCCATAAAAATATATTTCTCGTTTAAGTATTAAATTATTTTCAAGATTTTTATCGACATTTATGGAAGGTATAAAATTTTAAATTTAACTAAGTCATAATATTTTGATAATATTACCATTATGTTTACAAAATGTTAATATAAAAATTTAACTGATTTTATCAAAAAATAGTTTTTTGTAAAAATTGTCGTTTCTCTATTTTTTACTATTTTTAAAAATACAAGTACTAACTTTTACTCTCCAAAGGTGCTAATAATCACCAACTTTTCCTATCAGAAGAGATATTGAAGTTTGAAATTAAAGCATTGTTTCTACTATATACAAGTATAAATCGTGTATACGGCATACACAAATAAAAAAACACATCACTGTAAAATCAATATTTAAACTATTTAAAGCCTATACAAAGCTTCGCTAAAATAAATTTAAAAATGTAAGAATGTTGGTAAAAACTTCGTGGCTAATTAAAATAAATTTTTATAAATTTTTCCGGATTAATTGATTAATTGATAAAATATTATCAAACGATCAATTCGATAAGCGAATAGAAAAAAAAACAACAAAATAATTAATATTCGTGTAGTCGGTCGGCGCTTCTGTTAATCCTTTGACAGGAATTACGCACACGACACACATTTGCATAGCCAACGGGACTCGCGAGGACACCGTAAACCATTTCTACGGATCATTGTGTCGCGTCATGGTTATCTGCGATATCGCCTTGAACTTGAATCGAAACCGTGCCGATTGTGTTGGCGTCGATGAAACGGAGTTCACGGTACCAGGGTCGCACGGGCCACTAGGCTCTGGTGTCGGCTTCACCGTCGTCCGTGCAACTGGTGACGGCGGTGCTGATGGACGACGGTGTACGGTAACTTACTACTCGTTCAGTCGTTCAACGTCGCGTTCACGAAAACGGCATGCGTTCCTGTTCCATATTTCTGTTCTGTACGCGTTGAACGTTACCCACAATGTTACGACGATGTTATTTTACGTAACCCACGATGTTCCGCACACTCGATGGTTTTATTTCAGTGAATTTCTAGAATCAAATGCGTTATTAAAACGATTCAAATCAATAAATAATAAATTTACAAATTGAAGAACGTTAAACAGTAATGACGACTCCTACAAAAAAAAAAAAAAAAAATACCATAAAACGTATTATTTTATTTCCACACCGTATTTATTACATGTCATTAATATTGAAAATATTAAGAGGATGTCAGTGCAATGTTTGTTTTCTCTTTCTGGCCCACGCACAACATATAGATAAAACGCTTTCGCCTAAAATCGTTTTTTTTTTTTATAGTTTTAAATAAAATCTTAGAGTAAAATCACCTATTACAAAAATTATAGAGGATATAATATTTTTGAGGGAGCGACATGTCGGTTTTATACTTTATTGTTGTTTGATTTTGTATTAGTCTTTTAAAAAGAAAAATTAAATTGTTTTGAAATAATATTTAGACAAATCGTGTCATACCCTCAAAAATATTATTTTCTATCGTTTTTGTAATGAGTGATTTTACCCTAAAATTACTTAAGACTATAAAAAAAAATGATTCTGCGTAAATGCAAAACGCATTTACAAACCAACAAAACGTCTATGATGTTACGCATAGGCCAAAGACAGAAAACAAACAGTGCGCTGATATCCTCTTAAATTATAATTTAGATATTATCCCGTAGACTTAGTCAACTTGCTTTAGTTAATTAGTAATATTGCCATACTTTGGATTAGATAATATGTACGTACAATTGAAGCATATATGTTAGATGGCGGAGATATTATAATACTACGGGCGTGGCAGTTCATAATGTTATATTATATGTATATAATTATGTATTTATATTATTGATATGTCACTACGTGACCCAGTATTTCAGGCGATACCTGTTTTCGTACATTTACCCTTTTTTGCGACTCTTTTGCGTACAAATGCACAACTTGATTGCGCACACGAATTTTTAATATTGACATAAACTATAGAAAAACTGCAAAAGTCTACCAAAACTCAAAAAACATTTTCCTTCTCACTTTTACAGGCTTAGGACTGTCTGTTTAGTATCCGATTAAAAATGTTTTATTTTGTTGATTTAATTTAATTTAAATTAGATTTGTCATGTTTATTTGTTGTATTTGTATTTTATTAATTTTAATATAATTGCATGCTATAATATTTTGAACCGATTTGTTTTAAATATTCCAATCGATTTATGGATTTGTTACACAATTGTCTAAAACATTTATCTAAAAAAATCTAATTTATCTATGGTGTCTTTTCGTTAAACATTTATAATATTTTTCTTTATTGAATTTAATTTTAATTCTGATTCTGTTTGAATTTATAATATTGTGTCGATAACTAGGTACCTACATGTTTGGATGTGGCGAGTAAAATTGGCTATTGTAATGGTGATAAAAGCTTTCTACACCATTTGTTGTCTTTGGATTATTACTTGGTGCATTTGCCATACAACTAGAGGAAAATCAGAGTCAGGAAATTTATAATTTTCCAGAATATAATCTGTGAATTCGGTAAACATAGTCGTAGGTGCAATTGTTAGTAAATCAGTAAAGCTGTCAGAGACATCATTAGGTGGTAAATAACTTAAACCGAAAAAAAATTTTAACCATGTGCCAATTTCTGATGATTTGTTAAAATATTCTTTTAAAAGTAGTTTATTTTGTTGGATACGCCGATACCAACTTTGACCAAGCTGGGAATTACAACAAACTAATACACAATTCGGAAACTTTTTTAACATAGCATTATGAGCGGTTTTTTGAAATCGACATGAAAAACATTTATTCGAAGTGGTTTGTTAGTTAGTTGTACATACAATTTTTCTATCGTATCCTATAATATAAAATAACTCGAAGTTTGTTTGTTACGTAAAAAACAATAAACAAGAGGAATATAAAAGTTATTTTTGTAAATATGTAATGTATATAGTTGCATAACAAATTTTGGAGCATAAGTAAATGTCCCATCTCCAAAAACATGTTCCGCATTTGAAATTGCCTCTAAATTTATTTTGCATGTAAATACAATTATATTTTTGTCATCACTTATAAAACAAAATTGTTCACCCTTATATTGAATTTTATTTTGCATTTAATTTAACTGTTCAATAGCAATTTCGATTGATGTCGGTAAATTCGGAAAATGACTTCTTCTTATAACATATATAGAACGCCTAAATAATTTTATATCTGTATCACTGTATGAGATAAATTTATCGAAATATCTTCCATACTTTTTAAATTATGACGTATTCATTTACTTGGAAGTATATGTAAGTCATCGTTTGCTTTACGTTTTAAAGAACTTTTTATAATTTCTCTAGAAATTACCTGGTCAGTGTGTGCCTCGTGGTTGTGTGTATTTGATGTATTAATTACCCTGTATGCTTTATTCACTGTAATTCTTAATGCACATTTTTTATTGGTACATCCAAACAATAGATCACCTGATTTTAAAACACATAACTCACTATACTTATAGTTTTTAATATTAAAACAACGTTTTTCTCGGCGCATTTCAAAAACATTTGATATTTGAATGTCCATGATGCTGCGTTAAATAAAATGACTAAAGGACTGACAACTCGTTAACATCACACGTTCAACTATACCATAGGCATAATAGTAATAGGTATATAATAACTCAAAACGTATAGTCGAATTATCATAGACTAAAATTGTAACTTGATTATACTCAATTCAATTAGTACGCGAGTACGTGTATATTATCGATAAATGATAAATCGTACTACTATCTTGCACTAGGTACTATGTTACAATATAAGTTTAAATTGAGTACGCAAATGAGTCGTCATTTTAGGTAAAAAATTGTGTACTGTGCGTAAACGAGTATCATGGATTATTTCAGCTTCGAGCTTCCAATTTTGTACGCTTTTAGAATTTTAGATTTTGTATAAAATCAAAAAAATACTACGGAGACTGAAAAAACATAATATGTTTTTATAAACCAATTTCTTATAGCCAATTCAACACGTAATTAACATAAATTGGCACAAATAAATCCAAGATTTTATAATAAAACAAATAACTTTTTGAAACGCTAAGATACAAAAAAGTAAACACAGAAATATCATATTTTATAAACCTACTTATCCACGTACATATAGGAAAACATTTTTAGGTGTCAAAAACTTGAATCTTGAATTTGGAAATTGTTGTTTTACAAAGGTTTAAAATTTTCGGTTTTGTTAGTGAATAAAGACACGTATACTAGTATACTAATATAAACAATTTATTATAATTATGAATACCATAATATTTTTAATTATAACCATCATATCATTGATCATTATAAATACGTAAACCTAAATAATACAAATTAAAAAGTAAAATATAATAGGTAGGTGTAATTATCATTAATTTTTTTTTTAACGAATTTCGCATAAAAAATATTCGTTGGTAACGATGGAACAAAAATAAATGTATATTTTCCTAAAATTAGTCATATCAACAAACAAAATGATAAAGGTGTATTTTTCCGTATATATAAAACTGTTTTACGTTTTTATTCACCAATATTTGATTGAAATCGTTACTTCACTAATTTATATATTTTGTTTTCATCGAATAATTAGTTGATGTTAAACAGTTTTTATATTTTGAGCGAGTTATCTGTAAAATAACAGTATACAATAAACATAATGACAAATAATATTATACCTCAGGAAGATAACACTAGTGAGATATTAAAGGCTGACATACTTAAATATGGCTATTTGAACAAACGAAATAAACTCAGAAAAAACAAAACAAATGTTAATCCAGCCAAACGTCAAGAGTAAGAATAAATGTGTATACCGTTTACCTTTCTATTGATTATTATAATTTAGTATTAGCATGCATTTTATATATGACATTTTTATTCAATGAACTCTAAATAGATAAAAAATGTAATAAATAATTTAAGTTAACAATAATTTAGAATGTCATAATAATATTGTAGGTAATCTACAATTATTTATTATTATTTTTCATTATTAAATTTATAACCTAACTGTTCTAATTTAGTTACTTAAATTAATTATCTTTTAAAAATAAATTTAAATTAGCTTAGTTTTTTTTTTTAGAGATAATTTAACTTGGTTAAAAAAATTGGTTTACTTACTCAAATTTGTAGGTTACTCATATAAAAATAGTAACACCTGAATCAGATAATATGCATAGTAAATTATTTAATTAAAATATTAAGTAATTACTTAGTAATAACTAAATAAATAATATCAAATAGGCAGATAATCTAATGAAATAATACAATTTATTTTTGTTTGAAGAGGACACTGAATTTAAATGTTAAAATATACGACTAACAAGTATTATTAAAGTAGGTATAGCCTATAACTTAAGCATCTATGGAATATTTGTTAATTTTCAATATAATTAAATAGCTAATTTAGCTTATTTTAGTTATTAATAATGATTATCAGGACATGATTTATAGTGAGAGTTGGCTAAGTGGAATGCAGCCCTGGGCCACCACAATATTTTCTTATTATGTAATTATTGTACATGTAAACAAAAATAAAAGGAACTTAAACAATGCTGAATACATATCATATTATCATAAGAAAATGTCTCATTAATTGAGCATGCAATTTGAATTAAATATGATAATCATTATTTATTAGTTATCTATTAATTATTATATTCTTATTCTTATAATCATAGGTTATTAGAAGATATTATTGGTGAAATACGAGTATTATCTAATACATACAGACCTAAATATTCCTTTTTGTAACATCAAACATCGAACGATTGGTGTCATATTAAGGAATTTAATATATTGAGTATCAGTTTACGAGGATATTTGCACATTACATTTTTTTAAATTATTATTTATAATAAAAAAGTTTTAAAAATACTTTAGAAATGGGTTTAAAATACTTACCAAAGAATTATTAATTAAACGAGTATTTTACAATTATTTAAAAACTTACTGGGCCATGATAGCTCAACTTATATTAAGAATAAGTTTTAGTTACCTATATACGTTTATAAAATAATTGTGATGGCCTCGGGACTGCGGATTAAATGCGGATTAGTTATTATCTCCTAAAATTATTTTAAATGTAATTTAAAATCTAAATATAAACAATCTACTAAAAAATATATACTTATTTATATTTTTAACTACTATGTGTTAGGTATTATATTTATGGTAAATGATGAAGAGAAATGTTTAAGCTTTACAGAATTAATTTGATCGGATATATATATGTATTGCTGATATAGGTATTTTCGTATTTTAGTTACTCTTTTCGGTGTTTTTGTTTAGAAACGATAAAATCACTTCATGTTATAAAATCAATCGGAAAATAGTAATTATACATCAGGTTTGCCATAAGCATATTATTTTCTATGATAAATACATAACTTTAATCTTGGCACAAATTTAACTAGTTTTCACTCATTAAAAATGTATGCTAAAAATGACAAATAAAATACGAAAAGACTGTGATAGCGTTAAACAGTTATTAACTAGTAATACTTTATATGTTCCTAACAATTTATAACTATAATATTTTAGACGACGTTTTGATAAAAGCAATATTTGCACGCTTATTTAGAATCCCAAAAACATTTTTCGCCCGGGGCCACCACATACTTAAATCCAGCCTTGATGATTATTGACGTTGGAATGTGTGGTTGCGTAGATGGGCCATTAGGTTCTTGGAAGAAGAACGAAATAACTTGGCGACTGATTTGTATGCGATGGAATCCGAAGTAAAGGCAAAGGAAGAAAATAAGTATAGGGCAAAATTTATAAGTTTGATTCATGAGACTAAACTGGCAAAAATGGAGCTGAATGAACAGAGAAAAATCGAGGCACAAGTGAACAAAGAGGTAGTCCAGTTAGAAGCTGAACTAGAAAAGCTTGTAATCAGAAATAGAATGGCAATTGACGACGTTCCGACATTAACCACTGTATAAATAAATATACAATTAAATAATTTATAGTTTATTTTATCACGTAAATGCGGTTGATTCGTTTTATAGTGAATACTACTTTGATTTATAGAATACTGCAAACAACGAATACAATAGGTTACTTGATGAACAAAACCAACTGAAAATGCAAGTGGAAATGTTGCTTAAACAGTGGCAACAAATACAAAATATTTACAATTTGCACATGAATAAGTTGAACAAAGGAAAAGAAATAGCATCTGTTCTTAGTGAACAAGTAGCGAGAACTTACACATTCAGGTATACCTATTAATATTAGTTTAACGGGGGGGGGGGGGTATGATATAAAATTACTTCTCTATTGTTTATAGTAAGTACTTACTACCTGGACAGAAAATCAGTGAGTTGTGTATTGTGTATATAATATGTTTGTATTAAAAATATTTTAGTTCTCCTTAAGAATTTATTTTTTAAAACAATTCATGGTGCCTATACTATGACTTCCTAAGTTAGTGTTTCAACTATCTATATAAAAAAGTAGTTTAAAATGTTGAATTATCTATATATATTAAATATTGCGTATTTTAATAGGTTATAGGTAGTATTTAATTTAGTTAATAATTTTACCGACTTTTTATGTTCTAAAACTTATAGTTATGAGGTTGAATAATAATATAAAATCATTAATTCACCCAACAAAATAAATTATTGAGAATATTATTCAGGAGAGTTAAATATTAGTTATATATTTTTATTTTTATTTGAATTAAATTTTTTGTTTTTAGATTGCTGTTCATTTAAATTAATATTAAAGTCTTTAAGGACAAAATTTAGACACAATTAAATGTCAAACCCTCCGGAATATTATCTTTATGGTTGTTATAATAGATGATTTTACTCTAATATTACCTAAAACCCATAAAACAATTTTGATAGTACGCTTTTTCTCTATATTACCACGTAGCCACGTGGGTCTAAAAAATAAAATGAATAGTGTGCTGATATCAAAACGTACGAAAGTACCAAAAAATGGAAGAATAATTCACCTAGTGGGGTAGTATCGTAAGCCTGATATTGATTTTAAAAACATATTTGAATTCTTTATTTTTATATATCAGCCATCTTTACAAGGTTTTTATTAAAATGGTATTTAGTGCAGTATCGAATAAATTTCCTTTCTTATTCAAAATAAACCTATACTCTAAACTTTATAATGTTATAGAAAAAATAAAATAAAAAGTAATTTGTTAAAATTTTTTACAAATCATTGAAAAAAAGGACTTCGATTTCAAATATGTTTTGAAAATTATACCTATATTATATATAATCTTTAATCCTTTAAATTATATTTGAAATAGGTATATTATACTATTATCAGTTTTTATATTCAAAAGAAATAATAATTTCATTAATATTTGATGCAGAAACGAAGCTAAGGAAAAGTTGGAGACATATTTAAAAACAAGTAAAGCACAAAATAATGATTATGAAAATCATATAACGTCACTGAGGCGGCAAGCAGATGAAGATTTAAGAATGACGACTTTTCTTTCGGAAAAGCGTATGTATTACTGTATTAGAAAGATAAAATATAGATTATTTAAAAATGCCTTTTTAGTTAATATATAGAAGGCATTGATAATGTAGATTATTAGATTTGGTCGAATGATTCAATTTAAATTGTGAATGAGATTATATATGATTTATTTACCTATGTACATATTATATTATATAATATAATAATTGAAACGGCAGTAAAATATATAATTCGAGTTCTAAATTACAAATTCAACCTAGTTTAAAATAGCTTTTTACGAATACATTTAGTGCGTTTTATTGACACTAAATTACTGTACATAATTTCTAAAAATTAATAAAATATTCATAAATATAATGTATTAATATGGTAAAATATTGTTATATTTTATTTTAAAACCCGTTTTTAGTAAAATTAAGATTTAATAAAGAAATTGAAAAACCAATCGAAGAGAATACAGAAATGTTAGCGTTAAATGTCGAAGCAGAAACATTTATTAAACATTTAATTTACATTGCTGAAGAAAAAAACTTAGAAACAATCATGGAACAAATAGTTAAAATGGATCTTGATAATAAATCCATGTTTAGGTTTTTGGTGGAAATAGAATCGTATGTAAGTAATATATTTTGATAAATTTATATAATAAATATAATATTATATAATTTATATAATACGTAATGCAGTAAGTAGATAGTATAATTGGTTAGAAACAGGCAATTTATAATATTTTATTAGATAAGTAGTGTTTTTAATATATTTTAAAAATATTTGTAGATGCTATTAAATTATAGTTTTAATGTATACATAGAACACAAAAAAAAAGGAATGTAATAAAAAACCTAGAAAAATTCATTATTTGACGTTGGAACTAATTTTATTTCATTCTCTTAAAATATTTATTTAATGTATTATATAAAATACAATTATAAAAATAATATGTTATCATTATTAAAATATTAAATTCAAAATTCTCAATCATAAGGTTTGTACGTTATTTTGGTATTCTGATGTGTATACATATAACACATAAAACGTTACGTTTAGCACAATTTAAAATAATAAAAAGCATTTTATAAGTTAAAAAAAAAGGTAGTCCAGTGGGTATCGTTGTGTTATACAAAAGTGTCGAGAGGGTTACTGTTATGTGTGTATTAAATTTTAATTCAGTGGTACCTATTATATGTCATTGTTTACAAAAACCGATACTGAATGAATTCAGTCGTCTATGCTCTATATTACTAAAATACTAAGTATATTTCGCGATATGTTTTATTTAAATCGTTATTAAAGTCATTTATTTCAATTTTAGTTTAACAAAATGAATTGTTTTTTTTTCAGGATTCCGAATACATCGGAAAAATAGGGTCAAAATTGTTGAGTAAATAGATCGTAATACTTTGAAGAAACGATCTAAGTATCGTAAAGCTTACCATATTTTGAAAGGCGAGTTCAGAGTAATCATAATATATTACATAAAATGAATAAAAATATTTACATATTATGTATATTGACTACATTGTATGATGTTCTCGGTGTATTTTTAATAAAGGAAGTCGAAGTATTTATTTTCGTAAGACAGAATACAGAGCAATAAGCACTTAAAACTGATGATAATTTTTACTGTCATTAAATATATTGCATCGCCCGTGTCCAATAACATAATATAATAATTTTTGATGTCGGTGATATAATTGTGTCGTTTAGATTTCCCGAATATTTTAGAACAACCTTGTATGCTAATATGGGACATAAAGCTAGATATTTATTACATTAATAACGCCTAACAGCATTATCGTTTAATTTTCAGTTATGTATAAAATAGGTTCAGCCGTCACCATAAAATACGATGCGCATATTTGGCACAACCTTTCCTACGCTTTATACGCCCATGTCATAGTGATTGAAAGTTCCGTACACAATATCTAGTTTAATTGATGAAATTGAATTGAAAATACATGGATAACATTTATTCATACAATATAATATATACATTATTTTATACAGATCACTCTGCGCTCGCCTGTTTTACGAAGATCGTTTCTTTATTTCAGTGATTTTCAACCGAGCTTAATAAAAAAAATTGTTTTCAGTTAAATATCTTTAAATATACAGATTTAAAATTTAAAATTATTAATTTAAAATTTTTATTTTAATTTAATTTAGTTTATTATCGATCAAATAATTCGTATAATTTGTATAATTTTCTTTTCGGAAAAAAATATTTATGAATAGAAAAATGAAAATATTTAAGGTTTTACAAAATTAGTGGTTTATATTGAATAGTAAAAGCACTTAATTTAAATTAAAATAAAAGATTATACAAGAGATTGTAGTCGGTAATTTGGACACGGGCTTGCATTTATATTTATTATTTATTGTTTATTTCTTCAAAATGATAATGGGCCCCATTGGAAAAGTTCGTTTGGGGGGCTATGAGTTTACAATTTATAATATTAATATTAATATAAACATTCATGTTAATACAATTTACATTTTACTGTTTTACAATTTTAGAGTTATACGATTTAACAAACTAAAACATACAACGTAGGTAATAATAATTACTATAAGGAGACTAACAGTATAATACAATGGTTATAATAGATAACTAATAAGATACATTATGTAAGCAACTAGATTATACTACAATATTTCTATAATACATATAAGTAGTAAATATTTTACTCGATATAAAAATTGATACAACATTTTTATTAAGAAGATACAAATGATTAAATTAATTTAAGGTGGTTCTAGTTGGTTAAAATAAAATATTTTTTAGATTCTCTGCAGTGACAAGTTTGTGAGACTGGATGGTTCGATTTTAATGCTGTAAAAATAATAACATTTCTTAACATCTCTTCTAGAGAACCACTGGAATACTTTTTCAAAGTTCAAACTTTTGAAAATTTATATTTTTACAAAAATCTTTCTTCAATCATATATTCATATGTATTAAAGAAATATGTATTTTTGAAAAATTCGTCATCCGTTATTTAGAGGACGTGTTAATAAATGTTAGAATTAAAAAAAAATTAAAATCGTACCAGTCGAAGTCTCACAATTTTGTTACAGCTGAGGTATGTTCCTACTTGAATAGTAACGGAATACTATACTATACTATACGATATGCTGACATGCGTCTGTGACTCGTGAACAAGGTTACGGTCGTCTGTATTACTGCACACACACACACACACACACACACACACACACACACACACACACACACATTAATGTTCATTTACACTCACACTTATTGACATAACCCAGATGTATTGTATGTAATTTGCCTAATTTCTATTCCTTAAAAAAGATCTTACGAATATAAATAATAGTATGTTTTTTAATTTTATACTTATTATATAATATGTACCTATGTCTATTGTATATCAGTATATCTTAGATACTCGTATCTATTATTTAACTACTTATCAAAGATTTTAAAAATTTTACAAATACTATAACATGTCTGTCTATTTAGAGGTAAATACGTGTTGGCATATTTCATTCACATATATTTTCAGCTAATATCAACTGATAAAATTATTAGATTTTCATTTTTCTTAAAAATTTTCAATACAGAACCTTTGTAAAATAGGATATGACATTTTTTTAAATTTCAAATATTTTTGTGAAAAATAATTAATAAAACAAACTTTTTGGTATGTAAATATAAGTATTTACATTTTGTTAAAAATACATTTAAAAAGAATTCGAAATTTCAAAATACTTAAAAAGTATTCAAATACTGGTATAAGAGTACTTTACAAGACTGAATATTGTAAAAACTAAATATTATGTGTCAATATTTTTTTTTAAATAACAAAGTAAACTAATAAAAAGTGAAATTTGAAATTGATAATTGATTTAATATTCTAAAGCATATGCTAATTATTGACATTTAATCAGGCACGTATCTGGAACCTCATCTTGGGAGGGGCGATTAATTTTTTTAGGAATGGTCTAAATCCTCCATAATACATTTGTGCCGGTATACTCTTATATAAAAAGGGTTGCTCATTACATATAATTAATAATAAATATTAATAATTAGGGATGAGAAGTTATAGGACTTGCATATTTTTATCTATGCCTTCTATTTATAGCTATAGATGAGCTATAAATCCATTTCATAACCTAGTGAGTTCATTTTTGTTGTTTTTTTTTTGCTTATTTGGGTACATTTTTTAAGAATAGAATATTAAACGTTTTTTCGTGCATACAAATACATATTTAGTTAATATTATCGAAGATTATACTAAAATTAAATATTTTAATCTAATATTATACTAAAATAAAAATATAAAAATATCCTCTTGGACAATCGTTGTCGATTACACATTAACAATCTTAAAAAATGCTCTAGTTATTCAATTACAGGTATGAAAAATAAATAAAAATTAAATGTGAGTGTCACAATATTTAGATGTACAGACGTTAAAACAAAAAGTCGTTGATTAGATGTTGACATTTTGACGTTGTCTATAAATTGTATTGTATTATTTTTTTAATTATTTTTTCTTCTTTTTCATATTTTGATAATTTTTTCTCTTACAACTTCTCATCCCTACTTATAAGTTATAAGATACCTACTAAGATAGACTATAATACCGGCTTTGGGAGGGGGGCGATTGCCCCCATCGCCCCCCTCAAATATGTGCCTGAATTTAGTATATATATTGAAGAGGTTGGAAATAGAAATGTATTGTGGTCGAGTATAGGCCTTTAATTAGTAAATTAGAAATATGCTACTAAATTTAGAAATAATCACTATATAAATCACTATATGTAAACATGTTAAATGTTAAATGTTGAATTAAGTCATATAATTTTGATATGATTCTGATTGAGACATAAACATCCGAACACTATAGCGATTATAGTAATAGTAATATAAAAATAATAATAATTATTATCATAATAACAACGACAACAACAATAATCATGACAACGATCATAACTTATTATTCGGTCGCGCAGTTGACAAAAGCGGAAAAAACAATCGAAGAGACACGCATAATCGTGACGGAAAGAAAGCGCGAACTGTGTGACGCGCAGGCAGCAAAAGCGGAGGAGTTTGCGAACGCCGTGAGGACGTTCAAAGCCGGGCGGGCGCCGTTGCGGGAGGCGCGCAGGACGTTGCGGCTGATGGCGGACGAATGGCGCCAGACGTGCCAGACGGTGGACGACGCATGCGAACTGATAATGGGCTCAGACAGCCGGCGGCCATCGTACCGTCTCCTGGTGCGTGACGACGACGTCGACGGTGGCGGCGGCAGTGGCGGTGGCCGAGGCGACTGCGAAGAGGAAGAGGAAGAAGAAGACGATGACGACGAAGCCGACGAAAGCGCCGGCGGCGGTCGTCACCACCGTCGTCACCACCGCCACCGACGACGCCGCCGCCACCGCGAACGGCCGCGCGGCGGCTCGCTATCGCCGACCGCCATACTGTCCGAGTTGATAGAGTACTTCGAGCCGATGGACAGACGACTGGACGACGTACTGCAACGGGTGTTCTGGATACAAAACAACTACGTCGACGAGGACAGCGGGCCGAGACAGCAGCAGGAGGTGGCCGCCGGTGATTCGATGTCCACCACGTCCGAGCAGGAAGACGAATTCCTGTCCCGCGATCTGGATGGCACTGTGAACAGACACGCGAAAATCATCGCTGCCCTCGATCCGACCACCGTCACGCCCGACAACGAACCACCGGCGCGGGACGTTTGTCAAGTGTCTTCGCTCTGTCCAAGGTGAGTGTTATGTTAATTTTTCAGCGTGTTGACCAATTTTTTTTTTAATTGGCTTGCTACTGCAGTGGCACACACGGAAGTGACCCATAAAACAAATTTTTGATCAAATATTTTAATTCGACATGAAGTTTAATCAAAAACGACTTTTTACATTTTAAAATTAATTTGTTTGGTTAAATATTAAAAACGCTTTAAAATTCTTAGTAATTAATATTCAAATCCAAAAATGAAATTTTGAACGATTTAAGACGAGTTTTGTTTAATAAAAGTTGAAAAGTCGTATTCAAATTAATCATCTTCGTGGTGAATTAAAATATATTTCAGAAGTTCTAGGTAATCGACGACTAGGATAGTCGGTACAGTTGGCACAAAAGATAAGTCTATTTTGGCGAAAAGTACAGACAGGATAGAATCTTTTTCAATAATTTTAATAATTTTAATTTTAATTGAAATGTTATCATTTAAAATAGGTTTTAATTACAATTTTACGAGTATATATTTAGACGGTATTTACTGTATATGATAATTCATAATAATATTATATATTTAATTTGTAATAAATAATACATATATGTTATGTTGAGTAAAATTGATTATTCATAATTACGTGGATTCAAATACATTTTTGAACTATGGGATATACGGTCACACAGAGCCACACATTAGGATTATGATTGACATTACTATTTACTATCATGCATGTTTTATAATCTCGTCATTTTTATTAGTGTATAATTTAACACTGCATGATCGAACTACAATTTCCACCGCGTTGTTCCTTCAAGTTTGGTATTTGAAAACGCAATTTATAATTTTCAAACACTAACATTGTTTATTGAAATTACTATTATGATATTATGAATATTTTAAATTGGTGACCAAAATTGTGTACTAGTAGCTAAAATGGGCATTCTAGAATAGCCGAAAAAGGAAAGGTTCAATTTGATCGAAAAGTGTACCGCCCCTAATGATAACTGGTTGTTGCTGATCCAGTTTTTCCATTTCATTTTATTTTTGATCAACCAAATACCTTATTGAAATTCTTGTTCACTAAGCAATAAATTTAATAGTAAAAAAAAAAACACACAAATTCAACAACTTCCGAGCCCTAGCTTTATCACTTAATAATTATTGCTATTGCTATTATTATTATTATACATTGTTATACATACTTGCTTTGTTTCATACAATAAACCAACATATAAAAATGTTCACTTACAAGTTGATGAAACTATAATATTTCCATTATTGTTTTTATTAATATTTCTTATTTACGTTTATTTGTCATTGAAATTTATAATTGTAACCAATTCGTACCTTTTATAAATCAATAATAAAAGTTTAAAATAATCATCCATAGGAAACAGCAATTGTTGAAATTGCGTCATTTTAACTTTTAAGGCATTACATATATCCGGCTAAACATTGTTTTTCTGTAAGTAGTAAACTAGTAAAGTAGTAAACCATAGGTAGTATGTGTTCATCAACCATAGTTTACGCACTTGCACATATTGCCATTTCAATACAACATCAAAATATTCAAAACTAATTCATGACTATAAATTACTTAGTTATATTAGATACATGTACACTTGATTAACATAAGTAGGCAGTTCTTCCAGTGATTTAATTTTAAAAATGAAATATATTTGAAATAATTCATAAAAATGTTTACTTTTATTGATTAGAGTACTTTTCAATTGCTCACATAAGTAAAACATGTACAATTTCAGTATGAATTTGACAAATTGAAATAATATGTTAATAATATAATATGATTATTTGAATTACTTAAAAATAAAAAAAATATTATTAATTGTACCATTAATAAATTATACATAGGTATAATGTTAAATTATCAATGAAATTAATCTCACTCAATTTATAATAAAGTATTAAAATGTAATAGGTAATAATATATTTTAATAGTGTAAGAGCTTTATTATTACTCTAGTCTCTATAATAACAAAAAAACTTAACTTCTTATTTATATCATATTATTATTTTTTAAATGCAATTTAAAACTTTAAATTTGCATGGATAAATACAATTAGGTATTAGGTAAGGAACAAAATTAAATAGATACACTTAATTTCATTAATTAAAAAAAATTTATTATTATAAAAATTATTTAGAAATTTAATAGTAAATGTACTAATGAAGTGTAATATTTTTCACCGCCTTCTATTATTAAAATGTATAAAAATACATTATAACAATAACTAAAATACTCAAATGCGTATTTTAAATACTTTCTTAAGTATTTGCATTTGAAATCAAATATTATTTTTTAAATACTCTTTCTTAAAAAATAAAAGTAAGGAATATGTTTTGATTTGAGTCATAAATATAATAAAATCTATTTACAATATTAAAACATATAATAAAATATAAAAATATAAAATAATATACATTTGTCAGAAGTTTTATTTTTATCTATAAAACGATCCATAAAATTAATGTAAAACACGAAAATGCTATAAAAATACTTTTTTTTTAAGTATGCGATACAAGAAAAAGATTATTTAAATATTTTGAATGTATTGAAATTACCTATCAATTTATATATTTTTTAAAGAGTCTATATTTACAAGTATACTCTAATATTTAATTTTACTGAGTATTCATTTACTTGTTTTAAATACTTTTTAAATTAAGCATCATCAGTATTTGTACAGTACAAATTGTACTTGAATACTTTTAAAAAATGTATCTTTTATGAGATTCGCACCATGTTAATGCCTTTAATTCAGGTCTGCCTACCATCACTCACGTAGATATAGGATACACATATTTATATCATAGGTAGAGGTAGGTATTTAAGGTATTAAATAATACCATCGTTGATCGTACTTCTTTGACATGCGCACCCAACTGTATGAATTTGTTCCGTTACAGGTGTTTAGAAAAACGTTATGAAGAAGAAAACCAATGGGTGTTGAAATATATCGATAAGACCCAAGGTGGCAGTGATACACCACCGAACACATTAGGTGTATGCCAAAGTAACAAAGTCAGCATTAAAGACGTTAATGATGAAGAGTTCAAGAAATACTTTCACCGGACTTTAGATTGTCCTCTTTATACATCTGAAAAGTACCACACCAAGTAACACGACGATGAACATATTATTGTCACGCGATGCTCATATGATACGCTGCCGTTGTCGTGTTTATTAATGTTGTGTTTTTTCCCTTTAAAAACTGTCGTTTTTTGAGACACATTTATTTTTCAAACATTAATCCAATTTTGACGGATGAGAAATGATTATGGTTGTAAATAAATTTAGTTTTTCCTTGCTAATGACTAGATTTTTTTGTTACGCGTTGTGTTCGAACGCGGTACGATTTGCCGCCAAACAAGAGTTCGGGACACTACAAGAGTGGTGGATATAACATATTATTATAAAGTCCCAGCAAGCTCCCCCCTCCATTGTCTGGCGCCGATGAATCTGCCGCCGACCAGGCCACTATCCTACAACTTTACAGACGTTTTTTGTCTTTTTCCAACGGTCGAATCGAACGCAACGTCGCGTGTATGCATACAAACCTCGTGTGATCACGAGGCGTGAAGGTCGACCTCGTGTCCCGGTGCAAGTTGCAATCAACTTTTGCACGAATTATTTCGCCTTCTCAAGTATATTATCAACAGCCTGTCAACATCATCCCGGACAACTCGTTGTCTCAATTTAGGATCAGGTCAGTGCTGTCACGGCAGGTTATATTATATCGATCTATATCATCTCCATTCGTGGTCAGTGACTAAGTTAAATTATTGTCTATATTATATTGCGAACTTAGGGTTCAACAATTTGTGTATATTATTATTATATTTTTTATATATTACGGCACTTGTGGTCATTACCCTCAGCGCCAGATTTGTATTATATTTTGTTTGTTTAATGTTTTGGGCGCCCGCATATTAGATTAATAAGTAATTTTTCATATACTATTATATAATTTACGATTGATGTAATATATATATATATATATCTATAACTTATTATACTTCTTTGACACTTGTGTGGGTAACCCCTCCCGCTCCCGTCCACAGCACAATCCGCGAGTCGTTGCCGATATCCGTCGTAATTGTAGGATCGGTAACGGCGAAAACATGTTGTTTACTTATTAAAATACACTATAGTACTGTACAATAGTCATACATTAATTAATATTTTATATGAATTGTGTTTTAGTGTGTATATTGTATGGGTAGTGTAGATACTTAATTTCTGATTTCATATAAAGTTGACTGATCGCGAGTACTATATGTTATTTATATTATCGGTTGCAATAATTTGGTAAATGTAGTTGGTCTAATTATATTTTAGTGAGGTTTGATCAACTATATACTAACATTTACTAAAAAGTTATGGTTAAAAATTTAGTAGCTAAATATCATAAGGACCAGTAGCGTACATACGAAGAAGGCCGAGAGGGGGAGGGGTTATAGGGTTCAAACACCCCAGGGCAAAAAAAAGTTGTGATATTATTGATGAATTGTAATATATTAATTTACTGTACCTAATGTAAAAGTAAACTGTACATTTTTAAAAAAATTGTATAATATAATATCTTTTTGTAGCAATTATTAATTATCCGTGTATATGTTACAGCTAACGTATTGAATTCCATAATTGTATGAAATAACTAGGTAGTTCATGAATTACCTACGAATGCTAGTTAAAGTATGAAATAATACATAACAATTATACTTTATACTTTTTATAGTTATTTTATAGAATATCTAGTTATTCTAAACAATTTTAGTTTGATATCCGTTAAAGTATAAAATATATTAAAATATTTTATTTTACTAAATTACATTATTTATTTATTTATACATGTAAGGCTATTATGGCATTTAGAGTTGCACAATATTTCTTTTTTTCTGCAAGCACATCGCTTTGTATCACATTTTTTAGTACAAGTTAACTTACATATTTTTCTTTTGTTAAAGCTGCACTGTTTGGTTTTAATGAACGATTTTTAATACTAATATAAAACTTTTCTTTCATTAAATCTAATTCATTCGAATTCATTGTGAACTATATTAATATTTAAAATAATAGTGGAGACAGATGAACCAACAGACGACAACAGTGAACATGTGTGACTGTAAAACTATTACTAAATTTTAAACTTGAATAATGCATGTACCAACAACGATAGTCTTATAATAATACAATAAACGTACATGAACATTGCGATCACTGACAACAAGGACGTCAGTCTTATCTGATTTATTATTATATTGGACAACAATATTGTACATGATGTTTAGTACAATTTGGCATATTAACGAAGTGATGCCAGGGAATATATAAAATAACTAGTTAAAATATAAATTATATACATTACCTACAAGTTTTAGTTATTTTATAAATTACCTAGTTATTTTATAAACTAACCGATTCAACACTTTAATTGTAACATATAAATACATACTACATTTTAATAATATACACAATACAGTATTGAGTATGCACTATACTTAGTGCCGTATCTATGCATTGGCAAGGTGGACGGTGGCCAAGGGCGCAATTTTTATATTATATAAATACTAAAAATTATAACATTTTAAATAATATTAATATTAAAATTGTTAAAATGTATAATTTTACGGATGTAGTCATTAAGTATTTAATAAAGTGAAAACACGGTTTTAGAAGTTAGAAGAATATTTTTGTCAAACCTCAAACGTCATTATATTGTATATCGGTACTCACTAATCAGTCATCACTCAACAGTGTACATAACGCAATACTATACAAATATACAAATACAATCAACAGATACAGATATTTTTTAATTTTTATTATAAATTATAAGAATTAAGAGTAAGTACAGAATTTATATTTTCTTGTCTTTAATTTTATTTGTTTTACATATTATCATTTTGTCTGTACACTGTAAAATAATCGTAGGTTGTTATTTTTCGCATTTTTGTTTATCAACTCTAATAGTTGATTTTTCTCTCTATAATTCAATTGAATTTCTAAATTACTTAGATAATATCTAATATTACAATATTATCTAATATATAATATTATTATAAATCGAGAACGTGTTGTTGCGTAATTATAGGTATAATATATTTTGTTATTGCAGATAAATTGGTATTTTAATTGAATAGGTAATATTTGTTTTTAATTTATATAAGCAAATGTAACTCATTTTATGGTAACATTTTTTGACATTGTGCAACAAATCTTTGTATACTTTTCAGGTTCAATATCAAGTTGGGAAAGGTTAAATACAGTTACAAAAATGTATATTAAAGTTACATTATGAGACGAGATGGTTATCTAACAAACGAGCTGTTTCTGCACTTCTTTATAATATTGAAAAGATTTATAATATTTTATTAGAAATATCGACAAATAATAATTTGAATAAAGAAACTACAACTGGTGCAAAAATGTTATTGAAACAAATAAATTTCAAATTTTTTTGTTTACTTCATATATGGAATAATATATTAATGACTATTGATCGAGTAAATTGTAGCCTACAAGATAAAGGGGTTTCTATTGATAAAGCAACTAATATGATAAAAGGTTTATTATCATTACTACAATACATGAGAAAAAAAACATAGTGATATAATAAATTTATCAAATATATTAGCGAATAAACTAAAACTACCATCAGATTTCCCAGAAACACGTAAACGTAAAAAGAACCGTATGAGTTTTGAATATGGAGATGGAGGGTATATGCTTACATCAAAATAAGAATTTGAACGAGAATGCAATATAGTATCTGATAGCATTATATTTCAAATTCAATGGCGTTTTGAAAAACTAAATAATGTTGTTTCGGATTTTTCATTCTTAATATGCAAAAATCTACAATCATGGTCCACTGAATATTTAAAAAAATATTTTGTCGACCTCGCGTTAAAATACTCCAAAGATTTAGATGCAGCTGAATTATGTTCTGAGATAGAATGTTTTAAGTTTCAAGCTGCATCATTAACATCTGATTTATATGAACAGTTACTTCTCAAACTTCTAAACTTAATTCATACTTATACTCTTAACGATGCCTACCCAAACATAGAAATAGCTTGCGAATTTTTCTAACACTTCCCGTCTCCGTTGCTTCGTGTGAACGTAGTTTCAGCAAATAAAAATAATAAAAAATTATTTACGATCGTCCATTGGCCAAGACCGTTTGTCTAATATGAGTAATATGGGAATAATCTCAATTGAATCAGAAACAGTTAATCATTTAAATTATGATGACATCATAGAAGAGTTTGTGTCTATTAAATCTCGCATAGTAAATTTTTAATTATTTGTTTTTTTTATAATGTAAAATAAATAATAATACTTGGGTATGTAATATTAATACAAATAAAATAATTTTTAAATTAAAATATAACTGTATTTAAGTATTATGTATAACCCTCCCTTCTCCTTCCAAGCATAAAATTGTACATATAAAATAAATAATTCATTATAAATGTATAACATTGGTTGCCAAGCGCGCACATAAAGCTAGTTACAGCACTGTCTATACTTTATCAACAACGAAAAAAAAAGATAACGAAATTATGGGTGTCATATACAGTATAATATCAATCAGAATAGACAGTCGATTATACATAATCAGTTTATTGTGTGCGAACATAAATAAATAATATTATCATTTGTTAATTTGTTATTATCTTGACCGGAAAATGGAGAAAAAACCGATAACGTTATAACTGGAGGGTAAATCACTAAAAGAAATCGGCGTACAAATCCTTAGAAATTATAGGAAAACTTTGGAAATCATCGGAAATCTTTTAAAAAAATGTTTAAATATAATATGCTCAAAGTATGCATTTCCTTTTTTTTTTTTTTGTATAATTTAGTTGAACACATTTTTCTTTAATAATATTTACATAACTGGAGTAATAGACTTTTGGTTCATGATAAATGATAATTACTCTAAGCACCGTAACATAAAATATCCATTATCTGTGATTAATATTTTTTATTAATAATACCTACCAGTCTGTGAATTACAAATTAATTTCAGTTTGACGAATTAAAAATTTGAGAATAATTTTTTTTTATCATTTGAACAGTCACAATATTATAATGTATTCATCATCAATCTAAAATAATTATACTACCTAAATACATAATTTTTCAATTTACTTAAACATGGATCATATTTATAAGATAAAGTAATATTGTGTACAGGTACACTTAGGAACTAGTTTGTACTAAGAAACATTAATCGAAAACAATCTATGAACCAATATTCGTTTTATAATAATTTATAATGTGTTAAATGTGTTATAATCTCATTAAAATAAAAATATATTATATATTATTATATATTATATGTTAGTTGGTAAAATGGAGAGTAACATATTATTAGTTCATGTTAATTCATTACATATATTTATTGAAGCCATAAATATATTAAATTTGTATTCAGACCTTAATTTCAATATGAAAAAAATATAGGATCAATATTTATTTATCATTAAATTGTGGATGTATCATTTTTATGTATTCCCTGTATTTTTTTTAATCAAAAATTAAGATAGTATCTATGGGAATATTTAATACGAATAAATAAATAAGTTAATTAATATTTAATATGCTTTTACATTAGTAAAACACCTGTTAAAGTATTATATAGTATTATGTTCAGTGAAATTTCAGATTTGTCTTGCTTTTAACAATATATTCCTTACAAGCTTATACATAATATAGTATATACCGACCAAAAATATTAAGCTAAACGCTTTTTTCGTCAATACAAACAAATTTTAGTATTTTGTACTTCTATGGAACACACATTATAAACAAATCGGTGAAGACGGTTAAGTATTATTAATCTTTTTTACTACTTATTGCAATTTTTACATGGAAGTATGCACTATTTTTCATCAGTTCTATTCCATTTTACATAATAAGTATGTTTTATGACTATAATAATATATATTTATTTGTTGTGTTTTTCTTTTTGATCCATTTGCTTGCACATTGCTTTGTTTCGGTGGTCGTCCGTGTGTCAATAAAATGTCACAGATTTTCTTTTTTAAGAGTATTTTTAAGGGGAGTATAAATTATTCTTCATTAGTCAATTAACTAATGTTGGAAAACGATTTTTTTTTAGTTAAAAAATATGATGTCAAACAGCATGATCAAGATTTCATAGATTATTAATTTTATTGACGACAAAAAAATATTTTTTAAAGGAGAAAATTCTTTTGAATGTGTCTATGTCAAAAGTTTTAATTAGGTATATACTTGATGTGGGTATACGGTATACTTAATGGTCAAGTATATGCAAGTATAAAAAATAAATTATATGATGTTAAGATAAATAACTTTGTAATCTTGATTGTATCATTTATGTTTGAACCTGAGCCTTTGTTGCACCTGTGACAAACAGTGTGTCCGTTTGACACCTGTATTGTCACCCCGCTGGCTTCTAATGCCGAAGTGCGCTTGCGCAAACTTTTGGCGACCGGCGTTGCTGACCATCGGTTCTCCCGCAGACCGGTTGGTTTGTCTTTTTACCACCGCCGTCCGGTAAAGTTTGCCGTGACCGTGGGTGTCGTTTTGCCTTTTTTTTTTGGTACCACGTGGTTTTCGTATCGGCCAAAAACTTCTTTTGACGACTGTGCGTATCGATCGCGCTTTTGCCGTATGCCGATCGCTTCATAATAGTTGCGTCGATTTTGTCATTATTTTGTGTGCGGGTTTGATTTCCCAACTTCACCCGTCACACGTAATTACACGTGCCCGTGTTTCGTGTGCGTCTATAATAAGTCGCGGAGTTCTCGTGTGTCTGATGTGTGAGACACATAACGCTACAGCCGTTAACAGAGGTCGACGAACTCACTAGCGCCGAACCGTCTACTACATCATTTGGCGACACCGTAGGATCGCGGGAATATTTCCGATATCCGTCATCGTCGTGGGATCCCGTCATCAGTTGTGACCAGCGGTATCGTTGATATTATTATTTATTACTCTCTATTTATATTAATTTGCATATTGCGCATCTGTTGTGCCCTTTATATTATAATTATTGTATCCGTTTGTTGATATTATTATTATTGTAAGCGTTCGAAGAGACGTCTTCGGCGTGGTAACGTTTTTTAATTATTATATATTCTTTGTACCACAATCTATTTTTGTTCTAATTTTGCTCCCACGCATTTCGCGAGTCGCTTAGCAAACTGCCCAAGCAAGTGCTGGTGGCGCAAACAATTTATAATATGATTCCTAAAATAATTGTAATATTTAATCTTTTTAGATATTTTTCAAAGATAAAACTATTATTCATGCCAGCTGTACATATATGGCAGGTTTGATAAAATGCCATTATATGGTTTTGCTTCTTTTACATGGACATAATAATACATCTGTAACTGATATATTATTTGAAAAATCTGTAAAATAATATGAGGAAGTATTAACTATTGATGATATGTATGAAAATAATTTTAAAGATGTTACTGATACACATAATATTGATTTTAAAGCTTTATACTTTGATAAATTAACAACAACTAATCAAACAGTTGGATTTTCATGGTTTTTAAGTCCAGAACTTCCAGTTGGAGATTTAAGTGAAATCCTACTATTGGAAAATGTTGTTGAGATTAGTTTGAGACAAACACTGAGTTGTATAAAATGTAAATAAACAAATATTTATTTTTTTTTAACATACATCATGTATTCAATTTAATTTGAGCCATATACGCACTGCAGTATTACGAACACATTATTTTAATATCTACAACTATTTATTACAGAACAAATAAAATAATTACAAAAAATCAAAAAAAATCGTTGAGTGTTTTTTATGAAGATGAATGTAAAAAAAAGGAAAAAAATGGGAATATAAAAAAAGTGAGTGATAGTTAAATAGAGTACTGAGATATGAATATAGCTGGTATGACTAGTAGACTGGATCTATTTAAGTAAAGGACTAGCATCACTAGCAAGGTTAATCCCACAAGTATTATTGGGAGAGTATTGCAAAAAAAAAAGAAAATTAACAATTAATAAAATACAACAATTATACAAATCAATTACTAAAAAAAAAGCAATAATGAACGTAGTTAATATTGAATTGAATCTAAAAGGTCATTATTTTTTCTTGCATACTTTGTATGTTTTTCAGTCGATGGAAATGAAAAGGATAAGTTTTTATTCCATTCAAATTCAGTAGGTCCATTTTCTCTTAAATCATCTTTAAAATGGCAACTACATATTTTATTATTCTTGTGGGATATGTATCTGCTCTTCTGTCATGTAAAAAGTTTTATAATCAAAAATAAGGTTTAACTTAAATCAATTAATTATGTATGTGAATATTTAACAGTGTATAACTATTTAAATGTAATTTACCTCACTGATTTAGCACAGACTTTACATTCAACATCATTTGCTGGAAATTTAAAAAACTTGCAGGTTTCTCTGTTGGAAATGCGTGTTTTTACACAACGGAACCCAACATTGAACCTTTTTAACACTAAGACAACAATTATTTAACAAATTTTAATTTGGAATAAATAATTATGTAATTTGGAATAAATAATAATGTAAAACGTGTTTAATTACCAACTCACCTTGAAAAGACTCTTCAAAAATAAAATCTGTGATACTTGAGATACTTCATTGACACACGAATGACCGCCGAAACAAAGCAATGTGCAAGCGAATGGCTCAAAAAGAAAAACACAACAAATAAATCTGTTTATAATGTTGTCGAAAAAAACGTTAAGCATCATATTTTTGGTCCGTATATATGTATAAACTTGTAAAGAACATGTTTTTAATAGTTGGCACATTGAGAAAAACATACAAATGCACTTAAAATCAATTTTTTTTAAACATATTTTACGACCCATGTATTTCTTATGGAATGAACCGTGATAACAGCGTGTTTTTTTCAACCATCGGTCTTATCAATAGACAATGTAACGTCATATTACTTGTGCCTATGGGCTACCGAAAAACGCTAGTGTCCGACAGCACTCACATATAACAGTCGACCATCAGCCAATTTATGTGTCGTAGCTACCAGGGTCCCATGCAGACGGGCGCGCGTTAATCGTTCGCGTAGGTGGCAACCGACAACGCATTGTGTAGTTGTAGTGTGTAAATATGTAATATATTATTAAGGCTATTGAAAGCTAACCATTTTTAAGTGGTCGTTTTTAGGCAATATTCGATAATCATCGCGAGTTATGTGTAGCTGTGTGTAGGGACGGACTTATCATTTTTCCGCCCCAAGGCAGATTATATAAATAAAAGTAGAAATATACTGAAAAATTGAGGCGCCCCGAAAGATATTGCACCCTAGGCACGCGCGTAAATCCGCCCCTGACTGTGTGTGTTGGGGCGATATTCGTTTCCACCAAAAGTGTACTCTTTCCCTTTTCCGCCAATATCCGTTTCCAGCAAATAAGATATTAACCACATTTCTACCAAAACGTATACTACGCTTATATTAAAAGCTATAACACAGTAATAATTTTATTTAATATACTAATACTGGAGTGTATGCATAATGTGAGACCATTAGCTCTCTATTAATTCAATAAATGTAAAGGTATATGATGTATCATATGTATAACACGGGTTAGAAAATGTTAAATTTTATTTAAAAAAATGGTCAAGTATAAAAATCTGAAAAAACGATATATTATGGTATACGATACTTTAGTTATGTATTTATGTATAAAATTAGTTCATATTTTTTTTTTTTTTAAATTGTAGCATAAACTTTTCACATAATCTTACCTGAAATTTAAAAAAAAATTTTGTTTTGATAAATAGATTTAGTGTAGTATTTTATTAAATGCAATATATTAACTTTCAATTATTCCATACAATATTTTTTGAATTTTCTAGTAGCATTTTTTTACGAGTATCGTAAATAATTTTTCTTAATCGTTTTGTATCATTATTGGTAAAACAGGTATACCTGTGTACCTTCCATTTCGTATATTTCTTTCAAAATTATTTGTTTAGGTCTAGTACCTACACGGATCATCGTCTGCTTTTCTCTTACAATTCGAATTTATAATTTGTTTTTCAATGGTTGTTGTTGAATATGGTTCGTAATTATGTATAATTGATTGATCGGATAATACTTCATTTTTATTATTAGTATACACTTTTGCGAAACAACTTTTTTTAATACATCGTTAATGAATATTTTCATTAGATTCGTTAACAGAGTAAATACAAAATTTAAAATTGTTTAGTACTAGTGTTTTGTTCTCATGTTTACTTTTAATAACTTTAGCTATCACAAAGTTATAAATTTAAAAAATTACGTTTTATAACACACACCGTTGTAATGCACAATTTAAACTGTGTAACATTTTCATTTGTTCATAAAATATTGTCCCGTTAGATATTTTCATGGTTAATCGACATTTAAGATAAGTATGATTACGGTTTAATATATAATCAAATACAATAAACGTACAATATACATTGATTATATTAGGTATATATATATACACTTTACATCAATCCGAAAAACGTATGAAAAGTATAGGTATTCTACAACTAAAATAAAATATATCAACCAATTCTATACAAGAGTCCATTCTGTTCATTCTTTTCAAAATGGTTGGTTGTAAACAATTAATAACTTTGAAAATGTGAAGAATTATAGAATAAAAACTATGAACATTATAAATCACAAATATTCACAAGTTGCTGCGGAATTAAATACTCGTAGCTAAAAACATCAAACTCGAGTATTAAAAACTAAAATGTTTATATACGTTTAAATATATATTGGTATAATCATTGTTTAGTTTATAATGAAATAAAAAAATAATATACTTACTTACCTAATTATTCACTTATGAGCTATACATAACATGCATATATTAGTGTTTAATAATATTGTAGACATTTTAGATTCCGCGGAGAGGTAATGAACGTATTGATTATTTGTGTTGACTATATAAATATATTTATACTTTTATAATATTAGTAACTTATTTTTCAATATGTAATACTCTAAACTGAATACATTTTTACAAAAAAAAATAAAAAATATTATTTAATAATTATAATAACATTATATCATATTAAATTCATATACTATTGTTATTAACTATAAATACAAAATACTACGAATGACGTGTTAACTGTTCATGTAATCAGTGGCGTATTTTGGGTATTTTTTTTATGAATGTTACGTATCTCCTGATTTAGACGTAATACATGAGGAAATGTCCTGCTTAGAATCGGGTTGACTACTACAGTTAGATACTTTCATAAAAGATGGAATAGAAGTTTGTTTCTTTTGTGTCATTTTCACTGTTTTTAAAAAACAATAATATTATACTCTTTAGTTTTATATTAAATTAATAAATTTAAATATTCTTTTTACATATTATAGTTAGTAGTTTTGTACGAATTCTTACTCCTTAAAGGCTGAAAAGCTAGAAAAATAAATTATTACAATATTGTACTCACGTACGTAGGCTGTCCGATAAATAAGGTACAAAAATATACTGAATAATGAAAAATCAATTTATTACTTTAAAATTTTTACACAATAAATTAGACATATTTTTCTATTTTTCTACATAGTCACCATTTAAATTGATGCATTTTTCCCAACGATGGAGTAATTTGAAAATGCTATCTCGGAAATACGCAGCACATTTTCCATCGAAGTACTCGGTAACTGCGTTCATGACCTCCTCCTCATTTTGAAAATGAGTTCCTCCTAAGTGTTTTTTTAACGGACCAAACAAAAAAAAATCCGAAGGTGCCAGATCAGGACTATATGGTGGATGTTCCAATACTTTCCACTTGTATTTTTCCAGCCAAGCTTTGGTTTTCCCGGCTGAATGTGGGGTTGCATTGTCATGCAGCAGTTTCACATTTCCTGAGCGTAATTGTCCTCTTCTCTTGAAACTTTCAATTTTTGTAACGTTTCAATGTATCGGTCAGCATTTATTGTTTCATTTTTTGATAAAAATTCAATCAGTAAAATTCCTTGTGCATCTCAAAACACAGTAGCCATCACTTTTTTTGAAGAAATTGTTTGTTTGAATTTTTTTGGAACTGGCGATTCGGGATGTTTCCAAGTCATCGAGTCTCGTTTGTTGTAAGGGGTAGAATAATGAACCCATGTCTCATCTCCTGTAATGAGGTGATCGAGGAAGCTTTCGTCATTACGAGCACGATTCAAATGCTCTATGGATATCCGCATACGTTTGGTTTTGTGGTCTGCTGTAAGCATTTTCGGTACCCAGCGCGCACAAACCTTACGAAAATTTAATTTCTCATGAACAATTTCATGCACAGTAGTCTTTGGGAGATCAAGTTGTGTGGCCATTTCCCTAATCTTGAGTCGTCTATCCGATCGTAGCAGTTTTTCGACTGCATCAATGGTTTCGGCGGTGGACGTGCTTATTGGTCGACCACTTCTTGCCTCATCTTCAACACTTTCTCCACCTGAATTAAATTTTGTACACCAAACCGATACACTTTTTCGAGACATTACTTGTGGGCCATAAACTTCGGTTATTTTTCGATGAATTTCAGTCAGAGAAATATTTTGAAAATTAAAAAACCGAATGACGGCGCGGACTTCTTCTTTTGTGCAAAATAGATACTGGTTTTCCATGTTTATAATTACGTAGCTAACGGAACACTAAACCATAATAGTTATATCACATAGAATATGTCGTTTGTTACCTAAATTAACAATTCTGGAAATTTCCAACCGATATGGTTCATTGTTTACGCTAAAAATAACTTTGTACTTTATTTATCGGACAACCTACGTAAATTTGACGTATTTATGAGTTTACGACATCAACAGTCAGCAGTAATTCATAGTAGAAAATAAAATCGTTGTATTTCGAGTATAGTGTACACAGTATACTTTATATCGTTTGCCTTTGTTATAGTAGACAATAATAATTTTTATATTCGAAGAAAGATAGATAAAATGATAGCCAATAATACGGGTCGCCCGACATCACCCAACGATAATACAATTTTAAAAATTACGTAGATCACCGTTTACTGAAAGTTAAAATAATATTTTGCTAATGGCTAATACCTATTATACCTGATATTAGATGAAATACATATTATTTAATTTTCAAAGCAGTTTTAAAATATTTTGTCATTCGTAAACAATATTTTGCAAAACTTCAGTAATGAATACAACTAGAAAAAAAATTAGGAGGGGGTTACCCCAGGACACCCCCCCTAAATACAGCACTGCATGTAATAAATAGTTTAAATTTAAAATGGTTCTTTTAATAGCTAAAATAGAGTCAATATTTTTAGAAAATTATACATTATACATTATACAGGAAATACCAACATAAATGTTTATAAAAAATATCAAATAATATCTATAATTATTTGTTTTTGAATTAAAACAAGAAACAAAATGCGTTCAAGGTGAAAAGTTACTATACGTAAATATTTGAACTTCAAACAGTTATGAAACATTTATAAGACTCCGGTACTTAAGAAAAAAAACAAATGAGGAATCTTGTATAAATTTACAAATCTTAGATAGAAAAAGAAAATTGTCGAGAATTTATATATTTTGTAAACATTCTCAATTTAAATTTTTATAAAAAGTGCTATGAAAATGTCAAGTATCTAAGCTTCCATAATTTAGGTTATTCGTGTTTAAGTCACACATAACATTTTTCATATATCCTTTTTTTTTGTTTTCCTAGATATTTTATAAAAACACTAAGAATTTTTAAGATTGTTAGATATAATTTGCTATCAGAAATCATCCTCAAAATTGAAGATCAAACCATTTTTTCGACTATTTAACGTGAACTCAAACTTAAAAAAAAACGTTATTGTAAAATCAATAGATTCATCGCTCCACTATACAGAATCAAAAATATGTAATTAATTTTATAGTTTGCTTATAAATCATCACATTTTCAATTTTAACAATTAAGGCTTTATAATTTAATAAAAAATTCCTCATATTATCTATATAAAAAAATGTTTAACGTAAATATAGGTCACATTTTTTTATGAATAAAATAGTAATAGCAAAATTATAATATAATTATATTGTTATATAATATTACAATTTTTATAATTAATATTATTTAAACTTTAAATATTATTAATTCATTATAAATTAAGTATCTACTGAAGTGTTTTACTTATAATAATATTATAGTTATATTTTTTGGTTAGAGTACCATCATTAATATACGTAATATTCTAATAAAACATTTACCGATTGCTTTTAAATTCGTATTGAACATTACCATATTATTAAGGTACAATTTGTATACATGACATTACAGCTATTTAAGCGAAGTGGGTCGAATCGCAGAGTAAGACAATGATCGACCATATGCGGTGGGCGTATAAGCGTATGCGGTGTGTGGGTGTCAACTTAATATTAAAAAAATATTGTAACATATGTTGTTGTATAAATGTATAATAACTTAAATTTCCAATAGATTATTTACGACTAATATGTATAAATAAAAATAATGATAATTAATTCCTATGACTCACAGTAATAATAATTTTATCAAAGGATGACATTTATGATAGAACTAATAAATATGATTCATAATAGCTGTGTGAGTTTTGACAAATAGTATAACAAATCGTTTATATTAATTATTACCGATAATAAATATAATAAATACAGTAAATAATACAGTAATCAGAACTGGTAAAACTATAATCTACGGTTTTTCTGGTGTATACAAATAATATAACATAATATATACTTTATATTTGACTTCTAAAGAAGTTTTGTATAAAATATAATTATTTTATTAATATAAAAGATATTGTTAATCTTTCCATTTAATATTAGCATGGTGGTTTTTAGTAGTTAGCTATCTAAACATTGGTATATTGTTTTAATTGATTTGATATTTTTACATTTTTAACTTGCAAGTACTTTTTTCTATTCACTAAAAACAATGCAAATTTTCTACAGAGGTTACTAGTAATTTATTAATCAAAATCAACAATACTAATTTAGCATAATACGAATAAATTATATTTGTGTAATGTAACTAAAACTAAATATCAAATATCAAATAGAATTCGTGTTGTTCATAGGAATAAAAATTATATGATATTCGCGAACGCCGTCAAAACGGGTGAGCGCATGCAAACGTCCAAGAGTGCTATTTACATTATGCGATCACTTGGTCTTACACATTTACGTAACTACATCGACCATCAGCCAATTTAAGTGTCGTAGCTACCAGGGTCCCATGCAGACGGGCGCTCGTTAATCGTTCGAGTAGGAAGCAACCGACAACGCATTGTGTAGTTGTAGTATTATTAAGGCTGTTGAAAGCTAACCATTTTTAAGGGGTCATAATTAGGCAATATTCGATGTCCCTCGTGATTTATGTGTAACTGTGTACGTTGTGATTAATTATTAGGGTGAGTGAGTATCCCAAACGCTTTATGCAATTAAAGATGAACTACGGCTAAGATTCTTGGAAATCAGTATCACACATACGCGCAGTCACACATCACTACATTTTGTGATAAAAAGTTTTTACACGAAAATCCCAAAAATCGAAAGAAAAATTCAACCAGCACCAAAAGTCAGATTTTAATATTGAAAACATATTTGAATTCCTTATTTTCTTTTCTGGGTTATATAGGAAATGGATTTTAAATTGTTTTATTTTTGTTAACACTATAGTATATAAATGCATACAGAGTCAAATAAACTTCGCTGATCGGAAAATTTAATTCGTAATTTTATGTGACACCTATTTTATTACACTTTTCGTTTACATTAGGTAAAGAATTATTCGTTTGAAAACCGAGAAGACAGATTTTGGCATTTTTACTGACTTCTATTGGTGGGAAAAAGTCACAAGATAATTCGCTCGAGTTACCGGTTATAACGTTATGGTGTAAATGACAAAAATTTTAAGCACAATTGTCCGCAATTTGTCGTATTGTATTTTTAATGTCTGTTGTAATTATATTCAATATTACAACTGTTGAAATTTGTTTGTATTTATAGCGGTGACGGTAAATTTATGGTAATATGCTCTATGCTGTAATGTCCATGAGCTAATGTGTTTATTTTGTCAACTAGCACCACCCTCTTATCATCATAGCTGTTATATGTCAATTTTTTCATTTTTATTGTTATCAGTTGGTGTTTGAACGTATGGAAACATTCTCTTGGTAAGTCTCCACACCAGCTTCTCTAAATAAACACTTTGTGTGGTCTTCCAACATCATGTGATTCTTAACCACATGACTCCGTATACCCTTCGTTTTAATTTTCTCACTGCCTACTGTCTCGTTGACCACCAAAATACCTTAAAAATAAAGTTAACATTAGTAAAATGTTAAAATCTAATTTATCATATAAAATAAGTGATGCACGTTCTTCACTTTTTGAGGTGAATAACAAGGTATGTAATACTCAATATACTGTGGATCTAGACCATGGAATATGTTCTTATCCTCAAGGAAATACGGGGTTTCCATGCAAAGCTTTGTGGGTTGTCTATGATATTTATTGAAAAGTCAATATCGGATACAATAAATTATGATAACATTTTAAATGACTTTGCTGCAGCAAAATCTAGAAAAAAATCATTTTAATTATTTTATTGTTGGCGTGTTATATATTTTATTAAAATCAAAATACGAATACCCTTTAATTATATTTATTTTATTATAATTTAATTGACACACTACACACATTGACACATGAATATATAAATATACGAGTATTCTTTTTTTATGTAGCTAACTACTCGTATTTTGTTTTTATCTTATAACTTTAAAAAGTTAAATAATTAAAATTTTTTTGCTTTATATGATTTATTTTGATATAGGCTTCATGACTTTTTAAAAACCAATTGTATTCAATAACTAATTATTTTTAAAATATATTTAACTGTAAATCTATGTATATTGTATTTACCTAAAGATACATTTTATAAGCTGATAAGTGGTAGAATTAATAAAATTATGAACAAAAATATCTTAATTGTAATAAGAATGTTTTAATTTTGATAATATATTAATACCTAATAAATTGTATCTATTTAAATAAATCATAAATTAAGAATAATAAAATAAATCAATAATGTTAACTGGTAATTGGTATATGAAAAATGTCTAAAGGTTGTCAGCTATTACATAAAAAAAAATATCAGGTGTAAGTACATATTTATCATAATCATCAAGGGCCTCACCAAAAATATTGCCTAGAGCCCCAAAATTCATTGTGCCGTCACTGATACGTGGTTACCGTGCACGAGAACAAATGAGAACAAATAACAAATCCACGATAACACTATTTAGATAATATTTAAAATATAAAAATAAATTGGTTTAATATTAAGTATGATATTTATTTTTTTATTTTTTTTTATATGTAAAAATAAACCATTTTTTAAAAATGTTAAATTGTAATCTTATTTTTTAAGCCAGATGACAAGATTGAATATAGATAATAGCCAAATAATTTATTGAAATTATGATTTTGTCCAAGTAGGATTAAAATAAAATTATTATTAAAATTGTATATTTATTAATATGCATTATTTATTTATTAAGTATTAAATGGCAAAGCCCCGTTACAATAGACAACAACATTACAATCATTATGATAATGTATAACAAAGTAAGAATATAATATTAATAATGATAATAATTATAATATAAGCTTATACAGAAAACATAAGTTAAGACTTATACGTCTGTATTCCAACGTCTGCAAATGGTTACCTCATCTATTTATAGTGCCACTGCATATCTTTTTACGATAATTCAATTTTTATTGAGTTTTGTGTATATAAAATAATGCAGTTTAAAAATGCTCATAAAAACAGAATAATTATTGTGAAAAGTCTTCATACGAACACAAATAAAGTCCTTACCATTAATAGTAATAAATACCAATAGGTAATAATAGGTCGATTTACTCCAATATTAAAGGTAACGAAACTAAACGTGAACTGCCGAGAGCAGATTAGTCGTGTTACGCACTTGTCAGACGGAAATAATAAATGCGGGTGAGTGCCTCCTTGATAAGTATTTGGCAATGCACTCTACACGGAGTGCAGTAATTCACGAATTGGCCAATTGTGACCATACGCCACCACCAGAGCTCGTTAGTTCTGAAAAGCGATCTGTGCTCTACCTTGTTGTCACTGGGGCCGATGTGCTATGTATATAAACAATCAAATAGATGTCTGCTTGATGTGGGGACGCTCGTGGTAGTCGACGTCAGCTCAGCCGTACGGCAGACCTATTCAAACAGAAACGTGAAAAATATGTATAACCGATTAACAAATCAAAAACCCTACATCATTGCTCCATTGTGCGTTTCGGTCCAACACCCGAGACGACACAGGAGAAGTTTAGACGTTTTCGACTAACCACAACCGTACTCGTCTTCACAACAAAATTTTTGCTCTAGTCATCAAAATTATACAACTAATTAGTAATAATTAGGGGTTCAGATTCAAAGGCAATATAAATAAATAATTAATAAAAGAAGTATTTGAAATGTCAAAAAAAGCAATTACAAAATTTATTAAAAATTAAATAGTTTGTATATTTTAACTAGTTTTTATTAAAAAAAAAAATTCACTACCATGGTACTAATGTATGATAAACGTAGAAAAATATTAAACGACAAGATTGCGGTCAACGAATGTGTACTGACGAATAATTTTGAATTTACACATAATTAACATATTTGAATCTATAGATAGATAGTATGGATACTTTTATAAACGTAAATTAACTGGCATACCAAATACTCGATTAAGTATTTATCATTATCGACTAAGAAACAATCATATACAATTTATTATTCTTAAGTATATCTGTATTTACCTAAATGTACATATTATGTAAATTAAAATAAAAACCGCAACTAATGGTCTTTGCAGCCGATGTATTTTAAGATCAGTAAAAAAAAAAAATATATCGATAAATATAGCCAATACAAAATATTAGCCCGGACTGTATTTATAGCTGCCATTCTCGGTCGTTTTGCGACTGGTTGCATTTAACAATTACGATGAGATAAGGTATAGTTGTTATTCAGTCATATCATATTATGTGTAGGTTTATAAATAGCTCATTAATGGTGAGTACAACAACTGTAATAATGCTATTAAACATTCAAGCACAACAAATCGTCTTCAGTTGACAAGCATTACAATATATCAATACCATCATATTTATTATTTTTATTTCTTAGACTGCATTGACTACTCAATTACGATTTCATTCATAATACAAACGTACAGTATTCGTTAATTCGTGCTTTGTAGTTATATTTTGGCATTTACTATATTGTGAATAGGTTATTATTATTATGATCTAATTTTCTTCTTTTTTTTTTATAATTAAAAGTTAGTAAACTAAAAATGTTTTCGATATTTAATTAAAAAAAAAAAAAATCAGATTGTATAGTTACCAATCAAGGCAACAATGACTGGTCATTCAGAAACAACTACTTCAACTTCAAATAATTTTGTTTCAATATATCCTTGCCCATGCAATTGGTATGTTTTGAAAAATAACCGTTGGTTTTATATGATGTAACTAATTTTATTATAATTTTTCTTTTAGGTATTATTGTTACAATATTAAATTTTAAATTTGTAGCCTATTTAATCATTCTTCATATTTTAAAAGTTGTTAATATATTAAGTATTCAATTTCAGTCAAAGTCAGCTACACTAGGAAATTCTGCAAATTCGATAAAAGGAGAAATTAATACATTACAAAGCTATCGTTCTTCTATTCACTACAGTGAACTGCGGGAAAAATTGTTATATTTTCAAAAGAAAATGGAATGGAAATTAATGTTCCTTTTCAAGGTACCTAGAGTAAATTTTTATTTGAAAGTACATTATATTATACTGTGGCTCTAAAAGGCAGAAAAGAGAATCTACCAATCTAAAAAATTATGTGAGAATGTCATCAACTTCAGCTGAAAATAATCACCAAAGTGATAATAAAATTACCACTATATTAGAACCAAAAGATTTTTGGAAGATAAATGCTTTTTATGCAGTATTAATTACAATAATATGTCAAATGGAAGAAAGATTTTCTGAAGAGAGCATTCAAATTGCGACTTATGTGGATAACTTATTAAAATTAAATTTTGAAGGATCATTATTACTTATAAATTAGTTCAAGGTATTTTTTTTTTATATATAATTACTGTTTTTCATTCAAAAATTGTATATTTGTATTTTATTTTACAGAATTTGTTTGAAGTCATCTCTAATGATTTGAAATGTGAAATGACTGTTTTGATAAATATGATAAAAGGAGTTCCTATTTATTTAACCATAAAAGAAAATATATCTAAAGATACGTTTCCAAATCTTTATAAAATGATTTAATTGGTTATCACTCTTCCGGTCAGTTCAGTTATTTGTGAAAGGTCATTTTCTGCAATGAGAAGAATTAATAATTATCTCAGATCTAATATGTCACAGGAGTGGTTTTCGAAATTGGTAATACTTAATATTGAGAGAGATATTGTTATTAATACTAAAATTATTTTAAATACATTTGCTAAACAAAATAGAAAAATAAAAATATAATATATAAAAAATTATATTAAATCTGTTACCTATACTTTAAAGTGAATTATTGTTTTTTATTTTTATTTTATATTAAAAATTTTATTTTTTATTTTTAAGATTTAATTGTCTTCCAATAAGTAAATTTTTTATTGAGGGTGAAGGGTGGAAAAAAGTTTCTGAGAGGCAGTGAATGAAAAATATATGGGAGGGGCTGAAGCCCCCCCAAATTGTTTACTCTTATTGCGCCTATGGTATTTTTATAATATTATATTCTCGGTAAAAACTTAAATGATAAATATTTAATAAACTCAAATCGAGTTATCGAATTAATAGTTTATTTTGTCATTTGTCTAAGTATTGTTCTTGGTCAAGCGTACTTTTCTTCTTTTCTTTTGTGTTTCGTTATTTTACACGTGTCCCTCCTAACTGTACTTCAAATAGTTCATCAAAAAATTAAAAATATTAGGTTGAGGTATACAAAGCTTCCAGAATAATATGATTCACAAATATTTGTTGTGCACATAGGGTGGTAGCCACTGGTAGTTGCAAATTCAGAACAAATATTTGGGGGAAATGTAGCATCAGTTTAGATATAAGTGTCTAGTATATTATCATAAAATAACTTGATCTATAAGAAACTAGGTAAGGAACTTACTTATATCTAAATATTTACTACATTCTTTTACAAACATAATATAATGTTTGATATTGCAATGAAGCTAAAATAGCGGATAGAACTATAGTAGTGGTATTTATTTTACGTAGATTAACCACGATCGTGCTATTGCTGAAATTAATTCATTAAAAAAAAAAATGATCTGGAAGTAAAAATTTGTTATATAATTTTTACTATTATCAAGCTGTATAGAGGTGATTTTGGGACAGTAAACATTAAATACCAAAAGAGGATAGAACAGGGTTAATGCGATCATTTCAAAATATTGTTTTTGCAGAATTCAAAGCATTAGCAAAAGAAGTATTTCAAAAAGTAATATCTTTGTCAAAGTATGAGAAATGGTCAAAATATTACATGTCATGGACATCAAACCAACATTTTTTCAGAAATAACCGTACGAATATTTAAGGATACTGTTTTATCAAATGTGAAAGCATATAATGTAATTTCATTGATTGATTTTGTATTCACCACTTTAGAAAAATATTACTGTCGTAGGTTGAAAGAATTTTCAAACTTCTAAAGCTATAATGATCGTTTTATAATTACTATAAACGGAGATGAAAACAATAATGGTTTAAAATATTGTGTTGACAACTAATTTAATTTTTAGTACTTTAAAATTAATCAAAATTTCATATCAAATTAGATAGTTAAATATTTTATTAATCCTTCCGAAGATTTATTTGACAGTATTTACTATATAATTGTAATGTTTTTGAAATTATTTTTTGTGCTAATTTTGATGTCTTTTGAACAGTACTATGTTGAATGGTATTGAGTTTTAAAGATGTTTCTACTTGAGTTTCCAGTAAAGTTTGTACCATAGCGTATATAGATAGATGTGTGGAATAAAACGGTGTTAAAATTGCGATGGAAACTTTCTGTGGCATTAATAGTCCTAAAAATTTTTATTTATTTTATTTCATTTATAAATAAACGCCTATCGGCAATTTTATGATAACATTTAAAATTTAATATATACATATGTAGTAAATGTTTAAACACAGAGAAAAACAAAACATATAGAAAATACAACTCAATATAAACAAAATATACTGACAAAGTGTTTTAGTATATCAAATTTAAATCTAATACATTTATTAAATATTAAAATCAAAATTAATATTATTTAGCTTACGGAGCATTTTATGTAGTTGGTGATTGTGTCCATATGATGTGTTGTGGTTTGGTACTTGGAAGAGGGGGTGATTTCTGGAGAAGAAAGAAGAGATTCGAAGAATTACGTTGGAAAGGAAATCAGGAGTATCTATAGTGCCAGCTAGGAGCGAGGTTATTAAGTGCTAATCAGCATCTTGTAGACGTGACAATAGCAGTGGTATATCCAATATACTACGTAATAAGGAATAATCACGAGGAGGGTGTACTATTTTCATAATATAGGCAATATAGCCGGGTTTACATTGGTATAGTACGATGGTAGAGTACTCACTCTAACGTTTCTAGCATAATGTAAACATTCAGGAATAGTAAAGGTAGAGTACTAAAGATAGTAATCGGTATAGTAGAGTAGTTAACCACTGTGGTAAAGTACACTCTACTTGCTTTTACCCCACCACCGTTTTTACTGTACTCTACCACAACTTTACTGGTGTAAACAGTCTAGTTTTGGTATAGTAAAGTAAAATGTTGTTGATGCGCGAACCCGCATGTGTATTCATATTTATTTTTAAACTTTGTATACATTTTTAATTTTGTTTAATGTTTTTAAACCTTATATAATATAACTATTCTATATTTCTGATCGTATTGTATTTGACGTGATAATTTATATCATTTTATTTTATTATAAAAGTGGTTTTAATAATTTTTAAAAATGAAGTGGTCTGAAAGTGACACGATAGCGCTGGTGGAATTGTATGAAAAACATGAATGTATATGGAATATTGGTTCCAAAGATTATAGGAATAAATTAATGAAAGACGCTGCCTACGAAGATATCGTCAAGACATTTAAAAAAGATAATTTTGACGTGACTGAATTAAAACAAAAAATAAAAAACTTAAGGTGTACTTACAACCAAGAACTATGAAAAATCAAAAAATCACAGAAGTCTGGTAGTGGTAGTTAATGATCTATATGTTCCAAATATAAAATGGTTCAAATTGATGGATTCATTCATGAAAAATGTCAAGTCTGTGAAAACTGGTTATACACAGGACAATGCAGAAAGTGGAGGTAAGTAATATTTATTTTATTGATCTTACTAAACTGATTTACCCCTTTAATTGTTATTGTAACTTGAAGTACAGTCAATTATGACTATTTTACCTAAATATGCTGTGAAAACAACTAGTTTTAAAGTTTTCATTGAATTAAAAAAGTATAAATATTTAGACATATTATAAATTTATAAATTTATAATATATCTAAGTTTTAAGAAGATAAATGTTAAAATATTGGAAATACTAAAATTGTTAGAAATGGTAGATATTTTTTTCAGATGGTATAATACATATAATTGAAAATTAAATTAACAAGATACTAATAGTAAAAACAATTTGGTAATTATTAATTAATTAGTTTAATTAATTACAATAAACAAATGTATTTTGGTACAAATTTTTCAAAATATTATAACATATTATAATATAATTAAACTAATTAAATTAACTAAACAGATACTATTAGTCTAGACTCTATACATATTTATTAATATATATGCCTATATTGCCAAGGTACAGCTCCTTCATTTACAAAATAATTTTTCAAATTATCGCGTATTTTGTTGGCCAAGTCTAATGCTCTTCTTTCTCTACGACTTTCCAAATTTCGAAGCTCAATTATTTCCGTTCTCCTGCGACCTTCTCTCATTAAACCACTCGATATATCTTCTTCATCAATAGAGCCAGGTGGTAGGTATGTAGAGGAAGAAGATTTTCGTAGGAAGTTATGAAGACCGCACGCAGCTATAGTCGGGTGAATGAAAAGTGGCCGCTGGCAATATGATAGGAATTTTTTTTTTTTCGATAAGCCATGGGTTCTCAAAGTGAATCACGCAAAGCGCGATTGATTACAACATCATTCTGGTCGGTGCGCGGTTGAAAACGTTTTTTTTCCTTTTTGGCTTCGCCCTTGGTTTAGTTACCACTTACCAATTGTGACCTTCAGCGTTTGTAGTATATTTTATGGAGGGACCCTATCCCGGCGGGACAACATAACTATACTACACGAGGAATGTGTATTGTACTATTGTACTCATAATATCTACTCCCCTACCCTGATATACGTCATTTGGCAACGATTTTTATTCGTGTTATGTTGTGTTTTGTTACATTTGACTTAAGAAAGTGAGTTAAGCCATTTTATTGTTATTTACAACTGTTTCTTAATTAAAGTTTTTTTTTTTAATTTTATAATGGCCGGCAATAGTAGTGATACTCGTAGTCAAAGCAAAAAAATCATTTTTTCGGTGTACAATTTTATAAAAGACCTATCGAAACAAAATTAAATTTTACCATCTATGTTTGCTCAAAGCTTAAAAGTAAGGGTCGTTTCACACTACACGGTTTTGACAGTACGACAAAAAACCGGACGGCGACATTTTGTTAGAGGCGCGAAGAAGAGCATATACGTTTTCATATTATACGGTCACGGCAAAATGCCGGCGCCGCGCTGTGCAGCAACCGTCTACTGCCACTACAGTATACGGCAGTCGGACGGCGCGATAAGCTTAGTGGCGTACGTGACCAAATGCACGTTTTCATATTATACGATTTTATTCGTGCGGCAGAGCCGATCAGCCACTTCGAGACACGATTACTTGTGATTAACTAATTACTTAATTACTTGTGATTAAACTTAGAATATATTGACTAAATAATGGCGGAATTCGATGTAGAATTTTTAATTACTCTCGTGCAAGAGAGACCAGTGTTGTGGGATAAAGGCTTAGAATTATACAAAGATAGGATTGCTACAAAAAATGCCTGGCGAGAAGTTTTAATAGAACTTAACCCGGAATTTGATGTTCTTGATGACAAGGAAAAAAATTTGTTTGGTAAGTATATTTTTAGTGATATTACAATAATAAAATATTATTTAAAATATAAATTCTTAGTTTATTAAAAAATTGAAATACCAATATAAATTAGTTCATTTTTTGTTCATATTCACTGGCATTTCAAGTTTATATTTTCGACATTTGCCATGGTAAACTTCCGGCGTCAGAAACAAAATATTTACACAATGTATTTCTTATATTATTTGGCGTAAGACCTCCTCTTACGTTACTTTCATCAGGTATATCTGACAAACCTGTGATTGACATTGTATCCAAATCGTTATATCCATCCCTCTCAAGTACAAAATTATGTAAAACAATGCAAGCATTTACAATTTTGACAGCAAATTCTGGTTGTACATTAATTGGTCGATGAAATATCCGCCACTTATTTGTGAGGATCCCAAAAGAGCATTCAACAAATCTTCTTGCTCTAGATAGTCGATAATTAAAAATTCTTTTATCGACTGTCAGACGTGTTCCACCAAAAGGTCTCAGTAAATGTTTATGTAAACCAAATGCTTCGTCTCCAATGAAGAAGTAAGGTAGTTTTGGACTGTCTATCCCGGGAAAAGATTTTGCATCTGGCAATTGTTGTTCATTATTTTCTATTGACTTCCACAAACTAGACCTCTTAAACACTGCCGAATCGCAGTCTTTACCGTAACTTCCAACGTCAATGTACACAAATCGATATTTGGAATCTGCAACTGCCATGAGAGCTATAGAATTATATCCTTTATAATTAAAATACATTGACCCACCGTTAATTGGGCAAGTTAAACGGATATGTTTGCCATCGACGGCTCCTAGGCAGTTCGGGAAATTAGCTCTATTCTCAAACCCAGAAGCAATTAATTCCCATATTTCTTTCGTTGGTGTTGGAATACAATCCTCTCTCATTAGGCACCAAATTGCTGTACATACTTCTTCTACTATTTTACTTGCCGTTGAAATTCCAATTCTATAACTGAAATGTAAATCGGTGAATGTACAACCACTTGCAAGATACCTAGAAAAAATTTAAATTATGAATAGCATATACAGTTATTTTTAGATTCTGAATAGAGTGATGGATGTATTAATTTTACAATGTGGTGGGTGCTTTATTTGTTTATTTTTGTGTCTGTCATCACATTTTGAAACAGTAAATTTTTTTTAGACTTACCAATATTCTTTATTTGAATATTTGATTAATATTTTTTCTTTCAGGTCAAGGAGTTCTTAAAAAATGGACTAATCTTCGCGATTCATTTTCAAAATATTTCAAAAAAGACAAAGAGTGCAAGAGAAGTGGTTCAGGAGCAAAAAAAATTAAGAAATATGTATATTTAGATATTTCTAGAGAAAAAACAAGTAATCCACAAAAAAGAAGGAAAAATAAAAGTCAGAACGACATTGATTTGAGAATTATAAAATTACTTGAAGAAAAGGATCAACCTTGTAATAAAATGGCTTTTTTACAAAGTCTCTTGCCTCACCTGCAACAGTTTGATAATCAGGACTATTTACGATTTCAAACGGGTGTTTTGAAAGTTATTGAAAATATCAATGAAAGTAAGAAAGAAAAACATCTTGCTACATCTTCTTATATCCCACCTTATCAGCAACTTTATGTAAATACATCAAATCCTACTCAATATCATCCTCGACAATTGTTCAACACTCCCAACCACTCCAATGTTTTCTTATCTCAGCCATATTCAACTGGAAATCAGTAAATTACATCATGCAGTAAACAACTGACTCCAGTTACTACCAACCACGAAGTCTCTTACACAGAACTTGAACAGATTAGCCCTTCTGTAAATTCAGTAGCATCCTCATTATCAGAAAGCATCGATTTTAGTACATTTTAGTAGATTAATTTTTTTTTTTTAATTGACATGTAAAAAAAAACATTGTAACAGTCAAACATTTTTCTTTTATTTTCTATTGTTATTATTTTATAAAGTATTATCAGTTATAATAATAAAGGTGCGATTTTTTTTTCTTTTATTTTCTAGCGTAATCTATATAAGTATTATCAGTTAGTAAAGGTATAGTAATATTAAGTTAATTAATTACTAACCTCAATGTAATCGATAACATCTCAACTGGTTGTATACAATTTCTAAATTGCGTGTTTTCACGTTGAAGCTTACGCTTGAGTTTTTCATGTAGTACATCAAAAGAAGCACATGACATACGAAAATAATTAAAAAACTTATTTTCATCATTTCGTAAGTCATTAAATAATATATAAAATAATCCAACTTCCTCTCTTCTAGCATTAATAGGATGTACCCAAAAAACACATAATATAACCAGTGTATAGTGTAGTATAACCATAGTGCAATAATTTGTTTGTCGTTCATTATAACAACGCGCGACTTGAGTGTTCTTATAAAACTAAACCTGTGAAAAAGTATGAAAAAAGTATGTGAAAGTATACTACCCTGCATATATCGTGTTTTACCGTACGGTTAAAACCGTGTAGTGTGAAACGAGCCTAACAGCTGAGGCTTGTGGTTTATCAGAACGAACCGTGAGGCGCGTATGCAAAAAGGGTAAGGATAGTTTGGACCCAGAACAACAAGTTGCTTCGTTCAAGTCTCCGCGTAAAACGTATAAACGTGCAAAACCGTTGACTGAATTAGACGATTTTGATGCGGATATAGTACGTAGAACTGTGCACGAGTTCTACAATAGAAGTGAGTACCCAACAGCTCTTACTGTTTTAACAGAGGTAAGGAAGAAGTGCAATTGGGAAGGCTCTGTTTGGTCGATGCGTACGCTTCTAAAAAATTTGAAATTTTCTTTCAAAAAGTGCAATGATGGAAGGAAATTTCTCATGGAAAGGAACGATATTGTTGCACTACGTTGTGCATTTTTAAGAAAAATGTGTACACTTCGGGAACAAAACGACACCCGTCCTGTCATTTATTTGGACGAGACATGTATAAACCAAAACCATAGCAGAACACGCATATGGCAAAATGACGAAAACACCGCAGGTTTAAAAGTACCCACTGGCAAAGGAGGTCGCCTTATTATTTGCCACGCAGATTCTGCAAAATATGGGTTTGTTAGCGACTATCATACCTCAATGAATGCTGAGGTATTTAAAAAAATGGTTTATTGATATGTTGAACCACCTCGAAGAGCCGTCGGTTATTGTGATGGACAATGCATCTTATCAGTCAATGCTAAAAGATTATTTCCCCAAAAGTAATAGTCGAAAAATCGTTGTTGAAGAGTGTCTGAAAAATAAAAATATTGAATTTTCGCCACAAGAACGGTTATCTGAATTACGTAAGCGTGTAAAACAACTTATTCCAACATATAAACGCTACGAATTGGACGAAATAGCACTGGAAAATGGCCATGAAGTAATAAGGTTACCTCCATACCATTGTCAATATAACCCAATTGAATTGATTTGGGCATAGGTTAAAGGAGAGGTAGCTAAAAAAAATAATACTTTTAAGATGGCAGACGTAGAAAAGTTGGCGCACGCGGCTATGGATGCTGTAACACAGGAGGATTGGAAGAAATGTGTTGCACATGCGGAAAAAATTCAAGATGAAGATAATAGCAAAGAAATATTGAGGGATGTCATGTTGGAGCCGATCATTATTACATTACAAGACGACGATAGCGATTGTAATGATGAAGATGATGAAGACATATTTGAGGCAGATCTGTAGTTTAAGTTTCTTAGATTGAAATAAAATTATTTTGTATATATTTGACCTGAATTTGTATTATATATGACTTGTACATACATTTGAATGACTTCTGTATTAAATTAAATTATTATTGCTTATGTTTTCATTAAAATTATTAATTTGTATTAGAATAACATATAATTGCATTATGATTAATAATTCAAAATGCGCGCGCCTTTTTCCATAATTTTGCGGTACAATGATAAAAATTCACCGCTAGCCGCGTGGGCATCAGCGGCCACTTTTCATTCACCCGACTATAGTACAAGTTTGTTCACCGTTTTTAAATTTTTTTATCAAATACTCAAAATCTGCTAACCAAAATGCCAAAAGTATTTTCTACAATACGTCTTGCTCTGCTTAAGCGATGATTAAAAATTTTTTGAGGTACAGTTATAGCTGTTCTGTAACATTTATATGGTTTCATCATATAATGTCGCAATGGAAATGCAACATCGGCTATAACGCAATATACTAATGGAAGCAGATCTTTTTGCAAAAGTTGTCCAAGTTCACAATTTTGGAGAATACCACCGTCCGATGAAGACCCTTTGCTGCCTATTGATACATAAGTAAAACAATAGTTATGGTCAACCAGTGCCATCTACACTACACTGTTAGTTCCCTTATAGTTGTAATATTCACTTCTACAGTTAGGAGGTGCCATTATCAACACATGTTTGTCGTCAATTGCTCCGCAGCATTTAGGAAAATTCCATGTATCTTCAAAGCCTTTCGCAATGCTTTTCCATTCTTCATAAGTTTTTGGCATCTAAATATTTAATTATTATATTATTATTTGAATAATTACCATACAATGTAATACAACTGTGTACATTTATTTTATTTATTTATTTTTGTTTTTTTAATTAACCAAGGTCACGAAGAAGGGCTATTGGAAAATGTAACCGGTGAATACAGAAAAATGTCTACAACGCCGATGACAACAACTGTAGTTGCTGGAAACCCACAAGTGCCTACAACACCAACTGCAAAAACTCCAGTAGTTACAAAAACATCAGCTAAAAAAACGAAGTTACATCATTTTACAACGGCAATTACAGAATTGCGTAATATTCAAACCGATTTAAATAAAATGGATTCCACTGTAAAAAGTGATAATGATGCTTTTGGCCAGTACGTTATTGCAGCACTTAATAAGTTGTCACCAAGCCAAGCTATTTTGGCTCAAAGTGATATACAGTCTCTTTTGACCAAGTATCGATTAGCAGAACAGTCTGGGTCAAACAGTTTTTATTCTACGTTACCACAATCTTTTTATACAACTGATGAAGATACTTCTACACAATACAATATAGCAACTGATCAAAATACATCTCCCCAATGCAATATAGCAAGTGATCAAGATACATCTACCCAATACAATCTATTATCAGCCAACATAGGCAACAAACATGATGAAATCAACAGGGACAATATCATCGCAAAAGCCTGGTCATTAATTTAAATTTAATTTTCCCCATATGGGATTTTTTTTGTTTATCTAATTTTTCAGTCCTTAATATTAAAATGTTTTAAACTTTAAAAGAATAAAAATCATTTTTATTGTAGTTGGTATTAGTTATAGTAGTCTTAATATTTAAACTAATATATTATACCTATGTACGAAATAATTTTAAAGAAAAATACCTTAATATATTGTTCCAGGGCTTGATAAATGGTGTCACAAACTTCTGGTAAAACTTTTGATATTGCGGGAATTGACACTCTAAAGAAATGTTGTAGGGTTCGGTAACTATTACCAGTCGCTAAAAAATTCAATATTATCTATAGCTTAATGCGCGCTGGTAGTGCATCTCGAAGAATAGTGTCCTGTTTTTGAATAGTAGGTGATACCAAATTCAATAATTGTTCAAAATTTTCAGGTGTCATTCTTAAACACAGCCTGTACTCTTCTGGATCCTTTAAAGCTAGTTCAGTAAGAAGATTTTCTGATGCGCCAAGTACTGTTCTTCTTTTTATCCACTCTCGAACCCAAATTCGTTTTTCTTCATTACACTCATCAATGAATTCTAAAATATCGTTTACTAACGCAGTTGTAACCACTCGAAGGCATTTCTTTAATAATTTTCAACAATGACGACGACGTACGATATCCATATTTGTTTATTTGATGTTTTAAAGTTGATCAAACCTAACCGTGACGGCGTGAGTTTACACATCAACTGCACTCTCTTCTACTGATTACTAGCTTCGTGTAAACAGTTACTCTACTAAAACTAGTAGAGTAGAGTGAGTAGGCAAAATAGTAGGCTAGTGTACTCTACCAAATACTCTACTAATGTAAACCCGGCTTATAGGAAATAAATCTATTTTGGACACTCTCGAGTCTTAACTCATTTTTTGTCAAGTAAGGATGCCATACTACCACTCCATATTCAAATATTGAACGTACTAATGAGAAATATAATATGCGGAGACGGTTCGCAGTCGAAAACTGTTTGGTATTGCGCTTAATAAATCCCAAGGCTTTTAAAGCTTTACCAACCGTGACATTTATGTGATGCTCAAAGTTCAGTGTTGGAGTATAATAAATACCAAGATCTTTATAAACGAAAATATGTTTTTTTTTAATGAATATTAAGCATAATATATTTTCTTAAATGTTCAATATTGTTGTACAAATTTACCTTGGAGGTCGAAATGGTTCTTTTACTAATAAAACTAGAGGAAATAAACAATCTGGTTTAATATATGTTTTTAAAATATAATCAGCAAATCTATGTTCATAGAATTCATTTGGACATAGCGGCATTAGGCGTATAAAACAATTTTATACTTCTGAATGATGTTGAAAAATATTTTTAACTTATTACTAAATTCACTATATGATTGAATTTATTCAGATGGCAAAGTGACTGAGCGTTCTTAATCGTAATAGCCAAAAGGGTCTAAAAAAAGGTATTGACGATAATGACAGTTCTAAATCGTATTCCAGCCGATTTAGATTACTATACAATATGTAACTTATACCATTTTACACTATAATAATATAATATATAGAGTTTATGTCAGTGTGTGGATTATTTAAAAAGTGAAGCAATTAGCTAAATATTGTTTTATCTGCATTTCAAAACTGTCTGCTACTTATCCTTTAGGTGAACATGTTTAATTCAAACACCAATACTCGCATTATAACTTATTTTATCTGGATAAAGAAACAATAGATGTGTATTGTTTGGTTATGGATCTATTAAATTGTAATTTCTACAAATATGTCTATAAAAATAATGAATTTGATGAATTGTATTTATTTGTTTCTAAGAGTGTATTTGTTGGTAATTTAGTTTGTAATAAACATGATTTGCTTTAAATTTTCTTCAGAACAGTAAAAAAACAACTGCTTTTCTGATCCTATAAAACTTTTAGCTATTTCTTATCATGAAAAATATTCAAAAAAGAAGGTTTCCTACGGAAAAATGTTAATTATGTACAGATAAAATTACATTATTTCAACTTTAACTAATAATTCTTTGTTTATTTAATTATATTTTATGAAAATATACATTAATGTAATGTAAAATAATAGTAAATAAGTTGTATTTTGACCACATTTTGTTTTTTTTATGAACTATATAATAAGTTGATGAATGCAAAAAAAATTATTTGTGTTTTGTATATAATTATTTCATTTATATACTAAGTTTATTTACATGTTAAATTTAGTTTATTAGTTTATTTTATTCAGCAAAAGCACGATGTAGAGAAGATAAGGTGATACCGCTTGTATACATCCCGGTGGCAAATTTTGTCGGCAATTTGATAGTAAAAATTAGGAACTGGAACCTTAATGATTTTTATGATTCCGGTTCCGGTTAGGTTCCTAAACGAACTAACTCTTTCGATTTCTTTTTGGTTTTTAAAAAAATTATTGTCTCGGTATCGGTTCTTTTTTGGTTTTTAAATTTAGATTTCAGTTTCTTTTCTTAAAAAATTAAAAATACGTTTCCTGTTTATAAGTTATACTTTTGTAAGAAAAATTTGGTTGTTTTTCGATTTTTATAAAAATATTATAAAATATTAGTAGTGTCAATTGGCATCAATTACGGCATGTTGATACCAATAAAAACCAGATATATAACCAATTGCTTAAGACAAATTAAAAGACTAAAAATGTAAAAAATAATACTGATTATCATCACTGCACATAACCCAATTTCAAATAACCCTTTTTGTTTTATTTTTAATTTTTTATACCTAGTGTATTCTTTAGTTGTTACGTATTATATACTAATTACCACTTCTTGTATCCGTATTTAGTATTTTAAATTTTAAAATATCAACAATTTTTCATTTATTATTACCATATACTATATCTAGATTGTATTATTAAGTATATTACAAAACTGAAATTGAGGACTTGAAATCAATAACGGGCTAAGTGCCAAAAAGTTGATTTTTGGATTAGCCTCAGAAAAATGTTCTAAGTGCCAAGCTCAATAACATATGAAACGGCTAAGTGCCTTGGTTAATAATATTATAGGTAAAAACATCCGCTAGATAACGTTTGTGGTATGTGCCGGGATTTTGTAGTGAAATAACGTGCTAAGTGCCACTAAATATATTATTTCTGTTTTTGATCAAGTTAATGTTATTTCCCATGCTGTAACACGATCCGTCCTATAATAAAAATAATTATTTCAGTTATCAGTATATGTTGGTTATTCAAACGGAATAGGTACACGCATATTACCTGTATATTTTCACGTATATTTATTTTACTTAAAGTATTACCTATTTATTACTAATAAAATGCCAAAAAAACAGTCAGTGCGTAATGAAAGAAAAATTTGTAGAAGTGAAGGAAAACCTTACGCGAACAAGAAAATTGTTATGGTTGAAGGAAAAACAGAACCAAAAGAAGAGATCAGTTGTAAATGTAAGTTTCACTGACGCAGTTTTCCATATACTCAAAAGAAACTCCTATTTCATGACTTTTATGCCTTAAAAGACAACTGTAAACAAAATTCTTATTTGATGGGTTTGATGATTATTACTCCGGTGAAAAGACGGAATTTACGGAAAGTATGATGATCTGAAGGACAGCAGACGGCAAGTTACCGTATGTTTTTCTATGCCAGATGGAACGGGCAACATCATACAGGTCTGTAAAAAATTATTTATGGAAGTTTTTGGGATTACTAAACGCAGAGTTGAGACTCTAGTGTTAAAATAAAAAAGGGAGAGACTGTAACACGTTGTAATACGCAGAATAGAAGCAAGTTTACTGATGCAGATAAAAACCTTATAATAGAGCATGTGAACTCCTTTCCGAGAGATGAAAGTCATTACGGGAGAAAAAATCAAAAAAGAATATTTAAGCCAAGATTTAAATATCAGTAGACTATTTCGTTCGTTTAAAGATAAATTTCCTGACTCTCCTGTTACCTACAGGTTTTTCTTTGAAACGTTTAAACAAAAATGCCCAAATATTTCATTTCATATACCACGTACAGATACTTGCAGTAAATGTGATTTGTTATCAGTAGAAGTAGCGGAAAAACCACGTGATAAACATACCAAAAATATGTTAGAACTTCATCACGGAAAAGCTGAAAAAGCAAGGCAACAAATGAAACAAGACACGGCTTTGTCTCAGTTCCCTACCAGTGATATTTGCATGTTTTCAATGGATTTAGAACAGGTTTTATCTTTGTTTTCATTAACGCATAGTCAAATGTTTTACTTGTGTCAGTTATCCTGTTACAATTTAGGTGTACATTTTGGTGACAGTAACAGAGGGTACATGTTCTTATGGCACGAAGGTATGAGTGGCTGAGGAGGAAATGAAATCACTTCATGTGTTTTTGAAGCATTGAATTCTAATCCAACAGTGAAACGTAAACTAACTATTTGGTCTGATAACTGTGTGGGCCAAAATAAAAACAAAATGTTATTATTTCTATGGATATATTTAACACTCACAGATAAATTTGACGAAATTAATCATAAGTTCCTAGTGTCTGGGTATTCTTTTTTATCCTGTGATAGAGATTTCGCCCAAATTGAAAAACGTAAAAGAGTTGAAAAGCGTAAAGTTCCAATGGACTTGGTAAAACTCATTGTCCACGACACACCAAATAACCCGTTTATTGTCACTTTATTAGAACCCAATAATTTCTATGATTTCAAAAAAGCAGCAGACATGTACTTAAATACTGGAAAACTTCAAATTTCAAAATGTTCTTGACTCAAAATAACAAAAAACAAGCCCGGTGTGTTGCAAACCAAGACTACCTTCAATGAACTTGAAGCTTGGAGCGCGTGCAAAGTCATCAAGAAAGGTGTGAAAGTTAACACAATAAAAGAGATGGATTTACCGTCCCTGGTATGTGAAAATAAAATATCAGTCGAAAAAAAAAGATCTTCAGCAAATGCTACCATTTCTAAAAGAAGAAAATAAAGAATTTTTCGAAAAATTAATTAAGTAAATGAAGCTATTTTTTTCTCTTTTTATTGTTTGTAAAAACTTAAGTCTAATATTACCAAAATATCTGTATTAAATTAATTAATTTGTAAAAAAATAAAAAAAATTCTTTGGCACTTGGCACGTTTTTACCGATATATACTGCTGTGACTTAACACATTTTATAATTTTTTTAGTATAAGATTTTTTTTTTATTTTAAGGGGCGAAATAAAACTTATATTTTGCATGAGTGTTAAGTATAAGTTATTAAAGGGTCTTAAATTTTTATTGACATTTATTTTTACAATTTTCTTCTGGTTTCAAAAAAATTGTGAATAATTCAATATAAACTATTTGGCACTTAGCCCGTTATTGATTTCAAGTCCTCAATTAATCGTAAAAAACTTTTACAAAAAAGTAACGGTTCCGCAGTTTCGCTACGGTTTTGGTTTTTAAATTAATTTAAATTAGGGTTTCGACGAGGTTCTGATTCAAAAACCAGTTCTTTTCGGTATTGTTGCAGTCCCTAGACTACAAATATCTCATGGAGGTAGAATTCCAGACCCGAAGATCGGTTTTTATAATATTACTTAAAAACATTTTTCCGAACATATAAATATCCATTTTATTTTAATACATAAATTTGTATAATATGACTACATGTCATATAATATTATTACAATTTTTACATAATAATCGGTACATGATTTTAAAATATTGGTTTATTTAAATAATCCATACAATGTATCATCAAATATATTATGTTGACATGCTAATTATTGATATTCGAACAACAATTAAAACACTTAACTAAAATTTAAATGTAAATCTCCATTAAGACTCGTATAAAAGTCGGCCTTCGTGCGAATGATGGTGTAGTTTGGTGATAAATTCTGAACTACCACACTGCCGCGATTTTTTGTGTTAATATAGTACCATTGAAAGATATAGTATCGGTGTCACCTTATTTTCTCTAGATCGTGAGTGAAAGTATTCAGAATACTTATTTTTATAATTATTTTGATAGTTACAATAGTTTCGTATGGATATGATGACAGTAATAACCATTGTTAACAAATCGAGTGTGTAGTAATTACAACAACCGTCGTAAGCACTAAGGCCGAACTTTGTATCAAAACGAATGTGGCGACACCTTGCTAATATACAATCACCACTTTACTGGTCGCACCGTCAGACCGACGTTACCATTATTTTGTATAATTTTCGTTATTATTATATTTTTATCTTGTAAATGACTATTGTAAATTATGATATACATATTTTGTGATGTGACGCAGCAATCATGTTACCACACTTTGCACAATGCAAGAAAATCGTCAACCAATGGCTACGACAAAAGCTATTTGCTCTATAGCGATGGTAACCTGTTATTTAAAAAAAAAACTTAATAACTCATGTTACTGCATTCAATGTTTCGATATATAGTTGTTTTTTTAAATAAAAAAAAAACTATGTAATTAATTGCCAAATTTAAAATATCTTTACTATGTAATATTTAGTTACTTTTAGGTATGTAGGAAGTGATGCCCTGGAGTAGGTTTTTTCTAAGCAATTGCCCCAAGACTAATATAGGTGATGGGTGGATACTGGTTAAAGAATTTAGTATGATAATGAAAAATAATACGCTACTTACTTAGTCAGTTATCAGAATATGAACAAATCTAGACTAAAAACTGTGGGTGGGTGGTCAAATAGTATATTTTACCTAAGGTCTAAAAATTGTTCAGTACGCCATTGAATGTAGGTAGTACGGTACTTCTCTGTTATCCCAACTACCGCGAGTTTCAATTACCACCTCAAAGTCTCGACTAACATGAATTTGTCATTTATATAATTAATATAATGCCATGATTTATATTAAAATGGTGTTTACAAAATTTAATGGAGGTCATTTCTGCACTCCGGCAATATATAAAACGAAGTTTTTAAAAAAGACAAACTACTGTTTTCAATTCAATTACCAATACGCATATTTCTCTTATGTTACCGTGCCTTTATATTGTTTTTTCAGAAAACTTAATTTTTCCCGATGTATAAATTTTTTTTATGACCATTTTTATGTTGACGGGTCTTGGAGGTGAATTCTTCGCTTGAAAGAATTAAATGGCATCTTTTTCATTATTCGATAAATTCCAAAAATTCATAATTATAAATGCTAAATTTTTTTTTTTTTTGAAAATAAGATATTTACAGTCTGTGTTTACATCACAATAAGTAAATTGGATAATTTATGTACATGTTTAATTTAAAAAATTTGAAGAGGGAGGACAATCAATGATGGAACCCAACGTGAATTTATTTTAGATTAGATTAACAAATCTCTACAATATTTTCTTTTGAGCCTATGGATGGGATTTATGGGTTGGATAGATGAGATTTGTGATACTAACGGATTAGTATGGGAAGGTAGTTTGAAGTAGAAGGATCTGTAGTGTTTGATGGTTAATTGGTCAACTGACTCAATTTTTAGGTTAGAGTGTAGTGAAGAGTTGGAAACAAACCAAGGAGCAGACGTTATCATACGGAGGGTAATGGACTGGAATGCTTGTATCGTGCGAATTTGGGACGGCTTTGCACAGCCCCAAATTTGGATAGCATATGCCCATATTGGACACAAGAGAGATTTATACATTATAAGTTTGGTGTGCACTGGTAGTTTTAACTTTAAAATCGGACGAAGTAGGTGAAGGCGGCTATTGAGTGTTTTTCTTTTTTGTTTAAGATGTGGGCCCCAGGTTAATCTTTTATCAATGGTAATTCCGAGGTATTTGACATTTGAAAATGATGGTATTTGAGTACCTTGAAAGTGAACAGGTGGGAGTTCTGTTCTTTTTAAAGTATATGGTACATAAACAGATTTGTCTGGATTTATTTTTATTCACCAATTGGTTGCCCAATTGTCAATAGAATCTAAGTGTGTTTGTAAACAGTTGGATGTTTCGTCAGGGTCATTATTAGCACAAAGTATTGCGGTGTCGTCTGCGTAAGTAGCCAAGGTGGTGTTTGTTGAAATTAGTATGTCGGCCGTGTAAATATTGAATAGGTCAGGAGAAAGGTCGCTGCCTTGGGGAACACCGGCTTTAATGGAAAAGTGTAATGAGTATGAGCTACCATATCAGATTTTGTATGAGCGGTTTTCGAGATATGAACGAATAATTAGATAATATGGCGCGGTAGAAAAAGTTTGAGTTTGTATAGTAGGTCATCATGCCACACACGGTCAAAAGCCTGCGCTACATCTAGAAAAATACCAGGATAAAATTGCTTCATTTCGAAGGATGATGATATTTTGTCTGTCAATCTATGAATTTGGTGGACAGTGGAATGTTTTGATCTAAAGCCAAATTGAAAGTTTGGGATAATTTTATGAGTTTGCATAATAGGTCTGATTCTTTTGAGTATTATTTTTTCAAACAGTTTTGCTAGAGTTGGGAGTAAGCTTATCGGCCTGTAGGAGGTGGCTAGAGTCTTTGGTTTATTTGGTTTTGGTATAAGTATTACAGTTGACAACTTCCATATTAGCGGAAAATATGATAGTCTTAGCATAGCGTTGAAAATAAAAGTAATTAGTAGAATGGGTTTGCGAGGAAGATTTTTCAGAACTTTATTAGTAATTAGGTCGTGGCCAAGTGATTTCCCATCTTTTAATTTTTTAATTAAAAATAATATTTCGCTTGGCGAGGTATGTTTAGCAGGTAATGACATAGGAAGAGGGCTGTTGATAAATTGTTCGATGGTTTCAGAGTGGTCAGAGTTTGGTATTATATCGGCGTGAGGTGTGAAAATTTTCGATAAGTGTTTACCGAACAGATTGGCTTTTTCGATATCGGAGATGGCCGAGGAGCCATCTGAGTCTGTTATGGGAGGGAGTTGTTCCTTTATTCTTAGTAAATTTTTTGGTTGTTTTCCAAAGAGAACCGTCTGTTTGGTTTAGTGATTGGTATTTATTTTTAAAATATTCAGATTTATGTTTTAATATTAATTTTTTTATAGTGTTCGCTAAGTGATTATACAGTTTTTTATCAGATAGATAGTGATATTATTGCCACCTAGAGCGCGCACGCCATTTTCAGAAATCAGATTTGTAATATTTATAGATAGAGATTGATTGCTTGTATTGTGTTTACTTGATTGTGTTATCGGGTGTGAGGATTTAAATATAGCAGTTTGAATTGACGTTACAAGATTTTGAGCAGCGCTTTCTATATCATCCTTATTTTTAAGGGATATATTAAGGTAAGTTGTGTTTTGCATAATTTCGGAAAATATGTCCCATTTGATTGGACCTTGAGATAATGATAGATGTGGAGGAGTTAGTTAAATTGATGCAATCGTAATTAAAAGGATTAGAGTGTGATCCGAACTTAGGTCATTTAGATTGTTAACAGAATGTTTTATGTGTCTAGGTAGTGACGATAAAAAGAAGTTGAGTATATCCGGGTGTCTGTTATGGTGTTGGGGCCAGTAAGTGGGGCCTTTTAGACTTAGGAATATGTAAGGTGTATTTTTGGTTATTTTTTGGAGCATTTTGCCTCTTTGGTTTTCTGAAATGCAGCCTCATTGCGAGTGTTTAGCGTTAAAATCGCCACCCACTACGAATTGTTGACCAAGGGGTTTTAAAAATTGTTTTAGTTATCTTGAGGATATGGCCGGGTGGGGAGGAAGGTAAACTGTAGAGATTTTGGTAGGAACGTGGTTTAATGTTATCTGAATAGTTGTCGATTGGATGGTGGGAAGCTGAACGCTTGGAAGAAGTTGATGTTGTATTTTAGAAGATATTATTATAGCAGTCCCAGCGTGGGCTGTTTTATCGGGGTGATCGGTTCTGAAAATTTTAAAACCTGAGAAGAAGAATTTGGTATTTGGTTAGCAGTGGGTTTCTGTTATGAGCGCTATGTCAATCTGTGTTTTTCCAATAATAAATGCAATAATTCAGTTTCATGTTGTTTTAGCCATTTGCATTCAATAGTAATGATTTCAGTATGTTTAAATTTAGTTTTTTAGTTGACATTGATTATAAGTTTATTTATTACAGTTGTAAGTAGCGATATGAGCGGATTTATTATTAATTTAAATTCAGAAATGAAAGATGAAAGTTGTGTAGCTAAGTTAGATTCAGATTGATTTTTAGTATCATTTGGGAGAGTATGTTTAGATGTGTTAGGATGGAGAGACTGTGAGGACAGCTTTGGAAAAGATGAGGTGTCATTTAAGTTTGGAGGGTTAAGATTGGTTTTGACACCGGAGTCCTCCCCCTTCTAATATTTTACATCATTTCTTAACACTTTCGTGGACAGCTACTGCTATAGCAGTAATTTCAAAAGTTGATGTACATATATCACTACTGCTATAGCAGTAGAAATAAACCGTTAAAATAAACACTGTACTGCTATAGCAGTAATAATTTCAATGGTTTTTATATGAAAGAGCATGTTTTACTGTCCCACTGCAACACATCAGAATATTGGGCACTGTATTATATATGTGTTATTTTAAGCTTTATTTATAGTTCCTTTTACTTGGGTATTTCCTATATTCGATATCATAATTGATTTATAATTTTACAACACGATATAATTGTCTACGCCATATATTTGAATTGTAGTCTACAGGACTACAGATAGCATTATTGTCCATACAAAAAATATTCAGTTCGATTTTAATCATTGTACGTTGTTGGTATCGTGTGCGAAATGTCACGTAATAACATCGAAAAAGTGCGTAAATATTTAGATGAATCATTTGATTCTTCTGACTTTTCTGATCAAGACGATTCAGATGTTGATGCAGATTTTTTGTTATCTAGTACGCGACAAGATTCATTACCAAGAACAGGGCCGCTTCATACTTTTATTAATACTGGAAGTGACACGAGTAATGAATCATTCGAGGTAAGCTCAAGCTCAAGTGATAATGATGATTACAATAATGCTAATAATAATAATGATAATGATGATCAATGGTACGAAAATTGGGAAGATATACCAGACTTCCAATTTGATAATAGTATGTCAGGAATAAAACTAAATATACCTGATTCCGCAAAAGATAATCCTATACAAATATTTGAAATGTTATGGACAAGTGAAATAACTGATATTGTGGTATCCTTGACAAATAACTATGGTGTAAAATTGACTTCACAAATTCGTCCACATAAAAAACATTGTCGTACAGCCGAGTATAAAAAAGCTGATGCGGAGGAAATAAATAAATTTTTGGCCATTTGTTTACTTTCTGGATCTATGAAATTTTCCGTAATCAGAGATATTTTTTCATACAATCCGCTATATTATCACCCTATCATACCAAGAACTATGTCGAGTAGACGTTTTGAACAGATTTTAAGAAGTTTTAGTGTTGAATATTATGACCTAGAAAAAATGAGTAATACAAATGATACAATAAAAAAAATTGAACCAATTTTTAAGAAACTTATAAATAATTTTCAACTTTTATATTCCATACGAATGTCTATCACTTGATGAATCGCTTTTACTACATCGTAGTCGCCTTATATTTCGACAATATATGAGACTTAAAAAAGCAAAGTATGGTATAAAGTTTTTCGAGCTCTGTACACCCGACGGATTTGTTCTAAATATGGAGATGTATAAAGGAAAAAGAGAAGAAATTCAAGTCGGTTCTACATCAAAAATAAATAATTTAGTTTTTCGTATTTTGGAAGCTTTTCTTGATAAAGGACACGCAGTTTTTATGGATAATTATTATAATAGTATTATTCTTTCAAAAGAACTTCTATATCGAAAAACACATACAACAGGAACACTACACAGTAACCGTAAAGGCAACCCAAAATGTGTAATTACAAAAAAGTTAAAATCTGGAGAATATATTTGGCGTCGACAAGGAAACATTTATGTATCTAAGTGGAAAGATAAAATAGTTGTATTAGCTATAACTACAAAGTACCAACCACAACTTTTATCATCAAAAAATCGATTTGGAAATGAAAAAAATAAACCAAATGAAATTATTCAGTATAATAATAATATGAGTGGTATCGATAGGTCAGACCAAATGGTCAAATATTACAGTAGCCCTCGAAAACAATCGCTAACAAACTACTGCTATAGCAGTAATAATTAAATGCGATTTTGAAAGTAGTTTTTTTCCCTACAAGAATTTCAACTGTCCACGAATGTGTTAAATTATATTTTTATTTGGAGTATTTTTACCGTATTGGAAACTTTGAAGGTTTTTGTGGACTTGGCAGTCTCGGTAGTTAGCTGTGTGATTTCCTCCACAGAGGGCGCAGGCTGGTGGTTCGTCTTTGGATTTTGTGCAGGTGGAAGTAGAATGATTGGCAGCACATTTGATGCATCTTGGAGGGTGGGCACAGTATGATTTGGAGTGACCGTACTCATGGCAGTTAGTACATTGTATAATGGTACGTCTTTTGTACGTCTCTTCAATTTTTATTTTTGTATTTAATAAAGAGGTGATATGAAAAATGTCTTTGTTTATTTCCGCAGGTTCTAAGTCAATAAAGAAAATTGGCAGCTTATTTTTAGTGGTTTTATTTAAGATGTTGGATACATTACGGACTGAGAGAGGTTCAATTTCATTTATTGCTATGCCTATTTCCGCTAATGGAGTTGATAGGCGGATGTTTCGAATCACTACTCTGAAAGGTTTTTCATCTTGAGATTGGTATGTGTGATATTCGGCCTTACTCTCTTTTAGAAAATGGATGGTTGCTCCGTATGATTCTGCGTTGTTGGTTTGAATTTTTAAGTTGTTGACATTTGATTAAACAAAGAAACTGTCGGCATCGATTAATTTTATTAAACGTGAACGAAATGTAGAAAAATCCAAAATTCCACTTATAAGATGGGTGGAGGAGGTTTGACTTTTTGTTTGGCTTCGGTTGATATCAATCAGAGTTTCATCGGAATTTTCGGTTTCATGATTGACGTTTGCAAGTACGGCGTATTTATTTGAAGATGCGAAAATAGGTTTGTTTTTTTGGTTGTTTCCGGTTTCCCCTTTGAGTTAGAAGAAAGATTTCGTTTAGATTTGTGTTGGACTGGTTTAAAATCGGTGTCAACATTTGGTGAGTTTGAGTAAAAAACATCATTTGAATTGCTCTGTATACGATTTCTTTGAGAAACATTTGAATTAGTACCATTATTTATTTTTGAATTTGTTGTTGAATTGACACCGTTTTTAATTGGTTTTTGTGAGTTGTGTATTGTACGTTATCGGAATGCGATAAGGGAAAAACGCGATAGGTCGGCCGCGGCCACCAGCGGCGGATGTCGGGGATTCTTGTACGTATTTTATAGCCAATTATATTTACCAGTTTTTGGAAATAATCCGATTTGATGTTGCTTTGAGTTCCTTTTTGGAGGTTTGAGTGTGTTTGGTTTCGTTTTCCGCATTCGTAGATACCGGAAACGCCACGTTTGGTTGTTGATATGAGTAGAAATAAATAATAAAGTGTATAAGAAATATACACGCATGTGCATCGAACGGCATACCACGCGAGACTGAAATACTAAATTATAACTAAAACATTGAATTTGAACGTTAGTTAGATACGACCAATATTATCGTTTAACAATGCTGACGAGTGACGACGAAGATTGATTGAAGACGACGGTCGTCAACATGTACAGTGTTTCTTAACCAGAGGGGGTCCGTTTTGGTAAAAAAAAATATACAAATTTATACTTAATATAGATAGGGGAGGGGATCACAAAGTGATTGGTCATATTTTATACCATTTTGGGGGGGTCGCAAGACTAAAAAGGTTGAGAAACGCTGGTCTAGATAATGGAATTGGATCAGCGGTAGTCGCGGCATCGGCCGGTAGTCGGGATAACAGAAAAGTACCGGTAGTACTATATAGTACCTATTATTATAGACCTAACCTAACCAGAATACTAGGTGTACTTTTTTCATTAGGACAGTAATTGTTTTGTTTTTGGATACACGTTTTAAATATTATAGCTGAAGTACATAAAAATGTACACATTTTAATTTATGTAATCATGACAAATATAGAACCACATTTAAAAAATTCCAAAACAATTTAGTATCGAAAAAAAGTTGCAATAAAAATTTAAAATAAAATTAAGGATTATGAATCTGGTTACCATAGCTATATAGTACTTACCTATTACAGTGTATAATATATGTTTTTAACTTCTAACATGTTCACATTGATATGTAAAAATAATTAAAAGAATAGATACATTATTGTAATCAACTGAAATATAATATATACGTATTTTTAATTACAACATAAACTATTAATAGTTATATTAACCTTTTGGATACTCAATATTCATTATTGTGGTTTACTTATTATTGACAAGTAAATAAAATTTCAAAATATTTTTATTATAATTGTTTGCGCCGCGTTAATAAGCGCAGTATTAGGTTTGGTCGCCACAGCCGCCGATCGACACGCACATACACACAAATTATTTTTGTTTTAATTGCTTATTTTATTTTTATATCATTGTAATATCTTCGTTCGTGAATTATATAATTGTAAAATATAATAAGATTACGGCAACGCGTCATCAGCCGCCGCCGCGCCGGTTCGCTGATGTGCGAAGTTTAACACGGCCGCCGACATTTTCACGAGTCTCGATCTTACCTTCGTATTGTTACGCGGACCAAATATACTGTTGTCGTGCTAATCGCCACTTTTCTATATATTATTATCGTGGGCGCGAATCGCCACTTATTTATATATTATTTTATTGGCGCTAATCGCCGTAATTTTATTGTTTGTTTTATTTATTGTTGTGTGTGTAATTATTATTTAGCTGTATAGGTAGCGGCTGGCCAGCAGTGCACCGACAAATTTGTGAGTTTTTTAATTAATTTATTATTATTGGCATTGCATTTATTATAATTTATATTGAGCCAAAAGGGCTATCTTTTCTATACATTAATATTTTATTTAAGCAATTGTACACGAGCTTACAGCTCAAATAGTTGCATATAATATTATATTTGATTGTTAGGCCAGAAGAGCCACCTATTATTTTATATTATTATATAAATATACCTTTTATTGTTATGTCAGAAGGGCATTTTATACATTTTATATAAATTAATTAATTATATCAAGCTCTAATAGCTGTTAATATATTATAATTGTGTTATAGTGCCAGAAGGGCTATAACTTATATTTATTATTTCTTTTATACTTATATTTTGTTCTGTTCGGCGCAGTTATTATATTTATAATTTATATTTTTGTTAGTGTGGTTTCTTATACATTTGCGCCAATTTTTTATTAAATATTATTATATACATTTTTATCTGTTGGGCCAAAAGGGCCGTATTTAATATTACTATTATACAGCATATTTTTTATTATTCACATTTGCGTTACCATTTCACTAGAGTTACCTATATCCGTTTAGCATTTAAGTACACACACACAATAATACACACATACACACACCACCCACATACTAGCACTCACAGGTTTTGCTCGGCGACCCTGTCCAACTCCTGTTGACTGCTATATACATTATACACACTTTACAAAGGTCGGTCGGTGTGTTAGTATAATACGTAGTAAAACGCGAAACATTTTGGTAACCGGGCGCACGGCATATTATTGTCCGTTCCCGGCTCAAACAATAATAATAACAATAAAGATAACTAGAAAAATATTATATTTTACAATATTATAATATTTATATATGTTGTTGCTACATGTAGTGATGTAGTCCTGAAAATGTTTTTGGCACACTCCTGAGTCATCGTAAAAAAAAACTTGGGGGCTATGTCCCCAACACCCACCACTATAAAACTACTATTTTCATTTATAAATATCATATTGAACAAGTATCCACTATTTTGTTTATTTATCAGTTTTCTATTTAATGTACAATAATACCTAATAAAGTATAATTGATATTTAAACTCATGATTCATTAAAAATATTTAAAATTAAAATATTAAACAAAATTAAAAGCTGTTTAATTTAACACAAAATATAAATTATTGCCATAGTTTATATTTTAGGTCTTTAGTTGTAGTACTGGTATGAACTTTTATTTACTTGTTGTCATTAGCATCTGTAGCAGGTTTACCAACTTTTAACATAATCTTTAGGACCCTATTATTGTAAAGGTGGACCATTAATATTTATTAACGTTGAATTAGAAATGTTTTTTATTAGCAATCTTGAACGAAGATCTGTACATATATTATAAAGCTGCATATAAAGGTCTCATTTGGGATCCTAGTACTACTCAAAACGCATGTCATGTGACTGATTGATCATCAATCAATATGACATCTTTCATGTTCAATTTTATTTTATTTAGGTAAGTAAATTTATAATTATTGCTATTTTGTAAATTACTTATGAAACAAGATACATTTATTTATGTAAATATTTATTTCATTTTATAATATTTAATTTAGTTTAGACGTTACAATGTCACATATCTGATGATTCCATAAGGCATTATTGGGAATGTATAGAATATATATTTATATTGTTATGATAATAAACTGTATGTATCTTGTTTATATTTATTATTGAATATTTTACTTTATTCAACAACTTATTTTTAATATTATAATGATTGGTGTTATTCAGTTTTATTATGGCTCTCAATGATGATAAAATTGTAAATTTACTGTGTGGAGATTTATCAGATATTGAAGAATTTGAAGAGTCAGATAATGATGAAGAAGATATTGATTTCTTGAATATTTTCAGAGACATGAACAACTTTATGCATCAAAATGATCTTGAATTAAATAATTTAGTAAATTTAATATTCATCTGAATTATCATTTTTATTATTATTTATAAATTATAATTGATATAGGAACAAATATTTAGTGATATTCCATTCAGTGGAGAAAATTCAACACTTATTGCAAATGATCAGAATAATCAGAATAATGACAATTTTGCTAATGATCTTCATGAAGATGTACTTGATGATGGTATAAACAATTATCCTCTAATGGGACCTAATTGGATAAATGGTACATGGGAAAATCAAAATTATTATTGTAATATTCAGTTTATACCACCTCCAGCTAAGTTACCATTTTCTCCTCTTGAATATTTCAAAAAATGTATTGAACCCATATCTGTATGATATTGACTCATATCTTAAAATAACATTAATGACACGCCTTATTTTACATCTAAGTCACCGAATACTGCGGTTCGACGTACTCTGATTCACTTGGTCCTCTTCATTTATTTCAGTCACTCGAATTTATAGTTATAACATCATCTTCATTATTATTAAGGTCTTCTTCATTACTATCACTATCACCAATGGTAATAACAGGCACAACCAATGAAGTGGAAGATTTCAAGTGGTTGCAGTCAAATGCATTCGGCATGCTTAAATTAACCAGATGCTGCCGTTGTTTTACTATAATGCCATCACCGGTATTTTCAACAATAGCTGTTTGTTTCACCGATGATATGACGGAATCATTTTTTCTGTATTTAACTTTGACGTTAGGCAGTCGTTATAGTTTTCATTGATTTTCACAATACGGTCTATATCAAAGTCTTAAATTTAAATAGCACCAAGTATATTAAATTGCAAAAACGTTAAATAATAATAATCGTTGCGTTAAAATCAGTTGAAGAACACATCGTTACAGGAGATGGACAATGAATAAGCAGAGTTTCGTTCCTGGTAGATGAAAGAGACATTGAATAATTTGATGGTAGCGAAGGCATCGTTATGTTTGAAACAGAAGTTTGTGAAGTTAACGCGAGTCTCATCTCTACACGGTTAACCATTTGAAACAATTGAACCTTAATGTGAACTTGTTCTCGAATAGGAAAAGTCTTGACTGTTTTTGCCATAATTATAAAAAATTCAATCATAGGATCACTCTGAATACTGTTAAGTTGTTATTTTCTTAATGAATATCCCTGAAGGACATTAGCTGCAGTTGGCTGTTATGATGTTACAAACTTTAATTTCCTACCAACATTTCGTGATGATAATATGGACGATGTGGATAGTGACTCTTGTATATCAATTGATTCATTTACTACATCATTAACTAAGTTATTTAAATTAGGCGATGTTTCACGTCTTTCTGCATCACTGTTACTGACGTCACCATTAGGCGGCGATAGGTTTAAAAGTCGCTCTTCCTTGTCATTCAAATACAGAATGAGGAAGTGAGATCTTTACAATATTTGGGAAATTTCAGTGTTGATGCTGCTTGGCCACTTTTGGTTTTTCGCAAATTCAATGTCTTCCTATGGTTACTTCAGTTGTAGTCCATCGCTCCTTGCATGCATTGCCTGTAACAATGAATCAACATTTTTAGATAATGATCGAGGTGATCAACGATGTATTGATTTTACAATATAAAATCGATTTTTGTGTCAGTCGAAAAAATTGTTTTTTTGCTATTGGTGTAACTCTAAAAAAATGACCGTAGAATACATTTTGACTGAATGTTTATATTAGCATTTTCTTTGCACGATAAAAATATTTTGATTTGTTTTGAACTGTTTACGGACATTTTAAGTTCCCAATTTTTTAAATTTTTTTTTTCTATGAATGTCAATAACATTTTATTCGTTGCGTAAAAAAGTTTGAAAATTTATTACGAGGCTCCTAATACATTGTTACAATAGCAGTTGAAAAGTATTAAAAATACTCAGTTAAAATTTTTATAAGCATTTAAAGTTCGAATTTTAACAAAATTTATCAAAATCTTGAAAATTAACAATCATTGTAATTAAAAAATTATAAAATGTTCAGTTTTTATAACTAAAGATACATGTATGTTAGGCTATTTATTTAATTTACTACATAAAAATGGCGGTTTACGTACACTTTGGTCGTTCACTTTTCTTACGTTACATTCGAGAATAAACACCCAGGTACACATAGACTAATTTAAAATAATATACTTTACATTCATGATTACATTAAAAAAGCCTGGGTTTTCAAATATTGTTTGTAAACAATCTAAAATCCAGCATTGCTTACACGTATTATATACTACTAAAAGTCAAAATAAGAAGAAAACTGCTTTAATATTTCATGCCCAATGGTTTATTTTATAAAATCTATCAACATTATTCGAAAAGTCCGAGAAAATCATTGATTTCTGGTTAATCCTTTAATTGTGACTTGTCAGACTGTCACAACGAGTGAACGACTTGTGACTGACATCATACGTCACAACGGTACGGGTTTTCACCTGTATGCGTCCGTCGGTATACCATCAGTTTGCTATTACTGATAAACTTCTTGTCGCATACGTCGCATGTGTATGATTTTTTATCCGCGTACATTCGCTGGTGCACTGTTAATTCGCTATTAGTGACAATCCTCCGGTTACAAACGCCGCCAAGATAGGGTTTCTCTCTCGTTCCAGTACATCGACGCATCGTCCGATTACTGTTCTGAGTGAATGTCATATCGCATACAATTATTTCGTCACACGTATTTTCACAATTTTACTAAATAAGTTTACAGTCACAGGTTAACTTGTTGTGTTATTATGGTAGCTAGATACAATAAGTACATGCAGATTGATATAAAACGCGTGTTTTACATAATGTATTTACAATTTATCGTAATGACTGTTGTAGTAGTTGTCAATACAATGTTTCAATCCAATATTGTTTTTATTTATATTAAAGGAATTATATTACATTGAAAACAAAATAAGATTTAAACTGATTTTATGAACGGTAACCGAACAATGCAATTTCTGTCATAAATAATAGGTACATTGTTAATTATTGGCATGAATGAGTGGCGCAACCATGAATTTGTCATATGAGGGGTCTGATAAAATAAACCATCTATATAACCACCATCCTTCATATTTTATAGCGAATGAACCACTACTAATGAATATTTAATTAAATTAAAAATTTCAATTTTTAACATTTTATGTATATTATAACTAAACATAATGTTAGTTTAACAATTCAGGCAAATGATTTCAATAGTTTTTATTTAATTACATCTGGAAAATATGAAATTACTATTTAATACAAAATAACTCACTTACCAATTTGATAAAAGATTTAAATCATTACAAATTTTTTTCCATTTTATTATAAGTACAAATTAATACGTTTTACAAAGAAAAATCTAAGAACGGTGTTTTATTTAAGTTAATATGTTAGTGACATCATCTTCTGTAACTGAAACATCTCAGTGTATATTAAGAACCGTTAATTCATTTAACTAACCTAGTTTCAGAAGTTGAGTTCAAACGTTTTTATTCACTTCAGTGAAGAAAATTAACTTTGTCTTACAAGATGTAACATGGAGTACAGTAAGGATGTACAGTAACTTATAAATATTTGAATAGAAGTCCTAATTACACATTAGTAATGCATCCAATGCATTATGAGGTTTAATATTATTTATACTTAAATAATCTGTGCCATAAATTAACATCAGATACAACTTTTTCATAACTTTCGACATTTTCTTGATAATATTGTATAATGAATTTTATATGGATTTATTTAAATACTTGAAAATCAGATATTATTTCTTCATTATTATTGAAATTATAAGTAAAGAAAATAGGTACTTACTTATTTAAGTTTATTTAATTTAATATAGAACAATAAATATGATAGTGAAGTATTACACATTTCCGATCGAGTAAGTTGGCATTATTTATTAAATCTTCGTAAAAGTCATATGTTTGGATATTGTATACCAACGAATCTATGAAAATAAATAAATTAAATACAAATAAGTTAATGTTGTAATAACTACAACAAACCTGTATCGGTGTACATGAGCTGTAGTTTATCACCATAATGTTTTTTCATCATACTGTAGTAGTAATCGTACATTAAAGTCTTACTGATGTCCAAAACGGCGAGGCCTGTTAATACAATAATAAATAATGAATAAAAATAAGGATATATCTACGAAATAAACTCACCTATATAGATAGGTTTATTGAATTTTATAATTTTGTTCTCTAATGATATCGCGCTCAGGTTTTCATTATATGATTTTTCGTGTTTGAATGTAGTTAAATTTATAAGTTTCTGTACTCTAGTATCATTCGATACCAGCTCTATTTTTATTCTACGTCGCGCCTGTTCCATAGTCTTTCCTATAGAATTTTAAAACTAGTATACAATCATTGAAACACTATATTTATAAATACCGAAAATTTCATTGTTCATAAGCTTAAAGAAATCTTTTTTAAAAATCATTTAAAGCTCTCTTCCTCATTTCCGTGTTTAATTTAATATATTCTGCTAGCCATGCTAACTGATTAAATTGTATGACTTATGTACCTGTAATATAATATAATATATTATAATATAATATAATATAAGTTTACCTTTTCAACTATATTAACCCATTTTTGATGGCTTGCTGCAGATTACGGTAATGTAAAACATTATTCTTCTTCAATTCGAATGTCGTCATCAGATTTTTTACTTTGGAACCTGCGGGTTTTCCGTTTCGGGGTAGAAAAGGAAAATCATGCTGATCGTGCAATTCTATCGGATACCTCACGTCAACCTCATATATTCGACCGATGTGGGACGTTTCGTCTAAATCATTTAATCCGTCGAGCTTGGCCTCAACCTACTTAAAACCACCAAATGGCATGTACTGTGAAATGGCCCACCCGTACAAATTATTGCCTAAAATGAAATAATATTATAATAATACGAAAATATATATATATATATATATTTACAATCCTGATATACCAGCCATGAGTTTGGTTTGGTTTCGTCATAATCTGCAACTTGATAATTATTTGTCTCTGCATGCCGCATGCTAACCTGTACCAATCCACCACGAATGCCTATAGAATAAATTATTTTTACAAATTCTTTAAAATTATAGCTGTAAATTTACGTACCATTGTCAATACACAGCAACATCTCGTAATCTGTTAAATGTTCCAACTTCACTGATGTATATTTTAACATACAATCAAAACTGAATCCTGGAGCGGTAAAATAAAATGCAGGATCTAAATTGTATGTATTCATACATAGGTCGTGGAAGTTCTCAAAAACATCGGCCAACAACAATACATAGATTTTCAGGTACAAATCAGAATAATCACCAATCGTTCAACATTGAAAGTGATTCCATACCTTCATAGCGTGTTTGTAATCTTCTTTTTTGATACCCTCTTCATTAAGTGTACTATAAAAATCTGCATGTGCTGGTAAACTTGTATCATCGAACTTACACCATGCACCGTATACTCATATGGATATACACCCTTCCGGGAAACAAGTGGCATATCTTCCACAGAAAAATGTTTCAATGTTTCTCGGAATTTAGAAAAATCTGGCGTCAATAGATTTTTAGCCAAACTTTCCAATTTAGGTGGCATAAACCTACACGTATATACAAATTGTATTGTAAATTTCTTACTGATATATTTCGAAAATGATAAAAATTTTTCCTCGCTGTTAGGGATAATATTTATATTGTTTGTATCATAACCTAATTCGGTAACTATAAAATAGGCATCATAATTAGACAAGTTGTGGAGGAAGCATGGTACAAATTTAGGCTTATATTTAAAACATATTGATCGCCTAAATTTACTTGTGAGGTGGCAGTGGTCGCGGACTTTTTCGATTAAATCAAAGCTACATTTACAAAAATTACAATTCGTACTGTCATTATGCCTACACGTATCTTCATCACTCATATATATGGGGAAATTTGTTTTAACAATTCTTCAATTTTAAGGCCCACTTCAACTATATTATCAACAAAATGCTTGGCAACTTCATCTTGACTTTCACTACCACGATAAATAACCGGTGTTATTGGTATATTAAACTCCTCAAGCAACTCTAAAGGTACGTCATCGGACACCTTGACTACAAATCCATAGCTCATAGGTTTATGTCTATGTGTTATAGTTGTATATTCCTCTTTATGTTCATTAGCTTTTACTAGTAACGCTTCGAAATCAGCGTAAATAGTAAATGGATGACGTTGTGCGTTTTTCCATGCATTGAATTCGAGCTTTGTACCGATTTCGTGCATTATTGGTAGAATGGGCTTATGTGACCCGCAAATAAGTTTATGCTGTTGGAGAGCTAGCCGTACACTTAACTTATATTTTAAACTTTGGTCATCAAATGATGCCAAACACAGTTTATAATAATATAACGAATGCCCGTGTAAAGTAGTTTGTGAGCAGATAAGACGTGAACAATTTTAAATATAAACATAGTGGTTTTTTTATTGTCAGTGATTACAATTATATCGAAATAATCGTCTTTTTCATTATCAACGATTTTTAATGGACATATATGGTAGTTAGAATGTTTTAAAGAAGATGGAGATGTTTTTTTAACACCGTAAATATTAACAGAAACTGACGGGTTATGTTTTTCGAAAATTCTTACTTCATTCCATGGTGTTGGGAATGTTAGCTCAGAAAAATTATATTTATTTTCATGTCGGTAATAATTTTCACCCACGTGGTGTTTATTCGACCCCGTTACATGCTTTGCCAGAACAGCCCATTTAAAACAATAATTATCATTATTTTGAGGATTGATCGTTGTCCGCTTATTATTATTTATATGAGGTGGGAGCTGAATGTAAGATGAGCCAGCTACGGCAGAGGTTCTCAAAGTGTAGGGCGCGACCCTCCAGGGGGGCAAGACAATTTTAAAAATCAACATTGCATTGGTAGAAAAAATAAAAAAAAATTGTGAAATATCCGTAATAATAATCGCGTTTTGCATTGTATACAATTTGGTATATTTATACATCACATACAGGCAGCAACAATCAACACGAGCCATTATCTATAAAAGGTTTGTTGTTTCATCGATAAACCATTATTGTCCGTCATTCTATTTTTAAACATACGCAATTCTACGTGTTCAACTATGACAAGGTTGCGATAGTATAACGTTGTCAGTTTGATATCGTGTTTGCTCCCTAGTGCATGTGAGTACATCTGTGTGAATACGTTTTGTTTAATTCTATTATTCTGGTATTAGACCTACTTGTTATTCGTAGTACGCGGAGTAGTATGTTTAATAATGAAAAGATTTTTGATAATTGATCAAACTAGTGCTTCAACATCAAGCAGCAGTAATAAAATTATGAGGGCTGATGTCAGTAATGTAAACACCGAGTCAGACGCCAGTACTTCAGGCCCAGTGTCGAATTCAAAATCTACAAAATTAAGAAGGTATGACGAAAACTATTTATCTCTCGGATTAACTAAAACTATGATAAATGGTGAAGAACGGCCTCAGTGTGTAGTATGTTTAACTGTATTAGCATCTGATAGTATGAAACCTAATAAATTAAGGAGGCATTTAGAAACAAAACATGCTGAACTAGTTAACAAACCTAAGGAATTTTTGGCTCGGAAGTGTAGCTTTCAATCTACTAACAGACATTTAAAAAATAACAACTGTGCCTTCCAAAGCTCTTTTAGCGTCTTTTAAGGTTGCTCATAGAATTGCCAAATGCAAAAAGCTACACACAGTAGGTGAAACTCTTATATTACCAGCAGCTCTTGATATTGTTTCTACAATGTTCGGAGACAATTTGACTCAACAACTGAAATCCATACCTCTTTCCAATGACACTGTGTCTCGGCGAATATCAGATATTTTGGAAGATCTCAATGAACAATTATTTGAAAAACTAAAAAATAACGTTTTTGGCCTTCAAGTTGATGAAGCGACTGATAAACATAGGCAATCTTATTTATTGGCTTATGTTAGATTTATTGATGATAAGGATATAAGAGAAGAAATACTTTTTTGTGAGATCTTAACCACTAATGCTACTGGAAAGTGTATTTTTGATATTATTGACAATTTTTTTAAACAACATGATATGCAATGGCAAAAATGCGTTGGTTTGTACACGGATGGAGCCAGGGCTATGGCAGGCCAGTACAATGGGCTTCAAGGTTTGGTTAAAGCTGTTGCCCCAAACATTAAATGAACCCATTGCATCATTCATAGAGAGGCTCTAGCTTCAAAAGATTTGAGCCCCAGCCTAAATGAAATTCTTCAAACTGTCGTTAAAACAGTAAATTTAATAAAAGCACAGCCATTATAGTCAAGGTTGTTTAAAGTTTTGTGTGAAGAAATGGGTTCGGAGCATACAGCACTGCTATTTCACTCCGAAGCTCGGTGGCTATCTCGGGGAAATGTTTTAAATAGAATATTTGAACTTAGAAATGAAGTATTTTTGTTTTTAAGTGATTGCAAAAAACCTTCAGCAGAGTTGTTCTGCGATACACAGTTCCTTATAAAGCTAGCATACCTTACGGATATTTTTTCGAAAATAAATGTGTTGAATAAATCTCCGCAAAAAGAAAAAGCCAATATTCTTATTTGGGAAGAAAAGATACAAGGCTTCATTAAAAAGTTGTCACTATGGGAGGCTGCTTTGAAAACACCGGACTTAACTGTTTTTCGAACGTTATTAAACATGGTGCAAGAAGTTGAGTGTGAGGAAATTCCTCAAGAACTAACGGCATGTTTTGTAAATCATCTGTCAATTTTAAAAGAAAAATTTAAAGAATACTTTTATGAAGACCTGCAACCATTTCTTTGGGTAAAACAACCATTTCAACCGCTGAAGGAAAGTAGTTCGTTGAATTTGGAAGAACAAGAACAGCTCATCGATCTTCAATGTGATGAGTTTTTAAAAGCTACATTTGAAAAAGACAACTCTTTAACAAAATTCTGGGTAAGTGTAAAAGAAGAGTGCCCGATATTGTTTGAAGAAGCCATGATAATATTAGTCCCATTTGCAACTACGTATTTGTGCGAAACAAGATTTTCTGCTCTAGCATCAATGAAGTCTAAGTACCATGGAAGACTGGATGTCAGCAAAGAATTGAGAGTAGCTTTATCAAATATCTCTCCTCGTTTCACCAAACTTTGTGATGAAAAAAAACAAGCCCACCCATCACATTTAAATTGGCCTATTACTTAAAATATTTTATAAAAAATACATTTGTAATATTAATATTAATATCAATATTTGGTGTTTGTTTTTAACATTTTTTTACTCTAAACATGACTATTAAAATTATTTTTATGCCGGGGGGGAGGCTCAGGTCTAGGGTTAACTAAAACTGGGGGGGGGGCCTGGCCTGAAAAGTTTGAGAACCTCTGAGCTACGGCATTAAATCCATCTGTAAAATAGTAATTTTGCTCGTTGAAATTATTTGGATTATTAATATTATTTTGCTGATTAAGATTGCTATTGAAACTATTATTGTCATCGTTATCGTCGTCTTCATTGTTATACGTATCAAAATGTATTATGGGTAGCTGTATATTTGAAGTATTGCCTATGGGAGTGTATTTATATACTGTTAATAACAGTCCATCAATACATTCTAATGAATATCCACTACCCTTCACTGCATAATCTTCTTTCTCAATAAGTAATGTTGTGAAAACCTACTCTATTAATACATTTATATCGGAATCTATAAGACCTATTTTGCGACGAGTTATCTACATGTGGTTAGTTGTAAGTAGCTTCTAGTTTCAAATTGAATTTAATTGGATGCATTTTAACTATTATTTTTAATAAACTAATAAGTTCTGGTTTTAAAGAGTCGAGAAAAAATATGATTTTCAATATTATTTAGATTTTTAGCATATACCATACGATTTTTCGATTATGCACTGATTTAACATCAACAAAACCCGATGAGTTAGTTATATCCATACAAGCCTTTTTCGATTTTATACGTGGGTGGTGTTTTCTACATAATACATATATACACGTTTATCTCATAACGTATAAAAAAATTAATCTATCTCATATTTATACATTTATAGAAAATACAGCCTGCTAGCTGATCTGGCACAATTATGTTCAGGGCGATCTCTATTTCACCTGGTTGTAACACTGATCGAACGCTTATTACATCTTGTAAAATAAATATTAAAACAACTAAAATTAAAATTAAACTAAAAATAATAAACATACCATGGACGTTTTTCATATGTCTATTCAGGTGAGAAAAATTCACTAAAAATATCACATAAAAATATGTATTTGTACACACATATTTATTATTATTATAATTAATATTTTATTAAAATTACATACATATATACATTATTAAAAATACATTACAAACCTATATTGGAACATATACTGTTGATTATATTTTTTTTGATAAAATTATTAACTTTTATTTGACAATGAGCGTAACGCGCTTTTTTGCAGCCAGGTTTCGCAATAACAGTTCATGTACGCTAATTTCAGTTCGGATAATCGAGGTTCTACTGAAATAGAATTAAATTATCCCTCATTGGTCTCATTGGACTGTTGTAACAATCGAGTCATTGTCCAATGAGCGACCGTGGTTTACCTGCATCCAGATGCCGTTTTAATGATCAGTCATTTCAGTACTTGTACTAGGTCCTGTAAGAACCACCATTGCATTTTAATTTGTAAGGAAGAGGACATACAGCTCCAGTGGTGAATTTACGGGGGGGGGTCCATGGGGTCTGGACCCCCCCCCCAGACACTGATATATATATATATATATATATATATATATATATATAAAATTAAATAATGCATACACAGAGTCTGACCCTGTAGTAGGTATACAGTATAACATAATAATATATATATATATATTTCAAATATAAGTACCTAGGTTGATTATCAAGTCAATTATCTACTGAAATAATAATAATATAATAAAATATTTTACAATCGTATTTTAATAGTTTAGATAAAATCGTCCGTCGTAAGGTAGAGGACAATATTATTATAACACTATTTCTGTTATTTTATACCTACTACTATAATGTATAGATTAGTTGACCGCCGACAATTGACACTAACACTAACACACTATGTAATAACGCAATAGTCGATATACAGAAAACAGAAAATCATAAGTTTAATTAAACTTATTTCAATAAAATGTCATCTAAAAACCAAACCATTCAAAATTTTTTTTTACCTATTCAAATTTCAAATGTTAATCAAACGTTAGGGACGAGAAGAAACGACCCTGCGGATCCGGGCTGGACAGAATATGATGCAATATTCCCTGCTTGTCGTAAGTGGTGACTAAAAGGATGGCAGACGCGCCGGCGTCAGGGATGCAGACGCTCCGAAACCTCTCGGGGGACTAGGGCGTTGGAGGTTCTGACTGCGACCTCGAGAAGAGCGGGTCGATCCTACTGGGGGTGCCTTGGAGAGACGTGGAACTACCAGGCTACCGAGCCTAAAACTCGGGGCTCACGGCCACCGCGTCGTCAGCGACAGGCTACGCGGAGAGGGCCCACCATAAGCCCGCGGTACACGACCCAAATTTTGGGACGTCATAGCTGAGAGAAAACCTTGATGACGCTCTACCGAGCATCCAACCGATGATGTGCTTATCTAGTGCGGACAAGATCGGTATTTCAGGATGTGGGGGGTGGGTCATGGTATCGAGAAATTAGTACCGTGCCCTCACACGCCATTTGTACATCGGCTTGCCTGTGCGGATGGTGGTGGTTTGGTTTCGGAGTGGCGGTAACAGGAGTTACTATGTGGTTAAATGACAAAACTAAGTCCAGGGGAAGAATGCTGAGTGAGGGTATCTTCTTAGCGCCCACCCAACTTATCGGAGGAGCTATACACACAGAAGGATGTCCGTAATAAAAAACGGAAAGCAAAGAGGATAGATTGCGGTTCGACCAGGGCGACTAAGGGTGCGTGTATCACCTAAGTTAACAGTACGGGGAACGCCCTTGGACTTACCCGATGCTCGTGGTCTATAGACGACGTTCGGCATAGTCGGGGGCATCGCCCGTATCCCACCGTGGCTATTAACTACCGCATAGCGCTAACATAAGGTCCGCAGTTGTAGCCGAAAGGCAACCAACCCCAGGAGTCTTCGTGTCTCCAGTCAATGTTATGACTGATTTTGAAAATGTCCAGATAAACGCATAATTAGCATAATTTCCCAAATATCATAAACCGGTTGTTTTTACATTTCAGTCGGTGCATCTAGAGAAAAAAATCAAGCAACCGCTGAAATTAGATCCAACCCTGGGGATAAATATGATCTGGATTTTGCACTGAACGTGTGAAAGTTAGAACCTCTTGCATTTGTTCTGTAGTTCGATGTTGTCAAATGTTTTGAAAGATTTTTCCGGACTAAATTGTGTACAGATAACTAGGACCTATTGTCTGATTTAGTTGACTATTTAAATCTACGTGAATTAGTAATCTTTGACGAGCCGGCCTTGGACGAATGCTTCCAAAATATAATCTGAGTCTCTAGAAATGCTATGAAGCATCACTGAATGACCTGCCCAAAACAAATAACGCCATTGAAGGCTAGAATCAAGAATTCAAGTTCTCTTTTAGTAGCAAACCATACTTGTAATTGGAAATTTATTGAGGGTCTTCAAAATCAGCAGAGCCTAAATGAATCCCAAATTAATCGGTACATTACTGGATTAACACAAGCACAGGGACTACCGTGTTAACGTGACACATCATTGCGAATTATAGAAATCGTTGAAGATTATGAAAATCGCAACACCTCAGATTATTTCACCCATAATTTTCAATTTCAATCTTATTAAGTAACTAAGTTATGGCACTCTTTATTTTAAAAAAATGTCCTGGTTAGGACATAAAAAGGCTCTTTTAAGAATCAAAAAAAAAAAAAAAATAGGCAATAACGAGTTAGGTTTTTTTTTTTAATAACAAATAACCTAAATATTTGTGCATGATTTTCAGGTCCGTTACATTAGCACCACCATATTAAAATATCTAAAAAAATTATATACCAACGATTGTTACTTTATTTATACACATGGTTGTCCACATTATGAAATTTAACCAAAAATTAATAATGAATTGTTTATTAGTTAAAATTCCCTTTTATTTAACATTTTAAATTATTCAAAATAAATTTTAATAAATTTATGAAACCGCGAAAATCCTTGTATTTTGGTTACCTACTAATTAATATTTCATTGTTATTAAATGTATATTTAAAATACTTTTGTACTTAATTTATTATAGAGTATAAATTAAAAATTCTACATCTGTTTTTACTGTTGTTTTTATTAGATTGACTTTGAGCTTAGTAACATCGTAAGTTTCCCATTGTCCATTTGCTCTTAGCGCACTAGCTGTGTAATGCCCAGTTGTAGAACGAAGACCACTTCTTTTTCTACCGAAAAAATGTATTACGCCTTTAAGATAGTATATTTTATTATTTACTATTAACAATTTTTCAATATCTTCTAGTTTTATAACATTTGAACGAGCAAAATTTTGTTTTACCATATCCATTTGCTCAATATTTCCGGTACACATCGATGCTTCTAATTCTTTTTTTAATAATTTATCTTATTATATGGTTATATAATAATTAATAATATTATTTACCTAAAGATACATAGTTTATTTTATTAGTATGTCAGTTTTTGGTCTCAACTTTAAATTCCCCCAACTTTCACAGTATGTACATTCTTTTGGTGTTTCTTTTATGTAATCGTCTAAATCATTTTGGATTGAATACTTTTCATTATATTTATTTACAGAAATCTTTGTTGATTTATAATCATATCGTTGATTAGAGCAAAGATTATTAGTACATTCACTTGCTGTAATAAATGACATATGTATCATTATTTTGTCAACTATAGATGCCACAGTGGCCGTCATTCATTGTTTTCAGGCCACAAATTAAATATTCTACTTTATTTGGAAAAAGCTGTAGCAATCATAGTAAACGATCATGATAAACTTTTTTTTATCATTTTCAAAAAACATTTTCTTAATAATTTTAGCAGTCAAGTTGGATATTGGTACACTTTGAATATAATTTCTGAATTCTAAACTGTCAGCAGCTGATGTAGCTAAAATTGATAAAATAGAATCCACAGAGCATGTGTTATTTAAGATCATTTTCCCAACATCAGGTAAAGAAGTAGGTTGCATCATACAATTTTCATTTTTTAAGAAAAATATCGGTTTCATGAATGCTTTTCCGTTAAATTCAATTGACTCAAAACCTGGTTGTGGAATTATGTATGAATGAGTTGATCTTAGTTTTTTTGTTCCATCCTTCACATGCATCTTTTTCAAAATTTATAGATTTTTTTTTTTTATCGCAATTGAAACTTTCTTTTTTTCTCCACATCCTTCTTCAGTTCCTGATATCGAAGATGAACATCCAAATAACTCGTGAACTGACTTTTTACAACATATACATTTATGCAGTCCTGTTGGGTAATCCTCATTAATTGCAAGAGCCACATTATACTTGTCTTGAACGAAAATGAAATACAATCTAATTAAATTAATTTAAAAATGTAAACAAAAAATTAGAACTAGAAGTAACTAGTGAAAGAAAGGAAAGTTTGAATGAAAAAAATTAAATAATTGAGCATATACGAGGAAAGTAGTGAATTTCGAGTTAGAATCATAAATTTAAGTAATCCGGGTTGTTGGCTGCTATCAGATAAATTAAGAGTATTAATTGTTGAAAAAAACACTCCCATATAGATAGAAATTATAGTTTGCCATAAAATGATGTACGTTTGAATTTCGAAGGAAAATGGTTTTATAAAATGATTAAAAGTTATGAAAAATGTAGGAGGCCATGGCTTGTATATAGCATTTAAAAAAATGCTATTAATTGTTCTCCCTGTTAAGTTTTTTAAAATAAGAACAAGATTAGATCATCTTCATTTTGGGACGGTGGCTTCTCCGATTGGAAACATTTAAATCCCCGAGTTTCTGAACATGAAAATAGTGATTCTCATTCAAATTGTGTAAATGATTGGAATGAATTCAAAAACATACTGGCCAAAACGTTTAGAAGGTTTTACAGACGTAAAAATAAAACAAAATTTACCCAAACATCGTTTTATTAAACATTATGATCCTCGTTAGCTTACGTTAGGATTAGCAGTGGAGAGACTCATTGAACAATGGGATGGAATCATATATTTTTTCGATAAATGTATTTCATAACATAGAAGTGAACTTATGAAAACTCCTAAATATTTAAGAATTCATAAAGTTTTAAGTGAGCCAACTGTAAAAGCTGAAATAATTTTTTTAATCAATTGTACTAAAATATTTCAAAACTGTTTAATATTTAAAGACGTGGGTGAAACTATAATTGGTGAACTCAACGTGATGTTGGTCGTCGCTAGTAACACTGCTCGTCTGGGCAATGCGCATTGCTTGATTTACTGATTTTTTCCGTTCATTTGCTCTAAGATGTAAACAATTCGGAAACGCACACCCCACATGTAAAAAGTACACATCTACCCCTTCTTATATAGAATTTCACACCTACCAAATGCAAGAAGATAAAGCCTATCACATAATTATAAGAAACCTCCACCCAACAACAAACACAGTAGAAATCAGAACAGCCCTAGAGGAAATCTGTTTTCAAGTATGACAAATCACAACTGTCCTACATAAGACTACAAAACTAAATCTATCAATATTCTTCGTTGACCTTGAACCTTTAGAGTTAAATAAAGACGTGTTCCATATAAACCACATACTCCATAGCAAGGTTAAAATCGATGAACCATTTAAAAAACGTGACCTAGTACCTTGTACTTGATTTGTCAGGAGTACGGCCACACAAAAACCTACTACACACATTCACCAAAATGCGTTCGATGTGCCGAACATCATATCAGCTCAGCATGTCAAAAGCTTCGAAATCTTCCCGCCAAATGCGCGCTATGTCAGGGGTAACATTCTACAAACTATAAAGGATCCCAAATTCACAAGAAGCTTCTAAAACGTCGCAACCTAAACTTAAGAAACATCCAACCAACTTCAATCAACAATCAATCCAATCCAAAAATCACAGTGAAGGCCTCCTCGGCGGAATCCAACCCTTCGTCCTCTCAAAATAGAACATATGCATATTTAACCTCAAACAAAGAACTTCCAAAATCCAAAAACAGCAATCAATTAGACACAGGTACCTTATTATTTAAATTTATCAGTGACTTCCAAGCTCTCTCTTCTTACAACAGTCCTTACTAAACTTGCAGATCAAAATTACAAACAATACTCCAACCTCCACATCATTGTTCATACTCCTTTGAAATGCCAATGGTATTCATAATCATAAAGCAGATCTCTCTTTTGTACTTCACGATAAACGTATTGATATGGCATTAATATCTGAAACACGCCTCACTAAAAGAACAAAAATACACATTCTTGACTACACAAAAACTCAGATCAAACCACCCTGACGGTACTGCACACGGAGGAGCGGCGATAATTATTAGGTATGTAATTCTCTTTCATAACGTTTCTCAACTAAGCGACACCACATACATTCATTCACCATCCAAATTACCCAAAACCATTCTCCTATCTCTATCACCGCAGCATACTTTCTCCCTAACCAAATTATTTCCCCAATACTCTTTGAGCAGTTTTTCAATTATCTTGGCAATAACTTTATAGTTGTTGGCGAACTCAATGCCAAACACACCCAATGGAAATGTCACTCAAACTCACCCAGAGGAAACTGTCTCAGACAAGTTATTACTGTCAAAAACTACTTAATCATCTCACCCAAAGACCCCACATATTGGCCAACATCATCGTGAAAGCGATCAGATATCCTTAACATATTCGTCTCTAAAATACCGAATCAAACACCATCATAGATAATCTAACAAATTCTAGATCAGACCATTCGCCAGTACTCCTCACCCTTGACACTTCTCCACCAAAAAGATGAATGAATCCATCAATTAATGGAATAATTCACTAGGAAAAATTCCAAACAATACTTACAAACGACATTAACCTGAACGTTAGTTTAAAATTCCCAAACGAACTAGAAGAATTAGTACAACAACTATCTACAATAATACAGAATGCAGCATGGTCCTCTTGCAAACCAATAATAAGGTACCCATAATCCTACAATGGTTTTAAATTGTTCTTCTATTTTTTTTCTAGATAAAAGTTTGCCTTTGTATTCACCTCATATTTGCCATTTTTTATACCTAGACGATAAGAAACATATAAAAAATATTAAAAAGTCCAATCCAAGCCTAATGTTGATAGACCAAAACGAAGAGTTATTGGGTCTATTTCTTTATTTATAGCTTTTTCGATTTGGTTCAATTCTGTTTGGTATTTCTTTTGTAGCCTTAAAAATATAACATCTTTATCGCAAAGATAGTGGATTTCACCGCATTACAAACTTTCCCATCGATTATTGTAAGTTGCATATCATGTGAAATATCTATATTAATGTTATTTATTGATAGTTTTGTTGGTTTTAATTCTTTAATTTGATTTTCTATGTATTTTAGTTCATTTAAACTTGATTCTGTCGTTTCTTTTTTGAACTGAATACAAATTGGTCTACAATATCTTGTATCACGATGGTCGTGGATTTTGGAATAAATAAATTATAACTGACTTTTCTAAGGCTTTTGATCATGTTAATCATTTAATTCTTTTAAAAAAGTTACAATCATTCGGATTCTCCGGTTCCTTACTTAATTGGTTCCAATCTTTTCTTTCAGACCGCTTCCAAATTGTTAAACACCTTAATTTTAAATCTACGCGTTTCTCAGTCCCTTCGGGCGTTCCTCAAGGTGACCACCTATCTACACTTCTCTTTAATATTTTTATTAATGACCTCCCTAATGTCGTAACAAATTCTAACATACTTCTGTTTGCTGATGATGCTAAATTAATAAAAATGATAAAAACTGAACAAGATACGATTAGTTTACAATCTGACATTAATAACTTGCTTTCGTGGTGTAATAGTAATCACTTATCTTTGAATATTAATAAATGTAAATATATGCACTTCTATCCTATAAAAAACCTAGTTAAGTATCAATATTCTATTTCTAACTCTAATATCGAACTTGTTTCTCAGTTTAAGGATTTAGGCATTATTTTTGATTCTAAATTAAATTTTTCTGCTCACACAGAGATGATCAAGAATAAGGCTATACGTAATTTGGGATTTATTAAGCGCACTTGTGGCTCATTCGTGGATCCTACTCCCTTAAAAATTCTATATTACTCCCTTGTTCGTTTGCTACGGTTCCGCTCTTTCTGATTTAGCTCCTATAAATGCCGGTGTGCCTCAAGGTGGCATCCACTCACCAATTCTCTATAACATCTTTGCTTCTGATCAACCTTCTACCCCCAACACATCAGTAGCCGATTATGCTGATGACAAAGTGCTAATATCTATTAACAACAGTCCAATCTTAGCGTCAATAAATCTACAAACTCATCTTAATGCTATGGAAAAATGGTTCACAAAATGGCGGTTCAAAGTTAACCAGAATAAATCCGTTCATACAACCCTCAGACATACTCCTTGTCCTGGTGTTGTTCTATACGGAATTCCGATTCCCCGCTCTCCGAAAGTCAAGTATCTCGGCCTTATTTTGGATCAAAGATTAACGTGGGCTCATCATATCCGAACCAAACGGTTAGCATTGAATCACCGTCTTCGCTTACTTAAACCCTTATTATACAATAATACTCACACAGCTATCAAAACTAAATTACTTATATATAAAACTCTATTGAAACTACTATGGACCTACGGCCTTCAGCTTTGGGGCTATGCGAAAAAGACTAATATCACGAAAATCCAAACTTTTCAAAATATTGCGCTTAGGAAATTAATAAATGCTCCACCCTACGTGTCAAATCATACACTTCACACCGACTTAAAACTTAACACAATAAACGATGAAGCTAAAATCTTTTATAAAAGATTTCATTACCGCCTAAATAATCACCCAAATCAACTAATAAAAAACTTAGCCAATCCCTCAATTCCAGGAAATCCTCCGAGATGTTTGAAGCGTAAGTGGTGTCGAGACCTCTTAAATTAAATCTAAATTTAATTAAAAAAACAAAAAAAGAAAATTAATAAATAATTATCAAACTAGCAGGAAGTGTCATCAATGGGTGGCTTCTTTCAACAAAAACCTCATGTCTCTCTTACCTTTACCACATTTTCTTATTGTGTCTAATATTGATACAGATTGTTAATTACTTTTAAAAATAAAAATAAATAAAAATTATATTTAAACATGAATTTTACATTTTATTTTCATTATATTCACATTTGTATATATATATACCTATATATTATATTTATTAATTATTCAATATTAAACTTTTCATGTATACTATTTTTATTTTTATTTCAATGAAGTGAGGGGGGGGGGCGTTGAAAAATATTTTGCTTCTTAAGGGGGCGGCCGTTATAAAAAGGTTGAGAAGCACTGGTATAGATAATCAAGAAAAAAAATATTCTATCAAATGTTTACTAAACATACTTTCAAAGAATATATTATTTTAATTTTTTAAGTTTTGTCATATAGCACACTAATACCTATCTCATAATTTTAAATATAATATATACTATTATTATATTTAAAATAATATACGTAAATTATTTTTTTTTAAAGTGTATTTTGAATACAAAAATGAAAACATTTTATCAGATTTACTAGAAGTCATAGAAGTTTTAATTGTATATTGTTATTCCTCTAGCTTTTGTTTAATTATATTTAAATAGTCATACAGAAATAATTTGATTTAGTTTTCATGTGATAAAAATAATCATTTAGTTATTTAATTGATCAAGTATTATTTTAAAAATATTCTACAGCTCTGTTAAAACGATCCATCAATATAATATACTTTTGGGTCATAATAAAAATTGCAATTTACAGACATTCAATCATCCCATTACAATATTTGAATACAAATTAATTTTGTATACACTTAGTATTTAGTTTTAAATTAGATATATCATCAAATATTTCAATATATTTCCACCTAAATACAAACTGTGTAGTATTGTATTTCTACCTCTAATATATATTATAACATAAAATTATAAATTAAACGTCATTAACAATTGTCCACTTTACTGCATATATAGGTAATTTACTATGTATTTGTATGTATATAAATATTTTTTATAATAACTGCAATACTTGATAAAACATATATTTATAGTTATTTTTCACCACAAAATAACAAACTAAAAAAAAAACACTATGTCACAACAGTGGTTTTATTTATACACATTCAACAAAACTAAGAACTTACAGAGCGCAATGTCTTGCCAGAGGTTCTTATAGTATACAAACTTGTCAATTTTGAACTCTAAGATCAAAAACATACAAAATAATAAAGTATAGCGTCAATCGTATATAATGTATTGATGTGTGAATGTAGTACTTACATAAACACGAGATCTATCGATCTATCTTGTAAATTAACTATTTTATCTCATTGTCCAAATAAATGCATCACTAGTAATGACTCTTATACTTATTTAAATACAGTAGTAAACTAGTAAATACCTACTATATAACAGTTAAAAGTGAATATTTGACGCAAATTCAATATAAATAATAATTCTGTGTAATAATTATATTTTGATTTCATATTAGGTAGGTACATGATAAGTTATTAGACTAAACTAAGTGTATATCAATAAATTTGAAATTAAATAAACAATGTTATGCATGAACAATTTGATAAAAAATTAAAGATTAGTTATAACATATATAACAAATCATTGGACTAACAAACCTATTGAATTAAAATTTTAATTATCTTTTCATTAGATGGTTTTATTATTATTACACGTAATCAAAATGTTGTCATTGTTTCTGTATGACTACTATTAAGTTGGGATTAAAAATAATTAGCTCATCTTGAATAAGAACGTACATGATAAATGGTCATCAATAGCTCATTAAGGAACGGATCTAAATGAAAATTGCATTTTTTCCTGAAAATATTTCTTCCAGGTTCAAAGTTCATTTTATAAATACACTAAGAAATTAAAAAATGTAACTTTTATTTTGCATTTTATTGCATTTTTAAGACTTTTTGCTTTATATCTATAAAATTATCTCATTTTTAAAGTATTTTTTTATATTTTTAAGTCATTTTTATATAGCAATTGATAAAATTTGATAAAAATTAAGCAGCAAATTATACAGTGCTATTATGAAACACAAGGTAAAAGTATAATTAATGTACCTATCTGTCTAAATTATATATTCAAGAAAATTAGAAAATAAAACTATTGTAAGTTTAATATCATAAAAAAATGCAATACTATACTACATTTGGAGTCTGTAAAAAGTGATTTTACATATAATCAATCTAATTTTTTATACTAGTGAAAACAATATAAAAGTTTATAACATTCCAATTTGACTTTCAGTGATTCAACGCAAATTATCAATAGTTCTATTTTGGAGATTTACATAAGTAATCGCTAGATAATACAAAACCGATTACCCAACAGGAAAGAAGAAATCTTACATTAAAGAAACATTATATGCATATGTTAGCATTAAATATTAAATGGTGATATTTTATGAAACAACTAGATATTACATACATTAAACAAAGGCAAGATTACGACAATAATAAATGACAATTAAATCTAACCCAACGTTACAATCAATTCAATTATTTTCATCGTGGTAGAACTCCAGCTATATAATATATTTATTTTTCATCAAATTGTTTGCATTACACCATAGTTATACATTTAACGTATTGTATAACTGCAGTAGGTAGATATACGTGTTTTAATTTTTTAATTGAACATTTTTAAATTTTTGTTTAATATGGATGAAACAATAATTCTTATGAAACAAAAATTTGATAAAGCGATTGAAAATGTGAGTGCAAAAATAAAAGTGACATTTTATTCAGTGAAAAATATTGGAATATGGTATCAGACGTCAAAACTATGAAAATTAAAAAAACTCAAACCCATAATTATTGACTTGTAAAACATTACAATTTAAAAAAAAATAATTTACCCATTTTAATATTTAATTTAAATAAATGTAAAATTTAATTTTTTTTGTGATAAATAATCAATAATTTGAACACTATTAAACATATACTAATATTATGTATACCAATTAAATATTGTGATATGCTATATCTAACTTTAGACTAAGCATGTCAAACATTAAGTATCAACTGGGACAAAATTATTGAACAAAAGCTATACAAATCACAATCAAAAAAAAAATGGAGACTGCGCAGCGTTTGACAAGCCTGCTTTAGGCCATAAGTTTTAAATATGAAAGTCAATCTACCGATATATCTATTGGTTAAATATATACTTTAATATGCAAACAAAACTATAAGATCAATTACAAAAATAAGAAAACAGTTCAAAAGGATTAAAAAAATAAATTAGCAATGCATTTCTTATGGAATGAATCATGATAGCGATTTATTTTGAACAATACTTGTTATTATTCAAGATTATGAGGTAACGACAAATCTCTTCTATTAAATAAAAATTATTCAATAATAATAATACAATTTAACATTCCATCACTGTTATCCACTAATTATTATTTATTTTGACATACTGTAATTACATAATTGACAAAAATTATTTATGTGTATATATATGTATATAATAGTAGCAAAATTAAATTTAGGATAAGTAATAATGAGGTATATCAAAACTAAACAAAGTAATAAGTATCTTAAAATTAATTATTTATCACTAAGACTAAAAAAGTAAGAGTACATCATAATATCGATCATATAATATAATAATACTTATATATTTTATTATTATTCAATGTATCGTAGTTTTTTTAGCAATTTATCTTAAATATGTTTAAATATAAAAAAGAATGGAGACAATTTCAACCACTCTAGTTTAAATCAGATATTTGGCTCAAATGCAATGTATCGGGTAATTTTACTATTTTTACTTTTCTTGTAAATTTTTTTAATAACACAGAGGCAATGTTTATATTAATCTTTGTTCTGATAAAGTAAATGGACAATTTTATGATGATATTATAAATATAGTTAAAAAAATAGAACTATTAATTTAATATTCATTATAAACTATATTAACTACTTATGTTCCTTATTACAATTTTTTTTATTTTATTATTCCTATTGTATTTGTTATTATGCAATTTATATTTTAGTAATATTATTATTAAGTTATAATAGAATATATTTATTTTTTATAAATTAGGACATTCATTAGTAGTTATTAGAAACTTTCACAAAAGAAGTTGAAGAAGCCAAGTATTTTTTCTATTACTCTAACTCCCCAAAACTATATTCTATAACTAACTGAATAAACAATTTCTGAAAATAGAAAGATTAGTAATAATAATGAAATAAAAACAATATTTTTTCCAGTCCTAGGTAAAATGGTTAGTGAACTCAAGATAAGATTTTCAGATTATAATCAATGAATTGGCCACTATTCACAAACCCGAAAAATATAACTAAATTAACTTAAATTAATATTTTGTAAGTACTAATTTCTCGCATTTTATATTAGATTTATATAATAAGCTAATATAAAAAATATTTATTAAATATACAATATATTTTTCATAAAAACATTTTTATACATTTCCTAACAACTTATGAATGAAATAATGAATCAACAAATTAGATTAGGTTAAAATAAAATATATTTATTCGTGTAAGTATATCCATTAAATTTATAATTAGGTGTATTTAGTTCAAATGTTAAAAATATTATGAGTCAAACACATAAGTAGGTTCTAATGTGCTTATGTGGCCATGTTTAATTTTTAATAGACCTATAATATTTAACCTTTTACAATGTTGTACATTTGTAAGATGGTGGCAACACATGGGGGTGTGACATCCTCTTAAGAAAAATTTCAAATAAAAAAAAAATAATGTATCTACCTAATACAATTAATTTAGAGGCCGGAATTATATGTACTAAAAATGTGACAAATATAATGTAAATATACACAGCAAAAAGGTCAAAATATGCGTTAATATACTGATTTTTTTTTTTAATTAACACGTTATCAAACTAGAGAAGATAAAATGTTATACCATGTTGACAGTTATTTTTTTTTTCGCTAGTATGGCAGCATTTAAAAATTCTAATTTCCAAAATAAAAACATGAAATAATTTGACTATTTACTAAGATTGTTAAATATATTTACATTATAAACACTTATGAAAAAAAAGCCCTAATCCTCCAAATATGCGATTATACGCAAATTAAATTTGATCTATGGAATCAGTTGGGTCTGAATTACTCACATTTCAAACCCTTGTTTAAGTGCATACACTCAATATGAACAAGCAAATGCATAAAATTCCGGTCTCTAAGTCAATTACATAAAAATCCGTACTCTACTTATAAATTATAATTAAAATAATGCTTACATATATAGATATAGTAATATATTGATATTACCAATCCTCGTATAGAAAAAATATTCATAGTCCGATCGTCATCGTACAGAATTTGGAAAACATCGAAACAATGCAGATCTTGCAGTAGACGAACGAGTCTACGTATAATTATGAAAAATGAATCGTCGTCATGCACGTTTAATGATGGATGGTGGTAAATAACAGTTCATTTAAAATGATTAAATAATTTACAACAGTTACATTTTTATTGAAGTCGGAAACCATGAACAGCAAGCATCGGACGCCACGAACGCATTACACATATCAAATATCGACAGTTGCAGTATTACAGCGTCCATGACAAAACAAAGATGGCAGCGTATTCTCTAATCGATCGGTCGGCGTAACGAGCAAAATGCAAGCAAATATTTGAGCGCGTGCGCGATACTGAGCGTCGTTAGAGTCGGGCAACGTGAATAATACCGACAATAGTACGAAACGGCTCACGATCGGGCGGCGAGTACAGTTTGGCGTTCGTACAGAAGGGTGATCGCGGGTGTCGGTCAATAGGTTGGTTAGAACACGCGTTTCCGCTATAATTTAGAAGATGGCTGTGAATAGTCATCGAAGAGTAGGGTGCTCAATTCGTACAGACTTGACTAGGGTCAGGCGCAGTTGTCCGAAAAACAATATCACATCTGATATCACGACTACCAGTGATCCAGCAGTAGAACCAACCTGAAAAAAAAGTTATTGCTGCGATGCCCGCGTGGCCACTCGCTTTAAATTTCATAGTAAAATAACAAAAGAATTTCTTTAAAAGTATTTAATGATATACTTAGTATGTAATTAAATTCCATGGTCAAATATATGATTATGGGGCTAATACTATAGACAAACAAAGTGCTGCATAAAATGATATGTCATATTATCCATACAATATTGTGAAAACTATTATATATATATTGAACAAAGGGTCAACCAAGTATACTTAGGTAGTAATGGAATACATTTGTGTTTGCACATGGTTCAATTGTATTCTAGAACCTATATTTGATGCAAATAAAATAAAGATATCTAATAAAAACAAAAATGTACAAACTATAATAATAATAGAATACTAACAAAGAATATTTATTAATTTCAGTTTTATTAAAAATAAAAAATATACATAAATTTAAAGGGCGGGGCAGTCTCTACAACCTTAATACAAAAATATTATGTAATTTTAACTTAAGTAACAATAAAATACAATACATGTCATCTTTGGGGTAAATATAAAACAAATTATAAACACATTAAAAACAATATAATTAGTTCAATGTTGCATTATTCTTGAAATAAAATAACAAATATTATATTATATTATATAGTTAATAAAGTAAAAATACTTTCGGTTTAATCCTAAAGCAGAGTTTTCACAACTGGCAATTTGCTGTTCCTATAACTTATACCACATCCTCAGAAAATTCATGAATGACAAATAATACTACAGGTGGGCTGATCTTATGGCATTACTGTAAGTATCCTTAAATGACAAATTTTGGCAAGAATATGAGTCATGAGAACCCAGCTTAAGCTAGGGAAATTAAATTAAATAAGAAATTGAAGCAGTCTCTACATTACAAATTAGGTTTAAAATACTATGAGTTGGCAGTTTTCTTTAATTAGAAACTGGAAAAAATATACATACTTAAAATAAAACTCATATAAGTATGTTTTAACAAAATTATAATAAATGAGATGATTTAAATTATACAATAAAAAAAAAACATTGTAATAAAAGTAATTATAAACAATTAACATAGATATTTAATATATAATATAATATAATATAATGGTAATAACTACATTAAATAGTAGTTTTCTTTTCCTCGGCAGTTTAGAGTCTACAACATATCATCTCCACCATCGTCATCTTCACCAATACCAATACTATTGTACCATAATGCAGTTACATTCATCGGCTTGAATTTGCTATAATAAATAAAAATAAAATAAATTATAAAATTATAATTTACAATAAAAGAAAAAGACATTAAAAATGTATATTTAATCCTAATCACACAAGTTAAGAAATAATAATAAAGTTATAACTTGAAATATTTATATCATAGTTATAAAGTAAATTTGAAATTTGGATAAAATAAATACATAAAAATATATACAATATAATAACACTTGCTAAGTCAGAGATCGACATGTAAAATTTCTTCATTTTCAAATTTAGAAATGTATTAATTGAATACAATATGTATGTATAATGTATTTTCATTTTCATTTAGTGAGATAGATCTTTGAAATCAGAGAGTGGATTTTGTTGTTTGGGGTCTTGTTAGATTCATATTGGCTAGGAGAAGTGCAGTAAAAATTTTCAGAACTTTATCTTTTATAGCTAACTTACTACAGAGCTTCAAAAAAAATTAAAATACATTTTATTGGGCGTTTTTTTATGTTTTTCAGCTTTATAGCTTTGTAGTAAGTTAATAAAGAGAAAAGATAAAGTTTTGAAAATCTAACCAAAACAATAAATTAAAATAATATCTACAAATGTATACATCCAAACAGATAATGTAACATAAATTAGTAGTTATTAAAACAATTCCAAATTTAATATTTCAAGTTTACCAAAAGTATGAGAATGGGCAACTGATAATAAATAATTCAGAACCGCTCTTAATATGTGCTGGAATTCCTTCTTCATCTGCATTTGTTCCATCATCTTGTCTATCAGTATTAAGATATAGTCGCCACATTCCCTTGTAATGCCCTCTAATGTCTAGGTCCCATATGCCTAGGCACTAAATACAAAAGCAAACATAATTATATACATTGGTAATTAATAACAATTAAGTGAATTGAAGGTCATCAAAAAAATGATTAGGCCATTTTTAAGATTTAAATATTATTATTAGATAATTATTCTAGAATGTATTTTTTTCTTTAACGGTTTATCTGTTAAAAGTAAATAGAATAGAAATTCTTTAAGACTTTAATGCACCAAAGTAAAACAAATTAAATTATTTTTAGTATGATAGTTCATGTGCATATTCATAAATCAATAACGACATACAATTTATTAGAGTATATGTAAACTTCCCTATAATTTAATTGGTAAAATCCTCTAAATAAATTTGACTAAATTAAAAAAAAATGAGAGCTATTTAACATTGTCTAAAGGACACCATGTCCAGATGACATCAGTTAAACTCCAAAAATATATGTGTTTTTAATTGATTTATATTTCTTTATTCATATTTAAAATTTAAAAAAATTTGTATTTACATGCATGCTAGTTTAATTAATATCATTATTATTGATTTGGTTATGTTCATTATTTTTTGACTAAGTTATTATGTGAAACTGTTCTTATATAAAGAAATGTAGTAATTTTTTATTCTTATCTTGGAAATTTATTTTTTGGTAACTAAAAAAAATGTATTTTCGTTTATATAGGTATACTTTGTAATTGTATGTAAATTTCTGTATGAATATTCTTTAATGTACCTATAAATATAATATTAATTAATTAAGTAATTTTTTTTTAATTAATGTATTTTAAAAATAATATTTTATACATTTTATAAACAATTAAGAAACAGCCACATTCAGTGGTTATAAATTGCATTTTTAATAAACCTACGGATGAGAAGACGCTACACCCGCATATGTTGTCTCTATCTTATTAACATACATCATAGCAAATTTGCGTTTAGCAGAACACATTTTGTGATATTAGCTTTAATATTAGAGTAAATTTACCTATTATCAAATTTAAAAGTAAGAATATTATCTAGACAAAGTCATATGCTTTTATTGATATTATCATTTTAAAGTGAGTTATGAACATTTTAAAGTTGCAATATTTTACATAGCTGTAACTCACTTTAAAATAATAATATTATTAAAATCTTGCCATTGCTTAGATAATATTCTTACCTTTAAATTGATAATAGGCAAATTTACTTTAATATTAAAGCTAACATCACAAAATGTGTTCTGCTGAATGCAAATTTGCTATGATGTACATTAATAAGACAGAGAAAACATATACGAGTATAGCGTCCCCTTAAATAATAAAAACATAATATTAAAATATTACAAAAACAAGATTTATGTAATACATTGGTATATAGATCAATTATAATCATAATACTACGTGAATGACAGAGATGAGAAAATAGTTAGACCCAGTTTTATTTTATTACTAGTTATTATTAGTTGCCATAAAAATATATTAAAAAGACGACAACAGTTTTAAAACTAACAAAAGAGCATGATGATTAAATATTAAAATGTAAAAATTTTTAAAATATTAAATATTAATAAATAAATATCAATATAATTTAAATTAACTCTGTTAGAGGAAATAATATAAGTTAAGTAGCAAAATGTTTTTAGATGAATTTACAGCATTTTAATGAACATTTCAATTAACACTTAATTAAAATTTAAGTATTTGTATAGTGTGTAAATATTGTTAAGCTTTTATTAATAATTAGTATTTTCTATAAATTATGTAATTCTTCATTCATTTCTTTGACCTTCCTAATTATACTCGGTTGTTTTATTCTATTCTCCATAGTTACTTCACATACCATTTTAGCATTTACATATCTGCTATACTTATCCCATACTTAGTTGTATTGTCTACTGTCAAACATTACGATTTATACAAAATATCTTACAACTGTTGTATAAAATCTATTTTTTATTCTCAACAGAATCTTATAAACCAGAATATTCTCTTTAGTCAGGTCATACATTTAAATATAATCCTATTTCTTAAGTCATCCGCAGAAACATTCTTAGATACTACTCATCTTAAGTAGTTGAACTTTATTACACACATTACATCACCCTTCATCGCCATCACAAGTTTGACCCTTCAGTTTCTTGATTTGTCCTACATTTTACAAAATTACTCCAGTTTTACTGAATTTATCCTTAATTCATACCCTTCTCCAGTCTTTCAAACTCTAATTTACTTAATTTTAGCTTTTACCTACAAAATACATTATGTTGTAGTTATTAAAATAAGATACAATTGTTTCTTTCAACATAAATTAAAAAGGTGACATTTTCTATTCTAGTAAAGAACCTAAAAATAATCTAAATATATTTTTAAATTAAAATGGAAACACTTAAGTACAGATAATTTACTCAGGTATTTAAGTCTGTCTATATTGATAAAAAAAAGTATACAACACATTAATTTCCATTAATAACCTCTTTCAACAGTTACCTTTGCCAAAGGAGTCCAAGCAACATTTGCTGCATTTCTATTGCCACCAGACGGATCTTCCATTTTTATATATAATATAAATAATTTCTTAGACCTAATTGTATTGTCATTATTCATCATTTCATCAATAACAAAAAATTCTTCGTCTGATTGATAATAGTTTCTGTTTCCAGCATCATGTACTCTTCTATTGTCATTATTTTTGTTACCACCATTATTCCATTGTTTTTTTCGACATGGCCACCTACTGTGATCTAATAGTTGGCCTTCAGTTATGATTCTACGTTCCATCCACCCTAGGTATGTTATTCGAGTCATCCTATATACATAACACATACAGCTGTATTTAATATATATAATATGCAAATAAAAAAATTACAGATTTAAATTGCACAATGTATGAGCAAATAAACTAGTAAAATAAATATTATCATACAAAAAGTAAAATTTAATTTCAGAAATAAACTGACTTGTCAATATTTTTGAAACGAATCAGACCCCCTCTATCGTCATATTCTCCACCAGTTCCACCACTATGAGATCCAGCACTTGCTCCATTTATAGCAGCATTGGGGTTATAGAATGCATGACGGCCAAAATATGTACGCTGAAAATATGGATTCACGTTAACAGAACGAGATGATCCAAAATGATATGTTCTGCTAACTTCTGGTACTATACATTGTCGTCCACGTTGCACTTTGGTTGATCGCATCCACATATCCCAATCCCAGGGCTAAAAAAATCATATCAATAATAAGTTTTTATGGGCCAAGTTATATGTTAATAATAATAATAATAATAATAGTTTTTAATTTTATTATTAAATAATAGTTAATGAAATATTACTACCAAACAATAACAATTAATCATTATAATAATAAACCTTATAAAAATAAAAATCAACCCTCAAAAGAAAAATAAAACTAAGAAAGTTACTAAATTTGTTAAGTGATATACAATATTGATGAATTCAAAATATATATATAAAAAAAAAAAAAAATTTAAAATTATTATAAATTAATATATAATATTATAATCAGTATACTAACTTTCTCTACTGTTGGCCATTCTGATTCTAGTTGGTCCTTATATAAGGACTTTTTAAGCATCCATCCTAATCCTGGCATCCAGTCGATTCGATATAAAACGTCTGGTCGACTAGCAGTGTGTTCATATCCCTGGTCATTCCATGCAGATATACAGTACAGTGATCCAGAACCACCATCACCATCTGTTGAGTCGTCAGCTGCAGCCAACAATGGAAGAGTCTGACTGAAAAAGCTAAACAGCACAATAATAATTTCACATTAAAAGTGAGTACAAACATTTGACTTCACATTATTATAATTATTAATTTCTCTAAAATTATAATTGACCCTACTGAACAGGTTTGTGTGGAGATTGCCCATGAGTTCACATTTTACAACTTCAATTAATATAAACATTCATGTTAATACAATTTTGAATTTACATTTTAACTGTTCTAAAATTTTAGACTTATAACAATGAAACTACTAGTATAATTTTAATAGATAACTAATAAGGTACATTATGTAAGCAACTAAATTAAAGGTAAACAACTATATTTAAAGTTTTATATTTTGTTTATTCTGCAGCCAATTAGTTATTATTGTTATTTTTTTTAACTATTAAAGGAGTGAGGTTTTGATGTCTAATGGTAACATATTATATATTTTTGATCCTCTATTTAAGTAGATTGGCTTTGTTTTCTGTGCATTAATGTTAAATTATATTTAATAATTTCCTTGTGTTAAAATCATGTTCATTACTAAATGTTAAGTTATTTTTAATTATATAAATTACAGATACTTTATAGAAAAAAATGTTTATTGACAGCACATTTAATTCTTTATAAAGATATTCTGTGTGATATAAAAGATTCTTTTTTAGAATAATTTTTATTATTCTATTTAGTATTATTTTTAATGGATTAAGTGTTAAATCATAAGTACCTCCCTAAATGATTATTATTATTATTATTATTATTTATTCTAAAAGTACTTAGTAAACAATTCTAATTTTCTTAATTTCTAGTAAATAAGCTAAATTTTTGTAAACATATATTATTTTTCTAAGTTTTATTGCTGTCTGTTTTATGTGGTTGTAATACTGATTATAACACATTTCAATGCCAACATATTTACAAGATTTTAATGATTTTAATGAATTTTAATATGTACATAATTTTGGATATAATTATTCATTTTCATGAATACACAAGCTAGTAATAGTTAATTGATACAAATTAGATATATAGTGTGGTAATATGTAAAGTTTATCCAAATTATAAAATAGATTATTTGCACATAGTCAACTATTGATTTTTTTCAGGTCATACATAAATAAATACCTCGTCCCAGGAGTTATTTTCGTTAAAAAGAACAGTGTCATCAATAAGACTAATTAACCATGTAACTTTAAGTCGTTTATTTGTATATTAAATAGGGTAGAAGAAAGATTGATACCTCTAGGTACTACTTCACATAGTGTTTGTGTTTCTAGACTAAAAGAATTATTTATTCAGACTTTATTTTTTATTTTTTAAGTACGAGCTTAATAAATCATAAGCTAGTTCTTAAATGCTAAATTTATGAAAATTATGTAGTAATATTAAATGGTTAGTAGTGTCGGATGCTTTTGCTAAATCTAAATATATAGTTGCACATTTTTTTTTTAGTTTCCAAAGTTTTATATATATATACAGTAATTTCCGCTTAATGTGATCATATTGATTCAAATTATTTTGATTCTATTAACCTTTTAATTTCAAAAAATATTTTATTTTTACTGATGATCTTATATTTATACGTATGTGTAAAATTAAATTAAAAAAACTATCTGTTTTCAATTATTGTACTTGAAAATCTTCTAATTTCATTTTGCATTGCTTTTCAATATCATGTTTTCATTGTTTTTATGATTCCCTGGTCAAGAGGCTGTATGAGTAACCTAGTATTTGCCGATAAAAATTTTAAATTGATGTTTTATGAATTTAATTATGGATGTGTCGTATAGTTATCAAAAAGTAGTAAAATACATCTTGGTTTTATTATTTATTTATCCCATTTTTGTAAAACTTTGGTAAAAATTAGACTAGTCATCTAAGCATTTGAATTAGCGGCATTGTCTTTACGCCCCAAAAAAATGGATTTTTACTTTTATCTATAATTAAAGGACATTTTTTATCGGTACCCGTCATGTTTGAAATATCACAGAAACGATAAAAATGTTCCCATAAGTGATTCTAGTAAAAGATCAATTTAACATAATAATACAAGTTTTGGTTTGAGATTTTCAATTTTGATTTCTTTAAACGGTTTATTCTATAAACCAGTGATCACATTAAGGGGAACTCACTGTAGTTGGGTACTGTTGCAATTAATTGTTCTGTATTTTTATAAGCCCTGAAACCATATTGTGAAATTTATAAAATTTTAAAATTTTCAAAACAGTGTACATATTTAATTATTTTTTTGAAAGTTTTAACAATATTTTACATTTTTAAATGAGCTGGTAATATGATATTTTCAATGTTAATATTGAGCTAATTTTCTAATTATCATCAATTATTTATAATTTTAACAAGGTATTTATTAAAATAAAATAAGCACACACCTAAAAAAGTCAACAGAAACATCTAAGTCGTCTTCCAACACAATAGCATAATCAGCCTGCGGGAACAGTGAACTAAATGTGTTTGTTAAGGCTGATTTGTAATGCTGTGTAACTCGACGGCGGCGTGAATTGGTATTACTTGTCATACGCCCTCCACCTACTGCATTGGATGATTCACCTACAGCAGGCATATGCTGTACAGCCCTCACGCCTAACAGCCGAGCTACTTCAACTGGTTCATCATAGTATCCATCCACATGAACAGTAACCATATGTCGTTGAACACCTCGAGCATTCAGTACAGACTTTATTGTCCTAATATGAAAAACAATTAATATCGTATTAATAAATTTCACTCCTACAACAGCATATAATAAATAGTAATACATAATAAGTAAGACTCAAATTCAAATGCTTTTTCAAAAAATGTAGTAATGACCTAAAAGAGTTAAAAAATGCTCCACCCACCTTAAGAAAAAAAAAGAAGAAAATTAATTTAAACATAAATTTACATTAAATCATTTTAGTTTTTCAAAGAACAAAAATTGTGCACTAATGAAATAAATAAATATTAAAATTCAGCAAAAATACATTTTATACAAGTATAAAAAATGAAAATACTTAAATTTGACAAATTACATTTTTGTTTCACTATGTATTACACACTTGTATAATGTACTATGTTTATATTTCAATGAATTCAACTTTTTTAGTCATAACATGAGAATTAGGTCAAAAATGCTCCAAAAAATGTTTATAGTTACAATACGAGATACTTAAAATACATTGAAAACCATGGTGTAAATCGTAAGACATTTAAAAAAAAAAGATACAAATACATTAAAATCCAAGCCTTAATAATAAGCATATAATAAAAATCACTTAAAATGCCTGCAGAGATTAATAGTTATACCTGTAAAGATAGTCAGCTCGATTGCCAGCTATTATTACCACAGGTACTTGATCAATATTTGAATCAGGTATCTGCATAAAAATAATTAAAAATATTATTAACGGTATAGTTGATATTCTTTGTTATTGTCTATAAAGAGTATAAAGTATCTAATTCCAATGAAAATATTTCATACTCACAGGTAATGGATGGAAGTCCAAAGGTGCAGGATGTATACAACTACATACATCACCATAGCCCTCAATACGACTGCAGAATCGTTGCCTTCGTGCCAATGGTGATTCAACTATAATGTCATCATCAATAATGGAACCACTATCCACAAAATCACCACCATCATCATTATTATCTTCAGAAGCACCAGCTGTTATCCAAGAATCACACCACTCATCATCTACAATTCAGACATTAAATATGAGATATTAAAATTAAATAAAAAGTAAGTAGAGTAATTATGCAAAATGTATACACAAATACTTACTTTGATTGTTATGACTACGATTAACGTCGAGTGGAACTTGTACACGCAGTAAAACATCAGTGCCCCAAGAAGACAAGGCTGGTGCATTCTTACTATTGTGCTGTACAACTAAGCTTGGGTTACTATTATAGCTCTCTCCGTATACACGACCACCAACACCACCAACATTTTTTTCTTCTTCTGGGTCATTATTATGATGTTTAGCTACCATTGCCCACATATCACGCCAACCAAGTTCAGACAGCCACAATGATCCACCTGCAGCAGATCCAGTTCCACTTCTACTAGCACTAGCACCACCTGCACCAGTATGCATTTGCATTGCACGCCTACCTTCATTAGTAAGATGGAATGACGCCTCATCCTGATGAATAATATAGAAAGATTAAATTAAATTAAATGAGCCTAATTTGATAAACACTATAATTCCACATTTCTACTAAGCTGACATGATACAATTACACTAGCTGTAATTTAACATAAATGAAAAATTAAGAATTTTACAACTTATAATTTGCATTTTTATTTATTAGTTATTACAAAAGACCTGTGATTTAAAATGTAGTAAGGCGGTATAAAGTGGACTAGATAATATCAATAAAGCAGTACTAACTTTAACAGCAAATATCATTATACGGCCAGAAGATACTCGATGCAAAAAACTAATGAGTGGTTCATCATCCATGTATGTGTCAAATACCCGTTGAGCCATCACCATACCAGTGTGTTGATTCAAGACAACAACATGCATGCCTCTATTATTTAATGGATCACTATCGTCAATCACCTGAAAATGAATTAATACATCTTTGTTAATTTTTTGTGAAGTTACTAAGAAAATGTCAACACACAATTTGTTTAATCACTTTAACTTTAACACAATATTATATTTGTACTTAGAGCGTTCACCAAAACCAGTCTTACAATATTAGCTTTAAAATTAAAGTAAATTGATCTAATATCAAATTTAAAATCAAGAACATTATCTATGTTTATATGTTTATATATTGTCATTTTTTATTTTCCAGCTTTTTTTTAATAAGTAAATGAGTATTTTTAAATTATAATAATTTACATACCTATTAATAACTAAGATTGTGAAAATGCACTAAAAACCATTTAACATTTAAAATGTTTAAAATATGCACTTAAAATGGTTTTTAATTTAATTTTTATAGTTATATTGATATTAGTATATTATATGCCTAACAATTTACTTATTTAATTAAAAAAAAAATTATAAAAAAGTTTATTTAATCTTAATTTTGATTTTGAAGTTGATTGATTTTTTAATTATACTATTTGCCTGAAACATTTTTTCAAAAGGTTTTCATTGACAGAATTTAATAAAAAATACCATAAAAAAAAAATAAAAACGTCAAAAAATGAAAAATAAAAGTTTCATAAATATATTTATTGTCACCTCAGTTGTTACATAATTTAAATTATGTACTTATAAAGCTACACAACCACAAAAAAAAATGCATTTTTCTACAAATTCACAACCCAACTATAACTTACAAAAAATCATTTAAATACTCTTAAGCAAAACTTATTAATTATTTCTATAAAATATTTATTTTATGTATCACTTTAGGTTAGATTAAATTAAAATGTATTGAATTGTATAATATATAACATATTATATTAATATAATAAAACATATTTTATACTATTATTTTGATTAAATATGACAAACTGAGAGAAATTTATTTCAAAATTTGAAAACCATCAGTTGACATTAAATTTAAATTCATTACTTAAACAACTTTTAGTTTTTTAAGGCTATATTGTCGGTATGAACATTTGTGCCTGGAAAATGTAGTTATGTAAACTAAGTGTAAATTACCGTTGCATCGTCGACACATATCCTCACACGATTTTTACTAGACAACACTTCAATAGATATGTACTTTGCTGCGTCGCCATTTTGAAGCCATTTACTACTGACATTGTAACCAATACCTGCAGCGCCAGTAGCCGAATCAACTGTTTGGCGGTTAGCGGTGAGCAGTGTCAGTATCACATTGATCAGGACAAACAGGATGACAGAGCACACAAGTAACATCTGCAAGCGTAATAGATATGTTACATGCTGTTTAATTTAATATTATATTATACAACGACGGTCTGGTGAATACTCACTCTGACACGCTTCCAGCAACAACAGTTGCGACGCATGGCCGCCGTCGCCATGGTTTTCGTATAAATTCGTATGGAAATATCGCTCATTGCCACAGTTTCATCTAGCCGCTATAAAGACATATTTTCCGACACCGGATTAGTTTCGCCACCATATCACTCGGAACATTAGGAACGTACTGTACGATCAGCGGAGCGTGGGCGTAGTGTCTTGACTTTTCAAAAGTATTTCGTCGCAAGTACCTTATCTCGTACGATTCGTGTCGTCGCAGTCGGTATTTACGTTTTTTACTACCGATTCTAGCCGCCGGACTGAAACTCGAAATGAACGCTGTAACGACGGTCGACAATACGAAAAATTATCTCCTAATCCTAACGATGACTCAGTAGTCAGTACTCACAATACGGTCGGCCGTAATACCACCAGTCACCGCCGCCACGGCCGAATATCGTTGTTTTTTGCCAGTCAGTACGCGGCGGACGAATCGGTAATCACGAAGATTACGTCATGTCCACAGGGATCGTATCTGCGATGTTTCGAACGGTTCTCGATTTAACAATAATATTACGACAACGGCAACAACAACAAATGACAACAATTTCAGTCTTGTCATTCGCGCGGCGAGTATATGAATTGTTGATAACGTCGGATTGTAAACAACTACACACTTTGTTGTCGCGGCTGATAAGAGCGACGTTAGCACGGACGCGAATGGTTAACTCCGACAGATGTCGTGTCCAGTAATGCGTGCTGACGGCAAAGCCGCAGCCGCCTAGTGTCGGACAGCCAGCCACACCTCGGCAACCGCCAGCCAGTTAACGTGTTTTGTACCAGTTCGCAGTTGTAGTACCTAACTACCTAACTCATAAAATTTAAGTTGTAGTTGTAACCAAGTGGCTGAGGGCTTGGCAAAGGTAGGTAGGTATATAATAATATGTGACTTTGACATGGCATGCATCTGTAATATAGCCATAATCGGCATATACGCCATACGCTATAGACTCGTGTTCCAGAATTGTACACACTTTTGATGAAGCTAGAATATTGCAGAACTACTCAGTTAGGTATATATATATATATATATATATATATAAAAATTGTCTTCAAAAATTTAGTTTTGAAAACTAAATTTTCCGACAGAGCAATAATCGCCATTCAAATATTTTTATACAAATGTAGCATTTCTTAGTTGGTTACAAGTTGTTATAGATAATAAATAACTTACATTGCATTAAGTCAAAATTTTAATTTTTCAATATTATGTATCAAGGTAACATTTTCCAGGCACTTGGAATTTAAATTACGGTTTCCCGGTACATACATTTTTTTTTTATAACTATTAATAATTAATAAATAAAATACTAGTTAAGTACTAAACAATATCGTATAATAATATTATAGAATTCAAGACTTGTACCCTCTTCTTTATATTACTTACCATCACTATATCTATATATCCCAATATTAATTTTTTTTCTCATAAAATCACTTCATTTGTTGTATAACTCGTCTAGCGCTTAATCCATACTTTCACTTTTCAGGAATGAGTGCGTTTCCAAATACCCCCAAGTGTAATAATTAAATCAGAATATAATGTAGTTTTTTCGTTTTAACAGCGTTTAAAAATTACCACATTTTCAAGTCCATCTGTAAAAGTTGTGATAATTACTACCAATAAAAGATTTTAAACTTTAAAGTCACAAATTACTTCTTTTCTTGATAGGTATAATAAAATTATTTACTTTATCAAGAATAATTTGCAAAACATGGTTATTATAACATTGAGTGTAACTTTAAAAGTTAATCATAATAAATTTATATAATATTAATATATTATCATATTCTATTGTCTTAAGAAAAAAAATCAAGCAAGCGTTGATAATGTACCTAGTAACATCTGTACATACTAGTTAGTAAACGCCAATGATCTCTAGGCTATAGTCAGCTGACTTTTTTGATCATGATTCGATGAGAGCGACGTAAAATTTCCAAGCTAATACGTAGGGCTAGGGAATTATTATTGGAGTTTACGTGTTTATTAATAAATAATAATCATTCAAAACATGGCTAAATAATGTATAAATTTGTTTCATTGAGACATAAAGTACATATTAGAGGTTTAAAGCAATTATTTTTAATTTACATAATTTGTATATTTAGCTCTTTTTTCCCTTTAAGTGCAATTTTTTTATATTTGTATTTTAGTACATGTTTCACATATTTTATTCAAAAAAAAAAAAAAAATAATAAAAACAATGAAATAAAAAATAATATTATATATATATCTACTATACAATATTTAATATAAATTTTCTAGAAATTGGAAAATATAAAATTAAAATGATTAAGTGCATATGATTAAATAATCTATCTATCGTGTATTTTATCAATTATTTGTGTTTTGTAACTTGTAAACACATAAAATATAAAAATTAAAAATTGGTTGATAAAAAATACGCTGAATACAGTCAATTTATATCAATTTGACTGTTCATATCGTATGCGTTTATCGTTTAGCTAGTAGCTAGTTGCTATGGGTGGTAAAATATTCTAGACTAGGTACAATTTTTTTTGTGAAAATTTAATTAAAAATGCCTTATTTAATAATAAATACATTTGTCATTTTTGGATTCTTAAAGAAAAATAAAATATTTTTAAAAGAATAAATGTAAGCATATTTTAAAAATGTTTAAAGTATGCAGTTTCTGGCCATACTAATAAATAATATTGTAAATAATTTTTTTTTTAAAAATATATATTTACATAGCTTTTGCTAGTAAGGTTAGGCTATGGCCGTAGGTAAATCCAATCCATAGAATTAAGTTAAATTAGGTCAATTAGTTTCTAAATTTAAAACTTCCATAAAATGTTGCCTTAAGTATGACACTGTAGTTTCTGGAATTAGACGTTTAAAACACAATTACTGAAACGCTATAGTACTATAAATAGATGCTAATATGCTATATAACTATAATCAACTATAAAAATCAATTCGATTCGAATAAATTCGTGTTTAAAATCATTGCCATTACAGATGTTATTTGTTCCTGAGAAATCCTCAAACTTTATCTGCAGTTAAAAATAATCTGAGAATTTAATGAATTGACTAGGTACTATATGTAATTATATTTACTATGATAATAGTACTTTTATAAATTATTTATCACTATTTTTCCCATTTAGTCACGCCGATAAACTATATAACTATTGTTATGTTATTTTATGTACAAATTAGTGTTTTTAATATACATATTTATTGCTGCATCTATTTGATATACAACGAGTTTTCAATATTTGTTTGTGTGTTAACACATAAATACAATTTATTTATTATATTTAATTTATTTAATTGTTATAAGAATTTATAAAGTCTTAAATGATACTAAATTCTTTTATGGTTTATTATTATACATTAAACGTTTTTTTTTACCTTTCACACGTTAGTGTCAATTTAATTAAGTTATGGTTTTGGGTACTTTTAGAGGAAATATATAAATTTATCTGATTGTCGTTTTAAATTATAGTATAATATCATGCAAGGACAAGTTTTTTGATCTCAAATATATTTTTCAGTAGACTTCTTGTGTGACAGGATCCTGATGTGTCCTATATAGACCTATATCAGAATATTATATATTCATAGCAGAATAAATATTTATTTTTGAGCATGTTATGAATATGGAACGTATAGTATATTATTCTACATTCTGTAGGTATATTATTAAAATTATTTTTAAATACATTTAATACAAATTTACTGTATTTCTCAGTGCTCGTGTATAATAATTAATAACTAATAAGAAAGAAAAAGAAAACAAATCATTTACTGACATCCCCTTAGACCTTATTAGTACCTGCAGCAGCGTATCTATTGATTTATGTTATCTGTACAACTTAATAACGACTAGTAAATTATAAACTATCATATTATTTTAATTTCTTTACTTAACACGTGTATATTATAAATGTGCCTAAAATAATAATATGAATAATCAGTCTAGTCAAAATAATAGTTAATGATAATGAGTCAAAAGAATAATCAATAATAATAATAATACTTTAATATAGTAACATACTCACAACATTATATTATCTACATCATAATCATTTACCATATATTACATTATTATAATATTTATAAATTTTAACTAAATTGAGGTTTACCGATTACGACCTATATGCATTACAAACGTGTTGTTGAGCTTCAACAGTAGTCGCCTTGTCGAAATTAATAACAACATAAATATTATAATTATTTAAAACGTGTAGGTTCAAAGATACTTGTAGGTTATCTTTTGTCATATATGTGTATAAAATATTTAATTGGTTTTATTATTCTAAAATCCTGATCAAATTAGATAATTACTGAAGAAAATAAATGATTCATGAAAAACATTTAGTAGAAACAAGTCTGAACGAGTTAATGATATTTTTAAGCTCAATTAAATTAGCAATTTTTTTTTTACTAATAGGTTACACAAATGTATAACATAAAATGTAATAATTTTTATTTAAAATTAGATATTAACTTCAATTAATTTAATTTCCAAAGAATATTTTTCTTTATATAGATATACTTACATCAATTAATCATTTCGATATCAAAGTAACACAAATTCTTCATATATATACCTATATTTTTCTATTCATCACAATAACAATCACCAATTTAAAATGTACATTTTATCCACTGAAAGAAAAAAAAACATTTTTCTAGTAATGAAAATTTGAAACTATTTTTTATTGGTAATATAAATAATTAAATTTATTATCTAAGTTAAAATAAAAACCAAATACAAAAATAACTTAAGTTAATAAGTTTTCTTAGTGTATTAGTTTTAATGCATATCCTTAAATAAAAGTTGTATATTTTATCTATATGTACAATGTATGTAAATATATAAATGTATTTTTTTGTTTATTGAGAAAAGACCCTCGCACGCTTATACTTATGATATATTTTAATTTGAATGTTAAATTTTTAATTGTAGGTTGGACTTTGGAGGCGGTAATGAATTTAAATATTTAAAGATATTGGTGATTGATTGAGAATAATTACTAAGTATTTTGACTGTTGATTTGGGAAAATTGTGGTATGTTCTATACATATATTATAATATGACATTTAGGTATTGTTCCTAATATTATTTAAAAACAATTTCGTGAAATTTGTTATGCTTCAAAAACTATAATATCTACTAAGTGCCAATAATCAATATACATGGCTAGCTATGTAATGGATAAGTTTTTCTATATTATTATGTAAAAAAAATATACTTTTATATTTTCAATATTATTTTTGTTGGAAAATAAATATTCAATTAACGTGACTACTGAATATAGATACTATGAAATGAGAAATATTTAAAAATATATATATATGTTTGGAAATTAGTTCAAAACTTTTTTGTTTAAAAACTTTAAAGCATTTTTTCTACTTTTATTTTTCATTAAATGCATGATTTAACGAGGGAATAAAAATATTTTTACGTCTCGTTAAAGTTAAACCAATGTGCCATACCTTATTTGATCCTATAATATAAGATGAGGTACCTACACAATTATGATAAATCGCCAAACGTATAGTATAAACAACAGACATTATACGTAGTAGTTCTTACTTTTTTTGTATTAATATGATATATTATATTATTATGTATATAACACATATATCTATGTATTTATTTAGTCAATTTTTATCTATTATTTCGCCAAAGCAATAATTATTTTCCGTATGTAATTTACTTTGAGATGATAAAGATATAACTATTATAATTATATGTATATTATATCAGTAATTAAGTTGTTATATACTCAACAGTATCAACGGAACTTGTTTAGCAGGTTAGGTAGGCTTTTATTAAAATTTATTTCCAGAGGAAAATAAAATAATTGAATTCTGTTAATTATTAAATTAAATGAGTCAAAACATATTGATAATTCTGCATTATAGTTAAAGTCAATGTAATTTATAAATAATTAATTATAAATTATGTTGTTTAAAAAAAGGCAGATTAAAAAAGTTTCTAGATTTCTATATTCTATAAATCGTATAATAAACTTATAATAAATATCAGGATTTTATATCTATGAAAATATTAATAAATACATTTTTGATTTTTTTAGCTTAGGTACTACAACTTGCGAACCTATTACCTATATATACTCTTATACTGTAGCAGGTGTGATGTTTTACGTGATAAGCATATATATGATGAATTTAAATCTAGTGTTTCTAATGTTTGTACGATTTTATAGTGGTTTTTAGGATCTACCAATACTATTATTATTGTTGATGATTTTATCATTGTTCATTGTCATACTGTTCAACTGTCATAAGTCATTAGTTTTATTATCATTCAGTAGAGAATATAGAAATTTAGGTATGTTACTATAATTTTATTTTTATTTATTAATTTAATTTTTAATTTCATATAATGAAATATTGGGCCCCATTGAGGAAATAAAATGGAAGTTTTACGTTACAGAAAAAAATTTATATTGGGTTATCTAAAATATACTCGTAATAATATTATGTGGAATGAAAGTCATGGAACAACAATAATTGTCATTGAGTTACACGAATTACACCAAATATATATTTTTATTTTTGTCATTCTACGTCAAGAGTGTGTAATATAATTATAAAAAACAGCCCACCTCGAACTTTGTAATCACATCATTACAATTTTTGTGCAAAATATTGAAAATAATATATAAAAGGAGTCTCACAATTTTTATATTATATAAATATAATAATATAATATAATGCATTTATATTTATTGTAGTATAGTGAACATCATTTTTATAAATGATTTACAGTACATAATACACATTGATCTATATCTAGCACCTATCTACCCAGTACCCACCACTATTTCTTAAACTTCAAAACTTACACTATTTATATTTTAATACTTTATGGTAATTTATAATTCAACATTAAAATAATTACATAAATTAGATAGATAAATTATCTATCCTCTATAAACATGAAAATAAGCTCACATAAATAACTTATTTGTAAAATTATTTTGAAGAAGTATTAGAGTAGCGTTTCTCAAACTGCGGTTCGCCTAGGTTTAGGCAGTACACACATATAATAACCTAGGGGTCCACGGGCGTAAATTAAAAAACGTTGAGTTATAGAGCGTAACTTTTATTAAGCTCCGTTTAAAATTTTTTTGATCTATTGTTGCTTTCAAATTTTTTATCACTGCCTAGTACGTACTGTCTACCGCCAACCATCATCATATTATGTGTTAAATTGAAGACTACGGGACTTTGCTATGCCTGCAGGCTTTTTATTTATTTTAAACATAACGCAAATGGTATGACAAAGTAATAAGTTTAATAACAAAAATAATTTAATGTGTCAGATAAATTATGATGTAATAGGACTATTTATATTATTAACAATCAAAGGAAAGTTAAGGAGATACGTATATTATGCTTACGTTGATACAACAAGTCACCGCGATCGTCATAATCGCGATACCAAAAAACGAAGTCTAAATAGCGACAATAAAATAGCTAAGCATAAAATTGCTAACAGATATAATAGCGAATATTGAGAACAACTAAAATATATTATTAATATACGTGTTTAGTGATACATCAGTCATTCGGATTTAAAAATTAAATATAAAAATTAAAAAATAACACATAGTAATACATTATATTATTTTATTAAACGTGTATAGTGATTAATTATAGGCTATGCATATAATGTTTTTGAATTTCTAAAATTTTGAATGCATGCAACTGCAGTATCTGAATATTTTTTCTTTTTTTGTTGACTTTTAGATAAATAATAATAATTTTAAAATAATTTACTTCACCTGTTTTGAACATTCGCTATTATGTCTTATAGATATTTTATGCTTAACTATTTTTCCGTTGCTATTTTGACATTCGCTATTGTGGTTTCACCGTTTTGACGTAATATACCGATACTACTAATAGCTATAACATAATATAACAGAACAAGTAGAGCATTATGTTTTAATTTTTTCATAATACAATAATTTTATACGAAAGTAATAATATCAAAGAGTATATACCATTATATAAATATATTTGCGAGTATATATATATTACATTTACAACATTTTTGATTAGGATACAACATAATTAAACACCATTATAATATACATTAACATAAATCGATAGATGTTTCATATCTGACGGCTATAATGAGGCTATAATAATACTATATAGATACATACGTATATGAAGATAATATTATATTATAATATTTTTTTTTTATTTATTCTTCAAGAAGATAATGGGCCCAATGAACATGTTCGTGTGGGGGCCAATGGCCAATGTACATACTTATTGAAATCCGTATTGAGGTAATAGATATATACGCCCAATTTTATTTAGATATTATAGGTATATTAACCGCTGGCCGCTAACCGGATATTAATTTTTATATTTTATCGAATACATCGAGTTTAAGCATACATAAATAATTATTAATAACATTGGCTTATACATTTAATATAAATTATATAGTAAGTTATAGTTAATATCATAATAATGCTAATGTTTATTTCGATAGTAATCCAAAAATGTGTATGTGATTTAGATTTAAAAAATCAAATAAATAGTTAAAATAATAAATTACTTATTCTCGTTTTCATAATATATATTTAAACATAGTAAGCCAAATTTACATAGTCTTTTACTTATACATACATGAAATAACATGACCTTATTCTCGTAACTGACATACATGTAACTACTCAATTACTCCAACATAATAATTAATAGCAGTTAATAAAGAACAAAGAAATACAATTATATTTTAAAAACATGAGTATTTTACTCACAGTTTTATAATTATTTTATGGTTAGGTTAGATTTATGGTCATTTACTTGGTTACTCCTTTAAGTTAGATTTTTGTTTTCGCGAAATCAATAAATACGTGGATAATAAATATCCGATATACTGCACGACATTCAAATTCCGTTTAGTTTAGTCTTTAGTGCTGAAACGAAAAATACCAGTCATTTTAACAAAAATATAGATTAAATCAATAATATCATTGTTAATATTGAGTCAACAAAATGCTTATTTGATACTACGATGAAATATTTGTTAAAATAAGAATTAACAAATTATTTTATTTAATAATTTTTTTATTTAGTTTAACTAATATTTCATTTTAGTACCAATAATACATTTCAATATTTGATCGAAATTTTATTGAAATAACTTAGAATTTTGTTTATTTTATCAAATACATTATTAATTTAACACATATTATATTGATGAATTAACGAAAATAAAATTATTTTAACAAAATGTTATTATTGAACTTAACTAAAATATAGGTACTTAGTTTAATAATATTAAATAATTGAATCAATAAAATATTATGATTTAAAAAAAATAAGTATTATCAATTTAATCAAGTAATTTTATAATTGTATTAATGGATTAAAAAAATGTAATAAATATTATTACTTAAAACATAATATATTCACTTAAATTTATATTTCATAGATACCTATCTAAATATCTGTAGTCTGTACCATGTAGATATTCTATTTATACGCAAATATGTATAAACACAAATTATGTATAATCCAGAACCCGCTAACATACAAACATACCATTTTTCTGTTATAGGTAGTAAAAAAATAATCAAGTATATAATATTTTAATGAATTTGATTATTAATAATTTACATAGTAAACTTTATTTAAAAAAAATAATAATGATAATAGGTACCTATATAAATATAATTAAATATATCTACATAAATTAAATAAATAAAAATTTGTAAGTATATTGTTATATAATAGTAGGTAATGGGGGGGGGGCATTTTTAATAATAAAAATAATTATATACAAATCAAACAAGATATATATATATAAAATATAGAAAAATTATAATATATAATAACACATTAAATAAATATAACAATATAAGTATATATTATTTACAAACAGGTAGGTAAATTCAAATTATAAATTATAATAAAAATATAATAATATGTAAACTATAAAGGTATAAGGAAAATAAATACAAATATTTTAATAATAATATATGAATTATGCCTTAGCAACTTAGTTCCGAAGAAATTTGTTTTATTAGATTTAGGTAAGATGAGGAGTTTTTGTATAAGTAACCATATATCCTCTGATTCATGTGAATACTCAGCATTGAAAAAGTGAAAATTTTTTAAGCAGATATCAAATGCTTTTGAAATGGTAAAAGCCATGTATTTGAATGTATCAAAATATATTAAAATTTGTTTAGGGTCGAATAATGTACCAACAATCAATATGCATGATTGGATAGAGCCTTCTTTCTGTTCCATTTTTATTAAAACTGCTCCCATTTCTAATGCTGTTTCAATAATTTTATAATTGAATTTTGCTATTCTTTGATTCCATATTTTATATAAGATTTTTTTCCATTCACGTCCCTTGATGAAGGAATTAGTACACTGTGTAACAAATACATTATTATTAGATATTTTGAATCTGAAAATACAGTAATTTATAAATGGTTAGAATTGAGCTGAATGATATATGTAATCTAATATATAAAATGACTATAGTGAATAATATTAGTACCATAGTACCTACTCAGTAGGTAGGTATTTATTTTATAATTTTAAAATGTTATACCTTATTAGATATTAAATTATGAAGTAGATACATACTACATACTATAATACAATATTTTACTGGCTCTATTTACAAAAACACTTTTTATAAAATTGTGAATTTGTATAGGCACCAAAATTTAAACAAATAATGATAATTCAACAAACACCTTAATACATCCATTATGTATTATGATGTATTGATGTTTGTTATAATGAGTGTCTGAAAGTGACTGAATATTTAGTTATGTTAAATATTAGTTAGTAGTTATAAAATATGTTCCGATAAAATAAACTAAATAATATTTTTAACTCTAATTTGTGGAGCACTTACCATTGGTTAAATTTGGTATAGCTTTTAATTTTTCTAAAATTATTCTGCTTCCACAATCTTTTACTCGTTCATTCGACATTTTAATTAGTTTTGAAGATGCTTCTTCAAATTTTAATATAAAAGAACTGCTTTGATTATGTATCTTTTGAAAGTCAGTATCTATCTAAAATTTAAAACAGCAATTTTTATTAGATAATTTTAGTTAAAAATTATTATTCAGTTGATACTTTAGTGTTTGTGTCTAAAATCTACCTATATTATCTACAATCTTATAAAAAAATAAAAATACTTGAATAGGTACACAAATTGTTTTGGCGTTAAGTTATTTTAATAATTAGTAATTGTTCTTAATATTAATAATATTAATTAATAAGAAAAAGTTGCTGTTTAGTTTCTAAATAAATAATGTTCTTTTAATCGAATCATTGAATTACTATTATACATTATATTTATATTAATTGGTGGTCCACTACAGTCCTTTGGACTCAAAACATTTTTAAAATTAATATAATTTTAATCATCCCAATATTCTCTTAAATGTGAATTATAGCTATATAGGTACTTAAATCTGACTAACAATAAATTGAAAGCTATATTTTTTTTTAATTAACAAAATATCTAAAATTTCAAATAAATAAAGTTCATCCACAAACTTGGTTAATAAATAATCTACTTTGTAAATTGTGTCTTTTAATTTAACTTGGGAATAACAATCAAATTCATCTAATGACAAACCTAAATTTTTTTGAATTAATTCATTATTACTACTATTGATTTTATGTTTTTATTTAACTTCATACTCAACTTTACCAAAGAAATTTAATAATATATTATTTATAAATTTATATTGAAATTTTTTGGCCAGTGTTAGGGAAATATTTTTCTAGGAGTTATTGCATGTACGTAAATTTTCATTTTTTTATGTTTAGCTTCATATCTAAAGCACCAAAAATACTGAGGACCAGAGTTTAAAATTATCATTGGATAATGAAATAAAAGGTAGTGTTTAGGTTTCAACGTGTCCTGAAATAATATAATATGGCTCTGAGTTATATTGCTTAATTAATTTTTTTTAAATGAAAAACTAAACTTTATGCAAACTGGCCACAGAGTAATATTTTTATTATTTCTAAAAAAAATAAAAAGAATTTCCGTACTCCATTATCTTCAGGTACTAAGTCTCCAACCATTAAACTAAAATAGTATACAAAAGTCAAAATCTAGCTGACATTTTTAAACAGAATTTTTTAAGGTGAGACATTTTAATAGGTGAAAAAATATTACCTACCATATTCAATGCAGCCATAATAAAAATGTTGTTTTCTAAAATTTAGAATATCTAATGTAAAAAAGTTTGTTACTCCTATATAATAGTTTATAATATGACATAATATATTGTAATGGAAGATCCCCCTATAAATGCCATGCATTATATCTATGCTATGGTTTTTTACTACATGGAAAGATGCAATTATTAACAACACTATAAAATATTTGAGATTCTACTTTATTGACAACACATTGTACAGAAACATAACCACAACACTGGCCTTACAGTGCGGCCGTTGAGACTAGACTGACTATCTTAATAATAAATATAACAAAATAGTACCACATAGGATACAATACTATATAAGACGCTTATCAGTGTTAACTCAATATTGTTTAATATAGAATTTTTATAAATTTCTGATTCTTAAAAATCATTTCTATCTATGTCTTCTAAATAGTTTGTATGGTTACGAAGTAATATACTATCTTCCTCACATAGTTTGTGAGTTTTAGATTTTTTTGCTTTACAAAATCTAAAAAATAAATATTTATGTTAAATATTGCTGTTCTGTACATTGATACATATTAGATGATTTTAGTAGATGTATACATTTGTAATGAACTACCAATTCTTGTAATTCAGAAATATCTTGTTTAGAAATAAAACAAATCATTTTGATAATATCAATAATATAAAAATATTTAATAACTAATTTAATAATTATTAATTAATTATTTTTAAATGTATTAATTTAAAATATAATGATTAAAATTATTTTAGCTTATTATTGAAAACACAGAAATGAATGAATGTTGATTACATTATATTCAATGTAACTGTGTAAATCCATTCTGCTAACAGAAATCACAATTTGAATTATTTATTAATTAAACATTTTTAAATTATCTTTACAAAATATGTTAATTGATCAAGTAGCTTTTGAATTGAAGAAAATAATATGCTTTGGATAAAAATAATATAGGTAATGAAAATAATTTTGGATTAATTTTATTCAGTATCTACAAAATACATAATACTAGATACTATAAAACATTATATTAAATTTAATTATTTATTATAAATGGTGTTATATCTTATATAAACCAATAAAATTATTATTAATTCTTGCACAACAAAAAAAATGTATAGTTTTATAGTATAGTGTATGTAAAAGTGGCACAACCACAAGACAGAGGGGAGGGGGTCCATAAAATCTACAGAAAATCTATTAAATTACTGTTCTTTTGTTCTTTTTCTAAGTATATACATACATTTTATTGTTTAATAAATAAAATTATTAACAGTTATTTAACATATTATTAAGATAATATTTTAGATTCGAAGCGAAATAAATGTATTGATTTTACAACATGTGTTTTTTTCCTGTCTGTAAACATATTTCTAATAAAAGTATAATGCTTCAATTTCAACGTGACAACATCAGCATCTTTTCTGATAAGAAAATGAATTTAGTTGGTACTTTTAAAATAAAACTGAAAATTCCAAGTAGTTTTGAAATGCGTCAGAAAAAAAAAATTAATTAAGGAAAAACGGGAATTTTCATGTAAAATTAGTTTTTGACAAATTGTATTTTGTTTTTTGGTTAACTCAAAAACGAATTATAGAACATATTTTAAATTTTCACCAAATGTTTACTTTATTATATTCTATACATGTATAATATTTTCAAAATATTTTTACTCGTTTAGAGCTATTTATAAGTATTTCAAATGTTCAAATGTTTAATTGTTTACTGTTTTTTTTTTCAATAAATGTCAATAGAATTTTTTTTAAATTATGTAACTATGACATTGTCCACTAATATTTTATTTTCACAGACTACGTAATATTTTGTTAAATATTGTAATATTGAACTATTATTTAATTTATATTACTAATGATATATATTATTCCTAATGTCATAAATGTGTACTATATATTATTAAAAATAAATTTATGTGACAATGTTTGGGAAGCTTTAAAATATACATAAATAAAAATAAATACATTAGTCATGAGATTAGTTAAGGGGGTCCACGCCCCTGGGGTGTAGATAAAAGTTAGTAACATAGATAAACACATAGATATGTTACTTACGAATTACAAACAGCTTATGGGTAAGACGATCAATTCATAAAAATTATTCAATAAATAATTAATTAACTGCAGGCAACAGCTATATAAAACAATTATACTATAGGAAAATCCGAAAGTACGTACACGATTTAAAACGATGAAACAGTGAAATAGTAAATATTCTATAATCATAATATAGTTACGTCATATTATTACTATAAAATTAATTAAAATACGACATACGATTGGGCACTTGGGTTACAAGTATATTTTACAATCTTACCAATAATGATATTACTGATATTTCTTAATATTTAATTTGAGTCTTTAAGTACCGCAGATACCTTTGGAAATTTTTTTTAAGAAATTATTATGATTTCCAAAATCAATTAATTAGATTAGTGAAATGCTAAAAACAAGAACTACAGTAACTAGAAGCAAAAAGTAGTTAAATATTAAAATCCTTAATCAATAATAATAATATATAGTTAATATAATATAATATAAGTTGTACTCTAGGATATTTACTTATGTTGCGAAAAACACAAAAAAAATATTGATAAACTATTTATGATTATTGTATTGATATACATACCTTTTAAAGTTTTATAGTCGTAAATAATAAGTAACATTAAAATATTATGATTCTCCATTTCACCAAACACATTGAATATTAATAGTTAGATTATGAATAAAACAATGAACTATACCACTTGTCTAAATTTCATGTTTATTATATAACAGTAAAAAAAATGTTGTCAAAATATTATAGGATTTATATTTAATAATATTATGTTCAATTTAACAATAATATTGTTAATAATAAAATATTAGTATGGTTATTTGGATAAATATATTTTGTAATTTGTACAATGCAATATTTACTAAATTTATTAAATTTGTTGTATACAATTAACAAAAACCAATGTCGACTTAAAAATGTTTTTTTATAAATTTAATAAACTGTATATGAATTCAATGTATTTCTTTCTTAAATTAATGTTTGTTCGTATAATTATATATTATAGTATTTACTGTTTGTTGATTTTACCTATAAATTTTCTTAATTCAATAATATATTGTTCAAACTAAAATAATAATAATTATTTTAATTTATTATTTGTTAATAAATGAAAATTAAGCATTATTGAATTTACTAATGAATTTTCGTTCAGTCATAATGTTTTGACTCATATTACCATTTACGTTTACTTACTCTAGCGGCTAGCCGTTATGATAAACTATCTGCGAAGATGAGCGATAGCCATTATACAGTCCAAACGTTAGACTAAACAAGACATATTAATATATTATATACTACTTTATTTAATTAACGGAATAACAGCAAAGCATGTCACATAATCGAATACATTTTAAAAACGAGAAAAACGTCAAAAAACCATAAATATATTGATGAACTTTTTATAATTTTCTATTAAGGAAATTTACTATAATAATTATTTATTTGAAGAATGTGTATACTAGTGACAATAATAAGATTCTGGTAATAAAAATCCTAGAAAATAAGAAAATTTCACTCTAAAAATGTCGATAGGTAGAAGTAACATAACTTTCTGTTAACATATAGTTATAGGTAACTAAAAGTATTCGTTACTCGTTATATACACTATGTGTCATAAACTATTTAGAAAAATTGACGATTTAAAAATGCTTTCTTTTTATTACCAAGATTATTCTATATATTTATAAAATATTATCTTCTGCGATAAACTTATTACTTGGGTTAAGGATGTTTAATAGTCAAAATACAAACACAAATAGATATAATATAAAATATGCGCCATAAATAATAACAAAATAAAATCTAAAATGAGCAATGAACATAATGTATAAAAAAAAATATTTATCAAAAGTAATAAAATGTTTGTTTTTTATTTATTTATAATACGAATTACTTTATTTTTGTTCAATATTAACGACATCCGGTACTTAGAAAAAAAAATAGTCGGTCAATAAATTATACAAAGATTGTTGTTAATGGCAAGAACACACATCATATAATATTGCAAGTAGCAACTAATAGCAGGTAATTAAATAACGGAATTTTATTTGTTAAGCACAATTTTATTATTACATTGATTAAGCACTACAAAGTTAAATTTGAATATATAAATATTATGCCTTAATAAACAAAATTCTTGAAATATGCAAAAATATGTAAAAAATTGTTTGATTTAGATGGATTTTAATGACCTAATACTGATTTTTATTTAGTAAGACAAAGATCCACGATCGGTTATCATTGAATAATAATTTTAACATTAACATTAATTATTATAGTAGATTTCCTTTAATTTTAGTTTTTTTATGGAGGTTTTAGCGTCAATCTTGCACTAGGTAGTTGTCATTATCAAATCATCACAATAAAAACGATCTCAAAAATATTTCTTTTTTTAATTTAAAATGTGGTTGACTATTATAAAACAAAATACGTTAACTTTCATAATAATATAAAGCAGATGGTTGCTATAGGGTTATACAATAATATAATATAATGATCATTGTTCAATGAAAAACACTAATTGACCTACCTATAAATAAAATATATTGAATATTTGTTATAAGAACAGTTCACGTTTTCATTATTTAGTTAATCTTATTTAAACAAACCAAATTATTGTTTTAAAATATATTTTATACCTCGCTAACGTGCATGATAACATAAAAAATTTTGATCATCGGGCAGCTATGCTTGTTGCTTAGTTATCTATCAGTCGATTATTATCACGTTATCATCGTTGACTTGGTTATTGTCTACTTGAGTGGCAACCGTATTGACGGATTCGTTGTCGACGTGATCTGTGTCATTGTTGTTGTTTGGCCTGTTGTTCCTCACGATGTTTTTTCGGCCTTCTTCCAATCTATCTCGGTCCAGAGGCATGTAATATTCGACGTTTGGTAAATTTTTCATGACGCACGCCGACAGCGCCGACCTGTACACTTGCATGCTTTTCGCCTCGAACCTTCATTATATTAGGCAAGAAATAAAACACAATTAAAGATTTAAATATTGATATAGTACGGGGTGATTCATTTAAGTGGCAAAATCTTACACGGATTTGTATTAAACAACAAATATTTTTACACAGTTTGAATATTACTCTTGTATTTATTACAGTATTGCACTGAGGTTTATATAGGTATCTTATAGAATAAAAATGATATGACATTTAACCATGGACGAGTAGCTCGAGAAAAGCTTACTTATCCGCTATTTATATTGATTTACACAAGAAATATGAAAAAGAAATCAGGGCTTATTGTACATAGGTACACAGAAAACCTAACTGTTATAATATGAATGGGAAATTAAAAAAAAAGACATAATATTATCTATTATTTAAAAATTTAAAAATTTAAACGCATTGATAAAGAATATAAAGCCTTGTATCATATTATAAATGTTGATATAATATACGTATTTATTGCTTAATTTTTAGTTTGAGTTATCCATAATAATGATTAACATTAACACCTACCATAGTTATAAATTGTCTGCATCACACGAATTAATGGTGAGAGTAATTATTCGGGGAAGAAAAAATGAAAATAACTTATACTGTTTATAATATCTTATTAGATCGGAAGAGAGAAAGATGAAATTTTGGACCATTTAAAAATAATATACAATATATATATATATATATATATTAATATATTATACAGTTTAATACGGATAAAATTGTATAAAGTGCCTATACTGTACTACTAGTGGCTTTATATTTGATATGATGTTCTATAATAGATAGTATCTGACTATACTGCAGTAGGTTGTTTTATTATCGATAATGAATATTGTAACATTATGAAATATAATAAGTTTTCTCGTATTCACGAGATATTGCGGCGACATGTATTTTACGGGATTATATAATATGTTCATTCATACACATATTTAAAAATATTGTAAAGCGACTCTATGTTTTTAAAATTATTATTATAAAACACGTTAAAGCAAGTATAATGGCCGGTATGTATGGGAGATGAATTGTCACTGATTACGACGGCGACAAGCTGAAAAATCGACTCTGTATAGAGCACACGGAGACTCTTTATATGATGTCGAATCTCATTACTTGTTATTATTTATTACATAATATGCACAGAACACAGATGAAGATACAGGGCCGGATCGGTCTGGCGAGCTACCGAGGAATACTCGGCGGGCCGCTCAAAATATGGGCTGGTCTTGTGTGTTTGGTCGTATTTTTTTTTATTTTTATGATTTTAATTAGTTCAGACATTGGTAGAAAGTATAATTAATTTCAATTATTTTAGCCGTACAACAGTGGCTGTAGCTGTTATCCAACGTTAGAAATTCCAAAAACTCGGTAGGCCGATATATCTTTCCAATCCGACGCTGTGTAGATAGGTACTTACACCCAATTCTTTTATAGGTAATACCCGTGCACAATATTTTATGGTTAATTCGTTGATGTGTCACGCACTTTTATTATTTTAATAACGACTCAATCCGTTGTTAAGTTGTTATTACAGTTTCTGCAGTATAGAGGTCTATGATGCATCGCGAGTACACACGCTGATCCAGCACGGCTCGCAAAACCGTCTCAAAAACGTCAACGATTTTCAAGCCTGTTATTGGCTGTTGCGCGCTGTAACGAATGACGATACGCTAATCACGCGCGCGTCTGTCGTCGCATCAATGGTTTATTACGCGTCCCGTCCCGTCCCGTCCCGCCCGACTCGTTCTCACCATTCGTCCGTGCGGTCGTTGTAACACTCCACCTGGGCTATGGTGGTCACGCCGTTGAAACCGCCGGCCACGAATATCATGTCGTCCAGCACCTCGACGGCGAAATTGCTGCGCGGATTGCACATGTCCACCACCGGCGACCAGCGGTTCGTGGTCGGGTCGAACTTCTCGCCGCTGTTCATCCGGACCAGCCCGTTGAAGCCGCCGATCACGTACAGGCAGTTGTGATACGTTATGCACGACACGCCGCTGCGTCTGGTCTGCATGGCCGGTATCAGCGTCCACTCGTTGGTGTCCGCGTTGTATGTCTCGGCCGTGTTCATACACTCCTGTCCGTTGAACCCGCCCGTAATGTATATTTTGCCTGCGATCGATCGTACGACAAGAATCGCCATTATTATTATAGACATTGTCGTCGATGTACAGTCAACAGTAAGCGTAGCGAGCGACACTCTGCGGTTTGGCCGCGATAATAGTGTACCGTACGTGTATGGGTGTATATAGGTATAATAGGTACAACTTTTGTAATCGCTAAGACATCTAAATAGCAGCCCAGCAAAAAGTTAAAAGGTGTCGTTTAGACGATATATATATATCACCGGTTAAAATTGGCTTTGGTTTAAAGGATTTAAATTTTTACAACAGAATTGGTTTCGACAAGTTAACCAAAGTACATTAATTATGATTATATAGGTACATAACATACTGTTATATTGTAACATCGTATTATTATCGAAACGATTTACATTTTTTTTCCACTTAAATGTTAATGTACAAAATACGGTTGTTTTCATAATTTAATATTGTTGTATTATGAAAAAACCGTGTTTGAAATATTAACAATAAAAATCACTTTGATTGAATCATACTAATTTTTATCATATTTTATATTATTTCGAGTGGCTTTATAATAACGACCATAATAGTGTAAAAGTTAGGTACAAAGGACAGTCCTGGAAATAAAAGTGATTAAAAAACCGAAAAAAATGGAAACATCTACTGCAAAATAGTTGTCGAGTGTACTTCGTCATTGAGTAGACCACTGCAATGGATATGTTAAATTTGAATTCAATGATAAATAATTGAATACGAAAAATTATTCAGAGCGGGAACCTATAACAACGTAAATTGATCATAACAAAAGAAAGTGCCTATATTACGAAGTAATTTTTTTATCGCCTATATATGATCATTTATTATATAATGTTATATTATTATCGTGTACTTATGTAGAAAAATATAATAATATACGTAAGTTCTCACGAATAATATTTTTTTAACTACAATAAAATAATTAATATTTTGTCAATATTTGAACTTTATAAGCGTTTGATGATTATAAAAAAAATGTATTTATTTATTTTTAATATTTTTTTATTGCTTTAAGATAAATTTAATATTTATATTAATTTAATCTTATATTAAGTTTTCAAGTTTTTAACGGAGACTAAACACATTACACTACAGTACTTAGCTGTACTAAATAATACAGCTGCCAATAGCAAATGATTGAGATAGATTTTTCATTTTTTATGACATTACCTACACTTACCATTCATCACAGCTGCACAAGCGTCACTCCTCTGAGAAGTCATCGGTGCTATCATTGTCCACTGATTTCGTTCGAAATCATATTTTTCCGCAGAGCCAAGCCTATGGTGACCGTCAAATCCACCCATTGCGTAAATAATGCCGTTTAACAACACAACGCTGACATAACATCTACGTCGGTAAACAATAATCACCAATAATATCATTGACATTTATGATAACTAATTTCTTGATACAAGTCTTTTTTACGTCTATATTACCTACTACGTATAGTTTAACCATTGGAGACCCTGGAACACTGCTTAAACTTAACCTTCAACCCTTTTCATTTCAAACTATTTGACGGTTGTAAATAATTGTTTACCATTTAAAATTAAAATAATAAAATAATTAATAAGACTATCAAAATAAATGTATTATTATTCGAGGCCACGAAAATTGAACGACGCTATACAGTGAACTTTGCTCCGTCTATATAGCCACCCACTGTTATCGCCACAATTATACTGTAGTATTTACTATTTACTAATTCCTACGATTTCTAGTGATAAACTCACTAGTATAAGTTATTATAAATCGCACGCTGAATTGCTCAAACGTACTTGTTGGTAGGTGCACAAGAAAATGCTGATTTATAGTCTTATTATACAATAACCTTACCGCACCTCTTACAGTTCATCGGCGCTACTTCTTCCCAAATTTTTGTGACCGTGTTGAACTTCCTACAGGAGTTGAAATACTCCAGCCCGTCGAATCCTCCGATTATGTAGATGTAATATCCCATGACGATCGTACCATGGTACGCTCTCGGTCCGTGCGTGTCCTCTTCGAATATCCTCGTCCACCGGTCAGATTTTGTGTCGTACGTTTCAATAATCGCGGTCGGGCTGCCACCACTCCAGCCGCCAATGGCGAACAGTACTTCGAACGGGTATCTGGGACGCGCGAGCGTCGGTGCTATGGAATCGGTCATGCTCGACGTCAGCTGTAGGTCATACATGAACTTCAATGTCTCAATTATGTAAGGCCTACAATCGTATCTGTTTTGTATGTAATGGTGGTCCTTGACCTGCAGCAATAAATAATTCGCATGCGATAATTAATAGTTATACACCGTCAGCATATTTCGGGAGAAAACAGTTATTTCTTCCAAAAAGTCGGTTATAATATTTATACATTCACAATAAAAGAAAATGAGAACTACTCCCGTTTTTGATGATACATATATTTTAAAACGTTTCTGATAAATAGTTTTTGGGAACAAAGAATAAATTAAGCGCAAATTGAGTTTTAAATTTAGGACGGGGGGGCTGTAAATTTATTTAGGCAAGGCCACGAAGGTTAGGTTTCATTATATTTCAATTATAATTTTTTAAACTATTAATACTAATAAAATAGTTTTAGTTTGTCACAACAACACTAATATTATTATATTATACCGTCTTCGTTTATTCGTATGTTTGAAATGGAATGCATTGTAAATTATAATTACTATTATTATAGTTTTAGAATCTCAGGTATAATTTATTTATTTGTTTTGTAAACAATTAACATCATAATATAAGTGTAAGGAATATATACGAACATTATTTTTATCTACAAATTGTTATTAATATCTAATAATGCGGTCACGCGACTATGAACTTTGTTAGAAAAAATCTCGAAAAATGTTGTATATGACGCATTATAAATCCTAAAAAATCATAAAATATACGTATAAAAAATTTGAATTTTCAAAAGTTGTTAAAAATTAAAAAAAGAATCGAAAAACAGTGAGCTAAAAATATGCATTTTTCTACAAGTTCACAATTTCAGTAATAATAATTCAACTAATTGTCTGCCATAATATTCTTTATAAATGTTTAAAAAAAATTATAATAATTATTATTATTATTATTTCACTAAAAAATAAAAAAATATAGATATATTTCTATACAATTTTTTAGCAGAAGGAATTATTAGATATCAGGAGAGTAAGACTTTCGGGTACATCTAAACCATCATCGCTATTAATAAGATTTATGTTTGATAATACAATGCGTACATAAATTAAAATTTAACATTTGTGATATTATAGTTAAGTAATGATTTATCACTTATAGTATAAAATATATAAATTAAATACTAGCTGACCGGTAAACGTTATATTGTGCGGAAAAAATGTTGTTAATGTTTAATGTATAACCAAAAGTAATCGAACTTAATATAATATGAACATGGCTTTGATGTATTAAATACTATAAACATCACTAATTTAACATAAAAATATATACAGTTATATAAAAAGTATAATATTTAAACTTAATGTTAATGATAATGTATTTTTTATTATAGTGTACTTAAACGATAATAAATGCACTTAACTAATACAAATAATAGTCTTTGATATTAAATGCACTGTTTAATTAAATTTATCCTTAAATTAGGAAAGAAAATATGTGTAATTTTAATTAAACTGTGTAAATGTACTTCCTCATGTATCCAATCATTTATAGGTAAAGTTAGGTTTTATTTTTATAATTAAAAAATTAGCATAAGTGGAATTAATACACAAAGAAGATATGTAAAAGGTATTAGTATAGTCGACGGGATTTACAATCATTTTAGTTAATAGTAAAAGTATTCATATTATAGTATTATACTGTATATTTTTATAAAGGCCCTAGACAAGTATAAATAAATTATTAGTTTTAGCGATTATTTACACATTTCAAAGCACTGTTATGTGTTGTATTATTTAGAATGTTCGGATATCAAAACGATATGTATATATGTAATAAAGTATTACACATACAAAATTAAAGCAGGTACTAATTTTGGAAATTATAGGTTATCAAGTTTAATTACATTTTTTTTAAAGATCTCTACATCCCCTTCCACCAATGCAATGAAGTCATAAAGATAATCAAACTCATCCCATACTATGGCTAAAATATCAGATGTAACTAAATCGGAAACCTTTCAGTTCATTATCCAGTTCTTTAATAGTTATTACCAGAGTTGTATAAAATAGTGACACGTCATCTAGTTAATCAACAAATGATAGACGACTGTGTGAATAATGTGCGACCAAAACTTGTGGAGTTATATGATATTTTTTAAGACCGTAGAACATCTTTACGGAACACAATACAATGCCGGAAAATTAAAATTATTGGTTTCCAAACGTTTTGGTGGAAACAGATTATAGCTAAAACGGTTAATATTATTTGTACAGCAATAGGCGAACCAGACAAACCTTAATAGAAAGTAATACATTTTATTATAATTACATTCTCAATGAAATATTTGGAGTCCATGAGACCAAAACGGATTTTTGGTAGCAGAAACAACAAATCATTTTTCCGATTTTCGGGATCCCTATCCACCCATTTCAATACCACGTCCCAAACAAACTCTTCCCGTTTCACATTTAATTGATTATCTTCGATTATTAATTTGAATTCTTCCTGGCGGAGTTTCATCAACTCGTCGCCTTCTTCAGCAATTGTCATAAATTCTTTGATGATGTATTTGTACGCTGCATTTGTTAACGCTCCAAAGTAATAATAGCTACCAGATAACATTTATTATTATTATTATTATTATTATACAATATTTGGTTTGAATTAATCAAAATAGAAACGCGATTCCGTGGAATTGTAGCTGTTTCTTTTTAGTAGTTATACACATACTCGGCAAATTGCAACATAGTAACACAATTGTCAGGTGCCAGGCATTCGACGACAAATTCGTGACAAAGTTGCACCAAGCCGTCTATGCATAAATAATCAGCTGTCCGCATAATATCCATTACGTTATCATAGTTAATATCAATTTGTCTCATGTAAATGTACTGTAAAATAAATTCCATCGTAGTACTCTCTATCGATTTTAGGTTTATTTTCGTATAATCTCCTTCGTGCAACGTAGTGGTGAAGAGTATTCTAAAAACATATCTAGTATAATACGTGTTTAAAATGGCACGCTTAAGGTAGTTATTGCCTTTAAATAAGCAATCTTATGTACATAATAATTGCTCTTATATTGTATTTATTAATTATTATTCTACAGTACTTAAATATATTATGCATGAAACATTAACGAAAGCAGGTCAATTAGATATATATAAATAATACTTAGTTCTAATATTATATACTGTAGGTTACAATAAATGATTAAAAATAATATTAATAGTATGAATATACTTAATAGTACATTAGTACCCACATATTTTTAAGACTTACACAATCACTATTTTTCTGATAATAAAAAAATCGTAGGTGTATATAAGTTACCTTGGATATAAAAAATTATAGTCATGAGAGTCGAATTGGACTTCCCAAAATGAACTATTTAAACATAAATAATTTTTTTTTAAATGACTAAATATGTACAAATTATAATTTATATTTTATTATTAATGGCTAATAGAAGTAGAAATATTATGAAATGTGTAAAAATATTAAAAATATAATTAATTAAAAAAAAAAAATGCAGTTTTTCTGAGCGAATAATATTTATTGAGAATTATAATAACTAAATTTTAAATTATAAATTGTCCGTACATCAGTATATTATTAAGTTCAAATTAATTAAATAATATTGTTGGCATATAATATATAATAGACACTATATCAGTTGTAATAATAATTGTAATTAAACGGTATCTACTTATTCTAATTATCTTCTGTATAGTTTTAACCACAATTAAACTATTTTCTATTGGATAGGTTTTAAATAGGTAAATTAGAATTATTTATGTATGATAATAAAATATGTAAAGTGTATTTAAAGTGATAAAAAAAAAACCTTAAAAGGACGCTACGCTTGCGTGTGTTACTTCGTTTTACAAAGTGCGTTTAGCATAATAAAGGAAATTGGTTTTTAGAAGTTCCGATATTATATATTAATATATTTTATATACACACACACACACACATATATATATATATATATATATATAAGTACTAACATTTAAAAATAGACTTAAATGTAAGAATATTATCTATGTTTTCACGTGGGGTTTTATGATATTTGAATGTTTGAGCAAGTTATGATCTTATGAGTATGTAAAATATTATGATTTAAAAATGTTCATAACTCGTATAGATTATTGTGTTATGAAATTGTAAAAACACCCATAATTCAATTCACTTTAAAAATTTAGACGAAGATAGCATAATATGTGGCTGTGGTTTCCTTTTAAGTTTTTAATTTAAATATATAATAATAGATTTATTCGGTCAACACTTCTATAATATGTACGTATTGTATTTAACCAGATTACATAATTATATAATATTATATTAGCGTTGCCAAATGTTAAGAACTACTACGTGTTTTATTTTAGCGTCCTCATCTTGCATAATTCAGCCGATTCAGGACTTGTGCATATTATGTCTAATGCAGAAGTATTAAAAATGCATCTAGTGGATCGTGTAGATACTATAGATACTGAGTACTGACCTAAAGTAATCGCTCGAACCACTCAACACTGATCGATGTATCGGAAACGTGTCACCGTTATCGAGTATCAACGACGCGTCGCAGAGTTTGACGTTCAGGCGGAGTTCGTTGAAGCCATTTAGAGTGTGCATAGAAACTTGTCGGGTCAGTCGTCGTCTATACGAATCTTCTCCGTCGCTTTTTTTGATAAGTTCTACCGTGTGCATAATATTATTTTTGTTAATAAAGTGTACAATTGTTATATATTGTACGTCTTAACTTACTGTCCATGATATTAAGATTAAAATTATAAAAGTTAAAACTATTTGCTCGATGTATCTATTGATATACCTACAATTTAAATATCAAAACAATATGTTTATCAGATATCTTCGTGAGAAATCGACATTTAAAATTTTTATGTTTTTTTATTTTTTTTTTAAATGAACTTACAAACACTCTAGTTAATATAGAAACGAATACATAATTATATAGATATACAGAAGATATCTATCTGTTTGACGTTTAAACTGAATTTATGTTTATATAAACGTTATAAAGTCTACAATTTACACGAGTACCGTCATAAATATATCATTGGACAGTGAGTATTTAAATTAGACATGACAGTTTTCTTTTGCAGATACCCGACTGGTTATACACAGTTATTACCTACCGTAGCGCTATACGAGACCACATAATAATATTATCATATCGATTATATCTGCGTAGGTGACCTATTGTGATTAACTGATAACATATTAAGCAAAACGTGTCTATTGCGGCTTGTCACAGTATTCAAATAATTAATAATTGATTAATAATCAATGACGTTTAAAATATTTTATCTCATTTGATCACGCATTTTTACGTTTTGTTCTGAGTTCTGATAAAATATTTTCCTCTGTTTTGTTCCAATAGATTCGTTACAGATATTAGAAATTATTAATACATTTTTTTTTTTTTTATATAGGATAATAAGATATATTTTTACAAAACGCAATATTATGGTACCTAATAAAAAGCATAATATTGCTGTTGCGTGCACTGCTGACTGTTGAGTAAAAATACTATACTTATACCCCACATATTATTTCAAAAATACATATAGGTATACTGCTTGCAGTCGGCAGTTTCCAAGTGATTGTTATACCGAAAACAACTAAAATTGTAGTACCTAGCTACCTATCTATAACTATAGTTTCTAGTGTATAGCAGTCGCGCTACTGCAGTGTTTTATAATCTATAATTATTAATTATGTATTGACAATACCAATCCCGGAATTGAGTTGACGATTTACTGATAAAATCTCGGTGGGTTGGTTAAAGTTGTTGTGTTTTTTTTTTTTTTTTATGAATCATAAGATTTGGTTAAAATATTATATGATAAGATCATAAATTATGATAATGATAAATTAATACCGACATTAAAACAAATTATATTATAATTTAATAATTTAATCACACACTACACAGTATCCGCAGTATATAGCTGTAAACAAATGTTAGATATAGTAAAACTTGATAGGCCGATACCTTTTCTATTCGGCGCTGGATAACACTATTGAAATTATTGTAATAAAATTATGAAATTTTTAAAACTACGCAAAGAAAAAATCCAAATTGTTCTGTATGTATCTATTTTTATTTATTTTTATCAACGTTTAATTATTTTAAATATTTTTTTATTCCAATAAGTAAATTTGATAAGCTTTTTTTTCATGATACATTTTACCATATTATACAACAAAATAATTCAACAATTAAATCACTAACCTTTTTATAGTTATATAGATATAATACTTGTAATACCAATTTGTTTTAACTTTTGAGTCACGAAAAAATCATTTAAATCGTATAAAGTGTCAAAATTAACAATGTTTTTTAAAAATTTATCAGGAGATTATTGAATGTGTGAAGTTCATGAATTTTATTTACAGTTATTTAATCTCAAGTCTTGAAGGCACAGTTTTTAACAATTGATAGCCTCGATACTGGCGGCTACCATATAAAATATTGACGCATCGTACAAGTGTGATATTGATTATTTTAACGTAGATATTACACGAGAAATTAATTTATTTTTCGCGGTTTTTTCTCACACAATTTATGTCAATTGACTGCAAACAAAATCATAAAGACACTAAGTGGACAATGTTTAAGTCAATTAATAGTTTTAATCCATAAAATATATACATATGTAGCTAGGTGTACACGATATTTAATATAACCAGTCTATATAGATTAAATTGTTCGCAACTCGACAGCCGCTTCAAAGTCAATAACAATTAAAATAAAAAAAAAATACACATAAATACATCAACCGCATTTTACAGTCATGACAATCATTTAAATGTAGGTATAATGTAATGGTAGGTACAATGGATAAAACTACGATAAATTCGGCGGAAAAAAAATAAACACGGCCGTATAAGACGACCCAGTATAAAAATAAAAATAAATATAATTAGCTCCCGGGCCAGGGACAATTTAGGATTTCGTTTGCTGAAATCATCGGCCGCCGTCGACAGTCGAAGCTTTTCGGTATTCCCGGTACCCTTCGGCGCCGGTGAATATGACGTCCACCCACACTCGAACCGCCTGGCCGGTCGCAGCAGACAGGTAAAACGTCCGCTGGGCTGTCTTTACCACGAACGCGCAACCCTGTCCCTTGATGCTGTTCGTGTGGTCCACGTACACTTCCTGGATGTCCTGTTATATTAACACACACCGGAAACAACAATGTATTATTATAACGACATTAATAGAATAGGCGACGCAAATAATAGTAAGAGGTACACAACATGTGGTAGGAAACTGTTCGCACACATTTTCCCAAAACATATCATCTCGCATTTGTACAAAATCGAGCAATACTGCGAGATCATTGACGCACGAAAATAAAACTAACGTTTTGGCAATAAAGCTTAAAAAAAGTATATACTCGTTATCATAATAAAATCATAAAAATTATGGTTGGAATTCATAGTATATTCAATAGTTTTTAATGTTTTATGTATGGATACCAACTATAATTACATAATTATTTAAAAAAAAAAATACGTGAATACATTATACGAGTACGTAGTAACATCAGTTACAGGTAGGTAATGTAATAGAGTAAGTCGCGGTCGCGTCGAGAAAGGTTTTCGGAAAAATCACCAAACACACACCTGAAAACGGATCGACACCCTCGGCGCGATTTTCTTTTCGGCCGTGGCGGTGCCTGCTCGTTGATTGGCTGCGTCGAAGCTGTCGTCGGATCGATGGCGGTAATAGCAAAGGGCCCTCGACCGCCTGTCGAACACGAACCATCTCTTCAGCCACTTGCGCCCGCTTCGGCGCGTGTTATTACCACCAGAACCGGAAAGCTTTTTCAAATAGCCACGGCACGACGTGCTGTCGATCCAGAAGTGTCGGTCGACGCCGGCGCTGTTGTCGTCGTCCAGCTGATGTCCCGCAGACTCGATGTGCGCGCGCAAGTCGAACGCCATCTGGTTCTCGGTCGAACCGTTGTCGTCGTACCGGATCGGTAGATATCTAGTCAACGGCCTCTGCAACGGTATCGAAAAAAACGAATTATGATATTTTCATTATTACAATACGAATTGTTGCCATCGCACGTAAGCAGCCGCGTATATACTTATGTATGCAGTGCAAAATACTATACGGACGCAGGCGATACTAACTTTTGTGATGTCCGACGGAGACGTTTTGTTCTTTGGTCGTAGTTTGATCGTGGCCCCTCCGTCGAAAATAGTCGACATAGACATTCGTGAAATAGAATCATCCGATACCGGTCGGGCACAACCGTCGTCCTGCACAGTAACAGACAACGTCATTAGAAACATTATTACATTCGCCCGCTTAGCGATGGAAGATTGCAATAATTGATACACAATATATTATGTTGTGCGTAATAATAATAAAATACCATGATATATAAACATATTCATATATTAACAGGGCGAGAAAGATAGTTTCAGTGAGAATTTAGTGTCGCCGACCATCCTCCTTTGAACGATCCAATTAGCTGCAGGGGTAAGATCCGCGGCCGACAGATATTTTAATCGGAAGTAACTGGCAAAACAATAATTACCTCGCAACCGCTGCTGCCTATACTGCTACAGCACGTCGTCGTCATGCTACTAGTCATCAAGCTGTTGACATTGTTTGCCGCCGTGTCTTCCGTCACGGGAGTGGTTGTCGAAAACCACGGTGACCTCGACGGCTGCAGATCCCACGACAACGACGACGGTGGTCTCGGTGACACGGGAGATTTCATATGCTGGTCCCACGACCATTCCAAAGACTTGGGAGGTTGGTGTTCCGCTGCCGACTGCATAGAATGCGCTTCTTTATGAAACTGATGGGGACGGCGGTATTGGTCTGATAAGGTGTTTGTCGCGGCAGTAGTGTTGGCTACGGCGGCGTCTAGCTCTTGCAGTTTCTTGTGACCCTATAATTACAATATTATTTTAATGCGAGACATTAAATAACAAGTTGACTATCAACTGCATAGTACGAGGAACAATTTTATTTTCGTGAGTTAAATTGTTGGAAGATAGCAACAAACTTGTTTATTTAACAAAATAATTTGTTTTATATTATTAAAATTGATTTATTTTGTTTTTATTATTACTATAATAACATCAAAAAAGAAATGCTTACGTTCCATAAGTATTTAAATCAACAATTTTTTAACTAAATTTCTACTTGTCAGTCACAGAGAGGTACTTGAGTGTTTCTATACAATTGAGAACAAAAATTACTCAGCTTTAAATAGTTAAAAGTTAAAACATGTTTTCTGTTGTCTAAATGCCGTGTTTTTATTATTTAACATTGAAATAATAAATTATTATTATCTTTTTTATAGCTTATAATAATTAAATTCATGTGTGTTAAAAATACCTGTTGGATGGACAATGTCGCTGTATTTATGTCAGCCCTCAGTGCTCGTAACTGGTCATCGCCCACACTTCGGAGCTGATCGAGTTGCGCACGTAACCACTCGGCGCGAGCCCGTCGAGCACGCCTAACTGCCACAGCAGCGGCCCGGTCTCTGTGCAACTCTTCCCTGCGGGCCAGCCATCCGGCTTCCTCTTCCAGCAATCCGAATTCTACATCTTCATACAACTGTAGAACAAACACCAGCATTACGTAAATATAATATACTATAATTGAGGGTGAAAAAAAATCGTCATCGAATTCTACGTTATTTTCATGATTCGCTGTACAATATAATGACGTATTGTATACTATATTCTAATATTATAGTATTTTGTAATGTTATTATTATGTCTCACCTTTTGTTCGGCATCCAACAGTTCCGTCTGTTTATCAATGGAAGCACGTATTTCAGTTTTCAGCACGTCGTTGTCCTCGATCGATTCTAACCGTTTCCGTAACCTATGATGATTAATGGTATATTATAATAATATATTATTAAAGTAGATTACTATTTATAATTACGAGTATAAAGCGTATAATATACAACATGTAAACTGTAATAAACGGTGGGTGTATATTGTATAGCACTGTAATTAGACTTTATAAATGGGGTGCTAGGTGGGTAGCGTAATATTGGTAGTGGTATAAACGAGTAACGACAATATTATATCTATAGGTGAACGAAATAGTAATCGTGGAACAACTATTATAAAGGAGTGGCCGAGGGATGGATACAAAACCTTAAAACAATTAACTACAAATACAATTATAAAGAATATATTTTATTTCTTTATAATCATGACTTATTATGTAAGTTAAATTTAAGGTAAAAAATATCTTAATTTTTATTGTACAAGTTACAAGTTCAATAAAAATACGACTAATAATTTCAAGCTTTAATGTTTAAAGTTTTAATATTTATAGGTACATTTTCCTAAAAATATTCCGAACAATCCGAATTTATCATCTTACTTCATACCTAATGTTAGTTGCTTTGTGTTTATTATTATACAATAATAATAAATATAAAATATTTAGTATAAATATTAAGTACCTATATTTATTTTAATCTATGATAATGATTATACTAATAAATAAGTATAACAAACGACTCGCAGCAAATTAATAATTATTATATTTGATTAAAAACATTATTATGTTGTAAACATTTCTCTATCATCTTGCGTGATACATCTTTTAAAATGTTTTAATTATTTTTAAACGCATATTCGATTTATATACAATTTTTTTTAAATATAGCTTAAATATTCTATAAAAATAATTAATTTAATATTTATACGACTTTCGCTATTTCGAAAATTGTTACACTTAATGGATATAAAATGTTATTGATACGTGGTTTGATTGAAAAACTTAAATAAAACAAATAATTATTATCAGAATAACTATCGGCATGAAAAAATAAGTCGTTTTTAATGTTATATATATAATATGTAAAAAATTACTGAATTACTAAAATCAGTTGATATACTAATTTTGCTAAGAAATATAATTATTTCGTCATCTAACCATACTCCTATCTACGTTTTTTAAAACAGTATATTTACAATCCATATCAAAGTACACCAAGTAAATTAGATAAAAGTGTATATACACAAATAAAAATATATTATAGCATAAATTAATAAATTATACAATACATAAGATATAAGAGCTAGTTAACAAAAAAGGAGTCTTTGAATCTAGACTCTAAGTACTAACAGAATAATTATTAATTATTATTCTAGGTTATATTTAAAAAATTTGCGGTACTGTAATCATTGTTATTGGATAATATTATTGTTAAAATATTTTAGATTAATTTTTTAGGTGATATTTTAATTTTAAATGAACATTTATGCCAAGTTGTATTTATGTACCTACGTTATTTTGATCCCTATTTAAGTCCAAAACTAATGCATTTAATATTATGGTTGTGTACAATTGTCATCTAACAACACATATTAGTGTAAAAAGTAATAAACACTATTTACTTGCACCTAATCATATAATATTGAAAATGATAAATTTATGAAAGACATTGATGTAATAAAATAATGGATCAAATTGGAATATCACAAAGATCTTTCTTTGAATAAATGTTGGTACATAATATTACTAACCGAACGTTATATTTATGTTTTCCTTTGATGCGATATTTTTTCGTTTTATTATACTTGTTTAGACCCCCCCCCCCCCTTTCACAAAATAATGTTAGAGATTGTCAGTTGTCGGCTATTGCAGGTTCCTAGGTACTAACACATTTTTATAAGTTTTCCGTTATGATCGTCCCCTTTGTCATTGCTTCCTGATGGTGAGGGTAAATTCATATACGTTTACGGCCTTGAGTAGTATAATAACAATAAATTACCCTTGGAGTGTTTGCCGGTGTCCCGCCAATTGCGAGTCAGCTGCCATCCTTTGATCTTGCTGTTTCACAGTACATACGTCCATTTTTTGTCGACAATCAGCCACGGCGCGGTCCAAACCGTCTACAATGTTGTCCGACTGGCGAGTTTCATCGTCAGCAGCATCGAGTTCGGCACGCAACAACGCGGTCTCTATGATTAACTGTAAACACATCGATGCAAATTGTATTAATGCTACGAGCTTATGAACGAGTTGTTTATGACCATAAATGTATAATCATGCAAAAATTGTATCAATATTTACTTAAATTAAATTTAAATAATGAGGTAGATATTTAGATGTAATTAGAATAATTAAGTAGTTAAATAGATGTTTAATAGTACAGGCACTAACAGCGGCGGATTGGCCCACCAGGATACCGGCCGGGGAAGTTGCCGGTGGGCCGATAGTCATATTATAATTCTGGGCCGATGTACTTAGTAATTAGTGGGCTTGTCACACGGTAATTTCCTGGATCAGATATTTTAGTCAATCCAAGTCTAGTGGTGGCACTAGGCACTAATATAAAATTAACGAAATTCTACTAAAAATTATTATATATTACCAATACCTATTTTGAATAATTCATATACGTTCCCAAATTGATTATTGAAATAGTTTACGATTTAAATGATTCCCGGTGTCATTTAAAACCATATTTTTTTTTACTAAAATAAACGTGTATAAATATATTAGTCCTTGTATACCATACTAAAACTGAAGTTTTTTAAAATAATTTATTTCATACAATGTACTAAAATTTAAAAAATGTTGAATAATTTATAAATGTGCATTAAAAATTCAAATTAAGGTACGAATAAAACCCATGGCCACTGTTTTATTGAGCGTACCTATTTACGTGGAAGAAATCATGCTTTCAAACAAAATCTAAGATTACGTCATCCAAACTGATTATATGATTTATCAAAATACGAACATTACAAACACAAAGCCGGGTATAAATGAATGAACCGAAATATATTGATTATTCAATTAAATTTTACATTGTATTATTTAAAAATTTTTACCTTCACGTCCTCTTTTTACAACTGTTGGAAGCAATACATTTTATCATGTGTTTGTTAAAATAAATAAATTAGGTATATGAAAAATAGTCAGTTTAAATTTTTAAACCAGATTTGTATTCGTTATTGCCTTATATTTATAAAATGTGCAAACAAAATTTAATTATAATATAATAAGTTGAAAATTGTTTTTATGTGACCTTTCAAATCTATTTTATTTTTTCCGATATATATGTTATTAAGCGGGTATTTAACAAATAATAATAACAATAAAATGTTATAATTATGTAATCAATTTGAAAAATCATCTTCTTGTGTAAAAATAAATACTAAGGATTATTAGTATTAAACGTCCGAAAATAGGCGGACTCTTCTTAAGTCTTATTGTTCTGAATTTTGATTTATTCGTTAGAGCAAAAATAATTTTAGACACATCGTTAAAAACAGATGAATTTGTTTTTACATGCGGTAAAGAGTAAACGCACACACACACACACACACACACACACACACACACACACACACACACACACACACACACACACACTCGTCAACGATACATTTACTTATTACACAGTCATCACCTATATACTGTCTTTATTGGACTTCACAAAAACGTTCCACTTGCGATCCCACTCGATCATTATCCGCGAATGCGTTCAATTGAAATTTGAATAACAGGAGTATCATCAAATGACAATATATTACATAATTGTAATACATATTTAAATTACCTAAAAACGAAACTTTAATTTCTCGATACGATGCACTCACCTCCCGATCGACTTCTTCGCGACGCAAATGCAATTCGACCAGCCGAGACTTGTGCGCGGACAATTCGACCAACAGCTTTCGACGTTGCTCAGCTGTCTCAGCCAATCTGTCGGCAGCAGCGAACGAAACCGTCGGAGTTTTTGTCGAGCCACCGTCTTTGAGATCCGCCGCAAACGGCGACGAACGCAGCCACATCGTTGTCGTCTGCCAAGAAGGCGGCGGAGACGATTGGAGGAATGTCGACTGCAACGACTGCAGCTGCATCGGCGGGTCTGGCGATTTCGATGAGAGGTTATCTGCAGTAGTCGGCGACGTCTTGAAACCGACGTCGACGCTATCTTGGCCATTGTGTTGACTCTGACCGAGTTCGTCCTTAGCACTGTATAAATCATAATAATATTAAAAAACAGATGGATCGTAATAATCACATTATAATATCCAGAAGCTAAGTTATTAAGTACACAAAAAAATTAAAAAATATAATTATGAGATATAAAATTAAAAAATGAGACCGCGTACGCATGCCTTGGCATATGTATTATATTATAATATTAATATATATATATGCGCACTGAAGAAAAACAGACCATATGTTTAATGTAAAGATAACACCTCCGGATAACACTTTCCGGTGGGCAAACATTATAAGCGATGTCGATCAGTTTCTTTTTAAATCACGTGTATTCCGCTCGTGCGCGTTGTCTATCAATTCTAATTTTAAAATAGTCTTTTCTCATTATGGTTCTGATGATGCCACAAACATATCGTGTTCACATATATAAATTGTACAGTTGCTGTTCTGTTATCGCCTCGTAGCAGCCGTCGAATAATATTCTCAGACTTTTAAAAATTGTACGCAATAATATTAAATAGCTAGAAAGGTTATCATTATAACCAAGTTAACCAGTCCATAAGTACAATTTTGTGGATCCTATCTCTGAAGCTCATTCTCAAACTCCGGAGAGATTGTGCCACTGTGGGATGTTTCAAAATGGGTGGAACAAACGACGTCGCAGTACTGCTCGAAATTGCCTTAAGTCCTATTAAATAGAGTTCATGTGGCGACCAAATCTTAGTGAAAAAGATCCTTTTGAACAAATTTTTTCAGATATTTCGGAATTCACGCTTCCGTCGTGAACTCATAATACCATATTTTATAGTTTATTTGCCGTAATCTTAAATTAGTTAAATTGAATAAACATTTTTTTTTAAATATTTGATCATCGTATTTTTTTTGTAATTTTTAATAATTAGTAAAAAATAAATATATTACATGAATGATTTTAATAACGATATTGCGACGGGTCGATAACAGACCAGTAATAAATTATAAAATATAAGAATAAACACATGTGTGATACATTCAATTCGTCGTAGATGGCATACGAGGTCGGCGCGCCGATAAAATCTAAGTATACAAGTAGAGGACTAGTAGTAGTGTAGCCTGGATGGCTAACTCATTATTATTCATTTTATCATTTATCGTTATCATTCACTAGACACAATACAATTGTAGTATATATATCACGTTTACAAAACACGTGTTGTAGAGATTAAACTTTTGCCAGAATTGTGGCAATAGCTGATCTTAATACGACCATGAAAACTTTTAATTTATAGAAGCTAATATGTGGTAAAAACTATGTTCTACTATTTAGTTCAACCGTATTATAATAATATATGAATAGTTTCTTGCTTATGACGCTATATTTTCATTACAGATGCCATTGTTGGGCGTCGCTCTAATATATTACATCGTTTTAAAAAAAAATATTATTACAGTTGTTACCGCAGTTATACACCGATATATTATTATAATAGTTTTCGTGTATTTGTTGTTACTTATGCAACAGGCGTTCCATGTACGGTTATCCGTGTGCTCATTATTATTAGTTCAACGTTCATATAAATATTAAATATATATAATAAAACATGTTGACTTGACAAGAAATACCCGTATGACACTATACCGTGTGTATTGTGTACATAATACTTTAAACAATAAAAAGAAATGATATCACACCAAAAACACTATAATATGTGTAAAACAAAAATCTAAATAAAAATTATCAATTAGCTACACAAAAACACATTAAAGTTATGACATAATTTAAAAAGTAAAAGCTGAATGTCGTATGAAATAATTCTTTTATGTTAGTTAATTATTACACTCATCTATACATGAATATGTATATGATAAAAATGGAAATTTTCGTTAACGATTATTCAAGTTTTTAATTTTTATTTAATGTATGTAATTATTTATTTATTTATTTATTTATTTGATAAAAAAATTATTTATATACTTAGCGAAGAACGTAAATAATTTTTCAGTATCAACAATACTTATAATAATCCCGGCACAGTTAATATATACTACCCGGTATAAATGATATATTAAGATAAAGTTAATTAAGTTACGTAAGCTATAATGTATTGAAATTATTCAATTGCATTCAGTCAGTAAATTATTGAATGAAGTCAATAAATTATTTTATTTTAGCAAATCAGATTATGTAGGTACATTTAAAAATATCCATATATTATTAAAGTATACTTTATCTGTTAAATAAGTGTAATGAATTTAATATTATTATCTATATAACGATCAATTACATTTCGTCATTAAAATGGATGTAATTTAAACACTAAAAAAATTATTGTAATTATTAACTTTGAAAAGTTATAATATCACTTGTTATAAGTTATAATTAATTGACAGGTTAATTAATTAAAAAACAGTTGTTTTTTTTTTGACGCAAATAGAGTTCATAGTGCGTATTATTAATGCGGGTGTGAACAATGAAGTGATTAGTAAGTTGCTGTATATTATATTAAAGGGCACCACAAGTCATAAAAAACGCTTATAATCCCCTCCCTCGTTATTCTTTAGCTGGTTACAAAATATACGCAATTAATCCGAGAGACTTATTTAAGAAAAGAAAATATACAAGGGTAACGATGTTAAACATACCTGTAAAATATCTATATTATACCTAACAATTACAATATTCATAATAACACTTACAATAACGTCATTTGGAAATTGGAAGTTTTCATTTTGGTTATTATAACATTATTTACAGACTAAGGTTTTGATTTACCTTAATTACGTTAAGCCACTCTAATCTACACTCTTTTTACATCTTCTTTCAGCGGTATGAGTAGTAAATACTGATTATAATTATTTTCCATGCGCAAACGACTTATTATTGGCCATTGCTGTATGTAAACAGATAACCAAATACGGTTTTTGAACTTTGGTTGAACGGTATACGAAAAACTCATAAGGGAAGTAATTAACGCATAAATTCGAAAAATGTATGGAACAAAATTGCCACACATTTAAAATAGGTACATATACGTTATTTATATATGTACCAGGTTTACACAGATAAATTAATTAAATTTACACAGACTATGAAATTTAAAGAATTTATGCAGTATCGTGTTTGTGCGATAATGTTTAGATTTGCGTTTGATCATAAAAAGGCGGTTTACATCCTTAACAATATTTCACTGTTTATAAATTTGATCAAAAAAAGTTACCCGCTACAATATAATTGTTCAATGGCTGTCGTACAAGATGGAACAAGCGTTCTTATTCTGGTCCTGGGACTTCCGCATATTGCGGTTGAAGGTGGATGATTATCGTTTTCTAAAAATACTGAATCACTGTCACCGCCAACTGCGCGCAATGACAACGGTGACATTGTAGGGGGAGACGGTGTAGTAACAGACGACCAGGTCATCGATGAAGGGGACAGTGGCGACGTCATCGGCGACAATGGCGACGTTGGCGAAGACGTTTCTGTGGCGGACTTCTTGCTATCCCGCGGGAGAGAACCATTTGTTTTGATCCTAAAATCAGAATAAAAAATATAATAAAGGAGGGTATAACAGTTCAGTATACATATACATCATATAATTATAGGTAAATTATTAAATAGCGCAGAAGTTGACCACTTTTTTTTTATATTGAGCACTAAAAACTGTAAATATATCATTTTTATCAAAAGTTACGAAAAAATTAAAGTAATATATATATATATATATATATATATTTTTTTTTTTTTTGACACATTAAAGGTGATTATTTATAATTTTTTTTTACGACCAATATGTGTTCTACAAATTACAGTTTACAGTAAAACTCTGCACTAAACGCTGTATAATGTATTCTTCACAGTATTACGCGCAAAGAGAATTATTTTAGAAATACTGGTTTCACATCATCGACAAAGATAACGAACATAATAATGTTCTCATTCTAGTTATGCACTACATTTATTTGTAAATAAATTATAAATTAACTATACTTGGGCTATACAACATTATTTTCGAGTTGTCGACCCTTGATATATAAACAACGATACGTTCACTCGATATTATAGAGATTATAATAGATGCGATATCTGACTACTGATTAAGCTTATTAATACATCAGCTTATACGAATATCAAAATAGGATATTGGATCGATGAATTGAAACTATTTTTAAAATGTATATAAAATGTTAATGATGTACGTAAAACGAATATCGATTTATTTACGAATACAGTATAGGTATACCTAAAATTATAGACTATAATATTAAAGTACACCTACATAATATATTAAACTACTACATTATAATAATAAAGTAAAACCAAATAATGTTTACAAATAAAAACTACAACTATAATTAAACTAAGCAAGGAAAAAGAAAATTCTAACCAATACGACTGTTTGAGGAAAAAACACTTCATTATAAAAAACTCGAAGATTATTTAAAATCAGTAAAATCACCCAAAATGTGTTAACAAACGCAGTTTTACTTTTATTTTTGAGCAATCTATATTTTTCTATTAGTTCAAAAATAAGTAAAAATGTCCTAGAAACCCATAAAAGAATATTACGTGGCAGCGAGACCAAAATAAATATAAACAGTAGGTATCTATCGTATATCGATTATCATGTCTTACATGTTAAATCTATAAATGCGATAACCTATATCATTAATATGAATTAATTTGATCTCATCAATCGTATTAATAATGCACGCATTATCATAATGCTAAATGCTAATCAACTCCCGAATTCAATTAGGCTAATGGACTAATAGGCGTGTGGGCGGAGTAGCATGCATGGAACATATGCCACTGCATATTCCTCGATCTAAGGGTCATTTGTAATCATTTCTTAAAGTTCTGTTTTCAAAAAAAACTCAATATTTATAAATTTTAAATATCGTTTTCAAAAATTGTTTTGTTCCGTTAAAGATAATAATAAACAAATCATAAAAACAAGCTTTAAAAAAATGCTAAAAAATTTTTTATTTTAAATTGATAATTTATTAATTTATAATAAAATTCATATTTTATATTTTTATAGTGACGATTATAACGCTGTGATTTTATTACTGCAATTTTGTTTTGTTTTTTTGTTAGTGGGAAAATTAACGAATATTTTTTCTTATATGCGTGACAACGAAGCTTTCGCACGTTTATGCACAACACGAATTATTGCATAATATAAAAATCAGTGTACGTGGTAAATGTATCTTACCGGTTTTGTTGCGGTGGCGTGGTCGTCGACGGCGCCGCAGTGCCTGGCGACGTGTTCCCGGAACTTTCGGACTGCGGCTGCTGCTGGCTTTTGTTCCGCTCTTCGTAATCCACGCACGCCTGCAATACTTCGTCCAACTGCTGTTGTAGACACTCGGCGGTTTCCCGTTGCTTGATGTTTTCCTTGTCGTCGTCTCGCTCTTCCGTCAAATCACCGGACTTGTAGTTGTGCCGCTGGTAATAGTACTATATAATATATTTACATTATAATATTATACATATACAAATAAATAATAATTACAAAATAAAATATGTACAAGAACAGATGTTAAAATATATAAACGTTTTTGATTTTTATTTAAACTTTTCGTTTTTATATTAAATTTATTATTTATATAACATTAACCACTTTATATGAATACATCTAAATTACAAAAGCTCAGCAATTATATAATAATACTAGTGTGTATAAATTATATATATATCGGCTTATTTAAAATCCATACTGAATGGAAGTTGACGTGAAAAAAATGATCGTATAGTTCCTAGCAAATGATAAGTAATGACATACGTAGATGGTCGACAAAGTGTCAAAACAACATGGGTACGTATAGAAAAAAATAACAACTGGCGCAGATCAGTGTGTTCAATTATAAAAAGCGATAAGTCTGTCGAATAGATTTAGTTGTCTAGTCGGAAAAGATCAAATGACTAATAATTAAACCATTTTCACATTGATATTTTACATATTTTACGCATTGATTTTATACATATAGTAAGAGCCAATAAGTGTATTATTATCGTATCAATGAAATAATTAAGATGTAAATTATGTAGGTATTATGATTAGTCGATATGTACGATTATTATTATATAATTTATTGCAGTTTATACGATAGGTCAGTTACTTCCTGCACTATGTTACCGATTATAATATTATAAACATATATTTAAATCTTATTTTAACGTCAACATACTTTTGATAGCATATACGTACGTAATAATTAGGTAAGTATTAACTAAATCGAGTTATATTTAAATTATAAAAATGGTCAACTTATTGCAACAATTTAATTAAATTCAGATTTGAACTTATAAACTCCAATCGTAATGCAAATTTTAAAAGATGTTTCTTAACTTGGTATTGTTGTTTCTTCATACTTAGAAATGGTTAGAAGTAAATTTTAGAAAATTTAAATCTATATTGTATTTTTGTTTATGTATATTTTAGTTAAATAGAATAGAAAATTTTATCTTGATTAAAATTTTTAAGCCTAATATATTTTAAGATTTATAAATCTTAGTAAAATTTTCTATCATTTTGAATCAACGGTGACAAAAATATAACAATAATATAATTTCCATTCTACTTTTGGAGTAGTAGAGATTTTCAAACCATCCACGCCCTTTCTACCACCCCAAAAATGGCCCCTCTCATTTGTTACTGATAATAAAAAATAATGCACCCGCCAATTTACCATTTACTAAGGGTAAGAATGAAGTCAATGAGGTGGATACTGGATAACAATAAACTAAAATAATAATTATATTATGTTACAAGTTATACTCATAACATTATTAAACTTGAAATTAAATACTAATAAGTTAGATATTATGTTTTCTTATTAATTCTAAAGAAAAATCAAAACGGTTGAAATTTAGATATACTTTAAGATTTGCGAAGATGAGCATAATATTTAGCTTTAGCGTTTATTTTAGTTTATAAACTATAACATATTTACTACTATATAGTGATTATCAATCTTACTTCGACTACAAGGCACGTTACTAAATTGCTAAGAATTTTCCACAACGTGCAACGACGAATATTTTTTAAAAGAGCCCCGTGGCTCACAAAACCCCTTTCACGCCGCCATTATATCAACAGAACAACCCCATTATCGTTATCGACAAAATAGTCTAAGTCTAAGTCAATTGTTACACACGGAACGTGTATCCCTCCAATAAATATATAAAAAAAACGAATTCCAATTAAATCATGACAACTAATTCGACTACCAAAATATATCTACTTATATTATGCGTATAATTACGCAGTCGAGAACGGGTAGATAAATAAACTGTGTATTAAGCGGGGTTCTCACAGTTACCCATATTATATCGTCTGTTGTGTCGTGTCCTGCGAAAATTAAGCTCGACCCCACTCTAGAAACTTCCCGGTAGATAATGGTTGTACAGTGAATGGATATACCGCGATTGCCATCACGACCAATCAACAGACTATACGATAAAATATAAAAAAACACGAGGCACGACAGACGACGTAATAGCTATAACATCATATTATACGAACCGCACTTACTTTTGAACTGTTGGCGTAGTGATCGTTGCGGTCCTGATCGCCAGTGACGTACGCGACGTTTTGCACGTTGGCCAGCGGTACGGTCGCGGCGGCGTCCGCGGTCGACGGCGACGGCAGTGACTTGGGGCCGTGGTGGTGATGGTGGTGGTGGTGGTGATGCACCGGGAAACCGATGACGGGATTCCGGTCGTAGTACGGGCTGGGCAGTTGCAACGGTGACGGCGGCGGCGGGGTGGTGACCGCTTGGTCTTGCGGGCGGCCGGGACGAGCGGCCGCGACGGCGGCGGTGGCGTCGTCGGCTTCGGCCGGCGAACCGGTGTGGTCGGAGGGTACGTCCGACGGCCCGGCGACGGCGAGCGGCGGGCCCCGGTGGCGGTGCGGGTGATCGTACCGGCCGGCCGTGTCGCCGGTGACGGCGGTCGACCACGGTAACGTGCCGCCGGGCGGTGACGTCTCGGCCACCGGCATCGGTTGGTCCAACAGGGCCTCGAACCCGGTGCGGTCGTGACGCCGCTGTGGTTGCTGCAGCTGCAGCTGCAATTGCATCTGTTGCTTTTTGACGTTCATCGAGACGGCGGCGTGACTCTCTGCGTCTCGATATTATATAATTTATATAACCTATACAGATTAAACGACGACGGTTTTATGTTATAAAATAATAGTAACAATAATATTATGTACGTAGTTATACACAATTGTTTATGCACAATGACCACACATGATGCATTATGCGACGACGACGATCATATTATAATAAAGATCGTTTAAACCGCATAACGTAATATCATTATATTATTATTACTATTATTATTATGTATTAACAATATAATCGTAATAAAACGACGCGCACGCGCACGCATACAAAGAAAGGATATTTAATATTACGCGTGCGCGTCAACAGTAAATACCTAATATACACATTAACAATAATTACGTGTAAATAATATACAACGACCGCCGAGTACGGTTTATGCGCGGACTTGTGGCACTCGTGTTTTATATATTAAAAAATAATCATACGACGACAGAATGTTATTATACCGTATCACCATTTAAATATAATATTATATAGGACATATTATTAGGATCGCTCGAGTACCGCTTGTGCGATGACGGCAATATAATGATAATAAAATAGTGTTTCGTACTAATCGTCGGCGGGTTTAATTACAACAACGACAGTTGTAAATTGTATTACAACGAGCCCGATATAAACGATAAATTATAATTAATTCACCGGCAACGCCCCGCCCGTCATCTTCGTGTATTATAATAATAATATACGCATAATTAAGCGACGCGCTGAATAAGAGAGATAACAATTATTATTATTTTATTGACGACGGCACGGCGGTACGTTTGACGACGGTTGCAACGAACGTTATTTTTTTATTAATTTTTTTTTTTTATTTGTATAATAGTATAATCGATTGGCGAAGACGCGGCGTGTTTGCTAATAATAATGTTTTATGTCTGCATCACGACATCGTCCACCACTTGAGAAATATTTTATTATACAATACAACATATAGACATTAAACATGATATTTTTATTACAAGTTCACATAGTTTTGTAGGGTCTTCAAATGTCGTGAAATATTATTAAGTAAATGAAAAAAATCTCGGGAAACAAATTGGTTTTCAATTTGAAAACTATAGGTGCGCGTATCCTGCAACGATAAATATTAAAATCTTATTCACGGTTACATATGGATTTCGCATTTATAAATATAATCTTTTCCGATTGAACGTATCTCATTTTCTACTCGTGGAAAATCTGTTATGAAATAGTGTATTTTGTAACTGGTAAATTGTAATTTATGGCATATAGAAATATAAAATAAAAAATAATCATACATAGGTTAATAGTAAGTAAGACTGTAATTTGCATACCGTAATGGGCGTAATAATAATTCACAATTATATTACACATAATTAGTTAGAATATTTTACATTTTAAGGTTAAACGGCTTACGTTTATTTCATAAAAAAAAATTTAATTACATAATACTTATATAAGTTATAAGTTGTTAGTTTATTACTCACTTAGATAATATAACGAAAAACTAGAAATACAAATATATTATATTGTAAGTAGTATTATAATATTATATTAATTTGGTACATTATTGTAATGTTTAATGAAGGATACGATTTTTACATTTTAAATATTCATGAACATTTATATAATTAAATCTCTAATTTTATAAGTATTATGTCTATTCAGCATTTGCTACAACAGTACACGCACGTCATACACAGTCAGTATCTTTGCGATTGGTCTACAGTAATGATGGCAAAGTAAACTACAGTATATAATTATAACACGAATAACAACGCATACATAATTAATGTGGTTAAACGACGTTAGAGAAATAACAGCAATTTTTTTGTAAACGAGACACAATTAGTATACCTCCCACAGTTCTACACGCGCCTTATACATTTTATACATACGTACTATATATGTCTATAAATCTATATAACTGAAAACTTCTGTAGTGATGTATATATAGAATGCTGCGTACAAAATTGATAAATTAATTATTTAGCCGCCCTTGCCGGTGCTGTGATCATGATTAATTGAAAAACCGCGTCGTATGGGTTAGGTATATACACCGGTAGTCAGACACACGTCATGTAGCTTAATGTTGCTGAAGACCACCCGTGTCTGATGGGCCCCCAGAAAAGGAAACGGTTTGGCTAATGGCTACAATATCCTACAATTTACAAATCAAGTATATTATACAAGTACTTATATTTAAGCCCGCAGCGAGCATCGGTTTAAATAAAAATTTCATTGAAAAATATTTTCCAAGACACATAGGTATTATCCTTGTTCATATTTGTTTATATTTTGTACAATATATACGTAATCGGTATATCGGGATTTTCATTTTTATATAACAAGTCGAAAATAAATATTGTTTTCAATTCGCGTAGTATATATATACCAAAGCAATGAGTACTGAACATTCGAATAATTATTGGCTCGTGCTTAATGATTAATACCAACACATAATAGTTACCGATGTTATGGTATTTACATATGTTCACATATTATCTATGTTAATAATATACATGATTCTCATACATTATACATATTATATAGTATACGAACTTACGATTTATCACGTTGTTGTATACGTTACAGGAATTTCAACATCTAGTTATTTTCAAAAGGTCTTTTATCCGGCGGTGTATTATAATACTACGTATACCTATATATTTCTGCAGGACATGTTACATTTTCCATGGACAGAATTTATAACCCAGAATATATAATAAAGGACGGACGGACGAATACGTACGGAATTTACACATTTACTTATCAATCGTGGACGGAATTTACATCACATCCCCGCAGCGCATGTTTATACACTTTATCCGATAAACACAATCGATTATACTACCTATCTACGATGTTTTAATAAAGAAATGTCGATTTTTTAATCCGATTGCGTTGTCTGCTATACAAATATTGTTCCCGCGAGACTATAGGTACATTTTCTCGTATACGAATAATTGTTCGCGTGGGAACTCGTCCGCTTGCTCGCATTCATTCCGAGAATATTTCGATTTTCCAAAAATCGTTTGGGAACCCGACCTTAAACGTGGTAATATAATATACGCGTGTAAAGCCTCATGGGCATTCCAGTCCGGCCGACCCACCTCCGCGTGTTTCGTTATTGGGCCGTGTAGATTCTTTTTTTTTTCTTTTTACTATTTTATATTATTTGTTATTTATTTCTGGGTTATTCTACAGGGGGCGACGGTTTAAACGATGATGCGGTTCCCGGCCCGCAAACATAATAAAATTTAAGCTACCACCGGAAACCCAACCTTGTCCGCGACGCACATGCGTTGTAATAACACGATATAAACGTCACTACTCGTGTCCGTCGCCTATGGGCGCGAAAACAATATTGGCCGTTTGTATTCCCGCGATACGTACGTACGTATAATAATAATAATAATCGTGTCGGTCGTCCGATTTGTGCTAACCGGTTCGTTTTGCCGCCCCCGCATTTCTCAATCGTCCGTCCCACGTGCGGGCTCGGCTTTTAAAACAAACAAAATCGTGGGAAACACGATCGAAGGAGCCGCGATACGGGAGCAGCCGCCAAATGTGGACGATGACGACGACGACGACGACGACGAATCGTATCAGAAACGACCGGCGGATCAGCGGATCGCGAGTCAGCGCGAAAACCGCAACGTCGGCCGTAAAAATTGCTGCAGCAATACTATACACGCGTAATAACCGGGGCAATAACGATCGATTGTTTATTTCGAATGATAAACATTATGACGTGTGTTGTATAATGACGATGTTGTCGTTATTCGTGTTGACATGGTCGCGAGACGGTTTTTTTTTTTTTTTTAATTTTCAAATGTCGGCAGCTCATGGCATCATTTGTATAGTTGTACGACATTGCGCGATATTGTTTTAGGTGCCCGCGATGAATGCGAGAAAAAAAACTCGACGGCTACAAACAATAACACCACAGTCCGATCTGATATTATAACGCGATAATAACATGGATTTACGGTATTTTTTGTTTACGTTGTTTCGTGGTTGACCGCCGCCCGCTCGCACCCGTCGTCGTGTTATTATAATATTATATAATAATGTGTCACGAGTGTAAAAGTTCACGTTTTTTTAATGTTTTATTTTTCAGTCAAAAACAATACCTATAAATATAATAATAGTGTAATATGCAAAAATTAAACGGCGCGCGAGACTTAAAACAAGTCGAGTGTAGGCAGTACTGCATAGTAAACACACTTTTAGTGCCGTTTACGTATAGGGTATTACTCTACTCTTACAATAATCATCATAATACATGATGATATGTAATGTTATTATATCGTACCGCACGCACTAACTAAAATAACGCGGGCCCCGTCATCGCCGCGGTCGTTACGACCTAAATAAATCGTGTTAAAAATATACTTGCGTTACCGTATAACAACTAGTTTTTACTAAATTTTTTTTTTCATCTCAATCCGGCGCCGACCGCGCAATAAATAACATTACGATCATATACGTATTATGTGCGCCTCCGATGTTAAATACCGGACCGCAGCGGACGATCGTGACAGTAATAATCAGTGTGGCTAATATAATATTAATCTAATAGATCATATTATTATACACCTAAAGTGATACACAAATACAATTATTATGGACGCCGAAAGAGCCGCGGCGGCTGCAGTATACCAGAATAATAATGTATATAATTTAAGTCGAACCTTCCGGATCGCGTTATGAAAATATTATATGTTTAGTGTCCGTCGGCGAGGGCCAAAAGGGGGGAGCGCTCCGATCGTTCGTGTGTCGAATCGTTTTAACGACGATCAGCTTCTCTCATTGCTCTCGATATGATATTATACAAGTCGATTTTTAGACGTGTTAACACGACGCGCATACCTATATTATATATTATTATATATTGTTATGTATTATTATACCACTATGTACCTATATAATATTTTCTAAATTCACAATTACAAAACGTCTCATCTCGTTTTTATAAAAAAAAAAATATAATAATATATGTGTTATGTATTATTATATCGGGTCATTACTCACGGTGAAAATGATTACAGCAACAATACTATTGTGTTGCGATTTACGCGGCTAACGCGCGCGCGGTCCAGGAAGCTCAACAGAGACGCCCGCGGTGTCCGATTATCGACGACGAATCCAATACAACGATTTATTAAATATCGAATTATATATTATTGTTATTGTCACTGTGACGGCAGATGATGCTGTCTCGTCGGTCCGTTGGACGCATGACTCGGCTACGACGACGGCGATTTGAACGCGCGGACAGCAACGGAAAAGCCGGGAGAATCGGCGCGACGCGGGCTGCGTGCGAGTGGTGACGGACGCGATGCACCGACGCCGCTGCTGGTTGCACACTGCCGTTGCGCGCGTCGTACTACAGTGCCGGTCGCGGTCTCGGCCGGCCGGTCGGCGGCGCAGCAACAAAACACCGCCGCCGACAAATGTGCCTCGTGAAACGACGCCTCTACGCGCGTGCGCGCTGCCGCCGCGGTAATAATAATATTTTCGTACCGTCGGCGAGGAGGCAGGCAACAGCAGCGGCAGCTGCCGCCGCGGCGGCCGGTCCCACGCGGCGACGGCGGCGGCGGCGGCCCAACGGACGACGGACGGACGTCGACCGACGACGGGACGCGCGACGCTGGCGCTCCTCCGCGTGTATAAAAATAATAATAACGAAGACGATCGCGGTCGGCGTCTACGTTATTGTTATTATTATTGTTGTATAGGTAGTGCGTGCGTGTGGTTTGCGTGTGCGTGTGGTATGCGTGCGTGTGCGTGAGGTATGCGTTCGAGCAGCAGTGCGTGTGCGTGCGTGTGGTTGCGTCCGTCACCGCTTTGTGTGCAGCACCGGCGGCGGCAGCTGCACCGGCAGGCTGCGGAGATCACAGCGACGTACGGTGCAATGCCGCCGACGGTACCCGTCGAAGAGAGAGTGAGAGAGAGAGAGAGAGTGAGAGATACGGCGAGTGAGCGAGCGAGGAATTTTTTTGTCATCGCCGTGTGATAATATTATTATTATTGTCGTCGCACGGCAGACGATCTTCGCGAGCGATTGCGGCCAATTATTGGCACTACGCGTGGCGCAGCAACACGCCCGCGGCGAGACGATTTCCTCTTTTGCAAAATACGTAATATTACTAATATCATTAGGTACATTTTCGTTATTTCGTTGTCGTCTACGGCGGGACCTATACATCATACAGTCAAGCACACGGCGGCGGCAACGTTATGATATACACATAATGCTAAATATAGTGCACAACGCGAAACATTTATATTATTACACATATTATTACTACCTGTTATATGCTTATTAATTATACGTACGACTGGTACCAGCCATAAGGAGGTAGGCTTATGTATAAATCATGTAATAATATAACATCGTTACAAGTATCAATAGTATATTTTGTCGAGAAAAAAATTGTGCACCTACTTTTGGAAATATATAGATGGCAATAACTACCACGACCTGCTAATTGAAAGAAAATTGATTTTTTTACGATTTTTTTCTTCCCGTGCAAATTAAACGAGAAGAAAATAATCTGTATATTATTATAATTACGCGTTATTGAAATTTAATTTTTTTGCTTTCGAAACAAATTGGCCGAGATTACATCATCGATGATCACGAAACAGAAATGGTAACGACGAAACGATTTGCGTTTGCTGAATAAATAATATGGTACACCTAACGATAAATAAATAATGTTTTTTTTACTGACTGTTTATATATAGTCTCATTGTACACGTTGGTATTTGTATTGTTAATTAATTCTGTTTATTTTTTATCATTCCGAGATTGGAGCCGACGTAAATAAAAATAATATATTCACCAATACGCCCTATAATAAAAAAAAAATTTTCAATTGAAAAGTCAAAGAACCTATACTTAAGAAACACATCTGCATGCGTGACCAGTGTAAAATCTTATACTATATTATAGTATATAACTGTTATTATACTGTTTAAATGTTTGTAAACGTATGAATATATTCGTAATCAAAAACAGATTACCTATTTAACTCTCTCGTCTTTATAGTCTTTAAGTATTGAATATTTGAATATACCAATTTACCATAATATAATATTATGTATAATGTATATTATTATATATTTATGTATTTAAATAAATCCAAATTTAAACATTAAGTAAAACCTATAACATTAAATCAACAAATATTCTATAATTCTATCAATCAATTTTTACAACAATTTTTATCGTCGTATGTAGTTATGTCATTTTCATAATATATTAGTTATATAATCTGTATAATACATTTTCATCTATAATGTAGATGTAGGTCCCATAATTTACTACATATTATATAATACGTTAATACAACAACGAATGGAAAATGTCCAATTTCTATTTTGAAGCAGAAATAATTTAAAATGGTATTAGTCACATAGTGATTATTGTAATCACAAAAATTTAAAATATTATCATTTTTTATCGATTTTATTGATTCGTAAATGTCGGTATACATATTATAATCTATAGATAGACTACCTATATCATACCTAACGGTGAAAAGTTGAACGCACGTTTTTAATGCGTCAGTATATATATATAGTAGTGAATAATAATATATCGATATGCAATACTATAATACTATACTTTGCAATATTAACAGTTATCAATAAGGTAACCGCAAAACAACAAAATACAAAAATAATTTTAGATCATACCATTCTTTTGATATATTTAAATCTAAACATACATCTTTATTTTAAATATTAATTTCTTCAATTTCTTGCATTGACAATTAAAATGATTAATCGAAATGATCAAAAAAATTAACTACGTATCAAGTATCTATTATTAACTTTTCCTCAAACTTATTCAAACGCAGAGGTCTCCACTTTTTGGTTTCTGGTAATACTTCATCACATATAATATTAATACCACTCTTTCATCAACATGCTATAAAAAAAACAAATGTTTTTTCTAGATGATTTAAAATCTATCATCAACCCACTTCTAACACTCTTAACCTCTGTCATTTTAAATCTACTAAATTGTACAAACACGAAAAACCATTCATTTTTTCATATCCCTTCGCTCCACATTTTATTGTGGTATACAAGCAGTGTACTTATCTGATGATTAATCATAATACCTATAATAAATTATCTTTAAAATATATAAATATAATATGTATAGCTTTTCTTTTTAATTAATATTAATATGTATTATCATTATTATGTATAGATGTACCTATAGGTAAAGTATTTATATGTGTTTTGTAAATTATTTCTCTTTACTGATCATTTATCTCCGCTTGCTTTGTAAAATGTTAAGTCATTACATGTATTTTTATTAAGTTCATGTACATATTATAATATATTTCTAGAAGTTCACTTCAATTTTACAAAAATATAGTCTAAACTCGGTGTATATTTTGTTTAAGTAAAAAAATTTCACTATTATATCGGTGTTGGCACCAGTGTACGACAGTTTCTAGTTGTTATATGTTTTTTTTTAATGCTAGTTTCACTCTAATCTTGAGATCGTTTGTTCACGCGCGAATGTGATATTTTATAACTACCGCAAATAAAAACCTTTTTTTCACACCATAGCTAAAATAACTATTACAGGGATTCGATACAGTCAATGTTTTCTACTAAAATATACTAATTTAATGCTTGTTATCTTAGTATTGTTGACTATCCTACTTAACAGATAAAATTTTTTTAACCATATTTGTATCGCTCACGAAGTCGACTTGATAAGGATTTTTCAATTTTTTTTTAAATTGAAATCCCAAAAGGTTTAAAATTAAATTTTAAATTTTGAATATTAAAAATGTAAAAACATTAATAATAATATAGAAAATACTGAAAATATTAAGGGTTATAATATGGCTTTTATTAAAGTGTCTAATATTAGGAAATTTCTAATCTCGTTATCGCGACCCAATATCTATGTGTTAGCCGTAAATGATTTTTAGTGTAATGAGTAGGGTTTAATGCTGGTTTAGTGACAAATGAACACTTTCTATTTTTAATTTAATTACAACTATTTTGATTTTGTAAAATATATTTAGTAAAATAAAATTACATTTTTTCAAAGTGTGCCGTACAATCTATACTTAGATGTTAGAAAAATATATCTCAAATTTATCTGTAGAATTTAACTTTCTTAGAAGTCAAACATCGTAAGCAAATTTTAATTTTGTCAAAAATTTAGGTCTTTTAATATTCAAACTAAAATGTATGGTTTTAGTGAGGCCTGCTTCTAACAGATATGTAAGAAACTCGTTTATAAGTAAATTTTATGATGAATTCAGGTATGTCTTATGAAATAAATACATTTTTAATTGGTAAATGATTGATAGATATTTTTGATGAAAAAAAAAATAGAAAAACAATTAATATTTGGGTGTGTGTGGCAGGTGGTATGAAATTTTGTGGACATTATATGTGTGCACTTGATATATTGTTCTACTATTTATTTTACACGGATTCTACACTTACACAGACTAATGATCACTATTCACTAATTGAAACACACATATTTACATCACTCACTTGCACGTACTTAGAAAATTGCCTATAATTAATGAAATCTTTAAAAACCAAAGTTAAAAATTAAATGTAACTAATAAGTTATCTAGCCATGACTAAATGCATGCATGGGCACATGGTTCACACTAAGAAATAATCTAAACTTGAAATTGTATTAAGGTTAATATTATTTTACTAAAACAAATAAAAGTATGACACTTTAAAATGCTAAAATAAATGTTCGAAATCAAAATTATCTATAGCTGAAATATTCGTTTAAAAAAAATATATATATATATATTATACCAATTCGTATTATTTCTGTAAAATATTGTGCTATTTGAAAAAGTAAACAAAGATATTTAATCTATAGAAGTTATCTGATTAGGTACGTTAGTAATTATTGTTATGGAGACTAAAATTTTCATTGATTGATATCACTAATAGTACAAAATTAATTTAAATTATAATGCAACATTCCAAAATTTACTATTGCCACTTTTCATATTGTTCAGGAAACACGATTTTCTATTATAAACTATTATTAAATAGTAGAAAAAATTTAAATTAGTTAATAATTCACAAAAATATACTTAATATATTTTTAATGTCAAAATATTTTTAAATATATCATTTTTCTATTTAAATTTATAATTTAAAATTTTGATTGTGCCATATAATGTACTATTTCGAACCAATAGTACATTTTGAGTTTTGACATATCTATTTTATAGAAACTTAATAAAATAATAATAATAAACGAAATTTTTCCAAATTGTACATACTCCACATTTCTTCTAGATAATAAATATTATAAATAAAATAAAATCTTATGGTCAAAATAAAGTTGCATTGTGTCAGTAATAAATGTAATTTGTTTTCTATAATATACCAATAATATGAAATATATAATACAGATTTATTAAAAGTGATAATAACACTTATAATAAATTAAATATTTTTTTTTACAATTTCATAAGTTTTACCTCATTATTAATAGTAAAATTAAAATAATTACTAAAATATTATAAAAATAAAATAGTTTAACCAGTAGATATTACTTATAGTAATAGATACACGTATTTAAAATCTGGTTAATGTATTTCTACTAAGTAAAATCAATAGCACCAAACTATATACAATAGAATACAATGAAAAAAAAATTTAGCCTCATTAATAATAGTAAAGGTATATTACTAAAATGTTTAAAATAATAATGAAAATAATTTAACAAGATATAGATTATTACCTATATTTATTTAAAATATTGATAAATAAATTGATAAATCAGTCTTGCTTTTTATTATATTCATCAATTTGACCTTCAATATTTGATTCAGTACTTTCTTGAAATATCTATATAAGAGTAAAATGTTTTAGCATTATCTGGTATTGTAAAATTGTTTAACAGATATTTCTTACATCTTTTTGTTTTTATTTTTATTTTATAGGAAACAACTTGATAATACATTTTATGTAGGTTCTTAATGATTTTTATACTACCTACTCAAAAAGCAATAGCACTAAAAATGTTGATCATTTGAACTCGTATCACTGACTATGAGCAAGTTTTGGAGAGAATTTGATGTTATTGTATTGAAATTAAAAACGTTTAATTTTTTTAAATCTGTTTGGTTGTTGTATCTAATCACTTTACATAAATATAAATCCGCACAGCTATAGTAATAATGACATGGATTTATCTAGAATAAATATAAACTTAAAATTAATAATATACCTACTCAGTTTGTACTTTTATAACATATGGATGTAGTGCGTTTAGAATATAACTCATCTGCTAAACTTTCATTTTAACATGGGCAATAAGTACGTAATGACGAACTTTGGATATAGTGCATTTTGAATATAATCATAGAAATAGTTCATTTTGAGATATTTCTATAGTCTGATTTTTAAAGTACCGCGGGTAATAGTACACTTTGCAGATGATAAATTGTAAGATAGAACGTTTTGACACATTTTTATCAATAACAGTAGTGCTAGGTATTGATGAAATTGCGATATTTTAAATGAATGTATAAATGGGAAATAGTACACAAAGGCATAATCCGATAGTTTTAAACGATTCTCCGCCATGTTTTCTATATGTTTTGACGTACAGCTATTTTTTTCATTTTTTGGCAATAGTATACTTTGGAATATCGCCCCTCTATACTACGAAAAAAAATACTTTTTGGTTTAACTAAATTTACAATTAATTCAACCAAAAATGGCAGTAATGATTGTTTATGGCATAATTCAACAATAGCTATATAATATAATATCATAGCTACTAAATTTATTATATAGGTAAATAATCGAATTGGTCAAGCTAAATAAATGTAGACTATATAGTCTACTATTTCAGTATAATTTAATTACCTAAATCTCGTAATTTGCCTACTCACTGTATTTGCCATCATACATTTCGTTTTCGTGTAAGCTAGATGGGTATGATTTTTAATCAAACGAATATAAAAATATATAAAATATTAAAACATTAAAATATATTAAATATTTTATATTATTTTGTAAATAGGTATCGATTAAATTGTTATATAAATTAAATAATACAGTAAAAATATAACATAAAAATAATATATTGAAAAACGTGGATGTAACGCATTCTATAGAAATCTGCGAGCCAACAACTAATATAATATAACATCATTATACAAATTTTTTTCTGTCTTGCCTCTTGCTTACTTAAATAACGTTTGTTTTCTTATCGCTCAAGAGCTTCTATTGGAGTGAGAACAATAGTTTCTCTCTCCATTATGTTACTTTAAAAGTGTGTGTTTAGTGATTATGTGAATGGCGTATTCATATTATGTTCTGTATCGATGAGAATTCGTGTCTTCTTGGTTATACTTGTACTAGTATGACTTATAATTTATTTTTATTATTTGACTCACAGAAGTCAGTACTTATAACCCACGCAGAAAGAACTAGAAACCATATATTATGTTAAGAACCATTAAATATTATTAATACTTTCATATGTTTTCTGATTTTAATTGGGAAATATACGAGCAATGTTTAACGTCCTGTCGGCTGTCGCCGTATATAGCCACGAGCCGTCAATGACTTAATTGCACTTATTGTTCAGCCGGAAATATCAGTTTCAGTGATATCATTTCTCAGATTATTTTTACACTCATTATCTACATAATATATTATGAATAATATTATTAGTTTCTGATATACCTACTTATGAATTTTTTATAGTTATATACTTATAGTTATTTATATATATATATATTATGATGATGGTGAAAACAATTTTTTTACTGTGGCATTAGCCTAAAACTATTTTATATTATTATTAATTATGTTAGTAAGGTACCTTATAATGGTATATAATTTTAAAATCTTAATGGTTTATCAAAACTAATAAAGTACAAAAGACACGCAAACTATGTCTAAAAATTGTATAAAACACGCATACCTACAATTAATACATGAATTGCACATTTATTTTGTAAAAGTTATCTATATTTAAATAATAGCTATAATATTAAGACCAACATTTTATTCGATTACGATATTTCATAAATCTATAATTAATATAATATGATATATGTTTATACATAGTCGACCAGTGCACTTAAATATTTTAATGGTGGTTCAATTCAAAATTATTTTCATGAGTATAAGTAGATATACTTAAACTCATATGTTATATATAAATACATTTATCGTTTTTAGAAGGTTTTATTTAATATTTTTCGTAAATTAAATATCATTACATTTAAAACTCAAACAATAACATCAAATTTGACAATGCACCAATATATCTATTGTAATTTATAATACATAATATTATAATGATTGATAGTTTTGAATATTGATAATTGATAATGTTATGTCAATAAACTAAACGTTAACGAATCATAATGATTTAAAAACAAAATGTCCGAGAAAAAGTCTGAAGAAAAAAAAGTTCATACAAAAAGACAAAATGTTTGAAAAAAAAATATGTTTAAAAAAGTTAATTGTCTATTAATTTTCACAAATAAAAAACAATAGATATATTATATTAATATTGACTATTGAGTAATCATTTATGATTTCTTCTCCTAATGCAATGTCCAATAGTATAGTTAGAAAAGTATTTTTTCTATTATAAAATATACGTAGGTAGGTACGTATCTTTGGCCTCCCAATTTTTAAAATATTACAATTTTTTTATTCAAATAATTAATAGTATATAATTAGTTTAAATGTGCATGACTATTTTTGCAATTTATGCATTTTTTGATTTTGCAGAAAAACTAAAAATTACAGAATAGAGTTGGGAAAACATTTGTCCAAGCCTGCCAAGTATAAATATATTTATATCAGAATTTATTTCTATACCAATACTTAGCATAAGCGAATATCAGTTTTGGCCATTCAAATAACTAATTAATGATAATTACAATACTTAGATCAGAAAAAGTTTAATTGGCTACTCATTAGTCATTATGATTAAAATGTTTCATCATACACTATTATTAGTAGTAATAATATTATGCTGTACAAAACTATAAAAGTGATCACAACTCTATGTTCGCACGTCTTGTCTGCATTGCACCAGATTCCATTCATCCAATGTGCATTGTTTTAACAGAAATCTTATCCTAATAAAATTAATTAAATTGTTTAATTATACAAATATAGGTTACCGGATAAAATACCTGGTAAATAGGAACAACTTTTGAAGAACTTTATATAATATTTTCAAGTATTATAGTATTTTGTGGCTCCTTTTTATTCTATTTATAGATTTTTGAACTTTTCTATTTTTAGTTTTTTTTTTTTGACTTACGTATGAGTACATTTGAGTTTATGTGTAAAATATATTAAAAATTTAAAACTAGATTAATTGTATGTTAAAAAAAATATATTAAAAAATGCCTGATTTTTATTAAAATATTTTGAAAATTGTATTATAAACATTTGATGACAGTTTCAAGTATTAAGGTTAGTAGAAAAAAATAAAAATTCTTCTATCATAGTGTTATGGGAACCTATATTACGATTATAATATCATAAGAAGACAAGTTTGAAGTTTTTAAAATTATAATATGTATGATGAGGAATCTCAGTTAAGCTTCACCTACATAACAAATTATTCACACAAATCACTGCTTTTCTTATACACGCAAGTGACACAATACACATAGAACCTTTTAAGTACGAGTACCGGTAATATTTTATTTATAGGTGCTAATAGTTTAAAATTATCTAGTATGACATTTTTCGTTCAAACTCTTTGAACTTCATAATTAACTAAATTATCAATTTAATTTTGAGGGGTACTTATATAATAAAGAGAAAATTGGCATGTGTTTTGTAAAATGTATACGATGTATGACAAGATAGAAACGTTTTGTTTGTGGAAAAATTAAAAAAACATGTTTGTGTAAATTTTAAATATCTGTAAGTTTTTAAAATATAAAAAAAACGTATTCATCAAAGTTGATTGAAAAAAATAAGGTTATTGGAATTTGGCAAGTTGTGCGATAAAAGTCAAAGTTTTTATTTTATATACTCGCATGTCAACAGGGATAACGTTTTGAAAGTCGGTCCAGAATTTTGTATTTTAGTATTTAGTATTCTCTCCATCTTCCTTATAACTTCCATTTTAATCTAAGGTTATTAGATACAAATATTTCGTGTTACCATTTATAAGTATAACATATTATGCATAAATAAATTTATGTCTCTACAGTCTATACCAATGCCTATTTTATATTTTTATATATATCATATCAACAAAAAATATTGTTAGACCCGTGAATAATCAACGGCACCGACTTGTATAATTATTTGACAATATTGGTTAAATAGTTGGGTGATAAGAAGTAAATTGAATTTGTTGACACAATGATATCTGTGGGCTGCGATAAACCAAATTTTATCGAAAAAATGTAATTGTAAAGACGTTTCTGCGGTTTTGTTAGTCATATCGTTATTATATACGTCCACATAGTTCTGACGAACAACGCCGTAACGATAATAATAAAGAATATATATGACTGATATAATTAATGTAATGTATAACATTCAATATGCTTCAATTTAAAGTTGATTATTTTTTTTGGTATGTTAATTTTTAAAGTCGGCGGTACCTATCAAAATTAAAAACACATTAGTAGGGCCGATGTGCTGTGTACCTATGCTTTTATAATATATACAACCGAACCGAGTTCTGTGCAGCACTGAAGACGTTCGCGATATGATAATCGACGCGAGACGAGACGCACGGCAGACCTATCCCATACGGTTCAATTAAGCTCATTAACCTTAGTAATCATTCATTATTAGCAATGACCCAACATTATTATTCCATTGTGCGTTTCGACTTACACCCGGTGACATAGGCCTAGTACGGGAGTCATGTCGATCGACTAACCGCACCCACACCAGTCATCACTAAAAGTTTTGTTCCTTTTATCGTGCATCATTATTTTTCCACTAGCTGTTCCAAGTCTTCACGGAAGTATTAAATTATAATCGCAAAGTTATTATTTCGTGCCGTAACGATGATCGATATGCAATAACACGATTTGCTCGTGTTTGAGTAAACTATCAGCGGGTCAGAGGCTTGTTTAGTACGACGGACATTTTTCTCGAGTGACAAAATGTTGACATTGTTTGTTGGGCGTCGCTTGTATAGGTGAATCATAACATTTTTTGATTTTTTCGTCATAAATTAATTTTTTCATGTTTTAAGAGAGATGGGCAAGCAGCTATCCGAAATATGTGTTGAATGGGTAATGTATGACGTGTGTGATAAGTTTGAATTCAATAATAATACATCATTAAATAATATGATGATTGTGTACGGTGCCGCAACTAAGTTTTTTGAGGCCCAGGACACCAGAAGTTTTAGTGCCCCAATTATCCATACATTAAATAATCTTCCCTCCTGTAATTAATCGCTTTCTACCCAATCACAATTATATTGTATTTGAGATGTATCGTAGGATGATTTTTCAATTTTTTCAAAAATCAGTATTCGGTAAACAAAATTAAAAACATAAATATCACAAATTGTATCATTAAAAATATATTTAAATATCTCTTACTCGACTAATATAAAAATAAAAACAAAATAAAGAAATTCATATTATATAATATAACACAAAACTATTAACATTATTATTTTAAATAATCAGAGTGTAAATCTTTACTTTAAAATTTAAAAAATGAAGTCTGTTATAATTTTATAATAGAATTTTAAAAATAACTCTTTAGTACGATCATAATAATATTATTCTGTGGCACCATGTTGTTCAATCTTTAAAAGTGCAATATTTGATAATCAGTTTAAAAGATAATGCAAGCTCCTAAAACATCTGAATAGCTACAGAACAAATCATTTTCTAAAATAAATAGTGCTTAATCACGAATAGACCAAAATTATTTATTTAAGAGACAGAATTTGACAAGTTGACTGGGAATCGACATTAGTAGTTTTGAACAAAAATATTACTGCTTTTGATTATTTTGGTTTCTTCAGTTTTAATAGTTGATTCCGGTTTTAAAAATTCGATTGCATTACAGTCTACAGACATCTCGTAAACTTCAACAAAATATACTAGATATAAAATGTATATAAATATTTATTAGTTAAATCTTACATTACAAACTTAAAAATTAAATTTTACTAATTGTTTCATTTAAATATAAAATATTAATATTTAATAGGTATTAAAAAATATAAATATATTAATAATAATAATATATAATAAACCTATATATACATTATTGTATTCACATTATTAATTATTAAACATAATATGTAATGTGAGATTTATAAATAATGAAACAGCAATGGTAATTTTATATTTTGCATGTATTCCAGTGGCGTGATCACGGGGGAGGGGGATCAGGGTGTCATATCCCAACTTTGAATTTTTTTGTAATGATTTATTATCTAAATAAAAAAATTTGGGGTCTGTGACGAATCAAAAATGAATATCCTCCCTCTCAAAAAAGCTGAGCACGCCACTGATGCATTCCATCAATTAGTTGAATAATTTGTAATAACAAATCGGTGGTATACTACATAGTAATAGTACGTTCCAACATTATCTAAATATTTTTTTTTACAAATATATCCAACGATTCTTTGGCTTTTTTAAATTCAAGATCTTTTATCGAAACTACCAAAAATCGATAAGAAATTGTTGCCAGATAAACATTTTTATTTTCATAACTGTTATTATTCTTAATTCTAGACTAAGACAGAAGTATTCGAGCTAAAAATTGTATTCCAAAATTAATCTCGTAGTGCCCTTTACAGTAGGGTATCGCTTTAGCTCTAAATATTTGTGGCATTGATTATGTAGGTAGATAATAGGTATTATCATTGTATGATATTATATGTTTACAATATTATATTTTTATTAACTTTTACGTAAATACCACATTAACGAAAAACAATCTAAATAGCTATTAGCCTAATGGTATAAATGAGGACTACCTTAAATGGTTCCAGTCGGTCGTTTTCTAAGGAGTAGAAATTATGCAAATTATATGACATGTACATCACACATTAGTGTGTGTATGATAATACGGAAAGCTGTTGTGAGACTTCGACCGGTACGTTTTAATTTTGTAAAACTCCTAACATTTATAAACACCTCCTCTAGAGAACGGCCGAGGAATATTTCGGAAGTACATATGATTGAACATAGATTTTGTAAAAATGGAATTTTGCATAATATTATAACATTTTCAAAAATTCAAACTTTGAAAAAGTGCTCTAACGAGTCTCTAGAGGTGATGTTAAGAAATATTTTTATTTTTATAGCATTAAAATCGATCTATCCAAAATCTCACAATCTTGTCACAGCGGAAAGTCTAAAGACGATTTTATTTTTAACCGACTAGAGCTACCTTAACGCCTTTAATAACCAAGAAATATATTACTTGTAATCAGATATCGAATGTTAAAATACTCATCTCAAATTGGTTATTTATGTCGTCAAAAATGATAATTACAGTCACAACTCACTAGTGTTTAAATAATTGTATTGTTTTTACTTTATCTCTTCTTACAAAAGACGTAAATGAAATAATTGCGAACTTCCATAAGAATCTGTTTCTATCTCCTTTGATACATGTTTTATGAATTTTGTTTAAAAGTTTTATATTAACATGTGTAATATTTAACAATGGTCTATGTGCCTAGTAACTCTCTTCCATCAATGCTTCAGTATTTAGCAGTCTATATCTGTAGCGCAATCAGTGGAAATCATAATGTTTTTATTTTTTTTTTTTAATAAAATTATCAATTGTTGAGATACCTACTTGAAGATGGCTTTTACATTTTAATATATATACAGTATATAAGTTAAAATACTAGTATATTACATAAATCTATTGATATGACCAATGGCTTGTCGGCTCATAAGTATTAATAATGAATTTGAATTAAACTTAACAATTTATTGGTATTTGGTGGTCTTCATCTTATAAGCTAATAATATAGACAATTTACACTCAGCAGTTCACGTTTGGTTTTGATAGTTTCAATACAGAAAAGACCATAATAGTGACAACCTATTGTCAAATTTAAAACCAACAATATTATTTATGTTTTTTTTAGACGATTTTTTTTAATTCTAAAGCGATGTTTTCTTACTTTTTTATACTTTCCTAATTTATAATAACTCATTTGAAGTTTGAAATATGGAAAAATTCTATTGTAATCCTCTATGGTCTTGTTACTATTATATTTTAGAAATAAGTTATTTGAAACATATGTAATTGGTATCTCAGCTAAGAATAATTTGAATAATTCTTTAAAAAATCACTAAATTATATCATGCATACAATTATGTATTACGAATTGTATAATACTACTAGATAACAATAAGAAATTAGTGAGACAATTGTCAAATTAAAGAATAATAAATAACACATTTTGGGATTGTTTATATAATTGTGGAATATATTTTTTTATTGATGTATAACTCACATAACTCCACTTCGTATACAGTATATAAATATAAATAATATGTGGTCACTGTTAACATAGATACTAAACTATATAAAATATTAATACAATATTTGTCTATAACAAAAATGTCAACAATAAAATTAAACTTTAAAATATTTAATGATTTTTTTTTAAAAAATAAACTACCCTGTTCTACCTACAAAAATGTCAGACTTCAAAATGTTTCATTTTTTATATATATTTTTTTTAAACAACAATTAAACTACCTACCATTAAAACAATAATGTTATAAATAAATGAATTCTAAGTACCCCATGGTTTAAGTATTTAGTATATTGCTAATCCCATTAGTAATGTTTTTTATTACAGACATTTCTGTGTGCGCATTGTATTGAATAATTAAAAAAAATTGCATGTATTTATTTTTTAAGAGAGAACGGAGAATATTATTAGGTTGCATTTGGCTTCTCACAATATACCCATTTGATTTTGCTGACGCAAAACATTGACTCCACTGCCACCACCTATGCCGTAATATGCACTGGTCGAATTTAACAGTCCAATTCGTTGTCGCTGTTTTCGTTGTTCAGTCATCTAAATTGTACATAAAAATATATAGAATAAATAAAAGATTATCATGCTTTTATGTAATCACTTTTTTATTTTTCTTAAATGTAGTGGGTTTTAAACAATTAACAGATAGATAAATATTTATTATTATAGTATTTCAATCGTAATTGAATAGGCAAAGACATACCTGTTCTTTGAGTTCAGAAAGCTGTTGTGATAATAATGCTACTAAAGTCTGTGTAGTTTCTAACTGTGTTTGTAAACCTCTAAGCTCCACTTGCTCGCCTTCGCTATCTACTTGGGCAGCCATCAGCAATGACATTGCTCTTAAACGTGGAAACCAGTCTAAATTACGGTCCTGTTAGGGTATTTAAACAAAACATCAGATGAGATATATGTATAAGTTATAACTGAAAGTAAATTAAATTCAGCTTACTTTGACCATGGCATACACATAACTTTCAGGGCCCGTAAACTCAGTAGGGTCTTTTACTTTGACCAAAACAATAAAATACAAATAGTGCCACATGTTGTGTTCACACTTAATGTGCTCTTCAAAACTTACGGTTTTATTGTCAAATGCGGATCTATTGAGTCCTGAAACAAATTATTTATACAAAAGGGTCAACATAGATGATTAATTTTTAACCAAATATTGTAAATTTATTTATAAAAATCTATCATTATAATTTATATATATACAGTGAAACTTCTATTTAACAAATTTAAAAGTTCATTGAAAAAAATCACTATACATACCACAAACAAAACACGTGTTTTTCAGTATCAGCTCTTTTTGTTGCTTTTCACTACGGAGGTCAGCGAATGTGTCAATGATGACACCAAAAATCAAGTTCAAAACTATAATGATGACAATGAAGAAGAATAGTAGATCATAAACAACACGTGCCACAAAAAGAGGTTCCTGTTTATTATAAAACAAAATTTTAATAATAGGTTACGAGCAAAATTTAACAATTCAAATATAAGTTTAAAATGTTTATTTTTTTTTTTATTACAAATAATTGTAACTAATTTTACTATTCTGCATAAAAGATAAGTGTTTATTACCCAATTTATAGCATGTGTTTACTACATAATACGCAGCTTATTTCACACAATAATTCAAAGAATTGTTTTATATAAATATACATACATATAATTAATACGGGCATCTACCAATAATTGCCTCAAAAGTATCTTTTGTTATACAAATTCCCCCCTGACTACCAAGAACAAAATGTACCAATTGCCCCCACATATTATTATATACATGATTATAATACCAATTCATAAAATAGGGGAGGTATATATATAAATAATAATAATAATATTTTTAATAAGAAGAATACAATAATTATAAGCAAGATAAAATGCAATTTATCAAAAAGATAAAAAAAAATTGATATTTGCAATTGTTCATACAAAGATAATATGTAGATATTGTATTTTATTGTAACATAAAAAAATGCAAATAAAAAAAAAAATAATTCAAAATATGATAGGTAAAATTTATAAAAATAATATGAATAAGTACAATTATAGAATAAATACAATAATTATAATTATATTTAGATACATCTAAGATTATGAACTCTGATAAAATATTATCTTTGTACCAGGTGAGATATTATTATTATTACAATATTTATTATTTTTAAATAGGTATTATGATTAATACTTACATTTTTACCTCCTCTATTTTACGGATTGGGATTATAATTATGTATATAATATTATTATGTGAGGGCAACTGGTACATTTTTAAAATGCCAAAAATAGCCGTTGAAGGCAATTGGTCAGCATCTATTAATACTGAAGTATTCAATACAATTCGATAATATTAGATTACAATCAGTCATCAAATATACCTCACTACTGGGCGCTCGAAGAATGTCACCTATGCCACCGCCGTTCCTTAAACCCTGGTTTAATGTTGTTACTATGCACATGATCAACGAGTCACAAGCTCTTTCTTTTCGATCACCACCGCCCACGTCTACAGACAAGGAAGATCTTGTTAAGCTGCTACTACTATCGTCGCAGTTAAGATTATCTCCCGTCGCTGCAGCTGCCGAACAGGCTTGCTGGTCGTCACCACCACTGGTGTCTAAACAAGTAATCAAGACAAAATTTAAAATCGTAGTCAAAGTATAAATATATAATATAAAATATATTGCAATCAATATTGCAAGAAAGAACTATAAAACCTTTTCAAAGTGATAATTTTAATTTTAATAATAGTGTTAAGAGGAGTGAAAATAACTTAGCCATTTTATATATTATTATTACACGATTTCATGATTATTGTTACTATTAGGAAGTTCAAAATAATTTAGTGTAAACAAGTAACATGTAGGATACTCACCAAATACGACATCGTCGTCAACTTGTACTAGAAAATCGTCTTTGAAGAACATGTAGCCAATTATAGAGAATAAGTAGACCAGTATGAGAGCTAGAACGGCGGTCAGTATTATAGACCGGCCATTGCGTGTGACTGACCGTATGACATTCAACAACGTTTCTTCGCGGTAAACAACATCCAACAACTATAATACATGATAAATATGAACATACAATATTGCAATCAGTATTATAAATACATATACAAGTATATGTATATATAAATTTATTTATAATAATTCATTATTAATTATGATATCATATTGCTATCATAATAAATTAAAATGTTTAAAGCTTACCAATACGCTATAGAAAAATGGATGCATGCACAGGCCAAGTATGCAAAACATAATATACATCAGATGGTAGAGAATTTCAGCCGAAGCCAATATCTGACCCAGACGCTTGGTAAAAGTACCCTGATTACCCATGATACTGATAATGTGTACGCTTTTCATTACAACCTGTAATTATAAAAAAAATTTTAAAGTTTTACTTTTTTACTTTGTTATGAAACGAATGAGCACTACTGTGCACAGTTTTCAAAAGAATGAAAAGAAAACTAAATTATTTAAGAAACTGGGGCGATGTGGTGAGTATAAAACGTACCGTGATCGCACCCAATAGCCAAAGTGTTGGTTCCGGACCCACAGACAATATTAACCGAAGGATAGCAGTGACGACCAGAGTGATGCGTACTGCAGCCGTCCACCTTCGCCGGCTTGTCCGGGTCGTCAGCAATGTACGCCTACGCCTGCGCCGACGTTGCTGTCTACGGCGACGAGTCGTTTTCCGTTGTTGTTGTTGATCTCGGTCACCACCCCCACCATCATCTTCATCTTCGTCGTCGTCATCATCTTCGACATCATCGACATCATCAGCATTATCATCGTCTCTAGCCCACACCAAAAATGCAGCTGCGCAGATCGAAGCCAATAGTCCGAGCCAAACAGCCGCAGAAACATGGCCACCTAAAGCTGCAATAATACGACAAAAAACGATTAAAGTTTATTATTATTTATAAAAATAATTATTTTCGATATTGGATCCCTTTAAAAACGTGTACCTTTTGGCTTTAATATAATGCGAGAATAAATTTCAAATTATCTTTATTATTATTTATCACCATTGATTGTTTATCTAATGAATACTAAACTTACCAGATATCATACGACGACGTTGCCCATCACCACCGTTGTTACTACTGCTACCGCTACCACCAATGTCAAATGGATAGAAAAATGCCACGATAAGATTGATGATCACGGCGCAATTAAACAAAATGTTGCTCCACAATGACATGAAGCTGCTAACCCAAAATAACGACGGCCGAGCTATAACATAATGTCAATACGCATACTTAATATTAGCTGTATTAATACAAGTACTTGAATAATTACCTCTCAGCTTTTTTTGCCACATCATTTCATTGAACATATCATCGGTTTTTTCGAAAAAGTCAGAAACTTTGGATCCTTGATCATCGCGTTCAGCTGTATTGTAGATCTTGATTTTAGTGTCACGGGTCAAGTATTCACAAATCTCGGGTATAGGAAACACAATTTGTTCTAGGGTTCTATCATGCCGGACAATCTGCAAAAAAATTGAATTATAGTTACACAATATAAGTCCCCACAATATATTGATGTCTTTAAATTACTATAGGTGATGGAAAAATCTAAAATAATTTAATTTTATGAACCTAGTCCACACTACACTATATATAATTATATAATATAACTCAATATTTTACTATACCTCTATTTGAGCTGTATGCGATGCATAATACACTAAAGCTCGGTTGACTCGGGGGTCGACTTGGTTTTGTTGTTGTAGTAGCTGTTGCTGTTGCTGCTGCTGCTGCTGTTGGTTTTGTCCACCTGTTGCCTGAACACCTTCGACTTCGCTACAGTACAAGCTATTGGGTTTTAGTAAACCGGCCAACTCTTTATTATGCTGCGCTAGCTGGTGGCACAATATGTAAATATTGTGGCCTACCTAAATATGTACAAGATAGCATAAATGTTGTATGTTTAAAATGTCACTCTAAAAATTACATATACAACATACATAATACACATTTAATATAAAAACTATCTGATGCATGATATATTTAAGTATAATAAGGATTTTTGTAAACTTTTCATGCTATTCGTAAACTCGTATTTATTTCGTACTTCTTTTGGTGAAACACCGCTATCTTCGTCGTCATCGTCATCACAGTCACCGTCTATACCAACTGCACCACCGGTACCACGACTGCGGACACTGCTGATAGACGCGCCTCTGCCCAGTCGTACATCTTCGATATGGTAGTCATCTTCATCACAGTCTTCTTGATCATCGTCGTCTTCTTCATCTTCATCATCATCATCATCGTCGTCACAGTAATCATCGTCGATGCCATATGCCATGGTCAGTTTACCACCACGACGTTGTCGGCGAGCAGACGATGACGCCACATTGTATTGCTGCTGATAGTACGCCCGACATGCCACATCAACCTATATGGAAAAACATAATACATGGAAGAAATAAAAGGATAATAAAACCAGAGAAGGTGCAACGGTGCTGTAAGTATACATCTGTTGCTCGTCGTGTAATTAATACAAGTGACATATAATTTATAATTGGAAAATGATAATTACCAACTGCTTAGGATTCATATTGTAAAGAATGCGCTCAGCATTTTCACCATCCCCTCGACTCTCCATGATGGCCAGCAACAATTTAGATGCATTGTTTTTCAGCTCCAGTACTAGATCCATGCGTGTTTTGCCCAATGGGTTTATATCATTAAGTATAAGTGCTGTAATTATATCCAAACCGTTGGATTCATGCGTAGCAATACAATTCTGATTGTCATGACAGGGCCCCTAAATAAATGTCGTTGATTATATAACTTGTATTAAAAGATAAATATACGAAGCACCGTTATTAATTGAGCCATGTGTCAATTATATAGCACATCAAATTGAAAAAACAAACCTGACAGTATTCTGTTAGCGTTTCTAGTGTTTGATTGATAAGTGATACATTGTTTTCGTTGATATATAGACCCAATAATCCTAAGCCACCTGTTGTCGAACCACATATGCAGTCCAAAAACATCAACGTTTCGGATACCAGGTTATAATTGACTTTGTTATTTTGATTTCTAAGTAAGTTCTGCAAAATATAAAAATTGGTATATATTATTCAAGCACAGTTAAAACATTATTTTTTATTACATTTGTATTTACAGGAGTGTTAAGAGATAGGCAAATTAGATACAAGAAAGGTTAAATTATTAATGAAAATATTATTATGTTTTTATAAATAGATAGGCGGTTATGAAACATCATAATACATCAACAATTGGTTTGTTAGCAATAATATGGTTTCTCATGTTGTTAATACCAGATAAAAAAATATTGAATAAACGAAAAGAATCTTTTAAAGAATTAAGGTCGAAATTATAGTGTGAAAATATAAAAAAATAAATGAGAAAATTCGTAATATTATAGTACCTGTAGATCACGATTGTGGTTTTCACACAGAAGTTGTAAGAAGCGCAAAATAGGTTGCATGATCAGAATTTTAGGCGAAAGCAGCTGTTGCTGTTGTTGCTGTTGTTGCTGCAGATACTGTTGTTGCTGTTCTTGTTGCCTGTGGTAATAGTAGTAATATGAATCATCAGCTCGTTGAAGTCTATCAGCTGCAGTGCTGTTAACATCATCAGCTATCGATGATAAGTGTCCTTCATCATCGTCATCATTTTCTTGTTCACCTGTAATAATGAATTAGTTAGTTAAGAGTTATTTTTCGAGTTTATATATTTTGTACAGATATAGTTATAACAATTATCAGTTTTAATGTGAAACCTTTATGACAAAATAATTTTATAGTACACTATGCATCATCAAAATTTATAGAAATTAAGATTTAAGTTTTTACAACATGTTCTGTACAACTGAAAAAGGGGATATTTTTCTTTTTTATAAAAATAGCGTTTTTTACATACCAGTAGTAGAATTTATTGAAGACGTAACTGATAAATTTCGAGCACCAACTGCGTATGCGTGGCTAGTAGCTGCTGCAGCTTGCGCCAGTTCTTCACGCAGCTCATCAGTCATTAATATTTGACGCGATTTGCCATAACCTCTGGATCTTGTTGTAGTTTTACTACCTAAATATATCCAAGTACAAAAACGAATATTTTTTAAATTTTACGTTATATAAATCTTATAACAAAACTATAGATAGATATGGTAAATGATAAACTATACATAGCTATATTATATTACAGGGGTGGCCAAACTGCGGCTCCTATCATAGATTTTTGTGGCTCGCATATCTCGATATATTATCTTATTTACTTTAATCATATTATATATATTATAATTATATAATAATATGACCTTTTTTCCATGTCGACTCTTCCATATTTATTAATATATTGGGTGGCTCGCGAGTCTCTTCTCGCTGACCACCCCTGTTATATTATAACCACTACTTATTGTATGAGTTTTATGGAATTGTAGGTAAAATAACTACATGTATACCTTTTTTACCGGGATTTCGATCAAAACGGTTATTTTGTCGTCGTTGACCACCACGATTTTGTTGACCATTAACAGTCCGTCGTCCACTTGCAGCCATTTCAGCTTCTTGCTGTTGCTGTTGGGCGGCCTGAGCTGCGGCTGTCGTGGCAGCTGTATTTACTGATACTATAACCGTTGACTTTATTTCGTTTTGAGCATCACGCATTTTATCATAAAAAACTCGGAAAAATAGTTGGCAGCAGTTTACTGATGGGTCAGTTGGACTAGCACCACCACTTCGCCCACCACCAGCACCACCGCCAGCAGAAGCTGCAGCTGCTGCGGCAGCGGCTGTACCCGGCGGTAATGGTGACAATAGTTTGTTGTAAACGCTACGCTGGACAACGGGGTTGCCACCTTCCAACAGAGCGACGCCCAGTTGCACAGCTTCGACAAATATTGAGTAAGACGGAGATGCGGAGAGAGCTGCAGCTGCGGCTGAAGCCGATGGTCCAAAACCATTTGCTCCTACACCACTACCAAAGTAGTAATTGCTGCCAAAAAAATTACCACCAACGCCACCAATTGAACCAAAAAATCCACCGACAGAACCACCACCACCACCATTGCCTCCAGACATTGATGCTGCGGCTGCTGAAGCTGCAGCTGACTTTATGATGAGTTCAACAACTAAATCGGATGCTCCTTCTCTATCCAGGTGGGTCTGTACCTCATGTAAAGTAAGCCCAGCTCGCTGCAAGAATTTCGCTGTAAATAGACGTCAAGATTATTATTAATAAAGTTACTGATATCATTAACATATAAAATATAACATTTAGGAATAGGTCCAACACTCTGAAGCACTAGTAGGCAAATTATATTATAATTCGTTATATTGTCTTATGGACAATTAACATTTTTTTTTTTTTGCATCAGTGTGTGAAGATCTCATATTTAGTTTAAGAAGGATAATAATTATTCACCACCAGGTCCATGAGTGACTCTGTGTTGTTGTTGCTGTTCAGATCTGAACGATATTGGGGGCGGAGGTGACCATGAAGTAGTTGATGGAGGTGGAGGTAAATGTTGCTGATGATTGGTAGTCACTGTTTTTGTCAAAGAATCTCCAGTAGCAGAGGAACCCATAAGCTGGCTACCAGAAGTCGTAGAAGCGTCATCATTGTTACCTTCATCGTCATCTGTAGCGTTGGAGTTGCCATCGTTGCCGTCTTGATCAGATGTGTCTATTCCACTATCACTTGAACTATACATACCCATTACGCCGGTGCCAATAGCGCCTCCATTGAAGTACCTCACTAGCAAGCTTTGCCTTAGTGCATCACCCTGTAATCAATAACAAAGTTATATATTTCATAATAAGCAATTTTTTAAAAAAAATTAAAAATAGGAAAATTATTTTCCTATCCTTTATTTATTATTATTTTTAGGTTGGTATTTAAATTAATAATATGTTAGCATATACACGTCACAATTATTATTCGGTAATGTAAATTAATAATAGAAAATTATATATATACATCATATTAGCCATAAATTAAAGTAGAAGTATCAAATTTTTAAATTAAATTAATTATTACATTTGAATAATGCGGAACTGTATTATTTATATTACATAACAATGTGTAAGAAAAAACGCTTTTCACATAATATGTGTATACACTATACAGTGATGGAATAATTAGGTCGGAATTATAAATAATATACTTAGACGCGTTACCTTGTCACCGTAATCCAAATCCATAGCCATCATTTCTTGCAAAGTTTTTAAGACTTTGACACATAATTTGTCTTCTTTTTCTTCTAACAATTGTTCTGTATGTTTAATGAGCCTAGGAAAAAAAATAGTACAGAAATAAGATGAATTTCAAACAAAAATAAAAGATGGGAAATCTAATCTGTAGTACCTGTTGATGAAACCAGTAACACCACATGCTGCAGCAGCTACTGCAACAGAAGCTGTGTCACCAACTGCAGCAGCTGCAGCCACTGTGGGAAATAAAAGTTCCGGGCGATAGAGTATATCAACAAGTAGTGATAGCTCAGCTAGAACCAATGGTCTAAGCTGGTCTTCTAATACTAGAACTATGTCTTGCAGCCCTTCAACAATGCTCTTATCTAATCGTATCAACTAAAAAACAAATAGGTTAATATGATATCAGATGATGATAGGTAGCCAGCCAATATGAAGTCATCATCATAATAAAACATAAAAATAATTATTTATACCTGCGATTGTGATCTTTCAATCATTTTTTTGGGCGTTAACTTTGCCGCTTGCAACCATTTAGTCGTTTGTCTTCGGAGCAATAGTGCTGATGGTGATGAATTTCCACCAGATATTCCTCCACTGGTTTGTGATTGTCTATTAAATATACTATTTATGTGAATTTGTAATTGTGAAGGTAGGTCGATCGACATATTTTTGGCTGTTAAAATAAAAATCAAAGTTTTAAAATATTTTTGTATTGTTATAATTTAAATATAGCAATTTAATGTAATAAAGTAATTTAGAATAAGTAGATGAATAGTTTACAATGGATTGAATTGCATATGAAGCTTACCGTAATCCGAAAGCGTGCGTATTGTGTTTTCCACATTGAATCGTTGTTGGATGGTCAAATGACCAGCAGCAGTCAATTGCTGATGTACCCGAACTGCAGCTTGTAAGAGTTGAACGAATATCGGCTGTCTAGCCTGTAAAAACAATTGGCCGAATACCAATATAATATTTGAATATTGTGATTCCTATACCAAAATATAGATGAGTTATTATTACCTGTACAACAGCGGCAGCATTAGTATTGGCTGCCAATGTAGCAGATGTTGTTATGGTCGAAGATGACCCACTGCCACTTTCGTCAGCACCAGTTTGCAGTCGGTGGTGATGATGTTGATGGTCCGACGATGATGCAGTTGATACAGCTGCCGCTGCAGCGGCTGCTGCGGCTGTTGTTGAAAATGGACTGCCAAAAAACGAACCAATAACGGTGATCAGAGAGTCGCATACGTATTTTACTAATTTGCAATGCGATTTGGTGAGGGTAACACTAGTAATGGTTGGCGGCGATGTAGTCATAGCCGCAGCTGCCACTTGGTCTGCCACACGGTTCATGTCAGGCAAGAAACTCTTTTCAAATACTGTCCACATGTGGTTTGACGCATATATTTCTTTCATCTCAACTTCAGTGTCAACATAACAGTGGTTCAAAAAGTTGACATATGCCTCTTTTACCTGATTAACAACAATTTATGGATATAAATAATGAGCTCGATGTCCCGTATTTCGTATTCATAATTAAACTATGATTGAAAGTCATTATTTACCTCTGGTATGCAGTCGGGATGTGACACCATAGCGACAATATCATCCAATGGCAATAAGCTGTGACATTTGATTTCCGTGTACACATTCTTGCCCATAGTACAATAGGCCAACAGTTTAACTAACTCTATGTGGTATCTGTAAAAACACCATTTAAATTGTATATATTATTTCCTATGTTTTGAATAGTACATTTTATAGAATTTTATAGTAATATGTATATAATATATAAAACCACAGCTTTATAAAAGTCATTGACAATATATTATGTATTGAGTACATTAAAAAAGTATTTTAATAGATAAACAAACAAACCTTAGAGCATTATGATCATTATTGTCTTCATATTCAGATTCTGCAGCCAACGTCACTCCCTCTCTCAAAGAACAATCTTCTGTTGATACTGCATCTCCAATATCTGTAGCTGACATACGTATATTATGGTTGGCCTCCTGTTGTTTATCAGATGCTCTTCTACAATCGACTGCCGACACTACTAGCATTTGCACGTCTTCTCGATACTGTCGATCACGCTCATTTCGCATCATTTCTACAAATTGTTGGAATGATGCCTTATTGTCATTATAAAACACCAACACGTCTTCGCCGGCATTAAGTAACTAATTAAAAATGCAGAATTTATTAATTTTATATATTAATCAAGTGTAAAATCTAAATTATAAATGAAAGGGATATGTAATCCATTTATACTTTCGAATATCAAACACCTGTAGCTTTAATTTATATCATTGTAATTTTTATATTAACGTACTTCTTGCATAACCATGTCTTGTGATTTCCTGATAAACTGTTGCTTTTGTATGGCAGCGGCTGCGGCTGCGGCTGCACCATGACGTTGCTTCATGCCACCACTACCATAGTAGTAATTTTCTGGTTCCTGTACTGAAGGATCTGACACTGAGGCGGAGCCTGGTGTAGGTGAACAACAGCCTACTATTGTCTGAAAAAACTCCAAGTACTCGACCCGTTTTCCTTGTGATTCAATACAGTGTATAAAATGTTGGACAACTTTATCGCCACCACCACCACCGATTTCGTTGCACAGCACGGGGTTGTCTTTGAATATAGCACAAACGGTACGTGCATCACGAATCTAATGAAACCATACAATTGGATCGATTATTTATTTATTTTTCAACAATTAGTTATTATTTTTGACGATTATTTTACCTCAGGATTAAGAAATAGATCCAGGTGTGCATGTAGTAAATGCTGGTTTTGCGGATTACCTAGGCAAAACGATTGAAGAAATTCATGTGCCAGTTCCATCAGACCATCCATACGCCGATCGCCTTTTCGATCGTACGGCACCTGTAGAAGGTCCAACACTACCGTATGTACGCCTACATTGCGTAATAGTCGTTGTTCGTGCTTCTTGGGTTTTTTTATCACTGTTGAGCCTATGCTAGACAGAGTTCCACCAATGAATAAATTCGATCTAGAAGATGATGACTTTAACCCAGTACCCACAGCTGTAGGTACGCAAGTAACGCACAGTTCGTTCATTCTGATCAGAATCTATAAAAACAAAATCATCATTTAATTTATTAATAACATAAAAAATTGTTGATTAATCAAATACATACATATTAACTATACATTTGTTTATAAATAACACAAGCTTGTTTCACCATGTTTGTATCCGCTAGTAGTTTTTTCAAATTATTATTTTTGAAATAAGAGTGGAAAACTATTGCAGTCTTATAATAGAGAACAAAATATTTAATATAATTTAAAATATTTTATGGTTTGCATAAACCAAAAGTAAATCAAATGTATTTCCTTTAACTCAAAATAAAAAATAAAAATGTTGTTTTTATGAATCTTGGAAAGGTATTCAAGAATATATTTTAAAAGTTCAATTTTTAACAAACGTAATGTACTCGAATATTAATATTATATGCTTCAAAGTGTCGATAAGGCGTATTAACTACAAAGTTAGCACAAATAAGAAAGAAAACAAACTTGAAGAACTATTTGCCAATACTTTTATCACAGAGTATTGTTACCTTTTGTATTTTTTTGTATTCATCATCTTCGTCTTCTTGTTCATTAGTACCACCATTATCGTCGGCTGCAAAAGTGTCATAAGCTCCTTTTTCGGTGGTATTTGTAGGTTGACCCGGGGTTGTAACATGGTTACCATTCACTACTGTCGATTGCGACGATGTAGTTTCGTTGGTGTTTGTAGATGACGTTAAGGCCACTGGTGTGGTAGTATCTGTCGTCATAGTAGATATTTGGGCATTAGACGTGGATGTTTGTTGTTGGTGTTCATCACTGTCATTATGTAATTGTTGGTTACTACCAGTAGCTACTGTAGCAGCAGCCGGTTTATTTGATTTGTAAACCCACAACTCAGATTTCTCAACACTCTGTCGTAACACATCTAAATCTGATTTTATTTGTTTATATGATTCAACGTCAGCGTCCGACACAAGAAGTTGTACCTGTTAAAAAAAATAATCAAATGGTATTAAATAAAGCATAATATATATGATACTAATATTTGATATTTGCTTTATCTTTAAATAGTAAACTATAAACAACACTATATTTGATAAGCAAAGTTGGCCACTTTATAAATTAATACTATTTATATTATATTACAAGTACATAAAATTAACGTTCTTCAAAAATAATTTCGATGGTGAAGTCATTATTTAGAAGACATACCTGTTTGAACGCTTGTAACACTTCCTGCCGTTGGCTAAAATGCCGGAACAACAAGTGTAATGCTCCCGAGACTAGTGCAGGGTAATCATGCATGGTCAGGTGCAGGAGCACGCGCAAAAACATTCGGCCGCCGTTGTCGTCTAGATCCAAAGCAGCACCACCACACTCTTCGCTATTATTAAATTAATCAAACACACACACACGCGCGCGTTAATTATAGTTAGTTATCGTGTTTGAGTTAAGGAACAACAATCAAAATGAACAAATTCTACTCAAAAATACCAAACAAAAAACTCAGGGAGGTGAGTTAAGTAATAAGATAAATACCTTTCACCAAATATTCCTTCAGCTTGAGCACCGACTCGTTCCAAATCGATGGACTTATGGTAAAGATGATCAATAAACGCTGATGACGACACAGATGATGATGATGTTGTGGAAGATGCTGTTGTGGTATTGGTAGAATTAGTTGGTGATCCACCTGTTGTGGTTGTCTCCTGCGATAAATTGGAAATGGATGCTGCAGCAGCTACCGCTGCGGACTTTTCAATTTCATCAAATTCCCGTTTGAAAATTGACAGCAAACATCCGATACGGTAATCTAAGCGGACGTCCAATATAAACTGCGTGCATAACATTTTCCACGTGAGTAATATTATATCATAGTAAATATAATTTAGTAGGGTACATAAAATTCAAATTATACATGAATCATACAATAATTGTCGTAACAATAGTTTACATAGTTAACATAACTTTTTTGTCAGAAAACAAATAACAAAGTATACTGACCTGTAATATTTCAATAATTTTCAATTTTGTATCCATGACCAGGGGATACGCTTCACCACTCACGATTGTTGAACCACTACTACCAGTGGTCTGCTGGTGTAGTAATGATGAAGACGATGAACCCGTCGTAGCTGTAGTGACCATACTCAATGTAGATTTTGATTTATTTAACAGCGGTGGTGGATGCCTGCGTCCACTACCTCCACCAAGAGTAAGTCCAGTAACTACAGCACCAACGTCTCCGATGGCCGATCGCATAGCACCAATCCCTTCAGCTGTATTTACAAGATACGCCCAATTATAAACTTTTATGGTTGATTTCGTTTCAAAACAATGTTACATTTAAAAATGTGCAAAAACTACAACTATCCCAGAACTGTATTGCTTCTTACCTTGCACATCTGCCGATGTTGTCGATGTTGTTGATGTAGCTGCAACCGCCGCCGAAACGCTGTTAACAATATCACTTCCATTTCCACGGCCAACAGCAGCAAAATCGTTTTCTGATACACAATCTAAAATGCTTAATAGCGTTTTCGTGAGTCGGAGCAAGTCACCAAAACTGTAGAATCCAAAATAAATCAAGTCTCTAGCCAGCTTAACTACCTATATACACACAAAAACCATTCAAATTCAAAAATAGACGAATGAACCAAAGACTTCAAAGGCTAAAATTTCGTTAAACTAATAAAACCAGTTGAACAAGAAAGTATCAAAAAAATTTAAGTAGGTTTTTAAGAACACGTCGAAACATCACTGTAGTTACCAATAAAAATTAAGCCCAAACATTTTTAAAGTGTTTAAACGTTTGAAAACAATAATTTATCATTTTAAATATCAGTATTTTTTTTGTAGATAATATGATATTTAGTTCTATGTTAATCTATGTAAATCTAAATTTCGTATGGTAGTTTATTTAATTTAGTTTTTTTTTTTTTTGACACTTTTTATAATATGATGGTTTGTACAATATAAAGTATTTAGATAATTATAATACAAATTTGGTTAAAAATAAAATATGTTTCTAAACTTTATCATTCAAATAAACATTTATGGTCTAATACTCTATTAGAGGATGTCATAAATAATAATAAATAAATAAACTAATGATTAACCTCAAAAGTCAACTTGTTTTGTTGAGCATCTTGGAAGTTCCACATTTTTGCCACAACATTAAATAAATAGTCCTCAACAAATGCTATTGTTGAACTGAATCGAGTGCGTACTTGTTGAGCAGCAGCCGTATCATTGTTTAACCTTCTATTGTTATCGTAGCTGTGACAATTTTCAACAATTATTATATTCAATCATTATACCTAATAAAATCAATTAATTATTCTATATTACTTACTCATCAATGCTTATTTTCAATGGAATTTCGGACCACAGTCGAGCATATTTGACAGGAGTAACAGGTTCCTGAGGGTCACGGTCTACGTGCAAGTGCAACATAAGCCGACAAAATGAAGCCCGTAAATCATAACGAACATTTTCATCAGCCATGCATCTATATAAGTAAAAATAATAAATAAAATTCAATATAATCAATGTTTATAATTATGTAAATAAATACAAAAAGTTATGGCATAAAGTAAAAAATAAACTTATAGTTAATAGTGGTCTTAAATAGATAAAAAAAACAAAACAGAATTAGTTATACTAAAATTTTTTTAAATATTAATATACAATACAATAAATAAATTCATATATTTATCATGGTTTAAAAAGTATTAACTCATTACTCAATATATTAGCAGCTTTTAGAATTTGTAAAAAAAAAACATAAAATCAAAAATATTAAAACTTGATTCAGATGTATTTAAAATGTATATCATTTTAAATATATTAACATATGATATTATTTTATATAATATATATATTTGGCAGTATTGAGAAGTAACTTTAATTACAATTCACTGAAATAAAAACACTTTTTAAGTAATTTGATAGAAAAAGTAATTTACAAACGATTAAAAAAGTTAATTAGAAAATGTTTAACATTAAAAACACATAACTAAGGCCTAAAAATCTATAAAATATGCAGGTTCATATAAAGGTAAATTATAGAAGAATATGCATTTACATATAAATCCGGGCCCTACACATAACATAACTAAGTGACTATTAATATTTACAATTAATTATTTACTTATGCTACGTTAAAGACAAATAATTAAAGAATATTTTTTTGAGAATTAAACTATCTATATTTTGATTGTTTGAAATAAATTATAAACTACAGTTACTTTAATAAATTGAAAGACAACAATGATTCAATAAATATTACTATGTATTATACATACTTAAGTATTAAGTCGATATCTAGATGTGGTGAAAGATTGTTCAGTGCTAAGTATTGACGGTTTAAGCACATATTTGAGAAAAGGTCCAATTGATGTCGATAGTATTCAAGCAGATGCCAATCATCATAACCATTACAATTTTTTGATGCTGCTGTTGCAGCCGCACCAGTTTTATTGTGTTGGTGTAGATGCTGCAGTTGCTGTAACTGCCAACGACGAGCATCTGCTGATAGGTCAACCAATGATTTGAAATTCTATTTTCAATATACATATATATTAAAATAAATATATTATTATTGTTTATCACTAGTTTTTGCAGATGTAAAAAATCTAATTAAACAACCTTTCCATTATTCCAAGATAACATGACCACCTGGTCATCGTTTACATCAGAATCCGAAAAATCAGCAGAAGTTAATTCGTGAATATTAAATGGAGGAACTTTTCCAACTTTGCTCTGTTGACGCTGTACTAATCGCTTCATCATTCTTAGATATGAAAAAATATTAACAAAAAATATAAATAAAAATTTATCAAACAGCAATGGACACAAATACGTCATTAAATATATATTATAGAAAAAAGTAATGAAACAACCTACCTGGTTTCTATAAGAATGTCACGAGAACCACTTAACAGCACACTTTTACATATCAATTCCTGTGTAATGGCAATGGCTTTCTTATTCGATATGCATAAGTCACTTAGATAATCAAGAAATCTGGGTGCAGACTGACTAAATCCTCCACCGCCACCATTTTTCAACCTTACTAGGCCAACAAAAGTCTCAATTTCAGCAGCTGTGATGTGTTTTTCAAGCAGTTTTCGATTATTGTGCAATAGCGCCGTTATTGTGTCCTCAGCAAGAATGTCAAGACCTATTTGTTTTTGCATGAACCCAAAATGTTTGGCAATGTATTCCTATAAATTTTTACAATATTTATTTAAACATATTAAAATAACATAATACAATAATAATTAATATATATATCAAGTATATTAGGCAACACCTGATTTTTCCGATAATCATGCTGACTAAGTCGCAATATACGATAACATAGCCGGAACATGTATTTATATGCAGCTGCATATTTTTGGTTATCTCCATCTGGAGATTCAGTTGTTGTTATTAATGCAGCAGCAGCTACTCCACCACAATTATCTCGTACACCATTAGTTCCACTATTGTTTCCTCCACTACTAGAGTTTATGACATTATCCATTACAAATGGAGCTTGTAGAATCTTGAAAAGCTGCTTGAGTATATCTTGTTCACGGAGCAATTTTTGCCGGTCCCTATTTATAATAATAATTAGTGTATTAACAACATAAATTATTATACAAATTGATAAAAAGCTACCTGTTTGGATTGGCTACTACCAATTCCAAAGCTTCTGATTTGTTTTGTTCATTTTCCATATCAGCCACAAAGTAAACAATATCTTGAAGTAGTGTTGTGACAGCCCTTTATTTTTAAAGAGAAACAAAAATGCATGTAGTGTTATAACAATAACAAAGTTTTTGAGATTGACTGTTTAATTTGTTATGTTACCGTCTTTCATTAGCTGATATTGAACCATTTTCTAATAACTTGGCACTGTTACATGCCAACACTTTACATGCATCATTAGCAAAATCCAAATCACGCACCTCAGACGGTGATACTGGTATCAGGGCAAACGCCTCTTTGTCATCTTTAACTGGAGCACAGCCAACCTTTTTTTATTCATACATAACAATTTTAATCAGTTATTATAAAAATCATATTTAAAAACAATATTAGGTACTTTAGACATGACTGGTTTATCTTCATCCTTGTCAATAGGAATTGAAGTGCTGTGAACCCAAGTATTGGTACACAAATGATGAAGACGAACATATGAAGACTGTGGCACTACTGAGTCTAAGTTGGCTGGTTGATGATGATGTTGAATTGCCATTGTTGTAGTACCATAACCTCCTCCATAACCTGAAATTGCTGGTGTTCCAGATGATCCACCGTATGCCGGAGTGCCACCCGATTGTAATTGCCGAGCAGCCATCCTACTTTGACCACTTCGGCCCTGATACAATGTTGTAGGATCAAGTTCAAATAATGAAGATATTTCATTGGAATGCGGCACTGATACCAAATGATAAACAGGTCCACCATGAACATCTAAGTATATACATCATCACACAGAAGATTAAATATTTGACAAATAAATCAATAAAAATATAAAAAAAAATTAAAGAACCTCTGAGTTTTGATCGCATTTGATCCATAGTCTCGTCGTCATCTATTTCAGCAGCTAGGTAATGACCGGTAGCAAGGTGTTTAAACCGAAATAGACAATTCCAATGGCCAGCGCCACCACGACAAGGGTCGTGTTGCACTACCTATGAAAAAAAAATTGTCAATTAATTTTTTAATTAATACTTAAATACTAGGATATTTGTTTATAAAACTAAAGATTTTAGAATATAAAGCAATAAAATATTCGTAAAAAATAAATGTGGGAGACAGTCCTTTTTGTAAAAACAACATATCGACAACTACTAGGTCTACAACTAATAACAGTGTCAGCATGATAAGCATTCTGATAATAATGTCTGTATATATGAATATTGTAATATATAACAGATACACAGTCGTGCATGAACTGAGTTATCATAATTCATGTTGACAAATTACTTTAATGACACTTTTACGATAAAGAACTATATTAAGATAAATCATATTATTTAGAATGTAGATTAAAAAAAAGCCGAATAATCGCAGAAACGTTTTAAAAGTTATTTAAACCACATGAAAATTAACTATGAAAAAGTCTGAACGAGTTTATCTAGGGGTTTATATGAATTAATTTTAAAGTGTTTATTTCAAGAATAGCCAAAAATTTTTATCGGAGGGTCCAAAAGTGAAAGTAAAAATATATGATGGGTTAATGGGCATACAATTTGTATTGTTTGTATTGTGTTTGTTTATTATATTAAAGGTTTACTGCCGTTAATATGAGCTCAAAAAACCTTAAGTTTTGACAAAATTAAAATTAGTTTAAGTTGTCCGATTTTGATTCTAAAAAAAAATTTGAGCTCAACAGAAAATTGTCTATAGATCGTATGAAATACTTTGTAAAAATTAAATCTTATATTCTAATGAAGTATTAATAAGAACTTGAAAATAGGAATTTTTTCAAATCATAATTAAAATTAAAATTAAGAGCGAAAAGTGTTTCGTATAGAAATTTTTCTGCTGAATTTTAAATATTTTTTCAGAATTAAGACTAGACAACGTTAACTAACTTTAATTTTGTCAAATCAATAAATAAGTTATCGTAAAATTTGTATAGTGAATTTTTATTGTTATCGAGTTATTGACATGTGCATGCGCGTACCAGAGTAAGATCCGTCTATGGCATCAGCCGGTACTCGCATTGAATTTCATTCACACTAATAATCTTTTACAACTAAGATATAGATTTCACGCAGCTAAGATGAGATAGTAAACTTCCTAAATGTTGTCCCTTAAATAATAACCGTAGCGAGGCTGCTAAACTAAAATTATGGTTTGCAGGCTGCATTATGTGTAGTTGTGAGCCAAATTTGCACTAGAGCTATACCACTGGTTTGTAATATAGATTATAGTTATATAAATTATAATACTGATAAGTTAAAATTAAAACAGTAATTAATACATAATGTATATTAAAAATTAGTAATACAGTTTAAATTATAATATACCGTGATTAAAAGCAATATTTTATTTATTAAAGTAATTTTATCATTAAAAACATAAATATTTATCTTTATATAAAATACCATAATGGTTACTCGGTTCACTTTCTACGTTTTATAAGAGCAAATTATATTAATGGTTTTACTGTTATATTATACTTAGTCGTTCCCCTGTATCAGAGATCCTTAACCAGTTGATCGCGATCTATTGCAGTAGATCTATATAATATAAGCATATATTATTATATTAAACTATACATTTTACAAAAAATGAACGGTTTATTTTTAAATATAAATAGTTTTCGATTACTAGAAACCACAAATTTTAATCGTGCTTAATAGTTGAAAAAGATTGAATATTCTAAATCATTAAAAATATAATTATATTATTATATTTATTTTACAATATAAAATATATTTTTTTTTTGTTTATGTATACACGATTTACAGTAGAAAATACTTTAATTTTAAACTTCAATAATTTTTTTAGTAGTTGGAATTTATGATCGAAATTAACAATTTTTAGTAATTTCCTTATTTCTCTAACTTGGAAAACAAAAATAAAATAAAATAAGAAAAAAGCAGATTTTTTACACAAAATCAGTTTTCGATTTTCTAATTTTAATTTTTAATATATTTCAAAAACGAAATAGGTACCTACTTGAATTTTTACCAAATATTTATGTTAACATTATCTACACTGAGATCGGTAAATTGGATCCCGGAAAAAAAATGGGTAATAAGTAAGTTAAGTCCCGGAAAAAAAGTAGTATGTTAGTTGAATCCCGGAAAAAAGGAAATATGTTAGTTGAGTTCACGGAAAAAAAAAGTAGTAGTCAAGTTGAGTTTTGGAAAAAAATAGGTTGAATTAAAATATATATGATTTTTATAACATAATTTTCTAAATAAGTAATATATGGTATAAATATCGTATACATTATGTAAATTAAAATATAATATGTAGTTTTTATAATATTATGTTCTAAATAAATAATATATTATGATACAAATAATTAAAAAATTGAGTCCTGGAAAAAAACGTTAATACACATAAATCTTATGTTTTAGGTAAAAACTTAAATTATAAACATTTAGCAAATTATAATCGGATTATTAAATTATTAGTATACTTCGTCATTTGTTTCTTAAATGTTTTTCTTTATCGAGCGTAATTTTCTTTTTTTGTATTGTATTTTGTAATTTAATATGTGTCTCAGACTTTACTAGTAAAAGTTTCTTCACAAAATAGAATTATTCAAAAGTAAGTTGTATAAATACAAAATATTAAAGTTTTAAGTTTTTAATAATATAAACCTAGTCACGCCAATGGTTTATAGCCAGGACCCAACTTACCGTTTTCAAAATGAACAGAAATTATCGCGAACTCAATTTACCTAACCTAATTTATACATTTTAAAATTTTGAAAATATTTTTACAGTTTAAACTCTTTATATGGATATGTGAAATTTTTGATGTGAAAAATTGAGCGTAAATACGCAAATATTTTTTATGGTTTTTTGAAGTAAAATGTCAATGAAATAGTTATTAAAATAGTATTCATGCGTAAAATTACGATTTCTCATAAAAATATTTTCTTATCATTTAAAAACGAATTACAGTACAGGTTCTTGAAATTTCTACTGAAAGCTGAAATTAGCAATTTCTATAGATAGTATTATATAATATCAAAATATAATGATTCTTTTTAATTTATTTTTAAACATTAAACTAGTTTTTTTTTTATGAATATCGATAAGAAAATTGTCATTTGGTCGAACAATTTGAACATTTAATATCAGGTTTCTCATAAATAGATCATTCTGAAACTCATATGTTCTAGAAAATACATAATCTCATTTTTTTTTTAAAGACATTTAAATTTCTTATTTCATATTTTGATTAAATTCGATATTTAAACAAAGAATAACGATTTTAATAATTATATTGTAATTTAAAAATTGTATTCATAAGAACTTGAAACTTTTAAATATTTTATTATTTATTATATTCTACATACCTAATGTAAAATGTTGACAACATTTAGATTAATTTTATAAATTCTTGATTATTTTTCATGATTTATTTCGCATTATTCTAGTCGTTCTACAACTACTATTAAGACTTACAATTTAGTAATAATGTTATAAGTTATTGATATATTATATTATTAAAATGTATATGACATTAATATATTATAAAAAATGTTTTTAAATTTAAAAAAAAATTAAATTAAATCAACAAAAAAAAAAAAAAAAAATAGAAAATAAATTACTTTAATAGCAATATGAAAAAACATATCATTAAAAAAATGTTTTGGATAGTATAGTTAGTAATATAGGTTGATAATTTATAATTGAATACAAAGTAAACATACACTTTGGAGTGATGAGAGATTTACTCAATGATAAAATATATTTGACACATACAACTATACAACTACAGAGTAGTTACCTACCTTACTTTTCATCTTTTTAGATTTAAGTAATATAGTAATATATACTATGAAATAAATTTTGTTGAAACAAATAACTATTAAAAGTATAAATTCCTAACTTATGTCTTAAGAATCCTAAGATATAAACAGGGTAATTTTTTTATCAAAAAACATTCTATTTTCAAAATTAATATTTTGTTATATATAATTTCTAGTTGAAACAAAGCATTTAAAAAAAAAAACTTATTTTTTTATCATTATACATTTTTAAGTATTTTGCTTCTTTAAATATAATAATAACAAATATGTTTAATGTAATATTCTAAAACAATATACTTTTCAGAGTATTTTGGTATGTAAAAATTGAAATTCAGACGAGTAGGTAATGAGCTATAAATATTTAAAGTTTAGTTGAGTAAAGTAGTAAACCAACATTTTCATGTATTCCTGTATCACACCACTCCCGCTCACCCAAACTTTAAATACACATAACTCATAAACTACTGTCTGTATTTTGATTTTTATACAACAAAATACTCTGAAAAATATTCTGCTTTAGAATACGAAATTAAAAATGTTTATTTATATTTAAAGAAAATAAAAACTTAAAAATTTATAGCATTAAAAATATTTAAAATACATATATATAGATTTAAAAAAATATATAATTTCAAATGTAAATTATGTAAATAGAAATATTGCAATAACGTTAATACATTTTGAAATAATGAATATTGTTCGATAAATAAATCACCCATCATAGATTTATTAAGTTCTGTATAATATACTATTATACTAAGATTTATATTTATTTGTTTTTTTAGAAAAAATACACATTTAGCCTGATTTATATACTCTTACAGAAATATAATTTTTTAGTCAATTTATAAAAAACTATTATTGTAATGTCTACAATTAATCAATTTATATTTTAACAAATAGTGGCAATAATTATAACAAATTTAACATACCTCCACTTCCCAAAGTGCTTTGCTCGATGTGGCAGCTGTGGCTGAGGTCCGTCCAGTAGTTCGTAAGAATACATGTTGTTGTCTTTTATATTCATCCATTGTAAGAAACTTTTCCTGTTCAGCATGAAATAATCGTAGAACGTCTCCTCCTTTCAACACATCATCTTGATTATCCCGGTGCTCCATGAATAAAGTGACCTTCCATGACTGCTGTTGATACTGTTGAATTTGTTGATTGTTACCATGTTGAACATGATGATGGATGGATGAGCCTGTGGCAGCATTGACAACGTTTACCTGTATCCCATAAAATTATAATATTGTATGTATAGTAATAGTATTGTAAAAATATTTAGATTCTCTGCCTTTATTTTATATATTATATTATATATATATGTAAACTTAATATGTTATGTAACATAAATGTTTATGGTAATAGATGCGTGGTAAGATAATTTTTTTTTATTGACTATTATTTTTTATTATCCCAGAAAATGAAAATACTCTGATTATTTTTTTAGATATCATTTCCCTATTCTTGATTTATCATATGTTATTAAACATATTTTTAAACAATTAAGAATAAATAAAATAGAATTTTAAAAAAAAATTAAATTATTTACACTATTTTTTTCAAGCAATTAATACACAGAAATTTAAAATTTGTGCTAATTTTCTTAAAATATTAATAGCCAAATTTATAGTTATAAATAAAATAATTAAAATAAATGTATTCCTTAAATAAATGATTTTTTTTTTAATGAACTTTTAATCATATTGAATTATAAATGATCAGGAATTTAATATAAAAATATGATTTTAATTAAAACTTAACTAGATACATTGTATTATAAACAACAAAATCAAGAAATTATTTTAATGTTGATAACTTCTATGCATTTTAATAATAGTTATTTTCTGAAAATTTTGATGGTTTAATTAATTTCATTAATTTTAGTTATATTATTTAGAATGACCATTTATAGTTAAGTAAATTTATAAAAGACATAATTATCATTAAAAATTGCACGGCTGTTTTTATTTTCGTGATATGGCATGAAAAATACCTAAAAATAGCCTGAATACTTATGAATTATTGTTTGATATAATTCTGCCTTTGAATCTATCAATCGTATTGTTATATTCTTAAGTAAATTAACTATGAAATATTTAATTATTTACAGATAATTATTAATTTTATATTATACTAATAGCATACAATTGATTATGATAATAAAACATCATTTAAGAACAATATTATATAAAAGATACATACATTAAATAATATAATAACTGTTTAAATAAAGGAGCATAATATGAAGATAAAAATATTACTGACCTCTTTGCAGCCTGGATTGTCGGGAAGCTCATAATTGCCAGCAACGTGCAACGCAACTTGTTGTTGTTGATGATTATAGTAGCCACCACCTCCGAAGCTGCTACTACCAAATGAACCAACACCACCAAATCCTCCTCCTCCACCAAATCCACTGCCTCCTCCAAAGCCGAATCCCATTGTACCACCCATGGCACCTCCTAAACCAGGTGTACCAAGTGACGCGCCACCACCGCCCACACAGGCCGGCACCATGGTGACTTTATCTCCGAGAACAACATTATCACCAGTGGAACGCAACTTATAAAATGGCATCACATACCACCATGAGCCTTCGTTACCATTTGCATCAAGGTAAACACGCATAGCGTTTTTTTCTAACAGGGCAGGTAGACGTTTGTTCACAGTCAAGTATTTATTAGATTTTAAGTGTAGAAGCTGTAATAGGGAGAATTATTGTAAAAATTGATATAAATGAATATTGAATTATTACTTATAGTATACCTGTACAACAGTGCCATACTGAATTACAGTCCCCAATAATTTACGGTTCTCTGACTCATTCTGGCGCTTCTCTATCTCAGCAGCATGCTAAAAAAATGTGGCAGTCAAACTTGATATTCAATACAGGAAATAATATGTTAACAGAAAAATGTACAATTTTTGATTTGATAAAGATGTATATCAATCATATGGCAATTAGTAAAGAAGTATAAAAATGTAACAATTCATAAAAAAATATTTTATTTAAAAATAATTTTCTTGATTTAATAACATACTATGCTTACCAATTTATAATTTAATATTTTACATATCATAGTAATTTATATAGTTGTACATTTAATCTGGATATTTTGACACACATAGTATCTATATATTGAAATCAATGAAACCCAGTAAGAAATTAAATAAATAAAAATGTAACCATTATTCACTTTATGCCAATATATACAGTAATCTATGTATTAGTCTATTATTATATGTAATCTAATAGTAAAATTATATATATATTATAACCTACAATTAAATTTATGAAGTGTATACAGGATACTTACATGCAGACGCTTAATTAAAACAGTATCTGTAGCTATTGGAGGTCCTACTGTTGTTGTTGGTCCCAATGGTCCTATTCCGGGTGGAAATCCATTACCACCCAAACGTTGATGCTGTTGAAGCTGTTGTTGTTTGGCTGCTTTCCAAAATTGCTTTTGTGCCGAATACCGATTCATTGGACACATCATAAAAAGGCAGTCTAGAGAAAAAATATTTTAAAAACCCATATAAATATCACTCATAAAAACAAAAATATTCTTGTATATATTATATATATATATATATATATATACACACACACACCTCGGAATTTTTTTGGTGGATTATTTAGATCACCTGCTTCAGGACAAACAACAGCTCTATCATCCACCAGACTATTAATAAAAAAAAAAACATTATTTCAGTATACAATAATATAATAAGTGCTAAAATATGATTTTTATAATTACCCTAAGGTGCTCAGAAAGCCTGACACACTGCCTTCTGAGTATAGCGATACCACATCACCCAAGTGAAGAAAGCTACTGGCAGCTGAGGAGGAGGAAGATGCAGCCGCTGCTGCTGCAGAGGAAGCAGCAGCTGCAGCTGCAGCAGCCGCCGCAGCTGCAGCAGCGGCAGACGACTGATGTCCGCCACCACCTCCTGGTGAAAGCATCATTTTGATAACTTGTTTTTGTTATCTGTGATTTTTAAGCATATGCTATGTGCTATCGACTTCCAATCTCACTAAAGATGAAATAATCCATGATAGTCTGGACTCAGTATCTGACACTGTAAAATAAATAAAAAACACATACTTTATTGTTATACTTTTCAATAAAACCGTAGGTATACTACAACTTAAACTAAAAGACCATTGTAGGGCAACCAAAGCTATTTAATCTATAATCATTGGCGGTTTAATAATAGGCAGCCAAAAATGTAGTGCAATTTAGAAACACTAGTATTTTGTCAATTGAATTGCACACTGCACAACAATGCAAAAAGTCTACAAACGCCCAAATTAGAATTTAAATAATGATGTAATCACGCGGGCCTTATAATAATATCGAGAAAGAAGTATTGTCATAATATGTTGAACGATTGCTAATCAATTTGTAGTTACCTGTGCGCGAAAAAACACAGATCAGAAAGGAAACCGTAGAGTGTCGCAATCGACGGGTATTTGAGTTATTATTGTCGGACAAAGACGACGTGCCAAGAGTGATTTCCACTATCGTCGGGAGTCAATAAGCCGGCTCAACAAGTCCGATCCAAAGTCCATAGACGAGCACGGTGCTCGGAAGAGCGGACCGCGGCACCACCTCCGCCGAACCCAAGTCTGGCCGACAAGACCGTCCGCCGCCGCCGCCGCTGACGTCGACGTCGTGTCGTTAAGCAGCAATAGGCCGAAGGACTTCAAATGTCCGACGTGTGGAAAACGGACGGAAAAGTCTCGCGCGGGCGTTGTACAATTATTGTGCCTCCCGTAGTCTCAACACGACTAAACCGTATTAAAACTCACGCTCGCATACGAACTAAGTAACACATACACAAATACACGCACACGCACACACACACACACACACACAGTACTGCGAATCTGATAAATTAAATTCACGTTGGCGGCGAGCTTAATACGCGTGCCGTCGCGACCGACCACCGTATTAGTTATGTTTTATATTAGGCGTTATTAATAATATTGTACGGCGTTATTTTGATGCATGTAAAATTACATGCAAATATTATATATATATATATGTGTGTGTGTGTGTGTGTGTGAACGTATATATGTGCGTGTGTGTATGTGATATCAGATGCCAATCGCTCTGCGACTTTATCAGGTCCGCAGTCCGACGGTAAGCGGCTGCCGTCGAGTCGGCGACGTGGTTATCAATCGCTACTGTTATCATTCACGAAATTGACCTACATACCTTTACTATTATTAGTGTTATTATTATTATTGCAATTCGTTACACCGTTCTTATCACCGCCGAGCGCAGATCGACGGACGGATGGACCGCAGCTGCTGCAGATCGCCAAACGAGTGCGGAGCGGTCGTCTATCTCGCGGTTCGCAGCGTAAAATCAAAAAAGAAACTCCGTGACGGTCACGACCAAACATAATGATCTTGTACGTCGCCGCGGCGGTAATAACAGTGACATTGATGTTTGTTTATTTGCTGTACGAGCAGCCTACAAGGACGGCGACGACGACGACGACGACGAGTCGTACAAACAAACCGGTCAACATAAGTCGCGTTATGTAAGTGTAAACTGTGTGCCTCCGCGCGACCCATCCGAAAAACTAACATTTTGTGCGGGCGATCCGAGATAATCCGACATCGGGTTTTGCGTGAGCGTGTCTGTCTGTTTGTTTGTTCGCCTGTTGGCGCGCGCGCGTTATCTGGAAAGTTAAAGGTCGACGCGTTATTTATGACGGAGTGATACGCGTTTGGGTACACAACTAACACAGTGTCCCGTCGTCGTCACGTTTCGTCGTCGTCGACGCCGCCGCCGCCGCTCCGACACGACGTACATGAAAATAACAACGCAGTTGTAATCAGCAGCTAACCACAACGATAAATGACATTATCGCTGGTGCTTTGTGACATCGCATTAATAATGTAATAATAATAATAATGTAGTAAGAAAACAATATTGTCATAACAACGTATGTAGGCGTAATAGATCGTCGTATTTTGTGTAACGATATTGTATTATGATATTGTATTGCGTGTTGTTATCACGAGATATTATCACCGTTACCGCTTCGCCAGTGCGGTGTGATAGCGCCGCTGCAGTCGCGTTCTCTGTACCTCGTTTACGAGGGGGTTAACGCATGGAGGCGATCGCCGTCCCGGTCATTTGGTGGAGGTCGGTAACTTTCGTGTTGGCGACACCGCTGTATCGTACCGGCGGCCACTATCGATTACTTTTTCGTTTACTATCGAATGCAATTCGATTATTTCCACGAACGACGTCAACGATTGTATCTTTACGTTACGATTTGATTTCAACAACCGGCGGCTGCAGTTGTGACATAATATTATTCAACGTTTTGATTGTTGATCACAGAAACTCAATGCTTCGGCATAATGTATTATGTGTGTGTATATATGTCGTGGCCATATAGTCAAATCGGGCATTTTACAAAATTCCTAAACAAATAGTCAAAGAATTTAATTTTTTTGCAATTTTACCATCAATCTTATTTAGTCAAATGTCTATTTTAAGTCGGGCAAATAATAAAAATGAAACATTTAAGAATTTAACAATATTTTTTTATTAATTTTTATTGCTATTCTGTGAGAAAAGAAACCATGTATTATTAAAATATATAAATAAACCGGTTGGTGTTTTTTTTTTAAATAAAATTTAAAATGTTCCATCAAATACCACCAAACAATAACATGTAACAACACTAATAACTAATAATTAATAACAATTTGTAATTAAAATATAACTTTTCTATTCATTTGTTATACTCGTACTATCAAACTTAATTAGTAATTACCTATTTATATATTTATAAGTTTTAAAATAATCGTATACAAAAATATTTCATATGTCTATGTTATTTGTTTTTTACATATTAATAAATTATACAGTTTTTTTTTGTGGAATAGCTATAAATGAAAACATAGTTATATTTTTAAAATAATACAAAATGTTTCATTTTAATTATTTACCTAACTTAAAAAGGCTTTCTAAATTTCTAGGCGGATAGTAAAATCGTATTAGAATTTAATTCTTTGACTATTTGCACATACATTTAGTAAAATGACTGATTTGACTATATGCTTACGACATATATAATTTTTTGACCGAAACACGTTTTTTTATGGTTTGAATGGTTGCCGTAACCCATCGATTTTATATTTTTATGATAAGGTTGAATATTTTCCGTTACCTTTATAACTATCGAATTGTTTTATTGGTACTTCTTATCGAGTTTTTCGATAGAACGATTCGATTGTGCCCGTGTTGCTGTGTCGCTAGCCCGGTGTGAAACTTTGCCGACGGGAATCATTCGAATTGTTCGTGCTGAACTGCCTGTTTGTGCGTTCCTTTCATTCTTTTCTCGAGTTCGTAATTTTTCCCTCCGAAATTATTTTCATGTTCCAATAATGTATTTTAAGTTTTTCTCATAGTTTTAATACGTGTGATCATTTGTGCAATCTCATAATTAATTTCTGTCCTGACCAAAATCGTTTACGCTGGAAAGTGTTATATCACTCGACCGTATCGTAATTTTTACGATTACACTTCGGTATCGTTTTTTTTCGTGGATTTTGGTCATCGATTTCGAATTTCCGTATTCGCCCTTTGCTAGGGCGCTGCTTCGTGCCATCTTCAACGGCCTGTTCTCGGGTCACGCACGCCTTTCCCGAATATCCGCCAACCGTCGACGTCGCACAAAATATCGGTCGTTGTTTTACGTAATCACTCGTGTTGAAAATTTCATCGCACATCATTTTTAAACATTGTACCATCGTTACTAATTACGAAAATTATCATCGCCATCACTAATACCGAGACTACGCACTACGCATCGGCAATAAATATTATTTAAATACTGAAATAAAATTCGTATTACTATATAATAGGAACAAAAGACCTGAAGACGGGGCCTTTACCAAGGCCAGACAACGGTTATCGGTTATCACCTGGGCTACACCGATCTTCGTTGCACAGACCTCTACCGGGACTACTTCCGTTACAGGCGAGACTGACAACAAATCGACCTCCACCCAGACTGTACCGGATATCACCACAAGAACCAATACACCAGGAGCCTCAGAGAACAGTATTTCGGCCACCACCCGAACTACATCGGTTACCAACTGGACTTTCACAAACACCACAACTACCGACTCAGTAAGTATGCCTAAACCGTTTGTTCACCGTAACGATGAACTTTGGGGTGATGACGAAGAGCGAGAACGTAGACAACAGAGATTCTCTTTAATATATTTAGATGACTTTGTGCGAATGGATGAAAATGATTACCGCCGTAGATACGGTCTCCGTGTCATACAAGGACGACCCTGGTTACTCCGGGGTGCGGGTCAAGGTCCGTTAGCATTATACGAAAGAGGTGAAGAGCTTTATACTCCATTATTTACCGTTATGTTGATCCCGTCTAACCTCGATGACCCTAACGAAGGACATGAGTTTTTGCACGGTGATCCGCTTGATCTAAACCGTAGCCTACCACTCGACATGCATGCCGACAACATCGCGGCAATGTTGAACGAACGCATTCTCCAAATGGAACATTTGACAATCAACGACCAAGCGACTGTGGACGCGATACAACGGTTGCGGAACTCGATGCCCCCTCAGGACTCTTACAACTGGATTTTATTGATTGTGATTATCGCCACAATGCACCCACATCCGAACGACCCACCCGTTGTTCGGTTCCACCCGGGTAGGTTGTCTATCAGCCGGGCCGCGCGTATGTTGATAGGCCCCCGTGGCATAGTACATGGTTGGGCCGGTAACATGCCGAACATAATGAACGCGTTACAACAACATGGTAGCATTTCATCGTTTATGTGGTCATACAAATGTACTATCGACGCTGAAACGGACGGAGGCAGTTCATTTGACTCGGATTCAGTTGGTTACGAGAGCGGCAGTTGGAAAAGTGGACCACGAGGTGTGGCCCGCGGGCGTCCGCCAGTCACTGGTATGTCGTCGTTGAGCGAAACGTCTAGCGTGATAACCAGTGATAACGATATCATACATGGGCTGAACATGAGTGGAAACCCCGATGATGCAGATGGGTGCTTCAAACTTAAAAGATTTAAGGGCTACATGAAACGGTCGGCTGTCGAACGACGTGAGCGTCGAGCCATGAGGCGAGCAAGACGCAAGACTCGCAACAATTATGACTGGCAGCGTCGTCTTAACGACCCTGCCTATGACATGGAGGCCCGGCGTGCTGAAATATTGGCTGCCGAGGCTTTGCGCAACGAGAGCCGTGCTCAAGAAATGTTAAACGCTGAACGGAAAACGGAACGTGTCTTACACTGGTGCCAGTCCCAGCAAGCCGTATTGGCTGGCATGGATAGCCAGTTGACACCCAGTGACGAACAAATAGATTACCGACTAAAAGATTTGAAACAATCACTTTATGAACAAGTTTCTCACACTTGGGCGCAATTTTATGGAGACCGATTGGCCGCTCAAGCGACACCCGAAGAAATAGACCAAATGGTATTCTACTGTTGGATGACACCAATCCGTTGGATTCGACAAACTGGGCCTAAGTGAGTTTACTTATACATGATCTTATAATTAATTAAGATTGATGATAATAATATAATATTACAATCTAGAGTTTTACACGAAAAAAATGTATTTGGGTTTCTAGTACTAGATATATTCAGGCGTTCAAATACTGTAATAAAACTATCAAACAAACGTTTGAGGGCTTAGCGATTATAACTGTTAATATGGGTGTTATACAATTGTTGAGTAGTTCAGGTAAAATTTAATTTGAAAATTACGTTGGTACCAAATTTTTGTATATATTTATATTAGAATATTTCTAAAGAATATTATTTCATATCATAAAATAACTTACGAACGATAATACTAAATGTAAATATAATATGAAACATTATGCATACGTCAAAAAGTAGTTAATAACTGATTAATATCGTTAATGAGAGAAGTATTTAGTAAAATATTAATTAATATCGATTTATTTTTAAATTATTCTTATCCAACTATAAAAACTTTCAACTAATCACTAAATCGAATGTATTGCAATAAATATATACAAAATTATATATTAACAAATTTAATTTGTAAAATAATAAAATATTTGACATTTTAACCGGGTTGATTATATGAATTTCGTAATTCGGGTAGGCACATATATTTAAAAAAAACAATTATTAAGGTTTGGTTATTGTTGTAACTTAATCTATGGATTCCAGTTAATTTTAGTGTAATTTCCTGGTATATTTTTTATAATTATATAGGTTTAAAATTTAACTTGAGTACGTATATTATTACATATATGCTAATTTTTGTGATCAAGAAGGTCACATCAGATATACGAGATAGCTCAGTGATCGATGTAGTTGTTATATTTTGGAAAACTTGTGAAATGCTTATCATAATTATTATATTAAAACCCGTCGTTGGTGTCGCTAACATGTTGACATCGTTAGTGACGTGTTAGCGTTTCGCTCACCAATTAAAATACATGTGTGAGCATACGAATGTCGCATACGCATGGTACTGACAAATGTTAATATTAGACTGCTCTAGTATAATAATATAATAAATCGAAAATAAAAACAGTTTAATTATAAAATACACGGTAAGACGATCAGTGTCAGGCGAGTACAACGCTAACTATACGATATTATTATATATACGGCAACATTGAACTTTGATAACTTTGTAAGTTTATTTATAACTTTTAATATTTTTCCATATTCATTTTCGTAAATAACTCAAGGAAGCATATATATAATATTATCAAAATTTAATAATATTTAAACCAGTGGTTCTTAAAATGGAAATTGTGTGAGCGAAATGCTCATAGCGTCACCAACGACGGGTTAAAATTTAAAAATATGTGTATCCTTATATACCTATATAAAAGAAGAACGGGGCTATTTGTATTCCAATTGAATGACGACACTTTTAATTTTTTTTCACAAAGTTCCTCCTCCTGAGTGTTACACGATTTTTCATTTTTTTTGTTAGGGGGGGGGGATCTAAAGATTACGGGTTTTTAACGTATCATTTAATTAAATACATGATTTTTGTCCACAAAGTAGTTTCAAATACTCTTACAAATAAATCATTCTTATTATTTTCTATTTCATTTGATTTGTCATTTTAGTTATAACTTATAAATATTATAAATTAAATTAAATTATAAAAATTATTATGTATTACATTAGCGGCTTTAAATAATTTAATTATAATAAATAATAAATTATATACGAACCGATTATTTAACACATAGACGAAGCTAGATTATTCAGCTATATATAATAAACTGAAAAAAAATATTTAAAGTAATAATACGAAATAATATTTGTGAATTTGATCTTAATTAGTACGTAACATATATTTACAAAACTAATGTGAAAAAACTAAAATATTCATATTTTTTTATTACATAAAACACTAGCTTTTAGCAAAACCAACTTAAATTTGTATAGAACTTAAAAAAGATTACCTATATTAACATGACATTTCCGTTATAATTATCATATTTCGAAGATAATTAGATATACAAAAATAAATAAATAATAGAATAGAATAAAATAAAAAATGTAATAAAATAGATATGCATTTGTTAAGAAATTAATATTTATAAGTTGTTTTTTTAAACCTTTAAGCTATTTATAGGTATTATAAATAATTATTAATTGATTTATCTTTTGATTGTTATTAAAATAAAAGTTTGAAAATGTAATACTAAAATTCGAAAACTTAACCAAAAAAAGTCGTATATGTTCATAATTATTGTTTTATTTTAGGCTTTATACCCAAAAAACCTACTAAATATAAATGCATTACAATTGCGAATTTTCCTTTATCACTATTACGATTGTATACATTATATTTATCGAGGTAGTAGGTGTCCAAAGGGGGAGAGCATTTCCCCCCTGGCTTATCGAAATTTTTTTAAAATTGAATACTTTAATATAAGTTACTATACAACAAATATTAAGTTATATGAATAAAAAATCATCATTATAAAAAACATTAGATTCAATTATTTGTAATCGATTAATCAATTGATTTTTAAATCAGGTTTTTTTATAGTTTCCTACATAATATTCTCTATCCTATAATATCTACCTATCTAATTCTATCTATTATGTAATATGATTACCGATTAGTTTTGGATAGAATAAAAAGATCAGAAATATTTTACTAATCAGTATTTTTGGCAATTTGTATTGGCTTTAGCATCCCAATAACTAATTGTACTGCTGAGCGGTCACTCCGGTCAAACCTGATCACAATATACTATAACTCTATGTAGGTATATTAAATGTACATAAATTTACGGTGAACAATTAAATTAGAAGTAACACATTTTCTGCTGAAATTGTTGATCGTTTCAGAAAAGAAACAAGACGATTACAATTTATTTTTGAGAACCAATGAAGTTAACTTTAGCTATAATATGTACCTGTACCTTGTAACTTAATAAAATTTATATATTATGTATGATAAAAAAGGTTATAGTTTTAAAATAGTAAAATTGTAATATTTATCCTCAAATTCAAACATTGCCCCCTCCCCTAGAAAATCTCTACGCTTGTCTTTGAATCTTGTTGTTTTTGACAATCGTGAAAATTTGTATCATAATTTGTTTTAGGAAATTATATTGCTTAATATGAAATATTAGGTGTTCCCATTGCAATACATTTCGATAAATTACCTGATACTATAAAATACAGGTAGATAATAATAAATGTCGGAATATAACGAATTTTCTGACGTATCGCACTTCAGCATCGTTAAAATTTTTACCAGCAAGTCAAATTAAATTTATATGATCGTTTTTACGACATTACATATTCACTCGTAAAATAACAATTTCTCTTCAAACAATTTTTTTTGTTATTTTGTTGTAATTTAAAAACTAATAACCATATGGATAATAGAAATTTTAAAATGCTTATTTTATTATTTTCCATGTTTGTTATAATTTTTTTAGAGGTTTTTGCCCATTTAGAACTATTTATATACAAGATATTTTCGATTTTTTTAAATTTCTTTTCCTATAAATTTGGTTAAAAAACTATTTTATGCTAGATTATAATTTTTGAAAATATAATACAAAATACTTCAAACGTTATTCATATACTAGATAAAAACATGAGAGATACTAATTTATCCACGATTTTCTTTTACAAGCACTTTTAGTTTAAAATTCGTTTAAATCATGAACATTTGAAAATTATTTTGTAGTTAAAATTTAAAAAATATTCAATTGTTATATTTTAGACTTTATAATTTAATTGGAGGTTCATCATAAGTAGTATTTACTATAAACCAAATTATCTAAAAAACATATAATTTGAATATTCTTTATAGCCATTTGAAATTAAAATTTGGACAAAAATATATGTATTAACAAAAGAATAAATACAATTTCATTTTATTTTATAATTGTATAAAATTTCTTGAAATGTAATACAAGGATTCTCATAAGTTGTTCATTTATCAACAAAAATATATTGAAAATTTATACTTGTAATATTTTTGGTTTTAATAATTAGTTATAAGTTCTATAGTTGTTATATAGTTCGAAATTCATAAAAAATGTTATCGAAAATAATTTACAGATTCCTCATTAGGTTTTTTATTTATCGTAAAAAAAAATGTTTATTGGAAAGTTACATTAGTTGTTTATATTAACTGTTGATATTTATAATAATTTTTTATGAATGATAAAATTTACAAATGTTTCGAATATGTTTTAAGTTAGGTATTTATAAACATTTGAAATTTAAATTGTTTTTTTTTGTTTCTATAAATGTTGAAAATAATTTTTGCCTGGTTAAAAAGCTTGAATATTTAATACAAACTTTCTCATAAGATGTGTTTATGGTTATATTAAATTATTTAAAATACCTACGCATATTTTAATGTTATGAACGCAATGAAGTTCAATTGCGACGAAATTAAAATAGTTTATAGTATACAACAATTTTTTTTTGAATTCAAATTTAGCACATTTATCCATCACTCGACACATATATACAATATAGCAGAGCTTATTTACTTACTTACTTTTTTTTGTAATTTTAACATTACATTTTATGCATATTCAATTTCTGAGTAGAGCGATGAATATATTGATCATACAATGTTATGTATATTTTTATTTTTATTTTTTGACAGATAGTCATCACCTTTTTAAAAAGCAAAAATACTTCGTTTTTCAATTTTGAGGAAAGTTTTTAATAAATCTAGTTTTGAGCAGTTAAAAGTAAAAGTCCCTACTACTTTTCTAAATAACCGAGAAAAAGAAAAAATGGAAATTTTTACACAGAATCAGCTTTTAGTAAAATTGTTATTTTTTTTAAATAACTAATAAACAAACAACTGTAAATATATAAAATTTGACAAATGTTTTTATTAGCATTTGCTATACATGATTAAATGTTCTTTAAATTGTCTTTATTATTTTTTATTTTTTATTAGTATTAATGTCGATAAAAAACGTTCAATTGGTTAAAACTTTGAAAATACGATACAGTCTTAAATTTTTTTATATGCTATTTTTAAGTTAAAATTTTGATAAAGATACCTCATATTATTGATAAGGTTTATTCTGTAACACAATTTTAATATGGTATTTGAAACTATTAACGTAGGTATAGTTATTATTATATTTTATAAAGACAGTGATATTTTTAAATGCAATATTTTCATTAAAATAATTAAACCTATTGTATAACTAATAGTTAAATAAAATATAATTTTAACTTTAATATAAATATAAATACATTATAAAATATATTTAGTAATATACGTTGCAAGTAGAACGTCTTTGCTCAAAATCGTTTTTCATATGCAATGTTTTATCATTGAATTTAAATTTATCAATTTATTTATTATAAATTTATTCAATCTCAAAGTGTTGAGATACAATCGAGAATTCAATACTCATTGTATATAGCAAGTATATACCTACTACTTTTTCCTTTTTTATTATGTTAAATGTACAATATATTATCATGTTAATAGTCATCTATAATTATATTTAACTACCATGTCACGTTTTAAGTAAAAATTTATATATTAACAATCAAAAGGTTTTAACTAGATTTATATTATTGTTTGTTTTTACTATTGCATATAGTTACGTAGGAATTATAAAATAAATTTATAGCAGAACAACTTTATTAAGTTTTAGATTTGATTATAATTAAAAAAGCATTCATTACTAAAGAGTATATTACAGTTTGAAGTTAAAAATTGCTCTCTTGAATTATTTGATATTTTTCAACGGCCCCTTTTGATTTTGATTCCACGCAATTTAATTCAAATATTGTATAAGTTGATTTGCGCTGATATACAATCTTATAAACAATCATTAAATTATTTAAAAAGAAAGTAGATAATTAATTATATTAATAAAATAATATTTACGTACATTTTTCATGAGTTCATAAACACTTAATTTTTTAAAGTTGTTTAAAAAATTGTTTACAGCAATTTTGATTGCCTACTTAATTAGTAAGTCTAGTTATATTTACATCATTTTAATTTTACTTTTACTTATATTCTACTTAAAAATTGATTATCACAACTTACAATAGAATAGTAGTAGAATTTAAAATGAAGGAAAAAAATTATTACTAAAACAATATCTATCGCGGCAAACGAATTGCATCTCAAGATCTCTTTTTTATACGAATTACGTCCCGATGTAATATTTAACAACTACACTAATTGCGTCTCGATAATGTTTATCAATTACACTAATTGCGTCCCATGTATATACATTATTTTCCTTTTCATTTATTACTTACTACTGTCAATAGCATCATTAAATATTATATTTCTAAAAGTAGTTTAAAAATATTTTTTTTTATCATTAATTTGTAAACGTTAAACTAATTAAAATAATAAAAAAATATAAGTAAGATTAGGTTATTGTATTATTATAGTTGAATATTATTATTATATTATTTATGGATTGGTAAAAATTTGAATGATACAGTTTTGATATAAACAATGAGTTACTTCATTAATATTATTTTTTATAAACTATAAATTCAGGGGCGCAATTAGTATGTCATTAATCGCAATTTTTATATCAGAGACGCAATTCGTATGTAGCCATATTTATATATTAATAATATGATCATTAAGGTTGGGATATAAAAAAATAGGAACAAATCATGTGAAAAATGCTTTATAATATACATTTTATAATAAATACAATTTATAAACAAGTTTAAAGTTTATTTTTTTTCTTAAATTTTTATACATTGAAAATATCATTATTCATTAGTACATAGTTTAAACTAAGTATGTTAATTATGCTATTTATAACCTAACTAATATATTTTATAGGTTGGGTTTAAAATTGTTATAATATATTATATTATTTAATTGTATTACAGAACATAAAAGTTTTAGTTATTAATCTAAAATATCTCTGTGGTATAAGTATAGTACAGGTTAAAAGTTGGATAGAATTAAGATGTAGAATGTTCGTGATATTCGCTACTTATACAACAGTAAAACATTTTTTTCTTTCTATTAACAGTTGTGGATTGGCAGTGCTTGCTATGGCTGCACGTCCAATACTGACTTGTGAGGCTGCGATGGGCAATGCTTATGATGAGGATGATGAAGTGGTGGAAAAAGCCTTTTTTGAATCCTCAGAAAAAGAACAGCGAAAGGCTGAACGCTCTACAGACAATACTACCTATCCTCCAGACAATTATGTACCTAATTTAGCGGACTTTCAAAGGGAAGCTATAAGATCTGGATACTCGGGACGTGGTGAAATGTTTAGTACACAAGCCATGGTCAATTTGGCTAGAACACACAAAACCGGACAATATAATGTAACGCTGGTAAAACGTGATTTATTGGATATGACAGAAGAATTAAATAAAGAGGACATTGATACTGAACCTGAAGTAATAGGATCTGTGGTTGAAAAAGTTGAAGACTTATGTATTGGACCAGCTAACCTTAACACGGATGGTGTAACTAACGAAGAAAAACAAAATGTTGATCCAGATACGGGAATGTCTAAAAGCGAAAATTTACAACCATCGTCATCTGCACTTAACGTGGTCCAGCGTCTAATGCGTGGTCACCTTATCGCTGTTTGGTAAGTATTACGTTTCAGTTATTTATTCGTTTATATATGGATGTATATATATATATATATATATATATATATGTGTGTGTGTGTGTGTTTATATATATATTTTCATATTAGCGGTAACTGATAATAAGTAAAAAAGTAAACTTATTTTTTTTTTTTTTGTAGTTTTGATTGCGATAGGAATATGATGCCGTCTTCGACTGACGGTGGAAGCACCGCTCATTGGGCACTATTATGCGGTGTTATAATTGGAAAGTCCCATAAAAGACCAGAAAAAAAAATTCAACAATACGACGATGAAATATCTGATACGTTAAAATATGGATATCTATATGCGTATAATCCGAATATGACTGAGTTTATCCCGACCGGTTACATCGATAGACGAATACTCGACACTGAAAATCCTACTGGTAGAACAATTACCAGATCCAGCCGAAGTTATATTCAAAACATAAATGTTAATAATGCTGGTATAGCAGAAGAAGATTATGATGATGGAAATCTAAATATCACAGAGGAAGCTAGCAATTTTAAGTATTGTGACCTATCTGATCTGGAGTTGAAACAAAATGCTGACCATGTGTGGGTTGTAGCACGACATGGAAAAATAGGCGGTCGATATGCTGTGTGGTCTCTCAAAGAGCTTTCTAGAAGTAACTGTCAGTTACGTACACCTGCGGATAAGATTTTGCGTAGTATCCCATCTGAAATAAAAATGTTATGGGACAACGGACAACAACCCTTCGATTGCATTACAGCCAAATTAGACCTGAAAAAATCGAAATCTATTTCGATTGCTCAAAACTATGATAGTACTAGCTGTTGTAATCTAAAACCGACCAAAACTGACAACAAGTTTCAGCGATTAGAGAGGACTAATGCCGAGTTACCGGTCGAATATTTGCCGGAAGAAAATACTGGAAATTCAGTTTTAGATCAAATACAAACGGAAGAACCATCGCCATCACTATCAACAATACAAACACTACCAAAAATACAACTACCACCGTTACCACAACATATACCGCCGCCACCACCACCACCACCACCACAATTAATACCACCACCGCCACCAACACCATCATTTAGATTCAGAAGATCCCTGAATGATGGTTATGATGAACCACCGTTCGTGTTACCAGAAGGGCCTAGGCTTGATCTTTGTTTGGCACATCAATTCATTTCATTTGAACCTATCCGGGCGCCTAACATAATATCTGACGAGAACAATCAACAAACACTAAACGTGAGTAATTTGTACTGAATTATTGCTATAAATTATAATATTGTTCTTCATTAACATAAAAATAAGCACATAAATTACATTATAATATTATAATGCTATGGTATAACGAATTAAAATAAATTTTAAAGTGAAAAATGGTTTATTTAGTTATAATTTGAGTGGCTAAAAGTTGTGTCCCACAGTAAAAATTCTTTCTGCATTTTTAGCAATTTTTTATAGTATATACTATATAATAATTGTAGCTATAGTATTTTTTAAAGTGTATACGAATTATGACCCAGTTTTTTCAGATACATACCAATACATAATTATAAATATAAAATTGATGTATAATTATATTTTATTTAAATAATATATATGGGTAAGACCTTTAAGAATATATAAATAATAATATTATAATAATATATTTTACGTATTACAAAATGAAAATAATAAATTAGTAGTATTAAATAATGTTAGATAGCATACACAGTGAAACCTTTGAATATCAAACACTCTTGGTCACCAAAATTTCATTCTTTATTTAAAAGCGGTAAACTTTTAAAATTCATAAAGATTAAATGTGTAAAAGGAAAAAATATTTGCTAGGTTAAACTAAAATATTATTATATAATGGTTTAATGATATAATAATTTTAATATTTTAACAATACATTTTTAAATAAATATAAAAAGTAATGTATTAACATATAAATATTATTCATTTTAATGTGAAAAATCAGTTTTTGTCGTTTTTGAACGAGTTCGGCGTTGTTATACTAGTTTAAACGGGTTTTCTGTCATAATTTTGTCATTTTTTTAAAAAACTCAGATTAAAATAAGTTCCTATCCAATATTCGAAAAAGTTCGTTTTAGGGTAGGTTTCAATATAAATAGTAAACTGTAAACAAAAGGTAGTTAATGTAAATTTTATAATAACTACTTTTCTTGTATAACTTGTAATAAATAAATAGTAGTTATAAAGAGAAAAAAAATATAAATATTATGTACGCATAAATAAATTGAAAGTTTTATCATTTTACAAATAATCTAAATCTAAGAATATAAAACTAAAATTATGTATATTCTAGAATTAATTTTCCTTCTTATTTTTACATAAACTTAGGACTGTATGTAATATCATTACGACAATATATAGTTTGAAAATCTTAATTTATTTATATTTAAAATTTAAATGTTTGTTATATTTTAGATTCCAACTATATTAATTAGTGATGAATATATTGATAATACAATAATGTGTATGTTTTTTTTCTGTCTGTTACCACTTTTAGAGCAGTAAAAATTCTTTAAATTACAACTTTAAGGGTGGTTTCTGATAACAAATTAGATCTAGTTGCCACTTTGAGTGTTCAAATTTGAAAATTTCTTGTAGTTTTCAAAATGATCGGGAGAAAAAATGATTGAAAAATGGGAATTTTTACGAAAAACTTAAATTGGGAAAAAAAATATATATCATTGTAATAAAGTTTATTTTTAACTTGAATTTTAAAAATAAAATTGGTCAAAAAATAATATTAGTGGAGTTTACGTTTATTTTAAAAGTCAAAAGTTAATTAATAACCTTCTAGCGGAAATAGTGGAATTACAATATGTTTTTCATAATATCGTAGGAACTATTTGAATTTTTCATACAAAAAAAGTTCTAATAAGGAAATCGCACAATTAACTAAACTTGAAAATTTTAACTTCAGCACGCCCATAATATAATGTACAAAAACTAATTATATATATTTTTTTTTTTTACTCCCGTACAGCCATTGTCTACACTTGTGTGTCACTTTTCATTTAATATGAACCAGGACTTAAACAAATTTAATCTAACCAGAAATTCTACGGATCGTTGGCCAAGGCAACACTATCGTCAGCTATCGGATTCGTCTTCAGAAAGTAGTACTTCGCCGGATCGGCAACCGACGCGATCAAGAGCGCGGCGACGTCGTCAAGTAGACCACAAAGGAAATCGAGAAGAAATGCAATCTTGTAGAAAAGAATATGCGGTCCAGTCAAAATTAGCAAAACAAATAATTTGTCCACAAATGAATAATAAATTGTCTATGGAACAAAACCAACTGCAGCCACAAACATCAATTCAACCTAAACGAATTGAATATTTATCACGAACCCTACAACCTAGATTGTTCCAGCAGCTAATATTACCACCGTTCAATTTATCAAATTCTACGCATTTGGTGATGCGAAAACAGCAGCTCCGTCGAACCGAAGATCGCCAAAGCAAATGTTAGATATGGCGATAAGATAATAATAACACCTATCTTCAATGATCTATTCTCAATTATTATATTTAACGTCATATCGCAAGATATATATTATATGCGGTATCAACGGCACCATTTCCAATGATTATAACATTTTTATAGCCTACATTTTATTAGTGCATTTGCTAACGACTTTCTTGATGGCTTACTCACCAACACAAATTTGCCATAGCATTTGCGATTTTGATGTTCATAGTAACTCCGATGGAATGACTATGACAAACTACATTCAGTAAGTAACACAATATAGGTAGTGCATGATTATTTATAACTTTAATGTGCACTTAGAATGTATAGTACATTGAAACGTTTAATTAATTTTAAATTTCCTACATATAAATATAATAATACTATAATAATTTATTATTTTAAGATAATATAATAGTAGTGTAATATAGTTTATTCAAACTACCAATAGGGTTGTTAGTGGTGTGTGGGGAGGGGGGTATTAAATTGAATTATCCATATGTATAGACGAAATATATGTTATCTACTATATGCTTCAGATTTCTACAGCAAATTTTGGCTATCAGCCTGAGTGATACGCATATTGGCTAGTCCCAGAAAATTATTGACGTAGAACTTGCCCAGTAGTATTCTAATAATTTTAAAACGATATAAATATTGATTATGTTAGTTGTTAATTTATATTGAATAAAATAAGTAATCTATATTAGTGTTTGGTATTTAAGTACCGTGCCACTGTGGTATAGCATAGGTTTAGTAAATTCTAAAAATGTACATTCGTCATAATGGTACTAAATCTGTTTTGAGCGAAACAAGTTGTATCATTACTTACTAAATCTTGATAATATTAATATAAAAAATACGCGTTTTTCATTCTCCGGTGAGCAATTGATTATTTGAGTGATAAGCGATAAACGTATAAAACTCAGAGCCGCTGAAAGGTAAATGAAAATATCTTATAACTGTTTGAACAAAATCCGGGAATTGAGCTACAGGGTAAAAAATAAATACCGTAAAACGATATTAATCCAGTATTTAGATAATAAATATAAATAGCATCAATGTCATCTATCTGGTACAAAAGTATATACGTGGGTCTTAGTTTAAGGTTTAATTTAAATAATTACGTATGTAATTACCTATCGTCTTGTTGATTATATTAATTACGTGAATTCTACCTAAAATTATAAGTACAATTTATTCATATGAAAACGTTAATAGTTTTTCGTAAAATAAATTTTAGTTTTTATTAATAAAAATATGATTTGATTTAAGTGAAGTTGTACATTTTTATGAATTTTCATTGACGTATATTAACGTACGAAATTCTTAGATATTAACCTGATGGATGCTGTTGATACTATATTAGAATTTAGAAGTATCTATGTGTTATATACTTTGTTGATTGTTTAACTACAGCAAATTAATGATGATAGCTTTTATAATAGTACATTATCTACTTTATAGGATTCAGTATTATGTTTTATACTTTAGTATATTTTGTTTAATCATAGTAAAGGGGCATTCATCAAAAAATAAACAATCACTTCATAAACATTATTTCGACATAATTTATTTTAAAATCTTTAACAAAGATCATTTATAATCAAGCAACTAAGCCATATTATTCTGATAATTTAAAAAACAAAAATAGATTAATGTATGTGTATAGGTATGTATAAGCTAAACTGATCTAAGGGGATTACACAAACAGACAATTATAAAAGGAGTTCAATTTAGCCATTTTTCTAAGTGTGCATGTAGGTCTTGTAAATGTGTGCGTAAAAATTTATCATTAGTGTGACTGTATTATAAAAGAAATAACGAAGTGTTAGCGCAGATTTATAGATCTAAAATATGGGAGAAGGATCTATAATTGTTCAGAAAAAATATTACATTTGTTACATAATCGATTATAAATAAAATTATAGATAAGTTTAGATAAATAATATTAACGATTTTATTTATATTTTAAATTTATGGATTTTAAGTCGTATAAACTATTTAATATGTAATATATAAAATTTGCAATTAGCAGGAATGGAAGAATAAACCTTATTCTCCTTTGAATCCACGCCTGAGGAAACACTTGTATACTTACATGATATAAGTCACTACCACAGTGTCTCGCACGCGTACAGATATAATATTATGCTCATTGATATTATATACATTTTGTCAATTTTACCTAATACATCGATAAGACTTCTAAAAACTAATAATTGTTTAAACTTTAAATAATCAAAACAAATTTATAGTAATTCGGGAAAGAAATTTGATATAGTGGCTTGATCAATCTCAATTACTTACCAATAATAAACAATGCATAACAGTTTCCAAAAGTATAATCGCATGACCAGACTTTTCAGAACGATTGACAAAAGATCTGTACATTTTGGTTATGATCACTAACCGTTTTAAATACGTTTAATACGTAATTGATAAGCTTACCAATCAGAATATCGTATTGATACCAATACAATTTAAAGTTAGCTTGTAAAATAAATGCTTAGTTAATTTTGTGTATACTAGGGTTTTTTCATTAGAGATTATAGTTTATTAATATATAGGGCGTTTATCAGAAAATAAACAAGTCATAAAAAAGTGCGTTTACGAGGTAAACTGATGTACTATTAGTTCACCGATGAGCTAACCTGTTGGAATACCGTATTGATATCAACACAACTAAAAGTTTTTAAAATATTGATTGATTTTGTATAGCCGTGTAGCCCGTACAGGTGTACCTATTAGTTTTTCACAACACGTTATTATTGTTTTATCACTTTCATTTACTATACCACGAGACATTATTCAGATTTGCGTCCTTTTATTGTGTAGGTATATCATGTATATTAAGTAGTTATAATTTTATAAACAAGTTTTTAATTCTTGTAATCACGTAATAACACACACATCATACATTCGTTACGATCATAAATACGTGCGTGGATTGAATTTCAGACGCAGTATGCGAATAATCCGGGTTATTTTCCAGTAGAAGCATTAGGCGTATACGATTTGGAATAGATCACACAAAATCACGCTAATAATTACTATAGCTATAACTATTGGCGTAGAAAAAAATCGGAATTGAGTTATTTTCAACATTTGGTGGTGAGGGAAAGGGTTTGCTTTGTAATTTATGGAAATAAAGTACCCAAAATTGCAACGACAAGGTTCTAGATCAAGGTGGATATATATATATATATATATATATATACGTATATAATATCATGAATGAATATATTATTTATCATTTTTTCAGTAAATTAAATACAGTTGTATTTTATTGGTAGAACATTTCTAAATTTATTTGAGCATGTTGTGGCATCATTAATGTTTGAGTCTTGTAACTATAAACTTTGTTATAATGTTACTTATTTACATATTATATTATATATTCGTAATAAATAATAATTAACCTAAGCTGAATTATATATTTAAAATTTGAATTGCCTTCATAATTTTGTTCAATTTCATTGTTTTCCTATTGTATTCAATACAATATTTTACACATATTATTATTATAGTTTTTAAAGTAATATTAAACATTTAATATTACTCACTTATATTACATAAATAATGTAGTAATGTTTTTTTTAATTTATATAAATCATAAACGTGTAGTTTCTACCTAACAACGATTATATTTATTTTGTGGTTATCGATCTGAATTTAGGGAGTTATTAGTCCTGTGTAGTGTCAGGTGGCAATTTTTAAATGGTAAAACAGGAAATGCCCAATAGTGCCAAAAATGTTAATATAGACCTTATATATTATAGAAATATATGTAGGAGTCTCAATTATACTATAAGTATTATTTACTTATAGGAAAGTTTTTTTATAATTTATATTTTCTTCAATTTCTTAATAGGTAATTACATTTATAATATTATAATTTTAATTACGTTAAATTATAAATAATTTAAAATTATTATTAACGTAAGTACTTAAATACGGTTTCTTTGTGTCTCAATTTCGTATTATTTTTAATTAACTAATTATTTATAGTATATTGCAGTGATTTTCAATCTTTTTTCCTCGGCGGGCCACTTTGGTAAACTATTATCTTCAAACGGGCCGCCAAATATAAAAGTACCAATACCTAATCTCAATCTTAATCTAATAATATAATTTTGTTACACATAGCAATTAGTAGGAAATAGATTTGCAAACACAATATAAATTTAAGAAAAATAAATACATATTGATTGATATAATATAAGACTTGTTTTCTTATCTTCTATAGACTATTAAAAAGATTACAGATTAAAATCCATATTAGTTTGATAAGTATGCTCTTTAAGTGCACGGGTGATATCGGTATTAAATTGGAAAATTTCTATTTAAAAATGTCCGACAGAAAAAATTGCAATTACATTTTTATGTATATTTTAGCTTTATTATTATTATTACTATAATTATTGTATTTTTGGAATATTTAAAAGAATTCATAAATTACTAAAAAAAATCAATAATAATTTTCTTTTTTTTGAATATTTTGTTAATTTATAATCACCTACTAAATTATACTTGTTTTCCAGAAGTTCTATAATATTACTAATATTAGCATAATTTATTTTTAAAAATATCTAGAATTAGTTTTCTTAAATATTATATTAAAAATATTTAGACAATACATTAGTGAAAATGTAATTTTAGTTAAGTGATAAATATAAGGTATTTAAATTTTAACGGCGTTCAACTTAGATACGATTTAATTTTTTCTGTATTTTTTGTTTGTGATAATATTAGTATTATTTTTTCGTATCAATTCCTAAATAATTTTGTATGATCGAAAATATTATATTCACACTATTTAATTTCTTAAAAACTGTTTATTTTTTTTAATACTATTTAAAACTACTATTTAACTATTTTAAAAAATACTGGTTATTTCATTACCAAGTGTCAACGAATATTGTATTACTTATATATACTTATATTGAAAATGTTTTTAAAAAATATTTTTTTTTTTTTTTATTATTATTATTATTAACTTTTTGTTTGATTTATGTAGTATTTGAAGTTTATTATATTCATACGTACAATATTATGGTTATTATTTTAATTATATTGTATAATTACGTGTTAATACAAATATTTATGTTATAATCATAAAAATAATTTATTCTCATAATTATGTTTGTTACGTGTGTATGATAAAAGGTATAGCTACTTAAATATGCTATTTTTTTTTTCATTGTAATATTATTTGTTAAACGTGTGTGTTTGTGTTAAATAAATAATCATTATAATCATTATTCGAAAATCATTTTTTATCTTTTACCAAATTCATTCAGTATCCTGTATTTTTACGGACATAATAGCTATTTTATTGTACAGTCTAAAAATCACTATATAATTTCCTATTACCTATTTGAAGTGACTTTAGAGGAGAAGAAAAGTTTTTTCAGGTTCGTAGCCAAAACTGTGATGTATAGGCACAAGGTACATAGTAATATGTTATATTGATATTGAAGCAACTTGTAAGTGGACCTTAAGTTGTATGTACTTACATGATACAAGTGTGTAGTAGTGGTTAAAGTTATTCTTTATTTCTTGTGTTTAATCATAGGGCCAATTGGTACGTATAATAATTATAATAACTGTTTTGTTGAAGTTATTAATAAAAATAATATATACAAGTATAAATATGAAATATCGACGGCATTATGCGGATAAGTTATTTAGTACTTTTCAGATTTTAAAAAAGACATTTTTACCGATGTGATTATAATAGGTAATTGTACAACACGTATTATAAATTTTAAATGTTTTAAATTTTTTGATCTAAAATTAAATTATTATGCTTCCACAGCATGGTTGAAGTTGATGGGAATTGTACATTTTACGCCAACTATGGTATAATTCCAAACCTAAAAAATTTTTATTAGGTACATTTTAAATATTTTTTAATCCAAAAATAATTAATATCACATATATTTACCATTTTATAATATATATCACTTTAAATCCACGTACATAGTATTTGTTAGCATCTTAACCCCACATGCATTATATATATTATGTACATATAACAGATATTTATTATTCTATTAATTTATTTAATGTTTAAATACAATATAGATGTAATTAAAGTTGAATAAAAATAATATTAGATAAGTAACACCGGAAACGGGTTAAACAGTCTAGTCTAGACGATGTATATCATTAACGTTATTTATATGTTATATAAATTATTTAATTATTATACAAGATAAATCTAATTTGTATAAAAATAATTATAATAATACAGATAATTTATAACAAACACCGTCAATAAAAATTAAATGTAATAAAATTATATCTAATATAAATTTAAACTTTATTTTATTAAATAAACTTTTTATGAAATTATTATATCTATCAAATTTGGTTGTCGTTATAAAATTCTATTTTTTAATTTCTAAATTATTATAAGTGTGTAAATTTTTTTATTGTATTCTAATTATCCTAATTTCATTATTATTGGGAGAATGCATTTGTATGTAAGAATCCTTCTGCATAACTAATACTTTTTTTAGTGATAACTGCAGTATTTAAATGTGCTGGAATAGAAATATTACCAAATTTGACATAAAAAAACTCACAGTGACAGTTGTTTATTGTTATCTCCTTTATTGCTTCTCTTTTGGCCCAAATACTGAATGAAAATATTTCATCGTTTTTATGTGTGGTTTCTTTAAGTAAGTGATAATTTTTTAAATTTGCCGTGATCGGATTCGTCATCTTTTAAGTCATTTTCAAAATACGGTTCAACTTCATTATAGGATTTAGAAATATTAGACCAATAAATTGTCTAAGCTATTTTCCTATATCGGATTCGTTATTTTTATATTCTCGAACAAAACCAACTGTTTGTATTCTTCTCTACCTATTAATTAATTTAAAATTATTTCAATATAATAATAAGTTATACAAATAATTTAATATTATCTATAGGTACCATTTTCTGCCATCATGAATGATTAAAATAAAAACGTGGTATTAAATAATATCTATATTAGGAAGGAAATATAATATCTTTAACATGCAAATAGATCACAACTGGTACACATACCTACTCCGTTACGGTATTTGTGAATATTAAATAACTGGTGAAAAAATGTTGTAGAGTATATAAAATGTGCCGTCAACGTATATGGCCATCAAGGTTGGACTGGGCCCGCGGAGCTGCATACTACTTATGATATATTTTGCCTGTAGTCAATTCAACAGGTAACTTGCGTCCTGTTTTGAGGCCATATTATTCTTCGGGCGGCTTTCATTTGGGCGAATAACCCAAAATAACATATCGTTTGGCCGAACTTAAACATATAATGTAATTTACACGGAACCCTAATTTATCTAATACATCGTTTGGGTGAGCTGAGATATTTATGAAATTTATATACACTTTATAATATACGTTTTCCTTTCCATTTTTAAATACTTGGGACTCTCAGTTAACTCTAACTGGTATGGTATATTAAGTAGAACTAAATATTTTAAAATATTTGCCGATTTGTCTCTGTCTTTGTACAATCTAACAAATTATTATTCACTATCTATATTTGTAAATTGGTTTTGACATTTTAAAATAGTTATCACCAATCGGCCGAAACGATATAATAATAATATTGAGTTGAAGACGTTGTAATAAATACAAATATGTACAAAAAATATTGTATAGGTAACTGGTAAGTATGTTACTTCCTTATTATTCAATAATTTATAAATTCGCCTAAACGATCGGTTAATTTCTCGTCCAAATGATATATGCTCTACTCCAGGAAATTTTGAGTTTTTCGCCCAAATGAATGATGCCCTATTGGCTATTCTTCTTACCTGTCATAATAGTCGTGACCGAGATACGTCCATAAATAATAACATGTCTCTGTCAAATCTACGACTTACATAGACAATTAAATTTCTAACTATGCATATTTGTCTTGCTATGTTTTTTTTACATAATCTGTAAATAGTTTGTATAATTTTATTTATTTAAATGTGATGAGATAACGTAATGAATAATATAATAAAATGTAATGTAAATCATATTCGATTAATCTATTCTGTTTTTAATAGTTTGTAATAGTTAAGTCTATAATGCTACGATTATGCTTTATTTATGACGGGACGCAACTAGACTGTCTATGGTAGTCCACTACTTCACCTCCAACTGCATCACAATCATTATTATTTATGAGTTCTAATGATGTCAATAATATCAATCTTATGGTTATAAGTTATACTAAGTATACGTCCAGCTAGTCTTCGAGTATTAACATTTTACATAACATCAATATTATAATATTGTATACGTTTTTACTAGTTTTATATTTCATTGTTGACTGTTGTGTATTTTCGTTGATTTTTAATATACCTGTCTATTAGTTTAGTATTCATCGTTGAAAATAAAAAGCAAAAGAAATGCTGGTGTCGAAAAAAAAAAGTTAGAATAAAGAAACTGTTAAAAAATTCAAATGAAAGCTGTGTGAAGATTGAATACATCAATTGTGTCTCTTATATGTCATAGTGACTGGTAAGTATAAATTTGATTTCAAAGCTATGTTACGAAATTGCATGCAAAAATATTAAAATAAAGTTAAGAGAATTAAAAAATTTTTCTCTGATTTTAATAATATGAACATTCTTGATTAACTATATGGAATAGCCTATAATTTTTAACTACAAATTTATTCATTATTTGTATCTATTTTATACATTTTTAAAATTCTATTTAAGACCGTTTCACGTCAACATATGTGAAATGATATAATAGGTGCTTAATTCATATTTACTATATCAAAAGGAGTGAATTTAATGTTCATAGATTCTTATAGATTTTTTCCTATAATAATATCTCTGATGATTTTAATAGTTTAAAATTTAGAATTATTTTCAATTATATTGGAAAATTTCTTTTTTACTATTCCTCCCACGTGCCCTTGAGTTTTTTCGAATTTATCTACAGATTAGTCTACAATGCTAATACTTTTTATCAATGACATGTTTTTAGTTTCCAATTGTTTAATTGTCCGAATCAAAAAACAATAATTTGCAGAAATGTACGTCAAAATGTTTTTTAAATTGATATTTTGCATCCAAAACTAAAGTACCTACTCGAGACTACGATGTAAATGCGACTTTTGAATACTACCAAAAACGATTTTAGAGTTCCACTTTCTTATTTTATATTTGTATCGTCCGGCAATACCAATATCGACAATAGTGTACATAGTACCATTGATTAAACATACAATATTTAATATTATTTAATTTGTATATTTAATCAATGATAGTAAATACATACCATCGCGATAACTAAACTAGTTTTAATCTATACAGCGGCATACAAGAAATGAGTACGTAAATGCCATTTAGATAACGTAGAACATTTGATGGTCGTCAAAAATTACTTATCTTGTTGTTTTAGACGAAACAGATAATGTTTGTCGTCGTTGAAAATCGATAAAAAATCAAAAGCTATTAAAATAAGTACTTATTTACCAAAAATGTAAAAATATGTATTTATACCAAAATATGTAAGATAAATTTGGATTTATTTCATCGTACATATTTATTTATCTGCAGTTTTAAAATATTTCATTCCAATAAAAATATGTATTTACAATAAAATCCGTTCCCTAATAATAATTATATAAATTACTCGTTGCATTAATTTTTTTCTTTATATACTATAATATTTTTTACAATATTATTTTTTTAAAGTACCTAAATATTTTATTTTTGGAGTATAATTATTGAAATTTACATGGAAAAAGTCTAAATTTATGATATTTTATTTTTATAGTAGTTTTTTATGTTATTATTGTATGCAATTTATTTTTATGTACAACGATCTCTATATTCGTTGTCAATGTATTTAAATAATTAGACGGGTACATTAGTCAAATAAAAGAAAAACTATAACATATTACGATGCTTTAAAAGTAATGCCTGTGGTAGGCGATACAACAAATTCAATAAAACACAATGTTATAATATAATATTCAATTTTAAATTTAACATTATTTAAACAAATTTTTACAATGCTATATCTTTTAAATTTACTTCGTTGAAATATTTTAAAAAGATACTTATTTTATAAAAATATCAGTTAATATTAAACTTAATGAACAATCAAATATTTACATTTATAGCCATAGACGTAACTAGAAAATTGTATTAGACAGAGCCACTCATGAGAGTAATTTTGCACTTTTCATATCCAAAAAAAAGGGAGGAGAGCAATAGGGATCACCAATGATTTTTATTAAAATACAAATGTAAAACATAAATAATTATTGACGTTATAAATCTAAAATTGTTTATCACTTTTAATTTAAACTTAAATCTTACATATGAAGTACAGATACTAAATATATTTTAAACATTTAAACTATTTTATTTATTACGTACAATGAATTTCCCAAATTTTTTTCGCATTTATACTTAATTTATTTTATTTTATTTAAAATAATATGTTCTTAGCAAATGTATATGGAACCAATTAGCTATTTGGCCCAGGCCGTACTTCCGCCAATGTTTATAGCCATTTTTCTTCCAAATTTGGGTTATCACAACTACTCTAAAGACTACTATAACATTATTATATTATTATAGAGTAATATAGACTGGAAAAAAATCTAATTATAAATAGTGAGTATTTAAATAGTATTTTGTTATATTATTATATTATGTATGTAATATACCTAATTATATGTTAACTTCTGGTACGTGGGATTCCATATATTAATTAAGCTTATGTCCCGCGTTAAAAATTATGAAACTATTGAAATATTATTATTTTAGTATAAAATATCATTAAATTTTACTATAATTATAAAAATATAAATATATAGTATGACAAAATGGTGTTACAAATAAAGAATATTTTTTTTCTGAATTACAGTATTTGAAGTATTTGGTTGAAATTAATGGCATGTATCAGATACTTTAGAAACATAATGATATACGCATTTATTAGTATAAAAATTGTATAATTATATTTAAAATAATATTATAAACTCAATTAGCTTAGAACGATTTGATGATTATATTATTGTTTCTAAATCCAACGTTTAAGATTTCAAGACACACATTTTAAGCTAAAAATTAGTGTATTAGGTCCATTAATAAAGACAATTATTATACTGAAAGTAAAAAAGTTCTTTCATTGAAAATCACTATTTAGGGAAATATGCTAAGGCTAAGTGTTAGTTATAACTCTTTGAAACTAAATACTTAATTAGTGTAATGTCACAAGGACATATAAATGAATAAAATTTAATTATTTCTATAGCCTTAACCGATCAAAAAACCAAAAATTAAATCTCTAGGATTATTCTATTAGTAATCTAGCTATACCGCCTGATTATATCTTGCAGTTTATGATTAGTCAAAGTGCTTCATTACAAAGCATTGTCATTAAAATATTAAATACTAGTTAGAATAGTAGACATAAACATAATAGTATATAGTATGTTTTGAGAAAAGTAGGCAATATTTACGTAATTGTTCAGGCGGGTCCGTTTTACTCCAAAAATAAGATACCTCACAATAAATGATATGAAATAAATAAATAATAAAATTATCATAATTAGGTATGATGATACCTAAGATTTAATAAATGAATGTAAGGTTCTTCATAAGTTTTTGTAATTGTATTTAAACTAAATATTTGAGTTTAATTTTTATTTTTTTACTATATTTTATGAGCGTCTGAAATTCAAATGTTGATATGCCTGCTTGAAATAACAATTTTCCTATTTTGCTGTTATTTAAAAATGGATAACTCCATTTATAATATAATATATGTACACGAAATTTTCAACAAATATTGTTATAAATATTTTCTACTCAAAATATTTTGAGAATAAATAGATATTTGACATGTGTTTTGATTTTCTTTCTTTTTATAAATATCGATAAGATAAATCTAATTGGGTTGAAAAGTTTGATAATTGTACAAGGTAGTTTATTCTGAAATTCAAAATATGAAAAAATCCTATCCTATATCATTATGTACAAAAAACGGTTTTAAGAGGCGACAGACTATATGATTTTTAACGCTATTAAAGTATTAAATGTATTTTACTATTAAACAATAGTAACTACTATAGTAGAATGTTTCCGAAAACATTGCTATTATTTTGATATTAATCTATAATAGTTAAAAAGTTCCTAGACAAAAACATATTACTGTAAAATAGTACGAAATGTGAATATATTGGTTTATATTTTATGGTATACGTAAATAGGTATAGGTAATAATTAAAAATTAATCTACATATATTTTGTAAATGTGAAAAATTCATAATGTACGCTAATGTTTTTAGTCCCATGAATAATATTTTTGAATAATAACAAAATTATTAACTTCATTTGTTTAAGTACGTAATTTTGTAAAAATTAGAACTTAAAACATCTAAACAAAATAGTTTTGTTTTTATATTTTATTTCAATTTTTAGTTCCAATTAGAGTTTCTTATTAGGAATACATTATTAAAATTATTCATTTTAACTATAAAAATTGAAGAATTTTTTACTATACTAGATATTGTAGTTTGTGAATTTTGTAAGTTTGACAAATTTTGTACAGATTTTAATTTCAAACGCATATAAAAATATTATGCACTTATATTTTTAATATTTATATTTATATATGTGTAACAAAAGTTATGTGGAATCTTATAATATATTTTCAAAAATATTGACAAAACGATAAAAATTTGATTATGCTTGAAAATTTGAATGTTATATCAAAATTATAATTGAAGAATTTACGATGAAAACGGTAACTTGAATTAACAAAAACTTGTTATGTGAAAATAATGTATAGATATATTTAACATGCTAGTGTGTTGGCAAAGACTGATAATATGTAGTGGTTGAGTCGATGTTATGGAAGTTATATTTGTCGACAAAGTAAAATAATGTACCACAGGCGACAGAACACATGCTTCCAATGCTTCAAAATTATTGTAGATACTAAATTACTATTTAATAAATTAATAACTGCGACAAAAACAAAATTGAAAATTGAAAATTTTGTTTATTTTTATTTATGAAATTTCATGTTTAATAGCCAATAGGTAACAGAAATAATTACTATTAAGTCGTATATCTTGTGTCGTTAAAAATACAAATAGCATGTATACAAAAGTATGTACGAAAACATTGTATGCATTAGGCTCAGTGTTATTAATTTAGAATTGTTGTACGTTTTGGATTACAATTTTTAAACAGTATTTTCATAATTTATAAAGCACAAATATCATTACAATATTATTTGATGTACAAATTATTGCAAAATAACTGAATGGTACAAACAATTATATTAAAAAAAATCATAAATATATTTTGCTGTACATATAACAGATAAATATAATAAAACGATAAAATAAAGTTGAAAAAAAATGCACAAATGCGTTAAATTCCTTACATCAGGAATTACGGTCAAAGATGGCACGCGCTGTTTTGAACAGTTCGAATCCGGTTTGAGATCGGTTATAGTATTTTTTTATATCGATTAAGACGGATGGGAGTTGTCGATGGTAGCGGCGATGTTATTGGTGGTGTTGGTAAGGTGGTTGTGGTGATGGTGGGGATGTCGATGGTGATGATAGTGGTGTATCGGTGACGGTGGCAACGACGTTAGTTAGAGACGTGCAGCGGTGGAACTCTCTTAACTCCCGTTTGTGGCGCTTCTGACGACGGCTGATCGTCGTTGTCCGTCTTCGAATACCGGATTGCATTGAACTGGTTCGTTTCGATCCAGTTAGATTGCAGTTGGTTATTTACTCGCGAGCTCCTCGTGGCATACATTTCATTTTTATAACTTTATTAGTGTTTCACGTATATTTTTTTTTTTTTTTTTAATGGTGAACGGTTTGTGTTCTTTTATTTAATTTTTTTTTTATAATTCTTCCTGGTTCCACTGTGACTACTGGCATCGGGACCGCCAATGAAGCAACCTTGTTTTAGATTTTCACGTGTGAAAATCTATTAAACAGGGACGGTGCTTCGATTGCCGCCTGACTACTACTTGTGTTGTGACCTGCGTTGGGTACTTCTAGACTGCTACTAATATTACAACTAGTAAGTATGTATTCGCCATCCTATATGTTCAGATGTGAGTTGATGAGCCTAGCTACGCAACTAAAATCAGAATCATTTATCATAAACTCGTTTGACCCTATATGGATTAAGGATTTACCTTTACGAGATATTTGCATGCAAATCAACTACAATACCGAAACATGTTTAATAACGAATACCAATTTAGATAAATCTACAGATAGTAAGCTAGAATGTCAGGTATCAAAAAAATACATCTTAACGATATTGATGTCTTATAAGGAAGCTTTTAAGATCAAATACAATTCCCACCCCTTACAAAATATGATTCTAAATAAAGACAATTATATAGATGATATGCCTCCTGATTGGAATAGCTATGAATTTTATATACCTGTAGTCAGAACATTAGAAGATGTAAAAATTGTGAACATAATTAAATGGTTATGGAATAATCACCGTTTTAACTATGATGCTTGGATGAAGATGGTAATATCGTTGTACAATACTCATCGCTGTTATCGAATATATGCAATCGAAAATGGTTTTTACGATGAACGTACTTCAGCTAAAGTAGCAATAAATGCATTGATCGGACCCCGAGGGCTCATCCATGGTTTATGGAATCTTGAAGTACCGAAACTTCCGAAGGACCCTGTTCATTTATACAAGTGGCCATCAAGCTGGGAATTTGATTTTAACATAAATGATAATAGTTCATTCCACTCGTCTTCGCCTAACAACAGTGACTTCGACACAGACAACGCTGATAGTGGACCTATTGGTGTAGCGTATAATCGTCCCTGTATAACGGGCTTTACATCTTTTTCCGATAGTTCTAGTTATGAGGAAGCTGAAGCTAGTACACAGGGTGTTTCCAATTACAGCCTCAACGAGAATTACTGGAATCAGCGTTTTCGAAAACGGTTTAAATTGTACATTCGAACATCGATCATAGAACGGCGCAATCGCCGAGCCGTCCGAGAAGCAAGACGCTTGATTCGTCTAAAATATGATAAAGAACGTCGACAAGAGGAGCCGGCTTTTGATGCAGAAGCTAAACGTGCTGAAGCGTTGGCTGCTGAACGAGTGCGTATTAAGATCAAACAACGAGAAAATAAAAAACCACCTGAAAACACCACTCAGTTTATATTACAAAATCAACAACCCTTAAAAAATTATTTGTATCGATATCAACAATTTAATCATAAATTAAGATCAATTCTGAAGCACGAATGGAAATGGTATTACGGTGAACACCACGAAACTCAATACTATCAACAATCGGAAAAGCATATATCATTGAACTGTTGGATATCACCGGTTCAATGGACTAAACCAACTGAAGAAAAGTGAGTTTTAATGTATATTTATAATAGTCGTATAACATTTTATTGTTTTATAAAGTAATATAAAATATTACAACTAATATATCGTTAACATTAAAACAAAAACATCACATAATAAGTTTAACTATAAACTAGTTGTTGCTGGATATTATTTTTGGGTTTCTATAGAGTTTACGGCGTATTAACGAATGTTACGATGGTATTATAGAGTAGTGTTTTCCAACCTATGGGTCGTGTTCACGATTTTCGTAAATTAATTAGACAACTATATTGATAATAGTATATAAAAAAACCTAGGAAACTTCTCAATGATTACGTATATTCTTTAAAATGCACATACTATTAATATTTGGTGAAAAAAATTGGTCAAGACTGTGTAAACAGATGCCAAAGTATATTCAGTGGCATATACGTATTCATTAACGATATACACTTGAAACCTATAAGTTACCAAAGTTTCCTGTATTTTTTTATTTCCATTATTTGAAATTTGTAATAATCAAATATTATTTTATCATGATGCTTCATAATATAACATTTATCAATGTGCCAGGAACAATTTTTTTTTTATTTTCAAATGAATAATAAAGAAACATTATATACATTTGAATATATTTTAACAAATCCTGTATAATTATATTTTTAAAATGTTCACGCATTCGCTTTTAAGAGGGTAGAATAAAACCTAATCCTATACTTAAAGTTATATGATTTAACTTACTTCTATTATTTTAGACATGAGTTAAAATGTCTGTGACTGGCCTCATTATTCAGTCTATCATAATAAAAATTGAATTTGTTTGATGTCCATTACTTATATTATATATTTAAAAAATGCGTTTGTTATAGATTACGTATATATTTCAATAACTATTCTAAGCAAAAAATATTTAATATTATTATATTAACGTGAATTTATATATGTTTGTATGTTCTATAGCCTTGATGGATTTGTATCGATACTTACGGCCGTACGTCAAATGACAGTATTCGAAATAATTGTGGGAGATTTTACAAGGAGATCAAATTTTAGGCCACTACAGTTGTTGCTACGTTTTCAAAATGGTGATAAATGTATAAGTAATATAAGAAAGGATTATGGTATCCTTGGTACTGGAAAATTAAATTGGGATAGAGTAATGATACAGATGATGATATCAGCTGCAGAAATAAACGAACAGAAGATCCACTATAATAAACCATGTACTCCCGAAATGTTAGTGAACGTAGCAAGATATTTTATGGGAAATCAATACAATATCAGTTTTGTGAAACGCGATTTATTGACCGACAAGACATTGAATTATAATGCTTTAAAAAGCGAGAAAAAGATAAAAACAGAAGATGGGGAACCGTTAGACATAAAGCCAAAAATAGAAGATCTATTTATCCAGTCTATTGTGCAGCGTCTAATACGTGGCCACTTAATCGCTGTTTGGTAAGTTTTTTATATTCTTATATAATATATAATGCAATATAATAAACAATAGTCTTAAGCTTTATATTGTCGCTTTGAGATAGATAAAAAATTATTACTTTACTAGTAGGCTACTAAAAAAAATTTCAATGGACAATATTACATAAAATAAATCAACTAAAAATATTAATATTAAATTAATGTTAATAGGCTAACGATTGATTTTTGAGGAATTTTATAGTAAAATGTTATTTTTAAATCTCCTAAATTTGTTTTTTTTAACACAATGACTGAATTTTTTTAATGATCTTTAAACAAAATGTGCATTTAAGTACCTAAGCTAACCTAATCTTATGCATGATGTATTTCAGCCAGTAAAAATAATATTTAGTTGATATTAACGTTTTCATTTTTCATATTGTTAATATTGTTGTGTGTCGGTAGTCGGTTTAATATTATTAAATCTTGATTAATTATACAAATAAAATAAAATTGTAATATGATTACATTAGTATTATTCAAATTAGGTGGTATCATATTAAATATTACCATAGGCATACATTTTATTATAATATTATAAATCCTTCATAGAGCAATTTTAATCCATTAGTTTATTAGTTTGTAAAATATATCCACTGTACTCGAAATAATAATAATCAAATTTTAGTTTTCAACTAAAAAAAAAATGATATTACAATACAGCATTTTGTCTTCGACCGTATTTCAGTTACGACGCCGACGAAAATAAGAGACCGACGAAAAACGGCGGCCGGACCGCGTGTTGGGCCTTGCTATGCGGCGTTATCGTAGGACAATTTCGCCGGGAGCCTTCCGACACGAGACTTAGAACACATCCACCAAATATCGCGATAACGAAGTTGCCGGGTTTTAATGATTTGAGTTTTATGTTGCATCCGGAGCATCCAGAACGAGAGAACCAAGATGATTTGGGTTATGAGTACTTATATGACTCCGATACCCACTTACTGACGCCATTAGGATTCCGTAGCCGGCGGTCGGAATTCCCAATAGACATCGAGTCATTAAAGAACCAAATAGAAATCAACGATACTTTGAACTACGACCTATCATATTGCATCGACGAGAAGGGTCAGAAGCGTCACGAAAACCACCCCGAAGAACGCCGGAGATGTCTGTGGTGCACGTCCTTGTACGTGGACAATCAAATGGACTTGGAACGTGATGCGGACACCGTGTGGGTGGTGGCAATGGACCGCGGCCGGTACGTGGTGTGGTCGCTCCGGGAACTGGCCAACAGCAACAGGCAGCTAAATGAATACCAAAAAAATCACCAATCTTACACCGACCCGCAAGAGAGACAGAAGTCAAATGATACGTACGAATCAACGATAAAGCAAAAACGTCTGGAAACTGATTACTTGGAAAGGCGTCGCAACCGTGCCCTGTGTACCATGCTGGGCGACCAGATGGCGACGCTGGCCCGAGCACACCCTCATCTAACATCGGCCGAATTGATCGAAATGCTGGACCTGTCCGCGTGTTACAGGCTTAATCAACCGGATATGGCAAAAGTGTGGATATCCGCGGTAAAATCCGCCTACAACGCCTCGACCGGACCGAAAACGCCACCGCCGCCGACGACGAAGCCGATAGCAGACCAATTCGTATTTAAAATACCGGTAGCGCCACCCCCACCACCGTTGCCCATTCCCGCTGCACCGACATCGATAAAACAAATGACACCAGATTTTAACAAAAACCAGGATTCCTTATTCGACAAGAGTTTAAGTAGGAGCTACGTGGACTTCCAGCCAAAATTCACGAGAATGCAGAACCACGATATGAGCTATTATCCCGATCAAAACAGTATAAATGAAATGGTGAGTTACTCCTATTTGATTTATTATTAGTAGTAGTAATAACTGACGTGGATGATTTATGCGGATTGATTTTACTATTAGACCTTTATGTGGTTATTTTTATAATTTTATCCCTCCGAAATGTATTATAGAAACTTCAGTATGAAATTTTACTGAAAATCAGTAATATGATTATTTATACATTAGCTAATTTTAATAGATTGTATAGGTGAAAGTTTCAAGGCTTGACAAAGTTCTTCTAAAATGTTACTACAGATAAGATATTATAAACTGTGTATCGTGTTACGAAATTAACTGGTTTTTAACAAATATTTATTTTGAAATAATTTACAAATAAAATAAATTAAAATTAAAAAAAAAATCATATATAACATCCCTTATTGAGTTGTTTATTTTATGACTAATGGTACCAAATCACTATAACGATTACGTATTTTTTTTTTATCAAGTACCTACAACGCAATTGCTCGTGTTTTTAAAAATTTAAGAAATAAATTACCTACATAATTAATTTATAGTATTTATACTAAATTAGGTAAATAATTTTTTAAATATTAATAATGTCCTAATAAATTATAATATTTTTAATAAAATAATGAACGATATATTTCAGTCACAATTATTGTGCACAAAACCATTGTCCCATAAAAAAAAAGTAATAAATATTCCATAGAACATTTAAGCAATTCCTGAACATTTAAAATTTCTTTCGTGTTAAATCGTAAACAATGTTATCATAATGAGTCATAACATCGTAATATTACTGTCAAAGATAACAAATAACATTGAAGTTCATAATAATATTATATAGTTTTGATATGGAATAAAAATAAATAACCTAAAAAAAACTAACATTAAAAATATCAAATCTATAAATATATAACACATAAAATTGTCTTATTCCGATTTGAAAATAAACGATAAATGTATAGAATTAACGTCGTGTAGCTCGACGTCTAGTTCTAAAAAAAAACATGCGAAATGTATCGAAATCCCATCCATCTCTATAACTAGTCATGATATTATTACAGTTCCAGGCGCACAGCCTTTACATTCGATTTGATTCAAATGAAAAGCTAGTAAAATTAAATATAATATATATCTACGATCGCTATAGGTACGTTTGTCTCATACGAGCGTTACACAATATTCGGATCAGTTCTATAATAAATTAATTTATCACACACACACACACACACACACACTATATAGATATATAGTATGACTACAAGTCTTATTAAACGTAAGCAGGTAAATAATTATAGTAATAATATTTGTTTTTTTTTTTTGTCCGCAAAGATGGACAAAGTGATGCAGTTTAGTTTCTCGTTTCATGGCGAGTTGCCCGAAAAAAAGGGTCAGACGTCATCTTCGAGAAGCAGTAAAAAATAGTCAAAACACGCGGGCCACGGTCACTGGATAGGCTGTCCAGTGGCCGGTAGTGGCGCCCCGTTCACGTCGCGGGCGGTGGCGGTTAGGTGACGGTTTCGGCACGGCGGTTAATGAATGGGGTGAGAGCACTCCGTCGTTTGCCGCGAAATCCGTTGACAGCGCGCTCGTCAAACCGCCGCCGCCGCCGCCGACTGCCACTGCCCCAGCCGTGTGCGCATGCGCCCGAAAAACAGCCACCCTCGACCCACAGATTTTGCTGCCTCCGACCCAAAGTCGTGCCAACGACTGTCATCAACATTTACTCCGTCCCGAAATTCCCATCTCAACGTCTGCCGCTCCGCACTCGTCGTACCAACATCAACTGCCGTCGTCTCCAGCCGCCCGTCGACCGCCGTAATATAACGATGCAGGCAGCTACGAGCCAAACAACAGCCGAACCCAACGCAGCCGAACACAACTCGACTGCCGCCGCCGAACAGAACGCGACGGCCACCGGACAGAACGCGACGGCCTTCGCCGCCGTCTACGACTTCGATTACAATTATTTTGAAGCGGTGTTGGTCGTCCAGGCGTTCGTCATGACGTTCGTCCTCCTGTTCGTGACCATAACGCCAATGATCGTCGGCGTCTATAGCACGTTGTACGTGTTGGTCACCGAGTTGGTGTTCCGCTTCAATCTCATCTGCCCGCACCTGTGCAACACGTTGTACTATCTGATGTACCACTGCCACGTAGTGTTCCTCGCCGTATTCGTCCTGGTCGCGTTGATTGGGTTCTTCATCGCCATGTGGCGGTCGTCGAATTTCGGCATCCAAATAAGTATACACCGCGATGACGAAGTGATCGCCGAGTGAACGCATTTGCAGCCCAATTCGAATATATAGTCGTAAGTGAGCGGGTAAAGCGAATCCCCGGTCAAGTAACTATTAATATATCACTCGCCGGACGTCCGCCGTCTGGTTTTCACTTTTTTCTCGAATTTTTTTGCCGACCGGGGATGGCTTACTCGCTCTCTAGTAGTAGTATTTACATTTATATATCTATTAAGTATGATTTTATTCGATAACATTTATTAAATTTAGTAGCGTGACGTTTTTACCGTTCATTTAGAATACAAAACGATTAAACGTCGTGGAACCGACATTTATTTCCGATATACTTTTGCTCATACGGTACAATAATATAATAATTACCGTTTTTACTATAAAGCCGTCTTTCGCGTAAGCAAACACGAGTTTTATTAAAACCGCAATAACTATGTACACAGAAACTATACAGAACTCAATATTTTATTAATTGTCAGATTACGCTCTCGCCCTTTCGTTTTAAATTACAAATACGGTTAAAACGTCACACTTAGTTATTTACGACGTCCCCTGAAAAACGGGCGATTTAATTTTAATTACTTATTTACATAATATTATATCGAACATTTACAATTTATTTCCATATTAATTTATCCGCGTTTAATCGGCCATAGCCCTATACGCACGCTTGATTATATTTAGCATTAAATTTACAATATTCTTGTTCCACGCATATTTTAGTTATTAAAAACTGTTTGAATTTATATTATATACAAATTTAAAATCGCTAAAGTTCAATATTAATAAATACGTGTTCATTATACAAATAATATATCTCGGCGCAACGCTTTATTTAGTCGTTCGTGTCACGTTAAGTCCGTACAAATAATATTTCACTGTAAATTATTATTTAAAGATTATTACTGTTAACGATATTTTTTTTTATCTGAAAAATATGTTACGTATCACATGTTATCCGCGTACAAAATTAATTTAACAATAATTTATGATTTATACCTATTAATAATGTATTTTTATTTTGAAAAATTTGTTCAAGACTATATGTCAATTTTTTCTTATCTGTAATACCTAGATATATAATATTATATATGTATTTTAATTAATTGCATATTATTATCAATAAATGTTCTATTTCAAAAAGAAATCATTTTGTAAATTACGCCTATGCGCGTGTGTCGTACCTTTATAATATCAATTGATGTATCTACTTTTCCACAAACGAATAATATAATATTATTCGCATCGTGTGTGGTCTCGTACTATGGTAGTTAAATATAATGGTTGTGAAAGACGACCACTAAACATTAAATACTTAACGAACGGTAAGTGTTCTACTGCTAAAAGGCATAGACATATTTCTATGGCTTAAATTTCGCACATAGACGAATATTTTTATAAGTAAGTTATAGGTACAACTTAAAAATCTTTAACTTAATTTTTCCGCCTTGCAAAAAAATCTTATACTAAAACTAAGCGATATTTGACAAGTTTTAAAAATTAAATTATTTTGATAAGGTGTAAAATAAATGATAAAAATAATGAAATAGTTTCATTTTCATAAATGATAATCCTTTATTTTATTTATCAAAATGACACAACATTATTAAACCTTTTAATAGGTAAGCACCGGAATAAAATCTGCCCACCGGCTACTCTGCTAGTGTACCATCACTAGGTATCATAAATAATGAATCATTAGTGAATTTTGTGGTTAAATCGATCGTATTTAATTAATATACAGGTATACTTATTGACAAACCAATACGACTGTTAATAATTGAGGTGTGTGGTCGTCTTAGTTAAAATTAAAAAATTAAATATATATACCTAATAATAATTGAGTATTAAATATATAATGTTGGATAACATATAATAAAATATTATATATATATATATAAAATATTATATTATCTACCAATAATATTCTCATTGTAAAGGAATAAAAACTGTTTAGAACTGCCATGTAGAATCATAATAAAGATAAATGTAAGTATGACGTATATTTCACATGGATTTGCTTAATGGAATATTTAAATAAAAAGTACTACATTTGTTTTGTATTTAATTTTTGTTAATTAAATGTACACATAGATAGACCTATAATAAATATACTATTTAGTAACCTATGTCAGCGTTTCTTAAACTGTGGTTCTACCTTCCGCGAAGCTTAAGTAATTTTTTAATAATTTTCAAAAATATTACTTTAAAATATCTAACTAAAGATTAATACCTAGCGGCTAGTCAATTTTCACAAAAGGACGTGTTAACATTTTACCATTAGCAACTACTTATATATGTGAAACGGGGTTCTTCACCTATATATTAACAACAATTTTAATTTTAAGGAGTTATATGAAATATTATATTACATTTAAATAAATTTCTCATTAAGTAGCTTAAAAAAACTTTAAAAAAAAATATTTTTATTTTTATTTCTTTTTTTAATTTCATCACGTCTTTAAAATATATAACTATCATATAATATAAATATATTTAAAAAGTTTCATATTATAAATAGACAAATTGTACTTATGTAATTAAAAGTATAAAAACCAATTCATAAATACTAATACCATATAGTATACCTATTTTAAATTATTATAGCTTATTTATACGTCATAGTATAATAAAGTAATAGGTAACACCTCTAACTATATACCTGTACGTGTGCTTAATAGTCAATGGTATATGTTTTTTTTTTTGTAATTTTATTTTTCAGAATATACAATATAATTTATAGAAATACGACCTTAGAGGGGAGTGGGCCCCATAGAACCGTTTCTGTATAGATAAAAAAAATCAATCACCCAATATTTACATAATTACATGACATCAGTTCCGGTCCGAAGTACACTGTGACCAGTTGAGCTATGACAATAATTACTATTATGTTATCGCCATCAGTTGGTCAAAGGTTATGCATACGATAACATTTTTCTCGAATCACATCGATGACAATTCCGAAGTTGATACTCAATTCCCACTGCTATAAATCAGTTGTCATCGATCATCACTATTGAGATCATCACACTATTGTCTCATTATAACTTCGACAAGAGACTGCGGCGGTCATGGCAGACGCATTTCAGGTAAGTGATAATAATATATTTACCTATTTTATGATTCATTTGCATTTTAACATAATCGTAGCGGGTATCTGAGCGGTCGCGTTTTTTTTTTTTTTGCTATTCCGCAGTTTGGTGAAGATATATTGTTCGTGTGATGTTTATACTATCCATTATTTTTGAGAGTTACCTATACAGTTCTATAATTTTGAGTTATAATAATTTAGTATACTGATAGTCTTAGGTTTGTAAAATAAAAAAAAAAATTTATTTATACTTTTATTTGATAAAATTATGTAAAATTAGGGTTCATATGACAACTATAATAAGTACGTCTAATTTTCGGGCGCATTCTAGTTGCCTTCCAACATACCTTAAATTTTATCGTAAACAAAAAAGGTCTAATACTATTATCCTAATAATCCTAATGGACTGATAATAAATGTATAAGTAGTACACTGGTACCAAAAAATTTAAATGTATTTAATATACAAGGTGTAACAGATTTTTCTAATTAATATTTAAAAAATGTTTTTATTTATCATTAAGAAACCCTAGCATTACATGTATAATTAAATTTTTTTTTTATGTTTATTTTTTGTACTGAAAAATAAAAATAAAAATTTGGTTTAAATTTTTTTAGATAAATTTAAAATAACTTATTTGTGAATCTAAGTATAAGAATAACTTTGATGGTAAAAATATTTATCTAAGTCAAGTAGTTTATGTTTAAGAATTTTTTTTAAATATCAATATTTTTTGATTAAAATAATTTAGAACGTAATTTTAAAAATATAATTTTAGAAAATTTGCTGGCACAAGTATATTTATTAAATTATTTACTCGTCATATAATATTAACAATTTTTGTCATACGTTCAAGTAACATAATTTTTTATTTTTTGATTAAGTCTGTCTGTTACACTCTGTATATACCTAAGGCTCTAAGAGCTAAGACTGACATCTTTAATAATAACAAAATATTAAATGATTTTAAAAAATTTAAAAAAATTAAATAATTCTAAATAATTACAACTGTATAGAGTTATCTGAATAATAGAGTAAAATAAATTACTATGTTACTGTAAGCTTAATATATATAATTATAATACAAGTAGTGTGTATCATAGTAAAGTTTATGAACCTATACGTAATTGTATACGCGAGATAACTAATGTGAAAATTCTTGGGAGACAACTTGTGTATAATTATGAACTACCTATTCATCGGAGACAACTATTGTACATTAACCTTATTATTTACAATAAAGATGGTAGGCAATTCGTATATTTGGGAAAGCAATTAGTATGCACCGTAATTTTCTATTCGTGTACATAAAACATTTCTGTCTTAATTATCAATATTGTCTTCTGTCAATGAAATGTTTAATCCTATTTGCACCCATGACTTACCAACCGTATTAGCTTTTAGTAGATACTATAGGGTGGCCATTCGTCCTGGATTTCCCGGGACGTTACCGGTTTAGGGACCCATGTCCCGGCGTCCCGGACAAAGGTTCTCGGTACACTGATTTGTACCGGTTTTGGATTTTTGCATAGTAATGTCCCGGAAATTAAAATCGTTTTTATAATTTTATTCTTTTACTTAATCGGTTATCGATTTTATTTTGAACAAATCCTAATCGTAAATTATTTAAACAACGAACGTCGGAATACCCGGAATGTACGACAATCATAGTTTTAATCGCTTTCTAAATTTAATCAACCTACTGTTTAACTTTATTAATTTTCTATCGGGAAAAAACCATATTATGATTACGAAAGATAATATTAATATGTATTTAACAGAATGTATAGTTTATAGTTAAATATTTTTTATACCTAAAAATTATATTTAATTATATACTTACTAGATAATTACCTATTTTTTATGAATTTTGGTGTCCCGGATTTCTTAAAATTAAATCTGGCCACCCTAAGGTACTAGGTATCCTGCGGAATAGGTGTAACAAGTACCGTAGGTACGTAACGTACCGTATATACGGACAAATTATTGGTCGTCAACCAATATTTTTTCTATGTAATACATTTAATTAATAATTTTTTTTTTTTTTGTTGTTGCTGTAGCAACAGCAGCCTAACACATTCAAAAAAATATAAAAGAAAATAGCATTTGATATCGCTAACAAACATAGTGTATCAGCAGTTGAGATACATTTTTATATACAAGACAAAATATAAGATAAGATAAGAAATTGAAATCGTTTAATAATTATATTATATGTTAGACTAACGATTTTTAGATGACTTACGAAATACTCGATGATCTATATTGTTCAGTATTAAATAATACAATTATTAATTCAAATTCAGGTAGTATAGTGGAATGCAACGATATATTAACGTAATATTTTGTAAGTCATAGGCTCCCCACATTCACATACGAATGCTATGACTAGGGTTAGGATTTATATGCAATAAACTTATAACTTATAACATAAAACAATTTGCAACTCAATAATATTACATTATATGCATATCAGCTGATACAAATTATACATGTATACGAATAAGTAATTATAGTTTATGTTACGTCGTATGCGCGTGAGCACGTCATATGTGACAGATAAGAATACGCTCACGACGAATATAATACAAAACTGTTTGCATACCATAGTATAAACCCAATTATCATAAGTAAATAAATGTGTAATCCTATTTATACAAATAACTTATAATTTATAAACATGACATATTTAAATAAATAAATGTAATTTAATGCAAGCGATATAATCGTCGGCTAATAAAACCTCCGATTAAAAAAAATGTCCACACTCAAATATTATAATACATAGTCATAAGACATATGCCCGAGTTAAAAGGTCAAATTGAATAAAAAATAACTCTGTTTGCCCACAATGATTGTAAACGTACGACTCATAAGTCCATTTTGTTATCGACGTTATCGTACAATGCTTAACAACCGCATCAAATAATATATCGAATACTCGCTATAATGTTTATTTTACTAGACATTATCGTGTCTTAATAAAACAATTACTTTACACTGCTGTAGATTTAATTTGTACAGCGAATAATAAATAATAATAATATATGGTAACAAGATCGTTTATATTATATTGACATAACCTGATATAAGCCGGTAATCCGTCGATCGTCCGAGTAAATGACGTGCAATGTCCATGCCACAGTGTCGGGCAGCTGCAGTAATTAATCATTCACGTTAACATGGTCTATAATTTTGTAGATACGCGTCTATGATTTCTGATTTCTATATTATTCAGTCCCGTTGCTTTAGAAGTGTTTCAATATAATATACTTTGTCAGAAAAATATATTTCGGTCACACAATTCATTGCCGGTTTTGATTAACGATTACAAGAACAAACAAAACGGGAAATGTATACATAATTTGCTTACGGATAAAATTAGGTACTGCCGAATGATGGGCCGATCTCCGCGGATTACCTTTGTGTGTACGGTTTTTGGGGCGTGCAAATAAAAATTCGTTGGATTCGTAAGAAACGGTTTACCGCGTAATAATGACTGCCACGAAATAACGAATCGTGTTGATTTCAATAACCATAAATACACGATTCCGAGTAGTTTTAAAATTAAAACGTTTCCAAATCGAAAAACGCGATGTTTAATTTAGTATATTATTATTATTACAGAGTAACGTCGATAATAGTGTTATTAATTATTATTGTTTTGAACAAAAGACGATTCTGTTGTTTTTAAAACCAAACTTTGCCCGTGATAACGTACACAATATTAAAATGTAAAATAAGAGAAACCGTACTGTTTATTAAAATCTTCACGATTCCGCAAATTTTCGAAGTCGTTCTCTACCGCATATTATGTTAATAATATCGTGTATAGCACTCGGCAGATATCGAGATTTTATTGTTGATTACATTTTGTTCGAGTGGACGATTTAACCAGCGACGGTTTGTTTGGCAGCGGATTTCTCGTCCGAAACGGTTAAAACAAATCATCCGGGCGAATCCGTCGTAATCAAGTCCGGATATAAGAACTCGGTGGATAATAGTGGTGAGGTACACCTCGGGCATTTCTCGTTGTTATGTCGGACCCTCTTTAAGCGACAAAATAAATAAATCAAAACGAACGAATATCCCAATTGACGTAGGTAAAGCGCCTTAGTGCTTTACTATTTTTCAATAAACGGAAAACGCAGTACTTGAACCATACGTAATATATATAAATGTATACGTAACGCATTGGCTTGTTATAACAGCGTATAGTACAATGTACGCATCAGTAAAAATAATAAAACGAAATGTTGCCGAACCGTATCTAATTACTTTGATTTTGGGATTTTTGGATCTCGCTTATCGGCGTGTACAATAACGAGTGAGCGGTGTAACGACGTCCACGACTTGCCATTGGGTTTTATCGAGAAATTATAACCATTATTATTATTATTATTATTATTATTTAATGAACGCTATTTGATAACATAAATATTAAATAGGTACACTAGTCAATAATAATAATAATAATAATAATAATAATAATATTAATAATATCTGTTAATAATGATCTAAGTAGGATTCAGAATATTGTGACATATATTTTTATGTGCCGCTATAATATTCTTGAAACGAACCTAAATTTTTACTAGAACAAATTATTCCGCGTGTCATCGCTATCGAACTTCCAGTAATAAATTACAATAATTATTGATGTGTACAACACCAATCGGGAATCCAGCTGCGCTGTTAATAAACATGGCGAATGATTATTCGAAGAATTATAAATAATTATTATAATTGAAGAAAGTAAAACGTATGTGATCAGCAGAAAATGAGCGATTATAAGTACAGTAATTAAACCGTTCGTCGAAATTCATCGAATAGCACGTCAATATAGAGGTATCATTTCTGAATCGAGTAATATTAGTTCGCCGTAACTTTAAACGCAACCGTCTGATCGTCTGAACGTAATTACTGGTACGTTATTAAATTCTTCACATAAATTGCGAAATATATTGACAAATCAGCGAAACAGTCATGTTAACACAACTGGTATTATGAGTAATGTAACTGATTCAAAATCCATCGATAATTATTTCATTATCGTTTTAAATGAGTTGCCGCGGGTCTAAAATACAATTATGGACGGCTTCCATTAGACGTTGGATCATCCGCGATAAATAAAAAAAGATATAAAACTATCAAAGGGCATTTCGATAGCAGTTTGGGTCAATCGATAAAATAGATTTATAATAATAATATGCCATTAACGGGGCTCGGGAAATAATGCAACAAATTACTTTTAAAAGTTAAAATTGCGTACAATTAAATAATACGTTTCATCAATAATGATTTCAATTATTATTATTATAATTTGAACATTTTTTTACTAATTGATCCAATATAATATTGGAGAGAATCGAAAATATTTTTTAGTTTGAAGTTAAGTCCAGTTTTTATAAAATATATCTTTACATAAATCATTTACAAAACGTTGAATATATAGGATGTGTGTAGTGTTGTAGTTTGTTCATTTCATATCAACTTTTCAATTTTCTAATAAATAATTCAAAATATTAAAAGTTATAAAATATGCGTGAAGACCCAAACAACATTTAAATATAGATTTAAATAAAATAAAATTATATACACAAAAAATTTTTAAACTTTTACTTTATTTAATTCAGATAGAAATAAATCATTGAATCGAATTTATAGATTTCACGTTAAATTTTGATACCTAACAAAAATATATAAATGGAAAATTTCTGGGACCTGGGAATTTATTACCATGTTAATATTTTTGATGGCTGAGCTTGCGCTTATACTAATTAATTACTCTCTCTGGTTGGTCGATTTGAATTTCCACTCAAAATTATATATAATTGAAATACGAATATAATATCCGGCGGCCGTCGTTTAAATCCGGATACTTCTATACATCGATTCTACATAGTTTTCCAGGGTCAAATTATTCAATACTGCACACACTGGTATATTATATCAATTACACACAGATCTACCTAAAATAACATTATCATTTGGAACTGTGCACTAGTTATCATATTTAATAAAGAACCTAAAAATTACAAGTAATGAAATTCATTGAATAGAATATTTGAAAATTCTAAGATGTACTCTCAATCTAAGTACTATCTACTAAACATACTTTATTTTATCTTATTATATATTGAACTGTTTTAAAAAAAAAGTTATTTTTCATGAGTATACAAATCATAAGATCCCATACACTGACTTATTTTCACGACAATTTATTTAACAAGAAAAAATATTTACCTAATTGTTAACTGTCACTTGAAATGTGTGGATTTTGAATTATCGACCTTTCGAATTATTTCCCCTTTTAACAATAGAAAAAATATTGATTAAACGGTCTAAAATGTGTGGTTTTTAATGACGTCCACAATATCAATACCTATATCATTCAATTTCGAACGAAAAAAAATAACTAAAATACCAATGATAATAGTAATTAATGACCCTGATTATATTGGATTCCGATCAGGTTATTCTAATGAGGTGGGTTATGCAAATCCTTGAATCTTTTATATAGATATGCCTATACGGCTATACACAATGACCATAATGCATTATATTATATAGATAATATTGTATCGAACAAATTTGAATATTTGTTTTAATTTAATAGGTACGAGCAGTTTATACAAGTAATTCGTGTTGATATTGTTAAATGTTAACGTTGAACTTCTGTGTAATTATATCGTTTTATATTGAAGTCATATAACGTTTGCGTCTTGTCCATTTGTCAAAACATACAAATGTACTTAAAATTACAAAGGTATCTTAACTATACAAGCAACGAGTATAGATAAATTTGAAATCGGCTTAAATAATTATTTTAAACCTCATTTCATACCTTAATGCTTTTATTTCAAACATTTTGTAAGATTAGTGGATTAAACTTTGTTGAATCTAAACGTCACGGGTAATTTTTCAAAATTATTTTTATGTCTAACGTAAACATTTATATAATAATGATATTAATTTGATGCACTCTAAAATAATTAATAACTCACTTTGTAGGTAAATTATATAATATAGAATTTATATAAATTATAAAATACTTTTTAACGAAACAAAGATAATGTTATTACTTTAGTTTGTTAACTTTATATTTAACATTTTACTCTAATACAATAAATTTAACGAATCTAAACGTAGTCTTCTGAACGTAAACCATTTTGAAAAGTCATATCGATGGCTGTAAATATAGTACCATCAAGCCGTCATCGTACCTACATTCCATTGATGATGCATAATTGATTATTATACAGATTTACTGGTTATACAATTACAATTGTTCATACACGAGATATCGTAGATATTACAGCGATGTATATTTAATGTAAAGTTTACAACCATAAAATTGATAATTTTAATTAAAAATACATTATTGTAACGTGGGATTTGGTCACTGCTATACAATTCCAGAACTAAAATACTATATCATTTATAAAATATAATACATAGTTTTATAATGGCCAAGATTAAAAAAAAAAATTAAAAATTGAAAAAAAAGGCCATTGAGTATAAAAATATTAAAAGATAATCCAACGGGATTCTATAGTGGTTAGTCGTTATATAAATAAAAAATTACAAAGATTTACCGTTATCTCTTCGAGAAAATGTAGTGTAAGGGTTGTTATTTTTTTAGTTCTAACAAAGTACAATTGCCACTCAACTATTTACACGTGATACAAATCCTACGCACAAATTACATTAAAATTAGTATTACATGATCAATAAACATGCACCGCGCCATAATGATGTTAGCTCGAAAAAGTAGATAGGCAGGTACCGCATGTGTACATTTTTTAACATAATAGGTCGAGTCAAAATATAAAAATCTTAAAAATATTTTTACCTTAATTTAAAATATACTATAAAATATTAGTTTAATATGTGTATTATACAAACATAGTTTTTTCTTATTTTCTTAGATTTTATAAATATTTAAGCAAAAAACTAAAACTATAAAAGGATGTATTTTATGCGTATAAATGGTTTACAAATCAAATGCGAAAACAATTTGATATAATATTAAGTTGTAAACAATTATTAGTTTGCACATTTTCTAAATTATTATTGAAAATTGTTTAGGTAATTAGGTTAGTTATCGAATTACTAAAAACGACAAGTCACATAATATAAATAGGTATCTTATGTTCATGATAAAAATTTAGTAATTTTGTTAGAAGTATATTATATTGAGCGGAGTGAGATACAGCAGTAAATAGCAAATCATGATTTTTGCAACACTTTACATATAATTTTGTTAGTATAAGACTACAAACCAATACTAGTAATGATATTTTATAAAAACGAATTTCAGGATATTATTGTGATTTTTATGATTACGATATTTTAATCGACGACAGATCTGTAGAAGCGTCATGAATAACTTCAGTCTCATCGCCGTATGCATCCCGTTTATTTGCACCGTTGTAAATATTATTAATACCACAGGCAAATAAATTGGATACGTACGGAGGTAATGACTAATCGACAAATTATACATAAATGTTATATTAATTTACCATTTTAAAATTATATACATTAAATGATTTTTTTGTTTTATTATATAATATTAAATTTTTATCTCACAACTGCTATCAAATCTTATGTTTTAAAAAACAATATTGTACAAAATGTTTAATTTGTATAATTTATTAGTTACGTATCAAAAATACAACAATATAAAAACAAAATAGTGATTTTCTTTGTAAAAATAATTTAAGTTATTTTTTGACATTTGTTATAAATTTTAAGTTTTCTAAAAAAAAATCGTCAAAAATTGTCGAATTAGTCAACGTATTTTGATTATTTGTTCATGGTTGCCCCTCCACCGGTTAAATTTCTAGCTACGTTCTTCATACATAATGCACTTAAAAAAAATACTTTTTTTATTTGTAATTTCAATGCATTTTATCCCAATCACTAGTGAATTTACGTATACTATAGTTTTGAATGCGGAATGTGCGTTTGATAATTATGATGATGAACTATTGTCAACCCACATTAAGCAATCAAAAAGATGGTTATAAACTTATAAAATGACATCGATTATTCCTTATTATTGAACAAAACAAGTAAGTCTATTTTATAATAATATTGTACCTTTTATCTATGTATAAAAAACTAATAAGCATTCATGTTGCGTACTTACGCATTTCTACATTTATAATTTTTATATAGTATTTATGCAAACTTTTTATATTGTTAAAGAATATTTTTTTGTAGTTGCATAAGCAATAAGAGACAAGGTCTTCAAAAGCGGAGCCAGGAGTTGTAAAATCACATTGATGATAGGGTGTTTATAGATATAAAACAACACCCTACGTCATGTGATTCTATAATTACGGTTCAAAATCTTCATTAAATTTTGTAATTTATAAGTTAAGTTTATACATGTTTATATTATTATACCTACTCTCTCACATTACGCGAAGTATTTACTATCATAAGTAGGAGCTAAAGATTAGAAATTTATATATTATGTTGTTAATAAATAATTTGTAAAAAAAAAAAGAAAAAATTATATAGAATAATTGTATTTTAATTTTTTTATATTCTATTGCTTGATTTATTTTTTTATTTAAAAGAAATTTGCGCAGTTTTTAAATAATGTTTTAAAGTTGTGTTAAGTTAATATAAGTGAAATGGTACAAAACCAGTTCATAATACTTTTAATTTTTGCACAAAATAATTGTAAAAAATTTATTTATTTTTTTTAAATATCTATTCGTAATTAACATTGTTAATTGTAATACAATATTTTTAAACGTTTCAGAAAAATAATTGGTGTACATTTGTGAAACATAAGTATTTTATATTATCTAGGTTATTTAAATCAAAATATTTATACCAGTAGAATTATAATCAAAGATTCTGCGATAAGAATTCATTTTCGAAATCCATAGTGGTAATATTGAAGGCGATAAATTATATTTTATTCCAAATACGACACTGATTACTGATAAGTGATTACAACCAATAAAGCTAAATTAAGTAAATAAATCTGGGAAAGTATAATACAATTATCTATAGTATATTGATTATATTATGTTGTTTCATAAAAAAAAATATCGTAGCATAATATAATAATTTTATAATAATATCCAATTATGAAAATACAAGTTTCATCATTATCGAATCACATAAATGTGGTTATTTTTTATTTAATAAAATACGTACTTATAGGTATAAGTTAGGGTTGAAAATATGTTTCATTTGACAAAATACGAATAAGCGTGTTTTAAAATTATTTTTTATTTTTATGCATTAAATTTTTTCTTTATATTATTATTGTTATTATTGTTATTATTATTATTATTAGGTATATAATACGAGTATATACTTAAAATTAAAATTTTAATTAGTATTTTTTGTATTGTATTGTATTGTATTGTATGAAATTCACATAATATCATTACAACTATACTACACGACTTATTAACAATTTTATTTAATTTATTGAAAATAATGTGTTTAAATTAATTTAAATCCAAACTAAAATTTAAATTAATATAAGGTACCGTCAGAAATCAGGATACCTACTTAGTTATATATAGGTATAACGTTGCGTATCGAAAATAATAATAATAATAAATAATATTATAAAACGCCTACCTATTCCTTTTTAATTATTAAAATATCTACACTTTGAATCATATATAGGTATTAGGTATCTAATAGTATGATTTAGCCATAAAGGTATACAAAAGGTACAAAAGATTGATTCTGCGCAGCTGCATCCCTATAAGGCCTAAATACGTGTAGGTACTCGATAGCAGCAATAACAATAATAATGAAAATAACAAAAATTAAAATATTAATAATTTTAATAACAATAACATTATAATATTATTACTGATATAAATAATAATATATTATTTGGTCGTCGTCGAGCGCCTTGCAGTAGTATTGTTGCGCACAGTACGATGTCCATAATAAATTCTGTCCGTAGGTCATAGAGTGCAATCTCGTTAGCGGGACTGACAACTGAAAACATTTTAACATTAAAACATATATTTATATAATGTACACATTAAAAAACAGAATTATAGAATGAATAAAGTATTATTTAAATTAACGAGCGGTTTTAATAATTTCTATAAATATACATATACATTAATAGTTGTTGATTTTGTACTTATATATTATATTTAAACCTTAATTTTGAGAATTATTATATATAAGAATCCTTGTTACTTTTATGATATTGCTTATATCTACATGAATTTAATTATCCTTACATTTGAAGAGCTACTTACACAGACACTTTTAAGAGTAAACGAAATACATCAATAATAGTATTTAAAAAAAAGTATATATTATGTATTGTATATCATTTACCCAATTATAGAATATTATAATTATTACACTTCCAACAATAATTATTTCACCGTTTATTATTTGATATTAGTGATGTTACTAATAAAATACCAATCATTCTATATTACCTATAATTCTGTGTTCATTAATTACGTTGATTTGGACACTACCTGTATAGTATACATCTATTGCGCCGGGATAAAAAAGGTATACAAAAACTGTCTTGGTTTAATTTTTATAATTTTAGTGTTAATACGTTACACAATTATTAAGTTGTACGGCCGTTGTAACTTGTATTGTAGTGTTAATTTTTATTTTTCTAAAAAGATGAAACAAAAATAAGAAAAATGTATAGTTAAATACCTAATATTGTATAGATTTTCATTTTATTGCCTTATTAAACTTTGTTGTAGTGATAGCTTAACCCTTTTACAAATTCAAGCATAATATCTAGATTGCCATTTGCATATTTTGATATATTTTCTTCGACCATGGTTTTTACTTTTTTGTATTGGTGATTTTTAATCTTGTTTTCTTTTTCAACGCATACAATTAGATTCGTAGTTATCAAAATCGATCGGCGTAATAAATGTATACCTACCATTTTCTATCCCATATTTTTTTTTCTTTACCTGCGATTTTTTGCACAATTTATATAATATGTCCCTATAGTTGTCTCGAAAAATAATTCATGTTTTCAAAGTAAGAATTTGTAAGGTATTAACCGGACTTATACAGTTATACTTCTTGGCTCTCGATTCATAGAATATATTTTGTTTGCCACAGATTTCACTTATTATTTGTGCGGACATAGATTTTTAAGTGCGACCAATTATTTTTTTTTATACATAACCCGAGTACGTGTATCAAATCAATGCATATATATTATACTTTCTTTTATAGTATTTATTTTTAAAGTATATATTTTTTAAAATAATAATAATAATAAATTACACTTACTTAAATCTACAACAACTAAAATATTGCTGTCTAACTGTGATTGTATACAACACACACAACGTTTCAAGATTGCCATTAGATATTATAATAATTATTCTCATCTCCGAATATAATATTGCAATTGCGATGATTATTACGATTCCGTAATTCGATTTGAGTATTAGACCTTTGTGTTGATAAGCCCGGTGCGAATTTCGTGACCACTCCAAACTTATAGTCTAGTGTGTTGAACTGATGGTAATAATATTCACGCTCGCCTGCATTTTCATCAACGTGTCTGAAACCCTAATAATAGACGTTCGAGTGATCAAATACCGTTTGGTATGTATGCACATTATCAAAATGAATTAATTCATTTCGATATTCAAAACCACTACCATTCGGGCTAATTCGGGTCTGGTTGTAACCGCGCGTAAATATTACGTTGTACCACTTGTACCTTCTATACATATTATATATATAGTATGACATGCCTTCATTGTCACGCAGCGCCGTAATTATGACCAACAGTGCCGGTGAAATATTTACGAAGGTCTCGGCGAACGACTTAAACGAATCATTTGTGAAACCCATAACATGTATAAAACAACTTGATAGCTGACTACACGATATTATTGAAGTCGGCATCAGCTGTATGTCAACAGTCAACAGGGCAATGTTTACAATTGTATACACAAGTATTATGTATTTTAAATTATTTATACTCTTCTCAAGCATATACAGGTATATTATTTATTTCCGTATAGATTTAGTAAACATTGTCCTGTTAACATATTATGGCCGCACAACTTCAACATTCCTCTAATGGAAATATAATAGAAATAGGCCGTCGATTATATACGTACATTGTTTTATAAATCTATGTTTATATGGTGACAAATTAAGAGTAAGACGGAATGATATATTTTACTAGTTATTTTTGTTTATTAAGTGTTATTTACTATTATTAAAGTTATACAAACTACAGTTAAAACTTATTTTTGATTTTGATAAAAACAATCACAGTTTATGATCTAAACGTCGCAAGTACAATATACTTAAAAAAAAAAAATCATAAACGATTAGGTTCAAAAGCGACCAAAATAACATTAATTAAAATGTTTAAACATAATTACGGGTGTTGATATGTGTTTTTATAAACTTTAAAAATATAAAACCAAGCTTTTTATTATAATATGAAACTATAAACACGCCGTCTACCAAATGAAAAAAAATTTACTTATAAATGTCGATTTAGGAATTCAAGTATACATTAAAGATGTTTCAATTCGCGGGTGGATAATAATCAAAAGCATTTAATTAATAAACATTTGCATATTGTTTTTATTTGATAATTGGGTAAAGTAAAATATTATGTAGTAACTTGAGTAACTACGATTATTACATCAATTCATGTTTCTTACGTGAGTGATTGCAAGTAGTAAAAAAAAAAACCTCACGCAAATCGATCAATAGTGATTGGGAAGTGATTATTTAAAGCTGCGAAAATCTGAGAAAGGTACTTTTCAATTCTTGTTATAGGAAAAAAATGATTGAGAGGTTCTTTTGGTTGACGTTTGTCATTATTATAATATAGTTGCACGAACTTTATTATAAAGAGTGATTCACCAATAATGTTTACCCTCATTTTTCATTTAACAATGTTTTTATTTAAGTTCTGATTTTTGTAAATGTTATGTGTACTTAAGATCTTCATTTTTAAATATTTAGATTTTATAAACCATTTAAAGAAGTCCTGTGACAATAAGAATTTGATTTTTGCAAATGAGAATCGTTTTTTTCTATACATTTTAAGCCATGTGACATTTTTTAAAATATTTACATCTCATCGAAATTTGAATGGTTTTTTTTTTAGTTATTTTACTTAGTGTGCTACAAAGATAATAGGTCCATTATAGGTTTGGATGATGTGTGTGTTATGAGGGTTTGGAAGTTTAAATAATTGATATTAATTCATCGATGTTTAAAAAAAAAAAATATTGACTTGCATTTGAAAAAATAAGTTGTACCACCATTGGAAATTGTTTAAATTTAAATAATTGAAAATATGTCAAATATGATCTTACACTTTAAAGTATACTTAAATTTTTTTTTTTATTAAAACTTGAATAGTTAAATTTATTATTAATAGAAAAATAAAGATAAACGTGGTACTTGCTGAATCACCGCTGAATCACGGCTTTAATGATAAATCACAACATATTACGTTTTCTATACAATCGAAATTTTACAAAAGTGAAAGTAACTAGAATTCGTTATTTTTAAAATAAATTTATGTACACAATTAATTTGAGTACAATCGAAATTTAACTCTCGTAAAATAATGTAGGTACGTTAGCCTACGTATAGCGATTCGCACGCGTCTCCATTCATAAACCCGTAGCGAGTTTCGTACTTAATTTACGGATTGGGTCGCCAACATCGTACAAAATGATCACCATAGAAACGGAACTCCGATGCAGACGTGTGTCGGCATAGTGTTAATATCACGCGTGTAGACGCCACTTCAACACCCTACAGTTTACTCTCGCGCTAACGACTGTAATTAATACTGCACGACACCGAGTATAATATGGCACATAAACCGCGTGGTACAAAACGAATTCGCACCGCCGCCCGTCACCCTACACTTTGTAGAAATGTCTACTATGACAACTATACAACAGTAAGTTATGAGCGGCACGGGAAGGCATAACGTTATAATCTCGCCGTACGGAGTACACACAATTGGTGAGTTACGCGTTTCACGGAGTATATTATGGCGATTTAACGACACATGATATTTGACTTTATTATCAAATAATATGATATTATGTGGGTACGTGCATTCGAATCTGGCATAAATCCAGCGGTATACTCTATAAAACGGTTATTAATACGTAGGTATTACGTATATTATTACAATAATAATATGATTTGACACCGAGACACGCAACAACCAGCTATTACGCAATTAAAATGTGTCACGAATGCATATCATATATTATAATATTTAGAAATGAGACACGGGCATTGAGCAAACACGTTCATTTAAACGTTAAATACAATATTCCTGTACTACAGTTTATCGCGTGTCTGCAAATAAATATAAAATAATATTTACCTTTGAGATAACATTTTTATAGTAAAAAAAAAAATCTCTGGTTTGATTGTATTTATTGTTTAAAACTATATTTGTATACCTACTCTTTATAGTGTATATATAGGGCGATTCACCATCACCGAGCGTGTTTACCTTCTTTTTCCTTCAATAACGCAGTTGTTCGAAATTTGATTTTTGAAATCAATTATTTATAGATGTTTTCAAATTATTGAGATTGTTTGTTCTACTTGTGGAGTGTACAGTAGAGATATTATAGACTTTCGATTTTAAAATAGAATTATGCACTTTTTAAACATTACATCGTTTAACAAATAATTTTTCTGAAAATGTTGGCGAATCAAAATCAAAATTCAAAAAAGTAGTTTTTGAATTATTTATAAATTTGTGTACTATAATCTATTACAATAGGTTTGAAAGATATCGAAGCTATTGTAATTTGAACGTTTTAATAATTTATAGTTATTTATCAATATTTATAATTCATAAAAATGGTCCAAGTACAACAAAAATACTAGATTCGATATTAAATCTATTTTATATTTTTGATTTATAATTTTTAAAGACTTCCATCCTTAGTATAAACATTTTAATAACTCTAAAACTTGTCTGAATTTTGAATTAGGTATATCGATTTGTTTTTAAATTATCTACTTAATTATTTACAGAGGGTTCTTTACTGAAAAAAAAAGAAATTTCAATTATCAGAGAATACTCCTTAAAGTAGTAGTAATAAAATATTTCAACAATTTGAGTACACGGTCTTCGAGTGTAACCCAAAACACTAAAAATCAGAATTTTATTAAATGTAAAAATGAAGGCGCGCGTTCTGGATGAATCACTCATTAATAATGTCGGTGTCGACGAACAAAAGGTTATCGGCAAATTTTATACCAAAAAAAAAAAAAATTATGCAATATGTAGGTACCTAAATATATATGTACATTCGTATTCCCGACCCTTATAGTTTTTGTACATAGCAATTACAACAGTTACTTTTAATTTATTCTATTTTAATACCTTTAACATAATCGTAATGAACAGTATCGGTACTACGAGTGTGTTTATCGTTTATCGTATTTATAATGCTATGAGTTAATATTTACTTTACTCCCTCGGCGACGGCGGTAACATTATACAGATGACACAGCGGCACACCTCTTCATACTGCTCATTGTGATTTCATATACAGTATTATAGATACCGACGGTTCAACCTCTGAACGAGCCACCTGCTGACTCGTAAAATATTGAATACTCGTATTTTGCTTGTATGGTAGCCTTGACGAAAGTGACTATAAAGGTACAAATCTGATCGGGAAATACGAAATGGCAATACAGTTTTAACGATTTATTCAATGCGAATTGCACACTTTTTTTATTCGTACTTGTAAAAAAATATTATTTTAGAATTATTTCAAATAGCAATGTTTATTCTCGAATAAAACGTATATTACTATAATTGTTTAAATATATTTATAAATTATTTTAAATTTAAATATTTCGTATTTTTTTTTTTTTTATACATGTTAGCTTCTTTGTTCTTGTAGATCTGGATCTGGGGTGAAATAAAAAAAAATACACTTTATAAAAATATGTTTCTAGTTGTAATAGCTAAATAATTATTTTTGTAAGTCCTTTAATATAAGACATAAGTTAGGTATTAAAAAAACGTTTTTACAATCATCATCGGCGTGACAGTGTCATTCTCTTTCTAGATTTCGTAGATACATATAAAATAGTGTGATATCAAGATATTTTTATCTGAAATATAGAATTACTTCATGAACAATGGATAAAATCATCACGGGTCTTACATTTTACATATTTTTAGATTAATATATGAATACTTATACTAAGACGTATGTTACCATATCCGCCGCCCTCCCTGGATCAGTATACATAACATTATTCGTGGTTCCGACGTATCGATTTTTACGGAACCACATTACTCCAGCAGCTATGTATAATACTTACTTTATAATCCGCAAAATTTTCACCGCTTTACTCTCCATAATTTCCATTGCCGTGATCAATATTACCGACGTCGGTGGTTATTATGGAGAGTACACGACTGAAGTGATTTATTATGCGGAATTCACTCGAACATTTTACGCGCAACAATTATTAGCAAAAATAAATTTAGGGTATGGCGTGACTTGATAAAAGCTGTAGAAAGACAACAAAAATCAAGTTGCTATGTTTGCAGAATATCGAACAACACATTAATTTTTTTTATTAAACATTTCAGCAACGGTTGAAGGTCGCATAAAAATATCCTGATGTATCCTTTACTCGCATAGATTTATCCTACTGCTTGTCAACTGCCTATTTATCAAATCGCCATGATGCTTGTATTACAGTTTACGTATGTTATTATAATATGTCGTCTGATGCTAGCCGTTAATCGACATATACAAAGAAGGAAGTATATACATTTTGTATATAATACCTATCTATCTACACATAATAATATTTTTCGTTGCAGCGACTTCGTGAAATTTATCTTTTTCTGAAAATTGGTCCATTTTATGAGATATTATCATATTTCAAGCAACAGTCTTATTTATACAATTTAACATTGTATAATTTTTTTCCATAAATACGGCATTTACATGAAATAAAAAATTATTTTTATTATTTATTAATTATGGCATACAATAAGATTTTTGTTACTTATATAATAAATTTAAATTGTTTATAAATAAATATACTTTAAGTTATACACAGCAATATTAATAATTTAATAATAATTTATTTTACTGTTATTAAATTATTAATAATAAATTTATAAAAAATTACTTATTTAAAAAAAAGTATGCAGGTAGATGTGGTTAAAAAAAACTATTGAATTATGTTGATAAATAAGTACCTACTTCCTAATTACACTTACATCATTACACGACATCGTGCGTTGGACTAGGATACGAAACTTATAATTGCTGACGAACGCTACTGTAATATAATATGTTGATTTTTAACTATTTGTACATCTATATAGAATTTAGATTTCATTAAGTTTCTAATTAATATACTTAATTGACAACAACAATTAAAAATTATTAATCAATAAAAATGTTTGTTTAATTCTAACACTTTGGCGTGAATCTTAAGTTTTGGTTTTAATATTTTGAAATAAAAATTAGAAATTTTTTATTTTTGTTAATGTTTCGTTTTGTACTAATAAATATTCAAATAATGTCCTGAATATATAGTAGTGGAAAAAGTGATATATCATTAGAAATGTATTATCCAGTTAAGTTGCACAAAAAAAAAATGTACACATATGTTACCGTATTAAGGCAGGTAATATTAAAATATAAATATACCATTACTGTCTATCCAGTAAAATCAAATTCAAAATAATATTTACTCGGCATTAGTCAGATAATAAAAAATATTAAAGTCGGTAATATAGCCAATACATACAATACAATTATAGTTAATTATTGTTTGTTATTCAAAATATACAGAAAAAAATAATGTCTGTATGTTTGTAGCTTAGTATATATATTATTCAAAAATTAAAATACGAAATATCTGTTTTTCTCAAAAACAACGTTTATACGAATAAAAAGACAAGAAGCACAAACTCAAATACCAAACTAAGTGTGCTATAAAAAATTCAATATTTTAGACTTTTAGAGCATGTTTACTATACAATCAAAGCGGTTTTCATAGTCGACTTTGTCCAATGGTGATTGGACACAATGCTAGAACGTATAAACCTGCATGTCATCAGAATAATAGTCAAAAATTATAAATAGATTTTAAATACATACTTTTATTTATTTTTTATCAACATGGTTACAAAAAGTATTTATATTTGAATAAAATATTTATTATTTATATTTATATTATTACTACGGGTTGCGTCTAATATTTTAATATTTGTACGTAAGTTCAAAAGTAAAAAAAAAAATTAAATGACCTAAGCTAAAAATAAAACTTTTATTGGTCAAATATGAATTCTGACGACTCGGAAGATTTTCAGAATCTATGTAAGAATACAATTTAAAATATATAGTGTCATTAAACTAAATATAATATTATAATTGTACGTCCATTTATAATAAACCGGTAGATAGATCACACAACGAAATTCAAAAAAAAAAGGCCATGAAGAACAATACATTCCAACATTCCTATAATATCAAGGAATGTTTAGGTGACACACTTGGAGATATCGTTATCAATAACTTGATCTCTAAAGAAGAATTGATACAGATGGAGGAAAACCATAGAATACCACTAAATTTCGAGTTAACGGCGAAAAATGTGCTATCAAACAACATAAAACTGACACCAACGGATATTGGCGACGACGCTATGGAATTACACTTAAATACAATTATGCGTAAATATTTTGTGCTCGATATGGTAATAAATATTAACAGTATAAATATTTTATAGGTATCGGCAATCGTATCGAGAAAAAAGCTGAACTTGAACTGAGTGACGAATACGACAAAGCACTTCAAAGGAAAGTTGAACAGTTAATAGACGAGAAAAATAAGACATTAAACGAGAAGATTAGACCCGCGGAAAGATTGATATACGAAAAAAACTTATCTATAGTTGTCGACGAATTCAATAATTGCAAATTTGCTGTAATCCATTTTTATAATTTAATTTTTCAGGCAATCAACTGTAAAATTTCCGAACGTTCCGTGTTTTTCTAGAAAGCTAAACAATGCATTGAAATGAAAATAATGAACAAATGTAAGAAAGCGATAGAAAATAACTCAATTACGATTGCGCGTTGTTTGAAAAACATTTTGAAAATGTCCTCAGAAAAACAGGAGAACGAAATGAGAAATGAATTTTGTTACCAAATGCAACTGGCTCGGAGTGAACTGTACGAAGAATACATGGACGAGAAACGTGAATGCGAACTTTGCTGGGAAAATGAACTGAAAAGGGTAAAAGAAAAAAATGATAGAGCACTCAAACAATTGAAGGTATCGTTGGAGGCAGAGCACACACAAAACCTAACTGAACTAGAATACTGGTATGAAATGCAAAAGCAAAAAAAAATAGTATAAAAAGTCTCCCATATTTATTACCCAAATAAATACAACACAATTTCGCAGAAAAGTTTATTAATTGATTTGTGTCACGCGCGTCTTCGTATTTTGATTGCAATATACGAATAATATCGATTGATTACACAATCTTTGACCGTCAATTTACCGGTCACACACACACACACACACACACATATTATTTACCCAAACTTAAGTTATCATATACATGTTGGCGAAAAACGCAACTTTTTCATATGTCTAAAATGTAACTACTAAATTGTGTCATTGTGGCAAATATTTTTGGATGATCAATAAATAAACCAAATTGTATATTTCATAATATTATTCATTTACTTTACTACTATAGCATTACGGCGAATTGATTTAATTCTTGACGAAAACGTTGCATTTATTCTGTTATTAATATTTAATTATTAAAATAGTATACATACGAGTATATATTATATCATAAACTTATGAAATTTATTATTATTAACTTTTTAGCCAATACCACTTTATCATAAAATAATGTGAATATGTGATAATTTAGAATTAATCTATCTACATATTTTAAAAGTTTCATTGCGTAATCCGTATGTATTCTATTATTTATAATAACGTTAACATTTTAAGTCCCCAAAAATAATGTTTTTAAATACTATAACAAAATATCCAACATCGTATTCATCATTTTAATATGTAATTTTTTTTAAATTTGTGCTTCAAATATCTATAAAAAAAAATGTCTAATATATTTTATAAGATCTTTTATATATTGTATGAGCAATCTTATTTTAAAATTTAAAGTATAAAATTTGAACATTTTTATAATTGTTAAATATAAAATAATTTGCAAGGTTTTGTGATCTTGACAAAATTCAAATGCTTCTAAAAAAATTGTGCATAAGTATGTATTTTTAATATTTCTTAAATATTTATAGTATAAACTTATAAACTATAACTTATGTATTAAATGTTCAAGCTTTTGGTCCAGTGAAACAATTGTTATCGGCAAAAATTAAAAACAAGTGGAAAATTATTCATGACTATAAATAGCTGCATGCCTATCAAAAAAATGATAAATATGGTTACTATTGATTTTAAGTACTAATATATGTATGATTAATGTTACAACTTATAATAACATAATTACATTTTTTTTTACATAATGATTCTACTTTCCATAATATATAATTTTAAACTGTTCAAGTATAAACTTATAATTATACAAGCCAAATATGTATATTTCCATTATGACCATTATATATATATATCCAATTGACTGCCACGGGTTTTTTCGTATATTGTCACAAACGTTACGAGTAAAAAAATTGTACACCTAAACATGCCATTTAGTTTTTATTACAAAACATTGTAGCCACAGTTTATAATATCGTTTTTACCTTTTACACAACGTGTACAGAAATATGTATACGTCCGTCGTCCACGTTATATAGAATAAGAAAATTGATTATATATATCCTTTTGGAACCGTTTTATTAAGTTAGCAAAATAAAAAATATATTACAATTTTTTAAAACCTTATAATTATTATAAAATAAAAACACATATAATTGTGATTAACTACCGTGGCGTACGGGGTACAATGCATAATAATCAGCGTGGCCTCGTGGAATAACACGTTGTGTACATAAAAATGTACTCATGGGCCATGGCAGTCAACAGGACATATTATATTGTTATTTGTTTATGTATAAATATAAACAAAAAAATTATTTGATTTTTGTGAACGAAGACAAAATTAGTGAGTAAGCCTCGGCAGTGTCGTATATAGGAAGGGGTTTTAGGGGTTCAAACCCCTCCTGAAATGTATGGTTGGTACGAGCATTGATTTTGATTGCATAATTAATTGGAATTTAAGAATGGAAATTTTTTTTTAAGCCCCCCTGAAATTGATGTAATTGTTATTGAAATTGACACAGTTGTTTCTGAGATTGGTGGTAAGGAAAAATTAATTATACACTTATAATATATATTATATATAAATGCTATAATATATATTATACAGTATATTACGATATATATTACACAACAAAAATTAAAAATAAATCATACTATTGTGGTAAGTTAAATTTATATATACATATTTTATTATGCCTATATGCATTTATATAACAATAATAGGTTATAATAATATATTATACACATTTTATTAGTTCGTTTTATTTGATTACAAAGTATACCACTGAAAGCAATTTAAATTGAATCCTAAATATGTAGTCTTGATTGATAATTTACTTTTTACTAGCCGTGAATATAATACCATTTATTTTATAGGACCATATTATAATAATTGGTATTGTTAACTTCCTATTCATTTCAACATCCTGTCTAGCGCGACCGACTGATGCCTTACATTGTTAGAAATTACTAGAGATTAGCAACTCCCTACATTTCCTATCCGTTACTTCTTCCAACATAAGTAATAACGTATGTTATTCATAATATTACCATTAAATGTATATCCTCAATATATATATATATATATATATATATATAGGTACTAGGTTATTCTTTTATCGAACAACACTCATTATTTCAAAATCTATTAATGTTTTGAAATATTTTTATTACTAGACAAAATAAAATAACAATTTTAAATTTTAAAATTTTTTTACTTTTTTGAAGGACAACATATATTTATAATTGCATGTTCAGAAGCAGAATTTTTTTTGGAGTATTTCGGTTTATAAGAATCGAAATTCGGTAGAATATTTTATGATTAAAAGTATTTAAAGTTAACGCGAACGAAAAATGTTGGTTTACTTACCTAAACTTAAAATACTTACAACTAGAGATTAAATTTATATTATTTTAAAATCCTTCAAATATGATGGTTTTTATGTCATTAAAAATAGTCAATATATTCTATTACGAGTAATATTCTTTTAAAATAGCATATACATAATGTTTTATGTCCTTAAATTCCGGATTTCTGTACCCTCCTCCCAGCTACGGCATTGATTCTAATAAAACAATTATGACTACATTTAAAATAGTAAAGTTTATTTTTATTTTAAGCTAAGGTAAACCAATAATTTGTAATATATCATATTTTAGATTTCACGAGAGCGTTCAAATTATCCCATCGACTACATTCTACACAAATAACTTTTCCGGATCGTATTTAAAATATATTAATTAAAAAATAAGTTATTTGCGGTTTGAAACTGCGTGCGGTATAAAATATCATATCGTATATTAAGCCAAATAAACGTATCATTTAGAATAATATGAATTGTACATAAAAACAAGTTTATAACGCACCGTAGGATTGAAATACTGTATGGACAAAAGGCAGAGGGTGGATCACGCGGACCGTGTTATTCGTACCCGTAGTAGGTATTATGTGCGTCGACCGTCCTCCGACCCTCCGCTGCAGCATCAATAAGACGGCCGGGCAAGACAGGTGCCTCGAGGGTATAAATGTATAATCAGGATAGTTCTTTTGGGAAATTTATAAGCGAGCAAATGAACGTACGTTACGGTTCGTTTATTGTATGGTTATAAAATTAAATGATCGTACGTCATTTACGTCTCGGAGACAAAATAAATACCTATCTACGCACCATCACACGGTACGGTAAATATTAAATATAATTTACTGTTGCGTACATAGACGTATAGATAACGGATTTTGATGCACATAAGAAGGGATTATAAAGATGTAAGATTTTAAAGCAAGACATTACTATTAATAATGGTATTTTAACTTGGCTAAAGATTATTTGAAAACTTTTAAATTTTAATTTAGTTTCACGAAGAGGCAAACGATATGCAGCAAAGCGAAAAATAATAAATATCTAATTTCGAAGTTCTTACTGAGTAAAATACTATACGACAAGGGGCGTGTGTGAGTTCAACCGAATTGCAGGTAGTCGATTTTAGGGTCGGGTTAATAAAATATAAATTCCAGTGGTACTTTTTTTTAACCTCCAAAAACATATTTAAGCCCCACCGGTACTAAATTAATGCAAAGTTCACTGAAGTCATAAAATAAATCAAATCTAAATTTATATGTACAAATTATTTACATATACCTATTATAATTATAAAATAATTAATTAATCAAAACTAAATTAAATAACTAATTAAAAATATGTATAACTATCATATAATGAATACGATAATAATAATAAAAATAAAAGTCTATTACCTATTACAATGAACGTGTTGTATATTTAATTTTAGTCTTAAATTGGTCAAAAACTGCTAAAACTGTGTCATTACAATCAAATTTAGATTAAAATCGACATTTTAAAACTAAAATTAAATTGGTCAAAAACTAATATCGTCGGAGTTTAAGTTTGTTTTACAGTTCAAAATTTAGTATCGGATGACTTTACAAGTAAAAGAGGAATGAAATAGATTTAATAAAAAAGATTATTTTTGTTTTCTAAAAAAATGACTACTTAGGTAATAATTTTTACATATTTAATAATTTTAAAATAAGAACATTCAATAATATTTAACCGCATATTATAAATTTGGACATAGTATCATAGTTTTTTAACGAATATAAAAGCGAGTTTGAATACAAAAATAGTATGAAAATAAAAACAATAAACAATAAAACGAAGAAAAGTAAATTTTATGTCGATCAGTAAGGTATTTATTCAAGAAGCGGATAAAATGCAAAAATGTACATTTTTTTTAAAAATTTGGCTCAAATAATTGATAAAAATAAAATCGCGTAATCAGCTATAAAACTCCTATATTATGTAATATTGTGGGCTATACTCACCGTCCGAATAAACGTGTACAACAATACTGTAGAGCAGCAACAGCAGCCAACGACAATTGTTACGTGCAAAGTCGGTGGACAAATTGAATGTTGTACACTTCGAAATTCAAAAATAATATGTACTCGTAACGCGTTCTATACAACACAAACGCTCACACAAAAGTCACGATTAAATTCATACGATAGGATTGTATTGAATAGCCGCGATTCGTAATTCGTTCATCCGCCGCCGCAGCCAGCTTCGTCTCGTATAGAGTACGTATATTAGATATCCGCCCGCATCACCGCGGAGACCGACGAATTTTATTATTAGTGTTAGTATCATTCGCAATTATTATCGTGAGAACCCCTCCGTGGTTGGCTGGCTCCCTGTACGGAATTGCGGCGGGGCGGCCGACTTCCCGTTTTGTCAATCGACGTAGGCACTTACGCGAGTACAAGTCTCGACTATAAATAGAGACCTACGTACCTAACCCGTTACCATACAGTGGAGTGTCGGCGACGGTGCCTGATCAGAAGTCGCAGCATCTGCGGAATCAAACACCATACGCCCATACAGCGGAGTGACGGTCACCGCGTGAGTATTATGATATGCTATTTTCATTTTAATACGATGCTGTAGGTAAAGCGAAACTCTTATAGGCGTGCGCAGATATTGCAATTGTTGCCAATTTTTATATCATAACAGCATTTATCTTGCTCTAACCCTTTCTAGTTATTGTCATAAACAAAAGTCAAGTTAGATACTCTCCTTTATTTTATCTTAGAATACAATAGGTGCGCATAAATACGAGTAAATAACTGTCGAAGCAATACTCGTATATTATATATTTATTTGTTAACGGTATTATAATTTAAGTAAAATAATTTAATAATATTAAAGACCGTATCGATAAATTGAAAGTCCGACACAATTTTCTTACGTATCTTTAACTAAAGTGTAAAGACCTAATAAAAATAGGGTAATAAAAATATAGGTAATAACACACGATGATGTTTTCAAGTTGAAATTAATATTTAAATAATAACTTTTAACTAAAAAACAACACAACACTATTTTAATTAAGTATGCCTATTTGAACTTTAAGACGGCAATCAAACACCTTAACCTCAACCACGGAGTATAATAAAACGAATAAAATTAATATAATACGCGATCGAAAAATCGTAAATGCGAAATAAACAGGCCAGAGTGCAATACACCATACGCAACAAGTGCGGATGACCGGCAATTTCTTACAATCTATTAAAAGTCTTAGTTTTAATGTTATTCGCATAATATATCGAGTATTATTTGTTATCTGTTTCAATTTTGTTAACCGTAGAAAAATTGAATTAATTAAATCCATAATATACATGCATAAAATAAAATACTTAATCATTTTCGTATTTTCATTGAATAGTTTCTTAATTTTAACTACATATGTTTATTGTTTTAATCACATTAAATTAAATTAGAACGATGTAAATTCTATACTTAAATTATAATATATACATTTGCGTAATGCAATGAACTATGCTATGGATTTTAATACTTAGTATTATTCGTTTTTATGATCAACTTAGATTTATTACTTAACATAAAAATAACAATTTTTGTTTTTTTTTTTTTTACTATAATTAAAGAAAGTATATTTAATATAATATAATTTTAATTGTTTTAAAATAATTAATAATAAATTTAAAGACATTTTTTAAGTAAATAATGTATGAAACGATTTATTTGTAAACAGGACAAGTTTTTTTCTGAGTGTATCATTATTATTATTTTGTATATAATATACATAATTATAATTTAATAATTACGCATACATTTTAGTATTTTACGATATGAAAACCGCTGAATAAATATTATAATAGTTTGTAATAAATAAATTGAAATATCGAGTTATACGGTGATGGTGTATATATTATTATTGTATGCGATGCTAAGTTAAAATCTATCTCGGACAAGTATTTTATTTACAATCAAAATATTAAATTTTCTATTATCTATAATATCAAGTTACCAGTTACTTAAGCATTAAAAAGAAGTTCGCTGGATAGGTGTAGTTTCAGATCACCCCACGCTCACACCTATATAAATAGTCAGTACATCGCCGATATTATTCATTACACGGGGTGAGATGAGTTGTTGATCGTTCATCATATTTTATTCAAAGATATAAGCATATACGTTTTATCATAACGTAGGTACTTACGATTTTTTTTTTCTAAAACTAATTCAAATATTGGCGTAATCGAGTGAAAAGTGACTATCACTTTTATCGCTTTTCCATTTTGGCACGATTCGTCGGTATTACACTATTGCAAAATGTACTACGATCCTCCAAATGAGTAATTTTTCTATTATAATGTCAGACTTCGACGGGAACGCAATAAATAAAAAATAGGTTCACAAGTAGGTACATCTAAACATATTGTAATTAAAGCTAATAAATTTACAGAGAAAATCTAAATGACTTAGGTGAGTAAGAAAAAAAAATACGCGAAATGATAATAATTAATAATTACATTGTAATAATGAACTTACTTAAATAAAAAAAAAATAACTTCTCATTTGATTTTTAAATTTTCCATAGCAAGCTATTGTCGCGTAGGGTGTAGCGCTGCTATACTTTGTATATAGACGTCTTTAATATAATAAATTACTCGATACGGCACATAGACAACAGTTATTATTATGATAAGAATATTATTTTATTAATAGCGACACAGCCGCAGTGGCGTTTATAAATTAAATTCACTCTTCCCAGATAAGCATGTATAGTTCCGTACCATCTTTAATAATATAATTATAATGATTATAATAAGAGGATGTCGGCGCGCACTACTTGTTTTCCTTCTCTGGCTCACGCGTAATACTATAGACAAAACGCATTCGTGCAAAATCAATTCGTTTTATTATATTTTTGAGTTAACACTTGTACCTATGTATAAAATCAAATACTAATAAAATATTAGATCGATATGTCAACACTCCTAAAAAATATTACTTTCTATAGTTCTTGCAATTGATGATTTCAATATAGATTTTAACCAGATTATCCAAAAATCGTAAAAACACCATGTGAATGCGTAATATTTGTGGATATGCGGCGGGTTGGTCGAGGGAGAATACAAATATTGCGGCGACATCTCCTCACCTTAACGATCGTTTCGCATACGTTTTCAGGACGTCCGGCAGACAACCTCCGTACTACCTATCCATCATAATAACAAAATAATGCGCGCGCCAAGTGTACGTATTATGTATTGTACGGTTGCACCGTAAATCAACGGTACACGATGCACTGCGACGCAGATTGTCGTCTGATTGACCGTAAAGTCTACAAAGTCAATCGCATGACGACCAAGTCTCGCGACGGACTCGATGATCGTGGCCGCGGCGGCGGACATTGGCTCATCGGATACACCGCGTCGATTTCATTACGTACACGTTAGCCGCCGTTCCCCATTAGTTAGCCACCCGTCCGGTGACGACAATATGATCAATCACTGGAGTTGGCTAACAAATGAGAAACTGCGGTGACAAAACCGACGATTTGATACCTACAGAATTTACGTATGTACATAATATATTATACATTTAGGTATACGTCGAATAGCACGGACAGTCACTATATAAACATTTAACAAATCAATAGCTACAGAGCTAATGGTCCCTTAAACGTGATTGGTCCATTCAATTTAAGTGAACCATTCAATTAATTTATTAATTCAAATAATTTAATTAATTAATTCTATTTGTCACCCGAAAATTACGTAATATTGCATGCGTGATTCATATTATTATTTTTATAATATTTAGTGTTCAGAGTCATTGCTAACTTATATACGTAATTTAAAAAAACGTATATTATTAAACTATTACTACGTGACTTTCGTTCACTGTCTGAATGTTATAATATTATTTTATAATCTTGTGATTAACGTAGTTTACACAATAATGGGAGTAATTATCGTTTTTTCGACGATAAAATGTATTATTTTAGATTTTAAACGAAGCCGAAAATTAAGTATTATTATACATATTAGTTATAATATGAAATGTTTTTTTTTTTACTATTTATTTTTAATTTTTTTATTAACATAGTCATTTTCCTAGTAGAAGGTGCCCTTCTAACCGGGTGTAACCACATTAGTCACCTCTGCAGAGGTCATTTTTAGATTGTTGCATGTTTTATTTTTTCAATTTTTTGTTTTTTTTTTCGTATAATATTAATTATATAAATTGTAATCAACGATTTTTGAACTGTTTATTATATGTATAACACATTACGATGTATATTATATATACCTATATTATTCATTTTATGAAATTAAATAATCAATAATATCGTATCGTATAAAATGTTTTTTCTCATTAATCCCATAACCTTCCCGTTTCCGCTTCACACACAGTAAATCACGATTGTAAAAAATATATATTTAATACATATATCACGTATTATTAACTACGTACTAAATTGGTCACGTTGCAATATCTCGTATACTAATATTATCTGTACTATAAGTATCTCGTATTGTTATACGTATGTATTCTTCAGTACGATATTATATTGCAAAACATAAATAATAAGATTCATGGAGATGATTGAATCTATATGATGATAAAACTGTGTACATATATACAGTACCACCGTATATGTATGTTTGCACTGCGTTTTATGATGATTAAGTTGACTGAGTTTTAATACATTAAACATTTTAGTGAAGTGTACGAAAACCCGTCAATTCCGCCTCTTTTCTTAGTCAGTTTGTATCATAGCTATAAATTCTATTACGACTAAATGTTTTTAGTCGTACGAATATTGCTGGTGTTTAAAAATCGGACATAATTCAGAATATGGAATCATTATAGTACGGAAATACGTTGTTGTCGTAAAATAATTAAAATTTACAATAGTTTTAAGACTAATAGTCAATTTTTATTATGACAATTTAATGTTTTTCAACTAGTATAATTTTTTTTTTTAAATAAATAAATAGTTTTGTTTAATTTTGAGTACCTATTATAATAATAGGTGACTGCGTCAATCATGCTATTTTTATCAACAATTAAAGTTTTTCTCAAAGTAATTTATATAGGTACTTTTAATTTCTTATCCAAAGCCAACTATTTTTCTGAAAATTTTAATTGAATAAATATCGAATGTTAGAATTTATTTGTCATATTTATATGTCTAAATAAAAAAAGTGGAATCAGAGGTTGGGGATTTGTAAAAGAAAGTATGCAAACTTACTATCCTCCGCTCACAAAGTTAATTACTTTTATGTTACTGCATACAGTCTGAAAAATAATATAATAAATATATAGTTAGAATTTGATTTTTTTTTTTTTACATTTTATATTATCTATCACTTATTAGTACTGGTACATCACATGTTACACAGTTACACTATATTTATATATATTAAACAATCGAAAATGAACACACATCGGTTGTTTATGTATAAAACAACACAATCTATAGGTATATACAATAAGTAATATATTGTATACACTGTATACTGTATACCTATTATTTATTGTACACATCATGTATAATGTATGTGTATAATACGTATGTATTATAATAGTACGATCTTTTTCACGCATCATAGAATTCGTGCAAAAGTAGAGTGGTAATCACTTAAAAACGAAAACACGGTGATGTGATTTAAGTATCTATATAAGAAAATAAATCTTTTTCACGCTTTTTACAAATAATATAAACTCAGACGCTTCGATGAACGTAAAACGATTGGAATCGTTACAGTACATAAAACTGCTAAGTTCATTGTCGCCTAATTAAAACAATAAATAAATAAAAGTGAACTGTAAAATGTTGCAAAAGTAGGTACCCGAATTTTTTTTTTAAATATTAGTACCTATACAAGCGTAACGAGTTTCGTAATTAATAAAACTACGTGTTCGTATTTATATTTTATTTGATACACCGATATTTAAAAAAATACAAAAAAATAAAACTGTTTTTTAATTCAAAATTAAAATATTAAAAATTATAATTGTATTGATATTTTAACATGTTATAATATTTTACTTATACTTATTTAAAACTATTTTTTTTATCTATTTGAGATTTATACATAAAGTTTATATAACCCGACTCGCTGTTTTTAATTAAATTATTATATTTTTCCATTAAAATATAGATAAAAAGGCATATATTATATCGTTAACATAATACATCGTATTATAAAAGATCGAAGAAAACGTAAAAAAAAAAAATTAAATAAGTATACAGTTACGTCCCTTAAACCATTATAATTTTATACTGCTATTTGAGTTTTTTAGAATTATTCGATAATCATCCGTTGATGAATTTTCGATAAACGCTGCCATTTCACTGTAATATATATTATATGATTTTTAGAATTCGTGTGTTTATTTTCAAAGTACCTGTTGTGGTATTATTATGTAGGATTATTCAACAAACTGTAAGTCTTCATTGAAGAGTGACTAAATTGACCTTACGCAAATCGTTTTGATTTCGTGTGTTATTATTTCCTTGTATACATGCAAACGTTGTATTTATTTCAAATGGAATTATCGATTAAACGCTTCAATGGCTTCCTCCTCCCAGGCACGGATCCAGGGGGGGGGGAGGGGCCATGCCCCCCATACATTCTGCCACACAGGTAAAATTCTAGAATGTCTGTTTTTGGCAGCCGATAAAATACGATACGCACACGGTATTGCCCCTCCTCCACCGTAAATATATTCTGGATCCGCGCCTGCCCCTCCTGTATTTTACGAAACGAGTGACGATATCCGCCCATTCACTACCGTCACAGAATATCAGTGCCTACTTGAGGACGCCATCACGCCAGTATAATAATATTAAATCAACATATATTATTAATTCATCTCCGTCTTACGAACGTAAAATATAGAAAATTTCTGTACAGAAGTTTAAATAATTTTTTGTTGTAAATTTCAATATTTGGTAAATTGACTAATTATCCAACATAAGTATAAAAAAATTAAGTATCAGTTTTTTTTTCAATAAATTAATTTTAAAGCGAGATATCATATGATACATTTTAATTTGCGATATCTATTGTATCTCTGCACTTTAAAATAAAAGTATTGAATATACAACTGACATAAAATACTGATTATGTTTTCATCTTTATTAATCTGATAATAGGTTAATTTACTAGGTATTATAACTTACAACACAAAATTGAAACGACTAAGCGCAACATATATTTTTATGTTGTAGGTTTGTAAGATTAAGACAACACATGTGTGTAGGTGTCTTTTAAGTCTTAACCAACATTAATTCTTGTAATAGCATAATTAAAATGTGTGCCTAAAAATATACTACTTATATAGGACATAAGTTCAATTTCCACCAAACTATATTGGACGTAATTTAGCTTGTCGTACGAGTGGCCACTCAGTCTTGAGTTAAATCGGTATTATTACGTATTATTATAGTAAACGTTTTATAGTTAATGTAATAATGTATCTATCATTAAAACTATAGTATGTAATATTAATAATATAAAAAACAACCTACCTATTGATTATCCGGTGGGAGGGAAGTTTTGTTTTATTTATTAATAGGTGTTGGTAAATATTTATTGTTTTTTGTCGTTTCTACTGAATTAACTCTACACACGACTCGTATGATATTGTCATCATCCAATCGTAATAACAATAAATATTGAATAAATTATTTTCTAATTTAACGAATAACTGAATAACTAATGTAAATATATATATAGAAAACGTATTATTTTCATGTTCATCTTCGCGCTATTTATTACGTACTTATTTACAATAGTATAACTGTAATCTCTAAAATAACCAAATGGTAATAGCGGGTGTATATTAAAAGAAAAAAAACACGTATTTCGACCGAAAAATATGACATTGTTACATCGAGTAGTGTACTATCCGTTATTGTCGGTTCGGAGGTTCTAAGCCCTTGGGGATAATTTGGTGTGGTGAATTTTAAATCGACCCCCTTGAGTGGTCTCTGCAGATACAGAGCGTTAAGTGAATCACTGTTTGTACACGTAAAAAACCCATTAGAGTGATATCTGATTAAATCGTTTCGAATATTCAAATATTCAATTTTACTGTCTTAACAAAAACAAAAATAATAATGACATTTTATATTTTTCCACGTTCGTAAATTTATTAATACTCGATTAAATATTATAGAACGGCATATTATATTATACGTCACTACGGCGATTGACGACACGAGTACAAGTTATAAAAAGATACCGTAATATTATAATATAGTATCATTGCAATGATACAATAAAATATTATCAATTATGATCTTATTTCCTCTTAAAAATTAATTTTGTAAATTTGTAACGGTATTAAATTACATATTTATATTTATTGTATAAGTATAATAAAATTATTGTTAATATTTGTTGCCAACATATTTTATGACCATTTGTGGCTAACTAGATTTAATCAAATCAGTATTAATACTACAATTATAAGTACAATATATTATTATTGCTAATAATAAACGTGTTTGTAGTCATATAAAATCGGCTTAACATTACATTCAATGATATTTTTAGGCATTGGACTTTTACATCTTTGTATCGTCGCAGCGCAAGCAATACTTACCGGTTTTGCATTATTTTTATAGGAATTTATTATTGCTTATTATTATCTAAATTTAATGGACTGTGTATAAGAAAACGAAGAGGAATTTTAGTCACACTACGTCGTTCGTTAAAGACATATTCTAATAAACATAATTATACATTTATGTCAAATATTATAGAGTTGATTAAAGTAAATATTCATTTTTTAAATAAATTCTTAATAACTAAAAATTAAATTAAGTATCATTATTATGATGAGAATTTACTTGAAGTACCATTATGGGAGAACCAACAAAAAAGGGCTATTCTAACTTAATCCTTTTTAAATAAAATTGTTAGTACCTATAATGATAAATAATATTATATAAGTACCTATATAATATAATTCCAAAATATACTTACTTACTAATTTTTGGATTCAACATTTAGTTTCGATACACTATAGCCGCACATAAGCATTAAACAACTGTCAAAATCGATAGATACAAAATATTACACATTTCTAACTCCACAAGTGCGAACATTTAAATGTTTTAAAAAACATCAATACGAACAGTGAGTTAGTTATGTTTCCCAATTATTGAGAACTGCGAAATATCGATTTCAAATGTAAATTTGGTTGCTGGTGTTCGGTATAAAAAAAAAGTAAAATAACATGATTTGTTTCAATGTATTCTTTATTTATACTTATTATTTGTTTTTTGATATATCAGGTGTAAATTAAAAAAAAAAAAAAATCACAGTTAATTAAAATTAGTTTAAATAGTTAAATATCAACAAAAAAATGGACATTATTTTATATGCAGAGATTAATTATACAACTTTTAATTAGATTTAAATGAAACAAATAAGAAAATAAAAAATACAACTCTAAAATCCAATTATTAACGACATGCAGTGAGTGGTTAATTTGTTATCAACTTTAAACTTAGTTAACTTAAGTTAACCAAAGAATAATAATTAATTTTCAAAACACTTTATATAATAGTGTATAATTTTATTTAAAACACGTTTATATATACATAATACATAATTAATATATTAAAGTATAATTGCCCGTTCTCGTTTTGATTATGCACTCCTTATCTGGTATCCAAAATAAAAAACATAAATACAACTTATTCTTATAAAATAGTGATCGGTAAACTTTTTATGCAAACGTAAACCATATTTTTACCAACTTTTTTTAAGTTAATAAACTTATTTAAAGTAAACTTGATAAAAATCCATTTTTAATATTTAATACAAATAAGTAATAATATGTTAATTAATTATAAAATGATAATATGAGTATTAGATTGTCTTTATGTATTACTATTTTTGAATAAAATATCAATGAAAACTAAAAAAAACAAATATACCTAATCAAAAAACAAAAAAAAATCAAAAATATCCCATTAAAATACAATTACAGCATTGAATAAACCATGTTTAGTGTATATTTTAAAAATAAAAGAATGTGAACATTTAGTGCTGTTTTTGAGATTGAATATTTTCAACTTACCTATTTGTTTAAATCGATTTTCATATAAGATGTTGACGGCATATTCATAAGAACACAATCAGTGTTTGTCGCCTAACCGAGAAAAATGTTATTTTTTTATATTTTACAAGTCAAAATGTCTGCACATAAATAATATAAGTGCTCCCTAAAGAAGTAATATTTTTTTTATAAATGTATGCACACATGTGTTATTTTCACTATCGATAATCTGGTCTCCTATGACATATTGCATAAGACGTAATCTATCTAATCTACATAAAAAATAGATATTTTATTAAATCTAATGTCATGAAAAATACTCTTATATTTTTATAATAAACTCATAATCGACGTGTGAAGTAATGCCTATTACGATTTCGTAAACCTCGGCAATCTTAAAAACGGGCTACGAATCGAAAGTAGCTAAATATCGTGATACATTATTCGTATCAACATTTTAGCTACAATATCATGATTTTAAAAACCACGAGAAATATTTGGATTACTGCGCAGTAAAAATGTACGCGAGTGACCACCACCTGTCGCGCAGAGCTGTCCTTATTGCTGTTTTCGTTTTCGACGGCCGACTACCTACGAGGGCTTAACGTTCTCTTATTATTTCGCTGAAAGAATCCATTAAGGTCTTTTGTGTATTTCACATGGTTTTACAAAGTATTGGGAACGGATCAACGCGCGTTATAATAACATAATATTTCGAAGACGTACAGTGCTTGGTACCAATCGCACACATGTGTGCACAATGTACACACTCTCGCCGAAACATTCAATATATCTACCCGATCTAAGCCGTGTCTTTGTCCTTAGCGCTACGTTGTCCAGCTCCACCGATTCATTAATGGGTTCACGGTTGGCCCACCCGCCAGATAATTTATCGTCCTGCGTCATGACATAAAATATACTGCAGTTCTGTACGACACAATATGTATAAAACAGACTTCACTCGAAAATAATTTTTATACCCGAGTATTATTAAACGTATTATGCGTACGAACACGGGTATATAACAATATTATAGTACGTATAGTTCAGCATCGTGGTTGACCGCGTAAACGAACTCGAGACCCGTCATAAGGATGTATCCGAATTGAGACAATACATTTACTATTTATAAATGTAATAACACAGTTTAGGCATTACGTGTATATTGATTAACTGTTAATCTTTCAATTGTCAAGTTAATCCATCGAGTTATTATTATTTTCAGACTTTTCAGTCGTGCATTACTAGTGGAATGATATATAATATACTATATAATGTCTATATATCGTGCAAACACGCATTTTGACGAACGATCGGTCTCGACATTCTCAACAATCTGATGGATTATTATTTAGGCATTTGTACAAATTGTATAGTAATTTTGAACCGTTGGAATCTATTAAAATATTCTCTGTGCACATTTTTCACTCGAGATATTTACTCACTATCGCATAATTTCTCGTAGTGTTCTGCTCTTTTTTCCGATGCAGGCACGCACACATTTTTATATAGGTATTTATCTATTTATATCGTTAATACGTTATAATGAGCAATAGCATATTTTATAAATGCAAATAATATAAATTGCTTTACTCAGTTACATCATTACGGGATTTTTATCTTATAGTTTTATTTTTATTTACTGATTAGTACTAAAAAAAAAAAAAATAATAAGACACAAAAAGCGTATGTAATGGAAGCAAAGTACCTAATTAGTAGGTATAATATTATACTATATAATATGATGAAAGGTGAAACATTTGATAATTATAAGTCATAATGTAAAGGTCGTATTATTTTTATTTTATTTTCTACATTGCGGGTCTTAACTGTTTTTATTCTACGAATATGTTCGATTTTTACAGTTGGCGCTAGTTAGTGAATGTCCTTGTTGAATCGGTCCATTAGTGAACAATATAGCTGTATACGAGGATGGAATATTTTGTATTATTTTTCCCCTCTGGGTAGTTTATTTATTTCCCAATCACTATATGCATTAATAATATTCCTTACAGTAAATATTATTATTATTCTTGTTCTACTGATTCTGAAATTCGACGTCTATGTCGGCGTTGGCTGCGATGGAAAGTAGTAACTGAAGATAATCGCAATGAGAGATACCGACCGGATGATGATTATCTTGAATTATAATACATACACCAATATAAGTATACTCATAAATACCCGAAATATAATATTTTTTTTTTCTCTTGATATAAATATATGATAATGAATCATCGCCATATTTTATACGATGACGAACGTCAGATAGACGTATATGTTAAATAATTCAAATACCAAAAAACGTTGCAGAGTGGTAAAAATAATTATGATAAAGTTTCAAATAATAAAAATCAAAATGTCTTGAAATTATATAATTTATATTTCTACTACTAAGACCATTAGTATTATATTTATATATTCATTAATGTATTTAAGAAAAAATAATTTTAATTAAATAATTAAATTTTCATATAATAGGTATATTGTAATAATAAATTGTTGGCTATATTGCATTTAATATTTCAATTAATTAAAAAAAATTCTATTGTGTTTGTTTGAATATGGACCTAGACTTGTTCCAATCAAGATTTACATTTATATATAGCATTTTCTTACTTTTTATTTGTTAATAGTTTATACATAAATTTGACTGTGGCTTGCCGGCATATGTATATATAGCTAGTGCTCGAGACTTGTTGTATTTAAAATTATCGAAATATGTAGTTAGTCATCAAAATAATATGCAGCTAATTTTTTATTTTGTTTTTAAAAACACATAAAGCATATTATAATTATGAAAATTAGGTAGAGGCTTAATAAAAATCGTGAAATAAAAACAAATTGATTATAATTTATGATTTATAAAAAAAACTACCACAAATATACTGTTGTCGATAAAAATGTCGATTCTCAAGTGACAAATAAATTATCGTAAACAGACGTATGAAATAGATACGAAACACTACGACCTTAATTTGTTTAAAAAAAAAAGTTTTTGAATGTTTTCCAATTATGATTTTTCCCGACAATTTTACATACATACAAATTTAAACAATGCAAAATATGCACAAATATGCTAAAAATGTCTTAAACATGCATTTTTCCGAAAATATGACAAAATATGCAAATTTAAACTTAGTACCTATTTAGTTTCACCATTTCATAGAACAAAGTTATAACTCACATATAATAATCTACGACCACTACAAAAAAAAAACAACACGTAAATGCAAAAGTCCTGAACCAAAATAATATAGCATACCCACATATGTTTTCAATGTGGCCGAAACCACACGCTGTTAAATTATACGTTAATTTTTTCTTATAATTTTCTAAGTATGATAATATTCTACAAACACATCTTTTTTGGCTCTTTATAGTTTTGTGACATTTCAATGAATAATATAACTTAGACATGTTCCAGACATTTTAATTAACTCAGTCAGCAATCGTCGCGTTTTAGCATTTCAATTTTCTTCAAAGTATAACAATATAATGATGTAGACATTAATAATTGTATTTTGATTTTCGACGTAAATACGGTTATCTTTTACTGAACACTAACGCACACGTAAACAACACCCTACGAGGCTGGACTTCTTTAACCCGCGAAGACGAAATAATTATAATAATACGGAGGGGAAATATTTTACCACTACCTTTCAAATGTTTATGACAGCTACATTGTTTGTTTTAAACACGATCATAAATCGACAAAAGTTGGTTTTAATTACACCGGGGGCCTTTGGGTTGATTCCGATCCACAAAGTCTACTGACGTTTTGATTTTGAACTACAATATCCTAAGTAGCTTTTACAAGTTATTGTGTGAAAATTAGTTTAATAATTATGAAGAAATTAAATAATAATAAAATAATTTAAATGATTAAATAATCAAAATGATTCTTCTCTATTTTCAATCTTATTAAATATCTACTACTCTATGTATCATATCCCTCGCGTCCCTCGGCCACTTTCCAGACCAGGGATATCGAAACGTAAGTATATCTCAAATTCGGCCCTTCCTAAAACAGCTTGGAAACTTTCTATTTAAATTATGTTCGTGATAGTTATTGAAATCAATTATAATTATGTTGTCTAATTCAAAAACTATAATAACTACAATGTATAGACTTAAAATGTTCAACTATTATTTATATAAAAAAAAATATAATACTATGCGTATTTACCGTAGACGACAATAATTTATTTTATTATTATTATTAGCTTAGATATAGAATATTTTAATTTTAATTTAATAATTTAAAATTTGTAATTTTTTTGTTACTAAAGTAGGATATATTACAATGCTAATAAAATGTTATTTTGAAATACCAAAAAGTTTCATAAACTAAAAGTACATTATTATACTCATATTGCATTAAAATAAAAAATAAGTGTGTGCCAATTTTCAACGGGCAATCACCTTTAAGTTCTGACCCCATACCTTCATTTTTAAGCTTATTTCATTAGCTTCTGTGTACGTAAATATTGATAATATTGTAAATGAAATATAAATTAAAATACATAGTTATTACTAATATTGAGTTAAACGGTTACATTTTAATTAATTGCCTACACTTTTTGTAAATTTTAAAATTTAGTCTTATATAATATTTTTATCTTAAAATTTGGTGGTGATAGACAGAGACATCATGATATTTAGTCGTTCCGTTTAAGTAGGTGTTACATCTGCATGTGTTGTTTCTGTCTTACAAACATAAAAAAATGTACGTTTAGTAGAACCAATTATGTGTTGTTAGATTTAATATTAGAGTGAATTCGCTAATTATCAAATTTAAATGAAAAAAATATTTTCTGTGCTTAGGTATTAGCTTATTTTTGATATTTTAATTTTTAAAGTATGTATGATTATTTTTAACTTGCAATACTAATAATACACATCACGTCTTGACTGACAACATAATAGCGTGATCTCTTTGAATAAACTTAATACTTAATTTAAATACGTATATACTATATATATATACATATTATAATTAAAAACTTAAAATGATGTACAAACTACAAAGATTGAATTTAAGCCTTTAGTTTTTGCTCTACACCCTTAATTGAGTCTAGAGACGTCTCTGCTTAGAGTATCCAAATAACTTAACATTGAATACTAATTTGCATATTACAATCAGTATGATAATGGCTTGATATACTTACTAAGTAGATATTTGTTTGAAGTTATAATACAATAAGCACTAAAATTACAGTGACAGCATGACGGCATAAAATGAAACAGATCACAAACGTGGGCTTATAATATTATTACGTATAAGCTTTTATGAGTAAAAGCCATTTAAAACGACATAGTTGATTAACAGTATAAAATAGTGTTAAGTACAATGGACCGAGTACGATGAAAATAACTACTTTTTACCGTTTCTTATCTTTTATAACATTGTTCCAATAACTATTTATCGATATAGTGTTGTATATTTATATTATAATAATTTACAATAATATACACTTATATAGTAACAGTAAACAACTTATTATATAAAATGCCAAAATGCCAACATTCCAAAATATCAAAGGATTCTGTGGTCTTTGGCACGGTACCATTTCGTTATGTTTAAACAACAAACTGGCATGGGATTATAACTTAACGCAGTCAAACGGACGACAACAGTGTATGGTCTGCACATAAACACATTGTTCAACATAGTACTGAATGCACCAAAACATCAAAGTTATAGTACTACGATGAATTTGAAAAATACCAGACTCCCGGGACAACGAATAATACGAAAAAATATCAAAGGTACTTCATGACGCAACTTGGCAACCACATAAGTAAGAATACACGAAAAACGTCAAAAGCTTTCGACACAATGATGTATATATATATATATATATATATATATATATTATATATATACATGAAAATATCAAAAGATTAAAAAAATAAATAAAAAAAGTTGTTTGTTGTTTTAGACAAGCAAGTGGTATTTTCAACGTGAAAATCAAATTTACAAACCTTTTTAAAAATTTCGAACACGAACGCATATTACAAGTATTACTACATCGGAAAAAATATTAAACATAATAATTGTTTAAAAATATGTAAAATATTCAAAAGTAATTATGGGTACAAAAATAGCAAACTATTTATGTAATATAGGTAACGAAATACCGAAGATATACATTTCCGTGTAAATTTTTCAACCGAAAAATTGGGAAATCAAGATAAACTGTACGACTCACATTATTGACACGAGTTGCTTATTAGGTGGAATGTAATAGAAGTCCGTGTCTATAACATTAACAAAGTGGAGCGGGTTAGGTTGAATATTTAATTTTAACAGTTTATTTTAATATCAACAAGTATGAATTAGGTACTAATATAATAGATATAAACTGATTATGTAATATTCTATAAGACTATAAATACAATATATAATTAATTTTATCCTACAGTAATGTGATTATTCGTGCGCTCAAACTCAACACCTTTTACAAGTGTTTATTAATAGTAACTATGCGTATATATATATAATATATAACAAACGTATATTGTTTAAAGAGAATATTATACAGCGTAGAGAACACGAGAGAGGAAACTTATTCAATTATAATTTTGTATTTAATATTTGCTTTATAAGAGATACGCAGTTCAAAAATCAATACGAAACCAAACAGATTTTGTTAGTGTTTGAATTGGCAACTAAAATATGCAAAAAATGATATTACGAGTATATATGTATAATTATACAAATTTTAAATTAAATCTTAACATCGATAGAATGTCTAAAATGATCTCTATATATGTTTACTAAACAAAAACAGTCATGAAACGTTCACTAAATGGGGGACAGAAGTTGTATAACTCCAAAAAGTTTGATCAAAGGAAACATCAATGTTTATTACAACTATTTCAATGCATAAGATATTTTAACATATTATAGCTATATACTTCATTATATGACTATTTGTGTATAGCTATTGGTAAATACTAACAATTTAGTATAATAGATACACGTAATGATACGTTTTTAATGATTATAGTTCGTATAATAAGAGTAGAAATAATATATTGACAAAGGATCTCTGTTCGCTACATACTATTTAACGTATTTTATGTACCTAAGTATATTAAATATTATGTACTGTTTGGTTTGTGTGAATACATTTTATAAATAATCGACTATTCGACCGTAAACAATTTTAATAAAATGAATGAAGATTGTGCCAGTAAGTCTAACATCGGTGTAATACAACGCTCTCAAAACATTGTACTTCGCATTACCACTGTAGCCTACCGATTCGAAAAAAACTACACAATTCACCGTAATATAGTGCTGCCTACAATATAGCAGACGAATACAAAGGTTTTCTCACCAAACACGAGAAGAAGCTGGATCACCATGTCAATCTACTGGTTATACAAATATTAGATAACTCCGTTGACAATAACAGACGTCCTAAGCGTTTGAAACCATACATTTAAGACTTTAGATTAAGGTAGGAGCCACCTCATTGGAAGTGACTTCATCAACGTGTCAAGTATATAATGTAATTATTTATATCTAGTACCTATGTATTATATACCTTTGGGTCGTTTAAATAATAAAGGCCCGGAGCATTTGAAAAAAAAATTACTATAAAATATCACAAAATCATCGCGATTTAAATTAACTCTAATAGTCATCGATCGGTATATTTATATTATAGTTATACTATACATATTATATAGTGCATTAGTGTGATAATAATAGGTATATGTGTAATACACAATGCGTATTGTATATTTGCATATACACACGAATCCGGATTATCCCCCTTTCTCCCATACACGATGAAATTTAATTTACTGCTGTTTACACCGCGGCACTGGTATAATAGGTAGCCAGTTATTATTGTATCATAGGTACTAGGAATCTAGTTGTCACGTATACCACGACAGTACGACGCCTGTCCTGACTTCGATTAACATTGCCGAACTACAATCGTATTTAATCTAACGAAACGACGCAGTGTTGTACATGCGCGTATGCTTGGACTGCACCAAATAAAAAAATATCACACCGTAACCACATATGATACGCTATATACCACTATCGCCACCGTATACGCCATTATAATCCACCGTCGTGAAACAACAAAACGAAAACGTTTTTGGTTTTTGTATAAATAGCAATGGTGACGGGGAGAGCGTGTAGTTGCACTTAACTAATGACGTCAGCATTAAGCGCATATGATAATAATACTATAGACGATGACATAAATGGGGTACGGTCGAATTCAATAGTATCTATATTTTATGTGTGCAATAATACACTGCGGAGGATAAACGTTTGCGGGGAAATCAGCGTAGAAAAACGGCGCCCTCGTGTGTGTGTATTTGTGTTGTCATAACATGATATCGTGACAATAATAATATTATAAATGGGCCGCTGTTATTGTTTATATCAATTAATTAATAAAACAACGAAATGGTCAAGTATTAAGAGTTTACGGCAGAGCACTCGCGGCGGGCTGCACTATACTGATAATATATAATATGTGAACGTCGTGTGTGCACATACAAACCAGCTTTAGGGAATTCGAAATCTCGGGCTTTTATAAAAACGACATAACACTGCAGTTATAATAAGCGTCTAATATATATATATATATATATATATATATACCCAAACGTCTAATAGTTAATGTTATATATGTGTATATATATATATATATATATATATCAAAAGCAAACAAGATATAAAAGATCGGTTGAAATATTATGTGCACACTGTTCGTTTAGGTATTATTTTTCAATTAATTTCGGAAAAGATTTGATGACCAAATATTAGCACAACCATAATAATATAACAATGTATATAGCGCATACTACTCTTGTGCGAGTAAAATCGATACAGAGTTCAACCGGACAAAATAAACGTTAAATAAACGAATCCGTTATGTGTAGTTCGACATTATTAATCTCAATTAACTAAGAAAACATCGGGGACATTAAACGTTGGCTGACCTCCGTGTGTCTATTATACAGCACACTAACTCCGAATATTGTGTAGCAAACGGTGGAAAAGCGACAAAATCCAATTCCATTGTGTGTGTAATAATGTAATATATTATTATATTATTTCCACTATACTCGTAAATACCCATAGATATAGGTACCGTGTATGTACAATGTATTAAATCCTAACAAAAGCCATACACTCATCTGGACGTGTGATGTCGTGTGGGGATAAAGTGAAACGAAAAAGGTTTAAACAAATCGAATGTCTGTGTGTTCGAGTGCACATCAATGGTTTGATTGAAATTTATGTGTAGTTGTTCTGTCAATATTTATTATTACATAAATCTTTTGTTTAAAACTCTTGGAACACTATTGTTCAAATCACTAATCAAAAATAACTTTATTGGTTGTACGTTTAACATATTCAAAAGAACAACTTCAAAATTTTGCTCGTTCGTAAAATAGTTTCAAATTTTATATTGAAAAATAATGTATACCTAGTACTTCTATAGGATTTTTTAAAATTAGATTTGAGATATACTAATATTTTTCATATTAGACCTATTGCCTAGTTGCTAGTATATAATAATATTATATATATATAAGTTAATATGTTACCAATACTATATAAAACAACATTTTAATGATCGTTTTGAAACAAAAAAATTAGCTAAACTTGTGTCTTAAGTTAAAAATTATGAAACTATTAAAATAATATAATTAAAACTTTACTATTAGTATAAATAAATAAATAACATAGACAGAACGGTTTCACAATATCATAAAATAAAATAAATATGTTGTTAATAAATAAATTTAAAAAAAAATTGTTTAAATTATTTTTCAATAACCTTGATTGCGATGAATGAGGATTTAATTCAATTAATACTTAATAAAAAATACCAACATTTTTAACCTTGAAAATAATATAACAAATAACAATAGTATTAAGTAGTAACAGTCTTGAAGTCTTCAAAAAAAGAAATTAGAAAAATATTGTTATTTTTAAAACTTTTAAGTATTTTAATATGTATTTGATGGTCAAAATTTAGTTATTTAATAAAAATACTTAAGATACAGCTTGGTATTTCCCATTTAAATATGAAATAATATTCGGACACAATTTATGTCTTGTTAAAAAGCCAAAAGGTATTTTTTGACGCAATTTACAGTTAGCTGCATAAAGTTAGACGTCAAAACATTAAATACAATTCTAAACACTTTATTATACTTACATAATTTTAAAATTATTCTAACCCGACCGGAAACTAAATTATATGATTATATAATTTAATATTTAAATTAAAAAAAAAAAAATTATCACGAAATATTAGATAATATTTGAATACAAATTAAAATGACAACGTTTCTTCAAAGTACAAAATACGATTCAATTTATTATTCAAAACCGCCATAAAAAATGACGATCGAAGCATTCTTTAGACTACTTTTCGTGTATATAAATATAATACACTGTAAAATCAATATTTTCATCGCTCTGTGTTGTCTGCTAAATCTGAAATCAATACTATCGGAGAAAAAAAAATACTAGTACGATTTAATTGGGCGACAATAACGATGCTTTAGTGTCTAGCATATTTAAAATAAAAAAAGAAAATCAAAATTCGACTGGGATAATGAGTGATATATATATATACATATATTCTGTTTTAATAACGAATTGCGTAGAACATACACAATACAAATATTGCAAATAATAGTCAATAGGTATACGTATAATATTATGACACCACACAATATGCGGGCACTCGTGTTCGCAGTTTTATTATTATTCATCGCAATTTACGATTGGTGAGATGCGTTTTATTTTTTGCGAATGCCGAAGCGAGCCGTCGCCATTTTAGTCGTCGCTGTTTCAGTTATCGAATGATATAGTGTACTATCCATCCTAGCGAAAATAATAGTTTAACGAAAACGCCTGTACCCGTTCATTTGCTCTAAAGGGAAGAGTAGGAGACGCCGTATACAACGCGTGAGAGAGAGACAGCGTCCTACTAATAGTGTATGCCGAGATTATACGCACGCCCATAATAATGCGAATAACATAATAATAAACATACAATACGTGTAAATGCAATTATCGTTTCGCAACAATTCTAGCACATATAAATCGCAATAATTATTATGGGCATAACTTTTTGTTAAAAAAGATTTCTTATATGTTACTACGTATTATGGACGCGTCGTTAATTATATTTTAAAAGATTTGATTTTGTAATATTGTGATTTATTATGTATAAACAGATAATTATATTTTTACCTAATATTATAATACAATATTATTTATCAGGCATTTTTGTAAACTATAAACATATTACAAACAAAACTACGTAGGTGGTAAGTATATCGTCGTGGTATCCCTATGTATATTTTGTAGAATACTTTTTTTTCTTTTTCACTATTATATGCCGTGGGCTGCAGATAGAATTATCAGCAATATTGGCATATTTTACGTTAATATAATTTTTTTGCACATCATCGAAGTGAAATCTTATGAAATATTTTAAAAGACGATGAGAGAGTTATTAGGAAAATTTGTGCAACGGGCATATTGAATGTGCCGCATGCAAAAAACAACGAGGAATTCACTAATAACAAACGACAATCTTTAATAAACGGATAGCGATTGGATAGACATATATGTCTGCAAACATTGAAATATTTTATAGTTAAATGTGGTTATAATGACCCTTTTAATGATTCCAGTATATTTATAACAATTAATAATGACGGGTAGCTCTACGTATAGGAATATTTCCTATTATATATATAAATACATATTATATTACTAATCGGTCTACAGACCTTCCCGGGCATGTTTTACTCACAACATAATATTCATATAAATGTGAATAATCTGTTGGAATTAAAAATACATCAAACGAAATTTTTGAGGAAAATAAATACATGTACGTATAGGTATAGTATTATTATAATTGCGTAAGAAGCTTAATAAAATAAACTCTCTGTATACACTTAATTCAAAATTATCATATCAAAATTCGAAACACGTAGACGTAGTTTATATTTTATATTTAAAATAAATCAAATATTTTGCCGCCAAGTTCTACAAGTATAAACTATTATGAATTATATTTTTATTTTTTATTTATCTGATTTTAAACGCCTTTGTTCTAGTGGATTGTACGTTTATAATACTATGATCGTATAAATACTTTTTGTTAAGTTCGAAATAGTTTTAACACTAAATTGTTTAATTACATGTTTTAGATTGTATTATATATTAAGGTCTTAAAACTTAAGTAATCATCATTAGTGACAAGCTGTATGTAGTTATTATTATTTAGTATAAATATGTTTTCCTAAAAATTTAAATAAATATAGTTTATTTATTTAAAGACTTATCACGAAAAAAATAGATTAATTCATGTGCAAACATTTTTTTCTTCGATAACACAAAATGTATTGTACAAGAAAATATGTGTAAATTAGCCGTTAAACGAAAAATTCCGTAGTATTGAATGTGCAGGCCATCCTTCGCCGTTATCGAAAATACGGCTGCGCGGGGAACGGGGGTAGGGTTGCTTTCTAGAACATTCTGCCGTGTATTGTGGACGGTCCGTACACGACCCCACACACTTACCGATCGCCCGCCGCTACATTCCATCGAACTAATCGATCAAATGATATTTTTACCTTCTAGTCGTTCTATACTACAATAATATATTATTATCATTTAATGTTTACGAATCGTGGCCGCCGTCGTGTTTTCTAAAAGGAAACATATCGCCATATCTCGTACAGCATTATAATTTATATATAAATTCAATGATAATATATTATTATATATATATATAACAAATCCACAGAAAACGTCTTCTTTTCGGTAGAGTTTGTTTTATTGCGGTGTTTGTATATGCTCTCGCGTAGGTGTATTATTATCCTGGTGTCGCCGAGTGCCGTGACAATGAAACAGCGTTTTTTTATCCCACGGTCCGAGGAATTTCGAAGGGTTGTACGCGAGGGGCCGGTGATAATGTTATACTGTTTACCGACCAGTTTATTGCTATGTCCCTGTATACCTATACGCTTAAAAGGCAGTCGAACGCATACAATTCTATAGGTATATATGTATATATATATGTGTGTGTGTGTGTGTGTGTGTATGTAGGTACTCGGCATGTATATCGATGTTAACGACATTGAGACAAGATCCGTAATACGTGTGCACAACTATTCTTAAATAACTCGAGTGTAAAAATTCGATGTTTGCGAACCACTTACATTGGTATACGCGTCGTGTATAATAATATAATATATAAAATAATGCCCCGCACATTTTTCAACGAGAACCAAGAAGTATTTTGATTGTCTGCGGTACTATAATAACACAACATTAATGTGTTCTAAATAATTAATCGTTAAGTAAACCGCTAATGACGGTAGTTTGGCTTGTTTGTACAACACAACAGCACATTATTACAGAGTGAGTCATCGCTAAGATAAAAATGCTATTTCACAATACTCACAATATCTATACTATACAGCATACACATAATATACTTATTATTCCGTCGTGAATGTAATATTATGAATAATGCAGTTGTTACTCGTAATTTATAGCACATTATCCTAAACAAATCGTAAAATAAAAAAACTACCTCTAAATCGTACAATACGAATTACGCCGTGTGGTTAATTCGCGTTTTAGCCGCGACTCGCGACAGTATATATTATACGACATAAAATACGTCCCGTATGGAAAATGCTTAATACCTACCCATAAGGTGTTATTATATGTGATGAAGAATTTATTTTTTATTGTTTAGTTGCGAGGGAGACGACGACCACTACAGTGACGACAAAAATAATGATAACTTAATAATATAACCGTCATCAATGTTTGGGATTTATGTGGGTGGCAGGGTTGTTTGCGGTTAGCCAATTATTATATGGGTTTTAACACCGGTTGGTATTCCAATCTCTTAACTCTGTGTAGGTAAATGCCTAATATAAAAGTGTGAAATATATACCTGCCTTGCACACAAAATTGTCACGTACAAGTGCGGCTGGCGAACGTGCACAATGCTCCAAACCCCGCATAAGCTTTCGCGTCACGTACATGCAAACTATATAGTGTATGGTTAAAATATGACCTCCAAAGACAAGAAACGCTTGTAAGCCGGACTTGAAATTTTCAATTTTAATTTTGATTTCGCTTATTGATATTAGCAGTTTTTTTTACTGATTTCAATTTATAAATAATATATATTGAAAAGTATAATTTTATGGTTTTTATATTTTGCACAATACCGATTTAATAATTTTTTTCTAATTTTTATTTATTTGTTTATTTGGTAATAACACATTGAAGAGTATAAAATAAAATTATTTATTTATTGTTCTTATTTTTTTTATTTTAAATTCAATTTTATAATTTTGTTACATTATTTAAAATTATAATAATTATTACTTTCACATTTGTACAAATAACTTAAAACATAGCGATGAACCACTTATTGTTATGAACCTCTTGGCTGATTATAAATTTTAATTTTTAAAAATATTTTTTTTAATGATTGATATTTTTATATAAATTATTGATTTGTATTTATAAATATCATCATTTGCTGACTTAAAAAACATTTTCAATTTTAAGCCCTGCAGTTAATGTTTATAATAATTGTACGATATGTTAGTGGCGTAGCTAGGATTTATTTTCTGGGGGAAGAGGGGGGCTGATCCACTTTTGTAAAATACAATTTAAGATTTTTCTAGTGATTTTCATAGACCATTAAAAATTAAAATAATTTTTAAATTTTATTAATATTTCGGAGGAGGGGCTCAGCCCCCTCAGCTCTCCCCCTTACTGCGCCACTGCAATATGTAAGTATATATATTATATATATAATACACACCACATAATATTATGATCATTATTTTAATATTATGTATTATATTTATTAAGTTTACATATTATAAACACTATAAAATCAGAAACACAATATATAAAATGGAAACTGCGATCTACCGCCCGTGGAAACTCTTGCACGATGGTTATTTTATTGTTATTATCAATCATAATGACCTCATCAAAGACTATAACTATTATAATACGATACGATATAATCACAGGCATTTCAAAGAGCGGTCTTGACACGATAGTATTGTAAAAACACCGCGAAGCCATATCAATCAAGTACCTACGATAAATCTATCTGTTGACGAGTCAACTGTGGAAAAAAATAAAAACGATAAAAAAAATATCAATATTGATCAATATACAATATTTGTACTATATTGTGTGGCATCGTCGAGGAAACCGGTCAACACTGGAGTTTCCTTCCCGTACGGGCCATAAATTATACTTAAATGTATTTATATATGTTATTTTTTTTGTCACTCATCTGTCACCTCCACCACCTTATTATATACTTAATTGTATTATAGTAATACATAAGGTTATTTTCAGTGATAACTGCTTTATGGAATAGCTCGGATTTAACTCATATACCTACCGCCTAGTACTATTTTTGTGTATTATAGTCTAAACGGACTAAACGTATCGATACCTTTATAAATATTAATCTGAATTGAATAAAAATTGTATTAAATCTACTACTAACTGCTACTGGGCAGAAAAAAAGCATTTACTAGATAATTTCCCAGCGCTTCGACCGTCATCGAAAATTAAATTTTCAGTGCGAGCGTGACAAAATTCATTATACAAACAATTTTGATAATAAAGCTTAAAAACTGCAATAACTTGCTGAAACACGTTTTGTTGTTTCAGTTAAATTAAAAATATTAATAATAAAAAAAATGATTGTTATTTTAACACTCAGCTGACGATGTTTAGGTTGAGAAATAAATAATAATGATAAAACACGTATAGCTAATTTTAATCTCATCGGAACTCTCCAATCGTGTGCATCATTATTATTCAGTTTTATTTTTAATTCGTTTTATATATATATAAAAAGTATTAGAATCAATAAAAATGTACTAAAAAAATTAAGTTAGGTAAACGTACACGCTCTAATACAGAGTGTAAAAACTGACGTTTGCATAAAATCGTAATTGTTAAAGTATCCTCCTTCAATTCTAGACATAATCATTTTTGGTGCTAGTTATACCATAGTAAACAAAAATTATTTCAAAATTAGTTGGATGTGTCACCTATCAATGATGTGCAATCAAATAAATAACTTTGAATTTTTTTTTCGATTCTCGTTCTGTGTTAAAAACATATGCTTTTATTGATTTATCATTTTAAAAATTTAAAGTGAACATTTTAAAGTTGTAATATTTTATAATTATCACTGTATTATAACTATATTTAAAATGATAATATTAACAAAAGCATATTACATGTCCTAGATAATATTCTTATGTTTAAGTTAGATAATAAGTAAATTTACTTTAATATTAAAGCTAAAAACATATTATTAAATGTGTTCTGCTGAACGCAAATTGACTATGATGTACGTTAGTAAGACAGACAGCACATACGGATATAAACGTCCTCTTTAAGATACTTTTTGGTTTTTATTTATTTAATTTACTTTAACAGGAGATAAGACCCTTAGGGTGCTATTATTTATTGATTTATAACAATAATAAATATAATGTGAAATAGACGGTCAAAGAATTGGCGGCTCATATAGCGGCTATGCCTCCGGTTGTGATTGTTTGTGTACAATTTACACCCACGCTTTGATCGTAAAATAATATTAACTGTGCACAGTCAACACTGGTCGAGAGGAATTATTTCTTTACTTCTAACAATGAAAATAGATTCAGGCGATTACGACGGAAACGTTTAAATAAACAAAATAAATCCAGTAATATGCGTCATCTGCTGACTGCTAACTTCTCACTTGATTGACTGCGGGGGAGGTAACCGGCAGGCCAGATTGAAAACCTTTTAAATTCCGTATTCTTCGATTCATTAATATAATTTATCATCCGTATAATATATTAAATTTAATATTTACGTGGCCAAATAATATACGACGAAAATATAATTTATTTTATAAATAACACTAATTTTGTTCTGACCAGATTATTGAATATGCCCGCTCATGACTCATCACAATAATTATTATTAAATGCCTATACTGAATCCAGTTAATGGATTTATTTACTAAATAATTAAAAATTAAAGAATTTTAATAGAAAAAATATTGTTTAAAGAAGACATAATAATATCTGTTTCGTTGGTTTTTCCACCCTCTATATACAAATCACACTTTTAATTGTTTTTATTTTAACGCACATTAAATTTAATTGGCAAGCATTACATCAATATTAATATTATTCTTATTATATTCAATGAGTATTATTATGTAATAAATAATGATATTTGAATTTTCCAATCGGTATAAACAACAAATACATTATTTTAATGGAATTTAAATATTATAATACACATATCCAAAACTATTATAATGCAGTGTTAGGATCTGATGGTTTATAATTGATGTGGAGTGGTTTAACGTCTATAATAATATCAGTCAAAATTGACTAAAACAATTATTATAATATTATAAATTGACCTAATTATTTTTATTTTTTCAAACAAGGATTCAGCATTGATGATTATTAATTATTATTCTGTCATTTAAATTTCAATATCACGTTGAACCATACTTTACTTTACTATTTCTTTGAAATTTGAAAATGTCACGACGATCTAATCGATGAACTCACATTTCGCTGTAAAACGCACAGTTTTTTAGTGTTGGTATGTATCGAACCAAACTCATTATAATATTATAATGGACCTCATTTACTGCGACGTTTATCCACCACTCACCCGGTCACACGGCCTGCATACTTTATTGTAATACTTGAATATTAAATTTAACGTAAACCGAGGACCGATAATAATACGCATCGTCCATATTATACAATTAATTGTGGTGGCTGTGTAATACATTCAAATTGATAATAATTAATAATTGTAAAATATTATTATTATGTACACTCAACACTGTAAATCGGATGCGATATATTCAAATTTTGCAAGATTTTTGTTATACGTGGCCGAAGTGTGATAAAAAAAAAAAAAAGAAAAATAACTATATATAAGTATTAACTTGATGACGAGCGGAGCGTGCTGTTGGGCTAAAACGACATTTTTATTATTTTATGATCTGTTGGTTCCGACAGATTCCAACATTGCATTCATTTTATTTTTACGTACTATTATTTTCTATGCTAATTACTCTCATTTTTTTGGTCAATATACACCAATATTACACTTTCCTTTAAATTTTACCTTCGTGTGTGAAATTTTTGATGTCAATATAATATCATCAACATTGAATTATCATACGTTTAATATGCATCTACATAAAAACACACTACTATTTACGTATTGATCAACTGATTGCAAACTGTTTGTTTAAATTTATTTTGTTTTAGAAAATATATTAATATTTGTATTACAAGTTACGGTATCAGGATTTTTACGAAACGTCAACAAATTGAGTCTATGTACAACAAAATAGCCATATAACCTATAGTAACAAATTTTGAAAAATGACTAGCCAAGTATTTTTTAGACCTGTTATTATTATAATAAAGTAATATAGAATTATATAATTAAAAGCATATTTTTCCTTAAATTTTTTTCTGAAAATATACTATAGCGGTGATTAATTTAGTTTTAATTATATTTATAGTATATATTATATGGTATATTATTGACGTTTATAATAAATTATTGTGTTTGTGTAGATAGACCAATTGAACAAATTTTAAAACAAAAAAAAAATTAATCATTTAGTATTTTTATTTATTACATAGGTAATAAGTTTTATTATTGCTTATTTGTATTATATTCAAGTAAAGTACTTAGCTAAGAATATAAGTTGTATTGAATATATTAAATACTATTTTTACATATATTAATTTTAAATTACCGATGGTTTTTATGTAGGCGGAATATTGATATAAAACTCTGAATTTAAACGAAAGAACACTATATCGATCATAATAAATATTGAGCACAATTTATAATTAATAACTAACAGCCTACCTACATGTAAAAATATTATAGGGGAGACAAGTATTCAAATTTTAGGTTTGTATACCACTTAAAAATACTCTATTCTCCAATGTTAATAAACACTATTACAATATTATATTATTTGAGTGAATGTTAAGTTTCTACACGAGTCCTAGCAGGTAAAAAAATACATATGTTAGTTTCTACTTCCTACACGATAGAATAAAATACATATGTAAGTTCCTCCACAGAAAAAAATAGGTACATATGTAAGTTCCTACACTGCGTATATTATTATGTATAATTTATTAGTTTTCAATCTAATACCAGTTATATCATATAATACTGTCATACATTTTAATATAATAATAATTCATTTATTATCTGGTTATAATATTTCTTCACTTACTCCACATTATTATATTCTTCTAAATGATATTATTTTCACACCATCAGTTTGATAACTTATAATATTATATAAAATATAGTATATTTTTTTTACTTTTTATATGTGCCTGTCTTCCGCCGTGTAGGAACTTACACATTACATAAGTAGGAATTAACGTATTTAATTCTTTGCCTGTTACTCAGGTGTAGGAACTTACGATTCCCCTATTATCTTTATATTGTGGTATAAAAATAAACCATCGAAAAGTAAAATAAATTGTTTCATTGTAGAACGACAACAAACATTAGCGAGACAGCGACTTCGTGTATCGCAATGAGTAACTTATAACAATTAATAATAATTAATAAATATTTAAATAATTTAATATTAGATAATAAATTTTTAGTTTCCATGTATTTGCATACATTTATTACATATATTATGCAATATATTTATACGTTTGCTAATATTCTACATATCATATAGTGATCGTATCGAAGAGTGCATAAGATACGCAGAAAAAAAGTTTAGGGGTATACATGTAAAATGTATAAACATAAACATTAAACCCCCACATCACTCACCCCAACAAAATTAATATTTGTAATATTTACATATAAATATACTGATTTCCTGTAGTTATAGTATAGTGATTAGTACTTACTATAGCGGAAATAGAAATTTGGAACTAATTTTTTTTTAAATTTAATACTACGATATGTATATAAATACAAGTATACCTATATATCATATGTTTTATCTGCAACTATAAAAATATACATATATTTATTTATTTTATAAAAACTTTAGGTGACTTTAATTATTATTATTGCATTTCCATTTAATAATTTTTATTTTATAGTGAATCCCAGTAATAGCTTGCGGCGAAATAATAAAGGCGGTAAATTAGTTTTTCACGTACCAATAATATAATATGCGAAAAAAATGTACAATATTACGCGCGATGGCAGTAAATGTAAATATGAGTGAATTTTAATGGATTTTAATTATAAAAATAATACAAATAAAAACTAATAAACGAGAGTAAAAGTTTGTTTAATAAACCGACGAACATATAATAATACTTATTTACTAAAATGCTTTGATAGTTTTTATTCATTATACACGCATTCTTTCCAGAAAAGATAGGTTAAGTACAGAGGGTGAAAAAAATATGAGAGAACATTGGATATTCACAAACTCTTGACGAAATTATTAAAATAGCAATCAAAACAATAATATTATATACATACCTACCACGGTAATGAATAAATTATCCGCACCAATAGCCTGAATCAGCATAAATACACTTCAAAATTATAAATGTTTATACAATATAAACTATTAAAATGTATAACAAAAATATAAGTAAATGTATTTTACTAATTTATTAAACTTACAATATATATATATTTTAAACCATTTTCAACACTGGTTTAAATTCTGTATTTATTTCATTTTTATATTCTTTTTTCTCGACCATTCTGAGATCCTTTTTTGAATTTCCGGAATCTTCATAAAGTATGATTCTTTATAAAAAAAACCCTTTTGATAATTGTTCTCGTTTCATACGTATACCTGGTGAAATTTTAATTACTATGCACACATTTACACTACACATATATATCAGACATTTATAAAATTGCCTATATTGTCAACGATCGGTATTGAATCCTCTTAAGATTTATGAGCTTATTCGTATTTATTATTATAGCTATTAGCTATTAATTAAGTTATTAGTTAGTGTTAAGGTAATACGGTATTTGTATTATTAACTAAAAATAAAGTCACGAAGTAAATGTATGGTTTAATCAGCTATAATTATTATTGCTACACAATCAAAGTCATGTTAATATACATATTGATATTAATGTTTATATATACATTCATAAAAATAAATTAAATTAAATTTACTGTAACAATCACTTATCGAGTTATCATTTTCTATCTATCAAATTTTTTATAGTATAAAACTTTATACGAATTAAATTTGCTAAATTTTAATAACTAATAGCTTGAAGATATAATAATGTAGTAGAAATCATTATTTGACATAAATATTTATAAAGCCACCAATAATTTTATTAAATCTTTTTCACAACAATACAAACATATAGCACATTATAATATGTGGCATTTTTAAAATTGGGTCAATAAGAAATGACACACACTGTGCCTGCTGTGTTTAGATCTCAATCCATATAATATACGATACGATACATACAATAGATATAGAAAAGGGACAGTATAAACTGAATTGAAAGACGGACCTAAGCATATGTTAAGATCGACTACATATATATATATATATATTTATATATTATCATACATCTATACTTTCCGTATATTATGTTCTGAATTATATACGGACATCACAAAAAAAAATAGTTGTTGGGTCGTATGCTATACAAATATAGATAAATACGACGATAATAAAAGGGCACTTACAATCTGTAGGACGTCGGCGTCGATCGTTAACTACATATTATATATAACATTAAAATACTATAATATAATATAAAACATTTTAAATGTTTAAATATTTTTAATATGAATTCGTATTAATAAATTATGTAGTACAGTCAGAGTTGGGCAAAATTTTATCTAGATAACTATTCGAATAAATATGTATTCGAATGATTTTTTCACAATTATTCGAATAAAAATGTATTCGAATAATTTCCAAACGTTATTATTCGAATAAAAAATTATACTAGTACAAAATATGTATCGTATAATGTTAATAATATTATAAATTATAAGTCTTCTAATATTAATAATAGCATTAATAAATTATACTGTTATATATTAAACTAAATTAATTTTTTTTAATAATTTACTAATCAAACGTTTTATTGATTTTTATTATGTAATTTTAAATTATACTACTATTTGCCTGTTTTTAATTACCAACCCTATGGTTACCCAAACAAAATGAACAAAAATTACTCGAATAATGTTTGGAAATTATCCGAATTATTTTTTATTCGAATAATAACGTTTGAAAATTATTCGAATAATTTATTAAAATGTCAATAAAAAATCATATTATTTAGATGACAATAAAATGTCATCTAAATAATCATCTAAATAAAATTTCATTCGAATAACGCCCTACTCTGAGTATAGTTCATTGATATTTTCAAATGTACGTATAATATAAATATGTGTTTCACCAATGTAATTTTAATAGAATGATAATTTTTTTACGAGGATTTAAATTAGTAAATAGCTAGTAATAAGCCGACTTCCACAGAATTAGCATTCAAATATCAACAACAGTTAATGCATCGTAATTTTTATAATAAATCAATAAAGACCATAAATTATATTTATACAAAAAGATTTAATTTTTAATTTACTCAAAGCACACTATACAACACTTTAAAGGATAAAGCGTGTATTGACTAGTCTACTGGGCTTAACCAATTATTAAAAATGTTTCCTAAAAACCGATACAAAAAAGTCAAAACACCATACTACTGCCATCGGAACATCGCGACTCTCACAGCCAAGTAAAATATTATACCTATAATACTATATTACTATGTGTTGTGAAACCTTTCAATACTGGACGCAATATGGAAATTAAAAGGTGTGTGAACCGTTGAACGCAAATGAAGACGCCAACGTGGCCGCATTGCTATAATCCAAATGGTTTAGGCTATATGGTTAATTATAATTTTTAACGAGATTTATGAATTAATTTAAAAATTATTGTAAAATATACTATAAAATGTGCCTAGAGTAAAAATCAATATAATTACTGATATAAATAATGAAGATTTTTCACTTAAAAAAACGTCGAGTACTTACAATTGTTGATAAAGGAATATAATATAGGAATATTTTTATCGTATTACAATATTGTTTGAAGTATTATATTTTATGCAGGTTGATATACGCAGTGATACCGTACGATACGGTACATGTGTGGCGAGTAATATTTATTATACACTGATGAATCGGTAAAGTCACCTATAATATTATATAAGTTACAAATATTTTGCTGATTTTTCAATACGAGATAGGTACATAATATACATATTTTTCGCTTTATATCAAAGACGAGTTCAGCTTCGTGGATATATACCAAGGAAATATTTGAAAAGCACAGCGTTAGGATATTTTTTTTCGACACCAAACACATAATGATGTGTACCTACAAAATTCAAAGTGAACGGGCAAATTGGTTTTTGATTTTTTTTTTTTTGTGCACAAAAATATATAATAATGACAAGCGTGAACTCGTATAAAAAACCGGTGTGGGCGTCGAGGAAATTGAAATAAAAGAAAACGCGGTTGTGGTATTTGTGAGCCCAAAACAGTTATTGTTACAATAATAAATTAAAATACAAGTATTTTCCTTACGTCGCATAAAACCTTACTGGTACGTATATATTATTGTTATAAAATAGTATTTCGTTAACAAGCCCCGCAATCTTCGATATTCGACAATATCCTACATATTATATTATAATAGGTATGCGCGTTTAATTTGACGGCGCGGTAGCTCGCGAAGACTTACAACACACGTCCATTATTGTAATGTTCGAAACGTAGTCTGGCAATTACTTCCAGTTAACATACAAAAGATTCGGCGAACTGCGTAAAAAATAAATAATATGTAATAATTATTCAGTAGGTACAACCGTAGTTCTGCAGCGGTGTTCAGCACAACAACAATAAATATGATGTCTACAAGTTGTTATTGCAGAATAGTATAATACATTTGTAAAATGAATAAAGACAATTTCCGAACGAAAAAAAAACATAATAATTGGAAAAAAAAATTTCACACTTTTGATGTTTTGCAAAACCAACAAACGAGAATAAATTTAATTTTCTGACGAATCGGGCGAGGGGTTTGGTGAATTTCGGGAGAGTTATTACCGCCGACAATAAACATAATTTTTATATTTATTTCGTACTTTGTAAGGACGGTAAAAAAACTGAGCGGAGAAAATTGGTTTTGCTCGCTTAAAGCTGACAATAGAGTGACGTTGTTACAATATATATTTAGGACTGTAACTCACGGATTGCAAATCGAATAGCACGTACAAGGCCGTCGCGCTGTGGAGTAAAAAAAAGAGTATATACAACGAAACCGGCGAACGAAATTTAAATTAAAACCGACGGGTCTTTCGAGAGGTGAAATATTATAATAATTGTTGTTGATCGCTTTAAAATAAACTGTTAACGAAAAGTGCTTTTCGCGAGCGCTCCGAAAATGCAACAGCATAATAACAACAGTGTAATCATTATAATAACAGCCCGCGGTTGTGTGCTCTGCAGAACGGATAATAATATAATTATACGACGAGGACAAATCACATCGGATGGGATTTCGAAAACACAAATGACGGCGACAAGCTTTCGTGTATAGTATATATGCTTTACACGTATAATGTGTGTATTATAAATATTAAAAAATATTACGTTCAAACGTCTCTACGCATATTATAGAGACTCCACAGAGACATGTGTACATGGAGTACTCGTATTATATAATATATAATATGATAACAACGGATGGCGGTCGGATGGTGTTCGTTGTTTCGTTTCGTGTAATAAGTAGAAAGACTGCGGTGTTGAAATCTCAAGAAAATTCGATTCTCGCATTATCGTAAGGTGAATAAATCATGACTGGCTTTCAATACGGCGGCGGCAGCAGCGAATTAATTATAAAACATAACAGTAAGTATTATTATACATCCATATTATATAATATTTGCGAATCTTCTGCGATACACATCATGATATTTTCCATACCTACAGAATTAATAATAAGACTCTCGGGATTCCCAATTACTGTTTCCGACGAAAAGTTGTTTTCGCTTTCACTAATTCTGTGTTTAATGGTATATATGTATAAAAAGTATTCGCGTTGTATCCACGAGAAAGTTCGAAAACGCGCGGGTGGTTGTTATACGAAAAACGCCTAACTATATTATTATAATATAGGTATTGTTAAATCGCGAAACAGGTAAAAGTGACTACTGAGTATAATTTCGAGAATAAAACTTTGCAAATTACCACATATCGTCATCTCGATAATTATTTTAAAATCAAAAAGATTCGAGTAGTAAGTACTTGTGATTATTCACCAAGCGTTTTCACCCCGTTTTGTTTCTTTGATAGACGATAATACGGTTATTCAAAATAATTTATTTTCGAAATAATTGTTAAACAGCAACTACCTAAGACAATATTTTTAAATTCCTGAGATATTTTTGTACGATTTGAGGAGTCTAAATAAAAATTCGAATGAGTAATTTTTGAGATATTTAACTTTGTGTACTAAGTTGAATAATCGGCTCATGATAATGGTTTCGGAAGATATAAGGACTATATATATTTAAAACTTGTAGTAATTAATATTAATCTAATCAACATTTATAATATTTGAAAGAATTTTTCAATATTATAATAAATATTAAATTAAATATTGTAAAACCAAATTTAAGTACTACCTACCTGTATTATAGTTAGTATATAAATATTTTACTAACTGAAAAATGACTCGTTCGACTTTTGAATTAAGTAGGTCAATATTTTCAAAACAATCATACATCTAAAATTATTTACAGTAAAAATTAGGGTACATTTTATATCTACTCAAAAATCGCTTCGAAGTTTGAATATCATAAGAAATTACCGTAAAAACACAGAATGATATACTGTTGTAGTGGTCAACAGTGCAGTTATGGCAACAGGTACCGCGGGCTCATCGGACGGCCACACGGACAGAGTCACACGACTCTAAATTATAAAACATAATCATAATATACCAAGTTCGTAAACTTTATTAGCAGAGTTGTTATAATATTTTCGGTGAATAATATTATATTTATAAATCATATATATATACCTAAATCGAGTGAAAACTTAACTATACATAATATACTGTAATGTAATAATACAAGAAAATTAGTTTTCGGGAACTCTTTACGAAAAAAACATGAATAAATCATTTGACGGCTACGCAGGAACTCCAAGAAACGTAGCACGCGCGGTGTGTGTATGGGTGTCACGATCCTTCGCAAAAAACTAATACGGTAAATACGGTGAACGTCAATTATTATCCGTCGCCGGAGACGGCAACCCTTCAGAGAATATCAACTTTTGAGTATTTGCTGTGCCACTGCTGTAGACGGTCACAGTAAGTTGATATAACCATGTTCCCGGAACGTTTTATATACTTTTTTCGTTAAATTCGATTTTCAAACTCGCGTTTCCAGCAAACAAATAATCGAATGACGACCAGAGCATAAAGTTTTTTTATACTGAAAATGTATTCTCATTTCTCAGGAAACTCGGACGCAAACTTTTAAAAAAAAATTACCGTGCGAACGTTGTTGCAGCTGTGGTATCTTGCGAGGCGCGCTCGAAACAAACCGAATATTGCCTAATACCTCTGTACTGTGTGTGTGTGTGTGTGTGTGTGTGTGTGTGTGTCGTTCTCTCTATACCTATGTATATTTGCATTCAAGATTATTTTAGCATACTCGTTTAATTCAAATTATGGCTGTTCTGTAGCTATACACACTTTGTTTGTCTCCAAATAAGCGCACCACAACACCTTTTCTGGTGCGAATTATATGTTGAGCAAATGCTATTATTTGGAAATGTTGAATAAAATTCGATCAACTTGTTTCTAAATTTCATTATTTTTACTTAACGTATTATAAGGAAACATTTAAATACATTTCTTATTTTATTTATAAAGCAGAGAGTTAGAGTAGTCATTTAAAACTACTTAAAAATAATACTTTTTAAAAATACTCAAAATTTTCACGAACCAGACTTTGAATAAATATAGTTAATTTTAGCATGACATATTGATATAAGTGTTATCCTATAGTGTACACTATACATGTAAATTTAATACAAAAATACAAGAATACACAATACACATAAACATACGTGAAGTATACAGTCTTTATAATAGATATATACCTACACTTATTAGCAGACTACATTTTTTTTCAAATTTAAAATTTACGTATCAGTTGATTAGAAATTTTTTTTTTCATGTGCGATGCTATCTTCGCGGAAATAAACGTTTGTAAATGTAAATACTAAAATACCACGGTAAATGATTTAATTTGTCTTACAATAGAATATTATCTGTGTGTACACAGTACTGCAGTCACATATATCACTGTTTAATATAATACACGCGTAGAGAACACCACACGTTTTTGGAAACTAAATAAATAATTGTTGAAAATTATAATTACAAGCGATTATTCGTTTATGACATTATATATTACACCTTATAGGGTATACTGAGGTCTCACACGATTGTATGGTGTATATACAATTTAATACATATGTTTATTGTTTACACACATACACACACACACATATATATATACATGTGCTTAAATATATAATAGTTACGTTGTAATAACACGCATGACTTGCTCGTGCAGAATGTATCGTGTATTTTAGAAGGGGTGACCAATGACCATCATCGCCAATACTGATGGAAACGGTCTATTCCAAACGGAATATAAATTAACGAATTATACGAGGTCAATAGTAACACCTTATCGGTTTCTGGATGTGTGCAGTCAACTGAATTATATACGTATGTCAAAAGGTCAGACAGGTTTTTTTTTGACGTTCTGTATAATTTATTAAATTATTATCATGTATCGACCGGTGTTTGCGTTATGACGTTATTGACGCCGTGCTGTGTGTATACGATATAATATATTATTATGTCATTGCTCATTGGGGACCGATTTTCTGTTTTCCATTATTTATACCCCATCGTCGAACTCGTGTCGTGGGACCCGTACGACTCTAATCTGACATGCTGCAAAGAGCGTGTGTTTCAACTTTTTCTTATAATATTATAGTCTTTTTCTGACAGTATTATCAGTTTATCACTATAGTCTAAATATTTTGAAAAGTTTTAAAGAGAGTCGAAATTAGTCTACATATGTACCTACGATATAATATCATGATTACACGTGTTTACACAGCATTAAGTGCACAAAGTAATAAAGTCTAGTCTTATATGCATATAAGAATGGTAATACATAACATTATTAATACCTACTACGCTATAGTATATCGTATAATAAATCACTGAAAAATCTGTCGTTGTATGCCCGTGTGATTGCAGCGTAGACCCCAAAAACCCAGACAATCGTATCGCATATTATCACAAAACACATTTTAAATTTTTACTCCATCTGATTAATATATTAACATTATAATTATATATATATATATATGTGTGTGTGTGTGTGTGTGTGTGTGTAAGGCCTATTATTTAACTAATTTTAAATTGATATTTTTTTGCTTTATATCTGTTAAACAATCTTGTTATTTATAATGTAATCTTTTAAGTTATTACTTATAAGTAGGGTTCGGAAGTTATTATTATATATTATAATATTGTTCTGTATGTGCTCTCAATTTACAATGTGGAGTTTAAAAATGCATATTTTGTATATTTCGTTAATTTTAGAGAAAAAAAAGTATATGTTTTGTTGATTTCCATTGATTTTCGAATATTTGTATGCATATTTAATATTTTTAAAAAAAATTCGGACATTTCACTTAAAAAATCTTAAGAAAATATTGGTGGTTCAATGCAACAACGTAACATGTATTATACAACATATATTTATTTCTTATTTTACAAATAATGAAAATATATTTGTTTAACTATTTTTTTAGTTCAATAAAATCTCATATGCCAACCAATTACGTGCCACATTTTAGTTTTCAATAATACAATTATTTTAAATGTAGGTTTTTAGAATTTTTTATGTATATTAATAAATAAATATTTTTTTTGTGTATTTCAGATTTTTCGTGCATATTTTGCCTTTTTTTGGCTCCCATAACATCCGGACCCTATTTATAAGTCTTAGAATAAGAAAAATAAACATCAATATATTTCAAACACGAAATGCTTATTATCATTTTCATATTTTTACTTTTTTTTCTAATAACTGTATTATAAAAAAATGTTATTTTAGAAACTTATTTAGAAACTATTAATATTCATATGATTAACACCAATATTTTATCGATGTTGATTTTCTATTTTCCACATGGTTGTATACGTCTGTATATGTTGTAGAATATAATAAGTCAACGCAAAATTTTTTAATCACTCCACTTCACATTGCCAAAAACAAGAGTAGTATATCGCGTTTTCTCATCACAGCCACCATAACATATTCACCCCTTCAATCATAAATCATAATAGGATAAAATTATAACACAAATGAAAAAAATTAATATCTGTGTTCGAATTACACGGAAAAATGTTTAATCTTATGTAAATTATCCTGAATGATCTCTAACCAGTACCTAACACTTTTAAAAAAACATAATAACTGAATTTTTTGTTAAGTTTCCTCGAATCTTTACATTTTTAAATGCATGTCCTTTCAGATTTTTAAATTTTATATATTCAGAAGTTAGAGTTTTATAATATAAATTAAAAATGAAAAAAATGAATTTAAAAATGAAAAATGTTGTTTTAATTATAAGCTTTGTGATGAATTAAAAGAGATTTTCAAAAATTTTAATGGATAAATATGTTAGTCGGTATAAACACTTATCGGACCACCAATAATATTTTATATTTTTGACAACAATGTAGACCTACAGCGTCGATACTTATCGTACAGGGTTTAATGAAAATAGTCTATACAGACAATAACAATGGATTTTATGTTGTAGACTTCGGAAACTTAAATTTACTCTGAATGGACATTTATCGAGTCGTAAAAAAAAATAATAACATTGTTGTGTCTTTTTCGCGATAATGTAGACCTACAGCGTTGTTATTTTTGTATTTGGGTCAAAAGAAAACGACACAAAGCCCGTGTTCGGATTCCAATCCATATTATAATTTATAATGTACAATACATAATCTACTATATTGTAGATAGAAAACGGACAACAATAGTATATGAACCGCGGTGACAGACGGGCCTATATGTGCCCCGGATGTGGAGATCATTTACGCCTAAAGTATTTTTGTATTATATTCTGTAGTACACACGGACCCGAAGATATTAACTGTCTGTTTAGTCGTATATGTATTGTATAAATACAAAAATAGGTACGGTATTACAGTGTAATGAAGGTGAAACCGAATTTGTAAATTATAACAATACGACACGTTTAAATATAGGCCACTTTCGCCTTTTTACCACACTACGACCCGGAAGTCGTCCGTATTATACACCCATTTAGTTAGGTCGCCAGGATGCGCACATTACAGATAATGCGGAATTGGTTCCTGAAAAAATTACTTTCCAATATACAATAACTGTTCAAATCGGTTTTTAAATAAAATAACTTATATAAGTTATAATATGTAGTATACAAATGCATGTTACAAAATATGTAATAATCGATAATCTTATAATACATTATTAGATTTTACGATGTCTGGGAAAGTTTATAAATATAACTTTATACCCAGTAATTTTATTATGTCTGTTTCCCGTCAATATCGCGACAATACTGACCTAGTCACACGTATATTTATTGAAATATAAGCGCTTGCGTTAAAATGAAAAATATATTGTTGGAAGTGATGTCAAGTGAAAAAAATAAAAAAACTCTCCGTGATTAATGGTTTTAAACACCGATTGGACATGATATGTTAATAATAATTTGAAAAGCTAACTTAACAAGACTGTATTTTCAAGAAATCACGCGGGGACCAATTCGTAGGTAGGCATGTAACACCTGCAGACAACCACGGAATGGCTGGAAACCGTTCGACGATAATATAATATATTGGGAACCAATAACCCGTATACGTTGCCGTCCCGCATTATATCGTATAATGTTCGAGAAGGAAAAAAAAACAGGTAGGTATATAAGACGTATATACGAAACCGGATTGACGGACCGCGGTACGTCGGGTCCTCCGGCGCGCGTTCGCCCGTACACGCGCGCGCACGCGCACACACGACATCGCATATTGTGTACAAAGTATTGTGACGCCATTTCAAAAACAAGCCACTTTCCGCGGGACCCGACCCCACCGGACCGGTATCGTGTTGTGCGCGTACCTGCCCGTCTTGCGACAGCGCGGCGACACCAAGGCGACACCGAGGCGACACCGAGGCGACGACGCGACAGATTCACGCGCATCGCGTCCCGTTTTCTGCGCGTATTATATATTATATTACACGCGTAGGCCGCGGAGTGGTATGCGGTGCGATGTTATTGTGTAGATATCGTTGTTATGGCGGACGAACGCGGCGCAGCAACAGGCCGTAGTGGCGCCGGTCGGGCGCGCGCACACAGGTACACGGCGGCACCGGCACCGCAGTCACGTCGTTTTGTGTTACGGTAGTTCGCGGTGTACACGTCGCCGGCGGACCCCACCTGCCACGACCATTGTTCCGTGGAACGGCGGGCCTACGGTGTTGTTGGGGAAACGACACGTTTTCCGAGAATCTCATAATCGAATTGTTGTGGCCGTCGGGGCGGTTAGGCGCGCGTTATCGGCGGCGCGGCGGGCGTCGGGTTTTTCGTTCGGCGGGCTGAAGAGGGGGGGGGGGAGACCCCTACCTGGTCCTGCTCGTTTCGCTTTCGGCGAGCGCGTGTTGTGCCCATTATAATATTACTGTAGGTATATTAAACGTACGCACCGGAATAGCGTCTTATAACAGAATATCATATCGACGCGGTTTGTGTTTTATGCCGTAGATACAGCATACGTACCGAATATTATTGGTACGCATACTAATTATTATTCATCGATCGATACCATACCCACGTACAGTGGCGTCATTTCGGTTTTCAATAGGGAGGGGCAAAAGTGTTGACCGGCCCGAATGTGTAAAAAAAAAAACCGCTCGAAACCACATAACATCTTTAGAATATATAGATTTTAAAAATAAAACTATATACGGGATTATGGTATTAATTATTGTTGTGCGTACAACAACATTGTGTTCCTACTTCCTTTTTCTTCACCAAACACACACGTACACACAAAACACATATACACGTCCTGCATGCGTCTAAATATAAATTTATTCCAATTATCAATCAATTAATAATGGATCATTGTGACAATAATTTCTTAGTAGGTAGACTGTAAAATATTTTCTGAAAATATTATAATCATGTTTTTGCACTAATAAAATATAATAATGGTTAAATGGCATAAACCGGACGCCGGCCATTGGAATGTTTTTAAAATCAGACAGGGGAAAATGCCCACCTTGCCGCCCCCCCCCCCCCAAATGACGCCACATACGCGTATTATATTATATTATCAGGCCTGCACAGTATGGTTATACGTTATGTATTTTGTACGAGATTTTCGCGAAAACGCGCGTTGTTATTATACGTACTATATACTATACTTACTTGTATATACCGCATGGGCGATATAAACGTAATATAGAAATCAATATAATTTATGCAATGTATATCGGTGTGTATATCCAAAGGTCCCAAGTGTATGCGATAAAATAGTTGCACATCTCAACAGCACACTTTGCCTTAAGTATATATCATATAAGTAGTCAGCATTATTTTTATAGTGAACGAACTTTTTTCACCTTTTATATTATATAAGATGTTGATGACACCTGCGTTTATATAATCAGGGTTGGGCTGCTGTAATAGTATCTTAAATTCAATTCTATCTTGTATAACTATGACTCAGTAATATAGGAAGTATTGAGTATTTTGCGTTGCGATAAATTAAAAATATAAATTTATAACATTTAATTTTTTTCCTAAAGATCACAACTTAAAAAAAAGTAAAGTTTTAAGTTTTTAATAGTACAGTTATCCTAATTTGTACTTGTACTTTTTTTCTTCGTAATTATTATATTATTGATATTTTAAGATTAGTATTATATAATATTTAGACTTGAAAAATGTTCATTTTCGTTTTATATTTATTTTATTACGTTAAAAAAGTTCCTAAATATTAGGTATTTTACACATTCAGTTATTTGATATTATTTACGAAAAACTATTAGTTTTTAATAGAAACAGATTGTATAAAAATAAAATAAATTGATAATCCTAACTGGCCTGACTATTATTAAATATTAACTAAATATTACATAATAACGTACCAAAATTACTTTTATTAAAATAATTCAATACCTAGTGTCCTAGTATGATTTTTATGATTTTATGAACATTATAATTGTAATAATTTGTTGTTTATGTTTTTTTACAGAATAATGAATACCTAACTATCTAAAAATATCCATAAAGATTAAGAAAAATTATTTACTTGTGTCGAATGAAATCTGTAATCAGAGTTGGACAACATTCGTCATTTGAATAAAATTATATTTAGATAATATTTTATTCGAATGATTATTTAACAATTATTCGAATAATTCAAAAACAATATTATCACAATAAAAAATTATTCGACTAATTTTCGAACATATAGTTTGAATAACTTTCAGTAATTTTTTCTAATTAACATATGGTTGGTATTTTAGTAATTAAAATATTTATGTACTAAAAAACAATAGTTAGCATTCTATTTTTAGTTTACGATTGTAAAACTTCTTTTATTTTAAATACATAGAAAATTACTATATATGAAACAAATATAAAACTATCTAAAGAAGAAGATTGAGAGTAAAGAATTCGATTATATTTGTATTTTATTTTAGCATTATCTTTGAAAATTATATTCGATTACATTTTTATTCAAATAATTATAAAAAAAAATTATTCAAATAATTTTTTATTACATATAAATATTTATTCGAATAATTATCTAGGTAATGTTTTTGCCCAACTCTGTATGTAATTATTATTATTAAAATAATAAAATATTGAATCTATATATTGCACGTTGTCTATATTGACTATTTAAATTATATACCTATAATAATACGTCTATAAAAACTCGTGGCTTACTTTATTTTAATATATCGAGTGTCTATTACCACTATATTTCATAGAAAAGTATCTAGTATCGTAATATTGATTTTCAAGTACTTTCTCCATCTTTAAATATAATAATAACTGATATCTGTGAGGTGAAAACAAAATATATAAAAGTATACTAATAGCGTCTATAAGGTGGTACGCGGTGATATTACTTACACCATCACTTGAGGCATTTTTTATAGACTAAGTTATACTGTATATATTGACATTTAAAACCCAGTACATTGCTTATATCTTAATGTTACGGGTATATTATTCGAGTAACATTTTGTATTATAATGATGTATTATATACAACTATTAAATATTATTTTTATAGATAATAATTTTGGTAATTTTAATATAAATGTTTTCATAACGGTAAAATATACTCAACCCTCTCGGTCGAGGACCAAGTAACTCTATGTAATACACCCCGCCGGGGTTGAATTAATTGTTGTATGGTGTACGCCGCAGCCTTGGGGGTGCTTTTCTAGCAAGAAACATCGTTTATTTTATCGATTTTATTCAAACGACCGTGACAGTTAGGGTATAATATAAGATTATAACGACAGATTACATCTCAATCATTGTCACTACAAACAAATATTTTTAATTGCATTTTTTTTATGAAAAACTAGACGATCAGATAGTGTTGAATATACGAAGTGTACAAATTCAGCAATATTGCAACATGGCATATTTTAGGGAGTCCCGGAGGGGGAGTTCAGAAAATTGCTATGGAAATTAAGCCTCAACCCTATGTATGTAATATCATTAAGTTTCTGGTAATACAATTGTAAAATAAACATAGAATTATATAAAAATTAATAATAATGTTAAAGAAAACATGAATTGTATTATATACTTTTTTGGCGTTATAACGGATTTGGATCGTGGTGAATTGGTCGTGAATACAATTGGTCGCTAGGATAATTGATCGCCGAACGAACATTTTTAGTTTTATAGTTATTTTATTACCCTAGTTATATTTCCGAATTTTATGTTTAATATTTTAGAATATTTAAGTATTTTTATTGATTTATTTTTAAATAACGGACAATTAATCCAATTTACAAAGCGGTCAACAGATATAATAATATATAGGTATACTATGAAAGGTACCATTAAATGATATACACACGAGATCATTGAACTGGCGTGACAATAACTTCGATAAGCTTATACGGCTGTTATCGACTTGTCGTCATCTATTCCGTCGTACCAATTTTTCATTACATACCTACTTGTGTTCGTTAGTCGATGCTGGTGCGATATTGTGTGTGTCAACTGTTTTTTATTGTATAATAATGGAATTATAGTTCATACTATACTTATATATTATTATATCTGTTGACCGCATTGTAAATTGGATTAACTGTCCGATACTTGAAAATAAATCAATAAGAATACTTAAATATTCTAAAATAATAAACATAAAATTCGGTAATATAACTAGAGTAATAAAATTACTAAAAAACTAAAAATGTTCGTTCGGTGATCAATTATCCTGGCGACCAATTGTATTTGCGACCAATTCGCCCGCGATCAATTGTTCGCGACCAATTAACTGGATACCAACGGAGTTAAACACATACCTAGTACCTAAACTGGTGGATCACACTAAAACATAACTTCGCACAACACTTGGGGAATCATAAGTTCTTACACGAGAGTAACAGATAAAGAATTATAATATACATTATTGTGATATGTTAGTTCCTACACGGTAAAAAATATAATATATATATAAATAATATGTAAGTTTTTAAATGGCGGAAGACAGATAGGTATATAGATAAAAGAAATATACTATATTTTATATAATATTATAAGTTATCAAATTGATGATACGGTCTTACAAAAATAAAAATATCATTAAACATTTTATTTTCATACATTTTAATAGTATGAAAAAAAAATATTCAAAAAAATGCTGAAAAAAAATTGTATAAATCAAAGTAGTCAATCAATAGTAGAGTACTCAACAAAAAAATATAATCAATAAGATTATGTTAAACATTTAAGTTTCCGAAATAAACCACATACAATATATTTTTTTTATATCATATTAAAATGTGTGAGAGTATTATATTATGATATATCTAATATTAGATTGAAAACTTGTAAATTATATTATTTTATAGAATGCAGTATTTATATTTTTTTTACAATTATTAATTATTATATTATATTAAAATGTATGACAGTATCATATGATATAAACTGATATTAAATCGATAACTTATAAATTATATAGTAAAATGCGTAGTGTAGGAACTTACATATGCACCTTATTCTATCGTATAGGAACTAACATACTATGAATTTTTTTTACCTGCCAAGTCTCGTGTAGGAACTTACATTAACCCTACCACTTGGTCCACTTTACACAATTATAGAAAAAATGACGGCTTTGTTCGTTTAAAAAAATGTAAATATTTTTTTAAGTATTGTAAAATTACACATTTTATTTCGAAGCTTATGATATAATAATATAATATTAAATATATATATATACATTTTGTATATACATATTTTGATAACTATAAATAGTATATTTTTTTCGTAGTTATTAATTAATTTACTGTAACGAAATATAAATTCTTTTAATAGTACTGCTGTAGATGTATCGAATAATGCCAATTTTATATTATTATACGTTTTAGTTGAACATGACACAAATATACATAAAGAAGTAAACCTGATAAACAATAATTTAATTGTATAATATTTATTTTATCTATATCTAACATTTAACGAGTTAATATGTTATTTTATTATTATAGCTGTATAAATAATTTGTACGCCGTACATAAAGGCGCCTATAAAAATATTCATAGGATTACATGTGCTGCGTTTCGGTGAATAAGTTATACTATCAGGGACTTGCATATTTCTGAACATCGTCATACACACTGTTATTCTAAATACGGAGAATTAATTTAAATCTATACTATATTATTATACTCATAGTCTCCAGTTGTAAATTATATTTTAACGACATATCTAATAGATTTCTACTTTTACTCCATAGCAACAACGCATATTTTGTGTTTTTCGCACAAAATGAAATTTAATCACATTTCTGTCTTCAATAGCGTCGCGTTTCATCAGTTGTGTGAGTCACCTAATGGTTATCCATTAAAATAGTCTTATAGACGAATGTTAAATAGCAATGTCTAGACAAGTGATTAATAGTGATAACGTTTGAAGGATTTTAGAAAATGTTTTTTTTTTATAAAGAATGATTTTATTATCGTATATTTGTATAACAACATTTATTATTTCAAAATAAACTAACGTTTTTGAAAATACTTTTTTTAACATAATTTCCAGTAAAAATAAAGCAATGTTTTTAAATATTTTAAATAATAATTATAATTTTTTTAATTTTTACTTTTTTGAATGATAAATAAATAAACATTTTTTTTAAATAAAGTATATTTTCAAGTAATATTCTTCACCAAATATATTTCATATGTTGTTTTTTTTTTTTGTATAACTATTAAGGTCATTTGTATTACTATAAGTATTGTATGGTAGGTCGATGCATTTTTTTTGAAAATATTGCTTTTATTATATTATTACTATTATCAGCATTTAATTATAAAAATAATATATATGTAATATGTATACAATATTATATTAACTTATTTACCTAATTCGAAATTTAATAACATCGTTCTTTAATACCATAAACCAGTAAAATTAGGTTCATACTGTTCATAGTATGAATAGATAATAACTTAAAATAAATTCAGAATGTCATTGGAAATAGTAAAGTTTATAATAACATAATAAATATATAATTATATAATAAACGTAAAAAGTTTTAGGCTGCTATATGAATAATGTTTTTAAATTAACATCTTTATTATTTATTGTTTTAATAAATTATTTCATTTATTTATTTTTTTTTTAGATTGTATGGTTTTTGTATGAACTATCTACTTATGAGGAATCTTGTATTAAATTTTTAAAATTTAGATATAAAAAGAAAAGTTTTTATGAATTTCTAACTAAAAAATAGTATGCTATACTACTTGCGATTTTGACGAATTTCGTCAAAATTCTAACTCCAAATGCATGTAAAAAAAAATATGTGACTATATTTTCAATATTTTTATATACATACAAGAACGGCTTATAAAAGATCTTGTATTAAATGTTCAAGAATTTTGAACCAGCGAATAATTTATTATCGATATAGAAAAAAAAATGACAATTTATCATCACGCTTATAAATATAGGTACCTCAAATAAGTCGAAATATTTTGGAAAATTGATGGTAAATAAAAAATGATAATATATAAATTTGATAATAAAAACAAAAATTGGATTTGTGTAAAAATTCCCGTTGTAAAAAAGGGTACCTTTCTAAAGTACAAATTGGATAACCAATTGCAATCCAAACCACTTTCAGAGTTGAAAACCGAAGCATTTCACCGATTATTTATCGTGTACATACCTACATATTACATAAAGAAAAAACACACATCATTGTAAAATTAATAAATTTATTGCTCTACTTAGAATCGAAAAACTAAATTAAGAGTTGGCTTCTAGTTATCTCCACTATTCTGTGTACATTACCATAGTTTTATAGTACCCATCGTGTAAAATATTATTCCGATTTGGTAGGTAAATTGATAATAAATATTTTTCGAAAACCTTCAAACGTTATCGCCAGAGACCAGATTTTTATATTTTTACATATTTTTACTAAGGTCTAAGAGTATACAATATTACAATATTCTATACACTTTCACGACGAGAATTCATTTTCCTATGAACTAATATACAATTTTGTTAATGCATAAAAATGCATATTTCAAGTATAAAGAATATTTTGTGTAAAATAATGTTTTAGGAATGTGTTTTAATTTGAATATTTTATGAAAAAAAAATAAAGTAAGGGCTTATAAAAAAAAACGTAAAAATATTTTTGACATCCGTCAGTTTCTGTCCCGAACATTTAATTAATTTTTATTTATATTGTTTAAAATATGTTAGTACCTATTATTGTTTTTTGAATTCATAAATTTGAATTTTAAATATTTAAATATCTGCTACAATCACACATGTAAAATATAATTAAACAATATATAGCAGTATATAACCAGTATAGTTTAAATTAAATATGATTCTTTTAATAATTTTTAAAGATTAGGATTAATTTAATTATCTTATAATTATTATAAAATACACCTACTTTTATTTGTTTTTTCGTATTTAATACATTTTTATGAAAAATTATATTTTTCCAATAAAGAATACCTATTCGTGAATATAAAAGATTATTTTGATGAAATTATAAAGCATAAAAATATCTTAGTTTAAAGATATTAGATGCATATAAATCCAGTCTATATCTTATTAGTATTAATCACTTGTCTCGACAGTATACGTTACAATTAACATTTGTCAATACAATCATCGTAATGGATAGCCTATAGCCGGCAGGTACACGCTCTTCAGTGGAAATTCAACGGTATTTATAAAAGAACTTTATGCGATTAAACTTAATTTTGTGTAAAAGACGTAAAATATGCGTTGTTATCAAAATTAGATATTTATTCGATATGTTGTTAAAATATAACTTATTTATATAATTGCGGACTATGAGCTTGCCAGCCTATACTAGTAAATACACATTTTTTATGATGTATTATTATTAATATTAATATTAAAGTAACTAGGTAATATTATTATTAGTGTGTTAATAATTATTTAAAGTAATTTATTATACCTACTATTAATTACACGATAGGTCAAATTAAAAATGCAAACTATTTTACTATAAATATGTATGCAAAAAACTAACATCATTTTACTTATTCATTTACTTAAAATCTAAAAGGATTTTTTTTTAAACATATTTATTTTGTAAATTTTAGATTGAAAGCATATTTCTGCGTATAATAAAAACTAAAAGTTAGTGTTATGTAGTGTACGAAATGGAATTCTACAGCATACATCAAAAACTTGACAATAATGGGGGAAAATCGAAAAATTCTATTTTCTATTATGTTTTTTTTAGTTGTTACCTAACTTTCAATTTTCAAATTTTATTTTATGTAACTCATTAAATTAAATCAGCGATTTTTAAAATATTATAAATTAACATTTATTTAATGGGGGATTAATCATGATATATATATAGTATATGCAATACGAGTATAAGATAATTTTATCAAGTATTGGTAATAATCAACCTGTTTTATATATAAGTTCATTTAAATCAACAGTTTCTTTTTTTAATTAATTTAATCATTTTGCATAAACATTATGTTAAATTTTCTAGCTATACAGTATTATTTATATGTAATCTATTGTATTCAAACGATTATAATATATTAATTTACTTAATTTATAACTTAGTCTTTTTTTTATAATTTATTTATGTATAATGTATATGCGGGTTATTAAAAAGGTAATTTTTGTATTGCATTAGACTCATATTTTGCGCTTATTGGCGGCAACTGAAATATTAGAACTAGGCACCTACCTATCGAAATATTGCACAAAATCTCAGATTTCATCATAGAAAAAATAAAAAATATAATAATAATACTGAATAATGCAACGTGTTAATTAATATTTCGGGTTACCTATAACCGTTTTCCGTCAAAGGTTACAATCAGATTTCTACAAAAAAAATTGATAAATTATTTAAGATATTTCTTGACAACCTATTATATTATCAGTTATATCCAACGTTATTATTATTATTTTTTTTATTGAAAAAAATCAAACATAAATAACTTACAAATTGTATGACCCCATATCACGTAAGCTATAAAATTACTATTCATTTATTATTAATATTCCATCGTGGTGTTGTCCGCGAATAGTCAAGGGGTTATAATAACTCGCTGCATCAATCTGAACTAACTGTCAGTTGTAACCGTGGTCTGTAATAACGTAAACGAAAAATTAAAAAAATGTCTATAATGTCGAAGAACATTGAAATACTTACCTACTAGTAAGATGAAATATATAGATAATAGATTATGATCAATATCTATGATATAAGCTAACGAGGCGCAATATCGCAATTATTTAAATTAAATCATTACTATTTGATGAATTTAGATTTAGGGGTTCTCAAAAAAATATCTTAAATTATTTATTATTTATTTTTTGTTGCAATAATTGGAATATAACCTTTGGTGGAAAATGGAAATCCCCTACACATTATAATATTATATATACCTGTTGTTATTAGGGTTAGGGACTTGTTGCACTTAAAATTATCGAAATATGCATACATTTTGAAAACGCATAAAACATATTATAATTATAAAAATTAGGTAGCAAAATAATAAAAATCGTGAAAATAAATAAATTGATTATAATTTATAAATAATAAAAAAAAAACTGGCAAATATATACGATATACAATTGTCGATATTGTCGATAAAAAGGTTGATTCTTAAGCGACAAATAAACTATCGTAAACAGACGTATGAAATAGATACGAAACACTACGACCTTAATTTATTTAAAAAAAATATTTTTGAATGTTTTCCAAATATAATTGTTCACAAAAATTTTACGTAAATACAAATTTAAATAATGCAAAATATATGCTAGAAATTGCTCAAATATACATTTTTCCAACAATATGACGAAATATTCAAAAATATTCAAATTTAAACGTAGTGTTTAGTTTCGCCATTTCATAAAATAAAGTTATAACTCAGAAATAATTTTCTAAAATACCTAATCTACGACCACTACAAAAAATCATGCAAATGTAAGAAGTCTCGAACCCTATATAATAATAAAAATTATTATTATTATTATATTATTTCGGAATATAAAATTGCCACGCTGCAGTGAACCTACCATCTGCCAACATAAAAATGTTAATATTATTGTGTCTCTGCGGGGCAGGACATTCTGTCGACCGTCTAACCAGTTTCTTTTGGGGTATAATATTATTTTATAATCGTGTGTTTCCGAACGCGCAGTATTTTATTACGACTCATATACACCACCATCTTACAGTGCAGTGTACATTATATATTTTATAAATACCTACGCACCCGCACACACACATGTAAGACGTATAACGTACACAATGTATGTACTATTATATGTATATGCCTCTTCACCCCACTGCAGCTATACCGTACCATACCGAACATATTGTGTTCAGCTGTCTCTGCATGTAGCAAGGACAATGTAGGAAGAATTTTTTTTTCTTGTGCCGCCAAATCTCATCACACAAAAGGGACTGGTGCGTAAAATATATTATACTTAAGAACGCCTGTGTGTGCGTGTGCATGTGCGTGTGCGTGTGTGCGCGCGCGTATAAACGAATAACGAAGAGTCCGAACATCGGGCGATGGAATTCGTCACGGCCGAACGTGCCTGCACTGCAGTAATTTATTGTTGTGTAAGGCGTACAAAAAGGAACGCGTAGTTATCTCTAAAACATGTCACTAAAATGTATAATATACCAGTACCGAGAAAAAGAGAAATCTGCGTTTCTGCGTAAAATACATCTATTGTGCGCTGTGGGTGTTCGCCGGGCGAAAGGACCTCAAACCCGAACGGCGTTACTGGAAATGGCGGAAATGATCATAATAATACATTATATTATGTTGTATACAGCGCGTATACGGTTTTGATCATTATTTAGAGTTTAAAATATTATCGCTGCGTGTGTTGTGCGTGTAAGGTAATTTTTCACAAATACGCACTGCGACGTTTTCCTCGTAGGTACTGATGTGCGTGTATATGTGTGTGTGTGTGGTTCACTTAGAACGACAAAACATTCGGTTAATCCGTGTAGGATATATATCACTGAATACACAATGCTCGTCCTCCTTATGTCGTTAAGAGGACGCAACACCCGCACGTGTTGTCTCCGTCTTGCAAGTGCATAACATAGCAAATGTACGCTCGGCAGATCACGTTTAGCTCCGATAGTTTAAAAATTAGAGTGAATCGAGATATTATGAAACTTGATAGTATAAGAACATTATCTGTGTTTTTATGTAGATTTTTTACGATTAGATATTCAGTTTTTAAGTGAGTTATGAGCATTTTTAATTTATATTATTATATACTCATAACTTGATAAAAATCGAACTATCGTAAATAACCAACATACAAACACAGATAATGTTCTTTCCGTCTAGTTTCATAATAGTTCGATTCACTGTAATTTTTAAACTAACAGAGCTAAACGTGATCTGCTGAGCGTAAATTTGTCGTGTTACGTTCTTGTAAGACGGAGACAATACATGCGCGTGTGACGACCTCATAACAGTATTAACGATGGCACTTTTAACACCCCTATTATTATAATTTATAATACGTACCTAGGTATTGACCGACCACAATACCATAATATTCGTTTTTCATAAAATGTACCGGTATCATTACTAATACTCGACGATGAATGCTAAAATATGTAATATCTAGACGGGCTGTAGATAACGACTCGTGCGGTTGGCGGTTAATTATTATAATCATTATTTTAAATCATTCATTCTACAAGTGTTATTAACAATTAAAAATTTATATTATTGATTAATTCTTCAAACCACAGTGAAGCGATGATTATTAAGCATTATTAATAATTATTATTACTATACTATAATAGGCATCTATAATGCATATAATGCCGTAATGGTGTGAAATATGAAAAATCGTATTATTTGTGTAAAAACCTAAATGTCATACTTCACTTTTAAGTTAAACTAATATACAACTGTAAACTGCAACAGCTTATGTATAGGACATAAATATTACTTATATAAATATAATATTCCATATACAAGACACAATGCTTATAAAAAAAACTAACAATTGCGCAATAAAACATTTTTTTTTTTATAAAAATAAATATCTTTGAGAGGACGAAATGAAGGTTATTGATTGTTTGTTTCACACTGGACGCGCAAGCAAAGAAAATAATACTGAATTTAATAAAATATCAGCTAATTAGCTAGTCTAATTGGAAAGTTAAACTAAAACACACTATATATATATTAAATATTATTGTTATCATCGTTGGACTTTGAAAAGTTATTGTTAGTTGTTAGTTATTTCTATATATGACTAATTAGTAATTAATAATATAAATCGAACTTATTTTTTAAAATATTATACTTATGACCTTCATATCGGGTCGAAAAGTTACAAAAATTATAGTTTATAAAATATAAACTTACGGGTTTATCACTTCATTATTTCCTTTCTATAATATTTACTAGTCATTAATGTTATTATAGGCATTCATTTTCACCTTTTTGACACAGGGATAATATTTACTGATAATACAATAGACATGTAGGTACTTTAAAGTCAAACTAAACCAGCCAAAAACCATTAATTATCTAGATTATTACCATATCTAATTATAATGGAACTCTGGATCGTATAAAGAAAAAAATATTTGTTTTACTTACTTCTCAGAATTAAAAGGAATATAAAGGTGTGTTTTGACTTATCATATTATACTATAATAATTTATATAATAAATTGTAGTTAATTTTTAATACGGAATATTTTTGAAAATATATTAAATAATTTTACATTTTATATATTATGTAGGTAATATGCTAGTATAATATAAGGTTTTAATGCATATTATATAAAACCATTAGCCAAAATTACGAATAAAATTATAAGCCATTGTCTTATTGTATTTAAAAATTATAATATAATATAATATCGTAACTGTTTTATTAAAATATTATACGAATTTCACATACCTACTGTTTACACTTTAAATGTCCAATCGAATTTTCAGTTATAAAGATTATTATAATTTTTGAATTACAATAGTACAGAGTAAGACGTATACGTCTTGTTAAAAATGAGTGTGCCGCGTTGCCGTTGCCACTATTTCACTGTAATAAAAAATACGGAAAACTAAAAATATAAAACTAAATAAAACTATAACTATAAACGAATAAAAAACGAACCAAACGGCTATAGGTAGTAGGTAGTATTTGGAATTCTAAATTTGTCTGACGTTTTAATATTTTAAAAGTAAAAACAAAAAGTTAAAAATAACAATGTTTGTCTTGATATTAGTTTTTTTTATCGTGGACACACTACTGTCCTAGATAATTTAATATAAAATTTATTGTAACTTTTAAACTTAGAAGCGACAAAATAAATTTTAAAAACTATCGTAGATCCTTTTGTCTTTTACAGTGATTAACATAATACATAAATTATGTATTATTTGGAACATATATATAACATTATGCTTTATAAATTATTTTTACAGACGAAAGAATACCACGTTATACTCGTATAGCAATGTATATTATACCTATATCCAAGTTTTGTCATTATAATGTCGGGTCAAAAATGGTATGATTAGGTATAGAAATGGTTCTTAACCTTTTTATATCACAACATAAATCATCTACAAATTTTTTAAATAACCTTGCACTATATTACTGCTCGAAAGAAAATTTTTATTTTCGTACATAAATATAAGTGAAAACGAATTTCCAGTGGGTTGAAATTAAAATATACATTTTTGGTGTGATCAAATATCATTAAAAAAAAAAAAAAAAAAAAAAAAAACAAAATCCAAATTTTTTATCTACAGTTATATTATATTTAAATATGCATGAATAATTAACAATAAAGAATTTAAAAATTAATTTATGATTAGATAGTTTAGAAAATTTAGTTTTAAAGCTTATACACTTTACCAGGACATACATATAAACGCTACAGATGTATCATTATTATAATAAAGTCTATAATAAAAAAATATCTGATATTTAACTACCCAATAAAAATAATTATCTACATCACTGAATCCGTTGTGTAGTTAATTTTCGATTTAAATTGAGAAGGAAATGTGTGACATTCTAATCAAATTCATTTTTATTTTTTGAAATTTAAAAATAACAATAATTAAATTGGTCAAAAAATAATATGTGCACATGATGAGTTTTTACGTTTATTTTGATACACGCCAAAAATTATTACCAGTGCAATGCCATCTTATTATAGGTAAACAATCGCACCAGTGGAATTCATACGCACGCGAAATAGTTAGGTATTATCGAGGTGGAATTTACAATCGCCCGTTTTCATTGGTATAATGGTAGGTATACGATTATATCATACGAGCAATGTCTATATATTTCTCCGCACCACCGGCCCCGCTATACCATTTCACACCACATATGGCACAAACTGCGCGGAATATAATATGAACCGCCGCCGGCTATTATCGACATCACGCACAAATAGGACGCGTAATTTTGTTCAATTTTAACGCAGTGAATTTCTGAGCATATCGTTTCCGAGTATTCAGAATTGTTTACCCGAAATTCGACTACTCGTTCGTGCACAACGAAAACGTATATAAATACATTTTTTACGTACCAAACAAAATACTTGCAAAATACGTAGAATAAATAAAATAGTAAAATTATTGATCGCTAAACGTCTTTGGCCGTCCTGCTAAGCCTGTTAAAGTGATATATATATACATATATGATATGAAAAAATTGTCGCAACTGTTATTTAGCCCATTATATGTCCACAGGTCATTACCCACCTAATAGTTGAGCACATAAACTAGTTTTATTCTTAGGGTTTAGGTAGTTAAACCGTATATGAAATAGGTACCTACAATAAAATCGTGCCGCGTGTTTTTTCGGCAAACGAGTCTCAGCAAGATTTATAAAAATTGTTTTCAATCACAAATTCTATCTACACAACCGCGGCAACCACCACACCCTATCGTTGCATCGATATTCTCACATCTATATGAACTATGATATTTTTATATACAGTGGCAGAATGTATGTGTTTTTTGTTGCTATTTGTTGCTATTATAAGCCACTATTTAAAATAAGTTCAATCTGCCATGAAAACATTAAGTACATCAATTTAATTACAGCTATATAATATCAAAACTACTTACTAATTTATTTAAAAATATGTATCCCCAACACCACCTTTTTAATTACGTCGCGGGGGTTCCATAATACCTATTTTCCACATTACATGTAATTACGCGTAATTAAATATTACAGATGCTCTGATGCTCAAGTATATTAAGATAACGTATACACCGAGGCACTTACAAAAATTAATGAAATTATGCTTACGATGACTACCCAGTCGATATGATATTATAACATTAATAAAACACCGAAATTGCTATACAATGTGTCAATATAATAAAATTATATTTATTGTATAAACTGTAAACTTTTTTTCAACTACATTCAATAACGATATGTTATTATTGCGATTTGGCGAGTGTGAGGCTGCACACGCATCTAACAATCAGTAAAACGCATATTGTGCTGTCGTTTAAGTGAATATTAATAATAATTTATTATTTAAATGATTATTATTCTTATAAAGCTATTGGGCTCTGCTGATTTTGTCACCGAACTTAATTTACGCATGCACGCGTATTATGCATCAACATTTAATACACTACTACTTGACCGGTCAAACGTTGTTTTGAGAGTACTTCAGAGAATTACTGTCATCTGCAGTACTCTACGTGACTACGTGCAGTGCATGTACCTATGCCAAAATTTACCAAATACACGCGTATAATCGCAAGTTCACACAAAAAACCTATCGTAAAACGTTTTGATTGAATTTGATAATTTCTATATTCGTGAAAACCTAATTCAAACTATTACGAATATATATATATATATTTTTTTTTTAATGAGTCCAAACGATCCATCCGTTTTCAAGTTATACGCTTATCAACGAAGAGCATTTCAATTTTTTATGTTAATATAACATATGACTAACTTTCTGATAACGAGAAGTCTGCCAGTTGTAATAATTGTTAGGCGTACGTAGGAAGCGTTATAATTACATCATTATGTTCCCGATAAATTTCAGATAACAGATAACCTTTGGTCGATAAACTATATATTGATTAATAAAAATGAAAGACAAAAAATAAACGTTATTATGTTATGTTACAGTCTGGGTTCAAATTCTACACAACGATAACGCAGTTATAATATTATTATTTAATAATTTATTGTATTTCGCCAACATCGATCGTTTTGAAATCGGTTAAACATTACATAGAGTTCGAAAGTGTAAATAGTGTTAATACACTTATATACACGACTATTGAAAGAATTACAACGCGTATGATATTCTTTATGTGTTGTCAATCGAGTAGGTATAACGTAAACGGTAAACCTTACAATAAACAAAACAAACTGCGCGTTAACGTATCATTATTTATTTGTAGTTTGTCGTGTACTACGCCACCGCGATAATGCAGTCCGTATATATATACAGAGCCAAATATCAATATAAATTAGTGCGGTCATAGTCCATAGGTCTATGGGATATTGTAAAAAAACACGACAACATAGAAAAATAAATAACGGGAAAATGCACATAAATGTAAAATTGCGACAACCACCTCATAGTGGAATGTCGGTTGATGTAAAATATACATTAGGTATATACAGTTTGTATTTAGGAAAAATATACGACTACGCTTATATTTTACAAAGTAATGTAAATTGCTTGGTACCGGGAGTACGCAAAATAACATTTTTAACATTTTTTCAACAAAAATACCAATTTAATTAACATAAAAAATTATTAATCTTTACGTTTCATCACTGCGTCTTTCAAATCACACACTAATACACGTGATTTCGATATTATTTATTATATTTGTTTATGATATATGCGTATATTTCGATACGTACCGAAATAGTGCACATTAGAATATTATATAATGTACCTATATATATTATATTTTACTTATATATTTAAAATAAAATATTTTTATTAAATACCTATAGGTATGTCATAAACATACTATGGAAATTGCTGCGGTTTGCAAGATGGATTGTGAATAATAAATATCCTTATCTATTGAAGGTACAACATTTAATGTCGCAGAACAATGATTTATATTTTATCACATTGTAACTTCCATATGCTATTGTATTGAGATATATAACACTAATTTACTTACGCCCAAGATCGCCCGAATGAATATAAACTGGAGGGACTAAAATCAAAAGTCAAGATTATTATAAGGAAAATATTATTTTTTATAGATTTTGAGCGGAGCAATAAATGTATTTATTTTAAAATATTATGTGTGTATTTTTTTCTTTTTTTTATCAATTTTTGGGACAGTAAAAATGTTTTTATCAAAAATGGTAGTGGTTTCTGGTAGCAAAGCAGCAGAGGAAGGGTAACATGGTCATTTGCTCTAGTCTAAAATTTATATCAACCTTAAGTCAGCACATTTAAAAATTATAAAAAGTCTTATTTTTAATTACTAAGGCCATTGTCATAAACCATAATATTGAATATTGATATTTAAAAAATAAGTATTTATTGTTAATTGTTTTGTAATATATTTTAAAGAAGTATATAATATTATTAATCAAGATATTTAGTATTTACATTATGTGACTGTAAATACTGCTTACTACTTGTAAATTAGTATTAAAAGGTACCTTCTACCTATTTATTATTTATTTACATATAACCCATTTATTCTATTTGACTTTATAACTCTAATAATATTTGACAGAATTGTTTATATTTAATACTTTAAAATCGTGTGTGTGACGTTCATATACTTGAAAATGTAACCTCCCCTTGACCTACTATGGCACTATCCTATGTGAATCTACGTGGACAAAATTTTAATTTGGAAAATCAGTGAATAGTGTTGCCCTAGTCAGACAAAAACTGAAATGACGCCACTGAAACAAAGTGAATCTAGTTAGTACTTTGAAAGGGTAAAAGAAAATAATTCCCAATAATTTTTGATATTATAAGGAAAAACAAAAAAAAAAATAAGGACAAAATAGGAATGTTAACAGAAATCCAATTTTTGAAAAAATCGATTTTGTTTTTTTTTTATGTTATTCAAAAATAGAATATTTGAAATATTTGAAATATACACGAAATCTTTTTATTATCATTTTCTATTTACGATAAAATGTTCAAAATATTTCAACTCCTTTTGAGCTATTCATAAGGGTGAAAAATAACAATTAATAACGATATTAATTATTTTGTTATAATTTGAAAACATTTTAGTATATTTTTAGTGCATTTTAAAATGTTACGTATTTCATATTATTATTTTATTATTATGAACGGCTTTAATACGCAATGATTTATTTTTAAGATATTATCATTTATCTTATTTATACTATAAATCTATTTTTATTGTTTTATAGTATTTACAGAAAAATGTTATTTAACTTTAAGTTATATAATTTGATATAATATGGTAAAAATATATATTATTATAATAATTAAATATTTATAATATAATAAATACAATATATTCAGAAAAAATTATTCCAACCTAATGTAGTATTAAAAGAAAAATAAATTACTTTAATAGTATAATGTATATATCAAATACCCATTTCATAAAGTATATAATTTAAGATAATATAGTTGACTCCGCTCAAAACCGTTTTTAGATTACAATGATGTATCATATACCTACATGATATTATAATTTATAATTTATAATATGCATTCAAATTTAACACACACATATTAGGCCATAAGTCATAATAATAACCCACTTGACACCTAATGTACAGCAGAGCAGTACATTATCTATACAAATTTTGTAAAAATTAAACGTACGTAGCTTCATTAAAATCATATAGGTAAAAATAAATTAATCAAACAATCTGGCTAAAAGGGCGAATGTGTAAGTTCCTAAACAGTGAAAAAAAAACGTACGAATTTAAGTTCCTACATTGCGCATAAAATTATATATAATATTATTTATTATTTAAAAGTTTTCAATGCAATATTAGTTATATCACATGATATTATCATACATTTTAATATATTATTAATTCATAATTGTAAGAAAAATAAATTTATAGATAACTTATAGTTATTATATTATAAAAATGTAGTATATTTTTTTTTTTTTGCTATTAAAATGTATGAAAATAAAATGAATAATATTTTTATTTTTTTTTAGACGGTATCATTAGTTTGTAAGAACTTACACATCACATTTGTAGGAATTAACCTATGTAATTCTTTACCTATTACTCTCGTGTAGGAACTTACGATTCCCCGGTTATAAAACCAAAATTACATTGAATTATAAATTCAATAAATACAAAAGTTCGTGAAATTGTTGTAAACAAAATACTACATTGAGTAATGAAGACTTCTTACAAAATTTAATATTTTTAATACGTATACATTAGGTTCTTATTTCAATATAATTATATTTACATTTTCTTTTTGAATGTCCTACACTATGCTTTCCAAGTTAAAAATAAATTTCAAGTACTCAATGTTGTAATAAATTACAAATTTATTATACATTTTTAGCAGACTATATGCATTTTTGAATTTTTTAAGACATTTTTTACCTATTTCTTTTTTATGACTAAAAATATTGACTTTATTGAAATATAAATATAGTGTATAGTACAAATGTGTAATACATAGTGGAATAAAAATATAATTTGTCAAATTTAAGATTTTATTCATTTTTTTATATTTATAAACGTAGGAACCTACACAATTTTTATTTTTTGCTAAATTTTAATATTTATTTATTTCATTAATACACAATTTTTAGTCTTTGAAAAAAATAAATCGATTTAATATAAATTTATGTTTAAATTCATTTTTTTCGGACATTTTTTAGCACTTTTAAGTCATAAATGCTTTTTTTCAAAGGACATTTAAATCCGAGCCCTACGCATGAACAATATGAATTAATAATAAACATTTTCGTCCTGTAAACCAAATTAAGATTATAGGTACTAAACTACATTAATTTTGATATAGGTACGATGAGCACTAGGTATTTAATTAGGTATACCTTTAGTTTTTTTTGTATTAAATTTTATAAATTGTCTATATACCTATACGAAACGCCTGCAAGTACAGTCGAACTTGGTTAACTCGAAGTTGAAGGGATCGGGAAAAAAGTTCGACTTATTCAAGATTTCGAGTTATCCAAATTAATTTTTTTTTCTATTGCTATGTATTTATTATGATGACATTACGAACGATCACGATTAAACAAACACAGAGCACTGAACACGAAAGTCATGCATTGTCGTGTAGTAAACCAGTTAAATAAACCACAGTAACGATAACAATAATGACTAATGAGTTATGTCCATATTTTATAGATAAATGAGGGAATTATCACGATTTTATAATATTAATAAAACGGAAAACTTCGTTATCCACAAAAATATTCGAGTTAAACAAGATTTTTTTATATTGTTTAAATAGGAAATTCTAGAGACCGGAGTAAAAGTTCGAGATATCGACGATTTCGAGTTGGAAGTTCGAGATAACCAGGTTCGACTGGATAATAATAGACTGCATGTTCACGCATGGTATCATTATTTATTATACAACGTCGCTCACCGGATTTCGAAGGGAAAAGATTATGTGGAGCGATTATATTATATTATTATTTAGGTAATCAGGTTTTGCATTTTATTTGCACATATTTACACATGCAGGAATTAAAATCGCACAAAATATTGATCATACAAAATTGTGGAGTAAGTTGGAAGTCTTAGATTGTTGTCTAGAAGTCGATTATCTACAGTAGGGAAAGTCGATGCCTTGTATCTTTGTAATGTCGATTATCTATAGTGTAATGTCAAGTGCTTTATTTTACAAACAAAACAGTTTAAAGTTAAAATCTATAACCAAGCTATTAGTCATCATCATCTGCAATGTATAATGTAAAGCGAAATTTCGCGGATAATCAATACTTCCGACGCATTGGGTATGTTGGTTGTTGCTTGTCTGGTGCTGTTTTGTATATTATATAAAGTTAAAGTCGAAACCTGTGTCTATAAATTCAACGACACATCTAATATCATATACCTATTAATGTTATCAAATATATTATATAATTTAAAAGTTAATAATATAGACTTACCAACGGCATCAGTCGTTTTTGATGATATAAATAGCTTAAAATCAATTTAAATATTTTTTAAATATATATATTATGTATATTAAAAAATAATATAGATATCAATGAAAAATATTTAAACCCCAACGAAAAATTTCAATTATTAATTTTAAATTACAATAAATGAACTAAAATTATACTAAGATTATACTAAAATCGTTTTTCTTCATTAAAACATATTATAATTTTATCGAAATTTGAATTGTAAATGGTAATAAAAAAAAATGTAATAGTTTATTTTTTATAGATTTTTTTAGTTTCATTATTTTAAGTAAATATTTTTGAGCATTATTCTATTACATTTCATAGTCCTCTGTTATATAACTGAAAATTTTACAAATTTTAACTACCTACTAAATAATTTGCAAATTTATATGTTTTTTACAAACTTTGTAAACAAATTTAAATACATTTTAAGTAATGTTTTGATACTTCACATGTTATTATATATTTTAGTTACGATATGAGGTTCCGGTGACAACATGGCGGATATGTATAAGTATATTCACAATGTAATTAGACAAAATATTTTGCATAATATTAAAAATTAAATTTATATAACTTTAAAATTTATGCTAAATTACAGCTAAAATTTCGAATATTTTAATGTTGTAAAATAAAAAAAAAATACTACGAATATATACAAAAGAATTTCCAACTCTATAAAACTATATGTCTATATAGATTCGATAATAGTTTTTAATTTTAAAATAACCTCTCGTCTTATAGATTTAGCATTGTATTAAGTAAATCTACACATAAAGTATACGAATTGTTTATGCTTATACTCATCATTATTATTACTTAAATGTATAAAAATATTTAAAACCATATAATTGTTTGTAATTTTATTAGTTTGAAATTGATACTTAATATTTTAGTAAATTCATAATAAACATGTTAAACATAGATTTGAACGTTTTTCTGTAAGTACCTACACTCAATTGTAAGATAATATGATAAATTTGATAGGTATAACTATAAAATATACTACTTTTATAATTTTAAAAAGCATAGTATTTATTTATTAATTATTATTTGTATGTAATAGTAAAATAGACAAAAAATGCGTTTGTGAATAAAAAATAAAAATTATTGATGTAGATTCAGAATAAAAAAAAAAATGTATACATTGTTTTATATATTATATGTATAATATCTAGAAGACCACAATATTTATCTTCGTCGTATTTGCTACAATACATAATAATATATAAAAATAGATGTATAAAAAAAAAAAATTAAAACAAACTGTAATTACGGACCATATAGGTATATTATAGGTAATATCATGAGAAATTATTTATACTGTTATAATTCTATCGGTGTAATTATTACTATTATAATATGTCTAATATTATAATATTTCATCGATTGTTTGAGAAGTACAAAACGAATAATTACAAGAACGAGTTGGAAAATAAAGGTAAAAGGACGTGGTTGTCCATTTCGCATGCCACATCATGTTGCCAATTATGAACTTTTGCAATGAATTTGATTCTTATGCCCAGAGGATAATTGCTCAACAATGCTTCGCACTGGGGCGGTGTAATGCATTTCAACGCTTCGACATCGACTAGTGCTTCTACAAAAAAATGTTCAAAATGAAAGCAATATTAATAAATTATTTTCACCAAATACAACAATAAAATTAACTATAAGAGATTTCAAAGTATATATTTTATGTATTTACGACCTATACTAAAAAATGCGATTCTTACCGCAACAAGCCTTAAATACAAATTTCATGTTCCATTGAGTGAGTAATGTCATCAGCTTATACTTGTCATTGTGGTTCAATTGTAAACTCTCCGGTATTTGTCTACTCGTATTATCCACTTCTGGAAACATAATATTCGGATAAAATGGAAGCTGTTGGTAACAACGGTAATGGTTCCCAATGTTCGGATGTCCAAAACTGGGTGGATTTACTGAATTTGGCGGATTCATTTCTAAAACATATTTAATATTTTATACAATAATATAATATACAAATAAAATACAAAAATAATTAAAAAAATATTATGTACATTTTAAAATAAATCAATAGCATCCTTAACACAAAAACTTAAAAAAGTAAACAAAGAATAAAGCGAACAATATTGATCAGACCGATCAGTTGTATACAGTTCAGGTGTCGAGTATATCTCGTTATTGAGTAAGTCACTGTAGTGAAAAACAAATAATAATAAGTAATTTTAACCATTCTTATTATTTAATCAAAAATCAAATTTATAATAACGTATAAAATATGCTATAATATGTATTATATATAAATATATTTTTGTTAGGTATTCAAAAGATAATATATAAATATAAAGTAATAACTATTGTATTATAATAAATAAAAATGTATAAATTTCATGTTGATTTAAAAGCGCATCAACAAATGGTTTTTTTGGTACGGGCTTAAAAAATTTTCAAATGATCCTCTTTTCATATTTGATATAAAACAGAAATAATACGAAATAAAATTTACTGTAGGTACCTACGTTTATATGAAAGTAGACAAATATCGACAGATGAGTACCGTTTAATATATTTTGCTTCGAATCGTATACGTGATACAATTATTAATGTGACAATAAAATATAAGACTTAAGATCTAGTCAGTTGACTATATAAAGGACAATCATGATTATAATATTACAAATTTATCTTGACATAGGTAGGTACTAATTAAGAGGAATTATTGATTCCGCCGAAACTACCTGTTTAGGAAATGGTTTGAATTGATTTTTTTTACTTTTGTATATAATTTTAATTTGATTAAACTTAATTATTATTAAAAAAAAATGTCCGTGTCTTCATTTTCATAAAAAAAATCATTATAGGTACAGTTTTGGGGTGTCACATTTTTGTCGCACAGGGCGCAAATTTGCCTAAGACCAGCCCTGTATGGCATAAAGTAATTATTACTCTCATTTTTTATAGGAATTTTATGAAAAAATATTTATAACTAGATGCTTATAAATAACAAATTAATGTGGATAAATGTATTACCTAAAACCATCTTGTATAATAGACAATTATTATACGTTATAAACACTCAAAAACAATTAACGTTTTTGTAATGTGTACAATAATGTTTCGAACAGATTCGTATGTCATTCAACGACGTCACAGCCACCGAATAATCGGATCAGAATCGAATCGCACGCGTTGTCAGATCATTATAGTGGCACACGAGACGAGCAGCTCAAACGAGAGCAATACACCCGTAACGCGGAACTCTGACGAGCCACTGGAACTGTGCCATCTGCTCACTAGATCCGACGTACGAGCGACTCGTCATTTCTGTGGAACGTAACCAGCCGTAACTCTGCTCATGTCGACAATTACGACGACGCAAAGGGAAACGGGTTTTTACGAATATACGTTCTGTTTGGGAAACGTACTTTGAACACTTACAAATAATGTTTTATTCCTACGAGTGACTGTTTATCGTATAATACGGGAACAAAAAGAAATAAAATATGCGTTAGCGCAAATATTTAATACAGATTTGACGATCAGTTTTCGCGCAAACGCGACACACCAAACACTGATGCACTGCCCGATTTCTATTGGCCACGGAACAAGGCCAAGGTCGAATGTTGTTTGTGCATACCAGACCACCAGAGCTTGAGTTAAGAAAATGTTAGAGTTGCGAATAAGTATGAATATAGATATGAATAAAATCACTATTTAATAATACAAGCGAGCAACATAATATGTTAAAAATCAAAAAATATTTGAAAAAAAATATCGCAAGTCTACCCGGGATGGGCACACGGCAAAGGAAAGACAATGAATGGTGGTCGTTTCGCCGGGCATTTTATACCTGGTTCATTAGCGATTACACATGACCAGTCTTAAAATGTATAAAACGGTAAATAATTGTATAAATCAAAACTAAAATGTATAATCTAATTAATATAAATATAATATAAATGTAACTACTTTTGGTAATACCTATATGAAGGCGTTTATGAGGCGCAATTATTTATTTTTATTTTTAGGGACGCGCGAACCAAAAAAGTTTGGGAACCGCTGCTGTATAATTTACCTACGCGCGTTTTAGCATTTATAATGTACATAGTTAATCTATATTTATTGAATGTAATTATATTTACTTGTATGCTGACTTTCGAAATTGCGAAAACTGCGACGACGACTGTTGACAACACGTGCAAATGGCGTAGCGAACAGAGTACTGACCACACTGCAGGATGTATGTGAATGTATGTCGACGTTGAATCGTGTTCGAAACTCAAATGATTGAAATCGGTTCGGCGGGTTTACAATACAGCGAAGAAATATTCCGACGGTGGCCGATCGCAGAAACATCGCAGTGTCGCCTGCAACAAAAAAAAAAGATACTATTATACTACGTATATAGGCTGGTACCTGGATGCGTATTCAAGAGAAGGGATCGTCGTTGCTCGGGTGTCGTGGTATTGTATTATTGGTATGAGTGTATATAGCGTGTAAGTATGTATACACATCATGTATACCTACCTATACAGAGCGATTCTTTTATCATTAAACACTCATTATTTCGTCAAGTATTTGACTTTTTTTCATTTTTTTTTTTCAAAATATTTTGTTCCATGCTTTTCTCAAACTGTATGACTTTTTTATTTTTTTCACTCTTTTATTTAATAGTGAAACCACAATCAACTTTTGCTTTTCAAATGGCGACCTACGCGAATAATCATCCTGTATATCGCCGGACCCATCACATGTGCGATATATGGTAGATATATATCAACACTCTTAGCTACCCTCACTTGTGGTGTAGCCACTATGTCATCATATTTTTTCACTGACGTTTTGGCTGACCACTAACAAACATAATCTATATGAGGTATTGGATATACGTATTCGAATACTTTAAAATATACAGTCGAGTCGCGGTAACTCGAAGTTGAAAGGACCTAAAAATTCGCCCGTTATACAATAATAATAAACAGATAAAAGGCGTTCGAACGGCGTAACTATATATGTATAATATACCTATGTATACGCTATTGTACATTTGCAGTGCATCATTCACGCGTCGCCGTCGACTGCGTTGTACCATTATATGACACTATATAATTTATATGATATGCGGTTGTACCTCAGTCAGGTATACATAGACATAGTATACGATGGTATTCGGCAGAATGAAATGTGAGACGCGTGAAATCACCGTATAGTCGTATACGTCTGTCACAGCGCATTTTAAATGTCGTGCGCGAAAAATGCGGATCGCGTATATCAGCGGTCCCCAATACGCGGCCGGCACTAAAATTAAATTGTTCGTTCTAAAATCCAAAATTCTATAAACAGTGAATAAAATGAACGTCCCTTATTATCTTATTATTTTTATTTATTTTATCTTTCTATTTTAAACTTGTATTGAATTACCAGTTGGACAGATAAGTAGGCACCTACGATTATGAGCTTATTCATTTCCACCGCGTAGTCTTGTATGAACAGTTTATCCGTTATCGCTTATTATCCGTATGTATTTTATCACGTATTGTCGTTATAATATGTAATTCTGTGCTTCTAGCATTGTGTGTTCTAGTTTCTATGAGTAAGCTGTTAATTTTAATTCTTTATTAACGGCTAAACGTAAAATCGAAGATGAACACAGAATGTTTCAAGATGACAGTACATACTTTTACCTACAATACCCTTTCCTAACAATATATATAAGTAATTTTTACGTTTTAAGTTATTAAAAAAATCATTAAAAATGTATGCGGCCTGCAAATAATTTTCAAAAAATACATTTGACCCATTCTACAATCCTAGTGAGGACCGCTGGCGTATATCAACAATAACCGACGAATAATTATCCACCATTTTTTGACACACACGTGTTCGGAAGACTGTCGCGAACGAATATATATACCTATTATATATATACATACACATAAACGATATTGTACACATACTTACTTGAGGTGTTATGATATGACTGCAACTGGCAATCATATATATATATATATATAGGTATATTACAAACGGAACAGACAAGCCGCTATAGTGTGGGCGTCGTTCGTTTAACGTGTTTACGTGTGTATAGCTCACGCTTCGTGCGCGCGAGGATTTAAGTACTTATTTAACCAACGACAATATAACGATATGTGTAAATGGGCTGTAAGTACGCATATTATTATCTACCTATATATATATATATATATATGTCTATAGCCTGTGCACTATACGAGTTGTATAGGTATGGACGCGAAAGCATACCAAACGGGTAACAATAATAACGATATAAAAATGACATTATTATAATAATATTATTATATAATAGTTAATACCTAAACAAACTATTGTTTTGTCCGACCGCGAACGTAACGGGTTTTGTGGCGGTAGGGGGAGGTGGGGAGGTTGACGGGTGGCAACGCCGCGTGGTTGGACGGTCGTCTCGATCGCGGCGCGGTGGCGGGACGATGGCGCGGCATCGGACCGGGCATCCCGCCCACCCACCCGCTCGCGCTACAGCTCGGCAGCCAACCGCGAGACCGTCAGCACTTGGCCGCCGCGCCACCGCCGTGTCGTCGCCGCCGCTAAATATAAATATGAACCGATTAATTCGTTGGAATTCTGTGGCGTAAATGGTAAAAATATCAAAAGGGGAGGTATACTCTACTCTCTATGGGTAAAACGCAATTGAAATCTATGTATTAGATAAGTACATAATATATTATGTCATGCGATACAAACAAAAATGCTGTTATTAAATAAGTGTGTATTATCCATAATATAGGTACTAATATACTATAACGTAGGTAGGTATTAAATAGCGATAATTCTCGACCTGTTTACGTTCACGACACACACTTGGGAAAATGCTCTGTATTTTCAATTCAATTTCGGGACGTATCTAAGGTCTGCAGTTCATGGCGACACGCATCACTTATAGATTGAGAACCACTGTTATAAAAGTACCTATTCAGTATGAAATATAAACCTACTTGTAATTTTAAATTCATCATCGGCACACAGTTAAATTAATCGTAAAAATAATATTTAATTTCGTATAATATACTATGTACTATACATATATAGTGTATAATTACTGTATATATATTATAGTAATTTACACTTCTATATAGGTATATGTAGCAGCAGATCTCGACTTTTTTGTCCACGACACGGGGCCCTTTAATGTTTTATAAAAATTCCGGGGCATTTAATACACACTATATATGATAAGTGTGGACGCTTTATACTTTCAATATAATTTTGCGTTAGTTCCTTCAAACATACGCCACGGTTGAGAGTAACCACTAATATATTTACATATATAGGTATGGGATAAAACGACTCTGCTGAATATATTGTTAAAATATACAAAATATAGATTTGTATTATATTGTAGCAGTACGACTATATAATTATTATTATCTTAAAACTTTATAAGACTATATATACTCGCATATTACACTCCGAGTAATGGAAATGTCATCAATATCAAGTTCGTGAGATGCAGCAGAACGATGACAATTTTTACAGTCGCATATCGAAATAACACGAGACATAGGTACATATAATATTATTATACGGACAACCTGTCAAAACGGTTGTGGGTTATATATTGGCGCCACGGGGCTGTATTTATTGTATACACTTTTATTTATATGTTCGTATGTATTATTGTGTTTTATTAATATGTGCATGATTTAGGCCGTGAAAAATACAATTGGAACGTTTGTGCGTTTACAAAAATCCGAACAATGACATTACTATTTTCGCTACAGCTGCCGACTATATATATACATTAAGCATTATATACGCGATACACCGGCGATATGTATCTATACGGTATTATCTATATTCTAAATATAAAATGTATACACAAACAAAATCATTCCGAGTACCTACGTGTGAAATCTAAACAGTGTAGTATTATGTGGGTACAATAATGCACGTCATATTATAAAAGTGTTGTACAAGTGGAATTCACGATGGTTCATAAAATCATATATATTGTATAAACGCGGCGATGATGACATTTTTATTTACAGAACGACTATAACGACTATAGGTATATATACAATTCACAAGAATTTCACTCGCGATTTTATAAGCTAAGAATATATATTTAGACCTACATACTTTGTATACCTACATCATAATATATTATAAAATAATTAATAGGAAAATTCGGAGAACAATCATGCTGAGACTTGGCAGATTTTGCTACACTTCCATAATAATTTATATTATATTATTATAATATGTATTATGTATAGACGTATAGTTGCCGAATTCGTATAATATGATTTTAATAAATCAAAATTGTTGAGAGTATCATTACATATAATATAAAAACATCGAAAATGTGAACACTACAATGAAAACAATACTCGTCTAATTAACATTATAATTAATTTACATAAATTTTCAGAAGTGTAATTATAGTTAGGTACTTAACATGGCTCACGAGTGGAATATATTGTAGGGACTCAAATAAATTAACTGGGCAATACATTTTTTGATCATTAAACAGTACAGAATATTTTTAACTCGCCACTCATTTAATTTACTTAATAATAAGTTAATAAAACAATCAAACTCAAAGTAAGATATAAAATCGTATTATACGGAGTTGCTTTATAAAAATATAATTTGCCTAATAATATTTGTTTGTCTTATTAATAATAAATACATAATTCATCTTTAATATAGATAAAATGTCTAATTTACATTTATTTTAATGCGTAATATTAAATATCTACATGAATACATTAATACACGGTAATACGCTAAATACCAAAATAGGTATAGCTATTATTATTTTTATTTTTTTTTATGACAATTTAATTACATTGGTATGGGTAATAGGTATAAGTTACATATATATTATATATAATATTTAATACTGGATAATAAATTATAAATATTTTTTTAACAATATAAAATAAAATATTTTTTTCTACATTTACCATTAAATACTTAACTATACGTGAGTCTTAGCAGGGCAACAACCCTCCACTATAAATTCAGGCCCACATAATATTTATTATCGACTGAAGTGGAATATCGTCGTTCAAACATATATATTGGAATGTTTCAAAAATCTTTTATAAGTCCGTACTTACGTATAAATAGTGAAATTTATTCGTATAGAAGTCTGATGTTGATGATAGCAGTCGATCTACCGCGGTATATACTTAGACAACTGTGAATTTAAAACTAGTGATCCAATAGTAGGTACAAATACCGAAAATACAAATATAGTATTTATTTTGAATATTATGAAAATATGGAGTGCTTTTATTGTATTATATTATATATAGGTATATTTTATATTTTATCTCTTATTTTCACATTTATTAACATTATATTTGACATATTTTTGTTTAAAATTTAAAATAATATTCAACTGTTAAAATATAAAATATTGGGCACTACACACATTTTTAAGTACAATAAATATTTTTTTAATATTAAAAACTTTAAATAGCTTGAAGATTAACTATTATCTCCACAGTCCATATACTCGTACGTGTTTTCATTTTAAGATGTGAACCTAATATTACTTTCTACTTTGTAGTGTCTGTTTATTGGCTTCTGTTTGCAAATAAATAAATTGCTTGAACGGTATACGAAATAATATATATGTATGTAGGTATATCAAATTAATACAACCATTATTTCGTAAGACTATAGGTAGATGATTTATATTTACTTGGTATACTTATTGTTACGAGAAGTATACTTTAGTTTCAATTATCGAAAAAAATGTAGCGCCGACAATTAATAATTTGTATAAATTATTCACTCAAAATCGTAAAAAAAATATTTTTGTTCAAATCTGATAAAACCTAATTGTTTCTCCTTAATCTAATTTTTAAATGAGCTGACGTTTCATTATGTTTCTTATGACTCTTTGCAATGCGGAGTAGTACAATGTAGGTAAAAGGTAAATATCATCATTGATTATACTTATATACAGTATAATAAATATAATCAATGATATCATATAATGTATAGTCAGTTGCGTATTTAGAGATGTCCCGTTGATCCGTTTTTGTAATATATTGCAATGTAATAATATTTTATAAATCTTATTTATAATTATAATATAATACGTATATTTAACATAATATTGTATAATACAAGTATATAACATTTATTTTTTTGGTAAGTTCCTACTTAGATACATAAGTATGTCATAATTTGATATATTGATCATATACCTAACACGTTGACTACCATGCGGCCGCCGGCTTTTATCACGGATACGCCAAGGACATTTTTCAGTGTCATTATAAATTTGTATATATTCTATATAGTATTGAATTTGAAAAAAAAATGAAAAATGAAAAATGTTAAAATTATGTTCATTACATCAAAAAAATTGCAATTATTCCAGCTACGCCACAGCGAATTTTCTAGATTATTATTGTAGCGACACGGTAAAGTCAATATTATAAATCTAAATTAATTTACGGCAGCCCGCGGCCGTATGGCCTCCTACGAATGATATGGTGCGGTAGCCGGCAGTCTAAAAATTATCAATACTTAATTATTTTTATAAGGACGCCGGCGGTCGCATGGCAGTCAACGTGTTTTAATCTACAAAATTGAATTGATTAACTTTAAACAACTGATATAAATGCTTATCATTCCATAAAGCAATACGGCAACGTTATCGTTTTTTAAATTTTTGAATCATTACTATTAATCTATTATGTATAATGGGTATTACTAATTACTATATATATAATATACTACGAAGTAATGTATAGTAGGTATTTATATATCTATAAAACAATAATGAGACGCATAAATAGTTCCCGTGTTATCTTCAGTTTGAAGGTTAAATTTTTTTTTTTTTTTTATTAATCATTAAATGAATATACGTTTTAAATTTATATTTTTGACATATGTATACAAAAAATAAATAAATAAAATGATGGTTTCTTTTATTGAAGGGGAATATCTCAATTTGCTTTGTCAAGCTGAAAAAATCTGGCTTTCATATTATATTTGCTATTATTATTTTTATAGCAAAAGTCATAAATTCACAGGTCTAAATACTTATATATTATTTGATAAATGGATCGCTTAGTATACAGTGATATTTTTGATGTTTTTTCTATACCTGTCAATAAATAAATGTTCGCTTGGTTAATTTAAGGTTCTTCGTAGTTGTTAATCTATTAATTACCAACAAAATATCAAACATTTATAGGTAGTCCCCATTTTTTTTTAAAGCGTAAAATTTGCAACTGAATATTTAAAAATAAATATGATTTGTGATATTCATACTTTAGATTTGAAAATTGAATATACAATGATTACCTAAGTTGAACGTTATTCTATTCCAAACATTTTTTTTATAAGAGCATCTGTATATGTAGTTTAAATTTTGATGAAATAGGTATAGAATATTAATGCGTAAAATAACAATTACTTCACTTTTTTACTAGCACATACATATATAATATATATAATTTAAATTAATTTTATAATAAGACTTGTCCATATATCGTATCCTCAGTTTAAAATTCCTATTTCCACCCCCATATTAGATACAAGATAACTTAAAGAACTTAATTATTTAAGTAAAACTTAAATATACTTCAAATAAATTTGAATATATGTATACTGAATTGTAGAGCGCATGACTATTGACTGTATATACGTGTTACCTAAAATAATGAGAGTACAATATAACACGATAATAGAATATTATTATGAGTGATGAGCGAAAATTTATTTTTACCTATTGGTCAACATATTATTATAGGAGCATTATTATGAATACAGTATTCAAATAATGCGTTTATTTTTAAAATGTAAGCACCATTATACGTATTCGCTTCGATGAAATATAACGAGTATATTACCTAACCTATTTAGTTATCCATAGGAATAATTATAAAGAGGCTAGACGGGATTAAAAAAATAAATATTAAAAAACTTCAACATATAACTATAAAGGCTTATCAAAAACTGTTTTAAAATGTAGGGATTACACTTATTATTATTTATAGATATAAAATAAATAGGATACTATACTATACTATTACTATGTTATTGTTCCAGGTGTGAATATTGCATGTTGGTATCTATACCGTCCCACTCTATAAAGGTCACGAATTCGATTATTTTACACCACAGGATAGCACTAACCCTTCAAATTAAAGCAAATCGAATAAAATAATTAAATAATATTTTTTTCTATCAGATAAACGATTTTTACCGGATAAAAAAAATTTTGAAAATATAATACAATTTTTCTCATTTGTTGACTTAGTAGGATAGTTCAAAAATTTCGCGAACGCAATCATAATTTTTATTACATGTAAGCATTTGAATTTAAAATGTTAACGAAATGGAACATTAATATTAAAATGTTTTAATAAAACTAAAAAAATAACGATTTTATTGTAATTAAAAAACATGAACTATGTATATAGACTTAAAAATTGTTGCCATTACGCATAATATATTAATATAATATTTCATATAGGTAACAATAGAATTTCAAAATATTTAGTTTAATAAATAACTTAAATTATTTAATATCACGGCCTACACGACCCTATATATTATTGATACCATTCTATACCGTATACGTATATAGTAGCAGTAGTAGTATTGATTTAAAATAAATAATAAATGACTTATACAGTCAAACTTGTTTAACTCGAAACAGTCAATACTTCTTTTTTTCTAAACTTTTCCTACATTTAGGCAATGTAAAATAATTATGTTTAACTTAAATATTACATAGATAACTTGAAGTTTCATTATTATTTATATCAGCAAGACATACGGGTTACTTATTAACTTATTACTTACTTATTACTTATTAATTATTATACTGCACCTATGTATGCATATTACATAATATAGATACATTTGCAATCGAGAATAATGTAATAAAATTGTTTTTGCTTTATTATTTTTTTAAACTTAGAATTAACCTACAAGTTTGACTATTGAAGTTAAATATTTAAAAATAAAATCAATTATATTAATAATATATAATATAAGATGTTGTTGGTTAAAATTAGTTGAAAAACTGTATTATATCATTATTAGAAAAATAAATTATTAAATTTCCTAAGAAATAGCTAGGGACTAAAATATTATATCCAGACTTTAAAAAAAAAAATTGTCAATTAACGTATGATAACATTTCTGTTTGCTTCAAAATGAAACACAAGACTCCTCAAAAGTTGTACTAAATTTATTTAAGATTGATATTAGATGGTTACTGACTGTAAGAATAATTTTTTATACAGTGTATAAGGTGAAGATATAAGATAGGAAGTGTGAAAAATTAAGTACCGAAAGAAATTATTTAATTTTTTTTACGTCAAAATGAATACTACGAATTACAATATTGTCCAGTCGAACCCAAATAACCGATTCGTATTTCGTAAATCTATTTTACAACACAGTCTTTGTATATAATAGTAACTTGAAACTAAATGAATCAGTAGAATATATAATGGGCTACACAGGCTATCATTTGACACGAGTATAATAGCTGACAATTGTTGTATTTGAAATTATTTACATTACACTTTAAAGAAAAGAAAAATATTATACGAGTTACTTTTTACACTGAGAGTTCTTTAGTATAATACTTAAATTATTAAACTAAATTGTATTTATAACATTCGGTCAATTGTCACCTGCAGAACAATAGGGCATTTAAAAAAAAACACCTGAAGGCTTTCAAAACTATTTTCATGATGCTAAGAAGATCTGTTTTTATTCCGATATACTACAGTATGAATACTAATGCATTGATCTAATTTTGCGATATGAATTTTTAAAATAAGTTTGGATATTAATAATAACTTTTAAATACATTGTATCATACTAACCAAAATCAGACTTTTAATATTTAAAAATATTGTATACATTTTTGCATACTCAATTACTATAATTTCGGATTTTCAGATAAATGAAAGAAAATAGTTGTTCGTAGGATTTATGATAAATATATTAATATTATATTATTATTATATGATAAAAAAAAATATATTTATGTATATATTAAGAAGTTCAAATACATTTTTAATATCAAAACTCATAAAATTACTAATTTTAATACATAACTGGAAAATGTTATACAAGATTTGCCCATAGATTTAATATATATATATATGTAGGTCTATACTCTATATAGACGGTATATACCTAGTATGTTATAACTATGTATTAATAATATAATAAATATAATAAACGATGTATTATATAAATTCAATTTTTTATTATTTTGTTATATACAAATTTACTATAGGTAACATTAAAATGAATCCATACTAAAATAATAATTAAATACAGAAGCATTGATATACTATATACCTATACTGTATATAGTTATATGTATATTTCTATACCTATAATAATATTATATCGTATATAAGTGAAATATTGTTAGTAGGTATTATTGAATTGAATTTAATATTAAATGCTTTAGAGTTTTAAATGTTTATCAATTTATAACTTTTTTACGATTCATCTATATATATGTATATACTAGCTATCCCCGTGTACTTTGTTGCCTGTACAAAATACATCCGTGTCAAATTCGGTTGCCTAATGCTAACATTTAGAGTAACGCGTGTGGATAATTAATATTTTTTTGGTGTATATTTCCGACACACTAACTTATCATAGCTGTATTGCTCAGCGTTGCTTTTTTTGACCATTTAACAACAACATTTTTTTTAAATTCTTTTTTTTTTTGTTGTTGTTGAACGACCCAAATTTGATTTCCTTATTATCCTGGACCTAAAATAAACAGTTCACAAAGTTTCAATAGTGTAAATAACTAAAAACAACGAAGAAGTTTTATACTATTATAATACATCAACCATTCATTAAAATATACTAATTTCTTAAAATACCTAAGATTTGGTAACATGAATGAGAAATAAAATATCTCTGGACATTAATTAATGAATATTATTATTATATTGATATCTATATGTATATATATATATATATATATTGTAAATGGGAACGTATATCCACGAAAGTCAATAATTTCGAATAATTGTGAATGTATATCATTCTATATAATATAATATTATATTGTCGGAAATCAAGGTCAAAACGTTGCAGGTTTAATAACGATTTGACTTTGTACTACGATAGTGATAATGGGCTTTTATAGCATATTATTTACCACAACGTTGTATTATGTTGTTATATTTCTATATATTATTGAACATATTTTTATTTTTTGAACGCTTTACGAACGCGTTATATTCATCACGTCTTGTTTTAGAGGTCGAAATGTCAGTAAATATCACGTATGAAAACCAATTTCAAATGTACACAAAATCGACTCAATAAATAGCGTTGCGATTAAATTTTAAAAACGTTTTATTCAAACACGGCTTGACGTCAAACGTGACCAAACTCGCGTATGCGACACTGAACAAACTATACCCGTCCGCATTTTCCATAATATTCTTCTACCCGTGTACAACGTAGTATTGTAATATATTTGATACAACGACAATGAAATATATTTTTCGAACGCTACATTGGCACGTCTTAAACCCACGTCGGTCAAACGTTTCAAATCTGCTGCGAGGACGTTTAATTTCAAAGAATCGTTTATCCGTGACAGAGAAAAGAAAATACTTTATGGGACACATTATATTGACCGTCGTACAAATAAATACTGCGAAGGGTACATTTTGATTATATTTCGAAAATCGGTCTATACGGCTTTAAATGACGCACGCTGCCCAATACACGTACAGCAGTGAATCGCATTAAAGCAGTGTTAAGAAACATATTATATTATATGTAACATAAAGACCTATATACGGCTCATGGTTTCGTGTGGTGCGTAGATCCGGTTCACGTCGCTTTGGCTTAGAACCCTCATCAATCAACGTAACCGGCCTTTTTTTTTCCCATTTAAAATCAAATTTAGAAAGTGTACGGTCAACACGTGTGGCGAAAAAAACAAACAAATAAATAAATAAAAAAAAAAAAAACGAAACAGCGAAAATACGAGATTACTGCGAGTAATTGACACAAGGCCGTATCCCGCAGATACAACTGAATTTTGGGAGGTCTTTTCGATGTACAAATACGGGATTATGTATAAAATGTTTATTGTCGAAATAACACTGCGGAACACTTACCCCTAGACCCCCGTAGACTCTGCCACACTGGTAAATTCTCTAGGAGGTCTGTTTTTTCCGCTTTTGGCAGTCGCTAAAATTCGATACGCACACTGTATTGTCCCCCCCCCCCCGTCACCCCGTAAATATATTCTAGATCCGCGACTGTTGGCGTAGATATATATAGGTATGCTAATAAATCGAAAGACACACACGATTAAGTCATAATAGTGTTTTATTTGCAATTCATTTATTCCCGTGTACACGGATCAATAAACAACGGAATTACGTTCACTAAAAAAATGTTTTGAATAAAATAACAATAATATTAAAACTGTTACGTATAAATACGAGTAAAGATAAAACTTGTTCGCTGCGCTTCACGACCTTGCACGACGGACTATAATAAATTATTGTGCAGGTGTATTATTATTATTAATTTCAATTACGCCATCATAAATAGTAGTCAGCCGTCGTTTTAATCGTACATACGTATTAATGTTGAGGACTGAATGAGAGATTCGATTGTGTATTAAATTATAAGTAATAATTAAAATACTTCAATTAGTATAACAATATGAATATATAAGAATTAAAATTAAATATATTATTTGCAATTACACTAAATGTGTATCGCGAGAAAAAAATATACTGGGCATTTAGAAAGTATTATTATTACGTCTAGAATATATTTTAATTATAAATACTTTGAAAAATTCAAGTTTCTATATGGTTCTTAAACCTTTCTTGAATTAATTCATTTATTACTAATCCGATACTGATACAATAGGTATCAGCATTTTTTGGTGCATATACAATTTTTCCTAATATCAGTTTAACGTCATTCTTGCCACTATAGGTCATCTTATAGTAATATTGCGAAATTGATTGCATTTTAATTCGTACATAATAATTCTAAAAACATAAATATTTTTATATCATGTTTTTATTAAATATTAAAAATACACTCTGACAATAAGTGACGTCAGTCATTCACATTTAAAATAAATCTAGGACAATATTTTTTTTAATATCATGAATATTTAATTAAAAATAAATAAAAATACATTACATACATTTATTGTTTATTAATATTGTAGAGAATACTTAACTTAAACAAGAGTTATGCATTAAACGCGTATAAATTAATGTGTATATGGGCGTTGGGTGCAAAGCTTTTTCTAATTCCTCACTTTGCCATCTCTGCCAATAGTCTTTTTTTCCGTGCAAAGTTGTTGTGCAAAGCTCTGTAGATCCTGATTTTTTTCTGGCATGCCTGTTCCTGATCATTTAAAAATAACGTTTGTATTATATATTTAGATTTTAAGCTTAATGATTTTACAATTATGCGTGTTGTTTTTTTTGTCTATATTCATACGATATAATTTATTATATACAGGAATCAGTGTTTATTGAACTCACTTTGGACCAGAGTAAATGATTCTATAAACCGAATAAGTCAATAAGACGTAAGATCGAATAATAAAAATATATACAATATATTATATACATTATTATAACAAAAAAAACGTAATTTGGCTATGCATTAATAAATATTCATTATTATATAATTATTTATTTATATATTTAAAATGTATATTGTCGTTCATTAAGATATTTATGAAAAAAACATGAACTTTTATAATGATAAAAGTAGAATATATATTTATTTGTTTTTCAAGTTGTATCGTAAATATTTCAAATTATATAAAAAAAAAATTCTAAAACTAATAATTTTCGATGTGATACTCGTAAGTTGAGGAAATTATATAGTACTAGATAATTATATAAATACATGCCATCATAAAATCCAGAAAATAAAACTAAATAATTTAAAAATATTCCTTTAAAAATACGCATTATTGACCCCAACAATTTTCCTTGTGAATTTTGATCGATGAATAAAAAGCTGAACTTAATTTTACAATCATTTTTTATGAACTTTGAAGTTTAAATGTCGACGAAATAGGATATTATTTAAGTACTAATTAAAAAATTAACAATTTAAAAAAGTATTAAAGATACATCTAGGTACGAATGTTTTAAAGAATTTGAAGTTCAAGTATTTAAAAATCAAGAAAATTAAGTAATTTATAGCTAACAATTAATAAAATGTTTAATTTCTATAGTTTTAATAAAGCTCGACAATTGAATACAAAGTTCCTCATAATAGTATATTCTACAACTAAAAAAAATATGAACTTGATTTTTTATAGACGTATAAAGCTTAAACTTGGAACGAAATTCGATATTTAATGGTTTAAACAAATAGAACAATGATGTTAGTTATTTTATTGAAATTCAAAGATATTATTCGTGTGGATTTGAAACTTGGCAAATATTATTATATTTTACATACACAATGTCATTTTCAGAACATTAAGATTAATAATTGCATAATAATATTGTACAACACATCATGAAATATACTTAGTAACAAATTTTTTCGTATTATATTATGTGGTAGTAAAATAACAATTTCAATCTAGAATAATCAATATATATTGTACGTTTACGTTAAATAAATAAATATAATATGCTTTGTTTTGGTAGCGTATTTTGAATACTTATAAACATTACATTAAGCTACAGTAGGTACACAGACAGTTAATATTGCTTCATGCACTCCCGTAGTCTCGTGCATATACGAATGACAGCTATAGTCTACGTTATAAACTTATAAATAACAATACCGATTATAAATTCGCTTCGGGTGTATCAATTGGATTTTTTGATAATATTCTATATAATAGTTTAATATAAAGTTTGTTATATAAATATTTTCCAAATTAAATGTATAGAATTAAGTTTAATAATTACTCTAAAATCTAGCAATAAAAATTGCTAATAAATACATTTAAATAAAATTTAAATGTAAATTTCGTTAATTTACGAGTATATTTTAATATAATTTTTAAATTTTAATATTATTATTTAAAAAAAAAATTATATTTATATTATTAGTAATATTATGAACTTTATGCAATATTAAATTACCTATAAAACATTATAATAAAATTAGAGTATAATTTTTTTAACTTAACCCCCCGAAATTAATTTCCAGTTACGGTCTTGCTTAGTAATATAATATAACAGGCTGACAAACCGTTTCCGTGCACTCAGAATCGTTTTTCGTATTCTATAATTTATCATTTAAATCAAATTTAACACATTCGCATTATAGTGACCAACTCAATGACGAGTTACACTCAACTATACCGTACAGCAGAACTACAGTTATCTACCTTCTTTCTTTTTTTTCATTGTTATTCGTAATTATTTTGCTCAAATCAACGCGTTATAACCAATATAATATCTTATGTACCTACAATAAGTATACTCACGGATAATGGAATAAAAAATGTTCGGGCCTTTAGACTCTAACCACAAACATCCGTATGACATCGTTGAGCCTTCTGTAATGTCAGCTAACGTATTTAACTCTCGTTTGTTACTATTTGAACGATATAATATTTACAATAATTAATTATATTATAATTATTTACGGTTTGTGTATAGACATTCAGATAACGTTGTAAAACTTTTGCTCACTTTTTATCATCGCTATTCGGTACATCATTTTTTTCCGCGATAATACGTCCACCATAAGTAAGGAATTTTACCCCCGATTCGTACTGTTGTTGTTTTCCGTCGCTGTCAACAAGCATAACACAACGCCATGTAAATTTCGTCGCTTCACGTTGTTCTTGTCGATTATGCTGCTCGACACCACACGTCACACATCGGATATTTTCCTGCTGTCCTGTCACGTAAGATTTATTAATTTGGTCGTGTTGATAGTGATTATACGTCGTGGCTGACTCCGAGTAATTTTCTTGAGTAAAATCAACGTCATCTTCATCGTGGATGACGTTTTCGTAGTACGATGCCAAATTTCCATCTACTTGTAAATCTGACCATAACCCTTGTGACCAATCTGGAAATCTAAATAACACATTGACGTTTACTTTTTCGCTATAATGTTTTAGTTTATTATGGTAAAAAAATTATATATATATATTAAATAATATAATATTATAATACACATTTGCAGTTTTAAAATTCTTATTATTACTTTAAAATTAAAATATAAAAATCTACGTGAGATTATTGTAGGTAATATTTTAAATTTAATAATATAAATATTAAAAGAAAAGAAAATTCACACTTATATTCAAAATATAAAATAATTCCACTCTACACTTTTACTATAATTCCATTATTATACAATAAAAAACAGTTGACACACACAATATTGCACCAGTATCGACTAACAAACACAAGTAGGTATGTAATGAAAAATTGATACGACCAACGGAATAGATGACGATAAGTCGATAACGGCCGTATAAGCTTATCGAAGTTATTGTCACTCCAGTTCAATGATCTCGTGTGTATATCATTTAATGGTATCTTTCATAGTATACCTATAAATTATTATATCTGTTGACCGCATTGTAAATTGGATTAACTGTCCGTTATTTAAAAATAAATCAATAAAAATACTTAAATATTCTAAAATAATAAACATAAAATTCGGAAATATAACTAGGGTAATAAAATAACTAAAAAACTAAAAATGTTCGTTCGGCAATCAATTGTTCGCGACCTATTCACCACGATCCATATCATCAACATACATACTCTTATTAAGTTACTACTACTAAGTACTATAATACATAGTTATTACGATTTATAACTAAAAAAAGTCAATATTAATTTTCTGTAAATACCATAAAACAGTAAAAATTTATTCGTAGTACCTATAAAAAGATAATATTTTAAAATAAATTAAAAATATTATTGTATGTACTAGAATCCATCATAATATAAAATACATAAAAGCTTAAATTTCCACAAATAATGTTTTTAAATTATAAAAAAAATAATTAACATGCCGCTATATTTTATCCTTTAAATAAGTTATTTTGTTCAAATTGGAATTTAAAATTTCTATAAAAAATAATTGTCTTTACACATTCTTAAGATTTTATGGTTTCAGCATTAAATACTTTTTAAAAATCTTGTATTCAATTTTCAAAACTTAAATACAAAAGGAAGAGTTTTTAAGAATTATATACTACAGAATAGTTTGCAATTGTTTGCAAATTTGCTGAATTTTGTCAAAATTTTAACTTCAAATGCATATAAAAATAAATGTGTCTATGCATTTTTAATATTTGTAGGTATACAGATGTATAAGAACAACTATTGTAAGAACTTGTATTAAATTTTCAATAATTTTGACCCATCGGATAATTTTTAATCGACATTTATAAAAAAAGTAAATTAAATAAAATTGAAAATTTCTTATGCTTTTGAAAATCATATTTTAATTAAAAAACAATAATATAAATATAAAGCATTTTACTGACTACTTATCGTATACTCGCATGCACAAAAAAAACTCATTATGATAAAATCAATACATTTGCCGTTCCGCTCGAAATCTAAAAGTAATTTTTTAGTATTAGTGGTTTTTTAAGCCCCTTAATAAATAAACTGAAAACCTACTGAATATGATATTATATAATGATATTTGTGGCATGGTTGCCATAATTATACTAACCTGCAGCCGCCGCTTTGTAACGTTGAACGTTTCCTTCGCGAAAATTTAAGTTCTTGTTTATTCAAAAAAAGAAGCATAGGTTTGTCGGTCCGATATTGTTTCCCTAAAGATACGTCTGGCCCATCTTCCAACATTTTCGATAGACCGTCACACTTCGTACGTTGATGTGCATACATGCCCTCACTGATCGCGATCCACATCACATCCGGGTATTTAGCGTCCGTCCTGTATAACTGTGTGCCGAACGGAAAAATACGCAGATTAAGATGAAGAAAATTAATCGGTCGTCACATATAAAAACGTTAAACCCACCCCCATTTACATTGATTTCAGTGTTCAATAGAATTCACAGTGAAATTAATCTGATTATAGTTTGACGAAAAATTCAGCGATAAATACTAGTCAATTATATAGATAGGTAGCAATTTAAATCATTAATTTGTTTAAAATAGCATTTTTTAAATCGTGTATGTATATTTAATTTATATTATTAAAGGGTTAGTTGACTTTTGGTAGATGATTAAACGTCATGCTAACAATGATCTAAAACAAATGGATGAATCGTAAAAACAAAAAATAATAAATGAAAATACTAGTAATAAAAATCAAAAATTAATAAACAACATCAAAAAAATGTATTTATTTATTAATTATTATACATATTTATAAAAAATAAATAGTTATTAAAATATATAGAGTGGGTATATTAAAAATATTATAATTAGGTATAATGTTACGTATATAAACATAATATTAAATGAAATATTTTGGCGATTTCGCGTAGAAATTATGTTTTAATTGCATTTATATATATGATAAATTCAATCAATAGTATTTCTACCAAAATATTGAAGACATTTATTGATGTTGATAAACGAATTCTGAAAATTATTCAAAGATGTGAAACTAGAATTACATCATTATTACGTGAAGTCATCCAAAACATTTCATTTAATATTATAAACATAACAGTTTGATAATACTGTTTCTATAATTTTTGTTATATAACAGTAGGTATAATATAAATCATTTTTGATATAAAGTTTTATTTTTTTAATTAAAAAATCTAAATAATATCTAATCACGATTTTTTTTCATAAACATTTCAAATTAAAATTTGGACGGAATTGCATAAAATTTATCACGAAATAAACTTGTAATATTATGGGCTGATATAGTCCGTCTCTATTTAGAATCATTTTACGTATACTATGATATAATAATGATTTAACACGTTAAGTTGTAAGTGTATATAAAAAATGCAGGTTAAATTTGAAGTTAGAATTTACATTTTTTTACATGTAAAAATTACTAATTAGGAAAAAAATAACTCAACTTAGTTAAAGATCAATCACTTTTCATACACAATTTAGAATTACACCTTTTGTTTAATGATTAGCAAATAGAACAGTATTATAATATAGGTCTTAAAATTTAAAATTTATGTATATTCAAATTAATATCTTCAGGTACTTTCAGATTTAACCCAATGATGGAATTCAAAAATATGTTTAATCAATTATATTAATGTATTTTTTTTAAATTTGAACTATAACTAAAATTTTTTCAATGTGATGGTAACTTTTTTTCAATTATAATAATAAATAATATACTATTATAATATGATCAATTACACATATAATTTTAAATATTGATCAATTACCTAATTGTAAAAATAAATTACCTATTTTATTATCTATTGATATAGGTATATTATTATAACATTCTGTGGAAATACACAATATAAAACATTACAATTATTATTGTTATTTTTTATATATTATGTAAAAAAATAAAATCACTAATTGGTTAATCAAATGATAGATCAGTATAAACATTTTTCAACTACGATAATTTAAAATATCAAATAAAATGTTGTGAACATGCAGTATACTAACGGCACATCTGTAGGCTTGTCTATTGGTTCCAAATTCTTGTTTGGATCGTGTATAATATTCGAATAGTGTATGTTCGTATAGCGATATATATTGCCAGCCTTTGTCAACCTCTTCCTTAATGAGCGGGCGGTTTTTTGATAAGCACTCAAACTTAAAGTGATCCATATTATCTATTAGAGGATTACAACAGTGTTAGTGTTATGTAATAATATATACGCCAACAGTAATATTATACGATTCTCAGATACAACGCTCTTATTTGATTATTATTTTTAAGTACAACTTGTGCAGGCGTGAATGCAGGAGGGTTTTGTGTTTAAACCTCTTCCGAAATATCAGTAACAAAAATAAATAAATTACCTATCCTACAATAATGAATAGTATGATACTTGTGATCATTTTTTCAACACCCCCCCCCCCCCCCGAAATGTTTTCCTGCGTCACGCTTGTACTTGTGTATTCAAATATTTATTTATTATAATCTATCAATAAGAAAACTTAAAAACCATAATATTATACAAATAACCAATATCGGAGATCGGAAAGTATCAAAATACTTTTCAAATAAACACTATCCACGTTTTTTTTCGGTTTCATTAAAGTTGCGTGCGTGTACATCACACTATATAATATTATACCGACGTGATTTATTATCATATGAACGGGCTCAAGGATCATTTGGTATAGGTTTGAGGACATTCTTATCATTTATAAGAAAACAACTATTATAGTATTATATAATAACGTTGTTAAACATTTCACAAGATTGTTGTGCTACGAAGTAGAAACAATCTGTGCCTATAGGTATACGAGTATATATATATAGTATAATATTATAGTCGTTAAAAGTTTTTCTGCTCTAAACTTCTAAACAATAATACTTATATTCCTCTATTTAGACGTTGATTAATTAAATAATGAGATGAGTTTTCAATAAATTAGATAGTTTTGTGATTATCGTTTAACGAATAATATTCTACCGTCGTCAATTATAAGCACCATCGCCACTTACACGGACACCGTTCTGACTCGTTTACGAGAGCGTATCCTTTCGACTTTTCGAACCTGTTGGCTGTAAATATGTGTCATGTGCGTAATTCCTGTCAAAGGATTAACAGAGTGCTCCACACGTGCCGATTACTACATGAATATTATTTATTATATTATATCGAATATTAATTATTTTGTTTTTTTTTCGTTTCTCGAAGTATTGATTATTTGCTAATATTGTATTAGTTAATCATATATTTATTCGGAAAAATGTTTTAATACATATTTTAAAATTAGTAAAGCAATTTACCTACATTCTTACATGTTTAAATTGATTTTACAACGATGTGTTTTTTTTTTGTGTATGTATATAATATATATTGTATACATGATCTATATATAGTAATAGTAGAACCAAATGCTTTGATTTTAAGCTTCAATTTCTTTTCTGGTAGGAAAAGTTGGTAATTGGAACCTTTGAAGGGTAAAAATTAGTTCTTGTACTTTTAAATATAATCGAAAAAGAAAGTGAAGAAACGGGAATTTTTATAAAAAACTAGCTTTTGATAAAATCAGTTTTCTAAAACTGGTTATAATATTAAAAAACGATACTACAATACTTAAAATTTTCAATAAATACTTAAATTAGTATTTTGTAAGCATAATGGTAATATTTTTAAAATATTTTGACTCGTTTTGAACTATTTATAGTAATTTTAAATGTTCTATTTTTTGCCCCTCCCGCTCCCCCCCACGTATTACTGTAGCAATAATAATTCGTTATACGCACTATTTAGGTCACCGCAATGTCCACCGCTGCCGTCTAGGGATCGGCGTAACCACAAATGGAACAACTCTGAAGGGCTTATAGAAGGGATTCGTTGCATGTAAGCGCATCCGCCTGCCCACGTCCTCTCGGCGCCAACCACCGTAACATTAAATCTATCCGTTAGTCCAAGTGGCGGACAGTATAAGCCATTGATTCTTTCGTGCCACACTGCAACACATAGTTATACGCATTATACGGACACGTAAGGTAACACGAAAATCACATTAAATTACAAACATATAGGTATCCTATACTGCAGCCGATTGTACGCAATCCCCGCAATCGTTTATTACACTCGCAGGTGTAGTATTATATGGCAGTGATGAATCGACGCGCGCGCCTGTGCACGTCGAAAGACGGAAGAACGCGTGCTAATCGATATACATACTTTCGAAAGGGATCCGCGGGTAAAGCTAATGCGGCCATAACGCTGTAATATTGTAATGTGTATCGCATTACTCTTCAACTCGGTTAATTCGTGAAGTTTTCGTACGGGCGATTCGAGTGATTGATCTCGCCGTCGCAACATCGCTAATATTATTATTAACCGCGTTACAGCAGTCTTCATTGTTATAATAATGTTATCGAGTAAAAAACCGTACCTACTCTGCAATGTTAATTTGTTTCTAAACTGGGTGCTTTTATCATCTGTGCGTCGTAAATAATCAATCAGAAAAGCACGCGCTCAAGCCGATGCGTATAAATATGCTCCCGGGTTCTGGTAAAAACTTGGGTACCCAAGTTTCATATCGCCAAGAGTATACATTTTTTAATATCGTCTACCGTTGAGTGCTTCGTTCTACTGTGCATTCGAGCCGGTAAAGTTGCAAACTGTCATGGTGAGACGTAAAAGATCGATCGTTGTTTGAGCTGTAACTGCCTTATTCGTGCCCCTTTGCAGACTTATTACCAATATTACTGCCTATATAATATGTTCGCCTAGTGTACTTTTTTTTTTTGAAATTAATAAAAACCAAATACTGATTCCGCCAAGGGATCTTCTAGCGCAACTGCCTCTTCAGCTAAATCTACTGTGCAAGATATTCATCGTGCTATAATGAATGTGGAAAAAAATAGAAATAAACTTTGGCTCAGTTAAAATCTATATATTATTTGAATCTCAAACACTGCTGCTGTTCAACCCCTTGGAATATAAGTATTTATGCACAGGTACTCACTTTCAAGCTTCTCGCGTTCCGTCATTTCTTTTAACTGACTTCCGTTTTCGTCCTGGAAGGCTGTCAACCCGGCGGAAATTATGGTTAGAACCATTATTAATATACTTTTCGTGAACGTCATCGTGTTATTGTAAACGTATCGTTTAAATTAGTCAATGCGAACCATATATAAAAAAAACGGGTTAAGATGGACAGAATAAGATCAAAACGATTGCAACGAGACACCGGGGAGAATTCTGCAATGTGCGAGAAAAATCAACAGTGGAATTTGGCGGGCGCGGGGTACACTGATGGCGAGCAACACTCGTATGCCTTTTATAAGCCACGGCGGTGGTGACAGGTGTTTCCTATACAACCGGTTGCGCGTCGGATGTATTATCGTATATGAAAGCAGATGCTACGTCGAATGAGTTTATTCAGTGGCGTCATTTGGATCACGCAGAATATACATTTGCGTATTTCATATCCAATATTGTAGTAATTTGGCTCACTTATTCATACATTGGTTGGCTTGAATAATTGATAGTGGCTTGCGCTTAAGTGGCCTGCTCTATACGTCACGCGTATTAAAAAAAAAAAAAATTGAAATTACGCCACTGGTTTCATTATATTATATTATAATACGTGGACCATAGCGTCCACAGTTCGTAAGTAATAATTAATAACTAATACGATAATAACCAATCGTAAGAGGTTTGGTATTTGCGCCACTGTAATGCACGTATATGATAATGTTCTTTGTCTTCTTCTTTTCCTTACCCTTCTCCTTTTTCATTATCCCAATTATTATATCAACGACATGGTATAATCATAATTATTCGGTTGGATATTTTTGTAGGTGCGTAAATTACATATTGCCATGGATCAATCAATATAAACGTAGAATAGATAAATAAATTTGAGCAAACGTGCAACGTATTTTGTAGACCCAACGCCGGGTGATTACGGGCAAAGTAATCAAGCGATTGGAGCGGAAAATGTGTACGTACAATCGGTTATTTTTCACTTAATTTAAATGTTTAATATAAATAATATAATATTTAATTTTTCATATTGTAGATTAAAAAATAAATAAAGAAAAATTAGATTTTGTAATAAAAATACAATATTCATATATATATCATTATATAAGTATCATTTATATTGTTTAAGAGGACTACACCCGCATGTGTCGTCTCTGTCTTACACACGTACGACATGGACAAAACGCTTTTACGCAGTCTGAGTAGAACTCGCTCATTCTTGGTTCTAGAGTAAATATACCTATGATAAAATTAAAACATGACAATATTTTAGAGGGTAAGACGATGAGTTTTTTCCATTATTCCTAATGTATCGTTCATTATCGTTTAGAAAAAGCGAAAATTTCAAAATTTTTAAATAACCTTTAACTTTTCAAAATTTTAATTTTTTAAAAAAACTCATCCTCTTGCCCTCCAAAATATTATAATCCTTTAATATTATTATAGGTATATTTACTCTAGAACCAAGATTGAGCGAGTTCTACTCAGACTGCGTAAAAGCGTTTTGTCTATGTCGTACGTGTATAAGACGGAAACAAGACATGCAGGGACAACGTCCTTTTGGAGATTCTAATTTTATATATTTAAGAAAATGTGAACAAGTTAATGTTTTATAATTGTAAAATTAATTGTGATACGATTACAACAATAATTTTAGATTCATTTTTGTTCGTTATAAAACTAAACGTGTATGGTTTCGCCGTGTCGCAATTAAATAAAAATAATTACATTACAGACATAAATATATTAATAGTTACCAGTATAATCTAACGGGTATCACGGACTTTAATAATATGCAGACTATATAATATTGGACATAGGTGTGTAACCTGGTCATAGGTTTAAATTAAATTGTATGACATTATACTATTATATATACTGTTTAAATAATGGAATACATGATTCAAATAATCTCACATTTTCTATATATATATATATATATATATATATACCTATTCGATACAAAAAACGGTACTCAGTCATGCTACAGTGCTCTAGAATTTTAGTACATTATTCTTGTTTAAATTATTTAGTGTCTTAATCTGAAAAAAAAATTGTCAATGAATTCAATCTCATTTTATTTCTTCTTATATGATAATCACCTACAATACTGTAACATAAAAATATCAGTAACATCTATTTAGAAAGATTACGTGAATGCTATTCATAGAAGGTAAGAATTATTTAAATCCTAAGGGGCTCCCGTATTCACCCTTCATCAAAATACCATCATATAATATTTAGTGAGAAATATATGTAACGAGTTAGAGATATCAAACAGACTTTATTATTGAATTCAGTAATATACATTTCAAATAAGCATACTGACTTGAGAAAAGTAGGCCCGATGGGAGCTTTGTCCCTATCCTCTTTAGTCTTCACTTTAAATTTATGACAAAAATTAATTTCAAATTCATATGCATGTACTTTATTTTAATATTGGTAATGAAATTACAGATTATTAAAACAAAAAAATCAAAACTTTTTTAACATAACTTTTTTTGATTGTCAATATTGATAATATATCCCTTATTTTGATATTTAATTTAATAGGTACTTGTTTTTATCATTAAACAGTATAGTACAAAATATTTCAATTAATAATTTTTAATTCAAAAGAATCAAATTTTCGTAGACGAATGTTTATATTTTTGGAGGCACACAGTTCCTCGGGTTATTAAAGAAACGAACAAATATAATCTAGAAACTTAACTAAAATATGCACTAACACACGATTTAAAAGCGAAAAAAAATATTAATTCTATTATCAATAATTTCAAAAATATGCGGCCGATTCTCTGATATTTTTTTAGATTTAAATAAAAATTTTGGTGATGTAATACATATAATATCCGAAAATAGAATAATATTTTATCTTGTTACTAAACGATTTTATTATCAAAGACCCCGATATAATGACATACAAATAGCAATTAAATAAAATAACTATACAAATAAAAACATTATAATACAGAAATATCCAAATTAGTCCCGAGCTTTTATAAATATTCTACTATTGGTCTACTATAAGACAACTATTAATCTCCAAGTTTTCAATTATAAAGATTAAACTACTTATCTTTAATAATTATAATACACCAATATAATCAAATGATAACAATATATTGAACAATTAAACACTTAATTCAACAAATATAAACCTGAAAACATGTTCAAGTAACGAAAATTGAAAAATTATAATATATGCCACATAAAACGCATTAAATTATAACAAAATAAATAATATTACTAAAATAATTGGTTTATTAGACATATTGAATTTATTTATGCTTCCGAATTATTAGTGGTCTGATAAATATGACGAATTAGCATCAATTCATATTTACATGTATCTATATAATAATGCAGATAAAACAGGAAAATATACAAATCAAAGAAAAAGATAAACATATAATGATATTATATTATGTCAATAACTCAACAACTCGAATCGGATACCAGTATTATCCAAAGACTATGTTCACATTGAAAATATAATAGGTACCTACTAAAAACATTGTAAATAAACTACATTTAAATCATGATAACAATAACAGTTTAGAAAACAATTCAATCATAAATAATAACAATTATAGACACACACATTATAATAGGTATCAGGTAATGATAATAACGGTTATTATAGGTATTAAATAACCTAATATATTATCATACAGTATGTTATCACGAAAAACAAAGAATTGAAAATGTCAAATATTTATAAATATTTTGAAAAATGTATAGTATACGAGTGTGAACAAAGAACAATAATAATACAAATATTTGCTGTAAATGTGATGGATCTACAATGATTCGTTATTAAAAGTCACATCATAAAAATAATCGATTTTGTCATATATTGGTTTTGCGTAACAATATCCGTTATTTCTTATTTTTTTTTCCAATTAAAATGATAATTACTTTGGACTATTAGATTATTTTATTCCGATTCCAGGTGATATAGTTCTAAATTATATTTATCTAAATACCATCACGCAGGAATTTACGCACTACAGCTAGGAGACCAGCAATCAATAAATAAGAATGCTATATAGGGTAAAGATATGCATATATTTATATTATGTACTGCGTGCGTACATGATGCATACACGACACACACACACACACACACACAAATACACAAACAAAAAAGCGAACACCGACTTCTCCATAAAACGGGTTATCGCAAGATAACAATAATGTTTATAAGTTATTGGTTATTACTAGGGAACAGATTTAATGCAAATTGCATTTTTTCCGAAAACATTGCTTTTTAAGCGCACGGTTTATTTTATATATTGAGAAATTAAAAATATAATTTCTATTTTACATTTTAAAGTCTTTATTACTTTTAAGACCATTTTTTGACATATTTAGTGCATTCTTATGTTCTAAAGTCATTTTTACAAAAAAAAAATGGATAACATTTGATAAAAATTTAATCAATATTCATTCTAAAAGAATAAAATTAAACATTATTTATTTTGTTTGGCCGCACATCTATTCTTATTATTTGTAATGTTTTTACTAACCAGATACATATGGCGCCAGCTATAATATAGTTTGTCAGCTGAAATAATTATTGGTATGTGTAGATAATTAAGTATATACATACATACATTTAATTAGAAAACAATTTTTTTTTAATGTTAAAAATAATTTTAAGAGCATTTAAAAAAAAAATCCAATAAGGGTGTATTAAATCGTATTTTTTAGGCACTTTTCTTATTTTTTAGAGCATTTAAATCCGTTCTCAAATTATTATTTATACTAACCCCTACGTACTCTATCCCTTAGAACAAAATATATCACAAAAGAATGTAAAACAATCACCAATATCTTATTAAGGTTATACATATACTTTACATAGTATATACGCTCTAATAAACAACTGTATAATTAACTTTACACAGAATGTTTGCCATGAATAGAGTATATTATTATGTTTTTATAGATATCTTATTAGTTATTATAATATTTTAATAGTTAAACACATTATTATTTATTTACTGTTTATTATTTGTCCGAAATCTTTTTAAATCTATATTTTTACTTACGACATTTTAACTAAAAATAAAACAAAACAAAAAATGCAATCTACAATCTACCACGGCCAACCCGGGAAAATTATAACTGCTTATATTCTAGCTACGATATAATCAGAAGTTTGAAAATGCGTGATAAGTACTGTAAGCAGTATAAACAAAAGCTAACGAGATTAAAGGCTTCGACGTCTGTAGCCTACGAGTTTTACATAATGATCGTACTTCTAGAGAGGGACATTGTGTTGAACAATAGAGAAGTTATAAGGTATATTATATTATTTTACAATAGTTTTTTTATACCCATGTAAGTGAAAAATGTATTGTGTACAATATTTTTCGTGTCTTGCTTTCCGAGTACTTTTCGTATCGTTGATTTGGGGCCTTCTAGTGATGTGTTTGTTAGCTGGTTGTCGCCTTGTTTGCGGGTCCGAACATGGTCATTTTATGTACGAGTACGACTCCGAACGTATTGTAATCATATGCTCACATACCATTTCAATAGGAAACCCTAAAAATAATAAAATAATAAATAATGATCAAATTGTCACGTGGAACTCCCCAACATAAATCTTTGTTACTAATGAAAGGGACGGCATAGAACACAAGACGTGTGGCTTTCTTATAAGCCGCCAAAGAGAAAGCCAGTTCCATGGAAACGCATGTGCCATGTGGCCTTTGATAAAGCCACCAGCCGCTCTTTGATCGGCAAAATTAATATTGTAATTATGACTCGTTTAAATAAACATGGAATAACACTTATTTTGTCGCCTCTGTGTTTACTGTTTTGCAGTAATCGCTAAACATTATTATTACATGAATGTTTTCGACATTATCATGGTACTTGTGCGTGTATTAAATGTAAAGTAATAATCGGAAATAGTAATGTTTTTAGGATAACATGATAAATAAAATAATTATTTAATAAACAATGATGATTTTATTGAGTGTTTATATTTTGTGGTGTGATGTCTTGACTAGTATTATTATTATTAATATAACTATGTTATCGCCGCCTGTATAGTTAGTTATCAATTAACCCCGACGATGCGTTTATACCATCAACCAATCGTTCAGCGTTGTTTTAATAGTTTTTATATTGGTGACAATTGTTATTTTACATGTATTATATGTATGAATCGAGTACCAGGTGCCAGGTGATCCTGACAATGGCGAGATACTGCAGGTCCTATAGTAGAATTTATTGTACTTGTGTATATTGTGCGTTGAGGGGCCTCGCTACGGTTATTATTTAAGGTGTAACATATTTTAGGCAATAATCTCATTTTAGCCGCCCGGGATCTATGTGTAAGTCGTAAATGATTATGGGTGTGAGTGAAATTCCACGCGGATATCGGCCGAAGCCGCCGACGGATCCCACTCTCTTGCGCGCGGGCACATGATGTCAATAACTCGAAACAATAAAAATTCACGAATTTTATGACAACTCGCTTACTCATTTGATAAAATTAAAGTTAATTAACGTTGTTTGATCTTGAAAATATTTAAATTTAGCAGAAAAACGCCTGTACCTTCTTTGTAGATCGTACGAAACACTTTCCGTTTTTAATTTCAATTATGATTAGAAAAAAATCACATTTTCGAGTTTTTATTAACAGTTCATTATAATATTATTAGATTTAATTTTTACAAAGTATTCCGTACGATCTGTAGACAATTTTCAGTTTTCTGTCGAGTTAAAATTTTTTTTCAGAATCAAAATCGGACATCTTAAACTAGGTAACTTTAATTTTGTCATAACTTAAGATCTTTTGAGCTGAAATCAACAGCAGTAGCGAAGCCGCCCCTTAAATGATAAGTACGAATATAACTGAATATCGCGGATCTTATTTATTAGTATAAATTGATTTTAATCTTATCCTACCGGTGTTTAACGATACCATAATACATTTGTAGAGCATAATATATCGATCAAAATATAATTAATTTTATAAGGGTGATCGTATACTGTATACCGGCGTACCGCTAAAATATATAATTAGCAATGCGTTTATCACTGCGACTCGTGAAATATTCCTCACATATCCTTACAGTTGGTTACCTAAAATATATAATATAATAATACCTTTTAATTATACTAGTCATATTTGTTTCGTTTTACAAGCAAAATCGGTTTCGAGATTACTTTTGCCCATAAAATTTGAGTGTAACCATATTTAGAAAAAAAAAAATAAGATAAAATAATAACAATAACGTTTGGGTTTCTTTTATTTTCATTTTATTTTACAACGACCATAATATAATATGTTCACATCGTATTGTTTGATTCTGTGTGTAGCTGGGACACACCCACGCATAAATAATCGTTTTGAAAGCATCGATTGGGGTCGGCATCTTATTATCGTCAGCGGGGATAAAACATCCCAACGAACATAAAACGTGTGCATAGTGCATGGAATATGATAAATTATGACTCTCAGCAGGTAGTTGGCGTCGCAGTTATCTGCATTCTTTCGTCTGGATAATGGTCCAGAACCATTTGATCAATAAGCATCTCGACATCGAGTGAATAAGAAACCTGTTGAGCGCTGAGCAATGCGAGCAGATTATTGTTGGTACGGCCACGCGAATAATATAGTCTATACTGCACGCAGACTATAGGTAAACGTTTTGATTTGATAATTTTCATGTCATTTTAGTGATGATAAGCAGTAAAAAGTGATATAATTATCATCACGTCCATATCGGTTTTATCATTAGGGCCAAACAGATGGACGTCATCGCAGAAAAATACGGAATCGGCTGATTTTCTCCGTCGTCGATTTGATGCTCATCGTGCGAGCTTTCGTATTGAACACAATCTAAGTTTTTTATTATAATGTACATTTATTAAATAAAATATAAAACATAGTATAATTACACTGCATAAAGTCCGTTAGATTAATTATTTTTGTTTACTTCGTTACTATTCTTGTCTGACATTGTTAGTAAAACCTACTTATGTGTACGTACTCATTGTAATAATACGGGCATGCCCAACATTTTTCAGCTTGCGAGCCACAACCCAAATTTATATTTATATTGCAGGCCGTCTATAATTTATTGTTTTATTTTGTTAATTTTGATAAAATATACCTACACACCAGATGTAATATTATTGTTGTTCAATTATCCAATTTACGACTCTATAATCGTGTGTGTTTAATGTACTGATTATTCCCACGTTAGTCACGAGTTTGTTTTCATCATTAAAAACTGCAAGTTCACATTTCTTGTTTGCAAAAAATAATAAATTAGATTTTAATTATTATAATGTCTTAAAATAAAAAGCACAATATTGATATTGAATGCTATGTTTTCAATGATAATTAAAAAAATTGTAAGATATTTTGTAATTTTTAAAAACTTATTAAAATAAAATTTTTATTTTTATTTATATCTATACAAATTTCTATTTTTTATGAAATGGTCATGAGCCGATTAGTATATTTTTGCTGACTAAATCCGGCCCGCGGGCCGTTGGGGGCACGCCTGTAATAATATATGTGCACAAAAAGTGATCACTGACAATATATATATATATATATTTATATACATGTGTGTGTGTGTTATTTATATAAATATACAGTAATATTAATTTATAAATTAAATAATAATAATTCAATTTCTTTTTATTTAACATTAAAAACCTTTTAGTCAATTTTTTAAAACATAATATCAGAATATATGTAATATATTTAATTATTAAATAGTGGCAAACATAATAAAGACTTTTAAATTTTTTATTCATAACTCTTTTTTATTTTTTTTATAAGTTTTTTGAGGTTAATAATTTTTACTTGTCTACTAAAGTTTAAGTCATGTATTGCTGCCTAGCAATCAGTTTTGATTTAAATTCTTTATGAGATAATCTTAAATTTTTTTAGGTTTAATTTCCTTTTTACTTGATAATGTTCGATTATAACTTACTATTTCGTCATCTGATTATTGATAACATTAAACATATTAAACACAGATTATTTTATTTGTAGATTATTATATCATAATTTATTTAATTTCATAAAAGTGCTTCATTTCGGGTTTTTTTTTTAGAAATTTTTACTTTCAAACCATAAATATACAATATAATTTTACTATCACATTAAATTTGGGGTTTGAAAAGCAATAATTTTTCTAAATTTAGAGATGATTTTAAATAAATAAAATCAGTGGTTATTATATCTTGTCTTGCAACTTGTAAATTAACATTAATTTCCGATTTAGTACATTTTATTGAACATACATATTTTATATATTTTTGATATTGACAGCATTAAACTGTTTAACATTTTATATAAATTATAACTAATTTTATGTACCTAATACTTAATAATATATTAGTTTATTAAAGTACTAAACGTGTTTATTTTTAATTTATATTATCTTTAATTTACGCTTAAAACACAATTACACAAAATACAATATTAACATAAATAACATATAAGTTAAATATTTAAGTAGTAATACCACGTAGAATCTGCACAACAACACGTATCCATCACAAACAATTTTATTAAAATGTTATTTAACGGTTTGCCGAGTAAACTACCAAGCGTATGAGATAAGCTAATAATATACGTGTTGTTGATGCTTAAAACGAGATACATTTTAATACATTTTAAAGATTTTTGAACGATAGCATAATTTGATCACGACTAATATAGTCAAAAATTGAATAGATCAAACATGGGCCACTAAATCACGTAAAACTTGTTTAAGGGATCGTCATAATCATTATTTTTTCATTAAATGTAAATAAATTCGTATGTATTTCGGCATTAGTATTAGAAAATAATATTAAGTAAAATAGTTAAATAAAATTAGTTAATTAGTTTAAAAATTATGAAAATTTATAAATAATAAATATATACTTGCAAAATCTCAAATAAATTGTTCTTAGCTTTGTATGGGATGCATCAATATGAATTAGAAATGTATACTAATCAATAACAACATAATCTATTTTTTCGACTTCTAGATCAAAGTTCCGGTAGCGATCGTTGAAAATATTACGCTATAAAGTAATAGAAATAGAACAGTGATTGTATGAAAATATGATTATAACATGCTAAGGTACGTATCTATATTAAATAGAAAACGTCAGCAGATGGTTATGGATTTTCCGCTGTCGTCTACGTCTACCCAGCTGCAGATGATGACAATGAAATGAACGTCACAAATGCGATTTTATCAGAAATGCCTTGTCCTCAAAAGTCGACGAGATATTCTATCTGTGCAACAAAAAACAGTTATATTCTTATATTTCTGCATAAACCATGATGTATTTTCCGTAGAAGATGATCATACATCAACGCAGGATGTTGTACAATCAACTCCGTCGATGCGGATAAAAAATAAATTAGAGGTAGTTGATTCTTTCTTTTAAAGGTAAACACTAATTTTCTCAAATATATTTAAGAAGACGCTACACCCACATGTGTTGTTTGTTTAGCTGAACTCATTTTGTGTTTTTATATTTAATATTAAAGTAAATTGGCCTGGTATTACAGTGGAGAGTCGATTGTCCACACTAATTGGAACCGAAGGGGGTACGAATAATCGATTTGTGCGGATAATCAAACATACTAAATATAATATTCATACATAATATAAAAAATATAATAAAAAAAAATAGATAATAAAATAATCTCGCATTTCATAACATAACATTATAGTACACAATAAAAGGAACACAACGAATGAAATTAAACTAAAAATAAATTTGTACATAAAATTTTGTAGTGTGTATAATTAACGGGCCGGATAATTGACGTGCGGATAATCTACGCTCCACTGTATTATAATGAAAGATAAGAGCGTTATTAGTGCTTAATATTTTTAACAATAATTTAATTTTTAAGCTAGAAATAAGCATTTAATTTTTTTAATTTTTAATACGTCGTATACTATTATATTTGTATTTTGTTTGTAAGACAGAGACAAGAAATACTGGGGTAATGTCTTGTTAATGATTTGGAAATATTTTTAAAATAATCTTATCACTAAAAAACAACATTATTGATCGATATTGTGGAGTTACTAAATCACGTGGTTTTTAGTCTCAATACTATCAGCACCTAGTATCGCGTTTGTTGCATTCGAAACCAGGTTTCCCGGAACATTTATGAAACACGACTTCCATCACAAAGTCGAGCGACCACGCAGCGTTGTACTTGGAACAGAAATGAATATTCAGCGCACCATCTTGTCAGCTCTATCGTTTTATGTTGACAGTTGGGGAACGTCCACCGTTGCACTTACTGGGTCTTAGTAGGTACATATCTTTTTTTTACGTATCATCGAATATTGTAAATATTGGTATTATTTATCTCCGTTTTTATGCTATATTTGTATATCTTAGTTTGCTATTCAAGCTTTAATCTATAAATTGATAAAAACAGACACGTACTGTGTCAGTATATATTTAAATATTTCTATTCGGAATTGACTGTTTAAAATGTATTTAAATATTAACATTTTTATATCACAGTAATAGTATAGAATTAAATTAAAATGTAAAATAAAACGTGGAAATTGATCAAATATTATATAATCTTAGTATTTTTATTTCGTAGAATACTTAATTATATTACTTTTACTTATGTGTTTATGGCATATAATTTTAGCGTAGTTCTAGTAAAAGTATGCAATACATTCAAAAACTGTATATTATTTATTATTTTACACGCTGAACGAATATAGTAATATGCAGTATTGGAATAAATTAAACAATAAACAGATTTTTATATTATTACAAATTACAATTATGAAACGATTTTGTTACCTAATAAAATTGAAATAATGAATTATAACTGTTATAAGTATCTAATTGGTTTGTTGTTAATAGGTATATATTCTTAAAAAATATTAATTATCAATAGGCAAATATTAACTAATTGTAAATATTAAGTGACAAGTTATAAGTTATTGTTATATTATAATTTATAAACGTTAAACGGCAATAATTGAGAACATAAAAAATAATGCTAATAGTTTAATACCTGACATCAGAAATTAAATACATTGTGTTTTTTTTAGTTACATTTTAACTACACTAAAAACTTACCAGTTATCAAATAAAATTAATCAACACTGTATAGGTAACATATATTACATTTAATTTTAATTTACTTTTAATAATAATATTTTATTGAATACATTAAAACAACCAATTTATAATTATTATATTCTTAGATATTATTGATAATAAATAAATATGTTCTTGATAATAAACAATTAACTACCTGCTATTTGTACAAACTGTTTACCTATCATTATAATATTATTAATAACTATATCTTACACTAAATTATGGTTTCACATAATTAATTAGATAATTAAAACAATTTAGTAAAAAACTAATACCTGAATTTTCAAGTTTGGAGATACTCTCAAACATTTTCTTCGTCTTAAAGTTTAAGTTTTACTTGTTCGTCTTCTGTATCAGACATTTCAGACACATATAACTTATAGATTTATACTTGTGAATATACATAAAATTTACTATTGAATATTAATCACATAATAAACCGAAAAATATTCATTTTAAACTATATGTTTTATAAAATTTACAATAATAGTATCTAATATAATAAATTTTATATTTAAAAACTCTCCTTGTTATGTAATTAATTTTTAAATTCTAGAAAATTAATAAACTTTAATACACGAGTAGTTATGAGTTAATAATAATATTATTATAAGGCACTAACCCAGTAAATATTTTTAGATACTTAATTAGAAGTAAACAGTCCATTGTTTAAAATTTTAAACGTAGACTCTGCATGGATAAAAATATACATTTCAGAACGTGGAGACTTTGTGTTTAAAATGTATATAATACATTAAACATATACCTATATAGTATAAAGTAAATATATTTTATAATATAACTTATAGTAAATATGAAGTAATAACAAATTATATTAACATTTTAAGAAATTTCTGGAATGTATGTAATTATTAATTTTTCATTACAAAAACAATTTTTATTTATTTGAATTAATTTTGTAATTAAATTTAAAAATATATTTTATTAGTTTGATTTTATTCTTAATCTTAAATCCTTACAAGCTTAATCTCAATAGTATAGTCAATATATACCGTAAATTCAAATTAACTTAATTTAATTATATTCTTTAATTAACCATAACTCAACAAAATACATATAAGCATAAACAATCATTAAAAATTATTGTTATAAAATGTCTTCTTTCGATAGCTCAAAATTTCCATTTTTGAAATTTCTAGAATAGAAATATGTATCATTTATATTGTATCATTACATAAAAGTATAATACTACATATTATATTACATAAAGCCATTATATAACAAATAATAATAAAAACTATATAAAGAACAATGCTTAAATAAAAATATTTCAACATAAACTGGTCATCTTAAATAAATATTAAATACATTTTTTAAATTTAAAAATTTAAAAACTATAAGTTTAATAAAACATAAAAGATTATAAATGAAATTATCCCTCTTATTCGGAATGTAAGATACTGGGATGCCAAATTAAAAATTATGTTTAAATCTCATTAAATTGTGTGACAATATAATTGTTTGCAAAAGTTTTATGAACTCAACGACTGTTTTATTTTTGCGTAAATTATAGCATCCTATTATCACTCGTAAAATAAAACATAATATATAAGCTTTTATTGTATATTTAACTTTTTGCACAAAAAATACATTTTAAAACGTTTAAAATAAAAAATAGAAGTAGTTGGAGTATAGTAAAAAATATAACAACATTTATATTTATTAGTAGAATCAAAACAAATTGATCACACTTAAAAAAAACTACTACATTAATTGAAAAAAAAATGTATACTGTTAATACTAATTTTAATTCGTCTTTAATTTTAGTTTAGACCAGCTGTCTACATTTTTCATTTATTTATTTTATTTCGATAAATTAAATTTACCCACAGCATTTTTGATATTTTTAGATATTTAGGTAAATACGTTTACTTATGGTTATAAGAAACTTGCTACATTGTATACTAGGTGATTTTAAGTCTACCTTTCAGTGATTATAAATCATTATAACTGGTCCGTGTCCAATTTTTAAGTTAAAATAATAATAATAATAATAATACATGAGAAACATGATTATTATCTGTACAATTTAATACAAATTCTTCATGGATAGTTTTTATTAAAACCCAAAACTCTAATGACTTTATATAAAGCTAAATTTTTCATTAATCTCGAGTTAAAATATAGACGAAATTAGGATACTATTCAAACAAATAATGAATATAATAATATTATATCATTAAAAATATAATTTATAGAAACTCGATTTTTTACATTTATTATTATATTTTAATACTGAGTGATTATTTGATTATTAAACACTCATTATTTCAAAAAGTGTTGACTTTTTTTTTCAAAGTTTTTAATTTCATGCTCTTTTAAAATTATATAACATTTTTATTTTTTTACCCTTATATTTATAGTGAAATCAATATCAACTTTTGATTTTCAAATAGCAACCTATGTTTAAAATGTCATAAATATTAAAGCATTTTTTTTTATGAATTTTAACGTTAAAACTATTATTTTTCATTTAATCGTCAGTAAGTTACAGCTGTTAAGAATTGGGTAGTTTGAGATTTTTAAGTGTTCGTCCTACAGGTTATTACGGCTGTGAGGCGTTGGTTACTACAAGTACAAAGCTCGTCGACACTGCATCGACAGTCGATAACGAGTTTATTGCATATTATATGAAACAAGAAGTATTATAAAAACCGAAATCCGCCCTACTTTGAAAAGCTATAACTCGCTAAAAAATTAACAAAAAAAATATTTTGAACGTAAAAATTGCGATTTGAAAATCAATAGTTGATACTTTAATAGTGGTTTCACTATAAATAAAAAGATGAAAAAATAAAAATTCATAAAGTTTGAGAAAAGTATGAATCCAAATATTTTGAAAAAAAAATGAAAAAAGTCAACACTTGACGACATAATAAATATTTAATGATAAAAGAATCACCCTTTATACAAATAAATTACAGTAACTCACTTGATGACAAAGCACACTGAATAACTATTGTAAAGTAAAATCGTCACCCAAATTTCCTTCTTTTTAAGACATGGTTTTCAAAATATCTATTATTATTTGTTGTTTATGGGACAAATCACCACATTTTTTTAACATTTAAAACTACCTATTTAATCCACAAAATTGCACAGTATACTGGGTGGTTCTTTTATCAAATAATCATTATTTCAAAACGTATTAACATTTGATAAAATATTTTTTTTTACATTTCCAGTCAAAATAAAACAATATTTTTTAAAAAAATTTAATTTTTTTATCGTTATAATTTTTTATTAGTTTTACTTTTTTGAACGAATACATACACTTTAATTTCATATTCTGATTCTGAAACAGGACATTTTTTAAAGTATTTCGACACCTAAAAATCGAAGTTCGAACAAGTATAGTTTATGAGTATTTAAAGTTTAGGTGATCGGAGTGGAATGGTAGTTAAAGGGATACTCCGCAAAATTATGTTTTCACTAGTCATTATATACCCTATATAATGTACGGCGTGTGGCGTATATTAGTAGGTGTTGAGTTATAATAAGAGAAATAGCGAACCGATCAAGCGCTATGAATTATGATACAATGGTGATACAATGTTCTTGGAGTTTTATTATTTATTATGATGTGTTCAATGCGTGCTTTCCGTCAACACGATACCGGCAGAATCTATGCGAGGGACGACGACGAAAACCACTCCTCCCGCTTCATCACGAATGACTCAACCGTGGCGATCAATATTTGAAGGCGCGCTTTCATAATGTGGTTTACGTCCCGATGAATCTTTCGTGATTTAAGTATATTTTAAATTATAATTTTTAATGTAACTACACTTGAACACCCACCAATGTCGACTCGACTGAATTTAATAGTTTTTAATTCGATACGTGAAAATGTCTTTCGGAGATGCTACTTAACACCGCTGGCCCGTTAATGTGTCAACAGGTATATTTGTTTATTCGCTATAGTTAAATCGTTATTATATTAATAAATACAGAAACTCGCGTGAACTTTAAAGTTTAAGTATATTCACTGTATGGTTGGTTTCAATTGGAAATCGCGAACTGCGATGAAACTGATTTACATCGATATACGTTATATATATATATATATGTAATAATAATAATATTTATCGATTTATTTAATATTTACTGCATCAGCGCATTATTCCCAATTGGCCAATATATCAAAAATAACTTCAACTCGGTACCTATATGATATAAATATAAACAACATTACTATAGTTTTTATTGCCAGTGAAAAGCATGAGACATTTCGCATAACATAGTATAATTTTTAGGGATTTAGTACCCCAAATAATCGTAAAAAATGCGTGAGTTGCTTAGAACGTATAAAGCAGTAAACAACTTTAAAAGCTATGTAATGGAAACGTGTTGTACTTAATTTTTTTTTTCCGGAAAACAGTTGAAAACACCGATACTAATAGTATCTAAATATATAGAACAAGTTTACAACTATAATGAAAGTACAAACATATTTCTATATTATTGTTATTGGCTTATTCGCTCTTTAATTAGTAATGTGAATATGAAGACAATGGCCATTGGCCAGTGTGTATTTAGCTATGCAACGTAATCACTACATGGTTGACACTATCTGACCTGCTGACCACTATAACGTACATCTATATTCTAGATTTTATTACAATAATTTACGTTTGTTGTATACACAAATTATAAAAAAAACGTATTCTTATAATTAAGTACATTTAATACAACTAGCATCTGGGGAAAAACATATAAACATGTTGTAATCCCTTATAAATATTTAGTTTTGAAATGATTTACAATTAAACTGCTTAAAATTCGTGTAACTGATAATAACAGATCAGTTGGACTCAATAACGACATTTAAATTTTTCCATGTGAAGTGTCTAATATAATATGTAAAATAAAAATATCTGTTGAGAAGATACTTCGTATTATACGTCCAAAATATAAATTAATTGTAAAAACAATTATCCAATGTTGAAATGTACAGAATAAATAAATATATTGATATCTATACAATATATCTATATATCTATATAACATATCTAAATGTATCTAATGTATTTATTATAAATTATAATGTGTAAAATTTATCGCAAAAATAAAAATTAATTAATTAAAACTCTAAGGAATACTTAAAAATTGATTTGATTTAAGTGATTGACATACCAAAATACAAGGTTGAGCAAATTAATTAATTTTTTTAACTCATTAATATTAAGTTAATTTTAAAGTTAATAAGAGTTACTTTTATTTGTTTTTAATTTGTAAAAGTTACAAGTTAATTAAAAAAAAGAAACTTATTTTAATTTAACAAAATTTACTCTAAAAAAAGAATTATATTCAAAATTATACTTTTTTAAAGCTTAACAAATATCATAGAATAATAATTTAATACTAAGTTGTACAATTGAAAAAAAATTGTTTATTTTAAAATCAAATGATAGTCAAACATTTCGTTCAAATTTCGATTACAATACATTAATATAGAAAAATTATCTGATTTACAATTTGCTTTAAAATATATATGTTCTCATTTGATAAACCAAAGTTGGTATTGCTACAGGATACTCCTTAAATGTAATGAATAATCTAAATATTTAACAGTATCGTCAATTTAAAAATCATAATTTAAATATGCCTATGCATAATTGAAACATAATAATAAGACGAGAATGCTTAAAAATGTCGCCGTATATATTTAATTTTTACTGGTCTTAGTTAAATTTACATACTTTGAACCACTTAAATTACAAGAAAAGTTAAATAAATTTTATTTTTGATTAATATTTTTGAAGTACATAAAACATATCTCTATAAACAAATCGGATGAACTTATGTCATTATGTTTTTGTATACACATGAACACAAATATATTTTATAAGTGACAACTGACAAATTAATAATTATATATTGTGATAGTTGTTTATAATTTAATGTTAATTGTTAATTATTTTTTTAATTATTATTTTTTTTGAAAATTTTTATTCTACCTATATATAGTTCTACTATATGTTCTACTTAAGTTTTTTCTCAAATGACAATGTTAAAAGATAATTGAAAAATGTATATGAATAATTTATTTTTTTACAACTTTGAGGTAATACAGTTACTTTTTAATTATTTAAATTAAAAAGTAAAGTAATTTGATTACAATTTTATTTTAATAACAAATAAATAATTTTGTTACTTAAATCTTTAAGTAACGATATAGTAAAGTATCTTAATAACTTTTTAAAAGTAACTTATACAATACTAAATACGATTATACATTATGTTTCATATTATATGTCTGTGATGTATATACACAGTGTATTCATTCTTACACTTGTATATAATATTTAAGATTAGGTGATGTATTATAATATGATATTAATTGTAAATCTTAGAGCTTTCCAAAGTGTCTTGTTTTGTTTATTTTTTAATTAATCCACAAGGGAATAAAGTATTTTAACCAAGTTTGTTTATTGCGTTTTTAACAATGATTGGTATTACGATATGTCTGTACATAGCTTATTAATTATTATCATATTTCTTATTTTGCGTATAGTATACAATGTATATGCATGCATACTATATAAATTCATTACATTGTTATATTTTAAAATAATAAAAATAATAATAATAAATAAATTTTATTTTATTTGTCAATTGGAATTTTCTTTCAGTAATAATAAATATATTATTATATAATAATATATACAATGTACATTAGGGCTTAAAATAAATGAAAATTCGTACTACACTATTTTATAATTACACTTAATTTAATATGAGTTCTTCCTGTCTAAAAATAAAATATAAGTTAAAAAAATTGTTTTATTTGAAAATTCAACATAATATTACACCTGTCACCTGGATAAAATAATTATACATAGTCATAACAATAATAATAATAATATTTTAGTTCATGGTACCGTTATACAACAATAAGAATACAATTACAATATCATAAATCTTTATTGCTCATAGCATTGCTATACATCGTAGTATTATTAGTATTTTTCAACGGTATTATCGCATACATATATATATGTATATTAATATATCAAAATTAATAATATAACCATAGATTACAATTTGAATTTAAAAATAAAAGAATTGACGGAATTATCAAAGTCTAAACATAACACCAAAATAATCAACACACTTTTTCATTTTGTACTGCACTATACCAATATCGTACTACACTAACAGTGTCGTAACTGCACACTATTTTAGGCCATGATGTACATTATTGTACGTATACCACCTCAATCGAATGTATGCGAAATACGGATTGTACGTGTTATAAACAATGTGTTGGCATTTAACCTACTGCGTATATCAGTATCGGGATTTCGTATACTTTTACATTAAAAAACACTTTAAATTTCGAGTGAAATCTTGCAAAATCAAATACATTTATTATTGTTAAAGTAAAGGACAGGTACCACCCACCGTTGGCGACGGTAATTGTTACAGGTATATAGAAACTACAGAGGTCGATTTATTTTACTTATCGTTGAAGGGTGAATATAAAAGAAAAAATAATAAAACGAAAAATATGACAAGATCCTGCAGTGCACTCGTGTGTTATTGTCTGCTAAGCTGATTTCTAACAAGGGATGCAGGTGTCCGCCTTTCTGACGCCGTTCTGTGTACCATACATTTTAGTTAAATGTTGTAAAAATATTTTATCGTTTGTCGAAATAATATAATACATTGTGCGATTTTAGTTGAAATTGTACAGCACACTTTGTTTTGTAATTGAGTTTGTACAGCCACAGGTTCTCGTTTGTTTTTTTTTATTATTATTACTTTGTGGGATCAAGTAATTTTCATGCGCTGTCGTATACATCATAAGGTAAATTATAATCAAAAACAATGAAATATAGACCAGATACTCGTGGTTTTAAGTAATCTGTGCGGTTAGTGGGAGATTATGAAATACTTTCTATCCAAAATTATAAAATAATATATTTAAGATTTTCAAGTTAAGAACAAGATTATTCTCAAGTTTTTTAGGTATAAATAAATTGGACACGAATGATTAAATACCTTAACTATTAATACTTACATGTAAGTGATAACCATACTTATAATTAGTATACACAAAAATCTCGTGGATAACCTACCGATTAATGAAAATATACTCAAAACGTTTGAATTAATCGCAACATCAACGCAGAACTGGTATAAGATTTAATTAACCACCGGATAAATGGACCGAATCAAGGACTAGGACAAATCATAACGATAAGGATATCATTATGATGCCTATATGTTGTGCCGTGTTGTATTATCCATCATAATATGAATCAATCAGAGCGCGTGTTTGTCAATGGCTGTTATGTCAACGTTTTGCATATAGGTCCATCACGTAAATATTGGTTAATATTGTAAATATGTAAGTCACGCACGACCAAAAAATATCTGTATTACAGTACATGCTGGCCTTTGAAATAGTAAAAAATAATTATCAAAAATAACGAACGGTAAGAATAAACGAGGAGAAAAATACAAAAATACACGCGCGACTCAAACACCTGTGGATGGAACACGCTCGATAAACAAAACTCGAGATTCGAAACCGCGAATATGTACACCGTTTAACCATTCCAGTGTTTATGCGACGAAATACACATATTATCCGCGGAACAGCTACTAACGAATACAAATGACGATAAATCACAATATTTTTCACGTTTGTACTATAATTGTATTTGTACATTGTTCGACCGGTTTTGATTTCATTTACGTGTCAACTTTTCGAAACTTAAGCGCGTGCTTTTATAATTACGAGTGCGCGTGCAGTACAAGTACACTGTAATAAGTTTTTAACGCACACGTTTGTGACTCGATAGGCGCCAAATATATGATATTATACTATACTGTGCTGTTGGACGTAAATGCCTGTTATCGCTTTTACGTCGCCCGCGGGGGGTAGACACTCCTATAATATGCATTTTTATATACGACAACAACGCGTACGTACAATGTACGGGCAAAGCGTGTGAAACTGTCGCGTGTGGGTGACCGACGATCGTCATGAATTATATGTTATCGTAGGTACAAAAGAGATATTTCACATGTACGTGTAGATATCTTTTTTGTGAGGGTAAATGTGTTTTTCTAATGCGCCGAATGCGCCGATACGGAGAAAAAAATCTTAAGCCCAAATATAATACAATAATACACTCACACAATATTTTATTATTATTATTCTGTGCATGACGACGGGTCATCCTCGTATTTCACTGTGACCGTATATATATATATATATATATGTAGATATATACGATGGCGGTTCTTTTATTACGAACCATACGATACCCATTCCACATGTGCGCAATGACTTTGGCCGTAACTGCATGTGTTCTGATGTCCGTATGTATCAGTAAGGGGTGTCCAGGTTTTCGTCCGTTTGACAAAAATAAACAAAAGCCGACCTCAATTATATTCGACTTCGAGAAACGACACGAACGCACCGTCAAAAAAAAAAAAAAAATATTACAAATATACAAAATAAAGGATTTTACTATAGTATCATCAAATCGAATTAAATTGTATTAATCTAATTTATTTTAAAATATTGCGTAACTGCTAACTATATTTAATACGAGTTTAGGTATGACCATAAATTGATCAATTGATTTTAATTTACAATGGTTGTTCAGTTCAACGAAAAAAAAAACTGCTACATAATGTTATATATTGAAATAACGCATTAGACAAGTTAAGCTTATATTTAGGTCGTGTAAAAGGGGTGATTCGGAGGACCCTAACTCATCGATAAAAAATGCCACTTTTTGGGTTGTTTCTGAATACACTACTATTCAACACAGAATTGACCTGCACTGCATTATAATACGATGTACGCTGCAGATTATTAAATTTCGACTGACACAAAACAAATAATAATATGTAAAGCGAATATGATAGATCGGAAAGTGACGATAAATCGTGTTTGGAAATTTGATCACTTGTGCAAATAACGCGCGGGTCGTGGTTGCTATAAAATATAGACGTTGATTGATAAGCTTCTACTCTCCGCGACTGCAGAGGTTCGGTCATATAAGTAGCCCGGTACGTGTACTAACGCGATTAATAGATAACACGTCATCAACCAAATATTTGTATAATAATATTATTATTATTTGAATATTATTTTTGTTTTCAAGTGGTTCCCATCACTGCTACTGCTGGTAATGACTAGGGCTCGGAAGTTGTAGGAGCGGCATATTTTACTATGTGCTCTCGATTAGCAGACCACGCTAGAAATCCAAGCTGTACAATGACGAATTTTAAAATCGTAAATTTAAAACGTACATTTTGTCAGTTTCAAGGAAAAGGTGCATATTATTTCACTGATTTTCATTCAAATATTATGCACAATATTATTGTCTAAATAAAATTGTTTTTTTTTTTTTAAACTATGTATTGTATTTTAAATAATATCGAATATAAAACCAAAGATTGAACGTAGGTATTTTTTTTTCATAGTTGTAAATTGCAATAGAATATCAATTTGGCAACAACGGCTCGATGCGCATTTAATCCCTATCACACTAATATGCCGTATAATATACTATCTTATCTTAAATATATTAATTTTTTATTCGTTATAGTTGAGTTTTTGTATATACAATTAATATTTGACAGTTTTTTTATACTATTTTTTCAATTTAATAAGATGTTAAAACGCCAACCAGTTTCCGACTATAATATATATATATATAAACGTAATGTATAATATAATTAATATTGGACCATTCGATTGTGCATTGTATTCGACTGTCAAGTTATAATTTTTTTGTTTTCTTATTTTTATTTAAATTTTATATGCATTAAAAACATAGACGTAAATTTTCCTTGTTAGAAAAGGGGCTAAAATTATAATCATAGAACAGGCCGCAAAGGGCTTCACCCCCGAACCTCTTACATATAAATTTTACAATTTTATTGTAACATTTATTATATTATAAGATGTATATAAAAACTTCAAAATTATTTATTTAACGGCATATAATATATAACTTTTTATCGTTTTCGTTATAAAATATTAACATGTAGCTCAATCATTTTAATTTTATTACAAATTTACAATACAAAATTCATACTTGAAGCTTAAATGTTCACATAACACATACCTATTGGATATCCTGATTAGGAATTATGTTTTACATTTTATAATTTTCTTTAACCTTAAATTTGTTGAAAAACTTTAAAAAATGTAGGGGGGCTAAGCCCCCTAAGCTCCCTCGATTTACGCCTATAATATAAAAAGCCTTCAAAATATGCTTTTAAACATTTTACAAAGTATTGATTTAAATAAGCACTGATAATTTACAAATATAAAAAAAAAATTAGAAACGTTCCGAATATTTTACAGGCGATTGCCCATATTTACAAAGTTTGATCAAAGATTGACAATTATCTTTTAATAGATAAAATAATAACGACCGACCATAATTATATCAATACTAAAATTTTGGATTACAGATAAAGTCTACTTATACTCTACGAGATAGGAAGTAACTCCCTAATATATTGATTAAAATATGATTTTTATCCATTAACGTATAATTTTGCATAATCATATACTACAAATCAATAGTTGTTGAAAACTAAATATTATGTACATTAAATATTCAAAACTATGTAAAATGTTAAAAATATTTGTTTTTTATTAATAAGAATGATTTCAACCGTACATATTTCTTATTAGATATCAAACGATCTTATCTAAATAAATACACATAAGTATACCTATGATGTACGTGTTACATTGTTACCTATGCGTTTACATATTATACATATTATACATTTATGCCTACAGATACGTTGGTGCGTTCAATAGCAACTCCCTCCAATACGTTTGAATGTATAATAATGAATTGTTGTTAATTTTAATTTAGTTAAAAATGCATAATATATACTTATTATAATCGCGTATGATTTGTTATCCAGTGACTTTAAGACAATCAAATAAGCAATGATAAAAATTATATTTGTTTTGACGAAATTTAAATGATTAGATTCGTGTCCTCCCCGATCTGAACCCGTGAGTGACTTTGTTAGTGACACATTATGTATGCACATTTATAACGGTTAAACGGTGGACACTTATTTCGTCTAACGATAATTATTGAAGGGTCTGATGTAAAAACCAGACGTCTCCACTTTCATAAATTGTTTAACAAATACTAAAAACTCTCACCTACTTGGCTACTTGTACATACAATTTTTCCCTGTATCGTATTACCTATCGAGTAAATTGTTTTTAACAAAAAATGGAGTTGCCCCACTGTTGAATTGGACCTTTTTTTAATAATTAACATAAATTATTTACAATAATGCACTAGAGCAGCTCATAATTGAATTTGTGATAAAAATTTGCTCCGTGTTTGTTTGCTAACCGACGAAATGCCTCGCCGCGACCATCCCGAGGTAGCGGCACCGTCCGTCGACCGTCGCTGTCGCTCATATAATACAATCTTATTATTAGTAAGCCGACATTGTTACGCCATCTCGTGGTTGTTGTTTGTAACCATCAACTACGCACTATGCAGTAAGCAGGAGGCACTAATAGGTATAACAGGAAAAATGAGTCTTCTTTACTATCGATTTAACATTTTCCAAAGTGCTCAAATAGTCGAATACCGGTCCTCGATTTTTCTACCGCCAAGCGTACTGTAAGTATTCGTATATTGACAGTATTGATATATTCATTGGGCCTGAACCACGGACTAAAATAATAAAATATTATTATACTGAACTGGCGTCGACATGTTCGGGGGGGGGGGGGGGGGGGGGGAGGGGCAATGCCATATTTATGGAAGGAAAAATGGAGCAATTGCACTAGGCTCAAAAAGAGGGACCCACCGACTTCAAGCATATACAATTAATTCTATAACTTTTTCTCATACTTTGAGAAAACAAAATAGACCTATGGATTTTATATGTATATTTTGATGGGTTATTAAGTGTAAATAGTATAATGGCTTTTTTCCGAAAACGATGGCCTTAAACCTCAAATCAAATTTGACTTGAAACATTAAACATTTAGTTTAATATACTTATAAGTGTAAAAAATAATAATCAAAATACTAATTTTTATTTAAAAAAAAAAACTGACTTTTTTATTTGTATACTAACTTGAATAAATATTAAACATTAATTAGACACATTTAAAGTATAGTGTTCTTATATATTAAATAATCATAATTTTGACAATAAAATATTATTCTATGATCCAACTACTCGTTTATAAACAGCTAATTACATATAACATTAATTTCAAAATATATTTTGCATAAATTTTATTTTGGCATTGAAAAAAATAGAAATGAACAATTTGGGTCCTAAAATTGTAAATTTTACTGAGTCCATGAATTGGTAAATCAGTCACTGGGGGGACAGGTAGTAAAGGAACGGTCCTCTGTCCTCAAATGTTTCATCACCGCGTACCGCCACTCTCCCGTCCATAAGAGGCATAAGTAGTAAGAGCAACAAATAACTTACCTAATTAATGTCTAATATTGTATATTATATAGATAATATATACTATATTGAAAATGTTGGTCACAGACACCATGAATTTTAAATTATAATATTGTCCGAAGTTGTTCTTTTAATAAATTTTAGTAGATATAGTTTTTTAAATACCTCGACGTTGTTCTGTTGTCAACTGTTCTAGTTTTAACGACAAAAACCTAATTTTTCATTATATGAATTATATGATTCTGATCTTAATGCTTTGATCTAAAGTGTACGAGCCGGGAGCGTATAATAATATAAGACGCGAGCCCGGTTATCTAATTTACTTCGTGCGCGTATACAGTATAATCAGCAGTGGACGGGATCGCCGAGCAAATGCTGACGAGCTGCGTGTGACATGAGTGTGTGTGCGTGTGCATGTGCGTGTATGGCGTGTACTTAAAACTATTGAATAAAATGGTAACGCGGTTTTTTGTTAGTAAGAGGTATTGGTCTATAATTTAAATAATACAAAAATTCGATAATATACGGCCCCTCTGGATAACAAGTAAAAATAATTGATAATATAAATATATGCCGCTGTTGTGTGGCAGAACCAATATAATATTATATATTTATATAAGTAATAATAATAATAAATACAAATAATTTAAAAACTCACAGATTGGCGGTGTACTGCTGGCCAGCTGGTACCCTGTGCATAAACAATAATAATATTATGATTTTTATACACACACACATACACACACACACACACACACACACACACACACACACACACACACACACACACACACACACATGATAATACCAAAGGGTTTACAACAATAATAAAACGGCAATTCGTGCCTGCAGATAAATAATAATAATAATGGCGATTCGTACCTGCGAAATAATAATAATATGGCAATTTGTGCCTGTGGATTTAACACTAAAAATTAGTGTTTGCATTTATAATAAAAATGTGGCGAATTGCGGACCATTAATAATTTCAACAAAAAATAAACTTTGTGACGCCATCTGTAAGAAAAACAATACTAAACCAATAATATTAATAAAACTATGGACAAACACGTTAAAGAGACGGCGGCCAATGAGTATAAATTTAACATATCATATATAATTTACAATTTCAACGATAATAATTAACTAATATTAAAATGTGTGTGTGTTTGTATATGCGTGTGTGAGCCGGTCGGTGGCGGCAGAATACGCGAGTACTATATCGTGCGCATTTACGCTATAATAAGAATTATCGATTGTATTCAATTGTTCTCGGCTTGGACATAAAGTGAATAAAAATTATTTGTGTGAAGTTACTGATGTATGTGTTGAATATTTTTGTAATGACAAATTAAATTTAAAACTAAATGAGATACAAATAAGATAAAAACAATAACTTATTACAAATTAAAATTATTACAAAACGAAATCAAATAAAATGTTTAGTTTTATTAGTATATAATTAGTTTATAACTCGGTAATAAGTAATAAGCATGATTTTTAAAATAAATAGTTATTTAATTTTCATCGTTATATTATTGGTTAATATAACACGAGGTATGTATTTCATTTAAATTGTACCTACTTTACTAGGTCCAAAATTACTGTTTACTCTTATGCCTATAAGGCCATTTAAAAATTTTATAAAAGCATCTAACAGTTTACTTTAAAATATAAATTGGTTTTACAGACACAAAACATATTTTATACAATAGTATATAATGGTACACATCAGTAGTAGTAAATATAAAAGATGTAAAAGTACATAATTAAATTTATTATATGTTAAGTATATAAATAAAAATTACAAATCATAAAAATAACTTTATACTTTAATTAAGATACTAAATTAACTAAGTTAATTTAATTATATTTATTATAAAGTGACTTAAAGTAATGTACTTATTATGCTTCTAGTTGATTAGAGTGTAACCATTGAAAATTCAAAATTAATGAGCAACGTAGAAATAAAAGGAAATACAGGTAATTAGATACTTGAATACTATCTTATTCACGTGATATATTACGGACCTAATGTTCAATAAATTAGTATACCTGATATAAGGTTACTCGCAATAAAGCTTATATTTGTAGGATAACGATATATAAGTTTTAATACTTCGAGTTGATTGTGTTTCAGTACTGGATTTTCCTAATGATATAGCTATATTTAGACATGTACAAGATTTTATGTTCTGTAATAATTGATGATTTTTTTTAAATTTGAATTGCCACAACCACCTGTACATGAAATGTTAAATAATTGTTTTAAAAATGACTGGCATGGTAGATATTTTCACGACAGCTGGTACTAGAAAAAATAGCCCAGTCGTGACATTATACGAAAGATATGGATGACGTATTCAAACCATACTGTTTTCATTGTGCATTATTTAAAAAAATAATAAAATAAATTGATCACGTGAAGATTTCAATAATTGAAAAAACAAATTACCAAAAGTCCACAAACCGGCTTAAAATTAAAAAAGAAATTTATTTGATATTTATGATGTCAATAAGCACTATGCGTCTATGCGATGTAGTAATATAGGTTATTTACTTTAGATAAAAATATAATCCATTATCCGTATTATAACATATTAAAAATTAGAAAAAATAATTTATATTAAATTTTAATACTTTGGTACCTATATATTTACAGAAGCGCTAGCGATTTCGATTATTTAGCTCAAATTATTATAGTCATTATTAGGGAACGGATTTATATGTAAATGCATATTTTTATTAAAACAAGATACAATTTAAGAATCGATAAGAAATGTTCATGATTTAAATCATTCTTATTAAAATTATGCTACTTTTATTTTACATATTTTTACATATTTTGGTATAATTACATATTTTTATATATTTCACTAATTTGTAAATATTTTTAAACATATTTTATCATTTCATCGTTCATACGTTTTCAAGCCATGTTGCAGTGGACAAAAATAGCCATTATGAACTGTGACGATCCACGTGAATCAAATATTTAGTAGTTATCTTTAGTTTTATAGTCGTTATCTTATAATTTGCACATAGATATAATAGATATCTTAATATAGTATACATTTATATACGATTGACAATCGATAGCAGACGGTTGACAGGCGATAGCAGTAGGTTTTTATAGTTAGTGTTTGGCTGTAATCGTAATCGTACGTACCTACACAAATTTCAAAAATGCCAAAAATTAGTAAAACTATTTCGTCCAAAGTTTCTCAGTACGTTAGTGAATTTCCAAACGAGACATTTAAAAGCGATGGTCAAGTTCTACTGTGTGTCGCGTGTGAAAACCAGTATCAACAGCTCAGCGGTCTTTATACAACACATTGCAACAGGAAAACATAAAGAAAGCATACAACGTAAAGAAAAATTTAAACAAAGCTTTTACTCGTCAACACCCACATCTAGTAATAGTAAGTCCGTTTTTTATACTGATCTTTGTCTTGCACTAATTCGTTCAGATATACCATTATTTAAATTACAAAATCCTGATTACCAACACGCATCTGGACTCGGCCTACCACTCAACGTCAGAAATTTGTCGGAAAATTATTGTTATACATATAAGTACCGAAATAGATAGCCGTAAAATTCCTAAATTTTTACACATTTAGATAGCATAGCGTGTATGTCTGTTGTCCCGAATGTGAAACTGATTTTTCACTAATAATGACACTCGTATTCACAGAACCAGACATGAATATACAGTGATATAATTTTATAATAATAATAATTTATTCTTTAGAACAAACTAGTCGTGATCTCAATTATACAATAAGCATGCATAATATTATAGAAATTAATAATATAATATAATGAGCATGTCAGAGACCTATTTATTTTTTGTCACTAGTCGACAGATCCGCACAACACAAAATAATGTTTAGAATATAATTTACTTATTTTAGTAGTCTTAAAGAAAAATCAACCACAACAAAAGCATTGAAAACAATAATTTTTAAGGTTTAGCATGATACTCATTAGTCTAAATAATTTCATGATATAATGTAGCTATTAATCATTTCAATTTATAATGTTTTTATTTTTAAATTTAAATAATAATTAAATATAAAATCAGTATATAAAATAAATCCATAAAAATATTATTGTAAAATTTATATTATTAATATTCCATCAATAAGAGATTTTATTCTAAATACTAAGGTAATGTAGTTATAAATCGTAAAAACGATTTTACGTGAATGCGTTTTTTTTTTTTTTGTAACATGTTGGTCCAAGTGTCTAAGAGAGAAAACAATATTTTCCGCTGTTATTTTATTTTAATTCGATTGTGTTATAACTTATTGATTATTTTATTATTTTAAATAATATTACTATTGTTAACGCATTTAAAACTAATACTAACGTACAGTTGACTAGTGTATTTAGACTTTAAAGTCATAATACAAATAGATAAAAATTAATCTAAATATATGGATGTGTCAATTACAATAATATACGTATAACACGACTAATGGTCAAATTGTTAAGTCTTAACTGTCATAATGCTTATGGAATTACATGTATAGAAAAACGTCTAAAGCACTTTTTACTTTTTTTAATTGTATATACATACTCAAAATAAAAATAAAACTAAAAATTAACGGACAAAAAGAATGTTCATTTATCTAATTATGTTATTTATGTAACATAAAATCGCTATAAATGATCCGAAGTATCTTTATTATTATAGTAATGAAATAATTTATATGTTTTTATGATTTTAATGAATTTCGTAGTTTTTCGAATAAAATATTTCCGTTTTTCCAATAGTTCATTAGTTTTCCTGAGTATATTTAAATACATTGATATTGTATTCACTAACTAAATCTTTGAATTCTAAAAATGTTTATAAAATAAATATTATGATATTTTTTTAGATTTTTGATTTTCATTAATTAATAGGGGTATTTTGTACATAATTTTTAATTTAAGGTATGAATAATTAAACATTTTCGGTATTTAGAACTACAAAATAATTTGCAAATTATCGCGAATGTGTACTAAAATTCACTATTTTTGTGTATAGAAAATACTGAATAACTATTTGAATGAATATGGCAAAAGTCTACAGTAATTTGTTTTTATATTACATCAAGAAAAAAAATCTTATTTAAATAAAAATACCAGATTTTACTTAGCGAGTCGTTTACATTACTGTTACGTGCCCAATGCCATCTATTCACAATCCTGATATTATTACACAGTAAATTGGTTTCGGGCTGTTAAATTATTGAGTTGATATTTGATTAAGGACCATTTTATTTTACTCATAGTCGCACCGATAGTCCGATAAGGCCGTCCGCAAGACATCTTCTCGGAAAGGGTTATAAAAAATTATTATATTTATATTAATTTTTTAAGTATATAAAGAGTGTTTATTATCTAAAGTTTTTTAGTAATACATAATACTTATTTTTAATTCGAAAAAACCAATGTCTTACCCAAATGCAGAAAAAGGCAATATTGAGTGGCGGTTGTATTGGACCTCCTCTACTCCTTGCTAATGGGTCTGACCTTTCTTGCTGACATTGTACCAAAGGCGAAATTATAGTAGGCATATGCCAACAATTTTATTGTAATAATATAGTAATAGAAATTTAGAGTATTGCTAATATTTGCCTTCTAATAATTAATAACATTATTATGTCTAATAACTACCCGTACAGGCCGGTTAACGTGGCTTAATACGGCGCCAAATTGTACCTATAGGTACTAATTTAAAATGTATATACATATATATGTATATCGTATATCTGTATATTGTATTGTATTAAAAAAAAAAAAATGACAAGGAGGATAAATACATAAACCCACTTCTCGCATAGACTGTAAACCATTGGTCAAAAGGTCCACACGGGTAGGTAAACGGTACCTTGTCCAGTCGGATGGGATTTAGCAAATCGTAATAATGGAAGACGATTTTTATTGTCACATGGTACAATCGGATCGATTTCTAATAGCCAATTGAAAAGATTTCTGTCCGGCAGACGATAAAGCAGTGAATCATATACTGTCGGTCGTGATCGCATGTTAGTCGTTCAGCTATCTTCGGACGTATATGTTACCGCTCGTACAGTTGTGTAGGACAAGTAGAGCGATTTTTTTTTCACTTGTCTTTTATCGAAACACTCGTGTTTATTTTATAAACATATAATTTAATTTAGTTTTTGGAATTCATTTTGAAGATGGATAACAATCGCGAACAGAAAACCGTTCGGTTCGACTTGGAACCGCGAGTGATATTCGTCGATGTGGAAAACAAACGAGAGCGCGTTCCCGGTCCATCGGTACTACATCGTCGACGAGTCGAGGAGAACCAGACGGATTTGTTAAGGCGGTCGAGTGTGCGGCAGCAGCCTGGGCCACCCGCACTACCGCCCAAGAATCATACCACAAAAGTGATGGCCCTCATCCACGAGATTCTCGAAAAGCCGTTGGATCCATCGCCTCCTTCGACCCCGTCGGCGGTGATACCATCGTCGTCGTCGTCGTCGCCACCGCCACTACTACCCAAGCAACAGCAACTACCCAAGCCGAAACTGCCACCCAAGCCGAAGGTGCTACCGAAGCGGCAGCCGCGCGCAATGAACTCGTTGTCGGTCACCAGTCGAGGTACGCAGCGCTGTAAACGCCATCTTTTGATACCGCTCAACATGTACCCGCCCGTGCCAACGATGATGGCGCCGCCCCTGCCTCCGCGGCTGCAGCCACAGCCGTCCACATCGAACGCCGATGCAGTGATAGAAGTTGCACCAACTGTTGTTGATCGTGGACAGGACGCTCACGGCAATCCCAGGACCACGGAGTGCCAAACCGAAATAGCCGGCCAACCGGAAAGCAAAAAAGGCGTTGACGGTAACGTCAAAAAACATAAAGGTCGCTGCAAGAAGCGGAACGGCTCTTGCAAAATGTGTGACCGCGCGGTCAACCGGACACAAGGTGACGGCAACAACAGCAACGGCGGCGATGACGACGAAAAGGACAATGGTCAAGGATGCTGGACTCAATGTTTACTGATCACTGTTCGGTGCATGGAGTGCAGCATCTCATAGTTTACGGTATTTCGGGAGATCTATGTAATAACAATAATGCTATTATTTTTTTTTATTATTTATTGATAATACGTCACACGACATTTTTTTGTTTTTTTTTTTTTAATGTATTTGATACTCAGTTTGTTCCTATATAGTTGTTATGAATTTTTTTTGCCTGTACATATTTTTTACATTGTCGTACGCTTACGTTGCGTGCGTAACAATATTATTATTATTATTGTTTTTTATTTTAATTTTTTTTAATATATCCATCAATTTAATTGTACCCATATGGTTGTTTAAATTTTTTTACTCGTATTTTACCTATCCTCTACTGTTATAAAAATACTATTGTATTTTGTTTTACGTTACGACAGTGGTTCGTAACGTAGGTACCTAGTAACTACCCGTTATTATAATTATATGCGCTTATTCGCGAAAGTGTACGCGTAATGTTTGGTCGATTAATCGTACGACACTCGTACTACAACACGTATGAAGCGGTGCAACTCTACAGGGTTGCGATGCAAAACATGTTTTTGAATTTTTTTTTCTATCGAGTTCATACTCGAGTATATTTGTAATATAATAGATACGAAAAACCATTTTAATCGCTAATTAATGCAATTCCATACCGTGTCGTTCGTGTCACGTGATGTCGACGCATGCAAGTACCGTGATTTCATTTATATATATATAGGTATAATACGTCAAAGGGATACCAGCCTTGGTTATTATAATATTATTGTTGTACACTTGTAAAGTAATAATAGTAATAATGTATAGATGTGTGATATGTGTTCAATACATTGTAGGTACTTATACAAAAAATAGGTATGTCGTCGCCGCTTCAAACACAACAGTTCGAATTTTATTTGCGGCACTTTTTCAGGAAAACCTAATAATTATAATACATATCATGTTCAGCCATAGTATCGTCGAAACAATTAAACCACTTTTAACAATTCTATTTATACTTTATTTCTATTACTTTATTAGTACTGTATAGCAGAGCAGTTGCATATTTTTTTTTTCAATTACCAAGTACTTGGAATTTTTTACTTTTTAAACCTGAATGTATTTTTATTCATTTTCCTAATAAAAAAGTTATTATTGTTGAAAATCAAATCAAAAGCTTTTCTCTTCTGCGAAAATGTGTTCACAATTATACAAATAAAACATATTATTGCAAAATAAATAGGCTGAAATACTAAAATATTATTAGTATTAATCACAGTCATCACGGATACATTGATTAGGTTAATTGTTTTGGAAAAAAGTATATTTAGTAATACAGAATTACTTTATTAAAATAACTACAGCATATATATGAACATTAAAATTAAAAATATTTTTAAATAATTTACCAACATCTTGGTCTTTTCCAATTCACCAAATGATGATTATTTTTCAAATTGTTTTTACTAATAATATTTTTTTATTATTCTCTATGATTATTTTTATTATTATTATTATTATTCAATCATCAATCGTTGACTTTCGCATAACTTAGATATAAAATAATATTACTGTTTACCTGTCTATTATAGATATTATATATTATCTACCTGTTATCTTAGAAGAAAACAATTACTTATAATGATTATTATTATTATTATTAATTTATAACTTGCAACGATCTTTCAATTACAAAAAAAAAATGTTTATAGTCCTTGTGTATATTATTTAACTAAATTAGAATATTATCTATTTGATTATGTTAAATATCAAATTTAAAATATTGATTACATTTTAATTAAATATGATAATGGCTATCATTTTTTGTAAATTTATCCTTTAAAAATATATTCAAAATAATGTATTATAAAAACATTACTATATACTTATGCAAAGCAAAACAATTAAACTATTAGTTAATTAATGTTAATTGATTATTAAATTTAACTTATAAACTTATATACTAATAAACACTAATATTATTATTTTTAAAAATTGATAAATTATAAATAAATATGTCGATTTTCTGTATAAGGTCGTTATTCCGTTAAAATAATCGGCTCTAACCAAAGATTAAGATCAATGTTTGAAAATGAACTGCAATTTTTCAACTTATTAGATGAAGAAGGTATCAAAAATGCTTGATCCTGCATCGTTGTTATATTATTGCTGCTGATACAAAAGAACGTGGCAAGCTTAAAACTTTTGATTTGCTCCAGTTGGACTTAAATTAAAAATAGATTAATTAGAATAAAGTTTATTTTGTTTAAAATAATACTGTAATACTAACTTTTTGAGAATACATTTGGTAAGCCATAAAAATATCTATCTCCAGCTCTAGTTCTTACAAACTGATCTGCAATTATACATCTCATTGTTGGGCCAACCATCGCGCCTTCCGCGTGCTTTTCTAGCAATGCACCAATCAATAAATCTATATCGTTCCAAGTTTTGTATTGCTTAATTAATTTATCAACTGACTATAAAAGACACACAGAAAAAAAGTAATCAGTACAGTGGATAAATTATAACTAAATGATTGTATTTTTTTTTTTTTTTTACTCACTCCTTCCACCATGATCTGGGACAAATCTTGTATATTTTCTATTTCTTTTAGTCCACATTTTTTTCTAAATTTGGCATAGTTAGGAATACCGTGATCACGGATTCGCTGTATAGCCAAGCTGATAAAATCCATTCCAAACAAATTCTCTGGATGTGTACTGTATAAGTAATTTGTTATCTATAAAAAATGTAAATAGGTAAATAATGTTACAAAACATATTAGGTTTGTTAGTTTGAAAAAATGTGTACACTAATTAGTGTAGTGTCTAATTTTTATCAATTTTAATAACTGATAATAACTTATTTCTATTCTCTGATGAGAAATGACAACGATCTACACCTACGCCGATTACGCCTGCTCTTGGGTCGGTGTGAAAAACGTGTAGGCACATTGATGTAACATTTTTTTTTAAAACAAACAGCGTGTACGACTATACTATTTCAAAACGAACAAACCTATACTTTATACCTACATGTACATACAAGTCAATAATATAATCTATAAATATGGTCTTCGCAATCGTTGATTACGTAAAACCTTAAACCTACCGTTTGTGTAAACAGCATATCGACTTTTTGTGCATTCTGCGTAGTTAATCCTCTGATAAGTTCATCCATATAGTTCCTAACTGAATACATCGGCTGGTTGTAATGTTCCTTTAGCGAAAAACTTCCGTCGATCAGTCGATTTTCCGAGTATAAACTTAACAAAAAACGGAAATACAAATAAGAACTAGCATCGTAAGTATATTACTAAACATTAAATTATATGATTTTTTTTTTATCTAAAACACGTAATACTGTAATATCCCAATAAATTGTTATGTATCTAATAATCAAATTTGAGGTGGATAGTTATGTTTACTTTTCTCATTATATTCATAATTATAATACATAAATGTTTTAACACGAAATAAAGAAGTGTTTTTTACTTTTTTTCAAATGATAGTATTATTGTATAATAATATTACGTTTCGCCTTACATTTTTATGTAGAATATTGTTACGCACATATTAATATATTGTAATGAAATATTATATTATATTGAAGTAATATATTTATTTGTAAGAAATTGTCGATAAGAAAGAATTTAGTTGGCAATATTATACTCCCTTACATTCGTGAATTTGAAACTTAACTAAAATTAAATGCTTGTAGATACTTAAATAAAATAATTTATTCGTTCAATAGTCAATACGTTATATTATCATAGAGGTAGTTACGTGTAAAATTTAAAGAAAAAATAAAAGTATATTTAGATTATCGTTTAAAAATCAATAGCCGTTAACGGATTCACTAGGTTGAAATAAAATAACTTTGTATTATTGCTCACGTTCTAAAACATGTCTAAAATCTATAGTATATTACATATTTATATGTCAATATATTTTTGAACAGCAAAAATTGTCCAGAACTGTTTTTAAAATCATCATCCCGAAATAGCCATTTCTAACCATCATACATCAATCACAACAAGTAATATCATATCTGGTGCACACGAACCTGATGTTGTCGGTTAACATGGAATTGGCGAACGGCAGTATCGCGGTCGCGAAGCTGTTACTCACGGTCGGGTCGACGGTCTCGTCGTACGTATCGTGGAACCAATCGTTCGCCATTTCCAGCCCGTTTTGCACAGTGTAGTTTTCGCCGAGCAGCGCTGGCAGCCACTCGTTGTACGTGATGTGCTGTATGGACGCCACCACCAATTTCCTGGCCTCTTGGAAAATCCGTTCGTCGTCCCAGTGCTTGTTGATCCAGGACATCTCCCTCGCGAATCGGTTGTGTAGCCTAGCCCACAGCGTGTACAATACCGTCAGTTGGGGCAACGAGTTTGCCCGCGTGTCGCCGGTTTTGTAGCACGTGCCGTTTCCATACTGGCACGCCTCCGATTCCAGCGGCATGTAATACAAGTTAACCACTGGCGGCTTCTGGTATTTGTGCATCTTTTCGGGCGGGACAACTTTCTCGATTACAAACTCCTCCATGTCCAGTAAACCACTAGACATGGTCCTCAACGCCATCGTCTGTTCCACCGACGAACCGTATATCATCGACCCGTCTAGATAATGAGTAGCTTGGTTCATCTACGAAACATAAACATTTTAATTAGTAACCGGCAAGAATTTTTAAATCTGTTATTTTCTTTGATTTTTGTAAATTTGCAACGTTAATTTTTGACACTCGAGTGCTAGAAGTGCATAGGAGTGCACCACCTGACGCACACGGTTTTTTTGTAGACTATTACACTTTTATAATTACTATCAAAATTTGTAAAAATAAAACATAAATTAATCAAAATGTACAATATATGTACATTATGCATTATGATAAAGAAATTAAAAATAACTCATCAAAATTCAGTTATCACGTCATATCTAAAACTGCATGAATACGAATATTAAACATGTATGTATATAAAATTATTATGTGACTTTGATTGTTAGACTTATACCAATCACACAATGTATTTTCTACAAAAAAAAAATGACGAAATGTAATATTTTATTTAATAATTTTTTAACAGAACAATTTCAAAATAATAAATAACGCACGCATAATTTAAATTGCATGTTAAAATTGCATGTAGTTATTTACCTAATTTTAATTTTATAACAGTTTATCGATTCGGTTATTATAAATATGGCTGTTACTTGTTCCATTGGTCCAAATGTGCAATCCGGACGCATCGCTGGCACTGAACGCACGTAGTTCATGCACGATTGCAATTTTGGTTCATAAAATGCGTCATCATCCGGAATCATTATGGGATAGCACGACTGAACGTATTTGTTTACATTATAATGCATCATTCCGTTATTATTGCAACATCTCACAAGTGTGTTATTTGTCCCTATGGATTTCATACACATAACCATACAATAATTCAATAATTACAATCAATGTATGTGTGTGCGCGCGCTATATCTTACCCATGCTAGAAACTGCCGTGCGCGATAGATCGTGGCCAATGAAAATCCCCCAATACGCCATTGCCATTGATTTTATGTCGTCGGGCGACTGCTCGTGGTTTACAAGACCCACGCTAATTTTTCTAGGATTGGGCAGTAGTTCCGAAACATCTTTAATACCTGTATGAACAATCGATTAAACAACAGCATTATACCCGTACGAATATAAATTGTGATACGTGATATATATATATATATACAGCACATAGTACGTGCTTGAAGAATAAGTGCTATACGAATATCTTAAATTTTTTAATAAAATAATTATATACATACATAGATTACGACTTTACGAGTAAAATAAAAACAATCAAGACATATTACCATCAGTGTAAGCCGGAAACAACAAACGTTTATAAGCTGTGGTTGCCTTTCCCAAGTAGGTGCGTTTTAAGTTGTTACAAGAACCATCAGCACTACGATACGTCAAGTTCCTCTCGGCGCACACGGTTTGGTTGTAATACTCAGAAAAACACATTTTACTCAAAGACGTCTTTCTTAGTTGTACGTTCGATAAATCTCTGGCACACTGTCTATCACTAATCCCGTGCCTGAAATAATAATTTAGTTTATGCATATTATAATTAAATATACATTTTTTCATTTTTTTTGTCATCAAGGTATTTAGTTTGTTCTTTTACTTTATACAATGTGTATTCTTTACACTGCGTGCAACCGCAATTACAAGTTCAGCATTCTGATATCCTGAATTTCCGTCTTTGGAAGGCTGAGAATCGATCAGTTGTCCACGAATCGGCCTGCTTCCAATTTTCAAATGATCCCTAATTTCCGGTATTAAAGCATCCTCACTAAGACGACTTTGTTGAATTCTTTCGACATTTTTATGAATTTCTTCTTCTATTTCGTAGATTTTGAGATTTTTGTACCAGTTTTTGTATTTTGTCGCCGAAACTATAAATATCGTTGTAACCAATTTGTAAAGGTTAAATCAAAGCTAAAGCTTAAATTATTATGTATACCTGTTTCACACAGTTTAAGAATGTGACGATCTTCAGTCTTACAAGGATCATTAGATTCTCTACAATACGATGGTAAGAATACCGACAAACAAATCAACAGTTTTATGAATATCGAGGAATTCATTCTGCCAATTATAAACTGTAATCATTTTACAAAATGTATAATTACTAACTATTTATTAAAATGTAGGTTTATTAGTTACTACTAGAACGTGGATTTGTATGCAATTTGCATATTTATTCTAGGTGATCGTATGATATACTAAATGAGCACAAAGTTTGTTTCATGACATAACAATTTAAAAAATGAAACTTTTTTAGTGTATATAATTCGACATATTTCTATTTTAAGAGCTTTACGGTTTTAATTGCATATTTCATCTCTTAGTGTATACTCCGATAATTTTTTTTGTTTCTTATACATTTTTGAAATATACATATACTATTGTCCATTATAATATAACTTTTTAGTTTCGATTAACAAACAAAATAAATTAATAGTTATAATTGTAGTTATAAACGGTTTTTCCAAATATGACCTTAAATCAATAATCTGGTAAATAAATTACGTATGCTAAGATAATTAAAGTGACGAAAAGTAGATAAGCAGTGCCGAAATAACCGGGTGTATTGCATGTGACAAACACACGGACCCGGGGCCTCAACCTATAATGGGGGCCCAATGATAAACATTTTCAAGATGGAGGGGCCCATTAATTTTATTTACACACGGGTCCAAATTGGTATAGTTGCGGCTTTGTAGAATGTAGATAAGTGTCTATAAAAGGGTTCCGTAATTTTTTTAAATATACTGTATTAATTAAATGTTCAACAAATAATTTTTTTTACTAATTTTTATGCATAGTTAAGATTTTTTAGCGCATATTTGATTGGTTTTTAATGCATACAAAACCGCGCTCTAGTTATTATACCTACTTGTTTAATTATTGTCATTTTGTTAACATTATTTTATTCAAAATACTTTAAATTTTGATAAAAGTAAAGTTAGTTTATGATGTTTGATATTAGTTCTAAAAAAAAATTTTTAACTCCGCAGAAAATTATCTATAAATCAGTAATTAGTGAACATTAAATCTTGTATTATAATAAAGTGTTAATAAAACCTTAAAAATATGAATTTTTTCAAATCATAATTGAAATTAAAAACGGAAAGTGTTTCGTACAATCTACAGACATTTTTTTTGCTTAATTTAAATATTTTTTTTTTTAGAATCAAGATTAGACATCGGACTAACTTTAATTTTGTCGAACCAATAAGTAAGTTGTCGTAAAATTTGTGAATTTCTATTGTTATCGTGTTATTGACATGTGTATTCGCGTACGAGAGTGGAATCCGTCTGTGGTTCCAGCCGGTACCCGCATTCAATTTCACTCATAATAATAATCCCTTATAACTAACACGTAGTTCTCAGGTGTCTAAGACAAGATTATAAACTGACTAATAAATGTTGCGACTTAAATAATAACCGTAGCGAAGCCACTTAAGTAAAATCATATCAACACGTGAAGGTCGTGATATAATATAAATTTCAATAAGGTATTAAAAATTATAAAGTTTAAAATAAAAATGACATTTATGCTAAGTCCAATATAGCTCGTGAGAACCTGTAATGCATTTTTAGAAACAAACTATTATGTATGTAAATAATGCTTCACAGATTTATACGGTATGAATTATCCATCAATTAAAGCCTAAAATATACATGTTTTAAAAATAACCTAACCCCATTATATTTATTATAGTAGGTTGACCTCCAGTCCCTCCTCGCCGCAATGGCCAAATAGATGGTCTACAAATTCCAGCGAGTTCCAAACTTCCGCGGAAATCCTAGCGACTACCGTTGAATTAGCTATACACAGTGGATAATCACTCCGGTTCCGGTAGGTCACGATTTATCACCTATCACACATTAACTCAAGCATGTTTAGGTAAATACATGCAGTACGAAAAAGAAAAAATTGAAATAATAAACTTATGTCACGTATGTAGTTCGTTTATCCTAACGAGCGACGAATATCTTTATAACTTATTAGTAAAATCATATTTATTTGTTTCAAGTGAACACTTGGTACTCACCGATGACACGTTTTGTTTAATAACCAGATTTTTGTCCTTTAACGGCTTATCATACGACTGAATTTGGTTCAATTGTATCGTTAAAACCCAAAATTACTTATCCAATAATAATTTAATCACTACCGTTTGGCGATGCGTTAGTATGACACTTCGGAGAGACGCGTGCCTTTTTACAACCCGTACAACATTATCCGAACTTCTGGCTGATGGTAGCGGAGGCGCGTAGAATATATATCGACAAACTGATGTTGGTGGTCATGAAGGTAGTTCCCATTACCGAATATCGAACGAACGACAATCCTATTGGGTGAACTACACTCTCGTCCACCCACCAGCCAGCAATCCCGTCTACCCACCCGCCAATTAACCAAACAAACTCATACAGGCACGGCGGAGCATCTTATTTTATAATATTTTAATAAAATATTTTTTTTACTTTTTACTGACTAACCTTTCTTCATTTTTTCACGTTCTATTGTTTCACGGTGATACTAAATTTATTTACCTTTCATAAAAAATGTATATAAATAAACAAAATTAATAATATAATAAACGTTCCCAATATATACGACTCAATCATTAATCGTATTAATTTTACCTTTCTTTTTTTAAAGTATAATTCATTTAGGAAGATGAGATTCAAAATACTACTATAAATACATCTAATTTCTTATTGTATCGTTCAAATAATCTAATAAAAACTTTTTTCTCTTTTACACAATTGTTCTACAATAATGTCACAGACATTTTTTATTTAATAATTAAAATTTATAATAATTTAATAAAAAATAAAATCCTTCAACTAGTCATATGTGTATATTACAGTAATTTAATACCATGCACTAAAAAGGTAAAAATTAAATTACATAAAAATTTGCAAACTTGTAGTGGTGTAAATACAAGTGGTACACCTCCACTCCTGAGAACAAAAAAATAATTTACGAATAAAAATATAAAAAGATGAATGATAGAATATTATAAATATATAACAAAGATTGAAAATCTAGAAATTATCAGTAATCCATTATTCTACAGTGTTATTCGTATTGTTTAGAATGTTTAGATTATCTTGACAAAATATTGTAAATGCATTGAAGTGTGTATTAACGGACTATAATATAGCAAATATTATTATACATACGTCTATAATTAATATACCTACATTACCTAATATCTCGACGCGGCATTGTCAAGCGCAGTCTTGTTGACTCAAGTTATGTGCCGTGAGTTAAAAAAAAATTAAATATCAGCCCTAGCGTAAAATAATTTAACGAAAAATGAATATACATTAAATTTATAGTTTTAAAAAAGATAAATATTTACATATTTAAACATCAATAATAGTCCTAAAAAAATTAAATGTATAATCATATAAGAAACCACACACAATTTAAAACAATTTACTTGTTGCATTTTTTTCAATCCTCTTCAACGAAAATTTTTTGAATACGCTACTGCTATAATGAGTAATGACTATATACCATTATTATTATCGATTTTTTTGTGTACCATATATTTATATAAATGTATATTTAATAAGTTTTAATATGTATATTTATCATTGAATATTAATATTTTAATATTAATGTATTATGCATGCATACTGTACACGTTTTTAAATAATTAAATTATGAAAAATTAAAACCAATTAAAAATATGAAGAAACTCATTAGTACTGTTTGCACCGCCGTTAAATAATAGCGCCGTTTAAATAAGCCTAAATTCCTGGTTATCGCTGGCCGATCCTCACACAAGCGCCACATATTATATTTATATTATTTATATTATTTTATTTTTGTATCATATTTTTGTCAGCATGTATTATGTAATATGCAGATTACGTATCGATGCGTTACCTGCAGTACATTGCCGCGGTAGTATCGGTGCGCCGTCTTTTATTCATATTAATTTTATTTGCGTCATTAGTCTAATGGTAAAATTATTATTTGCTTTATTATTTTTAGTCCTAAGAGCTAGTGCTTAAATCAGTGGTCTCCGAGATATTTTTATTCAATACCCCCTTGTAAATTTTTAAAAATCGCACGTCCCTATAAATGACTTGTTTTATGTTAACAATAAAAAATAACTATATATCATACAAATAATCATGACATATTTTTTCATCATTTTAAAAACAAAATATAAATAATTTAATAATATTATTTTTATATTTTTGAATACAATTTAATACATTTTTATATTAAATATTATAATTGAAAAAATGTAATGAGAAATTTGGGATTATTTTTTTTTTACCATGTCCATTGTTATCTAGACAGCAACATTACAACATATTATTTAGTTTATATTTGGATCTCGTTATTGGTGGCAGACAGGTAGCCAATAGACTATGTTGTCTCCGTCTTACAATTGCACAATATAGTAAATTTACGCTCAGCAGATCACGTTTAGCTCCGTTAGTTGAAACATTAAAATGAATCGACCTATTATGAAACTTGATGGTACGAACATTATTTGTGTTTGTATGTTGGTTTAATATTATTATTTATATCTATTAAGTGTACCAACTAGGTAATAATTTATTATCATTTTTATCCGTTAGGGCCCAAATAAAATATATTGTTTTATATTTCTTATAGATCCAAAAAGGATTTTTACTAACAAAAAAAAAAATAACAAGAAAATAAAATATTAAATCTGAAATAGAAATATTTTTCTCCCGGGAAAAACCGTACTCACGCCACTGCAAGTATCTGTAATCCAATTAACTATATTGTGAAACTATTTGTCACAAATACAAGTTCTATGCATGAGTTCAGAAATTTAACTTGTTTACGATTTGTTGTTTTTATAGGACCAAAAGTCCATTATTATATCAAATCGATTATGCCAAATAATTAATAATTAATTTTATAACTTAATTTTTTTAGAGAGAATATAGATATCTAAAACCATTACGTATTATGTATGAATTAAAAAAAAAAAAACGAGTTAACGCATACGTCATAGGAGTACCTACAAAAAAGAATATTAATTTACCGATGTGTTGCACTGGGAAATGCGTCGAATCTTGTTTTCGTGTAATAATACTATACTATAAAACGTTTCATTTATAATGTCACGTATGAATGTGTGTTTGTGAGTCCGTTCGGCTGTGTTAAGAATTTGGAATTTGACCTTGGGTTACGTGAGTGAGGCGGCGACCAGTTGACGAAGGGTGCGTAACAAAGCAACAAGCGCTTTTGGATTGTTGTCGGAAATAAGGAATACACGGTCGATTTTACGGTCCTGCACACGTATTATGTAGTTTACACTATACGTGCAACTGCAGCGAACGAATAGATGACCCGAATGATGAACACGCTGGCCTGGAAATAATGGCACAGCTGCCTGCCTGGCCCAAACTCGAAAACAAGACTCCTATACCTCACCATTGTACTATAAGATAATAATAATAATAATAATAATAACTGTAGATACCTGATACTTGCTACGCGGAGTTTAATCCGAAAGCGACGGGGTGTAGAAAAAAAGTGATATCATTGATATTCGATTAAATTTATTTACGCACACAGAAATAGGTATTTAGCCATAGTCCATAATTCATAATATTATAATATGCTACTACTGAAGTTTCTCGCGATAAAAATATCTTACGTTTCGTGTGTGTGAGGATATTTATTGTAATACTAATTTATGGCACAGCCGCATAGGACCTAATAATTATAAAAATATATATCGTTTAAACTTTTTAAGGTAATCAAACGTTATAAAATATTTATATTTAAAGTTATAGTGTATAAATTATTATAATTACATTATTTGATTTTTCTGTCAACATAGTTTTAATTATCGGTTTTAAGTTTAACGTCAAAAATGAAAACAAAATTGTAAACACTAATTAAATTGAAAATAAATATTAGAATTTGTTAAGCTATCTACTGAAATTATTATATAATTACATTTTTTTTTTTTTTTGTAATACTATTAAAATAATTATATTTTACTAATGGTAATACGGTAGGTTAAGTCAATAGGTATGTCAGCTGAAAACATTACATTTATTATAACAAAATGTATTCAAAAACTTAGAATTGATTATTCAATGAACCATTAATTAAAAATTGTTACATATTCGAATAAACAATTCAACTAATTGATAAATATGTTATTATCATATAAATTGCCTATTATAGTAATAAGCTTTTAGGTTAATCGCGAAGAATTTTTAACCGTGAGTACTGTAATCTGTCTTAAACTATACAAGCATGAATGTAATTTTAAACACCTATATCTTAATATATAATATAATATTTAAAGCGCAATAAATTCAATCTTATTAAATAGCTTAATATACATTACCGTATGAAATATAGCAACAAGTGTTCCATGCGGAAATGAATAATTCGCCGTCACAATCACAGTATACACAACTATCACGTATGAATACTAAAAAACGTACTGGTCGATGATTATTTTGGAGTGGCGTTTTATGCAATTTTTTTGGAGGTCAAATAGTCCCTTGTATGTTATATATTTATTGAAATCAATTTTTACAGTTATTAGTATAATTAAATATTGTTTTAGTGTAAATATTACATTGATATGAATTATATTTTATCTTGATACTTTGTACATTTGTTATTTACTTATTCATTGATAATATTTCTAATGATATTTATAATTTAATAAGACTGATAGGATTTTGATTAAAATATGACAATGTAAATACATAGCTTATTTGTAAAAGGCGGTTCACATTCTTAAATAGTTTAATTGTGAGAACAGAATATTTAATATTACTTATAAATTACCATTATTATGATATCAATATATCGTATGATATATTGGTATGACAATATATATATATATATCTTGTCGAGATACTACGAAACTATAAGGAATACAAATATCGTTGGATTGTATAAAAAATAACGAGATAATGATCTACTTGATTTAATGGATTTATTTACTAACAAGACCATTGAAATTTATGTATGTGATAAAAAAAGATAACTAAAAAAAAATATTAGGAGTTTCCCAAAATTACCTTTTTTTAATTTTCCAAGTGTGTCCAAAATAAGAGTCACCCGAGTGCGTCCCAAGAAAAAAAAGGTCATAATTTTAATATAGGCCTAGTGCACCTCAATTTATTTAGAGGTAGGTACCCTGCAATTAATATCGAAGTTAAAATGAAATGGAATTTCCTCAGCATTTCTAGTGCTTCACAAACATAGCTGTAAAAATGAAGCACTTATATAAATTATTATAGTTGTAAATTTGAATGGGAATTGACCTATTGCGCCTAAAATAGTGTCTAGTAAATGAAAAAATATCATAACCACACAATAAATGAATAATTATTATATTATATTAAAATGTATGACAATTGACAGTATTATATGACATAACTGATATTAGATTGATAACTGTTAAATTATGTATAATAATAAACGTAGTGTAGAGACTTACATACGTACCTATTTTTTATCGTGTAGGAACTTACATATGTTCCTTATTCTATATCGTGTAGGAACTAACATAATATTTATTTTATTCTTTAGAAGCTCGTATAGGAACTTACATTCGTCCGTGTTACCAATAGTTATATTAAAGTACAATGCAATTACATAAAGTTGGGCGAATGTAACTATGGGTAGCACGAAATAAGTACATAACGAACATAGCACGGTGGAGACCATATTATTTCGTTGTCGCGCGGCCGCGGCTATGATATAACGGATTAATCAGTTCTCGTGAACTTTGAAAATGATTCATTAAATATTATGTTTTAAAAAAAAAAATAAAACTATGCAATAATAATAAAAATAATTTTTGAAATGTATGCTGAATAAACATTGCATACGTGCACGCTACGCCACTTTATGTGTAAAAAACTATATAAATTGATAATTAAGTAACTTAAAAGGAAACTTGTATTGAATTATCGAGCTTTTTGACCCCGAATAGCAATTTCTATCAACACGAAAAAAAAATAATAAAGACCATCAAAATCAATGGTATATCATTTTTCAATTATTTATACATATTAAATAAATTTAGTAAATTATTAAATAACAATGGAATGTGTCAAATTTTTACGATCAATATATCTTTATATTAGATATTTTTAAATTTAAATAAAGAATAAATAAGATATATACAGTGAAAACTGTATAATGTGGAATAGCATGGAACCTACCTAAAATTCCGCTTTAACCAGTTTTCTGTATTATTGAATGAAACGCGAAAATTCCAAATTATAAATATATAAATTGGAATTTAAAGATAGACACGTATTTTTTGGCATTATTTTATGTATTTTAATTAGTGGCAGTCAAACGGGTGGAGAATGGGGGGGGGGATAGATACCCAATGAATTTTTTTCTTTAATATTCTTAACAAATAAATTTATGTATATTTTACTAAAAGGGCATCGCCCATTTGCGCCAATATAAAAAAGGTATGTTTTTCCGACCGCCTATTTGCGTCAAATTTACCCGGTATAATTATAATAAAATAATATATATTTTACTCAAATAATAAACAATAAACAATCAATAATACAAATTAACGTATCGGTAATCATAGTCATTTATATGAATTTTTTAAAAATAATCAATAATACACATTTTAATTAGTCATAATAAATAAATCATAATAAAATATAAATAAATACATTATACATATTATACACAACATATCATCCTTAATCTTCATTGTAATTAAATGCTACTATTTATACATATTCATAACGTGTTAATTTTTTTTTTTTATAATTTTCTATTTCTTTTAAAGTAGCTTTTAATCTTTTTTAACTTGAGTATTTTTTTGAGGGTTAGGTATATTTTTAATACTATTATTAATTTTAATATAAACATCAGTTTAAACTGTTTTAATTAAAATTTCTAAAAATGTAAAAATATTAGGATGTGATTTATAAAATTGTTCATTGAAGTGTGAATGAAAAGATTCACAGTTTTTGGTAGTTCTAGTTAAATCAGCTGTAAATGCAGTCCAAATGTTTGGAAGGAAATTGGAATTTTCGCCGATGTAGTTATCTACTAAATAATCCGCGGTGTTTTGTGGTCATCGGGAATATCATACAAAAAATCTTCAACAAAACAATTAGAAACTTCATTTGGATCGAGAAAAGTTTAACCAAATGTAAATTTTAACCACTTGTTATCCTTATAAGCTGAATAAGTTAACCCTAGCGCTTGAATTTTCCCGTACCAGGCTTGAGTGAAGTGACAACGACAACCTATAATTTCAGATAATTGCCATACTGATTTCACAGCGAGATGTATAGCTAATTTGAAATCAACAGTGACATATTTTGATTTAAACAGTAAACCGACATTTTGCATTGCTTTATTTTTGACATATGATAAAGCAAGTTCATATGTTTCTATCGATTTGTTATTTAAAATACAAAATACTAAAGGTACATAATATTCGTTGATAAATCTATGAATTACAAATAATTAAATAAAATATTTTAGACAGTGCGAAAAAGTTCCGTCAATGTAAATTGTTTCCGATTTACATAAAAAATTTAAATTTTCATGGCAAGTAAATATAATTATATTTGATAATTCGTCATTCATTTATAAAAAATCCTCGTTGCTACATGTAGTGAGATTCGTATCATTTAATGTTCTATGAACATAAGACATTTGGGATTTGAAAGAAATATAGTGAAATCTGAATTAGTCATTTAATTATTCATATCAGTTAAAATCATTTTTCTAGGACGAATACTTATATCTTCGACAGCCACACGCTTGCTTCCGCAGCTACAATACTCGTACATTGTTCGTGATTATGCACATATATAAAATAAATTTGAATATTGCGAAAACGATTAATTTGTTTTATTTAATATTTTATATTTCATTTTCACATTTTATTAAAATATAAATAAATGTTTTGCAACATTTCATGCTTTTTAATAATATATCCGTCCTGAATTAATATTTTCGTTGGGCATATTTTAATTGAACAGCACCTACACCGTTCAACATTTTTAGCAGATGTGTATGCCAGAATATACTTACGGCCATTTTCTATAAATATTTTTTTTCCTTTTTGTGCTTGTCATGAACTCCATTTTTATTATTCAAATGATTCAATTTGTATAACGTTATTATACAATTACAATTATTACAATATTATAGACATGTATAGTGTAACGAAACGAATATCTGATAAAATCACACTGCCACCGTTCTTTTGACGAACGACAATACCTAAATCCGATAACAGATTATCTACGTCGTACGACATAATAAAACTGATATAAAACTTGTTTTCATTCTTTCTACAATTTACGCAATAATATATAGAGCTTTAAAATTTATAAGCTTATAAAAATAACTTTATTATACGTTATAGACACGACGTATTTTAACGAATTAACCAATTATTTAATGTAAAATGTTTTCGTACAATTGACTAGATATTATCTAGACATTCTAGACTAAATATTTATTATTGTTTAAAATAAATTGTATTATTGATTGTTAATTGTTTATTATTTGAGAAAAAAAAATATTATTTTATTATAATTATACCAGGTAAATTTGGCGCAAATGGGTAACACCCGACCAAAATGTTATCATATTAAATTATTTTTCTCTCAAAACAACGCCTCCGGATATTATTTAAATTCTAGACTCATTCTAGAAACAAGGCTGTTATTATTATTAATATTTAGTTTCTTATACAAAATATACGGAAATTATCCCGTTCGATAATCGTGAATATTATTCAATAACAGTACTTGTTATAAATAAATTACCTACTAATTTACCTCAATTTAAAAAATTGATATTAAGCGTGATATTACTAAGTGCATAACTATAAATTATATTTTAATGATAAAGTAGTACATATTTAAAAACTAGCCACTCTCCCCCTTCCGGATGACAAAATCATTTGACCACCACTGATTTTAATGGACGTCAGTTTGTATGTACAAGGAAACTGTTCAGTGGGAGACTTTTGGTGCATAACTGTTTTATAGCTATACTTACGGGTTAAGTTCGTATCGCAGAGACGATAACCAAGAATACAAATTACCTAACTAATATAATATGTAGTGTAGTTTTATCTTAATTATCGTTTTACGGTGTACCTACCTTATACATACTCATATCAACGTTACGTGACGCGTGTCATATTTCCGGCTTATGCAAAGTTTTTATTCGCATGAGACCCACAAAATCGTTCCGTTTCCGCGTTAGGAAGGATCAGTTTTATTTTATTTTATATCTAGATACAATATTATCATTTTATAAAATTTAGGTCATACATTTTACAATATATTCACATATACATATTAATTAGATTATGCATTTTCATTTTGAATTATATAATTGTATAATTGTGGGGGAGGTGGGGGGGGGGGGGGTTTGAACAGTGTCCGACGGAATCAATGTGTATATTTTATAAACAGTAGCCGGCGGAATCAATATAAACCTTTTTCCTAAGCAGGTAATTTCGGCGGAATCCATAAATTCCCGTTTTATTGGGTAAACAGTCACTTTGTACGATCCATTGTTCAACCTGCATAACGCGGATATATTGTACGGTTGGCTCAACTTTAGATTGCAGAACGCGGATAGTGTACACTGTTGCATACATAAAGTATATATTAATGTATATAGTTATACATAATTGTTAAGTGTATATAATGTAAATTATTAAAATGTAAAAATTAAATATAAAAAAAAAAAAGTCAATTTATTTTAAACGTTATAATATATAGTATATTACTATTAGTCAAAATAATAAAACTAAAAATGCGTATAATATAAATAAAAAAAAAAAATAATGTTGACAAAAATTGTTTGTCAAAAAGTTAAATAATAATGTTAAAACCAACATGTATAATATAATATGGAATTTAAAAATTCAAAATTTTCATTTTGAAATCATTTCTTCGTCTTAGTGCTGGTTACATAAACTGATTGAATAGTTTATTGTTTTCAAATCAATTGAATATTTGCTTTTTATGTTGCCTATTACCACATCCGTCTAATTGTACTGCACGCAAAACTGTCAAAAAACTCGAATTCGTTGTTCCAACTAGTTTATTAAATGAATAAACCTTTCGCCGAAATTATTGGTTCGATGAGATTTATACATTGTTTGCGATCTTACATTCCGAATGGGAGGAGGATACCGCACGTTGTTGTTATTATAACCACTAACATAGTTTCTTAGTGAAATGCATTCAACGATAAACACAAACGATAATTTGATTAACTCCGATATCGCGCTTGGGAAGTATGTTTAGGTATATTTAGCAGTGTTGGGTAGTAACGTAACGGAAGTAACGCGTTACGTAATTTCATTAGAATTATTTCCAAGTTACGAAAAAATGTAATGGAAATTACTTTTAATAAATAATTTTTATGATATAACGCGTAACAGTTTCGAACTATTTAGTATCAGTTGCAGTATTGCGAATTAAAAAAAAAAAACAAATTTAAAAATATGTCTATAATAATGCCGTATTAGGTATACCAATCTAATATGAATACATTTAATTTTAACTCGCTGCCATGATTTTGATATGTCTAATAATATTGTATCGTAAATCATGAAAACAGTTAATTAAATGTATTGTTTAATTTGATTCCTCTAAATATGTACTTAGACGGAACATTTCCATGAATATCTTTAGCACACGTACGTCTATACCTAAACACTACACTATATTAGCACTTAGCTAGTAGTCATAAATATCGTTTTTCAAATACTTATTAGCTATTATTATATTTATAATTTACATTAGATTATAACATTATTTTTCTGGTAAGTATTAAGTACTAGTACTTACTGATAAATAATAAATCCAAATATTTTCTTTGCATCGTTATAAATTATTATTGCCATTTGACATTTATTTTTAAAATTTTAAAGTTCTTATTTAATCATGCTCTATATTAATACGTGGTGCTACTTACATTACACATTATTACATTATACTTAACAATATACCTAATAATTAATTACTATTGATAAGTACAATTTTAATTAGTACTATTTTTTAATAGTTATAGGTGATTAATATTGTTATGTACTTATGTATTAACTGTACATGTCATTTTTGTACATCTTTTTTCAGACTATATATTTTTACTGTTGATAGTGTACTTCTAGTTATATTATTGCTTGGCAGAATGTTAATTGCTAAGAAATTAAAAAAAAAAAATTGTAACAAGAAAGTAACGTAGTTAATTTTCTATTCGAAAATTAAAGTAATTTCATTACAATTTTTTTTGAGTAACGAGTAAAGTAACTTACCCAACACTGATATTTAGAATGTATAAGATACTTAGATTTACCAAATAATATTTAAGCTTAATAACATTTTTAATAAAATTGTATATAATATATATTCATATGTACTTTTTATATATAATAGTACAAAGTGTCCGCGTTTCACACTTTTAATGCTCGGCCGTACAAAGTGACCTAGACCGTTTTATTGAGGTTTCATCAAATTATGGGAACATGCCGGGACCATAGAAAAATTCCGTGTTGGATAGTTTTCCATTTTATTCTGGGTCCGCGTTACACAATTTTTATAATATAATAACGCTAGTTTATAAGTAATATTAAATATTCTATTCTCACAGTTACTCTGTTTACATTAAAAAAACAAAATCTCATAAGAAGAACATGAACCACCTTTCACAAATAAGCTATATTTATTTTATATTATCATATTTTAATTAAAATCCTATCAGTCTTATTAAATATTAAATTATAGGTAGCATTAGAAATATCATTACTGAATAAATAAATAATAAATGTACAAAGTATCAAGATAAAATATAATTCACATCAATGTAATATTTACACTAAAACAATATTTAATTATACTAATAACTGTAAAAATTGTTTTTAATAAATTTATAACATACTAGGGACAATTTGACCTCCAAAAAAATAGCAAAAACCGCCTCTTCAAAAAAATCATCGACCTATGCGTTTTTTAGCATCCATTCTCGTATACGTGGATCGCTTTATTATTTATCCACAACAAAATAAGGAAATCGTATGATAAAAAATTGGTTTTTACTCGTAAATATCAATTTTCGTCAAAATTTAGACATTAAATGCTTATTAAACAATAGTATGTTTTTTTTATTAACTTCGACTACAGAACACTGTCAATGAAATGTAAAAAAAAATTAGACTTAAGTACATTTACTACACATTTGATGCATACATATATACGGATATATTTTAAAAATGCGTACATATAAACAAAAATAAAGAACAGGCAATTTTATTTTTAATTATAAAACTTCAGAAAGACATTCAAGTTTATGGTATCAGAGTTTGTAATTTCTATGCATTAAAAATAGTATTAAAAATACAGACATATAAACAACTAACTCAATAGATTAAAATTTTTAGTATTTTTAAAAAACAGTCGTGTTATATATTACCTATCATATGAAGATTAAGCAATGGTTTGTGATCACTTTTATCTTAACTTAATAACAATTATAAAATTAATAAATGAAAATAAAAAACCTTATCATTTATATTATAAAAAAGACATGAACAATCAACCGTCGCAATTTTCCACGAGAACAATAATCATTAATCAGTAACTGGAAATGTTGATAAAAAATATACTTAACCTTTAATAATCCAGTATAACATAATACTTATAACAAAAACATTGCATATAATAACATGAATAATTTATATATATCTATAGCTAAACACTTTCAGCTGAAAAATTACAATTTTAAAATTAATAATCAATACCTGTTTATAGAAAATACGAAAAATCCATCACAATACAATTAATAAATCAACATAATAATCATAACACAGAAAAATTGCGTACGAAATGCAAATTTATATACCTAGACAATAATAAGGTAGCATCAGTGACATTCGGTGTCAACTGTTCATTGTGTCACAAAAAAACCGATTTCCATACACCTAAAAACACCCATATCAGTAATTTAAACTTAAAATGTCAATAAAAAAATTTAAATATAAATTTTTTTTTAAATATTATGGTTACAGTATCAAATATTTATGAGAAACCATGACTATTGTATTACATTTTTAGCTATAAAAATTAAACATTTTATATGTTTTTAAATAAAAAAATATTCGCAAATATTCGTTATTTTTTCAACATTTGAATTTTAAATTTTAATCGTATCTTCATGTCTTCAATATTTTTAACTGGCTCAAATTAATATATTACCTTTTTCTTTTTATTTATAATATACTATTGTAAACAATCATGGTTGCAGTGAATTATTTATATAGAGTATAGACTGAAATAGTCCGGCTCTCCAGTTTTTGTTAATAATTTATTTTGTGTCTGTTTGGACGCGCTTGCCGTTAAAATGTAACAGGCTGACAAGCAATTTTTATTATTATTTATAAGGTATAAATTTGGTTTAAACGATTGGCAAGTGATTATTATATTAACTTGAACCTTTTTCTCTAGAATGCTAAAATTGTTGTAATATTATTAGATTTTGTATTATTGAATCATATAATTATAAATATAATGCATTATTTTTCTCCGTTAAGAGTATTGTCAACTTATATTGTGTTGGGTCAAAAAAGGCTCATTCATTCTTTTATAATATTATGTTTGTTCATTTAGTTGAAATTATTATTCTTATTATTATTATATTACATTTAATTAATTTCTAAATATTGTTAACAGTTATTAATAATTCAAGTTCACACAAATTGATGCTTGGACAAATAGGTTTCTGATTTTACTCATACACAAATAATGTCTAATAAACGCACACTCGTATAAAAAAATATTACCATGTGTACCGAGCAAATCGGAATAAAAGAATAATCGACTCACGTTTTGTTTGTAAGACAAAAAAAAAACTATTGTAATACTAATAATTATATATCATTTTTTTTTTATATATATTACGAAAATGCTGTACTTTTAATATTTTATTAACAAGCGCCGCCATCTTTGTTATTAGACTGCATATTATACAGATGCGCGTATAATAGACCATTTGAGCTAAAGCGGCGGCGTCATGCAAACACTCACCACAACGTATACAAATATTACAATGCCATCTATCATCATTATCGTCATTGCCAATGATATAGAAACGGTTTGGCAATTAGTCACTATACAAGGGGCGTCAAATTGCCTTTCAAAAAATTGTTATCCTTAAGTGCTGTTAAAAAATATATTTTAATTTGATTCATCTAAATTGTTTCACTGTTCCACGGCTAATCCAATAAACAACAATCTTTTGTAATTTGTTGTCCAAAATGTTTGTTTACGATGTTCTTATGTTCTTGTATCACATTGCGGTGGCACATTTAGTACATTTTTGGCTTACTGGGAAACTTTAAGTTAATTCTTAATGGTTTTATTATTTTTTAATGATCATGATAAATAATATTGCAATATTCTTTAACCTTTGACCTACAGTGTTATTTCTTATATTATTTTCGAAATATTTAAATTTAAATAAAATAGAAAATTTAAGTTAAAAAAATATAGAAAGGCTTATAAATAGTGCCTAATGCATACTATATACAATATTATATACTTAATACTGATATATTATACTTTTATATCGATCTAGAACGATTGTAGATCAAAAGAATAGATATTTGCATTAAATATTTCAAACCTTTAATTCGATATTTAGATTGTTAAATAATATTATGAAGTGTTTTTTTTATTATTGTTAATTTTTTAATCACACTGCTAAAATTTGCACAATGTATCATATGTTACCATCACTGCGTCTACACATATACACAGCCTTAATAAGTTGAAATTATAATTAAAACAAAAGAGTAATAATCTGTAATCGAAAAAGAGTAATCAAAAGAGTAATCGAATTATACGGCGCAACGTTTAATTAAAACAAAATTTCTGTGAAAAAAATATCAAAAACTATTAAAAATAATACAGTTGTATAGTCACTAGAAATTATATTGGATTTATTCAATATAAATAATCAAACGCTATTAAGATTTAATAACCTATTTGTATTGTTTACTAAACAAAATTATATATTAGTGTTAGCTGTTAATCATTATAGGTATTAACTATTGAGGTAAAATTAAATTAGTTTATGTTAATTTTATTGTGTGGTTCAAACAGTCCTAAACGTATTGCTATACAAATAAAGCAAAAATATATACTATGAAATCTTTACGAATTAATACATTTTAATTATATGTAATGAACAATAGCATTACCTGCTACAGGTACATCCTTATCGACCTGATCACTAATAAGTAGGAATACAATACGTCGATATACCGATTAAAATTTCATTATGTCCACGAAACGACAGGAAATAAAAATTGCTCAACAGATGTTGACAACAGTTATTAATTTTTGAAAAACATTGTACCAAACATTGTACGTATAAATATTTCTGTACATCCACCTTTATAATATTAAATCTTTGTCATAACAATACGACAATATAGACGTATACGGTGTCGATGTTTTTGAATTGGATTGAAAAATAAACAAAATCCTATTCATATATTATTATATCTATTGTATATTAGCAAACGTTTTTCAAAAATGACTCGGTCTGTACATAAATTAGATAAAATCTATACCTATATCATCGAAAAAGTGTTCTCGGATATAGTCGCGTAATGAAAAAAAAAATTGCTAACATAACGTGTTTCCGTTATCGGAGATGGTTTCGCTAAAAAAATAACGAAATGCCGGTTTTTCCCGTAATATAAAACGTAATAAAGGGAGACAGCTAGCATAAGGCCGCATAAAGGCCGATATCGAACAGTACCTACGCGATATCGTTTTAGATCGCGTTGGTTTTATACAATTTAAACGGTTTTTCCGATCGATTTCCGGCCGCCGGCCCACGTGTACCCGGCACAATACGCCGAGCAATACACATAAACCGTAAGCGTCTGGCCGAGGCGGACACGGGCACGTCCCGAGTCATTTATCTGTGACGTTACACGCTCTGCGCCTGCTCTACAGGGACCAGAGACGACGTTAATTTTCGTCCGTCCGGCTGCATCGTGTCGTATTGTGAGATATGCGGGCGGGTCGTTGCGGCGAACGGAGACATGCGATCGGCGGGCCCAATAGGGAGGTACCCGACCCAGACGCGCCGCAGTGTAAAATAATAAGACGCGTTTTTTTTTTTTCGGAACCGGTCGCACTCTGACCCCGCGCAGCCCTCCGCCCGCCCGGTTGTCCGGCCTGCGGTGCGAGTGTACGTACAACAACGCAGAGACGTACAACGTGTAACGCGTCGAACGAGACGTGCGTGTGCGCGCGCGCGCGCGTGTGCGTGTACACATATACGCACACACGCACACATGCCCGCGGCGGTAGGCGCGATACGCGTGTACGCGTAGGCACCGAGTGAAATAGGCGCGCGTGGCGACGGGGTTCGGCGCCGGCGAGGCGCGCAGGTGATCCCAGGAATGCCGGTTCTTCTTCGCGCCGTCACTCGGACGCGTACGTACACCGTAACACGGACGACGGCGCACCGGGTAAATCCATTGGCTGTTCGACAGCGAAAACAAGGTAAAAGAACATCGTCGATGCTCATTACCCGAAATATGTTTTTTCGGACTACCGGCGATGCGGCGTTTACGATTACGGCGTTCGGGGGGGGGGGGGGGGGGGGGGGTCGTCAGATCATCTGCTACTACGCCGCGTTCGAGTGCCGTATCAATGTGCAGTGCGTACGCACGTCGCGCGTCGTCTTCTGGAACGTCTTGTGCGACGCGGTTGCACAATGCCGGTGGTCATAAATCAGTACCCGTCAACTCGTCGACAAAACTGTACACAGTCGCGCGGTCTGTACATTGTACACGCCGCGCGAGATTCCAACGAAAATGCGTTGTTGTCCATAATATATCATACACGTACATTATACGTTTGCGCGCACTGATCAGTCGCGTTGTGCGATGGACCGTTACGCGACCAGTGGCGGCGCCAGGAATTTTATCTTGGGGGGGGAGCATTGGTGGGGGCCTTTGAAAATTTGGTAGGGCACAGTATAGGGCAGGAGGCTTACACACTATTTATTGTAAAGATTGTGTTGCGTATTCGATATTTCGATTTAATAACATGATTTTGTGAATTGTTAGGATCGTGATCATAATTATTCATAATTCAAAAAATTATTCATATTTTATTCGGTCAAAAAAATAAATGTTGCCATATTATAGTCTTGGAGAAATATAGAATTTCAATTTTATAATCTGTTCTTTTAAAGAATTTTTTTTCTCTTGTGGTTAGGCGGTTAAGGGGGCCAAGGGGTGGCTAAGAAAAATTTAGGGGGCCGCGGCCCGCCCAGGCTCCCCCTGGCACCGCCACTGTACACAACACAACTAACTGATGGATGCGACGTTCTTGTAGCCACGCGGTACTCGGGAGAACACGATTAAACGTTATAAACAATATAATACGAATCACGACTTGTTGTCCCCTGTAAGCACCTAAAAGATTATTTATTTTAAAATCATCGAAATATAGAAATAATTAATAGCAGCTATACGCTGTATATGATTGCATTATTGCATTGTGTATGGACGTTGTGGCGTTGACGGCGGAGACACGAACGAGTAACGACACGGAAAACCCATAATACTATAACAATATTCGTATACGTATTGTCGTATTATAAGAAAACAATTTTAGACATCGTTACCATATCTTACAGTTGAACCTATTTCCGATTATTACCTAGTAATGTAATTTTAACTATATTCAACAGTTAAATAAAATATTTCAACCAACAATATTGAATTCGTTCTACTAATCTAATTGGTAAAAATTTAGTTCATACAACTGAAATATGTCGGTTAGATACAACTTATAAGTCATGATTATAATATTTCTACGCATAATTGTTTGATAAAATTTTTTCTGCACAACTTTTAAAAGTATAACTTTATCAGTGACATAGGTATCAAGAGGGTGTCACATCTTCGTGTGTTCTCTCCGTCCTACAAGTTACGTTCGATGTGAATACATTATTTTCCTTCCCATTTTATACAGACTTAGGACTATCAATAGCTATAATATATATTAAATATTATATTGCTAAAGGTACGTTAAAAATACTATTTTTCATCGTTTCGTAATTATATATTACATCAAAAACATTATTTTCGTCGTTAATTCATTAAATTGATTAAAATAATAATAAAAACCATAAGTAAAGTTAGGTTATTGTATTATTATATTAAAATATTATTATTATATTATTTATGGTTTGGTAAAAATTTCAATGATACAGTTTTGAATTTTGATATTATAATCAAAACGTGTTATTTCGTTTACGTATTACTTTTTACACATTCTGAATTCAGCGACGCGAATAATCGAGATGCAATTAGTATGTCGCTAATCGTAATTTTTATATCGGGACGCAATTCGTATTTCGTGTGCAGCCGCTTTCGATGGTCTTTATTGACTAGTATACACATAATATTATATCACAATCACATTTTCAAAAATGTAGTTTAATTTTATTATTTTATTGTCTATTTATACCTCGAACGGCTCGAACCCATTTTCACTGCTCAACTGTAAATCGTTTTTGATTTTTATAAGTTTCTTTTCGTAAGGAGTAAATAATATTGTAATAAAAAAGTCATTATAATTCTTAAAATGCTAAATATTCTTCACTTTTAATAATTTTTGGTAAATTGTATTATTAAAAGTTTTTATATGGCCCGCGAAAATATTAAATAGTGCTGTGGCCCGAGATTTTATATGTAATAAAATATATATTTTATATATTACCATATAGGTATGGTAATAATAATAATAATAATAATAATAATAGCTTATAATATTATACAATATGTATACTTTAATACAAATAAACAATATTAATAATGTAATAAATACAATATTTTCGCCAAAAATTAATTCAACACTTGACATAGTATTATTACTAAGATTAAAATAAATTACCATGATAGCAATATAAAATATGAATATATCATAAAATATACTTAATAATATGTAGGTTGACAGATGAGAAATCTTCGTTCAGAATCGTTTTTCATAAGCGATGATTATTGATTTGTCATTGAATTCAAATTTAACACAATATGCATTTACAGTGACTAGCTTTATGACAAGGTACACTAGATACCTACTGTACGTAACTACTGTCTGTACAGCAGAATGATCCTCTTTTTTAGAATTGTTTTCACAGATAGTCTAATTTAATCCAATCCGTAAGCTGTAGTACACTATAGTGCATTTTGATTTTTGGCTGTATAAATCAAGCTGTTGGTTTGGACTTATGTCGATTTGATGTACATTAGGTATCAGATCAAATCGATTAACTCATACCTATCATATCATAATATATTATAAATTAAAACGCTTTTTAAATCTAATATTTCCTACACTCCCGACTCCTCGTCTACACGGTTTAGACTATTATTACGTCAACATCATTCTAATTAAATAAAAACACCATTTTTTATTGCAATAGCCAATATAGGTACATAGCTATGTAATATAATTTGTATCAAATTATTTTTATTTTTTTTTTTGTTTATTCTTCAAAAGCCTTATTTATCGCTTATGTACGCTTTATATTTATATGCACATACACACACACACACACACACACACACACACACGCACGCGGGCATGTGTGTGTGTGTGTATGTATGTGCATATTCGTAGCAGATCGTGACGCAGACGTTTAATTTTTAATTGTATGGCACTAACTTAACTTGTTGGCTCATTAAGAAGTATTTTTTTTTAACCAGCATATTTTAATCGTTTATTACAAACAATTTTGTGTTTGCATTTATAACATTCTAATTAAAATACAAAATTTAAAATATTAACTATCAAAAACTTTAATAAAATATGTATCGCCGACATATGTATATATTCAAAATCAATCTACTTTAGTCTTACGCATCATACTTTCATATATCAACGAATTATAATAATCTAATCTGAAATATACACTATATAATTATAACTGTTATAAGTGTATAACTTATAAATTATAATACATAAATATATTTTGGTGAGTTTATACTCTTAATTCCATTGAATTATCGTAAGAAATCTCGATTTTAATCACAGATATAATACAATAATTTATCGGAATAACACAATGTCGCACATGAAAATATAATATATTATTTTATCATTTTGAAACATCGGCCATGCAGTGTGCAACAAAAATAATTTTAGTGGCTTTTCGGAGTCTATATTATCACCCGTAGGTACCTACGAGTCGTTATAATTCCATTTCCTGTGAGGTATATAATATTAACATGGATATATTATATGTCAGTATGCTCACTATTACATTAGACCGCGCGTGAATAGTATAGTGTATACATGTACGTATAACAGCGTATACAATCAACATTCCTGCAGCGACAGGACCGAACATGTACAGCATCTGTTGATGGGGATGATATTTTAACGTAGGTTATTTTGTACCTAAACACAAAGTGAAAGCGGATAAAATAAATAATACTCAAACCCGTGTATACATGTGTGCTCGCGCGATTGTGTGCGTACGTTAAGCATTGTACGACAAAGAGCCCGAACATCTGGTAAAATTCGACACGGATTGTACACTACGTCTACAAAATAATAATAATAATAATAATAATAATAATATATTTTATCCCATACTAAGGAACGTACTCATAAAACGTGCCGCTTTAAAAATATACGAGTGCCGAGAGAAATATCTGCGTTTCTGTATAATGTGTTCGTATAGGCGTGTTCAAGGCACGAGGGGGGCCTTACAGTCCTTGCCGCTTATCTACGCCCATACTATTTGATCAAAAATTATATTATAATAGTATGTGTATACTGTATAGTGCAGTGGTCGGCAACCGGCGGGCCGCGGGCAGCATCCGGTCTGCGCCGCTATTGTATGTGCGGGCCGCTTTGAATTTTAGAACGACAAAATTGTTTTTTTGATCATTTCATTATTTCAAAGATTTAGACATTTTTATTTTTCTTAATAAATAATTTAAGTATTTAAAATTTTTATTTTTATCCAGCCCGCGAACTCTCTTCGATTCGTGAATGTGGCACGAGAGTCCAAATAGGTTGCCGACCACTGGTATAGTGTATACCTTAGATATTCTAGGCGGTGTGTACAAATTGTAAAACAACAATAATTACGATAATATCGCATATTATTTCGTGTATACCTAAATTAAATATCTATCTTTTGTTGGACCAATTGGTTTTAGTTCCGATAGAAATACTTTTAGTAAATGCGGCGAGAGAATGTTTGTTGACTTGTAGTCATTTACAGTAAAATACATATTAATATATACACAAAGGATATAATATTTTAAACAATAATAGTGTTTTATGCTATTATAACATAGTATTGGTTATTATACGAATCCGCATAGTATCTGCGTATTTATAAGGTATAAGGTACCTGCAACAATACTCATGAACACCATTTACACAATACTTGACTCGTATGCAAATGTTTTTTATTCAGTCATACATTGCCGTAATGGACAACAATTGACGCGTAAACTACGTCAGCTATTAAAATAAATTATTTTATATTATTACTGTTACTCCCGTTTGGCGTGTGTCTATACCGTCAGTATTTTCGTAATCATATATTTATTGTGCATATTTATAAATAAATAAAATAGATATATCCGTATACGTAGGTATTTTAATTTTTAAATAGGTAGAAACGGCTTACGGCCGTGCTGCCGTGGCACTGGCACACATACCGAACACCACTCGTTACTCGTTAGATACTTTGATATATATAATATATATACATACATACATATATATTATAACATCTACATTGTATACGTTAAAAATTATTACACTTCCATACCTAAACATAAATTATTAACCATAGTATGGAATAGGACTATAATATGATTGATATGGTTATGCGAAGTGTACCGTCAAACGCGACAGGCAAAACGATCGATTCTCTTCAAGGGAGTCACCAATTTTCCTATCTATACAATAAATTATTACTGCGCATCTGAATTTTCTAAATTTAGTTGTATCCGTATCACAGCCACCTCACGGTTTATTGGTGTCACGATTTAATATAATAACTCAAATAAATAATAACTGATATTTTAAATCATTGTTGGTGTACGTCATGATTGAACGATATCATACTAAATAGTTTTTTAGAAGACGACAATAACAATTTTATAATTGAAAAAAGGTGATTGCTTCTATGTCTATGTATGAAGGGTACCAACTACACAAAGCGGTTGCCATCTCGAAAATGTAATACTAGAACCGCTGTAGGTAAAAAGATAAATCACAGATGAGTATATGTGGAGGGTAAGGACCACCTAATTATTTTATAATAATTATAAACTTATAAATTATTATATTGTCAAGACATTTGGCCAAATTTATTAGCTAATCTGATCTATTTGTATATTTATTTGGCTGCACACGAATTGCGTTTCGAAATAAAAACATCGATAAGTGGGTAACACGAATTGCACTCGGCCTTATCCAAACGACTATACACGAATTGCGTCCGGCTTTATCTAAAACAACTACCTACACAATATTTATACAATCTGAAAATTATATTTTATTTTATTTTAGTTGCATTTAAAAACATAGCAAGATATGAAAATGACCAACTCGATTTATTACAAACGTATTGTTCAAATTTGTACCAGTCGCAGTCTTTCAATTTTTTCAATTTTTATTTATATTTTTTTTGTTTTTAAATTATTTTACTGCATTCCTATAATTTAAACTTAGTAATTTAATTTACTTCTAATTGCATGACAACAAAAATCATTACTTTCAATCTACCGATAGTAATAATTTACTATTGACGGTATGTTTAAAATGGGAAGGAAAATAATGTTTTTGTGTTAGGACGCAATTAAGTAACAGGTAACATAATGATATAAACGTATTTACGAGAATGCATGTAAATCAGACCAATTTTTTTTTTAAACCTTTTTTCGTGTAAACTACACGGGTGTGTTTTGTTTTAATTGAAAAAATATTAATTCCACCTATTCAATTTTAATATATATACCTACTTATATTTTTTTTACAATAATTTAAAAAATATATAACCAATAATAATAACTAATAGTTAATTTCCTCGATTGGATTTTTAAAACCTTTTTGTTTATATAAGTTAGTTATTTAAATAAAACAAAACTGCCAGTTATGCTAACTATTTTGTTCAACTTATTCATCTTGAAATCGATGAACTAAAATGTGCCTATACTAATAATATTTTATCAAATGCGTTCATATAATCATATTGCGATAATATGATATTTATTAGCCGGCGAACGGCGTAATGATGCCGTTTATCTAAGATTGTCGACAGTTTCTGTGCATCTATACTAAAAATAGTTATAGTCGGTACAATTCATTTTATTTTTTTCAGGTAAAATTAAAGTACCGGGGAATTCCATGTAATATAAATTCCACCTGCCAACTATAAGGCCGGGGCTATATACACGGCGTATTCCGCCGCGTTATCCATCGAATTCGAGATTCATTGCTGTATTATATCGGAGTAGCTATACACGACGGACGTAATATTCGGCGTTCGAAACGCGGCGGAATACGCTGAATACTTAGTTCTGGCCTAAGACCCACTCACCGCAAAACAATAACGCCCGTCTTTACCTTTTTTTACAATTTTCCTTCCCAATTTTACAGACTTGACAACAAAAGTACATTTTTGAATCTGTTAAAAACTGTTATGACATAAGTACATACGTAATAAATACGCTTAAAATATACAGCTATACGCGTATTTAAATTTATATTAAATAACCAATTATTATAATATAAAATAGAATACCGATCTTGAAAATTGTATGTCTTTATTTTATACATATCGCGTAATGGAAAATACACATGGTTAATATTTTTAAATAGTGTATTGGAAAATTGTTAAAAGGACAGCATTTATATTTCATAAAGTGAAATCGTTTTGTGTTTTGCGGGTAAATAATTAAAACGGATGTAAACGTTTACATAAAAATCGGCCATCTAGGATGTGTTCAAGATGTTTTTCAAACAATTTTATGGCGATGAGTCGATCCTATATAATTGCACGCCTTGTGTGGTCTCGTGCACTGCATGCAGTGTAATATAATAATACACTGCTATATATTACTGTAGTCTCTTATACGAGTATATGACCCTATTTTGCCCGTCACCTAATACATTTATTTTCGTTTCCTTAAATTTTAGAAACCGACATCTGGTTATTATTCGTGTAGCGTTGTGCGTGTATGTTAAGGTTTTTTGAAAACGAATGGTAAATCGCTTTCTATTATAACATTATAATATCTAGAGAGATTACATAATAGAATGAAGGTCAAAGCGCGCATTCAAATATTCAATGTCATGCCGGGCACGCACGTTTTCTTTTCAAAAGAACCGAATCTGGTGTCCTACAGACATTATAGACCCGGTTCTCGATTCTTATAATATTATCATCTATACACAATGTATACGTGCCCTGTTTGGCCGTTAAGTCGTTAAGATTCAATTCACATTATATAATAATATAATCTACACTATTTTACGTGCGTTTGATGTAGTAGAATATTATTATTTCAACGACAACATAGACGTGTGTATTATGGAATTAAACAAATGTATTAAATAACTAATTCAAAATAAATCGTTTAGGACCCGATCGAATAATATTAAATCAGCTGGTACGATAATATACATTACACGGTACTATTATGTACGACGACTACGACGTGATGCATTTAATGTGAATATTGTAGTTTTGCTCGTTACGCGCGAGACAAATATTACCGATAATTAAATGTTCGAGCCGTTCGAGATACCTAGGTAATGCCTATTATTATAAAATCGTATGGGGAAGAGGAACGCACAATTATTTTAACACGCGTTTTAATATTTTTCACTTTATAGTAAATTCACACCGTGTGAATTGGTTAGTAGCTGTTTGAATCGGCTCGAGCTGATCGTATTTTTGATCACTCGTATCGATATGACGACCATAATATGTAATAATATGTGCCCGTCGCCCGTGTTATCGCCATCGAATACTAATTAAGATAACACTTCCACGCGCTATTAAATTAATTTAAAGCTTATCTAATTTGTAATATTGTGTTTGAGTTTGTTGTTCTTAAAACAATTTTTTCTCTACCGTAATCGATAGCTTTAAAACCGAAGCGAGTTGTTCATTAAAATTATCTAGCACGGCCGCACGGGTCGCGGGTTAAACACCTCTGACTTATAGACCATTTACACCAATGTAAAATAAATATTTTAATACGTGTATTATGTAAAAGTATAATACCGTAAAATTAAAACCATCATTTAACTATTCTTAACGCTGTTCCTACTGTTTTTGTAGTTGAAACATTTCCTTTTTGTATCTGATATTTGAAGATGTTACTGACGGTTCTTATAAGTTTTTCAACCCGCGCAAAGCACATTTCTGCCAAGTCTAATTAACGTTTTAGCTTTAGACACGGGTAGCGGTTAGGTAAATGATTTCATAAAATAGAAGATGTACGGCCTGCGTACATTATTTGTTTTATTTGCTTTAACATTGAAACGTGCGTTACTGATATTATGTTTAAAGCGAATAATAGATTTTCACATAACATATTGATTGCACCAACGTAAATAAATAGGACGCGACGATATGCGGTTCTCGATATCCCATACTGATAATAATGATGTAGGCAGGCAGTGAACAACTGTGATTGTGGCGCTAAAAGACTACGTTTTGATAGCGAGTCGTGTCAACCGGTGGACCGCCGGCTTCGATCGAAATACTTTTTCGTGAGAAAATAATACGTCATGGCGAAAGCGATCGGCCGCGTCGGCTCTTCGTCGTTACACCGACCATATTATGCGGAGCGCGCACCGCGTACACGCCATCATATTATACAGAGTGCACTCCAAACACACGATTTCTACGTTATACTTTACAAGCTTTCGGCGCACGACGTAGACATGTTATTACGTACACGTAAGTCCTTTATCTACGTCGGTGCAGCCACGTCACGTGTTTTGCCGCCGAAACGGCGAATTGCGTAGGTTTTGGGTACCGTGTACAGGTGTACTTATAAATTATTAAAATAAATGAATATTATAAGAAAACATTGTTAGACAATCGTACAATAACGCAACAACAGTAACAACGTAATCATAATTTATCATTACACTATTATTGTTCCGTTTTGTTTATAACCTCCTTGGCGAACGCGTCTCGCCCGAGTAACGATTATTATTGTTGTTGTCGCGTACCGGCGCAAAGCTTACCTATCGTCCGTCTGCCGCAGTCGTGTGAAATCGGGACGCTGGCAATTGGTATTAGTGGCATTTTGTTGTTTACGGTAGACCGCCGATCACGGACTCTCTTGTTTTCCTATCTAATTATTTGTTTCATTTCTAAACAGTTTCGTTTTCATATTTATACCAGATATATTAGAAAGAAAAAAACAACTACCACCGTTCCAAGTACGTATGCGGCGTAGACGCCTACGGTATATAAACTCGTAAAAATTCCAAAATACAAGACACCAGGTCTGCGCTCTTTGTCCATACCCGCCGGTCACTTATAAGGTCCACTGACGTGGACTGCAAATGAAAATCAGTTGCTTCCTGGCGTCTTTTTGTTTTGGAACGGAATGTATACATGTATATACTTATTATAATGTGCGTAATATTTTCTTTCACCCAGGACGTTGTTTTGTTGAAGAGTAACACACTAACGCATATCGCTACCCACCGACCAGTCAACACAGTTTGCTATAAGATTTCAAGTGAAATCCTGCATTTCTACTACGTATTTTGTCAACTCTCCAGTTTAACATTTGTCTCACAGTAAAAATGGAATTCAACAACGACAAACTGGCGGAAGATGTTGTTATAGATGAAAATTTCAATCCAGATGAAGTAATGTTATTAAATCTATCTTTAATAAATATAAGTATTCTTGTCCTATACGATCTACTACATACTTATCATACTTATCGTCTACAACTAATTTATGATTTCCAACGATCTGACAGCGATTACAATAACGCTTTATCTTAACGATGTAACTTCTATATTAATAATAAAATACTATAACGAAACATAGGTCTAGCAACAATTGTGACTGAAATTGTAAATTTATGAGATAAGCAGTTATAATTTAGTCCATCCTGTATACCTTCGATTTTTTTTTTAAGAGATGTTAAATTATATTGTACCTAATATAATTAATAAAAATCATAGTATTTTTTAATTTTTAATATGTATCTTATCAATATGTATATAGTATACACAGTATTCATATAGGGTTATAAGATTTTGTTAGTGGTTAATTACACAAATAATTGTATGTGCATTACTTTTATAAGCTATGTTGTTAAGGATTAGATCATTTTACACTTTTGATTGGAATATTAAGTCAAATATTTTATCTCTTAAAAATAATTTTAATAATATTGTGCTCACTATTTATACTTAATTAGTTTATATAATAAAATAATATTATTTCAGATATTACATGTATTTATGGCTGCATTTACTCTGGCCGAAAAAGACATGATTAGCAATTTGTTATTGGAAGACTTCAAACAATTTTTCTTACAAATGGGACCATCAGTAGTTAATTCCAATTTATATAAAAAAGCGCGTTTCGTGTCATGTTTTGGATATACTTCTCGTGTTAGCTTTTACTATGGGGTTAAAATGTTTATTATAAACCATTTACGAAATGAAGTAAGTATTCATTATATAGTTACAAAACAGTTCAAGGTAATAAAACTCATATTTTATTGTTAACAGATAAAGCCACATGTTTTAAATGCATCCAATCATACTTTTTTGAAGTCATTGGTTACTACTTGGGAAATTTATATAGAAGCTCTAACTACAGTAAATAATGTTATGGATTATATGGAGAGTATTCATTCTGGACATAACAAACTAGAGCATTTTGACAAGTTGGGAGTAATCTTGTTTCGTTGTATGGTGAGTATTATTGAAAGAACCTTACCTTTTTAAATTGAATAATATTTCTTTATCACATATTATAATGACATTATTTTTGTTATTTAGATTTTTCAGGATGCTGAGGTACAAAGACGCATGCTAGAAAGTTTATCAGAAATGAAACGAGTTACTATAAGGGATAGTATATTGTTAAGTTCTGATCGTTTTTTAATCGAAAATTTTGCTAAAATGTGTGTTGTGTTAAAAATGGACACTTTTTATGAATGTTATGCAAAGTCATTGTTTATGAGATTAACAACTAAGTTTTTCCAAGTGAGAATAAAATAACATCAATAAAATTATTGATTTTACCCTTAACATTATATTACTTACAGTCAATAAGTGAGGACTATTTATTTCAATACTGCACATGTAGTTATTTCAAAAATGTTGATGGCAAAATAACAGAAGAAATGGACAGAATACAATTTCATTTAGATACAAAAACTGTAAATGAAATTTATGATATTATTAAAACAGAACTCATTATAAAAAACTTGAAGACTATATTAGAGGTGAATATTATATTATTTTAATAATACATAAATATTTCAGCTGTTGTACATGTAAAATTCAAATTCTAAATTTTTATATATACTTGTAATTTTATTCAGATGAAAAATTGTGGTGTTGTATATATGTTGAAGAACAGCCAAGACGAGGATTTGAAATGGTTATACAATTTTTTGTGTTCTGTGAATGATGGTGTAAAAGTGATGTTTGAATGTATGTGTCCATACTTTCGTGAAATAGGAACAACAGTTGTATTGGAAAAAAAAGGGAATTCTAATGCTATTACTTGTATTCAGGTAATATAATTTTTATAGATAATGACCTAAAAAATAAATATTATTTAACAATAAATGTATTTATTAAAACTAATATTTTTGTAAATTGATATTGTAATTAATTAACTATATTTAAAATTAGTATATCTTTTTATAATTTCAGAGCTTATTGGATTTGAAAGATAAATTTGATAATTTAATGCTAAATCTATTCAACAATGACAGATTATTTCATGAAATTGTTGGTAGTGAGTTTGGTTTTTTCTTAAAATTTAATTCACTTATACCTAAATTTTTATCTATATTTATTGATTTAAGACTAAGAGGAGGAAAGAATATGGTAAATATAATTTTTAATATATATTTAATAATACTTATTATTTAATGAGAACTTATAATCGATTTAATTTTGACAATATGGACCTCAACCTCCTTTAATTTAAAATTTGGTTAAAAGAGTGAAACTAGGAATGTTAGAAACCTGCTAGGCTTTGGCAATTGTGAGAATTCCTGTGTGGTTTCCACTGCATATGGTCTAGACAATATTGAACTTACAGATATACATGCCATGGGTCCAATATTTGCATAATACATATATATATATATATATATATATATGACAATTTAAAATGTAGGGCTTGTTGTTCATATCAGTGGTTTAAAACTTGTATAATTGTTTAATTGAATTATAAATCATATAATTAGTTATATTTATTATGTTATTAAAAGTAACTAATGTTTAAACCATGAATACTAGAGAAAGATACTGATCAATGTTGATATAATAAAGACATGATTTATAACATCTGTATGAACACACTACAGAGTACAGGTAATACTGTTTTAACACATATAGTATAGGACTTAAAACCATTATTGATTTTTACTTTTAACAAGCTTTAAATTTTTATCTTAAACCAGTAATACTTTTGAACAATTATTATAATACTTAATTTTAAAAATAGATATTGCGAATAGAATAAATATATTTCAAAAAATGTTTGATGTGTTTCTGAACATTATATACAAAATATAGTTAAAAAATATTTTTGTTATATTGTTGTATATTGCAAATATTTTTAAACTATAGGCTGAAACCAAACTAGTTTAATTAATAGTTTAAGCATGTTATGTTTGTCATATTTAGTTTAAGTATTTAGAAAGTGATAGAGTTATTTTATTTAAAAAATAAAAATCAAATATTCTACAATGTATATAATGTATATATAACCTTAATATTATTAAAACTGCAGGACCTATGCTCCACAATATATTCTCCCAAATGCTAATAAATTTGGTTTGTTTTATAAAACACTAGCCATTTGAATTTTGTATCCTCTTTCTACTGTTCATGACTTCAACAAATTAGTAAAAATAAATGATATAGTGTCCACTAGTGCAAATTTATTAAATAAACTATTGGGCTACATTTATTCAATATGTAAATCAACATATGTATGAATAACCTTGTAATATAACTTAAACACTTTAAAAAGTTATACATTTTATATTATATATAACAAAGCAAGAAATTAATTAAATTAAATTAGGCAATTAATATCAAATGTAGATATTATATAAAGGCTGAGATATACCAAATAAATTATACTTGGAACTTTCCGTCAAAATTCTAAAAAATGTATTATCAAACATTATAATATCAATATAAAAGTGCAATGAAAAATGTGATGTTATATTAACAGTCTTAATTAATTAATATAAATTCATTTAGATTACCTCAACGATTCAAAACTGTTTACACACAGGTAATATTTTCCTAAATTTTTAATAGAATAATCATCTGTCACATACTATTTGGAAGACCCATCTTCCAACACATGACATCTTTTGAATCATTTGTTTAAGTATATTTGTAGTAAAAACAGATAATATTTAAATATCAATATCCCAAATTTGAATATCAATGCAAGAATACTCTAAAATAACTAAACAATTTGCTGGTATATCTTAGTATTTTTGTATAGTGTTAAGGTGCTATTTGATTTAAAATAAGCCACGTGTTATCAAAATATAAATTATATCATAGGTTAAATAACTAAAAATGTTTAAGCAGATTTCACATAATAGTAGTTATGAGATATCCTTATTGTAGTGATGTGGTAACTTGTATAGGTACTAATTTTTAGATCCACATAAATTATAAAAATTTGTTTTGTAACATAAATAATTTAGTAAATAATTTACTTAATAACCATTTTAATTTATTATTGTTATATTTGTACTAAAAAAAAATTCCATATAGTAATAATAACATTATAATATATATATATATATTTATATATTTATAATTAAAACATAAATTAAAAAAAACGTATTTTTACACGCTGTTAGAAATTAGGTAGAAAGTTTATTGTTGGGCCGAAATCCTACATAAACTCAATTTTCTTTTGAATATATCTGTTTGATTTTATGAATTTCACATTGTGGAATTACTATGCTATTGCGTTTACCGATTGATCCGATCGCTGTCCATACATTAATCCATAAAATAAATTTTTTATAAGCCAAGTATCATCAAACTTTATTTTGTGGTTTACTTACGCACAATTTTTTTTTCTTTTTTTTTCTAGACTTTAAAATTAATTTATAACGAAAAATACATTATGGTAATTATTATTTTTAAACAAATTTGTTGAATTCCCTTCATTTTCACACTTGGGTTCAAATTGGTAAGATTTTACACTAGACATAACGAGTCATTCCGAAGTTAGTTACTACCAAGATAATACTGAAAACCGACTAGAAAATATCTATTAGGTCTGATCGTAGTTTGTATGCAACATATATAGAAGTGTGCACGCGTTCTAGCATAGTATTAGTGAAATTAGTTTTAGTAATTCAAATATATTATTATATTATATTCTTATAAAAAAGATACCAACTAATTGAATATTGAATTTATATCACGTAACTCTAGAATATTTTTTGGATTTTAATTCGTTGATATCCGGCTTTGGCTTCTGTACAATACTTTTCGGTATTAATTTTTTTTATGTAGCTCCAAAGGTCTTAGAAAAAAGAGCCTTCCATCATATTATGTATTTTATTCATAACATCCATTCTCTAATTTCCTTCTGTATTTTCATAAATATTTTTTTGTAGTATACTTGCCTAAAGGTTTGGAATAAACTATTTTATCTCCAACTATTGATTATAGTTTTTAATTTGTTATCTAAAATTGCTAATGTTTTACATTCTTTCTTATTTTAAAAGTATTCATTTTAATCTTTATCGAAATATAATAGTTAATATTACATTCTACTACAACTATAATATTATTATATACTACGTATAGTATATACAGTTAAATTGCATGACATAATTGTTTTACGTATTACAAGTTGTTAACAGTTGAGCTTTAATATGTACCGATTACCGATCGTAACTTATTTAGGTTGAAATTCTTTATTTCTTGTTTAGTAGTAACGACAAAACTATTGTCGAATGGCGATACAACTGAACAGACTATTATGATTTATGAAAGAATATATTTTAATGTCTTTATGGATAAATAAGTCCGTGTTAGATATAAATAAAATTATTTTCACTAATAATAATAACCAGGGGCGGACTGGCAGGGCGGGTAGGAGGCTATACAACACACTCGGGCTCTCTAAAAAATGTATGTTTAGGCCTAAAGTATGTTTTTTTTTTAATGCCACGCCGTAATCGTTACCGATACCGATGGCTGAAAACGAAGGAAACAATATAATTTACAAAAATGAAATAACTGGGTCAGTCCGACTGCAGTTGCGGTGGCTATGAAAATTATTATTAGATTCATTTTTGGAATAAATTATGTAACGATGTACGTCATGATATAGTGAAATCTTATTCTTATAATCTTATTTATGTTTTATGACAAATGTCTTCAATAGTTCGACCACGGACCAATATAAAATATAAATATAGTCAATCATGAGTATTTTTCAAATTAGTTCTATCCATTATTATAAAGTTTATTACTATTCCGAATTCCAATAATTTGTTCATGACGTGTTGAATTGTTTGGTTTATTGGCTTATTTATAGTGTATACTCTAAAGCCAAAGCATACGGGTAAATACTAAAATTATTATATTTTGTAGCTTATTATTTTTTTTAATGGTCGTAATCGTAATTTTTTTTAAATATAGATGAAAAGTTTTAAATTGTAATACAAGTAATTATTACTATACTAAGCATTTTAGCTGTACATAAAAAGCTGGCATATTTTATTTTTGATATTTTTTTTAAAAATGTTACCAAATAAAAAAAAGGAAAACGGTCTATTATTTAAACTGCTTGACGTGGGCACTTTTAACGGTCGGGTAAAAATGTTAATTTCAAAATGCTGACACTTTGTATGTATTGCTATCATGTACAAAAAGTATATTATATTGTAAATATAAATTATATAACTAAGTAGTAAGTATATATAATGTAAATTACTAAAATGTAAAAATTAAATAAACAGTCAATATTACAAAGTTAAAAAATATAGTATATTAACAAGTTAAAATAATCTGTTTTTTTAATTTTTTACTACTATGTATTATCAAAAGTTATGTTAAAAAGTAAATTAAAAACGTGTATAATATAAATATGAATAAATAATAATATCGAATCGTTAAAAACTACATGTCATGTATAATATACTCAATACATGCAGGTAGGGAATTTAAAAATTAATTATTTTCTTTTTTTGACGATAGTTACATAAATTTAATAATTTATTATTGACACCAGCATTGGACTCTTGTCTTATGAATTATAAAGATAGTTTCATTTTGAACAGATGCTATAACGACTTGTTTATATTTTATATATACTTTATGTATATAAAATACAATAGTATAAATAGTATAAAGCGTCCGAGTTCTGCTACCTTAATTTTTACCTAACCGTACAAAATGTTTAAATGTTTACATTTTGCACTTTAAACACTTGACCGTACAAAGTGACACAGAACTAAAAAAAAATATATATTTAAAATAATAGGTATACATCTAAGCTACATAAGCTTTAGTTCGTAAAAAAATCCATCAGCACTGAAAAAAGTGAAAAATAGAAATAATACGTTTTGGATTATCGTTTCTCAACTTAATCAAAAAAATATTGATATTTTAAAAAATTCTAAAAAATAAACTATTTGATTTAGATGAATGTTTTTACCATAAAAATTGTATTTTAATCAGATTTACAAATTGACTGTTTTAAATTATTCCAAAAAACTTTGAATAAAATTTAAAAATTTTTATTTTCAGTTTTGAGAAATAAAAATGTTATTGCATTAGTCTGTTTTAATATTTAAGTATTAAAGTAACTTTTTATTTTATCATGCTAAGGTTAGTTAAGTGTTAATTCACAAACATTATTTTCATTTAAAATTCAAAATTCCTTATAAAGTTATTTTATTTAAAATAAAAATTATAATATGAATTGAAACGACTGAAATCGTTGTGTTAATCTAGACACTTTTATATGTAAAACATACGCCGCTGTTCCGACTTCGGCTTTATGACATCACATACATATTTTCAAACGCCTGTATCTCATTGAATAATTAGTTTTCAAATGTGTGACTCACACTATATTTCTTAAATTATGATATACTTTAAATCTAAGCAAACTTGTTTTTAGTGTTGTGATGTCCTTTATAAGAACAAATCACCGTTAACAATTTTTGTTTATAAAAATGCATAAAAATAATAATACGCAAAAAAAAAATATGATTTTTGTGTTGCATGATCCTTTATTAATTTAATAAATAATTTTTCAATACTTCCAATAAATAATATATTATTATTTTATATTTATATTGAAACATTAAATTAATTATTTGTAAGTAACTACTATAATTATTATACAATATATTTAAGCGCCAATTTTAAAAGTTGCTGAACTTTCTGTATTGATTAGAAAAGTATAATATCTTTTACCTTAGGACATAAAATTGTTAATTGCTACACTGTTACAGCACTAAAACCTCTGCCGAAACCACCTAACCGATCTTGCTACTTGATTAAGGAAAAACTAAAATTTGAATGTGAAAATATATAAAAATAAATTCTTAATTTGTATAAGATATTTAATATAGGTTGCTATTTGAAAACCAGAAGTAATAGTAATTTGTGATAATAATTTACTCAATGAAGTATGCAAGGGTAAAAAAAAGAAATAAAAATAAACATGTATTAAAATTTTTTAAGAAAATGCTTTCCCAAATAGTGAGTATTAGTTGTAAACAAATAATGTCTTGACTGAGGATCAAATATTTTTAGTACCATGAAAACTATAACAAATTTGAAGGTACCAAAAGTTTTCTTTTATTATAGAAAGTTTTTGTAATAGAAAGGGTATAAGAATTATTTAATAGATTATAAATCAAACCAACTATTATATTGTAATATTTACGTTATATAGAGTTTTTCATTATAAAGAGTTTTTACTGTATTTTCTAAGATTGTAATATTAGAATATAATAAAACAATAATATAATATGCAAACAGTTTCACAATTAATAAAGCTATAATTCAAAATAAAGATATATAAATCACTGATCACTACAATTAGCTTAACAGAATTTAAAAAAAAGTAATTGAAGAATTTGCCATTTAAAAATATATAGCTTATATATAATGATTATTTATATTTTGTACAATTAAAACTTTTAATTAATAATAATAAATAATAAATACAACTTAATGTTATATTAGTGAATGATGTTTTTTTTGAGTTTATTATTTATGTATATTTAATATTTATTTCTTAAATTTTGTATTTTGTATATATTATAATATTATTACTAGAGTCCGGATTTATATTTATTAACAAAACTAAAACATGTACATAAATACGTTCAAAAAAACTCAAAATATGTATTTTGCTAATTATATAATATATCCATATAAGTTTCTAATGAAACAAATTATATTTTAAATATTAAAATTATTTAAAAAAGGTATTAAAAATTATAAAATGTATATAAAAAAAAAATATGAATTATCTTGATTACAATTTGATACAAACATTTTTAAATTTTCAAATTTAAAAGATCTTCGATTTGGTTGTAAAATTGCCTTACATCGGCTAAATTATCTTTTAATTTTCACTGATGTTATTAGACAGTATTGCATTTTGACTATATCTGAAGGAGTAAGTTCTACATTCATTGAAACTTTAGGAGAACAATCAGTGTGAAGAATAATTTTAATAACAAGCTTTCATTAGTACAAAATCAGAATTTTTTTGTAAAATATTTTTTACTTTGGTATTTATAATTTTGGAAATTTTTCCTTGTACTTTTTCAAGTTTTTATACTGTTTCCTCTGCAATATTCAAACTTAAGTTAAGTTAAGTCTAAACTAAAGTTAAGTCACGAGTTACTTATTTTTTTAATGATGTCCACTAAAAAATGTAATTTTAATCGAAATATGTTGGAAAAATGGAATTATTGAGAAATATTTAAAATTATGTACTTGTGTCAAAATATGTAAAATAAAATATAGTTCATTTCATTGGAAACTCTTGAAACGAATTTATCACTCGCCTAAATTAATTAGTCACGGTAAAAATATATATTTACATGTAAATCTGAGCCCTAATTATTACAATATTCTTTTGGTACTAGATATTCATTAGTGTTTATTTTAAAAACTATTTCAGTATATCAGAAATAATACCAAAGTTAAAATGAACAAAGTTGTGTTTCTAATTAAACATCTTCAAGAGAAAAGTGAATTTGAAAAGTTCTATCGATGTCATTTAGCTGAGAGGTTACTTTGTAATAGGAATGTCAACATGAAAATAGAAAATAAAATGATCTTGAAACTTAAAGTAATTTAAATTTTATATAAGATAACTTAGATAATAAAATTGTTAATAACAATACTATTTGATTTCACGCAGAAAGCATATGTGAATGGCTACGGTTATAGCAATTCATTATTTGCATCAAGGATTGAGGGGATGTACAAGGATAAGTTTATATTATCTAAACCTATCATAGACAAGTATAAAGAGTATGTTTTTGTTAACAAGTGTATTTTAGTAAGTAAAATTGTAATTTCATTTAGAGTGAATATAATATAATACAATATATTATATGCCTACAGTTTAACTAATATACTTTATTTTATATTTAGGGTACTGAACAGCCTTTTGATCTTAATGTAGAAGTAATAAATTCAGTATATTGGCCAGTAACATATCCAAAATCAATGTGCAGAGTACCATCAATTGCTTTGAGTGCTTTTAATGATTTCAAAACGTAAACAAGTTTATATTAAATTTTATATTATTGCATAGAAATTTTCTTTATGAATATCAGTTATAATAGGATAAATTTATATCTATTAAAAAAAAATGTATGGCTGGAAAGTAATTTTAAAAATTAATATTTGGCCATTTTCAAAATCCTAGAATTTAGAATGTACAATAATAGTTAGTAGTAGATAATTTCCTTTAAAAATTCCATAAAATTGTACATATCTTTTTTGTAATATTATTTTCACTAGTTATTATCATTCCACAGATTCTACTCAAAAGGAGAGTCTAGAAAGACTTTAAAGTTATTACCTCAGTTTGGTACAGTTGAATTAGATGCTATTTTCTATGGTGCTGGGCGATCAAATAAACGTTCATGTGACGGTGAATATTCAACAACCAATAATCAATGTGTTCAACGAAAGCACAAAGTTATAGTGACAACTTACCAGATGTTTGTGCTTGATATGTTCAATATACATGATTTTTTAACATACGAAGTAATTTATTAATTTTTATTTTTTATGAAAACTATTATTAAAATTATGTTTGTGATTTATTATTTCACAGAGAATTCTGAAGGAAACAATGATTCCAGAAAAGAGTTTACTAAACGCACTGCATGGATTGGTGCAATTTCATCATTTACTTTTGAAATTTCCCAATTGCCGAGAAATTAAATCAAATGATAGATTTTATATTAACGAATTCTTTAGATTCAAATAATTAAATTCGCTAATAACATTCAAAGATTTAGTTTAGCTTAAAAAGTTAGGTAAAAGTTTCTTCTAAACTTTAACATATCTTTCAGGGGCACTCGTCATAATACTTCATTTTTTATACCTCTCCATTCTACTAGTTATTAAGGCGCATCATACAACTTGCTAATGAAAAGTCTTCATTTAATTTTGTCTAAATTTTTTAATATTTTGTGTATTGTATTATGAACATGTTATTATTATATTTTTTCTCTTTTTTATTTGTTTACTTTATACAAACCATTGTACAATTTAAGTTTTGGGCACAAGCCTGTATCTCATAAAATAAATAAATGTAAATATATTCAATAAGTTAGGTGAAATATTTCATTAAATAATATTTATTTTCTCTAAATATACTAATAAAATAAGATGTTTTTAATTTTTTAAATATTTAAATAATATGTATATGTTGTTTTTGTTTTTATGATTTTATGTATTTATTTTATTAATATTTATAAAATTAATAAATGAATTGCAATGAAATTCTTTATCCTGTTTAACGTCCTCATCACAATATATTTGTATTTCGTGAAATAATTTAGATGATAATTGTGTATAATAAATATAATAGATATCGTTATCATTTTATTTTTATTTTTTATTTTATTATTTATGTCCACATACCAGTAATTATATTATAGTACTAACATTCTAAAACAAAAATAACTGCCAATGATTTATTATAGTAAAGTATTTAAGTTGTAGCTGGTGGAGTAAATGTGTATAAAAAGATACCAAATCAAAAATTATTTATCAAGTATAACAAAATGTTAAATACATATTTTTGCTACTTAAGTAAGTTAAACTATATAAAGAACACTAAAATATAAAAATTACCGATTATTTGAAATAATCGAAAAATTTTTATTAGAAATCTAATTTTCTATCATTTGAGTACACCAACAGCCCATGAATATTTGTAATAAAGTTACATTGAGACATACAATAACGAGAAACTTATTAGTAAAGTTCATAGTTTTTAAAATTATGCATAAAAAATTATTTTTAATTGTATACAATATATATAATTTTTTTAAGAATGCAATAGTCATTGTGATAGGAAGCTACCGAATCAGAAATTTGTATCTGTATTATATTTTTAAAATTTAATATTATATTATGAGAGTAGTTACTAATTTGTTAGCTTAAATGTTTTCTTAAAAAAAAGAAAACAAAAAAAAGTATTTTGGTGTAAATAATATTCAAGATACATATTGACCTTGGCTTTCTTCCTATGGCTTTAGTTTGAAATACATATTTTACATAGGTAATTATATAAGTAAAGTTACATAGCATGCAAGTGGTTCTTTGGTTTCTGATTATTTCTGGTTGGACGATCAGTGATAGTACCTAAATGGCTATACCATTATAAATATTTTAGTTGTACAGTAGGTTTACAGGTACGTAGACAAGACAGAATTGATGTCTGTTGTCCATCTCACACAATAGACACACAACACAATAAGTAGATCTATAAACTAATAAACTTTGTTCATTATTAATTTTTTTGTAGAAGTTAATCATAAATAATACACAAGTATAAACAGAATGCTTAATTATTTACAAATGTGTATTAGTAAGTATAATTTATTCAAACCTAATTTATAGTGAATATTCATATTATACGCCTAGATTTTAACTAGATTATATACTTTGTTTGATACTTAGGTTACTCATCTACAGCATTTTAATCTTAATGTAGAAGTAATAAATTCAGTAGGACAGTAGGTATATTGGCCACTTAGCCAGTAATATATCTAGAATTAATGTACGGAATAAGTAAAAAATACTATATCATTTTTATTTCCAGAGTTTATAAGATTTGAAATAAACATTTGATAGTTTAATGGTAAATTTATTCAACAATGACAGATTATTTGTTGCAATTGTTGATAGTGAATTTGGTTTTTCTTAAAATTGAATGATAATTAATCTTTTAATAATAAATTATAACCAATTTAATTATTCTTCTGTTTGATTGTTTGGTTTGGTCAGATAAAAGTTCTATCCAAATCATATAGCCCAGAGATTACTTTGTTATAGGAATGTCAATATGAAAAAATAAAATGATCTCAAAACTTAGCGTAATTTAAATCAAGATTGATGGGATATGTACAAGGATAAGTTTGTATTATTTAAACCTATAATACACAAGTATAATAAATATTGTTAATAAGTGTATTTTAGTAAGTAAAATTGTTATGTAATTCACAATGGATATTCATATTGTATATCTAGATTTTAACTAATATACAGTAGAACTTCAGTGCAATATTTTGCAATTTTATTAAATTTATTTATTTATACAACTATTTTAGTTATATATATATAGTTAACAGTCAACCGTTGTAACATCTATGTTAATTTATAAAATAAACATAATTTCAAGTTTGTAGTTATTTAATACAGCACAAAAATAATTTGTGAAATATGACTATTTAACAATTATTTGTTACGTTGTTATAATTTGTTCTTCAGCCATTTTGAATAAAATACTGAATTATTTATATTTATAATTTTGATAGAATTTTAGATTATAACAGTTAATTTGAAACATTTTTTTAGCAAAATGCTGTTATTTTTCAATGCAATTTTTGGTATTTTTTAGTGTAATACTGCAATCAATTTTTCTAATTTTTGTAATACTACAACATCTGTGCTTGGTGTGTTCCACATATGACATATCAAAAGTTATAAAATTGTATGAATATATTGTATATATGTAATATAATTTGAAATTCGTAACAATAAATAAATAATTTTACTATAATATTTAACTAAAAAAGAAAAAGCTATAAATACAATAATATATTTTAAAAGAAAAAAAAGAAATAGTAAACTTGGCACATTGTTTATTTTATTTTGAAAAATGATGATATTTTAGTTTGCTTCATAGTTATTTTTTCTCATCCAGTCAATTGGACCTCTAGTTGATAGGCGATCAGATAATTGGAGTTCTACTGTACTTTGTTTAATATTAAGGATACTCTACAACCTTTTGATCTTAATGTAGAAGTAATAAATTCAGTATATTACCATGTAACATATCCAAAAGCTACAATGAGAGATAATATCATTAAATTCTGATAGTTTTTTAATCAAAGATGTTTCTAAACTGTGTATTGTATAAAAAATGGAAACTTTATGAATGACATGAAAACTATTGTTAAGTTCTGATCGTTTTTTAATCGAAAATTTTGCTAAAATGTGTGTTGTGTTAAAAATGGACACTTTTTCATAAAAAAGGGAAATTTATATAGAAGCTCTAACTACAGTAAATAATGTTATGGATTATATGGAGAGTATTCATTCTGGACATAACAAACTAGAGCATTTTGACAAGTTGGGAGTAATCTTGTTTCGTTGTATGGTGAGTATTATTGAAAGAACCTTACCTTTTTAAATTGAATAATATTTCTTTATCACATATTATAATGACATTATTTTTGTTATTTAGATTTTTCAGGATGCTGAGGTACAAAGACGCATGCTAGAAAGTTTATCAGAAATGAAACGAGTTACTATAAGGGATAGTATATTGTTAAGTTCTGATCGTTTTTTAATCGAAAATTTTGCTAAAATGTGTGTTGTGTTAAAAATGGACACTTTTTATGAATGTTATGCAAAGTCATTGTTTATGAGATTAACAACTAAGTTTTTCCAAGTGAGAATAAAATAACATCAATAAAATTATTGATTTTACCCTTAACATTATATTACTTACAGTCAATAAGTGAGGACTATTTATTTCAATACTGCACATGTAGTTATTTCAAAAATGTTGATGGCAAAATAACAGAAGAAATGGACAGAATACAATTTCATTTAGATACAAAAACTGTAAATGAAATTTATGATATTATTAAAACAGAACTCATTATAAAAAACTTGAAGACTATATTAGAGGTGAATATTATATTATTTTAATAATACACATATATTTCAATAATTGTACATTTTTATACCTGCCTATCTTATCTTTCAGATGAAAAATTGTGGTATTGTTATATGTTGAAGGAAAAGAGGATTTGAAATGGTTGTACAATTTTTTGTGTTCTGTGGATGATTATGTAAAAGTGATGTTTGAAAGTATGTATCCATACTTTTGTAAAATAGGGACAACAGTTCTATTAGAAAAAAAGAGAATTCTGACGCTATTACTTATATTCAGGTAATATAATTTTTATAGATACTGACCTAAATAAATATTATTTAACAATAAATGTATTCATTAAAATTTATATTTTTCTGATCGAATATTGTAATTAATTAACTATGTTTAAAATTAGAATAATATTTTATAATTTTGGAGCTTATTTGATTTGTAAGGTTAACCTAACCTAACAGAATATAATTTAATTTAGATTCAAAAACTGTAAATAAAGTTTATGATATTATTATAACAGAACTCGTTATAAAAAATATGAAGACTATATGAGAGGTGAACATTATATTATTTTAATAATACACAAATATTTCAATAATTGTACATGTAAAATTCAAATTCTACATTTTTATATCTACCTATCTTATCATTCAGATGAAAAATTGTGGTGTTGTTATATGTTGAAGGACAAGATGATTTGAGATGGTTATACAATTTTTTATGTTCTTTGCATGTTAGTGTAAAAGTTAACTTTTAGAGTTTACTAAACGCGTTGCATGGATTTGGTGCAATTTCACCATTTATTTTACTTTTGAAAATTTCCAATTGCCAAGAAATTAAATCAAATGATATATTTTATATTAACGAATTCTTTATATTTAAATAATTCAATTCGTTATTAACATTCAAAGGATTTAGTTTAGCTTAAAAAGTTAGGTAAAAGTTTCTTCTAAACTTTAACGTATCTTTCAGAGGCACTCGTCATAATACTTCATTTCTTATACCTCTCCATTCCACTAATTATTAAAAAAAAAAACAGTTATTAAGCTGCTTCATACAACTTGCTAATAAAAAGCCTTCATTTAATTTTGTTTAAATTCTTTAATATTTTGTATTGTATTATGCACATGTTATTATTATATTTTTTCTCTTTTTTATTTGTTTACTTTATACAAACCATTGTACAATTTAAGTTTTGGTCACAATCCTGTATCTCATAAAAGAAATAAATGTAAGTTTATTCAATAAGTTAGGTGAAAAAACTTCATTAAATAATATTTATTTTCTCTAAATATACTAATAAAATAAGATGTTTTTAATTTTTTAAATATTTAAATAATATGTATATATTGTTTTTGTTTTTACGATTTTATGTAATTATTTTATTAAATATGAAAATATATAATATTTTAATCAATCATTAAAAATTTACTTCTTATTAGAATATTTTTTTTTTTTTGTAACTGTTGTACAAAGTATAACTTCTATAACTGTAACTGTTTAAAACAAATTATAAATCAAGAAAAATACTACATCAATACAGAATATTATATTTTAATAATTATATTTATATCATGTTATATACCTTTATTAGTATTTGAACTATTAAACAGATCCTAAATAGTTTATATTTATAATTGAAATTATTCAATTTTATGAAAATTATTATTAATTAATAATCATATCTCGTGTTTAAGTATAATCACAAATATAGAATTTAATACGTAGGTTTACAGGTAATTGCAAAGCATGAAACAATAAACGTATGCAGATGTCATTGATTTAATTCAAAAAAGAAGTACATTTACCAAAACCATACGTTATGTACTCATTACATCACTATTATTTATTTTAACGATTAAGATAACTCGCCGTATTGACGATTATTGTTATATTATTTAAGTGATTTTATTATCGATAGCAAATATTTATTTAACAGATTATCTTTATAAAAATTTCGATATTGAATTATGATATTATTTCTGTGATGAATTTATAACTATCATCAAAAACATCGAGTGCAATTAAAAACAAATAAAAATACTCGTATTACCTAGACTTCAATTAAATTTTAAAAATGACCCAAAACTCAAAATAGTAAATCAAATGCAAAATAAAAATTTTATTATATTTGAACTTGAAATGATCAAATGTGCTTAAAAAGTCAAATTTTGTAAATCGTAAATAAATGCAAAATCCTATACCAACTGTATGTTGTAGCCTGTAATCACAAAAATAAAGATTCCATAAGCATAAAAAATACCTTTTTAACAAATCATAAGCGTAATTGATTTTACAAAAATAAAATATATTATATCAAAATCATATAGCTGTTTGAGTAATACTAAAATGAGTTAAAAATTTAAAATTTAAATTACACATTAATTATAATTAGTATAATTATAATGAGTACTTAAAAAATTTAATTTTAAATTTGAAGCCCTCAGTTTTTGAGTAGTGTAATCTGTATTTTTTTTTCTATATATAGTTCCATGCTAGAGTTGACTTTAGAGCTATCAAATACCATTTGATATAAATTTATATTGTAAATAATGTAGATAGTTATCTTAAATGATTATTAACTGTCACCGTAATTTGTTACGATAAAATACAATACGATAATTACTTAAAAGTTCAACTGAACTCAATCACTGTTATTTTGAAATATAAAAATCTATATATTATACAAATAAAAACATATTTATATAATGATGAGTACCAATTTTTAAATTGAAACTTATAGTGTAACGAGCATAATATTGTATCAGGTAATAAATTTATTTTTATACTTTTATCTAACTATACTAAGTTAGGTACAAAAGCGTAAAAGGAACTGTGGTCGAGTTATCGGCTAACCTACATAATTCCGTGTATTTTATTTCGCGAGTTTAAAAATGTCTAATATATCAAATAATAGTCGTATAACTCGTATTAGTCTATACATTACCGAGTTCGGAGAAAATATATTTTATACTGACGGAATCATTAATTTATTCAGTAAGCTGTATGAAACGACTGAAACGAGAGTAGGTTTTTTATTGTCGCACAACATTTAAAAACAAACAACATAAATCAGTAGGGCAGTGTCAACAAAATCAGATTAAAAATACACTATAATGACTATTAATATTTATGCGGTTAAAATAATAGGTACTTACCCATAGGTAAAAATTTTTAAATTTTTAGGCAAACTTATTTTGATCGTTTTTGACGCAACAAGTCCCGAATTTTAGCAATGACGATAAATGATTATTACATCGTAATGTTGCTACGAGCGTAACAACATACCGAGTGTCGGGATGAGCTAAAACGGCACATAATTGGTCACTAATAGATGGTTACTAGTTACCAGGTGGTTATAGAATCATAAGTCAAAACCAGTCGAGGAGGCACCGGTGGAACCGAAAGATATACACGGCGAGGACACGACCATCACGCCCACGACATCGACAGCCGTCGTGCCGCGCTGGGCCTTTCCCGTGTGACGTCATTGGGGTTTTCTCGGGCGCCGCCGAGCATTTCTCCAACGCCGCCCGGTGTCCTCGTGATGCGGTGTTGGGTTTTTCCAAGCGTTACCGAGCGCCATCGCGTTTATAAAAAATTGACACAATGATGAGCAAACTCACTGCACCCATCAGTCAGTATACACTCGCGATTTCACAAGAACCGGCAGCTACTACATCGACGGAAAATTATTGACGAGCACAACAGAACATAACCACTACAGCCTAAACAGAATCCACGGCTCGCCGCCGGAACACCATTGTAGTGAATATAACAATAACACGATAATGATATTATACCTTTGAAATTTATAGTACAGGTAAATTCATTCGAATTTTAAATATTATCACAGTATAAAATGGATTATTGAAAACGTAAAATGTGTTATGTTGTACATTTATAGTAACTAGTGAGACCGAGACAACATAAGTGTGTGACGGTTTTCTTAATCCATCCTTATACGAATGTATAGGTAGGTATTATAGTAATATAATACCGTCGTATTTTAAAAAAAATTAAAAGTATAAACTTTTTCAACTCGTTTCAATAACTTTTCTTCTACTATATCTGCGAAGTTTAAAAAAAAATAATAAAGAGGACTGATCGAGTCCCCGAATTTTATTGAAAATTATAATAAATAATAGAACTATAACGGTTACGCTGCGCTATCTAACTCTTCGGCGTAGTAGGCCCGACAATTCGCGCCGTACAACGATTTTGAGCAAAAACGATCAAAGGCATTGTTATTGATATGGAATGTTATCATGTTGTATTGACAAATAATAATTAAATTATTTAGCAACTAACGGAGATTTCTTTCCGAACATTCGAAAATAATAATAACGATAATAAAATAAAAAATAAAAAATAAATAATATTATGTAAATAATAATTATAATAATATAAATTATATAACTTATCACTATCGATCGGCGACTAATCCCATCGGTGACGACGATCCCGAATACGTAGACTGTTTGTTGACCATGTGTATTCGGGCAATGACTCTTATCCGCTGTAGGTATTTATAGGTCATCGACGCCGACAACGGCCGCAAAGGCGGATGAGTAACGTTGATGCGCCGTCTGTGTATACGTACGACGAAAACACCGATAACACACTTATAACATAATAATATGCTTACGTCGAATACCGGCGAGATGGCACTTTCAAATAAATACACGAATATTATCAAATACTGGAAATTTAACTATAAATAATTGCCCGCGACAAATAGAAGCGGCATACACGTGGTACGATCCGCGAAACTTAAAATAAGTCCGAACGTTTTTAATGCCCGCGCCCCGCACTGTGAACAAGGAAAACTGTACTCGGCGAAGCAGTCCCTATTTTTCTTAAAAATTCGTACTAAAAATGTTTTAATATACAATTGCATGATACGTAAACGTTGTGATCGGCACAACAACAATGGTGTGGCTAACGCAAATAGACTACCGAAAAAAAAAATAAAAAACGTGTTGTACAAAAACCACGAGGTTTCCACCGATCGCGATGATCGTTTTCGATGCCTAGATAGGTTCACAGACGTTGGCAAAGGCGGAAAAACGACTACACAGATATTCGTGATACACATACGACGTAAATACGGATCCGGTCGTGCGTATCGATGGCACAGTGGAGAGGGGGTAAAAGTTCTGGAATTATCTTTTTCGTTTGATGCGCGCTCGCGCGGACCGGTTCGAGCGTTAAAGGCGTACTTTGAACATCTAATCAGGACCATTCGCAGGTTTTTCGGGGTCAGGACACGAGGGCAAATTAATTTTGGGGGACTCTTTGACCATCATAATACGATATTCTTAGTAAGAAATTACTTAGAATTAGTTATTTTCAGAAATATAAACATCTTTGAATACCAATATATGTTTATGATTACGAGAGTAATACATTATAATATATTGGTATGCGTTTAGAGATGTTATTGTTATTATAATTACAATTTTTATTTTGTTCGTTGAATTTATAATCGATATTTTTGACTTAACATAGCTACAAATTTATCGGCATAGTGGTTAATCGTTTGAACTTGTACATAGCATTCATTCTTGTTGAAACGTCTGGCATGAAATTCAAAACATCCATTATTTTTTTCTCAATTCGTGTAATATGTATAGCATTTGTTTCAAAAATCATTTTAGCTACCTTTTTTAAAAAAAAGGAAGTAAAGTAATTTGATGATTAGGTATATGTATAATAATTGGTTAATTAATTATTTTTAATGGTTATTTAATTTCAAATTATTATAATATAGTTAAAACTATTTTCTTAATTATTTTAAACCCATTATTATTATTTATACTAAATACCTACCGCCAATTCATAATATTTTATTTTTATTCACATTGTTTTATTATTATATAATTGAATTTTACATTTAAATTGTTTTTTGGTATCAAACAAAGATATAAAATAATAATTGGTCTTAAAATTATTAAGTACGTTCATTTAATGTTGCAAACCTTTTCCAAAAACATTAAGACTCCGGGCACTTGGAGCGTATAGGCGATTGCAATAGCTTTATATAATATGTGACAACACTTAGGTTTATTGTCTAATTGAAATTCAATTGATACGAGTAAAATTAATGCGTTCGCAGTCCACGTATGATTATTAATTTCTTTAGCTAATTGCAAACATTTAGTGGCTTTATTTCGAGCATTTTTAAGGTTACCATAGCCCAGTTCTATATAACATTTAGCTATTTCGTAATATATGAAAATTTTTTCTATTATCGACTTTGATGTTTCCAAACGAGCACATAATTTATTTATATTTCTTCTGTAAAATAAATAGTGAATATTATTCTAAAAAATTGAATAAATTATTAAGATGCTTATAACAAACAATTAACAATCCATGTTTATGTATACCTAATAGTAAACTATTTTTAAAATATGATCACAATGCTTAAACCTAGCCTAAATTCAAATTTATTTATCACTTGCAAATAATAAAATACATGATTTAAAGGGACGTAAACTTGTTTTGGTAAGTACGAAAATTATTTATAAACTCCAAATATCTTATTAAAAGTAATTCATAGGTATTACACTTCATCAATATATGTTTAAATCTATATAACGTACATTATTAAGTTCTTATAGAATTCTTACCATAATGTCTAAAATCTTTAAATATTATAATACAAATTTAAGATTTCAAATAATTATTAAAAAAAATATCTGATTTAAATAATTAATAAGTAGGTACTAGCAACCTCAAATTTTTTTTGATAATTATTCATTATTTAAATTGATATCATTTATGTATTTTCATAATGCAACTATTTGAATACTATAAGACTGGAAACCTTATTTTTATATGATATTTTAATTATTCATGAAAATTCATCACATTACTCGTACTTTGGATTTATTTCACATTGTCCAAATAATGATTCATATAGTGATATGTTACTTTTAGTAGCTCCTAAAAAAATGAGCATTCTTTGATGATTTTTTTCTATATTCCACCGATTTATGTTTTGAAATAATACATATTGCGCTATACCAAAGCTTAGGTAAATTTTATCCAAAATGCTGTCTGATTTACAAGAATTTTTCTCCATAAACTCTATCATTAGCTCCGTTTTTAATTTGGCTTCTTTAATTTGGTTTTTTATTAGTAATTGAATGATAAGATTTAAGTATTTACAAATCATAAGATGTCCCATATCTTTTACAAGTTTTGAATTATTTATTTGAGTTGAAAGTCTATCACCTTTCAATTTAGGCTCTTCACATTTATAGACAAATATTTGTTTTCTTTTATATAATTGTTCCTTAAATAAAACAATAATTAATATTATTGACAACTAAAAATAAATAATTGTATAGGCTCATTATACTTACATAAGCTACGTCTAATGAGTCGACAACTCGTTTTATATTATTTAATAATTTCTTTTCTGAATTATAAAATGGCCGCTTAGGACCACCGGATTGAAGTACTTCTTCAAAGAACCTTTTATCTTGTGCTAAACGACCAAGATAAAATGATTGTTTTTTTTTTTTGCACGTAAGTTTTGTTTTAGCAAGTATCGAGTGCAAGGCTGCTGTGTTATCCAAATCCCCTAGTTTTGCCAACTTCATAACCGTATTTCCCAAACAACGTTTTCTATATTTTTGTTTACTTAAATTTGTCGAGTTGTTTATTATTTGCGACACCTAAAATTATTATTTATATATTTTAGACTTATCTTAATAATTTAATAATAATAAACCCAATGTACAGTGTTGTATTTATATCACTGAAAATACCTTTAGAACTCCCAATGTAAAATCTAAAGGCTGGACCCTTTTTTTTGCTATGTTCAAATATGTTACGAAACTTCTTTCATATTCTTCATTGTCCAGCATTGTACTTGCTCTATTCTCCAAGACTGATAATGTATTAGGAAATTGAGCTTCTGCTAGCATATGATTTTCGTACGACAATTTTGGTTGAAATAAATTCTGTTGACATTTGCTTAACAGGATTCTAGTGTCTAAATCATTGTTGGAAACCGCTAATACTTTTTCACAGTATTGAGCAGCTGAAAATTTATTATGATAGAAATAAATAAATAAGTAACAAAAATTATACGCTATAACTATACTCATATTATAATTTATTGTATAAGATATATTTATGTATGTTTAACTGTACCATATATTAGTTATTACATAGGATAAGATAATTTACCTATTTCGTAATTATTCTTTTGAAATTCTCTTTTAGCTATCGATTTTGTTGCCCATATCTCATTAAACCATAATTTAGGGCCTGTAACTTCATTACGGAACATTTTGATAAAAATAAAATAGTAATAAAATTATTATTTATTCTACATATATATTAGTCAAATGTTTTTATAATTGTAAATTTTGGAAAATTTTTATGAAATCAAAATATTTTTATTTATTATTGTTTGTCCACTCAATAACATGGCAACAATTTATTGCATATTATATGAAATAATAACAATACAATTATAGTTTAACAGAAATGTGTTTAAATATATAATATAATTATAATGGATGTGAACAAATTTAGGGTTTTATAGATTTTATAGTTTGTGAAATTACATTAAAAAATTAAAGTTTATCCAAAAGATATAATGAAAAAAAATTATCATATTATACCTACCAATTTGGAGTTAAAGATAATAGGTGTAGAGGGGCAGTGAAATTTAAATCAACAATCATTTTCAATTTACAGGAAAAAAACTATTATAAAACAGCGGAATATATTTAAAGAAGATATGCAATTTGTGCTACGTATAGTTAAAGTAAAAAACTATTTTTGAATTATTTTAATTTATATGTTTTATATAATTTTGGCTTATGAGTAAATAAGGTTAAAAAAAAAATAAAAATAATTTCATACAAAGTGCTTCATAAAATCCTAAGTTTTTCATATAACAATAAAATGTATTGAAAATATAAAGTCCTCAATAAATTTTTTTAAGTAGTGATTAACCTCAGAATTTTGATAATATTCGTCAAAATCTCAAATATTTACAAATAATTTATAGTTTAAATTACATAAAAAAATGTTTTTTATGTCTTAAATTTAAAAAGTTAATACAAGTTTTCTTACTATAATAAAAACGATAAAAAAAAAATTATTGGATAGTTACATTGATTTATTTTGAGTGTTTAAAATTCAAATTTTTAAAACATTGAATATTCAACCGTATAAAATAACAATTTTTAACATATTGTTGTAGGTAAGTGCCTAATTAAAAAACAAATAATTGTAGATACTTAAAATGTATAATATCAAATGCATATAATATTAATATTATCATTTATTATTTACCTATACATGTTAAAATTTAAAAATATTTTGATGTCCCTGCAAATGATATTTTTTTTATTTATTAAATTAAAAATATATCAGCATATCATATACTACATACAATATACATTACAAGTCTTACATTAAATTACAAGGATAAAAGTATTTAAATGCTGTATTAAGCTAGATACATTTTTAATATAATAGTTAGATTTGATCTTCGCCTATGCTAACATTTCATAAATCAATGTTTTTGAACTATAATAAAATAATGAGTATCGTTTCATAGTTTAAATATGTAATTTCGTCCAAATTTGAAATTTGAATGCTTATAAAAATAAATTGTATCCAAGCAGTTTTAGTATTTTTTAAATAGCATATGAAAAACTTTTGAGAAAATTTTTATTACATTATTAAGCATTTTTACCGAGTAAATAATTTTATATCAATATTTATAAATACAATTTTAAACGTATATATTATACCTAATCAAAAATAGAAGAAATATTTTAAAAATTCAACCATACAAATAAATTACTTTATAAAAACTTGGTGAAAATTTCAACTATCTTTAGTTATTAATTTTCGAGTTGACCAAAAAATAATATCGATTTTCTTAAAAAATGGATTTACATAAAAATTCTTATTTTTCCTTAATTTTTGTGTCTTATTTCTAGTTAAGTATTTTGAAAAACGCTTAAATGATTTTGACCACTTCAAAAGTTCAAAGTATAAACTAAATCTAATTTATCATCTGAAACCACCCTCAAAGTTATACATCGAAACCTTTTTTGGACAACTTTTATCATGTATACAGACATAAACATGTGACATAATTGTAAAATCAATACATTCGTCGCCGATGAATCATTGGTCCCCTCAGAATTTAAACATATCAAGAAATATATTTGTGATGTAGGCTGACAAGGGTACCGTACACGTGCCGGAGGGTCTGCGCTGTGTGGTACGGTGGGTGGGAGAGAAAAACGAGATCAGTTTGTGAGTAGTTACAGAAAAAGGGGTATATTATATAAATATCATCAAAACCAAAACAATTTTTAGTTAACTGTTCGCTCTCAATAGCTCGCTTATTTCTACTTATTTTTCTTACTCGTCGTATCCAAGGACTGATAGCCGGGTGGGTTAAGGCGTATAGCACTTTGTAATGCGTATATGTGATATTTGGTAACATAAAAATAGATCTATATTAATTACAAAGTGCCACGGCCGTAGACCATATAGACTTTAAGATTTTATTTTTATCGATTGAATATTTTTCTAGGTAAAACACTTGAAAATTTAAAACAAGGTTCCCTATAATATCAAGGTACACGCGACAGTTTTCGAAATGTCGCACATTAATTTTACAGCTTGACATCGTGTAAATTATACATTTTAATGAATTTTTTCAAACCCCATGATAAAATAACGCTCTTCTATTTTCAGTCTATAAGTTAATTTTGAATTGATAAATAATAATAATAAGCTTGATACTTGAAGTTGACATTTTTAATAAATTAAAAAAAAACATAATATGTTGTAATTGATAATTTATAAAATTTTTATTTTTAACTACAAAAAGGCCGTACAATTTAAATTAATATAAGCACAATTGTTTTATGAAAAATATAAAAAAGTTATTGCGACAATTTTCTTTTAAAATTAGAAAAAATAAACTATAACCACAGAAAAAACTTTATCTAATTTTCATTCTCTTATTATAATTTTTTTTTATTATAATTAACCACCACGCTCTGTATAATTTCATACTATGAATTATTATCAAATTGGAATTTAATACATCCATAAGAGTATATTTATTTTATATTTATTTTATTTAATATTCATAATTTATTTTTATTTTTGTACTACAATGGAACGTGGAACATTCAAATGGCACCTATTTTTTCAATTATAATAAGCATTTTTAATTACTAAAAAAAAATCTGTGCTCTATACATAAATACCTTTTTTTCTCATGTCCCCTAGAAGTAACCAGTATAGATTTTTACTTAGGTAACATGTACAAATAGTGTTGATTCAAGGGAAAGTGGTCAGAGAGATTACTTAATATTTCTAAATAGGTATATATATAAAATATAGATAATGACATAATTTTTTATTTTATTGATTAAATGGTTATAAGCAAGTAAAGTTGTTTTTCCCCCTTCAACGATGTGTATGGTTTGTGTAAAAACTAATTTATAACTATATAATGAAATGCTTCTTTCTATAAAATAAATTGAACTTCAAGTATACATATAATCTGGATGGTTGTAAACTCCGACAGAATATCAGTTTGATAAAAAGTCAACGAAAAGATTTAATGTAAGCTTCGCTAGTTTTATTTTTTTACCTGCAATAATAAGTATATTGGAAACGTTGACAGTTTTAATGTCTTTCCACATTAAATACATTGACATTTGTAGCGATGACTTATTATGTTTAATTGTTTAATTGATGTTAGTCTAATACGTAGAATTGGTTCATTTATTAATATTTAAAAATAATTTTATCCTCCTGATATCTGAAAACGGTGTTCTCAATTTTCATATCATCGGTAAGTATTCTATACTTTATCACTATTTTTATATCCTATATTCTGACAAAAATAATGTACCGTAGTGTTCTTTTGTCCGTGTTATTTTTCGCGGTTGGTAGAACATGGAGGCGTAACAATAAAAATGTCAATGCTTTTTTTAAAACTGCTGAATTAAAGCAACATACTATAACTTAGACAAATTTCTCAAGTACTATTCACTTACTTCATGCCTTCCAATTTCAAACCAAATACTAAAAAGATAAGAAAAGTAGTCGTGTACTTAAGCAGAAAAACGGTGCACATATTCGTAATAAGCCGGGTAAATACATATTAAATAAATGAATAATGACACATCACACATGTAAATAAAATATATTATTTTTAAATAAAATAAACATAATATGACATATTTTTATTTTATTACATATAAAGTAATTTTATTACAAAGTAGCTAACTTTTAGATTCTGGGTGGAGCGATAAATGTATTGATTTCACAATGATGTGGTTTTTTTTGTGTATAATATATGTACATGATAAATAAATATCAACAAAATACTTAGATTTTTAACTTTGAGAATAGTTTTGAATAGATAATTGTACTTTAGAAAGATTAAACTTTAAAATTCTTAGTACTTTTTTTTTATTATCGGGAAAAACAATATAAATTAAGGAAAACGGGAATTTTCGAAAAATCCAATTTTTCACAAAATTGATTAATTTTTTTGATGAAACTCAAGAAAAAACAACCGTAGATAGGTATTTCAAATGTTTAACAAATATATTATAATATTATATAAATATTATAATTTTTTACTTACAGACAAATTTTAAAAATACTTCGACTTTTTAGCTATTCATAGGTATGAGAAGAAATTTTCATTATTTTCATTTTTTTTTTTATAAATGTTGATAAAAAATTATTTGCTACTCAAAATTCTTAAAATTTAATACAAGATCCCACATAATTTGTTCATATACCTATCTGTTAAGAAAATGCCAATAATAAAATCATAGCCGCATGTGTTGTCTCTGGTCTTCTAAGTGCCTACGTAACATTTGCAAAATTAAGTCGTTGATATTATTTATTTTAAATTTATGATACAAATAATTATTACTGGTTTTTTATTAAAAAATTAAGTAAGTTATTTAAACTTTAAAGTTGTATTAAATAAATTAGTGTAAAAGTCATATGCTTAATTCAATATAATTATTGTGTAACTCTAAATTGATCGGACGAGCGTTATCAATAAATCGTTTTATTTTTATATTAAATACATTTTTTACGTCATTAAAGATATAAAAGAATTTGCGTATTGTATCTGTTAGTGCATTTATATACTAATCTTATTTAAATGCATTGTCCAAAATTATATCACGGTATTTAAGTTTACTTACAGAATAATACATTTTATAGGTTAAACTATTACTTTTTTATAAACTAACAAGTATTTTATTTTATACATTGGATTAATTTCCTCAGAATTTATAATAATTCTAGTAGATTACAAATTAGGACTTAACTTTGTTCATTACAATATTAGATATTTTTATAAAAGCGAATTTATTATTTTAATTCGAATCAGAATATTCGTATCATTAGCATAGCAAATACTGTTAACATTTATATCAATATTCAACAGAAGGTATAATAAAAATTGTAGGTCGTAGAACTATACAACGTGATACACCACATTTCATCAGTTATGGACTTATGGTATACTTTAAAAATTATTAAACCTAATTATTTATGTACTATATTTGTTAGATATGAAATTGTGAATTTATAGTAAATCGTACATATTACTAAGACCATAATCATTTAATTTATTTAAAACTAACATATACAATAAAATACTTTGTTGATATAATGACATCTATATTTCTAGAATCTTGTTTTTACTATATAGGTTTGTATAAATTAATTTATAAATAAAACATAATGCATCATGCATCATCTGCAGTTTGTAGATCTAGTTATAATAAAGCTATCAAATTTCCAAAATATAATGCATTTTGTAGTATTTTCACTCTTTCATATATTATATATATGCTATATACTAAATTAAAAAAAAACAACAATGATTATTATATAAAGCTTGAAGTATGGAAAACTAATAAACGGTATGCTAAATAATGTATAAACAATATAATATAAACGATTTGTACTCAAACTTTTAAGTAATAATATTAATATTAATATACTATTAGGCCGGGGCTATACACGGTGTAATCCGCCGCGTATTTCGACGTGTATAGCCCCGACCTTATAAATCAATGTCTTTTACAATTTTTTTGAAATTTAGTTTTTGGTGTTACATAGAATGTTACTGCCACGGCCCACAGATAACAGGGAATAGGTTCACCGTAAAAACAAACAGGCATGAACCATCCAATAAATTGTCTTCAACCAAATTTATAAATTGTCATTCTGGCGTAATATTATAATATACTCAATTATAATACTAATAGGGGAGATATATTTAAATAAGTGAACATAAAAAAAAGGAAGACAAGTGAGTACCGTTCTGATTAGATGTCGAATGGGTCACTATTATTATGGGCACGTATTAAATTTGAATTCAATAATATATCATTGTAATCATTGTACACGAAAAACGATTTTGAACAATCTGTCAGTATACTTTATGATATGTTTTTTTTTTTTAATATAGTCATTAAAGTAATTTATTTTACTTATAGTGTTACGGTAGATTGATATATTTTTTTCGAAAATATTGCATTTATTTACTCACGAGGCACGTTTAATGTTTTTGACTTATAGCAAAATAATTAACTTATCATTATTCGTCATACAACGCATAGTTTCGTCCAAATTATAATTTCTTCAAATATCCATGCCAAATTATTATATTTGTATATTTTTTAGATATTTAGTTTTAGTATTAGATAGGTGCTTATGAGGAATATTATATTACATTTTTAAACCTTGGTTATAAAAATTAAAGATTTTATAAATGGTTAACTTTAGAATACTTGTAGTTAGTAGTTTTCGTGATTCAAATTCATAGAATTAAAAATGACACCAACATATTTTTATTAAGATATAAAAATAATTTTTGAGAAATCTTGTATTACATTTTCAAAAATTTTGATCCGATAAATATTTTATGATTGGCATTTATTGGAAAAAAAAAGTTGAAAATTTCTCATGTTTATTAATAGTTGTTTAGAAACTTGTTCCTTGAGTTATGAAGACACAAGCCAGTGGCGTGTCTATGGAGTGGGCCCGGTACGCATGTGCCCACCCACATTTTTATATAAGTCTTCGACTAATGTAAGTCTGATGCTCAATGAAAAATGAAAATAGTATTTATAAATAGTTAGAAAAAAAATTATTTTGATTAGGTATTTAATAAAAATGTATAGCACTAAGAATGAGTGAGTGACGTATTTAATTATATTATACGTATTTATATTATGTATTGAAAATATTTTTAGTCGTTAGTCAACGACAATGTTGGGAAACCCCATCGATAAGACAATCCGTGCGCGCCACGATTTTGGTGTTTATTTGTATTATAGGAATTAATAATAAACATTTCTTTCTCTGTGCGTTGCTATTAATTTATAAATATTATCAGTTGTGGTGTGACCGTTGTCGATTCGTTTTTACTCTACGCAGCTTAAAATATACCATGTTTAAATAAATAAAATAATAAATTTTAATATAAATTTTTGTTCTTAATATTTTGATATTTGGCGTTGTTAATAAATTGTGATTAATGAAATATGAAACGATTTTTAGTTAATAAATCAACAATGAGTACGAACAAGTCGATCACAAAAATTTAACGAATTTAACTCCAACTGATGCAAAACAATCGGAATCTAGTTTTGATGAAGGAGTATTTGACATCAGTAACAATATTGATGAACTAGCAGTTCAGCATAGTATTTAAATTTAAATTATATTTAAAGATAAATTGGTAATTTTTTTTTATATTATACAGTATATTGTATTCTAAATAGTTTTTGTTTCATTAATTTTTTCTATTACAATTATTTTAATTTTATGGTGAATCTAAGAATGAAATCTAAAAACCAAAGTAAATTATATCATAAAGATTGTGTTTTAATAAAAGGTAAGCTATAATTTTTTATAAAAATTGGTCATTTGTTATAAAAATACTAAAACTTAAATAAATCAAATTATAATAAGAGGTGGAGTAAAACCATTCTGAACTTAACTTTTGTGGCCCACCCACAAAAAGAGTTCTGGACACGCCACTGACACAAGCCGTCATTGAGTACATAGTAATATTATTTTATATCTATGTTTTACAAAAGTCAAAAATTGATGGTTGAATAATAATAATAATAAAAATAATCATAGAAAATAATAAGAAAATATTATTAGTAAAAATAATTTGAAAAATAAATATCACTTAGTGAATCGGAAAAGACCGAGATTACCAATTTTGCCATATTATTTAAAAATATTTTAAATTTACATCTGTATTCTGTAGTTATTTTAATAAAGTAGTCCTATTCTTATAACTATATTTTTTTTCCAAAACCATTAACCTAATCAATATACCCATGGCTGTTGTGATTAATAATAATAATATTTTAGTATTTTAGCCTATTTATTTTGCTATAATGTATTTTATTTGTATAAATGTAAACACATTTTTACAGTAGAAAAAGGCTTTTGATTTTCAACAATAATAATTTTTCTATTAGAAAACTAAACTTAGGTATAGGTAAATTCAGGTTTAAAAAATAAAAATCTCCAAGTACTTGGTGATTGAAATAAAAAAAATAAAAAATGCTCTGCTGTACAGTACTAATAAAGTAATACTGTATAAAATAATAGTATAAACTATAAATAACATACATAATCTAAGTGTTTTTAAAATGTCATTAAGTATAAAAATGTAATAATATATGTCATAGTTTTAAATTATGATGAATAATATTTTTGAATTACAACAAAATTACTAGTCTTTATATTCATTTAAATATAAAATCCAAACATTGAACTAAAATATTAATAATATGTATAAATAAGAAAACAATTTTTAGATTTTTAAGTTGTAGCATGAACTACTTAACAGGAACTATGTATTACATTTTAATTTTCATGTTATTTATAAGATTCCAGTCTCTATTATACCTAAAGAAATTTTAAATAAACTGGAAAAAATTTAGTTTTTAATAAATACAAATTTATAACTCTTAATTTGTATTAATAAATAAATTATAGCAGTAGTTAGACACAAATGCTCTTCCTCCCTCCCACTCCACCCATGACCCATAGAAACAATTTGAAAATACGCTACTTAATTTAAATACATATATTATCAACCTTGAATAACCACTGGCGATACACTTACCATTACACAATGCTATATGTTCCCCTACATGGATCTGTTTATTCGTTATAATACAATAGTATTGTTAATAGAGGTTTAATTGTTTCGACGATACTATACCTATACATGATATGTATTATAATTATCTGGTTTTCCTGAAAAAGTGCCGCAAATAAAATCCGAACTCTTGTGTTTGAAGCAGCGACGATATACCTATTTATTGTATAGGTACCTACAATGTATTGTATACATGTCACATACTTATATATTATTATTATTATTATTTTACAAGTGTACAACAATAATTATAATAACCAAGACTGGTATCCATTTGACGTATATACCTATATATACGAAATCGCGGTACTTACATGCGTCGACATCATGTGACAAGACCGACGACACGGTATGGAATTGCATTAATTAGCGATTAAAATGGTTTTTTATTTGTAGTATCTATTATATTACAAATATACTTGAGTATAAACTAGACAGAAAAAAAATTCAAAAACATGTTTTGCATCCCATACCTATCCTGTAGAGTTGCACCGCTTCATACCTGTTGTAGTCCAAGTGTCGTACGACTAATCGACCGCACATTGCGCGAACACCGTGAATAAATGCATAGAATTATAATAACAGCTACCTACGTTACGAACTACTGTCGTAACGTAAAACAAAATATAATAGTATTTTTATAACAGTATGGGATAGGTAAAATACAAGTAAAAAAATTTAAAACAACCATATAGGTACAAGTAAATTGTTGGATGTATTAAAAAAAAATTAAAATAAAAAACAATAGTTATAATATTGTTACGCACGCGACGTAAGTGTACGACAACATAAAAAATATATACAAGTAAATTACAGGTGAAAAAAAATTCAAAACAACCATATGAATACGATCTGAGTAGTTGATACATTAAAAAAAAAGATGCAATAGAAATAGTATTGATGTCATTACGCACACGTCGTCGGATGGACCACCGCGGCCTGTGCGTACGACAATGTCAAAATCCAATATTATTATAAACCGGATTTAAATTAAATATTTAATGATAAATATTGAAAATAACATGTAGGTCGTATCAATGAATAAAAAAAATAAAAATAAAATAACAGTATTATAATTAAAACATTATTATTATTTAATCGGTCGGCCGAAATACTGTAAACTATGTGATGGTGCATCCCATGCACTGGATAGCGATCAGCAAACATTCCGTCGCGCATCCTTGACCATTGTTACTTCGGCCGCCATCGCTGTCGTTTCCGTCATCTTGTGGCTGGTTGGCCGCGCGATCGCACTTCTTGCAGCGGCCGTTCCGTTTTTTGCAGCGACCTTTATGTTTCATACCGCTACTATCGCCGCGTTTTTCGCTTTCCCCTTCGCCGGCTCTTCCGCGTTGACAAACGGTGGCCCTGGGAATGCCGCGAGTGTCCTGTCCAGGAACAATCGCGGTTGGTACAACTTCCACTGCTGCAGCGTTCGATGTGGACAGCTGTGGCTGCAGTTGCGCAGTCGGGGACGGCGGTATCATCGGTGGCACGTGCGGGTGCATACTTAGCGGTATAAAGAACCGCGACGACTGCGTGGCTTTTTCGCGTTTGGCGACGAGCCCGACCGAACCGGACAGTCCATCGACGATTGCCAGGTCACGTCTATAGCGCTGCACACCTCGACTGGTGACTGACAACGAATGTTTTGCGCGTGGTTGCGGCTGCGGTTTGGGTAGCAGCGGCGGCGGCGACGATAACGACGACGGTGTCACCGCCGGCGGGGTCGAAGGAGGCGATGTATCTATCGGCTTCTCAAGGATGTCGTGAATGAGGGCCAATACGTCTGTAGTATGATTTCTGGGCGGCAGTGCGGGTGGCCTAGACTGTTGCTGCAGACGCGAACGTCGCACCAAATCCGACTGGTACTCTTTAACGCGATGACGAATCGACGACTGTTCCAATGATATACTGGGAAGGCGATTCGGTTCGTTTTCCTTTTCGACGAACACCACTTGCAGTTCCGGGTCGAACCGCACTGTTTTCCGTTCACGATTGTTGTCCATCCTCAGAGTCCAAACACTAAATTTAATAAAACGATAATTTAATATGTTTATAAAATATACAAGAGTATTTGGTAGAAGTGAAAAAAAATCGCTCTGCCTGCACTACACAAACAGTACGAGCAATAACACGCACGTCCGGAGATAGCTGAGCAACTAACATGTGTTCACGACCAACAGTATATGATCTACCACTACATCGCCTGCCGGACAGAAATCTTTTCTATTGGCTATAAGAAATCGATTCGATTGTACCAGGCGACAATAAAAATCGACTTCTTTTATCACGATTTGCGACATCGATACGATCAGCCGGACAATGTACTGTTTACCTACTCGTTTGGACCTTTAGAACAAAGGCTTACAAGCTACACGAGAATTGGGGTTTAGGTTATCCTTGACATTTTTTTTTACTATGTGTTCATATACAATATACAGATATACGATATACATATATATATTTTAAATTAGTACCTATAGGTACAATTTGGCGCCGTATTAAGCCACGTTAACCGGCTGTACGGGTAGTTATTAGACATGATAATTTTATTAATTATTAAAAGAAAATTGTTGGCATATGCCTACTATATCTTCGCCCTTGGTACAATATCAGCTAGAAAGGTTAGACCCATTAGAAAGGAGTAGAGGAGGTCCAATACAACCGCCACCCAATATTGCCTTTTTCTGCATTTGGGTAAGACATTGGTTTTTTGGATTAAAAAGAAGTATAATATATGACTAAAAAACTTTAGATAATAAACACTTTTTATATTTAAAAAATTAATATAAATATAATAATTTTTTTATAATAGTATTTTTTTTTCTTACTTTTCCCGAAAAGATGTTATACGAACGGGACTATGACTAAAATAAAATGATCCTTAATCAAATATCAACTCGATAATTTAAAAGCCCGAAACCAAATTACTGTGTAATAATATAACTATTGTGGATCGATGGCATTGGCACGTAACAGTAAAGTAAAAGACTCGCTAAGGAAAATCTGGTATTTTTATTTAAATAAGATTTTTTTTTCTTGATATAATATAAAAATAAATTATTGTAGATTTTTGATATATTCATTCAAATATTTATCCAGTATTTTCTATACACAAAATTAATGACTTTTAGTACTCAAATTCGCGATAATTTACAAATTATTTTATAGTTCTAAATACCTAAAATGTTTAATTATTCACGCCTTAAATTGAAAATTGTATACAAAGTTCATTGATTAATGAAAATAAAAAATCTAAAAAAAAATATCATAATATTTATTTTATAAACATTATTGGAGTCCAAAGATTTAGTTAGCGTATAAAATACCAGTGAAAGTACCAAAGTATTAAAATAAATTATCTAATTTTTAATATATTATAATACGGATAACGGATTATATTTTTATCTAAAGTAAATAACCTATTTTACTACATGACATAGTCCATAGACACATAGTGCTTATTGACATTATAAATTGTCAAATACATTTCTTATTTTCATTTTTAAGCCAGTATGCGGCACTTACCACACTTACCACGACCGTAGTGGTCGAACCCCTGACCACCATATCACATTTGTATACGCACCTAACTATTGTTGAGAAAAGAAAAATATAGTAAATTAATTAAAATCCCACTATGTTCATATATTTATTAATCAATATTAATTAATACATTTATATTATATTTTTCTAATAAAAATAAAAAAAAAATAATCAATTTGTGTGTTAACAATAGTTAATAGTATATAAATGTATAATTATTAAATATTAACACTTATCAATATTGGATCAATAATTAAATGATGATCAAGATATTAGTTTGCTGGAAATTAAAATATGAACGAGGAAAAACTTAATTATCTAATGGTCATATTATTTTACTTTTGAAATTAATATTAAATACTATAGTATCTGCTATAATATTATGGTAAAATAAATAAATGTTTAATTAAAATATTTCCATTCTTATTGTTGAATAATATTTAATAATGTGTGTAATTAATTATATTCATCTATTGAATTTGATTACTGAATGAAGTTATCGTAGTTTATTATTATTAATATTATGGTTAAATTATTTTTTGGGGTTTTATTATTCATTACATAAAAATATTAAAGTACACCTGTAGCAATATATTTTATTACTACGCTATTTGTTGAGCTTCAAAAAAGGTATAATTGTAAATTTCATATGAAAAAAAGTAACTGATCTTAATTTAGGGTCTAGGCAATTAAAATAGGTTTTTTTTCTATTTAACTCGTAACTTTACAAATTAAAAAAAAAAAAAGTAACTTTTAACTTTATAACGTTTAAAACAAAATCAATATGTTTTTTATCTGATATTTTAAACATAACAACCCTCTTATACGATCATACATACAGATTTCACCACAGTAATCAATAACAATATTATAGTGTTGAGTTCGGTAGAGACATTATCTAAAAACTATAGGGGTTCGATTTCGTCTTAAAATCACCATCTGGTGTAACTTCGTACAAAGATAAGTAAAGCCACCCGTATACTCGATTTAATATATTATACAAGGCAACAGGAAATCACTGAAATCAGTGAACAGTAAAAACCTTTTATAGTATCCAATATTCAAAAAGATTGTTGTAAAAACTCTCAAAACCAATCTTACAGTTGTTATACCGTGTATATTATGTATGTAATACAATATTATTATTATTAAATGCTATAATTTTTTGCCTTTGCGCGTTAGTTTTCCGAATTCCTTGAAAAAAAATGCCGCAAATTAAATCCTACCTATTGTGATTGAAGCGACAACACTTTCAGAATTCTCAACCTATAAACTACAAGTACTCTCGAAGGGGTCAGGGAAAAAATAATAGCTTGTGCCCGATTAACCGACGACATATTATTTGTTTATTATGTGCTGTACATATTATTATTAAAAATAATTATGATAATACGAGTGAAATTCTTTCAACGTACCTATTTAACGTGTTATGCGCGAACTCAACTGTAATCTTACATGTAATCGCGTATTTCGCTATTTCGCGGCGTTTTACGTCGAATTCAAGATACATGGTCTTATACCGGAGTAGCTTTATACACGACAGATGTAATACGCCGGTCGGCTTGTGTTTTGGCGGATGAACACCGGATTAATAAAAACGCAAACTCCTAATTTTACATCGTTTTAAATTAGGACGGGCTATACTGGTGATGGAAAACGTCGCGTTCATACCATCATTTTTTAAATATTTTACAGATATACGCTCAACGGATACGCCTTGTATAGCTAGTCCGTCGGAAAACGCCACGAAATATGCGAAGTTCGAAACTTGGCGGAATACGCCGTGTATAGCATCGGCTTAAAAATCGACATTGTACGTGACACTGTATGGCATTTAATTAAAAAAACGATGAAAATCTTTTTTTGTTTTAAAGTACGTACTACGCTCATAATTATACTAACTAGTTTTAAAACGAAAATATCAAAATAACCATTACTGACGAAAAAAATATTATTCTTATAAACTCGATAATAAAGTGAATAATAATAATAATAATAATAATAGAGTGTAGACTACTAGTACTAAAACATTATATTCAAAATAAAACAAAAAAAAAAATGTTTAATTTAGAATATACATTCGAGAAAATAGATATCAGCTCAGTTTTAACTAAAGCTAACAATGGTAACAAAACTTATTACTTAGAATATCAGCTAATTGGCCGTTAAACTAATATTATGTAATATTTGTTACAACATAGCATTAAGTTTTTCCCAGTAGGTACATATATCAATTTACCATTTAATGATACAATGTTCATTGGTAATACAAATTTAAAAAGGACTATTGCGCTTTAATTTTTTGAATATTGTATTAAATAACAATATAAAAATATAATTATTAATTAATATTATAAAAGTACCTATACCTACCTATACAAAAAAAATATTAGCAAAATTATTAGTGTTGACGAAAATATTTAATCAACGTAAATTACTTTTAAAAATGTTTGACAATTTTTGCCATGGTTGAAGTGATTTTTAGATTCTATACCAATTTAGTTGATCAGATTTATGTCTTATATCAAGTATAATATGTTAAAATGTTATCTGAATATTAAGATTAAGATTTAAGGTTGGTTTTAGGTAGAATATTTAGTTTATCTGGGTGGTTAAAAATTAGAAAAATTCCAGTACCGTCCTAAATATAAGAAAATATATGTTTGTTTTCAAATGAAAAATAGTAGATAAGTGGATACGCTCTGCTGTACATCTGTTATCGAGTGGGTCATTATTATGGCGTGTGTTAAATTTGAATTTAATGATATCGTTAGGTATGTACAAAAAAACGATTCTAAGCAAAACTGTCTGTCAGAGTATCAATCTATATCATTAAGTATATATACTTAATGATATATTTTTTTGATATACATAGGTATTAAAATAATTTATTTTAGTTTTAATATTACGATAGATTGATATAATTTTTTCCAAAACTATTGAATTTATTATACTACTAGTATTTTATTATAACTTAAAATTTAATAATATCTTCTTGTAGTCGACTCTCCAAAATTCGAAGTTTTTATGAAAGATTTATGAACAATTTTGAATTACCGAGAGTTCGAATTGTTAAATAGTTTGAAGTATCGAGAGCAAAAGAAAATTCTAATTACTGAGTTACGAAAAAAATTTGGTTTAAATATTTTAGTAGACTAGGAATTATACAGCGATTTATTGTTTTTAAAATGTAAATATAAAATTATAATTATTATTAAATAATAAATATATTAAATTAGTTATAAATAATAAATTATTATTATAAAAATTTATTATTTTGGGGAGAAAATAGGTATTTGTTTTGTTAATTGTAAAATAATAATAAATAATATTATCGAAAATAATAACCTCAATTTTAAAGTAAATTACTAACGAAAAGATTATAAGAAATACATTAAGAATATATGAATAGGAAATTTTCAAGCGAGATATATATATATATATATCGTTTTTAGGTTTTATGGCTTCAGCACAGCAGATTTCATCTATGCTGTAGCTTCAGTATGAATTACTTAAACTACGAAAAGTATTTATAAATTTTTAACTATAAAATAGCTTATAATTGTTTGTAGTTTTGATAAATTTCATCAAATTCTAACTTCGAATGCATATAAAATATAATAGCGCTAATGTATTTAATATTTTTGTACAGATTTAAGAATAAAATATGTGGGGATCTTGTATTATAGGTATTTTCAAGGATCTTGATCCAACGAATAATTTTTTGAATTATATTTATTAATAATAATGAAAATTTCTCATTATGTCAATTATTAAATAAAAAAAAATAAAAATATTTTGAAAATATTATAGGTACATATTAAATTTATTGAAAAATATATTTATCCCTAAATAGAAAATGATAATAAAAACACAAATATTTACGGTTATTTGTTCTATGTTACACCAAAAACACAAAATTGATTTTTTTTTTAAATCGAATTTTCGTGAATACTTCTATTTTTTCATTAATTCATTTTTTATTTTCAATTATAAAATAAGTACTACAAATTTTAAATGTTGACTTCTTTAAAGTGCAAAGTAAATTTAATTTTCTATCCAAAACCATTCTCAAAGTTTAAAATTAAAGTATATTAATAACTGCTAATCAAATATATAATTTATTTTTATTCAAATATCCAGTATACTTTATTAATAAAATACATTATTATAAATATTATCATATTATATACTTAACATATTATATTATAATAATTACACATATAATTAATCCATATGTATACCTATTACCTATACACAATATAAATGGGTCATGGATAATTATTTATTTATTAAGGAGCTTAAAAATTAGATAAAAATTCTACCATAATTCTGGCTTAATATATATGTTAATAATGCATAACTTTTGTGTTTTGTTCATTTAGAAAAGTAACCTGTTTCGGAGTATTATATTTCTTATTTATCAGATGAAGATATGACTTAGTTAGAAATAAAAGATATATGAAGAAAAACTATGAATTATAGACTTCATTTTCTTAAAAATAATAATCCTACTGAAATATTCAACAAATGACAGCCATATATTAAATTGATGGACTATAAATTAATAAGTTTTTAAATACATATAAATAATAAATCTTTACTGACATGCCAGGCCACCAATTATTTTGAACCTAAGTACAATAGGTTCTGCTATATGTAAGTACAGTATATTATATGATGTAGTGTACTTTTTAAATAAGTACCTATAATTGGTTAGGTCGTTTACTTACACCTACATCAAGCAATAGGACATACGGTATCGCTTGCCTATAATATATATAATTTTAATAATGAATTATTATTTGTATACATTATAGATAGCATAACAATACCATAATTATTTATCCAAATTAATTTCAATTTTAAATCTTAAAATTAAAGATTATGAAAGCAAGAAATTATTAGATATGTTAAAAAATATTATAAATACCTATATCAAATAGTAAGTTTTTCTTATTGTATTATATGGTAACAATAAACAACAATTTTTATACTTTATCCGTTGTAATAGTTGGTAAATGCCTATAAAAATAATACAAGATATAAAAAAGTTTGGTCTAATAAATTTTTTTTTTTAAATAAATAGTATTTTGTTAATCCAATAATAAAAGTATATTGATTATATTAAATTTATATTAGAATTATTAATGATCTTAGTTGTATACCAAAGTTGTATTTTAAACAGCTTATAATTTTATACAGTACATCGATAAAAAAATTAAGTCTACAATGTGTCAATGTTACTTATCAGTTATCAAAGTGTGCATTTAACAAAAATCACATCTTCGTATCAATAATCGTGTTATGAAACGTATATTAAAAATGATTTTAATGGATCAACCTATATTATATATAATATATTGTCATTGAAGTTACTGTCTTACAGCTATTTTTTGTTCAGTGTACACATAATCATAAAATTAATACATTCATACTTCCGCTCAGAATCTAATAAAATACTATCGACTATGCTGTACCTACTGGTGTTGACTGTTGAGTCTTACTCTAAAAATGTTTTTTATTTTATGACAGTATAATAATTAATTAAGAAGAACATTATATTAAATTATCAAATCGTAGGTATGAATAATTAACATTTTAGGAATTTCATAAAATACAGTTGAGCGTCGATTACCCACACGTCAATTATTATCCAGCCCGTCAATTATCTGCTAACTTTTTATTTTTAATTTAGTTTTATCAATTCGTTATGTTCATTTTATCGTGTTGATGTGTTAGATATATTATATACATATTATGAAATATGAAAAAAATTGATCTTAATTTTAAATAAATACAGAAATGTATGCATTTTTGTTTTACATTATATATGTTCCTATAATATCCTTGTATTTTAAATTTCAATTAATTATACTAGGTATACGTACTTTTAACAATACACATACAATATTATTTTGGACGTTATACATACAATAGGTACATTAATGGTACATTGGTTTTTAAATTATATTTATAATCATTATTTGATTATCCACTCCCCTCGGTCCAAATTAGTATGCGGATAGTCGACGCCTTAAGCCGGTTACACACTACGCGTTTTAGACACTATAGCGTATGCAATTTACCGCCTATGAAACACGTGCGTCTAGAAGCATCGAACGCTGTCGAACGCGTACGGTTCCACGATAGTATGAACGCCCGTATGCTAACCGTACAGTTTTATTGTTCGGCATTTAAACGCTGCGTTTTCAAAACGCATACGTAGCGACCGCAGCGTCTAAAACGCGAAATGTGTAACCAGGTTTACTTACATAATTATTTATATTATGTGTTCTGATTCAATGCATTTTACGTGAACTGGCTGAAGAGTAAACGAAAATAGTAACACATTGACAAAGATATATAAGTACGATAGGATATTAAAGTTCAACAATTTGAATTTGAATAAAATTACATCGATCATAATTGATAGTCAAATATTTCTGACAATTCTATAAATTATTTATTATTTCGAATAATATTATATTAGCAATAGCAATTTATACAATTTATACAATTATAAGGTACAGCTATATACTATCTAGTTATCTTATCGTTATACGCCTATTGCCTATATCATACGATTATTGACATCGATCAATAAAATATTATACATATATACAGATTACGGGTATATACAGAATATAAATAACTGAAAAGTTCACTGGCCACTGCGGTTAAAATTAAAATTATGATTTTAGTCGATAGTAGGTAATATCTCACAGTATAACATAGGCGGTATATATAACATACAAAATAGAACATATATATATAAAAATTGTTTCACTGTTATGAAATAATTCAAAATTAAATTAGAAAAAAATCAGGACATACTTGTAGTGAAAAATTATATCCACTTATTATTTTTATATTATTAGTTATTAGTTATTACTGAATAGTGTATAAAATAGACGAAATTACTATAATAATTGATTAAATATACAAATATGTTTATTTAATCAATGCTATGATTGAGTATGTTGATACAATACAATACGAATGGTTTATTCCAAATCCCTACATACATCGATGATCGATAGCACTACTGGATAGACCAATAGTTCTCAAACTCCATATCAATAATATATAGGTAGAAAATATAAACAGATTTTTCAGAAACGATGACCACTCAACTATTCAGCGTTATAGTAGATATCTACAAAAGGTGGGTAAGTGGATACCGCTCATTGAATTCTATTAGATAACTGGAATGCTCGCCCGTCATAAGAGGACGTAGGTACGTGTCGCATCTGCATATTGTGTTGTGTCCGTCTTACACGCACGACATGGCAAATGTTCGTGCGCCAGTTTCAATAGTGTGCTGTTAGTTTTGATATTAAAAATATTATAAAAATATTATCTAGGGCCCCACGTAGCATTTTATTGATATTATTATTCTTAAGTAAATTATGATCATTTTAAAATGTATAGTTTCAAAAAGGCCACACAAGGTTTCTTGTGTTAGATGCGTGTAAGACGTGTATAACACATACGGGTACGAGTGTACGACGTCCTCTTATGACTAATGAAAATATAACCGAAAGAGCGTGTTAGAAAAACACAGCAGTATTGCTATCTTTTTTTATCTCACATAATACACATAGGATATAACTTATGATTAATGAATAATGTTGCTCGTTTAACGTTTAACGAAATAATTCTATATACAGCGTAAAAAATTGACACAAATGTCACAAATAATTTATTGAATTATGTACAATATTGGTAACATATATTTACAAAGTTATTTTGTGTGTTATAATGTATAACCAGTTGGAAATTGTGTGTGTTGAATACTTTTCATATTTAATTGAGCTTGATTTATTTTATAATTAATAATTATTTTCATTGTAGGCTTTTATTTCGATACCATTGCTCATTTATTTTATTCTGTTAATTTTTCAAAACTTAATTATTATAATATAATAGATATTTTTAATTTTTGGCGATGCTTTATGCTTTTATTTTAAAATGATTTACGGTTGAGTTGAATGAATGCTTTTAAGTTTTAAATGTAATAAATCATATATATTTATTTATCTATCATATTTCAAAATATGTTTTTATTTTAAATGAAATATTTTTATTAATTTATATAATTTTATCGTCACTATAAAGAAAAAATATCAAACTGAAATCAACCTAACAGAATTATAGAACTCCAAAGTTCAAGGCTATGACTAGGGCCCGGATTTCAATGCAAAACGCATCCTTTTTTTTGTTTGATTTTAGACAATACTTTCTAATTACATAATTCGTTTCATGTAACAGGTGCTTCAAAACTGAAACTTTTATTTTGCATTTTTTAGCATTATTTGGCAATTTTAACATTTTAATAATTTATATTTGTTTAAGATACTACTTATAAAAATTTAGCCTATTAAAAATATCTAAAGATAAATTGTTTTCTTGATATTTAAGTTATTTTCGTTTATTAGGTTTATCGGGGTTTTCCATATACATTATCAATCATTCGATTCATTTCGATTCAGTTTTTATCTTTTCTTTATTATTGACGGTGGAGCGTCGTCACCCGTACTCGGACAAATAACAAATAATTAGTCAATTAGTGTTACATTGCGGTCATATTTTGTATGTTCGTAATCTTAATAGTGTTAAATAATACCCAAAATAAAATTTATCAACTAGCTCGCCTATTTTATGTTTGGTCTTTGTGCATTGAACTTTATTTTCCGAGAAAAGTTATATAGTCAATTGCAATCGTTTTAGAATATTATATGCTTACTGTTTTGGGAAAACCAAAACAGCAAGCATATTGATAAATTTATCCAATTACGACATAATATTGTTATTACGTCTTATTAGTTATTGTATATCTACAACACGGATAATAGGATAATCTGTACAAAGTGATTAATTTTAAACAGATAAAGTTCACATTTTTGTACGGAAAAATTATAACTGATATCCAATATTCAATACCTAGCTAATAGTTTAGATTTTATGTTTATCTCACCACTGCGCTTTACTGCTTTATACAGACTCAGTACTCAGTCAGTAGTAGGTGCGGTCTACATCGACACCGATGCAGAGATTCGTTCATGTACTCTGCTTCCGAGCCGTCGTAGACTGTATACCTGATTACTGAGTACCGAGTCTGTGTAGAGCGCAATGATTAAACGCAAGTTATAAAATCAAAACTATTAGCTAGGTATTCAGTATAAGTGATAAATTATAATATTTTGAAGATTTATTGAAACTCTTTGGTAAGTAAAACATTTATTAATTTTAAGTTTGGCTTTATTTGATTTGTAAATTTATTTATTTATTTATTTATTTCCGAATTAATATAATATATCGTAAATTGAGGTGACTTGAAACGATTTTAACATATTTCTTTGAATTTTGAACTTAAAAATTGCACGTTTGAATACTTTTACAGTCCCTGTACCTACAAATGAACTATTCATTTATTATTAAATTATTTGTATAGGTAATGATTTATTGAATTCTATAAATTGAACCAAAAATATTTTTTGTATATTAAAAACAATAATGAACCAAATTAAAACAATATCGCGGTAAATGAATATAAGATAAGCGTCCTGTATATAACACAAAGGTATAACGCCTTTTGCACGTACGATGCTCTCTAACATTCTCTTTCGGGCAACACTGCTTGGTTTGTCAGCCTATATATCACTAAATATATTTCATGATATGTTTTTAGATTCTGAACGGCTCCGATGAAAGTATTGATTTTATCATGATGTGTATTTTTTATTTTATTTGTTTGTGGACGAGTACACAATAAGTTGACGATAAAATGTTTTGATTTTCAACAATTGGATGGTTATGGTCTATGGATATAAAATAGGATCTAGTTAGTGTTTTAAAACTTGAAAATTTCCAGTACTTATATTATTGCGATAAACAAAAATAATTAAGAAAAACGAAAATGTTTACATAAATCTAAATTTGACAAAATAGATTTTTTTTATAATGTACCTAACTTAAAAACAAATAACCGTAGATATTTGAAATTTTCACCAAATGTATTTATTATCGTTTTTTATTTACGATAAGGTTTATTGAGTTTTTTATAAGCACGAGAAAGTTTTTTTCAATAAATGTCGATAAAATATATTATTTTCTGGGTCAAAATTCGTGAAAATGTATTATAAAATCCCACAAAATTAGTTCTTATATCTATATAAAAAGATCAAAAATACACATTCATAATTTTTTTTATATGCATTTAAAGTTAAAATATTGACGAATTTTATAAAAATGGCAAAATATTATAAATTACTTTGTAATTGAAAATTCATAAAAATTTCAATTGTTATAAAACTTATAGCTAAGGATTGAAGATTTAATAAAATATTCCACATAAGTAGATTTAACTTCAAATTTAAAAAATAAATAAAGACAATTATTTTTTGTAGACATTTTAAGTTCCAATTTGAAAAAAATGACTTATTTAAACAATAAATAACGATTTGTCAATTATTTTGTTATGATTTAAAAACATTATTTGTGAAAATTTAAACTTTTATGTATTTTATATTTTTATAAATTTTATTATAGCTATAGGTTTACGCAATAAACATTTTTAATTTATTTTAAAATATTATTTTTTTATAGGTACTATAAATCAATTTTTACTGTTTTACGGTATTACAAAATGATGTTTCTAAATTTTGATTTTTATAAGTTAATATAATACGGTGTATAAATATATATCATATAAACATCATGGAGAAAATTTTATCAATCTATTATAATACTAAAAATAAAATAATTTACTTAAATAGCTATATCTAAAAAACATTGTATGGTTATATGATAAACTGTTTCCGCTCAGAATCGTAATGATATATCATTGTATTCAAATTTAACACGTTTATAATGAGTAGTGACCCACTCATCACCTAATAATGTACAGCAGGGCGCTACTTATCTATCTATTTGATATTGCTATTAAAATTATACATTTTACCATCAGTAATACGGTAAGTACTAGATTAAGTAAATTTTTGTTAGAAACATTGCTTTATTATATATTGTTAATGGATTAATCATTATAATAATAACAAAACATAATGTACCAAATTATATTATTATTGTTAAGTCAATACTTCTATACCTTCTCTACGAATAATGTTTTTAAATATTAACAAAATATTGAATATCGTTATTTATTATTTAAATATGTAATTTTGTCCAAATTCATACTTTTCGATATAAAATTTTATTAATTGTTAATTGCAAAATAATTTGCTAATTTTCACGATTTTAATAAAATTCGTTAACTTCTACTATTCTACAATATAATACTTCATACATTTTTTAATTTATATTTTTATAAATGAAAAGAATAAGTAAGAATATTTTTGAAATTATACCAACCGTGTATATTATATCAAAACTTTGTGATAATTTGAAGTTATTCGTTGTTGAATTACAACGAAATAAAGAAATCAGTTTTCTTAAAAATTGATTAAACTTAAGTGTAAAAAATTTACATTTATCTTATTTCTATTATTTTTACTATATTCAAAATAAATTGGAATTATCAACTTTGATTTCTCAATACCAACTAGATTTAATTGAAAATTAAAGCAATTGTTTTTAGTATAATATATTGTGTGTTCACACAAAAACACACTTCATTAAAATTACTTCGTTTTTATGAATCAAAAACAAAGTTTAGAATTTAAAAAAGTAGGTAAGTGGGTATCGCTGTGTATTAGATATCAAGTAGATTACTGAAATTTTAATTTTAATTCAATGATATATCAAAATATGAAAAACGATTGGAAATGAAACGGTTAATCAGCCTTTAATAACACCAAGTGTTCATCATGATTCATGATACGCTATTTGTTACTAATTTATTTTACTTTTACTATTACAGTTGGTTGATTAATTTTTTTTTAGAAAATATATTAAATTTATAGTATTATTAGTTTTTATAATTAATATAATAATGTATTTATGTGCCATATATTTCCATACTGATACTGTAAATACCGTAAAACAATGTGAATAGTAACATATTATATAAGTAAATAATATACTATTAAACTAATCTACATATTTAAAATAACTATAATAATAAATATATTGAAATCTAACACAAATACACTAAACGTTTTAAGTCTCCACAATAAATGTTTTTAAATTAATTAAAAATAGTTAAAATTACTATTGATTCATAACATAAATAATATCATCTAAATCTGAACTAATACAAATATCTATAAAAAATAACTGCAGTATAATGTATATTTTTAGATTTTGATGTTCCAGTATAAATTACTTTTGAAATATTGCATTTAATTTTCAAACGTTAGCTATAAAAATTTAAGATAATATATTTTTTTACTACAAAAATCTACATACTCGTACAGGATTTGTAAATTATCGTGATTTTGAAGAATTATCATAGATATTTGAACATAAATGCATTCAATTTTGCTTATTTATTTTTATAATTTGTATACAAATATAAGAATAACTCATGTGGAATCTTGTATTAAATTGTTAAGAATTTCGACCAGGTGAATAATTTTTATCGTCATTTATAGCAAAAAAAATTAAGATTTTTTAAAATATCTAGAAAATTATTCCGTGTAGAAAATACTAATAAAACATTTTGTGAAAAATTCAAGAATTTACGATTATTCGAATTTGACTTAAAAATCAGTCATAAAAAATGTATGTTACTTCTTAGCAAACATTTTATTTTTGATATAGGTAAAAAAACTAATAAAGAATTAGGTATCTGTTAAATTTCAAATCTTAGATATAAAAGGAAATTTTTTTTTATGTATTTCTAACCATAAAATAATTTGTAAATTTTCGAGCTTTTGACAATTTTGTCAAAATTCTTACTTCAAATATTTATAAAAGGAACCTTGCAATAAATGTTTAAACATTTTTATCCATTCATTAATTTTTTTCTGCATTTGAAAAAATATCTAAAGTTTCAACTTTTTATAAGTTTAATGCAAAAAGTGTCAAAATATTTTAAAATTATACTACGTACTGTAGAAAAGAAACGATAAGCATTTGATAAAAATTATAAGTTTCAATGGAAATTAATTTTTGAATTAAAACAAAATAAAGTAATCATTTTTAATCATGAAAAACTAGATTAATGTAAGAATTTCCTGTTTTCATTATCCGTTTATTTGCAGTCATACCCGATTATTAAGAAAAGTACTGGTAATTTTTTACTTTTGACCATCCAATCGTATATTTTAACTATTTAAAAATAGGTTATTTGTTAATTTAAAGAAATAAACATTTTTTTCTTGTTTCATTTGAAATACATGTGTTTTACTTGTCAACAGAACCGATATAATCTATAAACTAAAATCATATATTTTATTTTTTATCAAACTAATAAAATACATATAACGATATAATTGAAAAATTTAAAATGATTATTTCGAAAACAAATTATTTTTCTAACGGGGGAGAAATTATTTTGATTAAACTAGGCTTCGGCATTTTGGTGTGTCATTTTGATTGATCGGTTAAAGGGGACGGCCTTTCAAACTCAATCAATAGTAGGGTCCCGAATCCATCTGCGCTTCCCTCATCACTCTAATCCTTGGCTATGGTATTATCTTTTTCAATTAATATTTATTGTATACATAATATATATAACCAGAAACCAATTCTGTAGTAAGCTGATACGATAACTAATGCAGAAACGTGGTATACTATAGTACGATATTCAATAATCAAGGTATTCCAAAATATAAAAATATAAAATACAATCAATAGTTAGAAGTAATTAACAATTTTTGATTAAAATACTATATTGATAGCACATTAAAAAATAAAAAATTTAAATATACCAATTTTTTTTTCTTAAAGAGTTTTAATGCCAGCGAGAGAGGAAGGAGAGAAAATTTTTTTTTAATTATATTACAAAATGTACGAAATTGTTGTTTATAAATTTTAATTTTCGTATATGTATTGTATACCTACCTGTTATTCGAATTTTTTCTTGTCTCTTGAAAATGCCTATCCGTACATGCAGTACAATATCTGTTGTGATAAGTCGAAGATAAAAACGATTTTCCATACATAAGAATATCATTTAAAATTATAAATATACATATGCAACTACTATTGTACTGTGAAATAATCAACAGTTATCTTCTATCTACGTTGTATAGCGTGTAAAATGGCAGTGTGCATTTATTCGTTATGTATTTTGAACATAAATTTGTTAGGTACATTGAAAATTGCTGAAAAAGTAAATATAATCATCGAGGTAACATATTAAAACTCATAAATTTAATATTTCGCCGAGTAAGGTTAGGTTAAACTAGGACAAAAAGAAGGTGTTTAAATACTTTTAAATATTTAAGAGAAATTTAATTTTTTTGTATTAAAAAAAAAAAATCGAGTTATTAAATAAACCGTAAAATTATTACGTCTCATTAATTTTTATTTCCTTTGAAATTCGAGTTATCATATTTATGTTGATTTTAATAAATATTATATTTTATTTTTTTTTAAACATATTTAAATTCAAATTTATATGAGCATTGTAAATTTTGTAGAATCCCTGTAAACTAAATTTTAAAGAGTACTAGCATTCTGCGTTTTTTAATTTATTTTGTTATAATTTATAAATTCTGTAGACCAGAGTCCTAAAGTTTAATATTATGATACTATCAAATATATTATAAAAAAAGTATAAAAACATTTCAAAAGTTCACGGACCTGCCAAAAATGTAATCGCGACCCACAATTTGGGAACCCATGTCGGTAAACGGTCCCGATATTTCGACACCCCAATTTGGTAACCAACCCCATAGCAACATCAGCTTCAGTTCAATAAACTAACCTATTGTGTTGTAGCCCCTTAGTTGCGGACTGCGGAGTACATGATTCATTTATTTTCGAAACATCGTCATTATCATCATCATCATCTTTCATCATCATCATCATTATTATTTCGATTATTAAAATATTATTTAAATTATATATTGGACATTACCTGTGTGTGTATGCAATGTATACGTTTAACAAATAAAATAATTCGTAATACTACCTTTATCAAATTTAACCTAAACATACATTAATGATGTACAAGTATATCTATATGACTATATATACTCAAAACGTTATGTGTTTGCTACATTTTACCTTTGCCGATTGAAGCACAGCATATATATGTGTATCGCATATACCTTATGTATATATTCATATATATACGAGACTTGACGTAATATACATTATAGACAATACAAAATAGACACGTATATTAATACATCAATATTATGACGCCATTGCAGACATGGACTGAGCTAAACTCAAAGCGGTGCAAAAAATCCTGCAGATTTTTCGTTGTAAACGACTAAAAAATTCAAGCATATACCATATTGAACCGATATTATGCGGTTCAGGTGCGTACAAAAATGTTTAGGGTTAGACGGTCGTACGTTTTCATATACTCGCCTTTTACGACGAGAAGTTTGTCGTCAAAAACCAATTTTTTACTCCAGAGAAACTCACGACAATTGTACCAAATTTTCATGGCGGAGGGGGGGGGGGGTGAACCCCAGCACCCGTTCACCCAACCGTTGTGTACGCGCCTGGTGTGCAATTGTCGAGTGACATAAGTCGCATACGTCGTTAAGTGCATAATATTATATAATATCATATAGCACTCAATGAAACGTATTGAAACCAATTGATACAAACCACGACGGGATAAATCTCGTACAATTCCAAATTTCATTACATCTAATATTATAAAGTAGCAGTTACCTACCGACGACCACTACTGCACCGACTACGGCGCTAACACTAATCAATACTAATAATAATAATAAATAAATAATAAGACGTACAACGTTATGCAATTCTAATTAGTATAATATATTTCAACCATTGGATATACATTATAGTAAAATCATTTGCAGGGATACTCGCAGCAGCTCAGGACAGCGTACATGCATATCCAAAACGACCAGACACAGTTCTCGCAGCGGCTGCTTCCGGGCTCCTCGTCATTGGTGCACCACGCCGGCCCTTCCGGTGCGTCGTTGGACAGCGGCTGTGCGTCCACGCAGTACGGCCTGGCGTCCACGCCGTTCGCCGCGCCGTTCGCCGCCTGGTCGGCGATCATGGCGACCGCACACTTCTTCCCGGGCCACGGGCCGCGCTTCCCCGCGCCGCCTTCCCGGAGCGTCCCGTCGAGCCCGCCGTTCTCGTTTTTCACCCCACCGTTCACCGTCGGCGTTGCCTGCAGCAATAGCTGTTGTTCGTCGACCGACTGCTGCGGCGGCGGCGGCATCCCGTCGTCCAGGATCATCGTTAGCGGTTTATCGGCCGCCGCTGCGATGTTCGTTTCCGCCATTTTCTTTTTTTGCTCGTCGATGAAGTGGGCGTGTACTACAGTAGGTGGTACGGTTAATTCGGCGAGCTGTACGTACGGCGGCGGCGTGCAGGAAGTACGAAGATCGATTGCAGAGTGAAATCGAAACGAACGATGCTTTTCGTTTACCGGCGGGCCGAAGACTGACGGGGCGAAGACAAGCGATACAGCGTCAACGTTGTTGGTCGCAAGGCGGTACACTTCAGTTGCGCGTCCCAGGAAGCTCTGATGACATGCGTTAAGCTGCTGTGGCCGAGATCGCGTGACTGCCGAACGAGTGCGACGCTGTGCCGGCACACCGCTCGGCGACGACAATCGTCGAGCGTGACCGACACACACACACACACACACACACATGCGCGCGCGCGCGCTTGCGTATGTTTATGTGTATATCTGTGCGTGTGTGTGTGTGAGAGAGCGAGCGAGCGAGCTAGAGCGCGCGCGCGCGCGCCGCGTGCAGCGGTGGTGCTCGTCAGAAGTGAGAGCCGACGCTCACCGCATAAAGCGCGTGCAATTCAAAAACGTGTGCGCCTATGTGCGCCGCCGAGGCCTGTAAACCGGTGTGTCTGGAGATCAAATATTTGATTAGATAATAATGTTTTCCGAGCGCGTTTTTGTGTACGACTGAATGTATAATTTATCGAAAATAAAATAATAATTTATGATATTGAGACGAATTAAAAATCTCTTTTTTTTTTCCATTTCAACTGTACAGTCCATAGAGATTTTAATTCAACAGACATATTAATATGATGTGCGTATGGGTATAATGTTACGAAACGGTTAACATTTTATGATTTTAGTTTTTAATTACGATGATGATGTAATAAAATCCATATTTTCGAGTTCAAAAAGATAACATTTTCTCCGAATTCGATCTGGCCCGATGTCCTTTTTTATTTTATCTATAGTGTACGCAATTGGTTTTACTAACATTACACGTATGGTAACTTTTGATAATTAACTACGCTCAGTTCTGATTTATAATTTATTTTTATTGTTAATGTCTAACCGGTAAAATAATAACAAGCGCATTCTGTTTGCTTCAATCAATCTGAATATTATTCGGATAATTTTTTTTTTTTTTTGATACAGTAGACTTTCTCGATCAAAATCATGTTTTTTACAGCAATGCCTTATTATGTTTTGACTTGACAATATTTTTGTAGTGATTCCTTTATAATTTCTTCGTCCGACCTTTATTCATTTTGTAATGGTGGCACTAAAAAGTTGCATTTTTTAATGTTGGGATTTGAGATAATATTCATATCGTTATTCCTGTTATTACTGGATATTATTATTATTATAAGATTTACTTACTTAAGTACGTAAACTACGACAAAACGAACGTTTTATCAAATGGGTAATGTTTGGTCTTAATTATTGTTCATATACACGATCATGATTAATATTTAATAACTCTATCCAAGGTACGTCGTAAATGGTCCAAACATCCAAAAAGGAACTACCATATAATACTGCTATTGTGTAAAACCCCAGTAAAATATTAATAATATTATTGTGTTTGTGTAGTATGTATACTATTGATTAAATTCATGTTATAAGTCAATATTGTCGCGTATAATATGATCAAAGCGTGAAATGGACTACGTATCATATATCATGTTCAAGGCTTTGTATACTGCAAAACAAAAATTAGAACTAGTAAAATTACTGAAGTGATAGTACAATGAAAAAATATCAAGAGAGGTATTAATTTTTATAATTGCGATTTTATAAAATTAATGTTGGTATATACGTTGATAGTGGTAGTTAGTTACCTGATTTATTTAAGATATTATTAATGATTAATAATTATATTATACGTTATTCTAGAATATGAAATAAATGTTTTCAAGTTCTTTGTTAAAATACGAACAATGTATGTAGTATGTATCAAAAATAAAATGATACGTTACTGTCGTATAAAAAACAGGTAAAAATGAATAATAGCTTAATGCAAACAACTTACAACCCACCTATAGTTCGACAGTTTTGCAAGTGGTGTTCCCGTTTCCACTAAGAGTGTACCTTGAAAATCAATATAATACTCGTTTCCACTAAATTACTAAATGAGGTAAGACCACGTTTCTACCGAAAAATGTCTTTAACTTTATAAACTGTAAAATTCATAAGCTTCTAGATTATTAAAAAACAATATTTTAAATAATTCATATTTACCTACCAATAAAATAATTTTTATAATAATAATAGTAATAACCAACTATAGAAATGAAATAATCAGGGAAAATGTTATTTTTCATATTCATAAAATAATAAACTAAATATTTATTTAATTGATAATTCCCGATTTTATAAAAAAGTATATTATACTAAAATTTAAGAAAAAACTCTTCTTTACAGTGAGATTAATTTTAAAATATTATATGATTTCAAAATTATCCAAAAATTCTAAGTTTAAACACTTATAAAAAAATTTGTGTTTTAGTATATCTTTATAAAAATAATTGCATTAAAATGTATAGTATACAGATTTTTAATACTTTAAACAATACTAGAATTTTAAATAAATATTGTCCCACAAATAATAACTGTAGCGAGGCCCTTTAATATCTAACTGTTTTTTAATCATATAGAAATTATTTTGATGAGAATGTGGTCAATATCTTACTTAGAAACTACTAACTAGTATTATTGAAAAAGAGCAAGGTACCCTTTTGAAATATGTTATGCCTAAATAAAAGTATAATACTATAATATAGGGACTATTGGGGTGATACCAATCCATGAACTTTCCATGACTGCCTTGAATCATATTTTTGCATTATATTGCATAGTAGGTACTATTAAGTATTTACACATAATTTATTGAGTATAAATTTACAATTGTTTACTAATAAAAAGAAAAAGACATGAAAATCAAATGAAACCATAAACAAAATATTTTACTAAATAATATAAATATTAATTTGATCAGGAATATCAATAAAACGATTTATTCTAAGTTATGAGAGCATGTGTAATATTAATATTTACAAATACTTGTAATTTATTTAAAAATTAAAATATTGTAAGCAGCCAATGAGAGAACACAGATAATGTTTTTAATTTTAACTTAGATAATAGGTGAATTATTCACACTAATATTTAAGTTGACACAAAAAAATTAAAACGATTGGACGTACATTTTTGTATATTATTTCTTTAGCAAGATAGGGACAACATACGAAGTATTCGGGTATGACATCCTCTTGACGTAGAGACAAATTAATTAAGTTCATTAAAATATAAAACTAGTAAGTTAATTTGAATTTTTGAATGCACAGCGTCACATCCTTGAATTTATTTTATTTATATTTTAAAATAATATTAAATAACACGTAGATATGTACTTCTACAAAAAATGTTTATCTCCAAATAAATAATAATATATTAATATTTAATAATAATATAACATTTAGTGACAAACATCCGCTTATATTTTTATAAAAACATATTTAGTAGCATCTTATAATTATTATAATCAGTGTTCGGAACGTTCACTAAAATAAGAAACTCGTTTATGGTCACATTCTTTAATAAAATGAATGCATTCATTAGGTCGTTCATTTAATTTTTTTTTATGAATTGTTTACCTAGTAGTTAATATAAAAACCCATAAACATGAACGCCCCACAAAAAAAGAAATAAATACAACTTAGACTTAAAAGCATATACATTTTATAAAGTATCTGTATTATATTTTTAATATTTGACACGTTATTTGAGTTATATTTTTATAAGTAATCAATAGTTTTACGTATTGAATTGATTTCTCAATATAATTATTATAAATTCATTGATTGATTAAATTGGTCAAAAATAAATTGAACTTTTAAGTATACGTTAAAATAATTCAAAATACAATTATTATATTTTATAATAATTTTTGTTGTTACAAATTCTAAAATAAACCTTCTTGTTTAGTACATTTATATCATTTAAATCTATTTTGGAGAAGCTTATGATAGTTAAATTTAAATTTAATTACCTACTCATTCTCTTTTCACTACTCATTTTTTCAACCGAATTAATTTTATATTGAATTATGTAGGTATACGAATTGTGACAAATTGCAATGAACTGCGACGAACTATGAGTAATGCGTTTAATGGCATGTAGTCCATTAACGCAAAATATGACCCAAACACAACCCAAAAGTGCAAAAAACATTACCTTTTTAACAAACCATAAGTGCTGATATATGTGATTTATCAAAATCATATAGTTGTCAATTAAGCTTTTATAGTAATGAATAATTACATTATAATGAGTTAAAAAAATTTTCAATTTAAATAAAATATTAGTACTTATTACGTATTAGTATAAATGTATAATTATAATGAGTATCTTAAAATTAAGATTGAATTTTGAAGCCCACATTCTTTAAATACGTAATCCAACTGGGAATTTTTTTTTTATGTACAAGTTCCGTGTTTTTAAATTAGAGTTGACTTCAGAGCTGTGATTTGTAGTTTTTCATTTATTTGATTGAATTTTTTAATAAACTTCTGCCTGGTACACTTTGATAAAATTAATAAATTGATGGGTGTGAAACTTGTAGTACAATATCGTATCTGGTAATACAATTTATTTTTGCGTTTTTATCCCATTACTAAGATATAAAAACGCAAAACGAGTTTGCGCTTGTATTCAATCGAAATAAATAGACGATTTGCGCTTTTGGGTTTCACCGCGTTTAATGATATCATCGAAATCTCTTATAATTATATAGACAGTTAAATTTTATAAATACGACGATGGTTATGACTGTTTAATGCTTTATCACATTAACGATTAGATAATTTCAAGCAGTTATCCAGCTCTGTATCGCTAAAAATATTTAAGTCACGTATTTTTTCAACTTTTATATTTTAAGAACTACTTGTTGAAAATTATATTAGGAACCAAATCGGTGTTCGATGAGGTACTTTATCTAAAATTGAGAGCCATTTCAATAGTCGCCAAAATAGTCAACTACCCTACCCTTTGAAAAATAGAAAAAATAAAAACTATTCGGTTGAACACTTCAATAGTAGGCACAGTAGGTACGTACAAGTATTTCACAACAATCACAACTACCTATAAATAAATTTCGTACGTGTTAAGCGCATCCCTCGTAGTTTTATAATTCCTGGTAATTAAATTTGAACTCGACGGTGCAGATGACAAACGATAAAGCCTACTATTATAGTCAATACACACACACACACGATACACCACTATACATTTACACTACTATTTATTTTTATTATGATTAGCCGATTAGGTATATTTTTTAAAATTTCATGGAAATAGTTGTTGTTTATAGAGGCGGGGCCCACTGGATTTTCATGTATTTATAATTTATCATCAAATAAAATATATGATATGAAAATATTATTATATAAAATAAAATAATCAATTTATTATTAAATGATAAATGAATTGAGCGTCCTAAAAATCGTTTAAATTCATTAAAAATATAAAAGTCGTTCACGTTCACAAAAACAATGATTGACGTTTGCGTTTCGTTCATTAACTATGAACGACGTTCTTTCCAAACACTAAATTAATATACAGTATTTAGTATTTAATATTTACGAGGTTCAATGTGGGTATAACAAAATTGAACACCAATCGAAAAAATAAAATTTTTATTTCAAAAAGTTAAGGATTATTGACAAAAATATGTTGTTGGCTTGGTTAAAATTATTATTTTTCGTATATTTATCGTATCAAATACGACCTTCAAATGGGCCAAATTAATTTTAGCTCATCACGGAATAGTATGTTGAAAATTTATAGTGAGGCTACAGCTCCCTCTTTATAATATATTTCATAACCTTACACCTATGATTACTTCATGAATATCGAATATACCTATGTATGGAAAAAATACAACTCATTTGAATTATCTACCTATATAATTAATTAATTTAAATAACTTTTTCTAAATGTATTATACTATATATTAATCATAATTATTAAATATTTACATTACTATTACCTATTTAATTTTGAATGTTTGAATACAAATATGTCTTCAACTTTTTACCATAACACGTGGATAATTTAAAATAGTAATTAAAATATGGTAAATAAATATTGCTTTATTCTATTTAAATATTTTCTAACAAATACTCGATTATTAAAGAGGGAAGATTTTACTTTTGGGTACCCAGTTGCACAATATGTGTTTTTTTAGTTGAAAAAGGTAAAAAGGTGCAGCCCGGTCAAAATCCAAAATTACATACAAGCTGCGGCCATTCAATAAAAAAGGTTATTTATTAATTGCGGTCACTCAATTGTTAATATCGGTGAAACCCAAAAGCGTAAATCGTTTATTTTTTTAATAGACTAAAAGCGCATTTTCGTTTTACGCTTTTGTACCTCAGTGGCTCATTAGTAGTGAGATAAAAGCGTAAAAATAAAATATAAAAATTAATAAATATTTCTCAAGTATAGGTATACTATTTTTATATTTCAAAAACATAAGTGATCGAGTTCAGTCGAAGTTTAGTTTTATAATTATCGTATCGTCTTTTATCGTAACAAATTACGGTGACGGTTATTACTCATTGATAATCAATTAAGATACCTATCGGCTGTACGGTATATAAATGGTTTATACTGTACAGCCGTATAAACTATTATTATATTAAATAGCATTACTGGCATTAGATATCTATAAAGTCAACTCCAATATAAAATCATGAAACTTGTACAAAATATTTTTAGATTGGACGACTTGAAAACTATGGATATCAAATTTCAACTAAAATATTTAGTTACTCATTATAATTATACTAATTACTACTAATATGTAATTTTTTAACTCATTTTAATATCACTGTAAAAGCTTATAGTTTTTACCGTAGTCGCAACTTAAATATTATCTACAATTGGGGAAATCGAAACTGTTATAATATTATGTGCTTACCCACCTAAAAAATGAAAATTCATCCTTGACAACAACTAGTATGCGGCCGCAGCGTGTAGTTTCCCAATGCATTATTCTAATATTGTGATATATCCTATACTTAGGTATACCGTCTAAATGTTTATATTTATGCCTAAAACTTTGTATCATCATTGGTAAGTATTAAGTAATCAATTAATTTATAATTTATAACTAGGTTGAGGTGTTTATGATGAAAAGTATTCCAGTTAAAGATATAAATCAATCTATGTGAAAAGTGAAATCAAGGAATTGTGATAACCGACGCCTCTATTCCCCGCCCAAAATCATATTTAAGTATTGTTGGGAGTTTAAAAATACTCATGTTTATAAACAAATCTTGAGTATAAATCGGGTAGTACTTTTATGCTTTTCGTGTGTTTAACTGTTAGAAAAACAGGTTCTATATTATGGGTAATTAAAAAAAAATATATTGTATAACTACTTTTAAAAAATAGTTACCTATTATAGGAATCATAATACTTAATAATAAAATAATTTACAATATTCTTTGAAATATGTAATATATCATTAATTAAAATGAAACATAAGACAACGACTAAAACGAATGTATTTATAAAAATTTAGCAGGTAACTAATCGCTCTTGTGTACGTACATTAGCTATAACAGGTATCGAATGTACCTCACTGCAATGGATATGTTAAATTGTAATTAATAATTTATTAAATTCTGTATTTTATACGGTTAACCGATATTATTACCAAGTATATTGTATCGTATATTTAAATTGTTATTTTTAGGGTTTGAAATCGAAATATCTTATTTGATTATTTATTTAATACTAGTTTCGTTCATCAGTTTTATTTTTTATTGAAATTTAATAATAATATATTAATTTTATGATTTTATTACAATAAATTATATTTAAACTAAATCATATACAAAAACATTTTCTTAAAAATGTTAAAAATACTTAATTTTAATTTTTTAAACATCGCCTAGACAATTTTATGATTTAAATATTCCAGTATATTATTTTAAATTTTTTTAAATTTAGTTTGATTTATAATGTTATAATGATTAATTACATATTTATGAAGACATTTAAACAATTTTAATTTTGATTTAACATTTCACATCGTATTATTATGGGAAAGTATAATTAATATTATTTACAAAATTGCATGACATTTTTATACATATTTTACAGAATATTCGGTGCATCACATATTTTGTTATATACAATTCCAATTTCCATTGTAAAGATATCAGAATGTAGTGACACACCCTATATATTTGTTACCAATTTGCAGTATGATACAACGTTTCTATATACGGAATACAATGCCGAGAACAACCATGGAAAGAACATTTTTCCAAGCATTTTAATCGTGTGTATAAATATAAAATAACATTTCTGTGCTCTAAACGATTGCTAATCGAACACGCGGATTATTTATCGCACCAGCAATCAATAGGTATACTATTTTAAGAAAACAAATTATGAATTACGAAGTACCTATTACTTTAGTTCTTATATTTTATTAATTTTTTAACAATGATTATGATTATTATATTTATATTTTATATAGCTGCTGGCTATGATTGAAATCAAAATATTTTATTAAATTTAAATTTGATCTGTTTATAATAGTTATTATTTTGATATAAATTATCGAATTACATTTTTTCAATTTCGATATACATTTTGAATACCATAAATGATCATTTTCAATTTTAATATAAATTTTGAATACTATTAAATCAAAATGTTTATACGTATTTTGCAAATAGCAAAGTTTGACACAAATTGTATAATTGTGAATTATGTGACAGTTTTTCTTAAAGTATTATATGTCTGTATACATATTATATATTATTTTATTACGCTGTCTATTAATACAGCTAATCCTCATGAAACGATGTCTATAATACAACATATAAAATGTAATACAATTTAAAAAATAATTTTAACGAATTGGAGAACCCCCCACAAAATCTTTTGGATATTTGTATAGACGGGGATGGGGAGAGGTTCTAAAAAATGTTCACTCTCGTGCTCAAATTTTTAAGTTACGACATTGAAAATACTAATTATAATATAATATAATTATTTTTACATGTGCCACTCTGTAGTACATACGTGATAAATAACGTCATACATAAAGGAATCAATACGATGTAAATTGTGTAGTTATATTACACAATATTATAATATGTACCTACCCGTATCTACTATGCAGTTTTGTCGTATGTGGAACATCATCATTATTTATTATAAATACAATTTCACATTATCAAATTGTAATTCAACAAACCATTTGAAACAGAATTCTTAATTTCTAAAATGAATATAATTTATCTAGTTGATATTAAAATAAAGGTCATAATAATTGTATTTCATATATTTATCATTAGTATTGTATTAAATTGCATAGACTATTGACTTGAGGTGAGAATATTACTGTGATACAATATAAATAATAGTATAATACATTATTTTGATTTTAATAGTTTATAAATAATTAAATTGTCGATAAACTACGAGCATGGTGGTCGAATCACGTCAAAAATTACGCCTTTTAGTTTTTAGCTATATAAAAGCTTTATTATGAGTGACATGTGGCGAAGCGAAGTGGACGACAACCGAACCCCACACCGAACTCACTGAGCCTTGCGAGAAAGAGTATGTTTCAATAAGTATAGTGTATGTATGTGTATAATACACTATGTAGAATATCTGAATATGTAGATACTATTAATATGCGAGGACGGTATAAGTGTATAACGTCATCATATCAATACTCAATACGTCGAGTTTGGTTTCACCAAGAAAAAATAATGTCCTAATTTGTCCTAACGTACGTAATATTTAACAACATACCTACATATACTTCACAATTTCGTTTATTGCGTTGTCCTATTCAGTTTTGTTTCCTATTTGGTCAGGATAACGACACTTAGGTACTTCGTTCACCCTATTTGCACTTGTGTCTAGGTCACCATCATGCTCCTATGACGTCAACAACGTTTTTTTTAAACTTAATTCTGTTTAAATCTGATAATATACCCATGAACTGTTTACTGTATTTATATTTTATTCATATTTATTTTTGTTCCCGCACGTGCACAAGTTGTATTTTAGAGATATTATAGTATTATAATATAGGTCTAATTATTCCAAATAAAATTTGAAAGTTAAATTATTAATTTCCATAACATAATACGTAAATTCTCAAATGGGTAAAGTAATTAACATACTGAGTAATTCTTTAACAGTAAACGGTAAACATTTCAAAAGAATTAACTCTTTTGAAAATATTTTTTACTTTATTTACATTTAATAAAAAACAAATATTAGAAAAATTAATATATATGTCTCAATAGTCAATGTAAATTTTTTTTTTGGGTTCATTGTTTTTTTTTTATATGACACAATAATTATAATTATATATTTATAATATCAAATTAAATTGCAGAATATTGCAGAATATTACGATATTATTGTCTAAATTAAATGTACATAAAAAATCAATGTGTTGATATTATAATTTATTAACATGTTAATTATTTTTATTAATATATCACATAATATTATTTGCATAATCTGTAAGTAAATACTAAATAGTGTATAAAGAAATTACAAATTCACAAAAACTCAATTATTTTATTTTATTGATAACAATGTTTACCGACTTAATGTCACCTACATAACAAAAACTAATACATCACATTAATAAACGGTAAAAGGATATATTTTGAAATATTTTATTATTGTTGCAAACACCAAAATATATTCGTTTATATAATGTATAAAACGAATATAATATGCACTAGGAAATGCACTATTATGCACCAGAAGCATCCAAACAAGTTCCAAAAAGTGTATCTATAGTGCGAGCTAAATCTAATCTATATGACTATAGGTATTATACTACAATTATTTGGATCATATCAATATATAAATTTTGAAATAGTGTGTTATATTATTATCATATGATAATAATAATAAATGTGTAAGGCATAATAAATTATCATATATTTTTTTCTTAGTCGAACAGGATAATACGTCAACAGTATAATAATATGTTACTCACCCAACCCAACTACAATATTGTAAGTCGCGGCGTCGCAACAGGTATATAATACATGGATAGACATCACTGTCGTGCACTATTTAATATGTGTGTGTGTGCGTGTGTTAAGTGACCTATAAATATAATCGGACTCCGAGTCACTCACAAAATACATGAAACTCGACGACATAATATATATTTTGTAATATTTTTGGTACAGGCACCAATGCACATAAATTATATTATGTAAATACATTAAATTAATAATAATTATGTAATGTCCACCCTGTGCTCGTTTTAGAAATTGAACGGCGAACGCACGTATACCGACTACCGTAATATCGTGTTGACAATAGGTACACTCGTAAGTTATAATTATTATATAGACATAGTGTACGTCGGTCGACCCGCGCACGGTGTTATTGTTGTCCCCCATAGACTATTGTTGATCCGGTTGAATTGAATAAAATATTAATGCGGGAAAAAACACGTTTTAACAAGTCGTATCCAAGTGCATTTACATTGGTAAATCGGTATCCGTTCCACGACAGTTAGATATAAATTGTAGTGTTATCGAAACCAAATAATACAAACATGTATAATAGGTATTATGATATTATATAGTCATATGAACTTGCTTGTGAAAAAAAGTTCGTAATGAGAACGAGTAATAGTATAATAATTATATAACAGTTTTGTAAAGAACAATATAATATAGAACCGCAAACCGGGGTCCTCTAAATTGTTCATGAAAACAATTTATTTTTAATGATTAAAATTTTTCATGACAAACATCGATTTCTCTGATTAATTTATTATAAATATTGTAATATTTCGACTTCAACATAATATGAATCGTCAATTAATGTATATTGGTGTATATATAGTTATTATAGTAACATCTGTTTTATTAAACGTCTGATTAGCAGAATATCGGCCTTTCGAGTTTTAGAATTTTTAACGTTTGATTACAGCTACAGCTACTGTACAGTTTAAATAATTCAAATCAATTATATTTTCTACCAATAATTATACTACTTGCTTTATAGCTATAATAAAAAAAAATACGATCAAACACTCAAAACCGGCCCACCGAGTTTTACTCATCAAAAACAATCCGGCCCTGTATACATAAGGTATATGCGATACACATATATATGTTGTAAATAAAAAACTAAAAACTTTAAACAAGATATTTAAAATTTAATAAGACAATAGGTATATTGTATTCAATATCTCAAGAATAAAAAAAGTATTGTAATAATAATATACAACAGATCAATAATTTGTAGTAATGATAAAAAATATGATATATTTTTAACTATTTGAAAATTTTTAAAACATGATTTAATTGATATTAAAACAAAATAAAAAGATTGGTGTGGGTAAACTTTAAATAAAAATATTATTAGATTTATCATTGTATTATAATATATGGACGTATACAGAAATATAATTAAATACTATATAATATAATATATAGTTCAACATAACAGTTAAGCACACAATATAACTGTAAACTAGTACAAGAAGTTAGTTTTAAATGTCATAAATAAAAATTATAAAAATTTGTGTTGGTGTACAATGAGATTACTGACTAGACGATTAGATAACAGTATAATACTGTAATAAAATCAAGTTTACCAGTAAAATAAACAAAAATCTCATTAATAAATAATTATTTCTTCTATCAAAATATCATAGTAACATTAATAATTATGGAATTGAGATTAATAAGTTTTGTATACAATATTTTAATCATGTATATTATTATTATAATTAGTGTGGTTAAAAAGTAATAAAATGCGTGTTTCTGGTATTCCTAATGGTTTCATAATAAACTATAAAGTTAAAACATTAAAATAATTGATTTGGATATAGGAATAGTATAATTTAAAGTTGGGTAATGTGGTTTGGTGTAACTAGTAAAATAAAATAAACAATTATTTAATAGATACTTAAAATTTGTTTTTAAACATTTAAAATAATTATCTATCAAAAAATACTAAAAAAAAGAAAATAGGAATAACTATAATAAACTAACAATTGTATTCTTTTTTTTTTTGGTATTAAACAAATCGTTTTTTTATATAGTTTAAATAGTTTTAAAGAAGATCTCGTTTGATTAATTAAGATGCTTTAAAAGTGTTTTAAAGAAAAGTTTAATAATTCAATCAATTAAGCTCCCTGCAGTTCCGCGGACGTATTTATGAAGTATATAAAGGTACGATTTCGTTGCAGCGGCAAAGAGTGGAATAACACGGCGTCATGACCGCTTATTAGTTATTAGTTATTACAATGTCCAGACCGGTAGTTGACGCTAGACACCGCGTCTGGGCATTGCATCGAAACCGTACCTTAAGTGGTTATGATTTGTCTATAAGAAACATAAAACTGTGAGTGTATCCATTGAAGTGTTCAATTGCAACCGAAACGTAGGCGGTACGTAATTGTAAAATCCAAAGATCACTGACCGTGGTCTGCGATAAAGCAAAAGTATTTAATTAACACTCGGAACAGTTGGAACACGTCTATGAGTTATTTAATCGATTTACAGATCTTGTTCTACGACAATTTACTAAAGAATAAACTTATTAGAAACACGAAACAAAACAAAATTTCCTGGTTTAAAAGCCATAAAAAATTATGACTGAAATTAACGACGGTATTTATTTATTTAGCAATATAGCTAAAAATTAAAAATATGCAAGAACAAGCAGAATACAATTTTATATTTTAATACGCCGTATTATAAAACGTATTTTTATATGACTCTGCTGTGTTTTATTACATATGTGATTGATATGCAAATGCTACAAGTCCCGAACAATTATTATGATTTAAATATGTATGTGCATATGTATGTATTGTAGGTACACTTATCTATTGTCCTGTTGACGTGTTTGATAAGAAAACAAATTATTATTATATTCATGAGTATTATTGAGACTATAGTTGTCGACGGGTAACCGTAATACAAAGCTCGTTATAATATAAAGATGACAATATTCTTGTATTGTATTAAGTATGTTGTATATATTACAGTTACAAAAAGTTGTATAATATTTACTCGTTTCCATTCTCCAATATTTATAGCCAAGTACCTATGTATTATAAAAGTAATCGTATCTTACCTACTTTATCATATTACACTATTTATGACAATTTTATTGTAATATTTTCCCTGTGGAGTGTAGATATATGATAAAGGATAAATTACGTGGAAACTTATTTCTTATAATCTTATTTGAAAATATATTATGATATTATTTATTGATTTTATATTTATCATAATATAGACTCAGATGCTGTACGTATGTACAATAATGCAATAATGTAGCTTTAAGATATAATAGCATCAGATATCTTATGTCATATAGCTACATTATTATACACACATACACTATCCTCGATCCTCAGTGGCGGATTCAAGGAGGCCTGCTCTTCCCTCTTGACAGCTATATTATATTTGTAAGGCCTAACATCAAATCCTAAATATTGTGTTTAAAAAATTATATGATATGATATATCACATCATGCCAAATTAAGGACACACTATAAAGTACAAAATAGCGGAGATTATTTTCTTTTAATCTACTGTGGCGGTAGGTAGTTTTGGACGTTATGTGTGTGTCCAGTGGCCACTATAACTATAGAACGTTAACACATATTGAGCAGTTATTTTATAAAGCTACAGTGATAAAATTATTACTAAATGTTAGAATTAGTAATATAGTATTACGGTAAATACGAATTATATTTTTGGCTAATCAATTACGAAATACGAATATATTTTCAGTCTAATAATACAACCGCAGTGTATAATTATGATAAAATAATAATATAACAGTAATAATAACAATAATAATAATAATAATGAAAACAATAGTATAATTCGCATACCTTTATCAAAAAGAAATAATCGACAGCGAGCAATAGCGGTTGAACTGTATTTGATAACGTCCGAATTTGCAGCCGGCTTAACAACCGTGTTATCGTTGTTACAGTTGCAACGCGCAGGATATTTTCACACGATTATAGGCGCACAAGCCGAAAACGTTGAATCGATTCGCTAAAACGTTAAATCTAACACGACCCGACAGCAGAAGAAGCGAACGCGGTGTCGAATTGTCTCGATATTATTTGTATAGTAGCAACTATAAAACACCGGTGGCCATCTGCAAACACTGAATAAACACGTTTAGCGCCTATACGTGTGAGTGGCTCCGCGGACGACAAACGCGGCGTCTACGATTAGGCCGACAGCTCCTCCCCCCCCCCCTTCTCATCTCGTATACACCGGGACCGCGTATTTTACTTCGAATTTTGTCTTCCGACATTCCGTCTGTATAACCGGCGGCGGCAGAACGGATAACGGCCCCCCAATAAAAATATCCAAATGGTATTTTATCGAATGTCGTCGAAACATTGTCGTATACACGCACATCTCTTTTTTAACAATGCACGACCGACGCGTTCGGATTGCAAGAGGGGCTGCGGGTGGGATCGAATAATGTCGACTGACCGATGACGGCCGAGATATATCGTTTCGACGTTACCTATATTATAATACCAATACGCGTACAACATGAATAGACGTCGTTTTGCTTCTCCTCGGAGATCTGGAAAGAACGCGCAGTTATATATAGATAGATCGTATTTTAGGAAATTATTAAATACATTTTTTTAACAATGTCCACTATAGTTGGTTCAAAAGACCGATATGATGTATATTGTATGCATATTATATTATGTTAGCGGTAATGCGTGTACCTAATACGTTATTTATAATTAGTTATTCTAAAAAAATTCTAAATATGCTCTCGTTAATATGTATATAAATTAAACGGTATAACTTTTTAATATATAGAATATCAGTTGAGTTTTCACTAATGTATAAAATATATAGTCATCGTTATGCAGATAACCGGAAATGCAATAGATAACATCAGTGACGTCCCGGATAAAGATATTTGTCTTTGAAATGCATCCGAATCCCAATCACTAGGTAATGGTAAAGTATTATTCATATGCATGTGTTAACAAAAGTGCACCGAAACAGGGGCGTACCCAAGAGGGCTGGTCGGGCGCAAGTGGTAAACTGAGTCCCAAATAATTGGGTGGATATCGGGGCTAGGTAAATTGAGTCCCGAATATTAATATTTTTCGAAAAAATAATTTATAAATAACGACGATGTACCTACTTAAAAATAAAAAGTCTCTATTTTTACCATATACATAATAGCAATAAATAGTAATAAAAAAAAAATTGACTTGAATTTGTATATTATATATATATATATATAATTAATTGTGATTTTTATGTACAACGTTGTGAATAATATTAGATATTAAAAACAAAAAAAGCACATTTTTAATCATGGCAGTTATGTTAACATAACAGACAGTCTTTTTTGGGAAACTAAACCTATTATAACTAGGGACTCAGTTTACCTTATACCTTTTCAAATCGGGGACTTGGTTTACCTATACCTTTTTCAATCCTGCGACTCAGTTTACCACAAAAATGGTATTTCGGACTCAATTTACTTAGCCCCGTGGTCGAGTCTAGTCCCCTTCCATTGATTGACAGAATTTAAAATTCTTAAGGTGTAAACTACTAATTGTATAATACTTATTATATGTTTAAATTGGACCGCCCTTTGAAAAATTACTGGATACCATAAAACGGTGCATATGTTTTAAAAAAAAAAAGTTTCTTTGTAACTGCAAATGCCATCCAAAAAGTTCGTGTAGTAATAAATGAATAGTAATTTGTAAAAATAATAATAATTTAATAATTTTAATAAACTGACAAAAAAAATGAATATTTATATTTTATAAATAGATTTAAAAATAGTTTTAAATATATTAACCAAACCATTATTATTAGTTTATAAAATATCTAGTTAGACTAAATAACTAGTTGAAGTATGTATTTATGGATTCATTCAATACATTAATATGTATAAATCTATAATACGACTAGATGACAGATTTCCTATATCTATACTTTTTTTGTAATGTTATAAGCTGTAATGCCCGAAAAACGAACAAATTTTCATATCCAAGAGGTCCGTGTTTACAATTTACAATTTCATCATTGATTAGATATATAAAATCTAATTTATTTATTGTCATAAATAATAATATTATATTTCAAAATTTAAATGATAAGCATGAGCCTTTTCTATTAGTAAAGTCCGATATTCTATCGATTATAGTGTGTGTAAGTTATGTGAGTATAGATTGTATCGAAAAAATTATGATCTGATTAGAATATTAGGTTTACAAATAATAATTATTAATTATTATTATATTATAACTTTATGGTAATTAAAAAAAATGCACTTATATTTGCTAAAGGGAGAAGAAAGTTTTCTATAGTTTATTCCAACAAAATTTCAAATATTCTAGTATACTTTTTTAGATTAGGACGTGAAAAATCAGCAGCTTATTCATGGTTTTTTTTTTACAAATTACAAAGTTAATAATATATCATATTATTTAATATTTATTTATAAAAAATCTGTTTACAAAATGATGTGTGTAAGTATTTATATCTGATAAACGATACGTAATTATCAATAACCATAGACAACATTTATTTATTTATTTGCAAACAAACAGGTATATCAATTAGATCATATACATTATATACTTTAATAATTGTTGTCTGCACACCTTCTAAGTTAATGATTGTATTGAAGGTAGTGAGTTCTGAGATAGTTCTATAATAATACAAATTAAAAACAACTAGTTACTACTGTTTAAAATAATATACATATTTTAGAAGAAGACTAAAAAGACTAAAAATAAAAAAGAACAAATTAAGGAAAGAATTAAATACATTATAATAGAAACAATATAGTAATTAGTATTCTTAATCTATTTCTCATATACTATGATTATCTAATATTAATAATAACAGTGTATAATTAAAATAAAATATTACTATTTTATATGTCTAAACATTATAGAAATTAGAGTAATCTTAGAATTTTATACTTAAAATAATAATAATTTTTAAAAAGATTATATTTACCTATAATATTAATATTTATGAGTGTATGACTATAGTGATAATTATTTAATAACGCAGACTAAGATAGGTACTATCTTATTCAATACCTTTTCAATTTTGGGTGGGGGAGGGGTCAAAATTCCAAGTATAATTCTTAATAATTAGGAAAACAAAAAAAAATTCAATTGAAAAAAATTGGAGATTGCTATGTTAAACTAGTTTACGTCAAAATTAATTTCGTCATTTTATTATAATTTAAAAACAAATGATTATAGAAACTTGAATTGTTCACCATGTGCTTATATTATACTATTTTCTATAAGTAGTAGAATTTATGGTAAAAATAATTTGAATATTTTGAAGCCATTTATACATTATTTTTATTTTTTTTAATTGTAAAATAAAATCAGTCTATTAAAAATCTTGAAAATGTAGTACAGGTTCTTCTTAAGTTTCGTAACGTATAATTATTATAAGTAATTTTTTTTCAGACAATCAAATTAATTTTTTATGAGTGTTTGAAGTTCAAATTATTACAACATATTGCACATTTATCCATAAAAAACCCATTTTTCAATAAACGATTTGTATTTTGTTAAAATTTAAAAACGAATAGTTACAGGTATTTGAAATTCACCAACTTCACAAAACGTTTATATTATAATTTTCTATACATATTGTCATGGTATACTTTTCGTAATATTTTGAGTTGATTATAGACAATTGAAATTATCCAAGTTGTTATTTTTTTTAATGTCAATAAAAATCATTTCTTGGTAGAAATGCTTGAGTGTATAATTCAAGTTGTTTTTAAATTTGTAGAAAAATATTAAAAATACATAGACACGATTTTGTTTACAATTTTTTGCATTTTTAATTTTTTTAGTTAATGTTCAAAAATGTAATACAATATTCCTCATAATTGTAGTTTATATTGGAACTAAAATATCTAAAAATACATGAACATTATTATTTTTTATAAATATTTTAAATTCAAATTGAAACAAAATTACATATTTAAACGATGGAGAATGTGTTCATTATTTTTTTATTAATTGAAAACATTAACCGTGAGTAAGTATAACTTTTATAAATATTATACATTTTACTGTAAACAATGACATTTTTTATTTTTTATGTTTAGGTATTAAATATTTATACTATGAGTATTTTTTACTATTCTACTGCAGTATTCTGCAGTATTCACCGAAACTCGAAAGACAATATTAAATTACGAGTTATGTAAGTTGATATAATATGGTGTAAGTATATAATATTATGATATTTTAATATTAATAAATAATAATGTAATAAATGCAATATTTTCAATAAAAATTAAATTAAATCAACCCACATAATACTAATAGTAAAATAAATTACTTATTAGTAATATAAAAATACATATCATGAAATGTGGTTACTGCTTAATAGTAGAGTCTTCCGATTTTATTCACAATCCTTTATCGTATATAAAGATATTACAATATTTAATTCAAATTTAACACATCCATTACAGTGACTCACTCGACACTTATACTATACATTAAAGCGGTACCTGGTACTTACTTATCTACTATTTTTATTTTAAATTTCAAAGTAGTATTTTATTCAGAATATTTCGATGTATCAAAATCAAATTTCGGACTGCAAGTACTTTATTAGTTGTAAATTAGTTTGTCATTTATATGACTTTAAAAAGGTATAACTCGTTTAATATCCGTCTAAAATTCAATTTTTATACATTGAAATAATCTAAAACAATATTCTACTTTACAATAAAGAATTAAAAATACATATTGTTATTAAAAAAATGATGTAATAAAAAGTCGTGGGGGGGCGAAGACCCATAACTGAATTAGGCATTTTAATTAAGCAGGGACCCAAATATTGAATGTGTCATCAATCATCATAATACCTCTACTATTTATTTCCGAAAACAATTGCTGGTGTCTTGTTATACAATTATATAAATCGCTATAATTTGTTGGTTTGTCATTACTCCTTCTGCAATTATCAATATAATATTTAGATCAATAGCATAGCCATGAGGGGGGGGGGACAATGAGCCATGCCCCCCCCCCCATCAGCTCTATATCAGCTAACAACTTAATATAAAAATGAACCGTTATTGTTAATTTTTGGTTATGGTTTTTTAATGTTTCAGGTTTGCTCTCCCCATTTTAAAATTCAATGGAATAGCCACTGATTTATATCACAAATATTAAAAAAAAAATTAAATAAAAAAGTTGTATTATAGTTTATACTTTAAATATTATTTAAGACACGATATTATCAGTATCACTTTTAAATTTCATTTTTTAAATAATCGTATTTATTCGAGTGGAATGAAGTATCTTAACAAATTTTAAGGAGTAATGTTAGGCATTTTATAGCGCATATTTATTTTGTCTGTATTATGTATGAGAAGTAAATTAAATTACAATGTGTAATCCTGGTTCATTATTCTCGCATCATCACACATCGATCGTGAATATGAGTTAATTTTTGGTCAAAATAATTTTATTATTTATGTTTTTACAAGATGTTATAACTTATGATTTGTAGGATGCACATTTATTTCAATACAAATTGCATTTTACACTAAACTAACCGAACCTCAAAAATTCTAAAATAATGCTTTCCCGGTATAATATTCGTTTCACAAATAAATCATACAGCATAAAAAAAAGGAAAATTTTACTTTGCATTTTTACATTTTTTTGCCGTATATGCATTTTACGTGTTTTTTTGTCATTTTCATCATAACTATAGATATTTTCATTTTGTTACAATATTCTTACACAAGAAAAAAAATTTAAAATATTTAATATATTCTCAACCAGAATATTTGTAATCAAAATAAAGTTTAAAATGAGTAACTGGACATTACGAACATCGTATTTTATCTTTAAAACGCGTTATTAACGATCGATGGCATTAAAATTATAATAACCGTATTTTATTTCAATTATTAATGTATTCCTAGAAATTAAGTCTTTAAAAACGCAGATATTAATTATCGAAGACGATTTTCGTAAGCGAGATAATCGTGTGGCCATGATTGTCTTGTAGAAATCTACTAGTATACATAGTTAGTATGCATGATCTTATGTCGTTTGTTTCGTATAATTTGTTTAAAAATGTTCGGCTCACCACTGTTAAATTTCGAGTGTTGTTCTCGTATTTTTTTCATTATGCTTAAAATTAAGCCATCAGTATTTTGTCTACGTGTATTTCACGTATTTGTAAACGAGTTCGGTGAAGACATAATTGACGTCCGAAATGAACTTTGTAAAGTTTATAATGTATATTCATGTGATGGGTCATCCCAGATCTATACGTATGGCGATAAGGCTATCGGCAAACATTCCATTCGCACAACTTAAATCTACAGGTATTTATATTTTTAACAATTTATTATTAATTGTTACAGTAAATACTAGTATTTTTTAATGGTTTTGGTAAGGTATTTTCAACGATATCATTTACCTTTTATTTAATGCAATAAATGCATTTTTATGTATTTTTTATAGAGCATTAAAATCCGTGCCTACTTATAAATTAGTAGCTGTTTCGATCAAACGATGATCCGACACAATTTAATATCACACTATTGCCCTGTTATATTATCAAGGGATTATAGTAGTTAATGTTTATTTTGTTTCTTGTTTTTATCTGTATACGCTTCTACGTTTTAATAAATGTACAATATGAAATAATATTATCATTTAACCGTCTCGTTGAGCTGCAGCATGGGATGGGCAGCATCGTTTAGTCTGCGTTTATATATATATAGCATATAAATAATGTGTATGAGAGGGTCGAAAATGTACGGACAAAAATATACGAATTCGGTGTGTCGGAATTTGGAATTTGTCCTTGGGTTTACAGGAGGCGTTTGGCGGCGGCGGTGACCAGTTTTTTCCTCTGTAGTCTTTGTCGAGGGGTGTACGGTGTACAACAACAAGACGCCGACTTTTGAATTATTGTCGGAAATGTAGAATACACGGACCGGTTTTTAGGGTGAGTACTTACGAGTTCTACGCTGCACATGCATAGGCTATAGCATGTATTCGACTCAAATATAATAAAACGAATAAACGCGATAATAACAACACGCTGCGTGCACGAACATATGCACGCCGGTTTAGGGAAAATGCGGAGCCGGTGCTCAGCCATTTTCGATAATAACAATAAATAATAATAATAATAATAATAATAATACACCCCATGTGAACGTTTAACCGACAGTGATGGCACACAAAAAAAATATTTAACCATAGTATAGTTATTGCCATACACGTATTGATACCCGATTGTTCGATACGACTGAAATTCGTTACGTAAAAAGATTATAAGTGACTACGTTTCTTCTTCGAGAATCGGTATATTTTTATTGTTATGATGCCTTATTGCCTTATAAAGTATTAAATTGGATTCAATTATTCAAAAATAAAATATCGTTACAATTTTATCGTCGTAATAAAACTATAATTTTATAATTCATTCGCTAATTCACAACTATTGAATATATTAATTGACATACGATAAATGTGTATCGTAATTAAACAATTAGTAATAATTATCAAACAACTTTTAAATACATATCTATAAGCAACAAGGACGTCAGCATTTTGAATGTTCTATACTGAAAAATATAGACTGACCAATTGTTCACATAAACTCTTCTAAAATCGCTATTTATTTCATAATAGGTATACAATTAATAGGTATAGGCATACGCATACTTATTTAATCAATATTAGTGTATTCTAAATACGCCGTAATTCCGTTGAGGCATGCCTCTGCAGAAGACTCGTAACATTTACATATTTATTTTATACAGTCAAAAAAATAGCATAATATACAAAACAAATACGTTTCACGCATATAAATGCCTATTTTGAGTTTTTTTGATTTTAGAGCATATTTCTTCCATTTTATAGTTTTGAAGATATAGTTTAATTTAATTAATAATTTTAAAAATTTTTTCTCCACTATCGTTTTTATTTTAAATAATACAACCAAAACATAAATTTATTTTTAATTGTTTTTAACTGTCCGTGGGTGCACGTTTTTCGTACAGCCCCTTGAAAGTCGCCGATAAGACGATATGATTAATTTGCCATATAATAATTTTACTCATAAATAGTATAGATAATTGTTTATGGTGTGGTGTATTGCCGGTGTTTCAACACATGGAACAAATAAAACTAATTCAAAATAATAAAATATAAAAAATATTTTTTTTTTTTAGTTTTAAAATGCATACCTATTTTAGTTATATTTTTTATTTTGGGTATTCAGATGCATATTTAATGAATTTTAATGGCTACAAGTCCTCTACATTAGCCGTAAGTAATAAGTAGTTCTATATTTTTAACACTCATTATTTATTAATATTAAAACTTGACCATGTCATCGTTTACAAGTGAACGACGAATGTTTTGTGCACAAATAAGTAAATATAGAATTATTTAAAAGCGCCTACATTTAATGTAACTAGAATATTATAAAATCATTATCAGTTTCTTATTTCTATTTTTTTTTTACTATACACAGTGTAACTTGTAAATGTTTATAAAATACCTATATACGTATTCTTTCGACATTTTAAACACACGCCGTATAAAGAATGCTGCGTTTTGAAGGGCCCTTGATTACACTCCATGGCACTGTAAACTATACGTAAAAGTGTACACTTAAATAGTTTAGAGTTTATCCATAGAATCGTACTTACTTGCAATAATTTATAATTTTTCATAAACACAAAAACCAAATAAATACACAGTTGATTATATATTTATTATTTTTTTTTATCACCCTTGCATGTAATTAATATCATTACGTGATAAATGACCTTTGATATAGCTAAACGAACTATTATTTTTACAAAATATTTTTAGAATATAAGCCCTCACATTATAGACACTACCCAAAGAGTTCGATCAACAATATATCTATAGTATGGTCAATTGGCTGCAATAAATTGATACACGATAAATTGATTCGCTATGTATAGACGTGATCACCGCTAAGTAAATGACTATATATTTATGCGTAACGTGACCATACGTCCCGTTTTCGAGCTTTGTGTCCCGCTGTCCCCAAAGAACCTCATAATGTCTCGCTTTAAAAAAAGTCGACCTTTGGTAGGTATTTATTAATCACAACCAAAATCATAAATTTATAATCTATATAGTACATACATACATACCTATATAATATACACTGTAAAACACTAAAATCATAGATAAAAATGATACAAAAATAAGTACCTAATTGTAGCTACAGCTATAGTTATCGTTGTCACCAAGTCGACTCCGCAGTCGGAATCGGCAAAAAATGCCGATTCCGATTACCTACCTACTTTCCAGTTGTCATTTATCACAAAAATAATTAATGTTTTTTTTTTTTTTTTCTAATAAAAACGCAATGTGTTTTACTATATTTCTAGTGTTGTCGTTTTACGCAAAATTATATGGTTCTATGTTTATGTATAGATGTCCCGTTTTGAAGGGAAAAAATATGATCACGTTATATTATATGCGTGAATTGAAACAGTGAAATGCGTATTTTTATTATTGAATACGCGTTTGTCTACGATTGCTCAACTCAAATTAAGTTGGTACTGTTAATGCATATTTAATGGCATTATGTATATAGCATATTATATTATTATATTACGAGTATATTCGGTGGCGTACATGTACATTTCCAATAGTGGAAGGGGTATCTATATTAAGATATAATATATAAATAAATATGTTTTATAAAAAACATTTTCACGTTTTTATATAACCCCCCTTATCCCACGGGCATACACAAATATGTACGCCACAAATAATTTTATATAATTATTCCAGATCTCTCGCTACGCCCCAGCCAAGTGGCTTCATTTTGATCTTATTTAGACATAATATATTATATTTTATACGCATGTGAAACGATGACTTGCGTGAGATTACTCGAACCGCGGGCGAAAGTATTATCCATAATATTACAACGACTATGACGCTACGGCGCAGTCAATAGTTTAACGCGCATCCCGAATTGTGCGTTTTGTATACATTATAATATATTATTGTTGTACGCGTTCTTCTTCGGGTATTCGTGGGCACCAATATCGTAAAAGGACAAGTATATCGGACCGGTACCTCTGACCTCTTAACACAAAGAATTCAAGAATAATATTCATATTAAACGTATACATTAAAACTGTCGAGTTCCAGTATGCCCCGTCCGATTGCAGGCGGGTTATGTATACGGAAAAACGAGTGCTGCGTTATAACGTCCAATGTTATACCGGGTGCTCGGTAAGTCTGGAAACCCTTAATTATTCCTGTATGCATATTTCAATATCACGTACCCGCACATTGTTTTTTTTTGTGCATTTACACAATGTGAGACACTCGTTAACCTCGCATTAATCATGATACCTAACCTATCGTATTACAATAATATCGTTCATCGTTTCCGATAACTCTATAACGCAGTGTACAATGACCGTTTCAAACTTATTGAACACTCTGTATTACGGTGGGTCAGTGTCAGACAAGTCAACTGTCGGGGGGGGGGGGGGGGGGTTTACCTGTACATCGGCGGCGGCCCGGTGACCGTGGACCCGTAATGCTCGTAATAATAACAACATCGGTGCTATGCGTGGCGATAACTACCCATATATTTACAACTCGGACGCAACACACTACCGGTATAATGGGCCGACATTTTGTTATGGTAATAGGTTTTTTTTTCTTTCTCTTTCGATACACCGCCGCCGGGTTTTTTCTTATTTTTTAATCGTCGTTACAAATTATATTGATATGTAGTTATCACACGCACGCCGGTCGTCGCGTTTGGTTTGTTTTTCTTTTCATGTCATGACGTGCCTGCATGTGTAGTACTAGTGTTACGGTTATGCTATTATTATACACCGAAAGGAATAATAATAAATCATACAACTGTATCCAGCACTAAGTATGTGTAAGTATATCACTATACATAACGTACCTACATATTATTACCGTCACGTCGAACGGTTTATTATATGATATCATATTACGGCCGTACAACGACGAAACGATGAGTTTTGCCTTTGGGGCATGATATGAACCTATTATTTTTGACAGTGAACTGTATCGGTTTAGAAATCACATCATGTAGACATCATGTCACCGTGTCTTTTAAATATTATAACCCGGGCTCGGAAGTAATAAAAATTAAAACAAATAAAATGTCAAAAAATGTACAAACAAATTGTAAGACGTACGTATCATGATAACTACATGCACCTTTTCAAAATTCCGGAAAAAATATCTAAAAAAAATCTGTATGTAAACGTCAATCGTGTACATTAAATATATTAATGAATAAAAAATTAATAGATTTAGGACAAATTAAGTCGATAACTTATCAACGATAACATAATATTTCGACTTATAGCGCGATATTGATTGGTACACATCACTGCACATCGCGTCGCTGTCGTAAAATTAAAATTAACTGCGACTATGACAATACATACTCATGTGGTTACGTAAAAGAATGTTGAGTTCTTTATTCAATATTTTTTTAAATACCTAAATTAATGAAAAAAATCAATTTTATAAGAAATATTAAATATGTGAATGAAAATCAATAAAATATGCACTTTTTCTATAAAATTAACGAAATATGAATTTTTAATTTTTGATTTTTAATCTCACCGTCGTATCGTTCGAATTTCTAGCTTGGTTTGTTATAAATTGAGAATATATAGAACAATATATAACTTCTACAACTTTTGAGCCCTATATAATTATAATCGATGTATTATTATGATAATAGATATTATATAATGCATTACTTATTTAATTAATTTTTTTGATTTTCATCGTCATTTCGGTGTTATTATTGATTTAAGTTCTGCTATGGATTACTAATTACTGGTATGTATTAGCTATACCTTAGATCATATACTATTTACTATATTATAGTAATGATCTAAGAGCTATACAATAATTCAATATTTTTTAATAGAGAAACTTTTTTTTTTCATTGTTTTCTATGTACGTGTTTTATTAAATTATCACCTGAACTATTCATTAATTATTCATAATGTAATAAAGATGCATTTAAATTATTTTTATTATTGTATTCAAAATATTTTTTCAATTGAAATTTGATTAGTAGCAAAACACCCTTTTTATCATCATATAATGTTTTTCCCAAGTTAGATACTAAATTTGTTTTAATATTAATAGTAAATTACTGAGCTTCTTCATAGAAGTTGTTATCAGACAACTATTTATTTAATTTATATTCAGAATTATACCATTCAAATGGATTTAATAATATTTATGTCATTTTATTAAATTGTGATAACATTGTAGGCACTTTAATTTTATTTTTGTGTACATTCATATATACTAGAAGATTTAAATAAATGATCTATTCTATAATGGATCAGAAGTAAGGAGAGTTTTGAAATATATTGATTACAAATAAAACAATTTATTATTATTAATTATTAGGTTTAATTGTAATACTAACAATAAACAAATTTGTAATAACCATTCAAAAACTTGATTCACTATTATTTTTTTACAAAATCAAATGTTTATATAGTGCATCTTATATGTATAGTATATGTAAGCTGTTGAAAGCGGGTCGTTTTTTCGTGCATTTAGACTATAAAGCGAAAGAATAATTTATCCAATGATAAAAGTGGATCTAAATTTTTTTTTTTTTAGTAACACTAAAGTAAGGTGAATTTTGAAAAAAAAAATATAAATAATTTGTTACTATAATTATTGTAATTAAACAATATAAAAAAATTCGAAAATCCATTTTCTATATAACTTAGAAAAGAGAATAAGGAATTCAAATAATATGTATTTAAAATTAAGTTCGGACTTTTGGCATTAGGTGAATTTTTCTTCCACTTTTTGGAATTTTCATGTAAAAATAATTTGTATTGCACAATTTAGTGACGTGTGATTGCGCGTATGTACGTTACTGATTTCCAAGAACTTTAGCCGTTGTTGTTTGATTTTAATTACATAAAGCATTTGGGAAACTCACGCACAATAATGATCAGTCATAACACACACAGTTACACATAACTCACTATATTGTATCAAACATGTGGTTCGCGTGCTCGTACGGCCAGTTCTTGAAACTAGAAAAATATTAAAAATCAGGAGATTAATTAAATTATATAAAAATGGGTAATAATAATAAATCGAAAATGATTTTTTTTAATACATAAAACCTACTAATAAATGTATAGTTGAATCATTATTAAAATTACATATTATATGAATAGTTACTTCATTGGTGTAATTATGGAGGGGGATGATAGGGATACCCTCCTCCCCGAGCTTTTTTTTCCGACTGTTTGCAAAGTTAATTTAATAATTCAATAATTCAATTTTAATTTTTATATATTTATAATATTTATAATTTTATACACGGTTTTTTTTTTTGCTTGTAGATTTTACATTTATCAATACTACAATACACTATCTTGTACTATAAATATAATTATTACCTATTTTATGTATTGTGTACCTGCATGTGGTGGTACCATATTATTATAAATTATAATGATGTAAGATACCCACAACTATAAGTTTTATTAGTTTACTAAGAACATAAGAGTATAACAGGAAAATGAGATAAATCTTATTATTCTTATTAGTTAGTATAACATATTATTGATATTATTAATTACGTATCTCGCTTCCCACAGGACAGCACTGCAATACAAAGATATCAAATCATTTTATCAAAGTAATCTATTTCTGTCATATACTAGTTTTGATTGAGCCACTCGTGACATGAACATATCTATGGTTATTTTATATTATTGTGTAATGTTTTTGACATTTGTGTTCTCTTAGGCCGGAGCTATACACGGTGGAATACGCCGTGTATAGCCCCAACCTTAATGTACGTTCGCTCGGTAATTTTCGACTTTCGCTATTCGTACGTAATTATTATTATATTTTTTTTATTATCATGGGCAATTCTAAAGTGAAAACTGGTCTGAAAAGGGAAAATGAGAATACTATTCTTATTTTTTTTAGTAAAAAAACTAAAATAGTAAATGAAGAACATATTGTCTCGAATGAATCTAAGGTATAGTTGAAAATTTCAAATTATTTAAATATTCATTTTGTAAATTAATTTTTATTTTTAATTTTTTCTTTAAAAAAAAAAACAGATAATTTAGTAGTTATAAATTCTGAAATAAATTGTGTTGGTTCAATTGATACACACGAATGTCAAAATTCAGAATTTGTAAATACTTACCTATATGAATGATTAATAAACACTCTTTAATAATTTAAAATGTATATTATTAATTTAAAATAGTTAATAGGAATTACAAGTAGATTATTGCACTTTGTTCTTAGAATTACTATTTTAAAAATTATTATTTTAATATTGTACCTATAATTTTATACTTAATCGATCTTTATTCTTTTATACCTAATAAATATTATTAAAATTTTTAAGATTGAAATTTTAAGAACACAGATACATTAATATAATCAAAATAATATAGGTCATTTTATAAATCAAAATACTATGCCTAATGAAAATAAATATCTTGTAAGAATACTACTTTAAATAATTTTAATACCTTAATTTAATAATTAATTTTACTAATGATTGTTGGTTGAGCAGTCGAAAATATTTAAAATCGCTTTACTTTGTAACTTTCTATAAGTCCTGAAAAAGCGGTGAATAGAAATATTTTTCTCCGCAACTCATTTATACATCAACTTTTATAAGTCATGTAGGTACATTTACGTCCACACAGTTATTAGTATGTTGATAACAAAACCTGAGCTCATAATTATTGATAATTGTCATATTATATAATAAATTAATAACGGCTTGAACAATATTTGTTCACAACTAGCATGTAGACGATTTAAAATAATAAAAATATTACTTTGGCGACAGCACCCATTGTAATTACAGTGCAGTAAATTATATATATATATATATACTATTACACTAATATTTGTTGGATAATTATACCATATATACCACAAGATTAAAAAAAAAAAATTTTTTTAAATAATTTGTTCTAATGTAGTTATTTTTTAACGGCCGTCGATGTATTTTGGTCAATAATAATAATAATAAATTACGTAAGAAAAAATATAAATGTACCCAATCACGTAGATTAAGACGCTGCTGTAGACGGTACACCGTTATACGTATTATATTATTTTATAATATATACATTGTAATACTGTCGTAGTTATCATACTTTATTTATTAATAGTTAAATTGATTATCCACGCAATAAACTTAATTCGTTTAAATTTAATTATTTTAATGTGGTTCAAGAAACTATCCTTTACACGACACACCATTTCATGACAAATAGCATATAGTTGGTTATGAACTCATAATGTGTCCATTTCAAGCTAAACTATTACTTTATTCCATATAATATTAAAACTTTAAATATGTAAATTTATATCACGCGCAATTCAAATATATCCAATTCGATTATGTGCATGACAGCGGGCGTTTATCAATAATACTATAGTACAATTCAGTAATATTTTAGTATTATAATTCATTATACTCAAATAGGACATTATATTATGTTTACTGTTAAAATGATTTTAATAATTATGTGTAATTACAGCAAATTGATTATTACTCATAATTTGATGGGTAATTCAGTAATAATTGTAATTTTGAAAACGCTAAACAATTCATTGTAGGTACCTACGTAATTATTAAATGTGGTCATTGAATACGCCAATTACTTGCGACGCGCGATGTATGCTAATAAAACAATACATCCACTTAAAATAACAACACAATATTATGTTAATTTATAACAATTTTATATCAAAAAAAGTTGTTAATAGTTAAATTGGTTTAAGTACTTATCCTCGTGCAAAATGTATGTAATCTAATTACTTAAAATAACAGTTAATGCGATTTCAGGACTTGAATTGTTTTTTTTGTCAATTAACAATAATAAATTGAAGGGTCTATGCAACAACCAAACAACTCCGTTTTCATATCTTTTTCAGTAAATAACTAGAGTAAAAACTGCTTTAATAAAAAAAAATAATTAAATAAAATCATTTTATTTATAAATTATCATCATACTCGTATATTAATATAATATTAATTGGTATAATTCCTTAATCCCTGTTTAATAATTTCGAAGCTGAACTTAAAGTTGTCTGGTTGTTGCTTGAATAGATTGAAAGTGTATAGATTAAAAAATATAATAATAATAAATATTGTAAAAAAACTTATTAGATATATGTTTATAAGATATTATTCTATTATACTGAAAGAATTATATAAAATAATAAAAAAATGTAAGTGTTTGAGATGATACATTTCTGTCTATATATTTTTATTCGTATAAATCGTACATAATTAAAAAAAAAAAACAATGTATGGACTGACAACTGACTGCCATACCAAGTAATGAATATTTCACGTTACTCAGTGTTGTACACACTCCGTTTTTAATAGTTATTTTACACTTCAATAATTGTGTTGCATATATATATATGTATACGAGTTTATAGTAATATAGGTAGCTATAATTTTGTTATAAAAACATGAAATAAAATAAAAAAAGTTTTACGTCTGCTAATAAAGTTAACCTTTTACGACCCGAATGCGATAAATTTGATTTAAGGAACACATTACATATTAAACACGTTAATATTATTTTTGATCTCTGTATTATAAGGTATAACATATGTATAATAAATTTCGATCGAGTTTTAATAATTTAAAGTATTAACAGCGAGACTTTCGAACGGCCGTTGGACTTAGAGTTCAGATTATAATATTATGTTGGCCCGCGATATCACAAAAATAATAATAATAATAATAATATCAACCGTGACCGCCGCACATTATTGAGTTACTATAGACTACGACGGAGTGGTATAATATTAGCACTAGGTAGTGATAACTGCGCACGTTCGCCGTAATAATATTCTAGCCTGTTAGTTGTGTATTATAATAATATTATATTACCACTCTAAACCGGTGAAAAGTAATGAACTCTAATCGATTTACAGCCAACCGAGCGATTCTACAAGACGAGATGCTTGATAAGACAAACGGAAATAATTACGTTGATATTTTGTATCGTTATTATTATTGTTATTGTTAATATAACTATATTTTGCGGGTTACGAACTTACGAATGCACGTCGACTTATCGACGTCTTATCGAAATAAACAAGAATAAACATAAGTAATGATGATAATAATAATAACATAATGCAACGAACGTACAACTGAATTAAATTAATTAGTTGTTTTCCGAGTATTCGATGGTTTATGAATTTGTTGTTTGCAATAATATTAATATACGCCGATAACATGAGAATGCGATTAAATTATATAATATTGTACGGTCAATTATTCGGATGTTGTGTATTTCTAAAAATCCATGAAAAATAGAAACTGGGTACCGAGTATCTTCTGGTTTTCGTGGTAAAAACAGATGAAAAAAAAATATTAATAAGTATTCTTAGAAAAGTTAAGATTTAATTTGATTTTCCAATCAACAATGGTATATTACTACGTACCTCTTAGACGTAACAAACAACAAATCGTAAAACTATCAATGGTTTATTCAGAAACAAACGAATAAGTTGATTATAATTTTAAAAATATTGAACACTTAGTTTTTTTTCGATTTATATATGATTACATTTTTTTTGCGAATAAAACAGTAAAATCATACAAAAGTTTCTCACCTGTTCCTATCACAGTCAAAAAAAATTAAGTATACTGTCATACATATTTTTTTTTATAAATAATTAAAATTTAAGTTTAAAAACTTTTTTGATAAGTCACAAAAATATATATTAATTATTTTCTAGATAAAAATTAATTTTATAGTACCTAATTTTAACTTTGAAATGTATTAAAAGAATTTTCTTACTGAAATTTTAAGAAAAAATCATCGTAAAAATAGATTATTTTTTATGAATGCAAAATATGATTGAAGTTTACTTTATGACGAAATTGGGCATTTGCGTATATTATAAATATAATGACGATTTCACCTCGAACGGATTTTGTTATTTTGTAATTAATCGTAAGAAACTTGAAACATTTCTTTATTGTTTAAATATTTATTTTGTGAAAAATAATAGTAATTTGAAAAATGTTCTACGCATATAACACTAATATATTATGAAAATGAAATACTCGTAATATTAAAATAATTATAATATAATAATATATAATATACTGAGAGTTTTTGACTAGTTCAACATAATCGTAATACTGTAGTTGAAAAGTAAATTTCTAATAACAATATAAATATGTAATAAAATGTCCTTCGAAATATTGACTGAATTTAACACAATGACTTACTCAGTGACCTTTGTGCATTCAACATCTACTATACAGAAAATAATTTTTATCTCTTCTTTTTTAATTATAAAAACACGATAGACAGTAGACACCATATCGTTATGTCCGCATGAATGTCTATCGTTGATAATCATTCATCTCCAAGAATCCAAAACCTATCATAAGCATTTAAAATATAAAACTAAACATTACACACATGTAATTATTTTGATAAAATAGTTGTTTTTCCAAAAATCGTTAATTCGAGTACCATTATAAAACACTACTCTGAACAAATAAATACGAGTAAGCGTTCATTTCAAGGATGTCGATAACGATTTCTCTTAAGATAAGTTTTTTGGTGAACGCTACAGGTTTCAAAAAGGTTTTTTAAACCGTATTATATACGAACACTTGTATTAATATATAATGTAAAAAAAACAAATACGCTCCACGAAAGCCGGTCCTCGCGTACTGTTATTATAACACCTACTTTCCAATTTATATCAATAATAAATTGTTACCATCCCCTTATCTGGACAGTCCATCCGCGTGTAAAGAAATACTTTTTTCCTTGCGTTGATATTTTATTTTTCCAAAACTACGACGCAGTTCGTTGGCTGTCAATGTAATTTATGACGGTTTTAAAATACTTTGATTCAAAAGGAGTCGGTCAAATGTTTTATTTTTTCAACGTTCTTATAACGACGGTCATGTCCTTAGGTCCTTAGTTATAAATCTCAAGCTGAAGGAGGGTCATAAATGCGTTTTTCCAGAAACGTGTATCCCAATCGTGTTCAATTATTAATTATTTTGTGGGTATTGAATATTATAAACGTAAAAGGCGACGTCTACTGCGTCGTAATTTTAGGTATTTTCGATTTCACTTGGAAAATAATTGTTATTTTTTGACGCGCCGCTAGGTCGGGGCGGATATATTTTGGGTAAGCATTCTTTTCTCAATAAAGGCAACCGCCGATCTCTACTGCGCATTAAAATGTTTGCTATATTATAATGTTTTCATGTGAAAAATACCAGCGCCCGACGTATATAATACCCTTACACATATGCCAGGTGTTTGACCTATTCAGCAGTATTGAAATGGGTTTCACTTGTTAAAGGAATCCCGTGCACAATGGTTATAGTGTGGGATGGAGTTTGTCACAGTTAGTCTTTTGTGTGTTTGTTGGGAAGAAAAATAGATTTATACGCTTATAATATTGTAATGATGTATTATATAATATATCATTGTTAATTAATTTTAACATTTAGCAATTTAAGTGTACAAATTATGTATAATTTAATATTTTCTTCTATTATAATATAGTTATTTTTAACATTTAGAATTAAGTAGATAAATTAAAAAAATAACTTATTATCAAATGTCATATACAAAATACATAGATGCTTTATGAGGTTCTGCAATCTATGCCCTGATTAATAGCATAGGCAGCATCCAACTTCTTCTATAAAAGCACAAGAAATACTCAGTAATACGGTCAATGTCCTGTCACTGTTTATGTATCATGCTATTAGTGTATTAAATTAAAATATTCATAATTTACTTACATATACAACATTTTTAATATTACCTGCGAAGCAGTTTTTCGTTGGAATTTCGAATACCTATATATATTAAATATATCAATTTATGTGTACATATATGTACCTATATGTACTAATCGTATGTAATAATTTCACATTTGTCAAAAAACGAAAAAAATATATAAATCGAAAAATCATTAAAATGAGCGATAAGATGATGCGATTCAAGTTATTAAACGAGATCGATAGTTTTTATTTATTCACGAAATACGCATCTATTGTAATTACTTAATATTATGATTTAAGACAAGACTAAAAAAAAAAAACATCATTTAATATCAAGAGATGAAAAACAAAAATACCATAAAAAATATTTACAACAATTATTTAGTAAGCTATAGTTAAATGTATGCATGACATCATAATTCCGTTGTCGCCGTTACTCAGTACACACTACTACACGTTTTTACGTAAATATTACAGTTCTCACTTATAAGTTATAAATTATTAAATAATAACTTTTTAACAATTAAAAGTTTACAATTATATTATCTTAATCATTGTATATGTTTTGCAAGACGTTCATTAAATGATTTAATGATGAAATAAAAATAAAACATGAACATTTATTTTATTTGTTTGTTGTCCACTGTAGGTCATGGTACATCTGTACGTTTTATCTCTTGATCGTATTTATATACGATTGTATAAAATATTTACTGTGGTTTTTTAAATTTCGTAAATCGGATTAAAATTATAAAATTACTGTAAGTATCATTAATTATTTTTTTTGATCAAAACTAATTATTGTATTATTGTTTGTGACATTCCACGTCGTAACCTAATATGAAATCACAAAAACAATTCAATCAGTTCATAATACTAGTAGTTATAATATAATAAAAGAGTAAAAAAATTACTTTATGATTATAAAAGTGATACATAATAACGAGTTTTGGAATAATAATTTCTGGATAAAAGTTTTAAAAAATACCAAAAAGAATTGAACAGAAAAAATCGCCAGAATAAAATATTACCCGTTTTTCGTAAGTGATTAATAAAAAAATGTTGAAGTTTACAACATTATTGATATTTTATTATAAATAGGTAAATAAGTACTTATAATTTAATATGATTTATGAGTTATGACCTTTAAATATTGTAAAAATTCAACAAGTATAAGAATAACATTATTTAAACATTGAAACGAACGGCGTAGGCAAGCATATCTATAAACAAAAGCTATAATATTAAAATATCACTCTATTCTTTATTTATAAATATACCTTTTAATAATTTTAATTAAAATATTATTAAATTAAAAATATAAACTATATACATTTTAATTCTTTTATTATGATTCAATATTGATAAATATAATAATATTAGGTTATTAGATGAGATATATAAGCTTTTAAACAGTGCCAATAATTTTAATAGCTATATAAAAACGTATACGGAGTAAAAGACAACATTGTAAAAATATCCGGTGTATTGACACAATTAAATTAATAAATAAAAAAAAAAGAGTAAAAGACGATGCGCAGCGGTAAAACTATTGATATTTGGACTTTCCTCCCTGACCTCTCACTGATAAAAGGGAATTTTAATGATACTGGACGTCCACAACGAGCAGGGAAACTTCCTTTTTAAATTAATATATTTTTTTTAAGTTCTATCCGTAAATTTCGTTATTAATTAAATTATTATTTAGTATTTTATTTTAAAATCCATTGGTTAAAAAAGTTGATTGAAATGTTATACGACGTTCGATTTTGAAATATGTTTTTATGATTTGAATATTAATAATGAAAAAAAAATAATTTGTTTAATAAAATGTACTTTTATTTATTTGCTCTAATGTTTAATGTTTGTACTTTTAATATTTTGCTTGGGAAAGAGGGGATATCTAAAACTCGAAAAAACTGAGGCTGCAATTCGGATTAACCTTTTTTTCAAGATATCTTTGGGACGAAACTAGTATGCAGCCAGTAATGACATTATAATTATTTTTATCATAACCGCATACTTGCCATCAAAAAGATAAATATTGGAATCTAGTACACACACAGTATTGTACATTTGTTAATATATAAATCATATTGTTTTATTCCTATAATATTCGTGGCGGTTGCGGTCGGAACACAGTAAGGCGTGTTATATTACGTAGGTAGGAAACATTGTCGAAAAAAAAATAATTACTCTGTTGGTATAATTATTATACGAAGCTAATGGTATTAAATGGCTTATTATAATTATTACTGTGAATCGTCGTTTAATTTAATAAGCTGCAACTGTAGGTACTGTTCGAAATAATAAAATTCATCATAATATTGGTATCATCATGGTATTGTGTTTTACTTATTTGTTATGCACGTAAAATTCACTTTTTTTTGTATATTATTATCTAGATTGATTTATAGTGAAGAATATTAATGCATTTTAAAAACTAATTATTAGATAAAAATTATAAATAATATTATAATGTATTGAATTCAAATATTGTATATCAATTTAACCTTTGTATAATATACATAATAATGTAATATACGACTTAAAACATATATTTTTTAATAATTAATTGAAATTTGTTCGTGTTTCGTAAATTATTTTATGGATCGTTCGGTATACATTTTGTAATTCGTATAGATTTTGTAATATTAAAAATTCGACCATTCTGTATAGCGTTGTATAGAAATATAAATATATATACCTAAGTCTTTATGATTTTCAGTAAAACATCTGCACGGTCTGAATTGAAAGACGTAAGTTTCTATTGCGGCCGTATTATTATAATCGATAATCTCTGAAAAAGACGGTCCCACACTCCCACACATAATAAGTCGAAGGCTGACAGCGGTATGCGAGATCCGCACATCTCGGCTTTATAGAAAAATAACCATTGTAACGCACTGCCGGCGACCCATCTCAATACATTTCCTGGGGTTCGTTTCATTTCTAAAACGACCCGCCAGTCTACAATTGGTACGGGGGCCGTACGGCACCGTACAAAATAACCGTCGAAATCAACACGACAATAACACCTAAAATGTCATACGTGTAAAATCTATGGGACAAATGCCACCCACAAAGAAGACGGTCACACGCGTTCTATACGCAGAAACTCTACGGAGGTCAATTTAATATGTTACTTATCGGTCGGTGTATAGGGCGGGACGGAGGAACGAGAAGCCCAAAGAAAACGACAATATCTCGCAGTGCACGTGTGTCGTCTATACAATATATATATATATATATATATATATATAATATGATCTCTGACAGGGGATGCAGCTGTCCGCCTTTCCGACGCCGTACCGCGTACTGCGTTACTTTTGTTGAAAAAAACACATTGTCTGTCGAAACACCATTTCGGCGCGTCGTAGAATGAATATTATTGATGGGCAGGACCCATACCTCCTATACCGTTTTAAAAAGTTGCCGCGAGAACGCACGTCGTGCGATGTTTGCCGCAGATAAAGTCATTGTCGCCGTCGTCCGCCTCTATAAATCTTTATTTTGTAAAGGTTAAAATACAAAAAGTGTCATTGGTAGGTACGTTATTGTTGTCGTGGTTGGCGGGTCTACGTATAACGTCGGGCGCCAAGATCCTGTCGGTAACATACTGCACCTTACAGTATACAATATACCATATTATGAGGTGTTTCTATACCTGCCCATCGGAATAAAAGAACTGTTTTTGTATTACTATAGTATAGTGGATATAGTGACATTGTGTGGTGTACACGGCCATAATACATTAATACCATGCTAAAGTTTTCACTACGTGTCTTTTGTACATATGCACGTTTTGTTTCGCACATATAAGTAAAAAACACTAAAAACTTTCGTAAATACACGTACGGACTTTTTTAGTCCACATATTACACGTGCACTTCTATACTTCACATTGAAATAGGGGCCGATCAAGTACAAAATATATTACCGCTGCACATATATATATATATAATATACGGCCATAATCAATAATGAGATTAGTGTGCTTATGCGCGGTATGTAAGGCTTTTTATGGGTAAAAAAATGTTTTGGTCATTTGTGCGTTTTATACTATCACACGACCAAGGTCAACACCTTCCAAAAATATTTTAAACTCACAACCGGTTCGACGCTTACATACACAGTTATATGACACAGTGAGTACCATAAAACCGCTTTCGAAATATTTTAATTTATACCGAGATTAAATAATAATAAAAAAAAAAGTTGGTAGAGGTTTTTAAACGCGATCATAAATTATTTAAAATATAGGCACGTATACAATTAGTAAATGAACCATTGAATTATTTCGTAACGATATTTAGAAAATACCATTTGAAAAGTATTTATTGTTTTAACTGATCCGCTGTAAAAGTATAAAGAATATTATATTTTCGGCGGCAGCAATATTAATTGGTAGCTTATTGACGATTGATAATCTAATACGTATACGTATACGTAATACGCCGGTCAATGAGTATAGGTTGAAATGCTAAACGGCCGCGGTTCGTTTGCCTCTACGGCTTCATTTCCGTCTAACAGCCCATTTTAATTAATTTATTTTCTCTTCGTTTACTGTTCATCATATAATATAAAAATGACTCTTCGTGCACCAGGCCCACCATCTGTAGCAGCGGCACGCTAAGCACCTTCGTGAGGTCGTTACTACGTTACCAGATCGCGTACGTAGGCTGTACGCTCGACTCGACGGTGGCGGTTGCCGTATTATATTCGTTGAACTATAATAATATTATTATGTTTTATCGGAAAGACCACAGACACGTCTCGAAATGTTTTTACATTATTTAAATCAAATGCGATAAACTCGTGGTCGGAGTGTTTAGACTTTGGTTACAAAGTGTTTGAGCGTATAAAATGTACAACAATATTATCGCAGCAAATTATCTGCTTTTTATTTCGACTTTGAAAACTGCACTAATACAATATAATGTTATCATTAACTATTATAACGGTTAATAACTGACGAGTTAGATAAAATAAATTATTTCATGACCTTTTGCGGGGTTAACTGTAGAGATAGCGCAGCAAAGCCGACGAAAAAATATCATTTTTGATTGTACAATAATTGGTATAACAAAATCATATATTGGCGTGCCATATATATAATGATAATCTATAAAAATTATGTTGACCGACAACCATTATACAATGATGATTTGTACGCGTTGTTATTTGTAATGAAATTAATTGTTAGGAAATCTTGTTAATAAAGTTAAATCTCAACATTCATCCGTAATAATTATTGACATTAAGCAGATAAATATTACAGCTCATATTTAAAAATATAATTGACTGTACTAAACAGCATAAAATAGTATTTCTCTAAATGTCTTAATAAGTTAAAACAATAATAATGTGGTATGCAATATATAATAATTTGTCACACAATCTTTTTACGGCTACCTAATTACCTATATAGCAATAATATTATATAAGTAACTATTGGGTAATAACTACAGGCTTGTCTGCGAAACTGGTTCAAAAACGGTGTTTTTCACAACTGACTCAAATGTAAGTATTTTATATAATATAATAAAAATCACAACTTCACAATCGCAGCATAAGTAGCGCTAAGAATATATTTTTTAATGATTATAAAAATTTAAAAGCAAAAATCACGGCAATAGCTTCGATTACAAATGTCTTGGGTGCCAAATTGTAGGGATGAAGAATAAACAAATATTTAACTCGTGATGAAAATATAACACTATAGTACATTATAATGTACGGTTATATGTAAATATTTGTTAGTCGAGAAAACTTATTCATTTTGAGCGTACCTCATCATTGTTATTAGCATGTTAAATTTGAATATAATTTTAAATCAACATTTTACATAAGTATACTTACAAAAAACGATTTTGACCGGATACTGTGTGTTTATATTTATTATTTTTCAGATCTTATAATATATGTATGTTATTATAAGTATCTAATTAATTATTGAATAATTATTAATATTGTAGATTGGATTTGAACTAATATTTGACAAAATGTACTAGTATATTATGTTAATAATAATTATTATATAATAGTATATATCGTACTACCGTATAATGTACCATATTATGGTGTAAATTTATTTACACTAACCTAAGTTAGTATAAATAAATAATTAAAGTTGGTCTAAATATTTTGAAAATATCACTGTGTATAGAATACAATAATTAATAATATAGGTTATAGGTACGTAATAATAAAGTGTTTAAAATATGCTTGCTACAAGCGTTTAGTTATGTTTTTATGTGTAAGAATTTTGAAACGTAAAAACGTAAATTTATGATAAATCATATTATTCGAATTGCCTTTTCAAAATTATTGTTATGTAAAGTAATGAGTAGATGATTTGTTACTGATTTCAATTTTGCCACACAACCGTTGTACACAGGCTGCATACGAATTGCGTCTCAGTTTTTCTATACAACTATACTAATTACGTCCATGAATTCAGAATGTATAAAAATAATATTAATGACGACAATGAAATAACTCGTTTTGATTAAATCAAAACTGTATTATTCAAATTTTAGCCAATCCATAAATAGTATTATAATAACATTTTTATGTAGCAATACAATAGCCGTATTTATATTTTTTTTATTATTTTAATTAGTTTAATGAATTAACGACGAAAAAAATATTTTTGGTGTATATAATTACAAAACGACGAAAAGCAATACTTTTGACCTACGCTTTAATAATATAATATTTATTGTTGTTATTGATAATCTCAAGCCTGGAAAATAATTTATTTACATCGGACGCAATAATTAATGTAGTTGGTAAATATTATCGGGACGCAATATGTGTGAAAAAAGGATCTTGGGAAGCATTTCGTTTGCTGTGGTACACATTAGTAGACGGTTGACGGATAAGCGCTTTTTGTGTTATACAGAAAATATTTAAATGGCTAGACATAGAAATTACACAAATGATTCGCCGTATAGACTCGCTTCGCTTGCGAACTACAAACACATTAATGCAAACAATATATGTTGAATATAAATATATTTATAATTTTTAACATATTGATATGCATTTATATGTACTTTAATTTTTAATAATATTATGTACTCTCTACAAACATTTTTTTTTCATCTTTGTACACGCATGTATACATTATACAATATAAAAACAATTTTAATATCAACTTACTATTTATCATAGGTAAATATATAAGTCTACGTCCACCACTTATCAATAAATTATTATTTTTGAATTGTCGTACCTTGATAAAATAATGGTATGATTCCAAAATTAGATCTTTTCGTGCTGATATTTTTCCTTAGACTTGGAAGATAAATTATTTATCATAATATTAACATTAATATTTACAAAATGTAGAATATAAATATACCTATATTTACCAATTAAAATGATAGACAACTGTTTTATAGACTATACTTAATTGTTTTTAACGAAATTCATTAGAAAAACTTAGTGTCATCCTCAGCTTTGGAGCCCCTGATGATTACAAGTCATAAGGACTGAATAGTTCTAGTTCTAGTTATTGTTATAGTTCCTATATGCACATTGCTGTATCCAATTCTGATACACAGGGATGCAATGCTCATATATTCTTATTATATTTGAATAATTATAATTATCGAGATAAGAAATATTGGCCACAATAATAACTACAAGCTATAGAATTTATACCTGTGAAACACCACTCGAATCAAAATGATTTTTTGATAATAATACGACTATTTTAAACATTTTTGTCAATTGATACTTTTACAAATCATAATTTATTAATTTGCTACATAATGATATATTAATGAGTGTACCTACTCATGTCGATACAGCTTACACTGCTTAAATATATTATCAGTGCCACGAATTCTGACCTTATCGACTCTAAATTCTAATCAGTTTCGGCTAAAAATAATTTATATGATGGTCTAGTTTATGTTATATTGAGCATATGTAATGCGACAAATACTAAACATATATAATTAAAAAAATTATAGATTAATTATGAACAATTTTATTAGTAAAAGTAATTAAAACATACAATTAAATACGGGATAACCGATAAGCACTGTTAAAAATGCACATAGGGATAAAATTAAATGAGCGAAATTTAAAGTGTAGCTTGCATCACTATACTAGTTTACTATAATATTGAGATAAAGAAATATTTTAATAGTATCCTCGAGAACGAACTAAGGAATTTTTAATTTTAATTATATAGCGAAAAATAAAAAATTATTTAAACAAATATTTTATCTACAGTGCAAAATAAAACAGAAATAGTCTTTCAAAAACCACCATGATGATTGTTCTTGCTGAAAGGGCAAGAATGTTTTTTTACTGATGCATAATTTACGAAAGAAAAATTTAAATAAAATATAAATTATTAAATAGGTATTAATTATTCCAATAATGAAATAGTGAAATAAAAATTACTAAATTATTCAAATGGGTTATGACCAAACGAATACGAAGTACTTACAATACAAAAATAATTTTTGTAGGGCCAATTTACTGACTTATAGATTCTAATTTTGTTGTAAAAAATGTACAAACATTTTCTTTTTATAGTTAAGATTAGAAAATTTAATACAAGATTATTCTGTTTTTTAACCTATATCAAAAAACCAATTATAATGGAAAGTCAAATTAATTTTTTTTATGCGTTTGAAGTTAAAATTTTTACAACATTGCGTATAACTATTTCTTTTCAAATGATTTTCAATATTTTGTTGTACCTAAGAAATTTATAACCACAGATAGGTACTTGAAATTTTCGTTAAATGTTTCTATTTTAATATTTTTTTACTAGGTTTCATTTTCAAAAGATATTGATTATTTTTGAGTTATCCATAGACATTTGAAATTTAATATTTTTTTTGTTTTATTTCTATAAATATCCATAAAGATTTCATGTATAAGTTATTCTTATATATATATATATATATATATAAATATTTAAATTACATATAGGTACTATTTATTTTTATAACCATTTTAATTCATTCATGGAATATGAAAACAAAACTTTTATATATATTATTATATTTTATACAAACAATAATATTTTCAAATGCAATGTTTTCGATACATTTAAAACAAAGTATACCATAGATCTCTATAATAATAATAGTAAAATAAATATAAAAAAACATAACATGGAAATATACTTGTGATATAAGCTGATAGACTTTCATTTTCGTTCACAATTGATTTCGCACCAACTATGATATATCATTGAATCTTGAATCAAATTGAACAAATCCATCACGATGACATTTACCGCACAACGGGGTGGTATTCACTTGCCTATCTTTTCATTATTGTTACGATATAGTTTTTTTATTTAAAAAATAAATTATATGAAAATAAAATAAAATTAAAAGACACAAACGTTACACGATGGCACGGCGTTAATAATTCTGTATAAGTTAGGCGTTTTACATAAAATATTAAAATATTAAAAGATCCACGGGCGGGTGAGTTAGCGTCTGGGACATCGCGAGCGCGACGGTCAGCGGTTACACACGCGTGCGACACAATCATTTTACGCACACCCAAAAATAATAGTAGTAAATTGAAAATGTATGTCGATCGTAATATGAAGGCGAGATTTTTGTAAGATTTTAGCCGACAGTCATTCGCGAAAACGTTTTACGACGACGGTGGTTAAGAGCACGAAACACCGTTTGCGATATCTCGAGTTCGGAATACGCGACTGCAGCTGCAGCGTGAGTGCACTGTCATATATACGCGGACGTCACGGCGGCGTGCACAGATGGCCAAGCGTAGTGGAACTGCAGCATCCCAGGTGCAAGATTGCGAATATACGCTATATATATATATATATATATATATATTAGTATTATAATATTATGCAAGGTGTATCGCGAAATGAACGCGGGACAATCTACTCGTTTTTGCGCATGCGGAAATTCCCAAAGTCGTCCAATGCGTCACTATATTTCTATATAGTATGTACCAAAAGTTCGGTATCATCCATGTTTAGTATCTTCGTAGCGAATAAATGTGTTTAATTGCGGTTTTTTTGTAGTAAAATATTTTTTTTATAGTACCTACAGTTGAGTCACGATAATTAAGAGTTAACTCGAAGTTGGGAGATAAAAATTTGCTTCAAGATGTGTATTATTCGAGATATCTGGCTCGAATTTATATTAATTTATATTTCTAGGGGAATAAAAAAAAATTTGAGTTGTCAAGTTTTTTGAGTTATCGTCTATCCGAGGTTCGAGTAATCGTGATTCTACTGTATAAATTTAAAAATATAACCATTATAGATATAACCATTATTTTGATATAATATTTTTGAAAAAAATTTAAAATAAAAAATAAAAAATTAATCGAGTCAATAGATAGGTACCAAGTCGTGCAAATGAAGTTTCTGGTTTTAGCTTTATCTATGTGTAGCTTTATTTTAATTTTTCGTGTAATATTCTATCAACGGAAGATTTTGTTACTTCAACCTCTCCGTTAAGAGGACCCGCATGTGTTGCTCTGTCTTATTGACGTACATCATAACAAATATGCGTTTAACAGAACACATTTTGTGATGTTAGCTTTAATATTAGAGTAAATTTACTTATAATTAAATTTAAAGGTAAGAATATTATCTAGAAAATGACGTATGCTTTTATTTATATTATCATTTTAAAGTTAGTTATGAACATTTTAAAGTTGTAAGATTTTACATAGGTAAAAATGATAAAATAAAATATCATTAAAAGCACATGTAATTTTTAGATAATGTTCTTACCTTTAAATTTGATAATTGGTAAATTAATTAAATTAATTAAATTAAGCTAATATCACAAAATGTGTTCTGCTGAACGCAGATGTGTCATGATGTACTTTAGTAAGACAGAGACAACATATGCGGGTATGACGTCTTCTTAAGAGGATATCAGTGTAGTATTTATTATCTCTCTCTAATCTACGCGCAATATAGCAAATTTTACGTTCAAAATAATGACTATAACCATATTAATTTCTCAAATTAGAGTGAAATTCAAAGTTAGAAATATTTTAAGCGTTATATTATATTTTTATTTTAAAGCGAGTTATAAGTATTTTAAAACTGTAAATTATTTATACATCCTAAAAAACTCAGAACTCCCTTTAAAATTAAAATATAATAAAACGCTTATAAGATGCCCTAGATAATTTTCTTAACTTTAAATTTTATAATAGATCATTTCGCTCTAATTTAAGAAATTAATATAGTTATATGATCATTATTGTGAACGTAAAATGTTCCATGTTGCGTGTGGGTTAGAGAGATAAAACAAATAGTGCGCTGACATCCTCTTAACCTACGTACTTTAATGTACGGATAATTTAGAAGCTACAACAATATTTATAAGGACGTGATGGTGTGCTTACTAGTTGTTGCACTTTTTGGGTAACCTGATTTATTTCATTCATTGATAGCTCATATATATGAGTTAAAATTAAATTTTTAATAAAAATAAATGAAATAACTAAACACTATACGCTGTTAATTCAAACACTACCTATAAATATTTATGTGATATAGTCGATTTTCGCTATTTTTTTTTTAACTATTTTAAAAAATGTGATCACAAAAATGTTATCGCGAAAAGATGTCCTGAATTGCATAAAAAATGTTTTTAAAACTTTGAAGTTATTCTGTCATCTGCTTATTTGATTGATTGATATTTATTTTTTTTTTTAAATCTCTGTGCTTAATTATAAAATATTATTTTTGAAACAAAATTTAAAATAATAAGATTTTAGTTCGGACATTACAATGTGGCAGTTTGTCGTAAGACTGTATCAGTGTAGGGTTTAGATAATAATATAATGTTTTCTATTTGATATAATTATGATTTATGACTTTTACAGAATACAAAAGAATTATTAGTTTGTATCTCACTATCGTCAGTTGCATGTGCGTATTAAGTTGCTGAGACATCTTCTTTCGCTAATTTGAAACAGGAAAAAGTCCACGTCGATAAACTTATTTTAAAATTAGTCAGCAGTCAACGATTATGATAATCGTAATATTATGAGTTTTTTTCAGAATAGTAGGTTCGTAATTTAAGTATGATGAATTGAGTATTTTTATTTTTATATTATTTCTATTATATATTTGTCTTATCAAATGTAATATGTTTATATAAAAAAAATATAAACTCTTAACTAGTTGTTAGCTATTAAATAACTTCTAACGTATAAATAAACGTCAACACGGCACAACGCCGAGACGGCTCTATGTTGAAATTGCTACGCTGAGATAGCTTTGCCAAAATGTCCTAGACTGTGTGATCATAAAAAGTTTAAAAAACCCTGCATTATACGAAGATTGCTGCCTACCGTAATATATATAGTCTATTTAAGTTATAACTAATACACATATTATATGAGACGATAATATTATAATGTTACTACAGTAGTCTGCAATTAAGCGATCTATGACAAATGGGTTTGGACGTAAAAAAATGTTAATCAATCAGTAAAATATCTATAGTAAAATTTAAAAATAATATTTCTGTTTAATTTATATTTAGTATTAATATGTTTATAATATGACTAATATATTATAGTATCATAGTATCATATCATATCGAACTTTATCGCTCTCGTTATTGAATGTTAGTTATAACCTATAGATCGAATTTTATACAAAATATTTTTCTGCATTAATATAAAATATTGATCATTTTTTAATTTAAAAACAGAAAATAATATAAATAACTATTTTTAACATAAAAACTTTTTTGATATTTTATACAATAAATATTTTTTTATTATTTTTTTTATACATTTTTAACGTACTACCTATAATTAATAATTTGTGTATTTAAATATTTTATAATCGTTTTTGACGTATTATCATAAATATAAATTATACTTATTAATTTTATTGAACGATTTTTATTTTATTTTTTTTACGTCTAATTGTCCCCACATCAATGTGTCCCTATTCGACAACTAAGCGATGTAGGTACTTATTTCACTCTAATAAATTTCTAATTAAAACAATTCATATGTGTAGTCGTTCAATACTAAAGTTTTCTTTTTCTAACAGACGTGTACCACAGACAATAGGAGTTGACGTAAAATCTATTATTTGATTTTTGAGATATTATATTATTTTTTATATATATTTTAGTTTTATATTTTATTGTTATTTTAATTTAAATCTAATAATTAAAAATTAAAAAAAAAATACGCAAACATAATTCCGGATTTAGATTCCCTATATTTACGTATATTTAAATCAAAAAAATTATTTCATGTTTCTGTCATACTATTTATTTAAATATAATTTAGCTAATACACATATATATATATGGCTATAATTTAAATACTAAAAGTCCGTTAATGTATAGGTATATTAGGTATATTAAAGTATATAGGCAAAGTATGGGCATGCAGATTAATGGTTGCATACGAGTTTTCGGTGCATTCGTATATTTACATATTATAATATTATGTACACTAAAAAAAAAAAAAAAAATAGAAAAAGAAACTGATCTACACCTTTCATATGTGTACATTGTACATATATTTTTGTGTGTGTAACACGATGCTCGAACGCCACCTCCACAAATTAGTAGTATTAGGTACATTTATTAGTCATCGTCCGTGACTGCACGCTACTGCAATGTCATACTCGTTAAACATATTAAAATTGATCATTATTATTTATCAAATTATCTTATATTATATTTATGATATATTTCAACATAATTTTAATAATAAGACGACGGCAACCAATAGGCACCTACTACAAAAGAAACATTTAGGCATATTTTTAAAATACATATGTCAATTTTTGTACTTTTCGGACCGCTTGTTTTACTACGTAAAAACATCTTGACGTGTCTTAATACTCAAAACTCTTTGAACGTTTGCCAACAGAACTAATGTGATATAAATTTCTTTTTTACAACTAAAAGGCATTGACTACAAAGGTCATTGGCCATAATATAGAGGAGTGGGGGGTTAGGTAAACTTATACATATACAATTTAGGGGTGTCTTATATGTAGACTGTAATACAGTATATTTATTTTCTTTTTTGAAAATTTTATTGAAGTGGTGACTTAAAAATTATATTATAGTGTAAGCTATTGAGAATATAACTGCAACAAAAATAAATAATTTTATTATGAATTAAAAAATGTATAAATAATAATTTATTAGTTGATCTTGACAATAATCGCATATAGTATGCGACAAAACAATTTTGATGCCGCCGTACAGGACTTTACTATTATAAGCGGTACTGGGGGGAGTTGAGCTTGCGGGCTAAGCACTATATCAATTATACAATTAGCCCTCAAAACTCACTCTATACTTATTATGAATGAATATGGACACCAGGGCCGGCGTTATGGGGAGGCAAAGTGGGGAATTTTTTCTGGATCTTACGCATTCAAGGGCCTCGCACCTTTAATTACACCTTTGTCTTATAGACTATAGGTAACTATGGTTATTGGTTAAATAAGTTTTGCCCTCCAGGTCCTCCTTTTAAAAAGTAGCGCTGATTTAGCGGATATTTATATGTTATGTAAGTTATTTGTAATTTTCAATAAAATATATTATCCTGAATGTGAATAAATAAACATCTTTTAATAGCTCCCGTTCTTCGCGTGATTTTTTTGTATGTATTTTTTGTTTATTATTTAAAACAACTAAAAATAGTAAATAAATTAATATAAATTAAAATAATAATAAATAATATAGTCATTTTATAAATTCATCTTTAAGTAAGAACACGTCCGTTTTAGCAATAAAAATAATATTTGTATAATAATCTTGTCAAAGATAGATAAAAATAATAATCAAAAAATAAAAGTAAAATAAATCAAAATAAAATCAAATATTATTAAATGAGAATAAACATTTTACAAAATCATACCTATAGAATTTATTTTCATTATAGTGTTATACAACGATATTTATAAATGCAAAATTAATTATCTGTAGAACTCGGTTTACCGACAATCCACCGATACGAGCCAGTAGCCAACAATATTGTACTTGTGAAACATTCCATACGACTGGCGTGTTGTCACCAGTGACGAATATTGGCCAAGTGCACCAATCGTGTGGGGGTAACGCCTTAATAATACTTAGATTAATTACCTACTATCAGCAGAATTCATTCGTATGTAAGAATTCGTCTGCATAGCTAATAATTATAATATTTCGTAAATCTTTCTATTGAACGCCCGATGACTGTCACAATAAACTCACGTAAACACGCGGAATTAATTTGTACACAGCGATTATTAGAATTGGTTTTGCAGATAATAATTTAATTTCAATATGATTTTACCGATGTGTTGATATCTATTAATAGGTATTTTCATATAATAATATATGTTAAGTCAATATAATCAATATATATAGTTATTTATTACATTCGAACCTTAGATTTATTGGTAGACGAGGAACTCCGATGTTTAAGATTTTTCAATTGTGTAGAGATATGGTTTGAAATGGTTTGGTCGTTTATAATAATACAGATACGTTGACCTGAGGACATGGTAATCAATTTTTTTTTTAACTTTAATAATGCCGGTACATCTGTATAATCAATTACTTCTTCAAACACCATCAACTCATTGTAGTTGGTACTTCAAACCTGTCTAATTGAAATAAATAAATTTAATTATATATTTATTTAATATTCGTAGAGTTCGTTGTGAAAGAGTACACTTAATTATATCCTTTTGAAGTATTTTAATATTAATATTATTCATATTATGAAACAAAAACTATAACACAACAGTAAATTATTATATGAATTAAGAGTCAATGAAAAACATTTTTTCATAACGTAATACACATTCATTGAAAATATTAACAGCGTTCTATTAAGGATTTATTGATTTTGTACAAATATTTATCATATTTTATTTATTTATTTAAGTAATAAGTCAGTGAGTCATGCATGAAGATAATAATAATAATCGTGGTTGACATGTTGTACGCTATTATTACAATATAACATAATAATATATAATATATTTATTTATCTCGTAAAAGTAATAAACCGTATTTTTTTATTAATTTACTGTTTTGAAAATTTATGTTCATGTATTGTTAAAATGAAGAGTATTAGTGATATCCATACAAATCATCCTTTTTCTAACAAAAAAAAAAAAATTATTGATGTCAGACTACTCTACAAGGTTTGAGAATTTTTCCTATAAAATGTGTTTTGAGTAAAAAACACATTTTCATTTTTAGCTGGAAGAAAAGATGATATTCGTGTGCATAGATAGTACGTACGGTACCTGCATACATACGCACTAATTATCATTTATACAAAGGCCACAAATTGTGACGACGAGATTGCATATTGCCTAAATGTGACTCATTATTAAATAGATACTATAAGTGTGGTCCTTAATTTAATTTTTTTAATGCAAGTCATATTTTATTCCTGTGAATATTTAAGATTATAATTATGAAAAATTTGAGTCAAACACTCCAAATAAATTGACCAAGTCGGTAAAATTGCCTCTTCCTCAAATTCCCAACCTTGAATCTTTTTTCGCGCTGAAAACGGGTACACCGTTTACTGACCACAATATTAATAGATCTCGATCTATAATAGATAAAAGTATTTTTCAATAAGCTTATAATATTAATTCGTTCGTCCTTTTTACAAATATTTTATAAATTGAATTAATATTTTTTTTCAAAGTGTCTTCATTCAAGCATATATTATAGCTACTAAATACCTACAGCACTTACACTTATTGTAAAACATTTTTATAGTATGTATAATAAAAAATGAATGTCGAAAATAAAAATGAATATTTTGATACCGTAAGATATGTTGTAGAATTATTGTAGGTATAAAACATATTACACATGTAGACGAATTCCAATCAAATGACTAATACATACAGATCATTAACGTAAGTCTAATCTATTGATAGCTGACAATTGAAAAAAGTCTATGCAGAGGATATGCTTCATGCCTTTTATGGTATATTAATGGTTATCTTACAGAGCATCATTATGTAGATATAAAGAGTCGTTCACGGTCTAATAGCAGTTACATTTCAGTACAAATAAACTTAAAATTGTACACATTTCTGAACGATGAGTTTAAAATGCCGTTCGCAGCATGTTGTATATAATATATTGTTCGTATCTTACAAAATCCGAAAATATTTAATCGTATAAAAATCATATATCCTTTTTACCACCGTCGCGGTCGCGTTACATGGGGTGTGTCAGTTATGCGTATATATGCATTACAAACCGTGGTTAACGTATCAGATATAGACGGATATTATATTAAATATCCATTAGAACTAATGATTAGGTAGGTTTAGGGGCAGATTAAGCAATTTACCGCCTACAAACAGGACATTTGCGGCCGTCTCAAATTATAATATGATATTATAAATACATTTTATTTTTTAAGTGTAGAAAATTTGCCGCTACAATTACCTGATTACTTTGCCTGTAGGGTAACCCGACACTAAGTAGGTTTCAGACAAGGTTTTACATTGTACATATTTGTTAATTGTTATCCATTAGATTAATATTTAATACCCGTATAGCATTTCGACAAAAACCCCGTCGTCACGGCGCCAATGCGTAAACTCGGCGGGTATAATATTATGTATACATAATATAATATGTCTCCTGGTCATCTATCTGGTTTAAGATTACTGGCGCTTCCATTGACATATTTAATATATAATATATATGTATGTATGATATGTACTTTTTTTAAATTATAAATAGTAAATACATATCACACGTCCATATCCTAAGCAAAATTAAACGCTTTGATTGTTTATTTTCTTATGTACATCATACAAAACGTAAACCGCAGCCACCTCTATAGTGTATAAATATTAAATATTGAAGTCGTATATCATATTATAAAGTAAAGCTAAATCGTATTTAATTACATCGTTTTTTGAGCGTATCATAAAAAGTGAATACTACAGTTTTTGAACTATTCTCACTACAGCACGCGTCTATATTTATATTGATTCGTAATCTATAGTTTTATTTCATTTTACAATAAACAATTATAATTCTCGTAGTATTTTGGCATCATTACGAACATAATAATATGTTATTGTAAAAATTAATTTAAATAAATAAAAATTAATCCATGGATACATTTTTTTTAAACATTGAATTTAAATATGCAGTCAGCAGTAAATTCCTTACGAAAAGTACACGAGAAGTGGCAATTTATTTGAATATAAAAATTATAACAATAATTAAATAGAATATTCAATATCAGTTACACGTTTAACGCAAAACATAAATTTAAAAAAAAACTAACGAAGTCACTCTGCTGAATAATAAGTGTAACTGTAGTTATTGTAGGTACCTTAATTAAATCTATACACTGTATACCTATCCTAGGTACTTCGTCATTATAATGTACATAACGTGTTTAATTTGGGGGATATACCGAGTGCGTCCCGTTTTTAATTTTTACCTTTTTCCTAGCCCAAGTGTATCCGCTGTCTTGTTGATAAATTATATTGAATAGCCCGAGTGCGTCCTGGGTCCACAGTTATGGTGAAAGTAGACGAGTGCACCACTCGCTACGAGTTCTAAGCGGACCAACTTAATGTAATACACCTATTAATATATAATGATATATTTATTACATTTTTATATTACTATAAGACGTAATTGATTTTTCTATTTTTAATAATACGGTAGATAACTAATTTTTTTTCAAAAGTAAATTGCATAAATATTGTGAAAGCAATTATTACAAAATAATTACATTTAATACGACATTGTTATTAATTTAAGGCAATACCAGTATACAGTATCCACTGTGCAATGGAATATTTCTGCGATGTTTTTACAATATTAATTTATAAACACATTGTTCATTATTTATACAGCTATAAAATATTTAACATTATACATTATAATATTATTATTATTATTGATATTATAGGAAAACACAACGGTATTGCGCTGGAGGTCGACGTCAAGATGGGCTTTAAAATAGCCGAAAATATTGTAGCCGACAGTATTTCGTCCTAACCGTATTTTAGTCAACACATAAGTAGTCGACCGATGTAATTTCGGGACCTATAGAATAACTATATACTTTATTTATGAAGACATAGCTTTATACGTTTATTATTATATTTTATATATACACACAATGATATTTTTGAATGCAATGTTCTTGTTAAAAATTTAATTAACATATTGTATAATTAACAGCAAAATTAATTACATAAATAGCAAGTTAAATATATCATAAAATAATAAAATATACTTATTAAAAAATAATATACATAGACTGTAATACCGTCTTCGCTCTGAATCGTTTTTTATAATATGCAATGATATATACATATATTACAGTGACTTACTCAATAACGAGATACCTACATTCAACACCTACTGTACCTACAGCAAAGCGGTTACCAATAATTTTCCACGTTATTAGTGTATTAGTTCTCTATTAAAAATACTATAATCCTTATCAAAGTTATTTATTTTTATATATATAATAAATACAAAACGGCTTTGAATGTACTCACTATATTATATACGTAATAATATGTAACGGGTTCAACTATTGTATTGTATTATTTTTTCACAAGTTGAAATTTTATTATTATACTTACATTAAATTAAATAATGATAGTAAAATGTTTACCACTAAACTTAATTTGACCAACAATACATAAAATCGAAAACACGTTGATACATTTTTCTGACAAGATACTTAATTACCGAATAAACTACCATTAACTATTTACCACAATAATTAATATATACATCTACATGACACCATTTTCATTTAAAGTTTGAAAAGAGTCTAAAAAAAAAAGCATAGGTCATGTACTCGTATGTATATTACTACCGTCGGCCAAGAGGTAGAAATCAAGAACGGTGTTTAGCGATAAGAGATTCGATCCCAAACAAATCGATATAGGCGCTATGCGAAATCGACTGTAACGTGTTTTTTGGTTTGATAAATTAATTTAGTATTCCAATAACTCTTCTAATAACACGACTAACCATACGCACAGTTCACACGTAACGTTTTCATTTGATTTCAAGTTTTGATCAATTTGTTTTTAAATTTCAAAACGGTTGTACCTCCCGTTCGGTCACCGTATCACAATAATAGTTATTTTATACGCATGTAAATCTACAAAAATATAATTTTATAAAGTGTATTATATAAAGTAACAAATTAGTATTTTAAGTCAACATATACGTTTGTCCTGTTCAATTGTGATCGCCAATCGTCATCACTGCAGTGTCACACAACATACGACAATAAACACAGCTCACAGGCAACGTATTTTAATTTTATTTAAAGTGCCTACTCGTTAATTTGATCTTAAATTTTAACATTTTTGTATTAATCGAAAGATGGCCGTAGCTTGTGAAAGTGTTTTATCAAGCAGAGGTAATATAAAACTTGTTATATATGATTACATAATGACAAACGACAAATGTAGGGATGATTTCTATTATTGGCGGTGCGAAAAAAAGAGTGGTATGAAATGTAATGGATACGCTTGTACCGTTTTAATTAATGGAAAACATTATTTACGAACTATGAGTGAGCATAATCATGTATCTGATCCTGCTAGAAAAGAAATTATTACGCTTGTTGAAAATTTGAGGCGAAAAGCTCTTGAAACTACTGATTCACCAGACGAATTAATACGAATTGAAACCAATGTTATTTCTGCAGCAACTTTTCGGTCATTGCCAAGTTATCCAGCATTACGTCAGATTGTAGAAAAATCACGCAGAAAACTTAATAAGGCAATAATCATAAATGGTGAAGAAAAAAAACACTAATAACATTAAATTGTGAATTAAATATTTTATTTAGTAATTTTGGTATAACTAGTATTGATACAAATGTATTCATTATATAAATAGCAAATATATATAATATATGCATATAAAATTGTGTAGTAAGATTATTAAATTTTTAATTATGTAATACTTATCATGAATAATATATTAATACAAAATATAAACAATACATATATATTTTTTAATAGCATAAATATTAATTTTATAAGGAAAATTTAGTTTTGGAAAATTATGTATACTTATCGGTTAAGCAAGGATAATATAATTACTGTAATTTATTTTCATTGATAGAGCTCATTATACTAAGATCTTAATTTGGCTTAAAACTATGTTATATCCATTCAGGTATTATTGTTTTAACATAAAGTATATCTAAATTATACATATATGTAGGCTGTGGCAATAATACGTCTGTTATAATATACATTTTTACGAAAACACGACGCTAGTACTTTAACGCATACTTTAAAAATGTTAATAACGAAATATGCCAGACAGATGCTCGATGCTCCCGTCAATATTTAGATTTTCGGGAAATATTGACTTTTTGTTCGATTATATGTCACTGAAAAATATTTTTAATAAGAGAGATTTATATAAGTATATAATATATATTTGTAAATGTTACAAAATAACGATCAGTAATATATTATTATTGTTTATTAGTTTATATATTTTGTAGTTTAACTATTTTTTTTCAAATACATAGTATTAAATTAATAATATAACTTATAAACACGTAATAAGTTAATATTAGTGGATCTTAGACAGGCACGGATCCAGAATATCGAATTAGAGGAAAGGGCATTAAATATCAATACAGATTATCACTTTGGCATTATATGACTTATACTTCAACAGAAATGCGTAATAAAAATAAAATTGTATCAAAGTTATAATTAATAAAACGCACATAATAATTTATGGAAAGACATACATAGGTATGTGATGAAGAATACTACAGCACCGGCTCAGATTATTTCGCAGGACCAATATTATAATATAGGTGAAATGCGAAAACTAGAGATGCGTACCTATATTACGCCACCACTAGGAACTTTTGTCAACCAGCAAATGTCTCACGCCTGAAGAATTATTGCGGGCGCTACAGTCATTATACTCATCACTTAAATACTCTTGAATTTCACTTACGTTTCAGCTGACTACTATACAGACATAGAGGTAAATAAAACTACATTTTTTTTAAATATTTTTTTAATATCCTCGGTATAATTTTAGCATTTTATAATATTATTAATATACAAATTTAATATAAATAAATTCTTAATACATAAATATACACGTATTTGCTGCGAACATTTCTAAGTATAAATTCATAAATGAAGCACACAATAATGTACTCACTTAATGACTTAATATAATACATAAATATATAGGTAATACAGAACATAAACGTCGTATCATTGCGACGACAAATGCCAGTTGAAAAAAAAGGCTATACGTACGCTGCAGTTCGATCATAATATTATTATCGTACTATATGTGTCCATTATAATTTCATTGCTGTTACAATATGGTTAGTGGTATTCACCGGGTTGTACTCAATGTATAATAAAGAAAAGCATTTCTGTTCCAATATATGTATAATGGAAATCGAGTGTACATTTTCGTTTACACCATTTAAGGGCATGCCATTTAAAGTTATCATATTCCTTGGTATTTCACACAAGACATGATTTTTAATAATTGTATAAAATGTCTGTCCTAACTGCAATCTCGTTTCTATGGGTGTGTTAGTGTCACCTATATAAGTATATATTCAATTCACAGTGATCATTTATTGTCTAGACGCATTACAAATGATCAAAACGTATCAATAGATACGATAAGCATTATAAGATACATATACATATTATATTATTAAATCCATTATTGATTATTATTGACCGGAAAATACATTATTGGAAGACACTTACTAACTTATTATTGTTATATAAATTGTAATAATATGCCCATTAGTGCCTACACAGAGGGTTAACAAAGACGTCATCTCTGCGACGCCACTGCAGATTTAGCAAAAATATGTCCCATAATACGTCCCTTAAATAACACCCTGCTGTGGTGGTCGATTTTCGAACACACGAAATAATAATGCGCACCATCTGTCCAGATGTGTAAATATCTACACAGTACTTACATCCGGCCGTTAGCTTGAAATTTTTTCTTAAAAATATTTCTTTTTCACACGTGTAGAAAAAATACAGACCGTTTCATTATACCAAATCTATATAGATGTATCCCGAACGTGCATTATACATACACGCTATCGGTTTTTCGTTTAATTTAAAACCATAAACTGTTAATCGCAGAATAGAAACATTAAAACGCGTTATATTTTTTATATTCAGGAGGTCAGAAATGGTTATTATATAATATAGATGTATACTGTATAGGTACGTTTTAATTTTTTAAGTATATAGCCTAGTGCGATTGGATATTATATCAATATAACAATATTTATATATAGTACATGTTTAAATGTTTTCGATAGCAACAGACTTGTTTTCCAAATCCTAAAATGTGTTTTGATATTAACCGGGCCAAAGGCCACAACGATGAGATAATTTTCTACGAGTTTTGAACGCTTTCGAACATGTATAGGTAAACTGTGTACCACCGCATACGAAACGGTTGCACATATTATTTTGTTCTATCATTTACTGTATACAAAAACCGTATTTATTTCGAAAATTGTTAGTTTTGATAGTATTCCACTATCGAATCAATGCAGGTTTGATTAGGTTAGTGACCTATCTAAATGTCAGACACATCTCAAAGTCTGCTCTATACGTATTATTAATATTATATATTAAAGCCTATAGGTACTTAGTTCTTATCAAACCACAAAAATCGGCAAATATTATATTATTTTATTTTTTATTTTGAATATTGTTTTGCATGATGTTTGTTTTTTACGAGTGTGTGATTTTAGATTCGATTCGTGTTTATTTCGATGATTTTTAAAACCATGTTCCTATATACAACATCTAGCCGACTGGCCCACTCACGTTTAAGGCTTATTCGTGGACCAACACACTTCACCAACTAACACAGTAACATTACAAGTTAAACTTACATTCGATATTCATTTGTCTAGGTATTCAATAATTTATTTGCCTTTCATATTAATTATACGCAACAACGTGGTATTAGTACTTGTATAAAGATATTATATAAGACAAATTTAGAAAGCCTAATTTGTAAATCATGCTAACAAACCAGTGAAACCGGCCGTCATAATGTGTTAACTTGAAAATGTTTACGAATAGAACAAAATATTTGTTGATTGATTGATATTAATGTATAATATGACAAAACTTCACTAACAACTTTAAACCTCTCCGTGTTCCTTAATTACATTCGATTGAAAAATTTATTTAGGTTCAGTGAAATAGCAATTAGAAAATTTAATACAAAGTTTTTTATATAATTATATTAAATTGTTGTAGCCATCTTCAGAATCGTTAAATATTTTGTAATTAAAAAATCATAATAATTTTAATTATTGATTCCATAAACAAAACTTGAAAATTCAAGACAGAATTCTTCATACCTAAGTTTATTTCTTTTTAGAAATAATTAATAAATAACAATGTGTTAAGCATAATCTATATAACAACATTTATTTTTATGAACGTTTAAAGATTTAAATATTACGATGTTGAATATACAAATGAAAACAACGATTTATCGTATAATTTTCGTTATTTTCTCGTACTTGAATTTTAATTTTTTATGAAATGACATTTTATATGCTTGTTTTAATTTTAAATTTAATTTTATAAGTATTGATAAACATTTGTATGTTTAGCCGCTAGGTTAAAAATCTAGTAAATATAAATTTAAATCCTTTGATAATAGATCTTATAATGATTTAATAATATTATAAATCAATTTGCTTACATTTATTGAATAGATAATAGACATTACAATATAGTTTTTAATTTTTTACAAAATCGTAAATTTAAAAAAAACCGATTCAAATTAAATAACTCAGTGGAGTACCCAGGATTTTTTTTGGGGGGGGGGGACTGATCAATTTTTGTAAAATACAATTTAAAATTTTTGTAGCGAATTTCATAGACCATTAAAAATTAAAATAATTTTTATATTTTCTTACTATTTTGGAGGGGGGTGGGGGGGACTGCAGCCGCTTTAGTCTCCCCCTTGGTAATGCCATTGAAATAACTTAAATTGTTATAATTCAAATTCAAAATATAATATTATTCATAGGAATTCGAACCTTTTCACCAATTATTTTATAATACTATGTATAGTATATTTAAAAAATATATTTAGATTAGTTTTTAGCATTTTATATCATGAACATATTCACACTATACGTTCCGCTCTATAACACAGCGGTCTTGACTTAAAAGTAAGATTAAAGAGTAAAAGTTAAATATAGTGGCAAGTTTACCGTGTCGTTGAAGAACAAACGGTTTTTATTAACGTTATTCTGTATAGGTATCTACTATCTACAATGAATATATGTTATAAATTTTGTATTTTATTGTGTGAAAAATAACTTATTATGGTTTTAATAATATAATATATATTTTATCATCCTCGTGTTTAATTGATATGTTTATCATTTATAACGCGTCTAGACAAGAGACTATTATTTTAAATTGAATGACTACCAATAGAAAGAATATAGGTATATGTCATTTGATCGCGGTAATTTGTTTGCGCGTCAATTTGTCGTATACAACGAATGTATTAACAACATAAAACAAAAATTCAATGTTTAATAATTGGTACATTTTTTTTAACATTGAAATTAAATATTATAATTTAATAAACATATAATAAATACATATTATAAATGAAATATAAATTATTTATAAAAAGTAAAATTAAATTAAATTACACCTATAGATAAAAACGAAACTTGTTATTTACAAATATTGGAAACTATGGGCAATACCAAGTTATGAGTATTAAAGTATTCAAATACTTTTAGAATATATTTTTTCCATGCTAGTTTTTGTTATTTTACGTTTAATCTTAATACATTATGATATTATATATTAATATTATTATTATATAATGAGTATAATTCGAATCAATTGATTTTAATACTTTACAAGACTGAATTATTATACAGCCGAACTTTTTTAACTCGAAATCTTCTATATTATCTTAAAATTTTTTTCGAAACATTGTAAATTACAAGATCTCGATCTCGTTAACTTTTTATAAATTGTGAAGACATAATAATACAGTAAACTATCGTTTAGCTGTATAATGGTATACTATTTGATACAGACTATTTGCCAACTGCCAGATTATTATATATCAAACTATCAAACTATAATATTACAAACAATAAAGGTACTATAACTGAACGATATCGAATACAATATAAATGTACTTTAGACAGTTACTTGTATTTTTATGGCGAAATAATTATTGTCAATATCGATAAGCGACGAAAAACGCAGAGTCTACATACTAGCTGTGGTATAGATAATTTTTGAGATAATCACATATAACAGTTGCGATCACTTGTAGATAATATAAGTTGCGGTCACAGCAAAGACTGATCTTTTACTGTGATAATAAAATGATTTAAAAAATTTGGAATTGAAACTATATATTAGTAGTAATTAGTACGATATTATAATGAGTTCTAAAAAAAATTAACTTGAAATTTGAAGCCAACGGTTTTTAAGTATTCCAATCTGGAAATTGTTTTGGTATGTACAAGTTTCATGTTTTTATATTGGGTTTGACTTTAGAGCTATTAAATATAATTTGATGTAAGTTTATACTATACTATATACTTTATAGTAATCTTAAATGATTATCAACCGTCACCATAGTTTGTTACGATAAAAGACGATATGATAATTATAATACTTAACTTCAACTGAAGTCGATCACTGTTGTTTTTGAAATTAAAAATACTATATATCTGTGCTTTTATTCCACTATTTTTTGAGTTATAAAAGCGCAAACAGTGACCGCAATTAGTAGGTAATCTTTGATTTGGTTGACCGCAACTAGTACGTAATTTTTGATTTTGACCGCAACTAGTAAACACCGAAAACAGAATGCGGCAAAATTATGGGTGGCGAAATTTCGTATGCGTCCAATTGTTGTGTGTCTAAATGACTGCAACGAATTGACACGTGGCCAAATTATCACGACGAAATGACGGTAAACTCTGTAGGAGACATACCCATGGAAACAAAACGGTAATATAAGGATAGACATTCTGTACGATTAAACATCGTTTGAAAAAACACCAAGGAACGTGGCGATGTCTTTAAATCACACGTCCTTAATAGTAAAAACTAAAATGTACATTAAATTTATATTGTATAGAGCCCAGACGTTTCCGTTTAACAATAGTTAAAATTTAAATGTAAATAAAGACATTAATTTCCAAAATTTATATGTTTAGGATGATTTATACAATATAATACATTTATGATATTATTATCTATATTTGATTGTTATTGATGAGTGTGTCACTACGGTACGACGTTAGTGTTTAATATTTTGAGAGTCATCATATTATCGGAATGTATATAATCAAAAATGCTCACAGCAGATACATCCTACTATATCTATACTCATATAAAAAATATTTATTTTTTCCACTCATGTAATATATTGTAACATCTTAGAATTTTAGATGACGAATCGTAAATATAAAAACAATATACCGAGAAATACATTTTTTTTTACCTTCATATCTGTATCGCAGTCGATTAAAATGTAAGCGAAAGTTAAAATTATTTAGTTGATGAGCAAATTACGTTGCAGTAATTCTACTGTAATTTGAGGGTCGACGATGATTTCGGGCGGCCTACACGCGTCTCTGGTGTTTGTACTTACTTACATTATAAAAATGGTCCGATTTTATATTCAATATGAATATTGATTATTATATAATTTATATAAATGCATGTGTGTTTAGTGTTATACAGTTTGTGTAGCCTCAATAATAAACATGTTAACGCTAATATTTACGGTGACAATAATTTATACTAATATATTAAAAAAAACCAGAATGAGGGCCGTCTGACGGGTCCAACGGTGGTGCTAATATAACACGTACAAATGTTGTTATCTGTTTACCATATTATAGGTACCTACGTATAGTTTCACATAGTGGCCGATGACCGTCATTCACCGTACTGTCGGCCAAACGTGAAGTTTTATTACCTATTTCTTTTAATAAGGCAACGATACTGTAATTAAATAATAATTTTACACAAATCCAACAGTTTGATACTTATAATATAGATTTTTAGATTTTGAAAAATAATTTAATAATGTTGAGGAGGTAATTATTTCTAAAGTAGTGTTTATTTTTTTATTTAAACATTTATTAGATTATCTAATCCGAAAAAAATCTATTCAGATACAATAGAATGCCCAAAAAGGTTTGTGCAATGCCTGGTAAGTAGATCGGATTCGAATTTATAATATATAAGCCTATTATTTATCAAGTTCAAAATAAACTACCAAACACAGTCTATAATGTTAGTATAATCACCAGCTTTCACGGTTTTAACCGGTTTTCCAAAAATGATGATACTATCTAATCGTTATATTTTATCATGCGTATTATGCCGCGGTTTTATATCGGTCAATATAATTTTAATAAAAATATTTTTTGGACACAAGTCTACTCCAATGATTGGTTAGCCTTATTGTTTAACCCCGAGTTACACATATGAATAACTTTTAAACACCGATAATGTATCGGCATTTAATAATTGGACACCCGCGTTGTTTTATGACACCATTGGGATTAAACGTCCCCATTGGGGGGTCGCTATAGATTGAAATAAATTTAAAGCTGTTACAGATGTTTTAAAAGAAACAAAAAAACGAATATAGGCCGCATTTACGTTATAAAACTATAATCTATATTATCTTTATCTTCTGCACATACTTTGTATCACGACGGGCAGCCATAAATTTATATGGGTTTTGTACAATATTTAAGATGGTTACGTATATGCTCATTACTCACATATGGCATTTATATCTATTATCAGTTTATGACTGTAGCATATTATATATATATATAATTTATATATGTGCTGTAACAAGCAGTGTTATATTTGGGATTTGTATTTCCCTTTAGTATTATATATTGGTATGAAAAAAAAATCGTATGCGTTTATAGACATTATAAGTAATATACAAAACAATAATAGTGTATATTATAAAAATCATTGTTTTGTACTTAATCATTATAAATCAAAATTAAAGAAAAAATTATAGCGTTATAAAATACAAGTTAATTCATGTTATAGTTTCATTATAAATATTAACACGTTTATGCCACAATAAAGTGCTTCCCGCAGGCGATTGTCCCTTCCTAAGCTATCACATCATAGATCTAATATTTTTTTTTATTCTTTATATATTCTTAAATTAACAGCTTGCAATAAAAATAGGATTTTTAACGTTTTCCTTGCGCACGAATAATATTGTATACATGCCAAATCAAAAAGAAGTACATTGTGGTTTTCAATTTTATACTATATACACAAAGAGGACAAAGGTTAGTATATAATGTTAATTATTAATAATTATAGGTAATAGTTATTACTTTGGTCTCTGTCAATTTAGCAGTTACACTACCTGACATTTAATCTGTTCAAATTAAAATAATAATTCTAATATTTTATGTGTGTATTTTTAACCCATAATATAATAAGATTTGCTTACATAAACCTATAAACATAGGTATACATTTAATTATTTCGAAGTACTTATTACTTTAGTAAAGTTAAAAAAATATATTTTTCATACGACTTATGTTTTAGGTGAACTTTTTATTGTGAGCAAGTGCCAAAATGAATATATGTACAGCATTTTAAAGTATAAAGTATAAAACGAAATACTCAAAGTAAAGGTTGGTACGGTAGCCGCTTTAGAATAGCACATAATTGCATGTTATGATATTATAACAAGCCTTATCGTGTACCTTTTAAAACGAATTTGAACATCCAAAACGACCAATTAGTTTTTCGATTCAATACCGAAATGTCTGTTCCTACTTATTAGGTATAATAATTTCTAATACTAAATCGAAACGGGTACTCAAAAAAAGGTAGAGAGCGGGTGTATAACGACGCATAAATGCGTATTATCATACGGCATGTCGTATTCATATACCTTTTAAAACAGTCGCGATTCCAAAAACGACCAATTCGTTTTAACGACTTTTCCATATAATGAATGCGGATTACGAACAGTATATACGTACACAGACCGGGCGTGTCTATCTGTTGATGAAAAGCCAATTATCGTTCAGTATAAAATTCATTATCGCATAATTTATAATATTTACATAGTATATTGTATAGACATTATGTATAAACGCCGCCGTCAATGGCACTGCCACCACTACCGTTACCACTTCTACCGCATCGACCACCTCCTTGTAGTAGCGACCAATCGGCAGATGAATGCGCAACACATTTAACAATCATTATGATATCATATAGATTATCAATACAATAATAATATAACGCGTGTGTTAGATAGGAATCGTTCGTTGCGAGTTGGGGGAGAGAGACAGCAGTCAGTTGTTCGTTGTTCACATTCGTACAAACAATCCTGGACGGTCGACACACTTGCATCACGATAATCCGGGGTCCGACCAGACGACGACGGTACGACAACGACACAATATTCGTTACGGTCCTTTTATACAGACGTCGTTGACGTAGTGAGTTTTGTTTGTTAGTAAACATTTATCTCTCGACCCGCTACAGTCACCCGGCCGACCCTCTTTAAAGAAATATGGACATACAATTATTAACACTACCGAGACGCGGCGGTTTACCGGCGCCGGAACTCGACGCATCGACTGGACCGGCACGAGGCAGCGCACTGGAATCATCAGAACACAAGAGCTCATCATCGCGACCGGAAAACGGAAGTTCGCGGCGTTTGGAATCCGATGGTTCGAAACAATCCGAACAGAACAGTCCGCAGAAACCGCAAGCTAAATATGGTTCTCGGCCGCCCAAATGCCCGAAGTCGGACGCGGAGGTGTCGCAATGGATTCTGGAGGCCGAACGGGAGGACAGACGTTTGACCGCCGCCAAACGGACGAGTACATGCGAGGCGGAACAGTTGGAATGTGACCCGCAGCTTCCGCAGCCGGCCGTCATCGTCAAGGGGTCTGCCCCTCGCCACCGCGGCTGCAGCTTCCGGTTGCCAACATCCGAACCGATTGCCATACCAAGGATCCCATACGACCCGTTGAACCTGCGGTGGATGCACCAAGAACAACGGCACAAATACCGCTGCGTTGAGAAAAAGATACCGAAAAAGGATAAGAAAGCGATGCGCGCGCTGGCCGAGGCCGGCTTCGACGTACAGATACCGGATAATGCGGACGACTACGATTCCGACGAGGACGTGTACGACAAGAATGGCAAGCTACAGTGTCCTATTTGCAGCAGATCACCAAAACCGGAAGACGAGGAGCTTGAGGTTGGGATGGACGTGACTCCGCGTGGCGACGACACGGCTGCCACCATCATAGCTACAGATACGATGACCATGATTATCAGCTCTGCGGGGGCGAAAACAGTTAATAAAAAGACCGGCATCAATTTCTTTTATGAGGTACGTAAATAATATGTTCTCTGTTCGGACTCCGGACTCGCATATTAATATATACATCAATATAGTATATATAACCATTCGACACGTTCGTTCATTTATGATTATTATAATTACCTATTATTATTTTATTTATATGATAACTTAATACTAATAATACTAAATGGTTTAAAAGAGAGCTCTACTTCGATCGACTTATCTGAAATCATTAGTTGTATACATGGTATGTTTATATATGTAAACTATTATAAAAATAGTTAATCTCCTACGTATTATAGACATACAATTAACTCCTACATTTAATAGTGGTAACATCCACAAGAAATAGTACTAACTCATATACCTATACAATACATATAATTTAAACCGTATGCATTTAAAAAAAAAATTGTCCAAATACATTAATCATTGCAATATCTATAATAAATAGCGAAAAGACAAAAGTATAAAAAAAATTTATTTTTAAACATTATTTTATTTTTTATTAGGTACGAGATTATACATTATCTTTTATTTTCAGGTAAAAAGGTTTTTGTCCAAAAGTTGGCCTTTAAAATTTTACCGAACCACGGAGAACTGGACTTCTACTACTAGCTAATTTCACGTTCCATCAATTTATTTAATTATTATTTACCATGAATACCTTTTATGCCATTTTATCGACCGTGTTTTGTAATGCTTTTTATTTTATTGTTAATACTATTTAGTTTATAAGTATAAGTATACAGAAACGTGTTTAGGGAGTAAATTCGACGGTTTTTCTTACTATTGATTACAAAATACTTAAATACGTTTCTAAAGATATACAATGGTAACTATCTATTTATTTAAATTATATCGTAATAATATTCATAATCGTTTAAGTTTTACTAAAATATATTTTTATTTTTATTTATCTTTTTTTTTTTTTTTGATAATTTTATCCATTTTATAATACCTTTAAATACGATATTCTTGATTGAATACACCCAACCTACATTCTTTTGTACAAGGAACTATATCGTGTTTTCTATTGAACACAGTTGGTCTACACCAACAAACGTACCTACATAAATTGTATAGGCCTCGTATCTTTTTGAATTTTAACTGAAGTCCTATTCTGGACATGACCTAAGCGCATTCAAAAACGATATTATATTTTACACTGATTTTGGTTGAAATTCAAGATTATTGTGTCGGTATATTTGTTATGGTATATATATATAGAAGTACTTAATATTATTTTCAATAAACTTATATTATTTGCTCTGAAATCGTATAGGAGACACACCGCTGGTTTAAGGACCCTACTAACACGTGTACATATGTATTATTATATGCGTATGACGTATGTATTATACTGTAACCGTAGCATACCTACCTTATTGTTGCATATTGCTTTATTGTAAGTACACACAATGTCAAGTAGATATATCATTGATAGTTATATTATTGTAGTGGTTGATTTATGTATGTTATTCTGTTTTACAATATGCACAGCCCACCGGCCAAAACTCAGGTATTATTGTTTAGTCGTTGACTCGTATAATAAACATTACCTATGGGCAATAGGATCTTTGTGGCCTTTGACATATCGTTTTACGTTTTAAATTGAAATAGGGTCTGGCTGTGCGACGTTAAAAGTGTATACTATATGTATGAATCACAATAAAATTAGGTACTATGCGCACTGTATCTATTATGGTAATACATATCTACATTATAATACGCATTCACCAGTTACTTATTGTGCACTTATCGATGATAAAGATGTTGCAGTACTGTACGAGATATAGGTACGACCGCTCGGAACGCACTTGTTTAAAATGTATTTTCAATACATAGGGGAAACTGTAAATTTGTTGTTCGGAGAATTTGGATCTGCGTTGGAAATGACACTGTAAGACCATCACAAACGGTATCACAATAGTTTGCACTGCGCAAATGTACTTTATTGTATTTTTTTAGGATATAATAAGACGGGTTGACATTGTTGCTATAATTAGGGAACGGATTTTATTGTAAATACATATTTTTATTGAAATGAGATATTTTTAATCTGATAAAAAATGTGAACGATTAAGATTATTCTAATTAAAATAAACCCAAATTTATTTTACATATTTTTGTATAAATACATATTTTTACATATTTGGTAAATAAGTATATATTTTGGTAATTTTTGATGAATAAAGATTATCTGTTTCGTCTAAATTAACAAGATTGGTAATTTTGGAAATTTTGGTATTTCCGTAGGTACTTATTTCCGGCACGCCGCATGTCACTATTTACATTAGAACTATTTCAGTTATTGTTGATCTTGGTAATGCCGGACAATATAAATATAAAATAAGGAAGTAGTAGTGACTGGCATTCACATATCTTATGGCCTATAAATCAGTATATCACTATTTAATACGGTGTTGATTATCTATGTTATCTAAATGGACTTTATGTATAATACACCGTTATCATATTATACACTGTACAAGTGATTAGGTAACGTGTTTATTCAATGTTACGGTCGTCACTCTACAGTTTTCGGTGTATATTATGTAGTTACTGATCTGGTGTAATTATTTGCATCGTAGCTGTTTTTTTTTCTGTACTTGCATCGAAATTTTGTTGTTTTTTATAAAATTGTTTAGAATACCTAAAATTGCAAGTTTAATCAATAATAAGGAAGCCACGTATTTAAAAGAATTTTCGAATGAAACATTTAAAAGCGATAGCTAGGAAAGTTTTATACTGTAAATGTTGTAAAAAATCGGTTTCATTAAGCCAGCGCTTTCAAGTAAATCAACATATTTCTACTACCAAACATAAATAAAATAAAGAGCGTCAAAATAAATTTAAGCAACAATTTTTAACATCTTCGCCTTCTACATCTTCTTATGATAATTCGTTAACATTTTATATTGATTTATGCCGAGTATTTATTCATGCTGACATTCCAATTTTTAAGCTAAAAAATCCAGCATTGAAGGATTTTCTAGAACAATAATACTGGCAAAACAATTTCAGACAAAAGTACAATAAGAAAAAATATGTAAATTTAATTTATGAGGAGACTTTAACATCAATTAGACAAAATATACAGTATGGACCCATTTGGGTTTCTAGTAACGAGTCGATTAGCTGATGCGAATGATAGATATGTGGGTAATATTATTATTGGTAAACTTAGTTCTGAGCCTAGTAATTCGTTTCTCTTAAATTGTGAGCAGTTAAATAAATGCAATCATAAAACCATTACTAAGATGTTTAACGATTCAAAGAATTTATTATGGCCTGAAGGAGTAAAATATGAAAATGTATTTTTATTTTTGTCCGATGCCGCTCCGTATATGTATAAAGCACGTAATGTTCTGAATGAATTTTTCCCTAAACTAATACATATCACTTGTTTAGCACATGGATTTCATCGGGTGGTAGAAACAATAAGATCAAGTTACCCTGACGTAGACCAATTAATAACAACGGTTAAGAAAATATTTCTTAAAGCACCAAGTCTATATTATTATGAATATTTTGAAAAAATTAAAAATATAATTTCAAATCTAAATACTGAATATTATAACTTATAATATTATATCAATGCGTATTATACTATTAAAAGTCTCTAATTCTCTAAACGTGTATAGATAATGGTGACTTATTATTTGGGTAGTGCATGTGTGTAGTGTGTGTGTCGTGTGTGGCTTGAATTATATGAATAAAATTCAACAAAAATCGAATTTTTATCAATGAAAATTGAAATACAAGACGTGGCCTTAATGGGCGTTGATCCAAAATGTTCTACATTTCACATTAAATTGAATAACATATACAAATTTAACTTTAATTAACATAGATAGCTGGTATATAAATAATAAATATACAATCTTAGTTAATATTTTTGGTGTTTCAATTTTTTTATAATTTGAATTGTAATCTCATATAATCATTATGTATTATTATGTTAAAATCATGCCAAATTTTTGAATATTAATAATTGGGATTTAGCGGGTATTAAATAGTTCAATTTTAAAAAACAATTGATAGATACGTTTCATAAAAATTATAGATTTTACGTTTGCGGTAAAAAAAAAAGTAAAAACCGTTAATCGCGGCAAACGTTATTTCGTACTTGATAAGCCGATTTGTCGATAAATGGGTATTATACATGAGCGTGCTTACAGGGAAAACACGGAAGGTAGCTGTCTTCCTTGCAAGGTTTTCCATTACCGAGATCCTAATAGCAAATTATTTAATATTTTTTAAAAAATATTTTTAATGTGCAATATGTGGAAAAAATACTAAAATAATATCGTAGGTACTCTTTTATATATTACTTTATATTTTCTAATGATAATAGTCACTAGATTGTTCTGTGAAAACAATGGACTGCGCAACAGTGGCATACGGCTGCATCCGAATTGCTTGCAAAAAAAATTATGTTCACATTGTATGCCACTCCTTAGAGGGGTATATCCAAATTTATTTATTTATTTGAAATACACGCCCGAAGGCACAGAGTACCGTAATTATTATTTACAATAACATATAGATTGAAATTGTAAAGGTAACATAAAAACTAAATACTAATTAAAAATATATAACATAACAAAATAATACATGTTTATAAGATATATCAATGAGTAGCTGTTGAAAGTTTATCATAATACATTGAATAGTTGTACAATATAATATACTTAGAGGAAATTTAAGGCAAAAAAATATTATAGAATGATAAAATACTAACTCGTATTACTAATTGAGAAGAATGAAAAATGTCAATGTCCTTATGTAGATTGTTACAATATACCAGAGTTCTATTAATGCGGGAAAATAAGCCATAAAGTGTTCTGTGCTTTGATATATAAAAAGTAAGCCGATTTGTAGAATTAAATGACGGAACAGAAAAATTAATTAAACTGAGAAGAAAACTGTAGTTGATAGAGCCATGTACAATCTCGTAAACAAAAATTACATCTAAAAATGTACGCCTAGAATTCAACTGGTTAATATTTAGCAATTTCCTAAGAGGTACATAGTAAATTGCATGTCGTGTATTCACAAGTTTATTTATCATGTACGATGCACTTATGTTCACAACTTAAATTTAAATTTTCTAATTTTTTTTTTTTAAAAAAACATGAAAAAAATGCTTTATAATATAGTTGTTACAATTGATTAATTTTTCGATTGAAATATTTTTTTGTAATTTATTATACATAACGAAAAAACAGCAAGATTGTTTATTTTTAATATAAATTGTTATTATTATTCTCAGACGTATATACCCTAAAAAAAAATACACTTACATATGTGTAATTAAATAATTAAATATATATATTTATTATATACTATAAAGTATAATAACTACTAATTTTTATAACGATTTTTACGTTTTTTAATATAAATTAATTTATATTTATATAATGTACAATTTAACATCTTGTAATTATAGTTATAGTTTAATATATTTTCTATCACAATATTATTAACAGTACATTTCAGGTTGCAGAAATTGAACTGATTGATCTGTTGCTATTACCTAGTTTTAGTGAACAAACTATACTTAAGTTACAAAATTGTATTTTATACCATAATACCAAATGCACTGAGATTTTTAAAGGCACATTAAAACTAAAATACCATCTTTTCATTCATTATTGTAACATTATTAAAGATTTAAGGCCTTTAACATTTTTATGGTCATATAGATTTGAATCTAAACACAGAGATATTAAAACTTATACTAAAAATATAATATCTAGGATACAAATTCCTGTATCATTAGCAATCAAATATTCTATTAATGTTGCAGACTTTATTTTAAATTTTAATGGTAATAATTAATAAATAATAATTTATGGGTACCTGTCTATATTTTGAATATTAATCAAACATATACAAACAAAGAAAATTGTATAAATGAAAAGTTTGTAGAGTACTCAAAAAAAACGAAATTATCCAATATAAATATTTTAAACACTTAAGTTTTCAAAATAAACCATACATAATATTTTTTTATTACATTAAAATGTATGACAATATTATCAGATCGAAAACTTATAAATTATTATCTAAAATATAGTATTTTCACAATTATTGAATAAAAATATATGTAGTGTAAGAACTTATGCATACGTACCTATTTTTTACCGTGTAGGAATACATACATACCTCATTTCATCGTGTAAGAACTAACTTACTACAAATAAAAAAAATAATTACACTTACATATATATATTTTCTACCTGCTTAGTCTCGTGTAGGAATTTACATTCGCATGATACTATAGTATGCCTCTCCTGTTAATAGGACCTGCACACGTTTATGTAAGTATATTAGAATTATAGCCTATAAGGTAATAATATAATATTACAATATTGCTATAATATTGAATTTGTTTTACCAATATACATATTTAAAATTATACCTAAATTCCAGGCTTTAAACGTCAAATTTTCCAGTCCAAATAATAAAGGTTGAGATAAATTCATAAATAATTTGCATCCCAGAGTGCCTATTTTTAACATTGCCTCGTCGCTTACACTATTTTCTTTCTGGTATTAAATTGTAATATATTTTTATTTTATTAAAAAATAATGTATTCTAATACATTGCCATTATTATTGTTTACAATTTAAATGGATACATTACAACTATTACTATACATGGGTCATAACAACGTTTTAGTGAAGAACACCAGTGAACACCTGTACACGTATCATAGAGACGGCCGTCCTAACTATTACTTAATTTAATACTACGATTGTTCACGCGTCAACGATGAGCGGACGTAACTATTGTTAATATTATTGTAATGTATTGTGTGCAGTACTACTAGGCGCTGACGATGCCACTGAATGCATTGGCGTGTTACGTGAGCTGCCACATTCAATGTATACATCGGTAGTAAATTTCGTAAATAAATTAATTATTTATAAACAATTATAAACAATAGGCATTATGTCGACCGAGCGTTCAACTTCAAAATTGATCTTATTTGTCTCGTCATAGGTGCTAGTAATATTACAAAAATGCATTTTACTTAGTTTCCATATTATATTACGTCTTTTAAAGTTTTAAGTCGTTACCTATTAAATGTAATTATGTCACTACACAGGAATTCTTTTAACTAAGCTTTTTTTTACACGGAGTTATGACGAAGTGTTTTTGGTGTGATTATATTATTATGTGGGCCGATCACTGATCTGCAGACTTTTGCATACGATCGTCTGTGCGCGTAAACGCAATTTACCTATTGTACAAATGACATTATGTTCAAATCGTTACACGTCGATGACTGGGCCCGCAGCTGATCATATCGCCCATGTCCATAAACTACAGTCTGTAATCATTATATTATCATATAGGTATTTACTTTATTATTTTATACTTATTGCTTATACGACTATACGTCTATATTGCAATAATTTGTAAGGTATCAATATTATAATGTACCTAATCAAATGGAACAGGCGCATCGCGCGTCGTTCGAAACTGACGTGACAATAACCTGAATTCAATTTTCCCTTACCGACTTACCGTCCGCGAGGACTATGGTTTTGACACGCAGGTTTATTATTTATCCTCTGAAAGTTTTATCATCGTCAACTCGCCCATCACACCTACCGCAACCGATGTTCAATCTATAGGTGTATTACCTGTATCGCTGTATGGTTATTATAAGTTCTCGATCAGACTAGCGTTTTGTCGGCGACCGGTAAAACGTAACCGATCGGCAATCCCGACACTAAACATCTATCAAACCGTATTGAACAAAATAGTAAAGGTAATTACCCAAATAAATAATAATAGACAGGTTCCTATGTATATAGGAATCTTTTTATACACTGACAGCACTTGATTTACCAATTCATGGGCGTAGTAAAATTTACAATTTCGGGCCACAAATTGTTTATTTCTATTTTCTTCAATGCCAAAATATAATTTATGCAAAATAAATTTTTTAATTTATGTTATATGTAATTAGCTGTATATATAAATGAGTAGTTGGATCATAGAATAACATTTTATTGTAACAATATTATTATTTAATATATAAGAACACTTTACACTTTAAATGTGTCTAATTAATGTTTAATATTATATATTAATCGGTCGCATTGATTGTATTTTCGCGCTTTGCACTGGTCCACTGTGTGATTTGTTCGGAAACAATTTTTACATATTTTAAGTTCACTTATTTTTTTTATACGATTCTCCACATTCATTTTTATAAAATCTGGGCATCTATAAATTGGATGTGGTTCTTGATACATATAGCATTAGCTTCATGCCCGTTGACGATTCACCTCTAGTGGTATAACTGTGTACCTTACGAGGAATTGGTTTTGTCTTTTCAAATTTTCCTTTTGAACTTTCCACCGCCTCCAGAATTTGACAGCGCTAATGTAAAAAGCTAATCATTTTAAAAATGGTTGGTAATTCATTTTGTGCATTTAATGTTTCCCATTGGCGTACCGTATTTGAATCGAGTTTCGACGTTATTACGTGTAGCAGTAGTGCACCCCATAGATCAGGATCGTTATCTAATGCTTGTAGGGCCTGTCTATGCTGGTTTAATGTATTTGTGAATTGCCTTAATTTTTCTGCTGATTCGCCACGTATATATGGTAATTCATAAATACATTTTGTATGCGACTGAATCAATAACCGTTTATTGTTATTATTTTCCACGCCAACTCATAACTAATCTCGGTTGTTTCAAAATTTTTAATTATTTTTGATGCCTCCCCTGATACTGACATTTTTAAATAATGAAATTTTTGTACTTTTGTCAATCCCTCATTTTCGTGCACTAGTGATCTAAACATATCTTGAAATGCTAACCAATCTTTAAACGACCCATTGAATATCGGTATTTCTATAGGTGTTAATTTTATGTAGCTTAATTTCTGCGCTAAATTGTTTGACTCATTTACTATACAATTTTTATCCGCTTCTTTAATTCTATCGTTTATAGGTGCTAACCTATCTTCAGCTTTTGCGATAAGATCGAAATACATATCTACAAACGTATCTCTATAATTTATTTGATCCTCACTTGTGTCTTTAGCCTCTAAATAATTTTGTATGTTATCAAATTCTTCCCACAATTTTTCTATTTTTTTCTTTCGTAATCTCAATTGCGTTTTATTTTTACTGTTCTCGTCGGATAAGAATGCCTGAAATTTTGTTAATTGGCTCTTTATTTGTCCTCTTCTTATATTCCACTGCACTAGTTCATTTTGTATTGCATTTGTTGCTCCCTCTCCGTCATTTATATAACCTTGTTGAGCTGCAGGCATTTTTCATACTTGTTATCTGTCCTAACCGCTATTTGAACTTTGGATCGAAAATTATATTGTTATTCGTTACTTTCCAAATATTCTATAAATATTTAACCTCGTATACTTAATATTTTACTTTTATAGTTTTAATATAGTATTTCCACGTTATTGACTATATTATAAAATCCTATAAAAAATACCAAGCTCCCCCTTGTGTACATTACCTTATGTATAGGCGATGTTCACTTACCTTATTTTACTGCTTTCCTGCTGTAGTCCTTGAATTTGAGCTCCTCTTCTTTATTGAATGCACTTCACCCGCGTTAACACAATTTTATTTTAATTATTATTTTACATCCGGTTCGTTAGGACCATTTAATGTTAGATTTTTGAGGACTGTATAATAAACTTATTACGCTAAATGTAAATTAAATATTATAATTACGTGTGTTTATTGTATAACTATTGACAATATTTTAGCGGCGAGTGTCAGCCTGTCTTACTGCACCTTAACGATCGGCGGAAAACGACGAACTGAAGATACAATACGATACCGCGATCGCGTATCGACGATATCATAATTAAAAGTCTTATCTATTGGTTTTATCCCAAACAGTATTGAACAAAATAGTAAAGGTAAATACCCAAATAAATAATAATAGACAGATTCCTATGTATATAAGAATCTTTTTATACACTAACAGCACTTGATTTACCAATTCATGGGCGCAGTAAAATTTACAATTTTGGGCCCCAAATTGTTTATTTCTATTTTCTTCAATGCCAAAATATAATTTATGCAAAATAAATATTTTAATTAATGTTATATGTAATTAGCTGTATATAAATGAGTAGTTGGATCATAGAATAACATTTTATTGTAACAATATTATTATTTAATATATAAGAACACTTTACACTTTAAATGTGTCTAATTAATGTTTAATATTTATTCGAGTTAGTATACAAATTAAAAAGCAAACTTTATTTTTAAATAAAAATTAGTATTTTGATTATTACTAAGGTTAGGGACTTCATGTCCTAAAAAATCTTGAAATATACATGCATTTATACCCTAAAGAACTATTAAATGTGCTATTAAAATATGCATTAAAAAAAATAAAACCATAGTATTGAATAAAAATCTTTTTATTTTAATATCTAGATAATATTTGCAAAATTGCTAAAATTATAAATTGTTTATTATTATTTTTCTTTTCCGATTTTTTTTTTTTTTTTTTAATCACACTTGTTGTGTACCGATAAGTAACAATGCAAGTGATTGACGAGAAAAACACAAACACTAATTTTAAAATATTTATTTTATATGAATTAAACCATCATACTAATATCTTAGGTCTAGAAAATCTATTTAAAATTAAGTTTATCTTTATAAAATTATAAAAATTACAGTTTTATAGTTTATATATACCTAAATAATTAACAAATATAAGTACACTTTTGCACTTATTAATGAAAAATGGTCAAATATGCAAAATATGCACCTATAAATTTTAAATATACATTATATTATATTAATGAGTTATTATATATTAAATTAAATATACATATATGTTTTTCGAATGCATTTCGTATTGGGAATGTATATAGGTACCGCTCCATCAACTATAAAATAATCAGTGAAATTATCCCATCTATTTTTTACGTTTATTTCACTTCTGTTCACATTTCTTCCATATGTTGTCAAATTATCCAAATTATGCACATCAGTTTCTCGTTCGTAACAATACCTATCACTCTTGCGAACAAAATTATGTTACGACTTGTAACAGACTAAACCGAAAACCAGAATCGTTGTTGTCAGTGTACCGCTCGACTGTCGCCACCGATTTTAAAATCTTATTGTCTATACATTGTGATGAGACATTTCTTTTTTGTTTATTATCATAAAATATTACTAATATTACTATATTAGGTATTTTTGTACTTTAAAAAGCGTAAACCGATTTAGGAACTAAGCCGCTATTAATTGTAAATTATAAATTTATAATCTACCGCGTGCACCTAAATATATATGTATATTGACATATTGTATATAGTTGTATATACTATATACACAGGTACATTATTATTGAATTACCGATAAAATATCTCCATCGCGTGACTAAAATATTACAACTAAAATATCACAGAACCAATAAATCACATGGAATAACTGGAATATTGATACATATTAATTATTATACGTCTCGTCTCGGATTGTCGTTGTTATAAGTTGTAACTATATAGTAAACAGTGACTTTTGTATTTAAAAAAAAATGGAACAAAAAATCCCGAATTATGTATTTTTGCTATTAACAATTTAATATTTTTATATTTAATAATAATAAGATGCATCATTTCGTGAACGGCTGTATGCTCTCATAGTAGTATAGTTGGTTACCTACAATGTTTTCAATAGATTCAGATATCCGCATGTCTATCGCATATCGATTGCATTGTGGCTCGAAAAAACATAACACTATAGAACAATAATAATAATTAAATATACTAAGTTATTCGTGCTACAAAAAAACGATAAACATGTAATCAACTGTCGCCGAAACTTAAACTTTAATAATATATTACATAAATAATTGATATTTTGTATAAACTAGGTAGCCCATTCACCGACTTTTTACTAACACATCATTAGACGGTATAATCTTTAATAGGTCTAATAATAATACTCACACGCGTTATAATTATTATATATATACCCATGTATACACGTATATACTTATAATATATACGTCGGGCCTCATAAATATGCTATGATACGATCAGAAATAAAATACCATCGTCGCACTTGTAAACGCCCTTGCACGTATGTCTTGTACCTATAACCACCTGTTACTTGGCTATTAATAATATTTTAAACGCATCTACCTAGCTATTATTAATCATAATGGTACGGCGTTAGATTATCTGATGCAATCGGTTATTACACGGTATCAAATGCAAATCCGTCAAATGATGATGGTCGAAAATCATTTTTTCGTGTTTCCGTAGTGTATAAACTAATGGAGCGTCGTGTATTTATGTGGTTATTTATTATGATGCATAAGTGCTACTACTAGCTATTATTATTACTGACGTGCCCAGCCGGACCGAGCGCGCGCGCGCGTTATTAATTATACATATTACATAGGTATAATAGATCAACGGCGGTCACCGGCGTCGAAGTTTTTATGACGTGTTGTATTGAAGGAGAAGGAAGGATAATGTTATTGTTATTATGTTCTCTACACGCGCGTACCAATGGTAGGTATAATACGCGCTTTGTGTAAACAATTTTATGGCCCCTGTGGGCCGCGAACCACTGCGGTCCGCCTATTATTATAAATAAATTATAATAATAAACGCGACTCAGTTACTGCCTTACCGCGTTCACGTGGGTGTCTATTTGTTATATGATATTATAATAAATACTACAATGCGACGTGTAGACTTGCAGTGGCTTCACGTCATCCGCACGATTATAACATAATTAATAATAATAATGCCCGCGGCATCAGGTACGGCGATTCGACGTTTCTGACAGTAGTTCGGCGGAACGTATTATATTATTATATATTATTCGCACATGCCTGCTGTTGCAGTGTCATGTATACTGTATACTATTATTATAACGCATGTATATGTATTATGTACTATTTACGTACAATATGCACCTAACACATAAGTCGCTTTTGTGATTTCAATTAATGTTGCATTTGGGTCGTGGTCGTGGTGTAATATTATATAGGTAATATACCTACAATTAAGTTATTAAAATTGTACGCGTACTTATTATAAGGTATAGGGAACTATACTAATAATATAACTATTAAGTAAACTATATACTAACCCATTGTGATAATATAATGTTATATGTTATAATGCCACACAGAATTTGCTTAATGACCATACAGATGAGACAACGACGTCAAAATAAAACTGTTTATCGACAAAATCAAAACTTTTTTAAATCAATCGTGTTATTTCCAATCAAATGTAGATTTAAAGAACTAATTCGTGTCCTAGACAATCTTTTGATATGGTTATTTTGACGAACATTGCGAACGTATGATTTAAAAATATCAAACATACAAATTAATATAGTGTTTTGGTATTTTGTTAGTAAAACAATAATGTGTAAATTCACTTATAAATTTATATTGTGTTATATATTTATTCGTAATTATTACTTTAACGAGTACCAGTGGTAAACGTTGTACGTATATGTATAATAACAAATACATATTTACATATTATTAATTATTATATATTGTTCGCGCAAGTTATGAAATGCCGAACACACATTCATATGTACAGTCTACTTCGTGCCCCTTCTCGGTCCGCGTTGGTGCCAAAAGTCACTTTTTATCCAGTGTCCAACTCTCTATATAGAGATAGAAGTTTCTATGTCAACTGCGATTTGGCACATCAGTTCTCCGCGCGACCTTTGTCGAAACACTCGAAACACGACTCGGCGTGTTTGTCACCTTTGTTCGCGTTGGCGACCTTTTAATGTTTCTTATACACTAAGCCGTCGTGCACTTGTAGTCTGTATTGTACCCGTGCGCCATATTCGTCTGTTCATATGTATTTACGAAATACCTTTCGGTACGATATAGGTATGTCTTGGTGTTGTGTGTGTTGTGACTTGTGTTCTCATACAATGGATCCCCGTGATCAAACACATATCTGTTTTCTACCTTGTGTTGCTACATATCCGCCGACGATACTAATAACAATGAAACAGATTTTATTGTAAATACATATTTTTATTGGAATGAAATATTTTAAATGTGATAAATAATGTATGCGATTTAGACCATTCTAATTGAAATAAATCCAAATTTATTTTACATATTTTTACATACATTGTAAAAAAAGTATTTATTTTGTACATATTTTAGTGATTTTTGATCTTTTCATTGATTTTCGACGACGTTTCACTTCATCTGCTTTGACTTTAACAATAAGATAAGTAATTTTTAACAACCACCAAATTTAATATTCTACGTTGTCTAAATGGCATTTACGTACTTATTTCAGGCATGTCGCTAAATGACAATAGTTCAGACAGTTCAGTTATCGCATTAGTAGGTATGTACGTACTGTATACACTATTGTCGATATTGGTATTGCCGGAAAATAAAAATATAAAATAAGAAAGTGGACTCGACAATCGTATTTGGTAATATTTGTAGTCGCATGTACGATGTACGTCTAATTTCTAATTTTTTTTTAATACCCAAAGTTGTGAAATCGAAATTGAATTATTATTAAGTGTTTCCTACATAATTTGTATTACTTTTATTTAATATTTATAGTTATAAAATATTTATATTTTTGTCATTTTCATTTTCAATACTAACACATTTTTTTAATATTTACATATTTTGGATTTTTTATTTCATATTTTAAGAAAAATTGGTATATATATATGTACATAATATATTGATTTTCTTATTACAATAAAATCCGTTCCCTGCTAATAACATAATTATATTAACATACGTCCGGCTCTGATCGAGTTCGTTTCATAATATTGTTACAACGTATTTATTATTGATATATACCTGCATGGGCATTATTAGTTTATTACTGTCGTCTTCAGTCGCGGCGGCCTAATCTTAAATTGTTCGTCAATAGCCAACGTTGTCTCGTCACCGCAAAATCACGTAAGTATTGCATCATTTTGTGATCGGTATTATTATTACATATTAATATATTATCAACCGTGTAGGACTTATTGTTATTATTATTTACTTATCATTGAGTGATATTAACACGACCGTGATAGTTGTTGTTATTATTATTATTGTGCATTTAGCATTTCTATTTATTTATTGTATTATATTTATATTACGGCTGTTATTTTATTCTACATAAATTAGCATGTGTTTTATTTTACGTCCTGTAACACACGCTACATTTTATTATTTATATAATATGGTTCCCTAAGCACATCTATAAAATATAATTTGGATTGTCGTATTTATTATCGATGGTCTCGATGGTGTGGTCACAGAGGCCGATCACTTTAATCGCAAAAGCCTCTTGACCCAACATAGGAAATTATGTATAACCAAATAAATCTTATTAATTGTTCGATGCGATATCGGATATTATATTATTGTATGCTCGTTTACAAAATTAAAATACCTATAGTACTATATTATAGCGCCGTGATTATCTCGAAATACCACTTATTACACGTAGACGTACCGTACAAATAACGTTATGCAACATATTATAATATTTTGATGACATCATGCGAATAGCTATAGGCTATAGATGCTGCATCGAAAACGGCGAATTAAAATATCGTCTTATTATCTTGATATCACAATATTGTACACTTCCATAACAATAATACGCTACGCACTGGATTATTTTTAATTTGTATGATTTGATTGTCTTAAAATGCCTCCGGGTAGGAAGGTAATGATGTACGATATGTTACGTACATATAAGTTGGTATGTAAACTGCGACAAAAAGAAATTAACATTATACAATCTGCGACAAAACCGATAAGGTACATTAAATAAACTGTAGCAATTTATTTTCTATGTATAATATATATAGAAACTATATGTACATACCGATATAACATAATATATTTTATATGCATATAACGACCTGCAGCAAAGATAGTCGTAATTCAATTTTTGTCACTTTTTAGGTTTTTAATATTTTATTTAAAACTTACAAAAATGTTTAGCCAAAACGGTAAACAATTAAAAATGCTAAACAATTTTAAATTTCAATTTAAATATAATTCAAAAATAAGTAGTTATTCGACATGGAATAAATATTTTATACATAAAATAAATTGCCGAAGTTTGTATAATGTTAATTATTTTTGTCGCAATGTTTATCATCTCCCTTTCGATTATATATTTTAATATTTATTATAAAGTATAAGCAGAGATGAACTAAGAAAACTAGATGTCCCTCAAATGTATTAAGTCTTGGACATAGTTGGCAATTTTTGATGGTATAAATTCTATAACGCATCTATCTTTTGAAGTTTTTTTAGAGCAAATTGCTATCAAATAAATAATTACTAAACAAAACAATTAATATATCGCATTTGATAAAAATAGAATATAATATTAAATTTTGAAAAACTGTGCTCAATTTTCTTTTTTTTAAACAATATAAATATTATTAAATACTTTTTGTTCTACAGACACAATTAGGAATGTTTTTAATTATCATTTGTATAAACAGTTTACTGACAAAAAAATTCCCGATATTTTGCCGTCATAATCTGACACCAGTAGTATTAATAGTATTATAGAATATTTTCGAGTATTCGTACGTGTGTGACTTAATATTCACTAATATAACATTATTACAGTAATATACAAGTATTGTGAATAGTGATGACTAATGATTAAAATATTATGGAAATTATAATACGTATCGTAAAACACCAAGGATTTCACGCCACAGTGGTGTACGGTATTTACATTAGACGTGACAGATGACTATAAATCGTGTACACGAAAATATTGTTTAATTGCAGTTCAATCATGTACCATTCGTGGTAGCACCGCTTGAGTTTTTTTATAGTAATATCAAAATGTAAACAGACTTATTGTTTTTATCATTGTATGGACCACTTCTTTATCATGGTTAATATAAGCATAGATTTTAATCTAGTATAATACTATAGTATACTAGTAAAATGAGTACATTTAATCTATGATATAGGTAACCATAGAAAAAAAAATAGGCATATCGCACATATATTTTATTCAACGGTGCGTGTATGGGGTTGAAGGGTATATATTGTGTTGCTATATATTTAATGTTTTAGAGAATTAAGAAATTAAGATTATTAACATTGTTTATCTTTTGACTTTGGATTTTGATATGGGTTTAAAAATATAATATATTAAATACACAATCAATACCTCCCTATAATTGATCTATAACAACACGTTACAAATTAAAATAAGTCAACACCTGAAAACAGCTGTCTTTAGACCAAACAGAATCATTTATTATTGTTGAATGTTTTAGGTAGATGTATATATATATCATATTTTTGTAGAACGAGTTTTCAGCGCAGGCCATCGAATATTTTCCCGGATTTTATAATATTATAATATATTACATTACACATTGGTAATTTTTTATATTAACAAAAAATAAAAGTTTATCCGGATGATTGGAAATAGTATTGGTTTATCGTGCACATTATTATATACGTTTTTACGTAATATTATTATCATCGGCGTGCTGGTAAATTACTTATAAGGCAAACTAATAAAACATGGAAAAAATATGAGTGTCAATAGACGCGTAATATGTATAGTACAGTAAGTAAAATAAGTATTATAGTAAATACCTATTCAATATATTTTAATATTAATGCAAACGCGTGTGACACTGTGAAAGATCATCGTTTTCGCGGGCGACTTCGCGATATTATTCTTATTACAAACGAACTGTAACACAAATATATATATAATATGATTATTTTCGGCATCTATCGCGTCCGTACATGACTTTATAAAATATAATATGCGGTGGATATAATATAGCGTCTTATCGTTATTCTACGATCTTTCAATGTACCCCTATTATGCATAATATAATACATAATATTATACGCAATATAGCAATCGTGTATCAGTGACGTATATAGTGGCTACAATATTTGGCCAATATACCATACTGTGATGAATTTACATCGCGGAGTCGTGCAATTTCGGACCACATTTCGGGTGTGCATATATATATATATATATATACTTAATAATAATATAACACAATCCTTTTATAATAAATAATATATATTAGAAAATTCGCGTGAACGATGTATACAGTGACGCGTCGAGAAGAAGTATATACATACGCGTTCCGTTTTTCGAAATATTCATATTCATTAAAATATATCTTTTCAAATACATCGTATATTGTCATACTTAATATAGGCACCTATACACATTTGGCATTTGTCGTCCAGGCATCCGGTTTCAGGCATCCAACACCGTCGCCGCCGCCGAAATCCACCGTGCAGATGTATGCGTGTTATTGCAAGTGTTTGACCGTGTGCGCATGTCCGTATTTGTTCGCAGTGCCGGCTGGCGGGTGGGTGGTTGGATGGGCTGGCAGACCGATGGGTGAGCAGGAAGGTCGGAGGGCAGTTCGCCCAATAGAATAGCCGTTCGCCCGGTGTTCCGGTAGGCTTCTGGCCTAATGTGCCTTCGACGTGCAACCGGTGGTGGGAATCATCTCCGCCACCACTCCGACGCCGAAGAAGCCGCCGCCGGAGCATATAAAGGAGCGCGCAGGAGCACCGATCATCATTTCTCTCTCAACTGTCACCTTTATTTTCTAGTTTAATTTTTACGAGTACTCCGCGATCTCCGAAAATTATTTTTTTTCTCGTGACATACTTGAACCTATTGCTCGTCGCAAAATATTAAAATTTTTTATTTTATTCCGGACTTTTTTAAGTATACATTTTACGGTTCGCATTACTTCTTCAGTTTTGCATCAAACATGATGGCGTCCGTGGCAAGCTTATTGATGCTGCTTGCAGTCACATTCCCCATACAGGCGATGCCGACTTATGATGCACCCGACGTGTTTCCGCAGACAAAAACAGAAGCGCTGCATCAGCTCCCGGATCTAGAAGGTAAACAATTATAATCTTTATATCGTTATGAAATATTAATAGATATTATTTTTTGTACATGTATATTTTAATTTAATGTTAAGGCTTATTACTTTATTTTTCCATTTACCAATGTTATTATTTAATTTTGTTTCATTATTTTTAAATATTATAATTTTATTTTATATTTTATTAATTTGCTTTTAATTTTTTATATTTTTGCTACTGTGATTGTTATAAATACTGCACAAATACTCTATACGATCTATATAATGTTTCACAATTTCATTCCAATAATAATAATAATGGTAAATTGGTAATAAAATGATATATGCATAGGATATTATGTAGCTTTTATATTATAGACTTGGTGATATTTAATTTTAAGCTTATATTGTTTTTGAAATGCTAAGATATTATTTTATATATATATTAATGTGTATAATTTATACATTTGCAAAATATTGTTATCATCTGTGTCGGTACTTTGAATTAATTAAATTAATAAAAAAAACCTTAAAAATAATAATAACCGATCTCACTTAAGATAATGTTAGCATTGTTTGTTTTTTCCTTTTGGCCTAGTGCACCATAGACCAAACGCATTAACGCAGATTTTTTTATGTTTATGAGTAATCTTAGAGTAAAATCAGCCATTACAAAAATTATAGAGAATAATATTTTGCAGGGTATGACATATCGATTTGTTTAAATATTGTTTTAAAATAATTTAAACATCATTTAAATTTGTAACATTTTTTTTTATTTTGAAAGTCGAATATATAAAATCAAATAACAATAAAATATAAAATATAAAATCGATACGTTATTCCCTCAAAAATATTATTTTCTACAATTTTTTAATAGTTAATTTTTTTCTAAGTTTACTTAAAAATCATAAAATAAATGATTTTAGGAGAAATCATTATATATATAATATGTTGCGTATGGGTCTGAGAGAAAACAAATATTGCGTTAATATCCTCTTAAATATAAAATGTGTAAAATGTTTATTTATTTTTTATTACCAGTTGTGCGTGGACCAGTCTTAATTTCTTAATAATCATAACGCATAATATTATTGTTTATTATTTAATAAGGTTTTTTTTATTATTATAAATTACTTTTATTCTTGATAATATCTTGTATTTTTGCTTACGCTGAAACTGCGTAACGTTCAAATGTTGTCACCTCGTACAAAACTTAAAAATAACAGCTGAAAATAACGGAAAACATCTTCAAAAAATACAACTGATTATACTAAATCAAGACATAGTTAAATTTCTAGGAAAATATGTCTACAAAACAAATTAAAATCATAACAGGTTATTATATATAGTATTAAATTCATCGCGGATGACGTGCAGATACGGCACGTAGGTATATCTCATACGTACAATGACGCCTAGCTATTCGTCGTTGTTTTACGTGTTATTGTTGTGTCTTGTGTGTGAATAATGTTGGTGTTATATCGGTCATCGTCTATATTTTGGTTATATAACCGAATTTTAAAAATCGAGTAAAACATTTTTATAGGATAAAAATCCTATATTAATATAGGATTAAGCACATTAATATGATTATCATTATCGCGTATACATTAGCGTTATACTTATCATTATGGTGCAATATGTATATCAGAAAAAAATACACATGATCTATTTATATATACCTAGTTATTATAAATACATGTATTCCTCCATAATTGCTTTTGATATTTACAGTTTTTACATGATTTAAATTTTTAATCCATATAACATATTATATTGTCGTTTTATCGATTTGTAAGCTAAGACGTTTCTACGCGTGATGATGGATTAATAATATCATGTGGGTATACCCTTCAGCTTACTATAGTATACAAATTATGTTTACAGTTTTTTTTTTTTTTACCAAAAAGAAAACTGGATAATCACGCCATGATCAATGAAACGTGTTTTATGTTGTTCGTGAATTTTTCTCCGAGAAATAAAAGTTATTCCATTTCATTAATCGTTCCTCTAATTATATTATTAAAAATGGAAACTCATTTAACATTTTACAAGACACTTCCTAAATCATACAGCGAATGTATGAACACATTTTTCTGGTTTAACATATGTATAGTGTATCGCAAAATAATCAGATGCAATTATATTATATGCCAGCAATATAAAATACTAGTTATAACTTATATACTATGTACTTATGTAGTTATGTATAATTATAATAATTATGAAAAACCCATAGCTATAATTGATTATTTAAATTGATATAATTTACATAACTTTTTTTATTTTTTTGCAGTATTTTTTATATGATTTTTCTTTCTTTTCTTTTTCTAATAATTCAAAATCAGAAAAATTATTGCCCAATAGTATTTTATAAAATTATATACTATATATGTATAATGATTTTCTTATCTTTTTACTATATTTCTGTTTTGTAAATACCACATTAAAACAACAGACAACTATTCGACATTGATCGTTTACTATATTTACGTAAATACAGTAAAACAATCTTTTTAAATTCACGTGGAAATGGATGAGGCTTTTTATTTCTTAGAGGGAAAACATCGCGCAAGGTTAGAATGTTTTATCTAATGTTTATATTGTAATACGAAACATTTTATCAATTTTATTTATTGCAAACCAAATAGACATTTTTTTAGTTTTATCAAAATAATGTCTATTTGAATGTGCATAAATCAAAATATACGATTTGTGACTTGATGTGAATTATCTTAACAAGTGAACGTCCTTAAAACTCATTTTGCAACATTACTCTGTATATAATGCGTTTGGGTACGGCATTTGATGACATTATATTATTATATATGTATAAATTTAGTCAAAGCAATGTTGACGACCATAAAACAAAAAGTAAGTATTTTATTTATTATATTGACTTTATTATTTTTTCATGGAAAATATCACAGCGGTAGAATATCGATACGACAGTATAGCATTTAAATAATAATAATATAAATTGCAGTAGGTACCTATACAACTTACAAAATAGTATCGTACAAAATGTATACAATATCGTATCTTTTATTCGTCTATGGCCTATTAATTATACATATAATACGAACTCACGAGTACTGACATCGTATGTGTTATTATTATTTATAAACATGTTAATAATATTTATATATCTGAATAACTTATATTATATTGTTAGCTATGAGTTATCGAAATTCTACCGCAATAAAAATGAATTATCAATAATTACCTATACTACCTATAATATAATACTACTTAGAATAATAATAGGTATTACATAAACATAATATAACATTATGTATGTCCCGTAACAAATACACACGCAAGCAGTACGGCCGCTATTCCAATAACCGTTCCATATCGTTTAGTAATGTATGTATATATATATAGATATAGACCTACCTGACCTACCTATAGCTTAAATACATTATCCACGCGACAATTAATAAAAAATACAATTGATATGTAAATCGAAACTTCAACGTCGTACGTTTAATAACGCATACAAATCTTGACGATTTTTGAATTAAAATTATAATTAGTGTAATTGTTAGATCCTGTCGTATTAAGGCCGGCGTTTTACGTCGTGTACAATTATTATATTGCGTTTTAGAAAATTAATTATAATCGTAATAAATAAAATAATATTGTTGTGCGCCGTTTATAGATAATCCCGTATCGTTACAATTCGAACGCGCGTGTCAGTATATATCAATAGCCACCACGCGCAATTCACACCTGCCTAATTTAGAACGCGCTTGCCTATTATATATTTTCTTCGCGTTCATTATCAATACGTCGATTATATGCGTATGTCATATTCTCGAACAAAATATACGCAGTACATGACTCGAGCGGGATCCTTGTCCGATCGGTTATTTTTGTAAATTCGTGTTTCTCGCCTCTCATAATATATTATGCTTATTATACATATGTTTCGGATGAATTCGTTTGTTCGGTCAAATGTCGGTTTTCGCGATCGCCATCCGGTCTAAAAAACGCTCGATCTACACCGCTCGTGCAGTGAATCGCGTATTATACGTACGAGTGGCGCCCGCGAAATTATAATACGACAATAATATAATGTTTACTATTTTCGTCACTTTTTTTTCACGTCGTCTACGTCTACCTCGTCGCGCTCGCTGCACGACGACCGGTACGATCGTATATATTATCGTAATACCATATTATCATTGTTGCTCGCAACATTATTATCGTTGTGCGGTGCAGTTACGTTTAGGCGCGCTCTCAGCGAGAGGAGGGGGAGGTCCATTGAGAGAAAGACGGCGGCGTGTTATAATAACGTCGGAGAACGCTGGCGAGCTCGCGGTGTCCGGTGTGTTTGGTATGTGGCGCGGCGGCAACCGTCAAGGTCGTGGGCGAGAGAATCGTTCTCTTTTTCCTCGTTTGTATACACTACACTATTATACTTATATATTGTGTTGTTATGTGCGCGTGTGTGTTCGTTAGCTCGCTTGTGTATAGATGGATGTGCGTGTGCGTATGTGTGTGTACAATCGTTAATGAACCGACCACCCGTGACCGCCCCTCTTTCGCTCGCATTCCTCCTCTTCATCAATGAATTTACAACCGTCGCCGATGGCATCACACGCGCACGATCAAAACAAAAACAAACGTCGCGTTCGCTTGCTAATAACCCTATCCGTCTCTCTCGTCTCATGTAATATCCGCGAGTAGACGGACCTATACGCATTTCGTTTACCGCACGCGTTTACAGAATATATATGTTTTTATCCATATTTCACCGCACGCGGATATTGCTATGGAAAAGTATTTTCATCACACTCCGTGTACAGATATCGCGATGGCGTTTTCGCGTGAGCGCATGTGTCTTAAATAGGGTACCTACATACAGAATTTCCTTCCGCCGTTCGCAGACGACAGTCCCCTCTCGTTCTTTTGTGTCCGATTTTCAGAACCGACATAAATAACAACGATTATTATTGTTGTCCAACAACACCGGACGATGACGAGTCTCGACGGAGGACGGTGTTTTTTTTTTTTTTTATACGTCTCTTACTCTCTTTTACGCATTCGGACTCTCTCGTCTCGGGTGACTGCCGCTGCGGCGGGCGAACGATTCGAACGAACGTTGTATGCTCGCTACACCGTACATTATATTATTATTGTACACATAACAATAATAATTACACACATATATAGGTGAACACGTACGCGCACGCGCGTGCACGAGTTTCTGTGCGTGTATGCGTGTGCACACAAATAATGTACGCTCTCATGGTTTGCTCGTGTTGTTCGCCTGCAGTGTGTGTATATTATTCCTGTGCGTGATGGTATTTAGAAAAATTTAATAAAAAAAAAAAAAATCTCCCTAGGTCGTACATATACATACTATTATAATATAGTATATAGTAATAATCGTCGTGTAACACGGTCAAAGGGGTAGACGGGTCGGAGACAACTGCGTTAAGGTCCACCGACGGTGTTTCCGCCGTTTCCGGTATAGGTACATATTATTTTCAGTACAACAATAATAATATGACGCCGCTATGTGCAGTGTAACGTTGTAACAACGTGTACGTACATAGGTGCGTTATAGTAAATTAGGTATATCATCTGCAGTTGTTTTATTATTATTACCTATTACAAGTTTTATGGCTGTGAAATTCTAGTGTTAAATTAAAGAATTTAAAATATTTTTCGCTTGATAGATTTGTATATTTTTTGAATTATATTATTCTTTGCTATACTTAGGTATAGTGAAATTTTTCTTACTTTTTAGGATATTGATAGCATTTTTTGAAATTTTTAGTGCAATTTTAGATTTTTAATGCATTTAATTCACAGCCTTACACTGGCTTTACCTACCATATATCCATCTTTCTATTTATACAACAGGTATTGACCAATTACGACTATCAACACGGTACACGCCATCTGATAACAATAATAAGCTCGTATTTTTTTTGATATAATTTGTACGAAGTTCGTTTACCTAATATATATATTTTTATAAATTGTCCGAAGTTAATAAATTTAATTTCGTCGAACTAAACGTTTAACTCGACATTTCCTTACATATTGCATGATCAAAATCGAATAATAATTATAGTTTTTTGAGATCACTGAACTTATAAAAACATAAATCAACGTGACTGTCTATATACAAATAATTTTTCTATACAATCAATTAATGTGTTCCACCATTGACACCTGAGAATTGAGATAGGTAAACTCGAAATTGAATTACGATTCTTTATTTCAAAAAATGCACCGAATCATTATTTTGGATAATTCATTGTATTACTTTATTAATTTGTTAATCTATTTTGTACTATAAAGTCCTATTGTTCTTGGTTCGTTAAAATAGCGACCTACGTATTTATAGCCCCACAAAACCCCAAGTAGATACTCGATTTTACGTTGGTAAAAATGTCGTTTCCAAATTCTTTTCCGGCCGGCAGTGACTAGCAAACGAAAAACGTGTAGACACTTATATGTTAATACGTTCTGACAATATTCGTAGCGTGGTAGAATGTTAGATACGCTTATCACATACGCTTAGCACACACAGCCGCAGAGGTAGCTGACCTAGGACCCATCGCCGCCGTTGACGGTTTCGGTTTTCGTAATAATATAATATGCGTTTTGCATACGGACGTATATTATATTATTTTCGTACATTAATATCTATATGACATATACAATTAGTATATATAGGATTAACGAAATGTGTGTATTCGTGAATAAAAAACAAAGCGCCGACGCCGGAAATACGGTTCCGGTTTGGCCGCGTTGTCCAGTGTTGTTATCGCGGATTAATATCGTCCGTGTACATAATGTAATTAACGCCGCCGTCGAGTCCGTGCCGTAGTCATCTGAATTCGTGCGCATGCGACCGAAGGGCATGATAGGTCCGTGTATTACGTATCATACCTAACTATATTATATTTTTGTACTATTATTGCATTATTGTCAATATCACTGCGTGACAAGCAAACATAATACTCTAACAGTCAGTTTGGTTTTATTATTATTAATTTTAACCATTTCATCGCCGCTGTCGTTTAATCGTATTACTACGTATGTGTCGTGTGCACGCTTTTGCTCTTCGCCGCCGTATAATAATATGTCGGACGTCAGTACCTCATTGCAGAAGTCTAAATTAAACTTGTATAAAGTTGAAACATCTGCTTATTAACGTTTTTTTTTCATTTTTAAAAGTTATTTTTAAAACAGAAATATAAAGATTATACACGCGAAATAAATGTTAAAATAATAAAAATAATATTTTCATAGAAATACTCTCACTATAAATTACTGAATACTAATATCCCTCTCGATATCGGTTCCACTATGGCAGGGAGGTGTCGCGTGGCGATGTGCAGTCGTGCGGAAGAACCGATTTCCGTCGGGCCGCGGCGTGCTCTCTCGCTGGACAGAGTGTAGTCACTGTGTGTGTGTGTGTGTGTGGTTTGGGGAGGGGTAGGGGGTACAAAAATGCCAAGTCTTCGTGAAATACTGTATCGTAGTTATTATACAATAGTAGGTTGCTGTGTCTCACTTGTTTACAATTCTATAATACTATATAAGCAACTATATGTCATGTTCTGGTGAATATACCTAATTGATATAATTATAAGTATTTATAAAATCACATTATACAATACTTACAATTTTATAATCAATTGTGTGTACCGTGTACCAGTGTACCATTTCCGAAAAAGCTCAGGCTTATCTGCACGTAAGCCTCGTAAGTTATATGCCTATACTATGCGTCACGGACATTCGAATATTTTGATGCACTCATATAGACCTAACTGTAACATTATTTCTGCTATTAAAATTTATAAATTGTCACTAAGGCTTGGTAGTTGTAGTAGCTGCACAATGCACATATTGCTCTATAATATACTCTTGATTTATATATAGGAGACCAAGCTTTTACAATTTGAACTATACGATGGTATAACTTTAAAAATTGAAAATCGAAAATTTATATTTTGTAAATGTCGTAAATTTTATGGAAAAAGTGTATATTTAATATTTTCTAAAAAAAGTTATTTTTCACTCTTAATCTAAGCATTTGAGGTAATAGCGTCGTCCGTATATTAATTATGTGCTATTCTCCTGAATTTTTGGGCCGTAATACACTGACCGATTTAATTTCGTCTTTTGATACACTTCTGACTTTTATTTAATCTTACACATTTATTACGGCAACTCGTCCGCGATAAGGTACATTTTATAAATATACGCGATCAGCAGTTCGAGTTTCCAGGTATTTTAATCAAAAATGTTGTTGTATAATAATATGATATCCAAATTAATTATTATTCGTATTGGGGCGATGAAGTGACGTACTTTGTATAATATCATCATCGCGAACGGTTTATGTCTTTGGCGGTCGAACTCGTTGCGTGTGTTCTCTCCTACCCCCCTCCCCCTCATGGGTTTCACAGCCGTCTATGTACCAACCCTCGTCGTTCACCGTACTGTATTGCGATGTCTGTGCGGCCGTATTACTATTGTGTTCAATTTTAGACGGCATATCCAGACTTCAGAGACTTGGCGTCAAGCCGACCGCCTGGCTGCTCGGTAACGTGACGTACCGGGCGGGAGAACAGTCGCCGATTAGCACGCGGCCAGAGCACTCACGTGCGCCCGGCGCGGGCGTCTCCAGAGTCGCGGCGCCCCAAGAACGGAGACGTCCGCGCGTAAGTCGATTCGCCCAATTCATTTACGTCGTATTTTTGCTTTTTATGGCCGATCGTCAGCTGCTGTGATGTCGATCGTACAAATGTCGTTTGTATTATTTATATTGATTGTATTTTCTATTTACGTATTTTAATTATTATTATTGTTTATATCGTCAATTGTATTACACTAGTTTAAGTCATATATACGCGTATAGCGCGCGTGTATTCACTCATAGGAATTAAGTCTATTTCGTATTTTAAAAATATTTTTTATTTTTTTTGTTTCTCGAGTGAGTTTTTCTTTTGTCAACGATTGTATAATATAATGTTACACACGAATTTATAATATGATATTTGTGAAGGCCAGTGTCGGATTTCCCAGTCTCGGAAAATTGCAGTCGCAACTTTTGATAAATTTAACAAAAAAGTAATTTTATTGGGTTCATTAAAGTGAAGACGGATTTAAACGAGAGAATAAAATTATTCAACTATACCTAATAATATTGGTATATCTCGCGTGTTACTTTAAATCGAGACTGCACGATTGGTAGGGATGAAACTGAGTTCATAACGATTTATAATAAACTGGTGTGGTTAATTTATTTAAATGATTTTTTTTCTTTATCACTATATCAATGAAAATTCTTAATAATTTCACCGTTTTACAAGAGGTTTAGAAAATCATAAATACATATGAGACCAATCTCAAAAACTTTTTTTTCGAGCCGGTGCGCCACTGCTAAATCCGGCACTGGCAAAGTGCCTATTATTGTTAATTTTACTGTTAAACGAATATATATTTTATATTATATACATAGATAGATATACTTATAGTTGATTATAATAAATGACTTATTTTTAATATTATTATATTCGTTTTACATTCGTAATATTAACCATTTCCAGACAACTGTCAACACATTAATAAAAATACCTAGTCAGCGTATATATTACTACGGATCAATTAATTAATAGAAGATTATTATTAACCTGCATATAAACAGAGCAAGGACTAAGGAGTATAGATATAAAGGGTGTCCCACGGAGATCTGTTAAATGAAATAATGAAGTAACTTTTGTACTAATCAATGTTTTTAAATATAATTCGTAGACACTTGTATTATATTTTTAGCATACATTTTTTATTTTTTAATACCAAAAATAAAAGACCTAAAATTGATAAAAAAAATTTTCAAAATATTCAAAATAGCCAATTTGTAAATCTGATTTTTAGAAAAATTTAGATGGTAAAAACATTTATTTAAGTCAAGTGGCTGATTTTTTACAATTTTTTTAAAAATCGATATTCTCAATAAGTGGGTTACGATTTAGTTTTATTATGTTATAGAATCATTATAATTTCAAAAAATATAAATTTTTATTTAAGTATTTTATATGAACATTTTTAATCAGGTGTGAGTTAAAATTTAACTATTTTTTTAATGTAGTACATAAATTTATAGGATATTCGCATTGATTTCCAGTTTAAGTATTTATAATTTCTCTAGTTATTATTTTTTTTTTAAATGTATTAATGTATTTGTTGTAATTTTTAGTAAACAATTAAGATATTAAATATAAGTAATACTAGTATTTAAAATTACACTTAAGTATTTATTAATTTGATGTGATTTTTTTTTGTTATGCACTTGAGGCTAATTTCTTTAATATTCGGTTTATAATTCGTTAATTTTAACGATGTACATGCGGCACTGCATTCATCTGTTAGTCGGTTTCTTAAGTAGTTGATGAAATCAATTTCCGAAAATATTGATTCTCTTGAAGAAGTTGAAGAAAAAGCCTCAAATTGAATTTCCTAAAAAATGTTTATTAAATATAATATTTTTATTTTTCGTGGGCCATTACAGGCACTTGTGTCACGGATTTGCCATCTCTGTACTAGCACATATTATAGAGAAATTTATCTTTCTGGTTCAAGCTATGTTTCCGTGTACGGCAATACAGCAGCATATATGGTAAATTGGCAGAGAGACTAGGAATGCATCACGGCGGATGAAAACTCGCCGTTCTCTACCACCTCAATCCCTGACAGCTGCTACTAACCTACTTACCACCTGTTGATTTATTATGATGCATTGAGCCTAATTTATACAGTGTCGCATATTATTGTAGTGGTTGCAATCAAAAATCTTGTGTTCAGCCACATTTTTTGTCACACTACCATTCACTACGAATATAAAATAGTTTAAGTTGCGCAGAGGTGAATTTTGACGGAGTCTCTCGGCTAATTCACTATAGTTGTGTTGTAATTTCAATGTTTTTGCTTTCATACATTTTCGCAAACTTTATTTACGAACCGAACAAGACACAATAAATAACAGCATAAGGTATTTTAAAAACCAATACGATAAAAAATTTACGCAACAGGTAGATATATATGATATTATTCACACGTCTATCGCGATAGCCAATGTTTTGTGTGGGGCAGTGTGAATAAAAAAATGATACTCAATCAAGATATTTGCGACTAAAAACTTGGCTAGATTTGAATGGTTATTTTTGTTGGCAATTATTTTAAAGTGTGTGGAACGAGTTTATCGAATTCATTTAAATGTACATAGTAAATTTATTAATATCATGAAGCAGTGAATCGTCGTACGTAGCTAGCAGTGTGTCTGAGGAGTAAAAATTGTTATGTCAGACTACTTAGTATGTAATTAATACATATGGTAATTTAAAAAAAAAATATAGATTCTTGAGATGTATTACGGTGGTGGTTAGGAAAAATCAATTATAACAGAAAATATTTGATTGATCAATCCATTTTTAGATGAGTGTATCTCCATAGCAAAATTAACCCAATGATTATAACTGTGATCGTTATATTTTCAATGTAGACATCGCTAGCCTTTTAATCGGATATGCTAACTGAGAAGTCCGATCATGGCGATTTAGGTTAGAGGCATCGCGGACGCGAGTGACGGGTGGCTCCGGTGCTTCCGGATAACACTTGTATTCAGTCCGCTCGTGACTCAGATTTTACACGATCGAGAGACTCTACTTACTTTCCTTAAGTATAAATAAAAATACAACACATTGTTACACTTTTTTTAACACAGGCGTTCCTAATGCCTTACTTATCTAACAAGTGTTCTGTGCCCCCACTATAGATTCCTATGATATCGCTCACTTCAACTGCAAATACCACCCTCACATATGTACCTATCTATTTATAAATCTATAATATAAATGGTTATACCGAAATTATACTATAATTTGTTGTTTAAAAAGGTAAGCATAATCGAGTACCTAACTTACAAGTATTGTAACACCGTAATATTTTTAACGGGTGCTGCGATAACGAGTCACTCTCCCGAATCGTTGAATAAAAATGTTGACGAATTAACCAAGTCGAAAAGTAATGCGTGACCTAACCTTCACTGTACGATGTCGCTTTCGGAAGTCTCACCGCTGTCATAATAATATCTATACATTATAAATACTTATAACCTAACTACCGTCTAGCTTAGACGCCTATATATGCAAGTGCAATAACAATATTGCATATACAAGCAGTATAATATCCTTAAATTTAATATGGTATTCGTCTTCTTGTGTGTATAGACATCATGAACAGATTCGATGATCTCTGTCCACCGTTTGGATTGCCATCTGAACGATTTAATGTGGAGGTGTTGGGCAGTTTTTCGCCGCCAGTAGGCGGATGTGCCTCTATGCAAACAGTTCATCACGATATTATACCAGCGTTTAATTTGTGGCTGGGAAATGTCCAAAATGGCGGTGGAAGTTGCGACGAAACAGGTATGTATCATAAATTATTTTATTGTTACGGTACAATGGCGAGGAGCGGGTCCTGTGCTGCTTTCGCGACTCCAAAAAGCTCTCCCCGTCTAAAATTGTGTGTTTATTAAATATATAGTCGAAATATCTCTTATATAATGAAATACACGCACAATTATTACCTTCTAATATCATCGCAACTTGTATAGATGATTATGTCAGTATAGTTTCCGAAAATATAACTAAGCACCTACTTTCTTTCTCAAGCGCATTTTTATAATATAATAATATACAATTATGCTAGTATAATAGTAGAAATACCCAAACACTATAATATCAACAAAAAAAAAGATTCAATAAAAATAAAGTATTAATAATAGGTACTATTAAATTCATTATACTCATGTATTTGTTTTGTTCTCATACTTTCAGATATGGACCACTACATGTTTGAGTGTTTATCAAAACATCCATTCGTGGAGAATGACAATATTAAAGGGTGGTTTGTTATATTATACGATCGAACTGCTAAGTGGACCGGCCAAAAAGATTATAAATGTGGCGTGAGTATACTATGTTACCTATAACAAAAAAAATCTATATACCTTATAGATTCGATTAATATATTAGGGCAGTGGAATGACGCATACAAACGACAACGTGATTTCAGACATGCGCCTGTCATTTGTACGCGAATGGTTGGTGATAATACACATTATATGTATACACAGATATTCTTAAATATTTCGTATTTTCAGAGATCAAAATTTTTACGTTAAAAATTAAATTAAAAACCATAAATATGACTAATCGTCTTACTCTCATAGTAAATTTGTAAAATTAATATCACTAGTCAAAAATAACTCTGCCTAAAATTTGCCTCCTTAAACTTTACTCAACATATAATAATTGTAGACACTTAATTAAATTATTAAGACTCGTGTTGCATAAAAACAAATAAACTCAAACGTTATTTGAGAGTTTGATCGTTTGTATTACATATATATTTTTTAATAATTAATAAATGTATGCGTTATATTAGATATGATGTTTAATTATCAACTAATCTTTAGCGAAAACTATTCGCTTATTAATTTAGCTTTTAAAAAAGAAATATTTAACGGGACAATACTTTAATTACTATAAATCATATAATTAATCATTATTCGTCATTTTCATGATACTTATATCACTCACTCTTTAATTAGCGTCAAATCTTACTACAATAAAAACTGTTGTAGTCCTAAACATAATGAAGTTAATGATTGGGGATAAGGTTGGGTCTCGGGTGTGCTTATATATGTATAATATGTATACACATTGTACGTTACGGTGATTAATCTATTTTTATCTTTTTCTTTTTCTTCACTTGCTGCAGTTGTATACAATGATCCTTGATGACCCACCGACAATCAAAATGGCAATTAGTGCAAACCGTACGTGTGATGGTCTGTCACAGATAATGGCAAATGACAAACATAAAGTGTCAGAAGGATTGCGACATTTTCAAGACGGATCTGTAGCTCTTCTTTTTACTAAAGATTGGCCACATCCTTTTTCTTCGTCAGATGTTTGGAGAAAAAAGCGATCAGCGTTAAAAGACGATGTATACAGGTTTGTGTTGTTGCGACCACGCAAAAATATATTAAAACATCGAATTCAGTTATGAACCTAGTAATTTGTAAAAGAGTTTTATGCTCCCAATAATTAATAATTACTTTTTTATCTGGTCTTTACGTATAAATATATCTATAGTTAATTTCATAGCTAACATATTATATATCATATTAGGTTCCAAATTTGGCGTTAGCACCTACACAGTGCACAATAACCGATTTAATAAAAAAAAATATGTACAATTATTCAGCCGATTTTGCTTGGACATTTTTAGAATTTGCTAGGATTTTTTTGGATGTTTCTAGGAGAGGTTCCAAAAATTAGCATCAGCATTGATCCACTTTCTGACTTCTTAAAAAAAATTATGCCAATTAATTAAATTATAGTGGCTTGATATTGATAGTGCCTTTATCGCTTTGTTAGATCTATAGCACTAATAATTCCTTCCATTTAGAGTTTGTAGTCCGTAGAAAAGTAATCTTTTCTAGTTTTTATCCAATTTGTACTGATTTATTCTTTAAATAATACTCAAATTTTTTACAGAAGGGTTTTTTATGTATCGAGGTAAACTTACCAATTTCTAGTTGTATCAGATTTTTTTTGTAACTATATACAAATAAGCAATAGTCTACTATCCATATTATGGTTTTACTTATATCCTATTGAAACCCTAAAATAAATTTCATTTGATTATTTTACATACATCAATAATAAACTAAACACTTCATAGATACCTAGATACTTTAATTGTGTGCACAATTATTTATTTACATGTTGTTTGATGCATTTATATTATTGAAAATTTGAACGTGACTTAATAAGTCTTGCATTACGTTTTAGTTATTATGCAATGAATTAATAATGTAACCAATTATACTTGTATATAGTAGAATTTCGATATGCCGAAAATCTTTATAAGTCGAAATAAATGCCATTCATTGTCAAAAACCTCAATAAATCGAAAGAAAAACTTTAGATAACTTGAACATTCTGTGTTCCAAATATAGACGTATAACGATAGATAATTGTTATACAATTTTAAATCTAAGTAGTATAACAAATTATGTATTGTAAAATTGCAACATTATATACATTTTTTATTATATTTTAATTGTTATAATTTTTTTTTATTTTTTTTTCATCATTTTATCACATTTTTATTTTCTAATAATATTTTTAAAATAATAATAATAGCAATGCACACTTATTTATGTGTATATAGTTTATAATAACTATAAAAACTATAATACGTATATACATTTTAAAAACTTTTTAAATCGAAAAATGTTTATTGAATTTTGACTTATCGAGGATCCATTTTTTTATGTTCCAAGTTTGTGACGACACTATTTAGCTTTTTACCATTTTTTTTTCACAGAGTTGTTCCAAATAGCTTCCTGAATGTTACTACGTCACCCATTTTTAAATTTTTTTTGTCTGAGGCGAAGAAGAGGGGGTTTGTATTTAAAGGTTATGGGTTTTTAGCGTGTCATTTAAATAATTTTAAACGATTTTTTTCAAAAGTTTGTACCAAATGAGCTTACGAGAAAATCACTCTTATTATTTCTAATTTCATTTTATTTGTCATTTCAGTTATAAATATCATAAATTAAGTTAATTATAAAACATATTATATATTACATGATTAGGCTTTAAATAGTTTATTTATAATAAAAAAAACAATTTGTATACGAATCGATCATTTAATACACGAGCGAAGACGGGTTATTAAGCTATTACATGCATATAAATTAAAGCTAAAATGATAGGGTCATACTTTAAGCTCACCTCTCCGCTAAAGATTTTCTATTGCTTATTAATGCGACCCCTGCTTGAATATTGTTCAAAAAATCGATTTTTTTTTGCTTATTTTCAATTAATTTGTAAAATATTTGTATAGTTTTTGAATCAGTTGGATTATGTTGCTTCTAGGACATGTATGAATTAGATTATTTTTATCGTCTTAAAATGTATTATATTAATTTTACGCCTATGTGATTACAGATAAGACAAGATTATCGTTTAAACGTGACTGTGCCTATATATATAAACAAATAATAACAATGAAACGACATATGCCGCTGTGGTATCCGTATTTTGTATTTCTAAACTTAGATATTCCCAAATATTTTATTTACAATAAAAACCTATTTTAAACTAAATTATTTAATTGTTATTATTTTATTATTGTCCATTTCGAAATCCTTATTTGGTGATTACCGATTTTGTGGTTCTATTTGAATTTGGCTGCCGTCTAATGCAGTTATAGTCAGTTCAATATTTAATTATTTCAATTTTTTTGAGTGCATATTATTATTAATTGTTTCTTAATTGGGAAATTTGCCGATCATGACGCCAAATTTGGAACTTCTCCAATAGGCGACAGTAGTTCTAGCAATTCTTAGCAAATTGTTGATACCTAGGGCCATAGCTCTAGCATAATGTGTCGCTGTGTCGATGCAAACTTGGTGGATATAACATACTATATAAATAAATATATTTTATGTAAGCTAGAAACAAGAAATTAGCAAATTAAGAATATTTCAATTTACTCTGTTAAATATTAGATTGAATAGACCGATAATCAAATTAAAATTGTAAGGATATTATCTAGAGCACCACTTAGAATTGTTCTGATATTTTGATTTTTAAGCAACATAATCTTAATATTTTACTACCTTTTTATTAATACCATTTATACCATTTATTTTTATTTTACTAACTTTAATGGCATGGATATTTTTTTAATATTGCAACTTAAATAAGGAATCAATAATTGTCCTCTCTTCTGAGGTACATTATAGTATACATATTTAATATGATACACTGATTTAAATGTGGTAAATTGATATGACTTATAAATAAAAATCGTGAAAATCATTATCATTTACGATTATTAACCTTTTTATTATCCTTTATTACAGTGAATCATCGCTTAATTAACTATTGCTATTGACTATTCTTACGATTAATCGATAAAATGTGTAAATAATTATAGGTAAAAAATAGTATATTATAGGACATAAAAGAGGGTAGAAATGAATTATTATTTATTAGTAGAGACTTTACGTTCTAACTAATACTAATTAAAAGTATAGTTACCAAACCCACTGTAGACCATAATATTTTCGGCGCGAACCATTTGTGCCCGAACCCGTTTATCGTAGCCCATTTGTGCCCCAAATCATAGCCCATATGCTCCGGATTCAGATCAGGTGAAAATCGTTCAACATTGACATTTTTTGAGTATATTGGAGTGTAACTATAAAATCTAAAATATTTGATCGTTTCCCATGCTAATCGAAACTAATAACCAAATCAATAAAGATTATATTATATAAAAATGTATTCAGCAGTTGTATTTTATGTGTCAGTTGCATCAGTACATGAATAGTGAGTACTACTATAATATAATGGAATTTTATATAACTATTTCAAGTAAACAAAAACTTTGTGCAGCTATGTGGAACTTTATTTGCCAATTATGTACAAATAAAATACAAAAGATTTTACACCTTTATCAATCCATTTAGATTTTGAAATCACCGTACACAAAGAATTTCTAAATGTATTTCAATACAGCAAAATAATTTAGGTCAATCTTGATACCGAAAAATAAATTCTTTGCCAGATATTAAAAAATTGTACTAGAATCATTCACGCAATATCGGAAAATGGTTAATATTATTTTTTGGGTTACCATTTTTACCGTCTAATTAAGTGAAAGATGCTTTTTTTTAACAAATTTTAATTTGGTGTATTTATCCGAATTTTCTGATTATATTATTTCCACCATCAATTTGGGTTGAACCTCCTACTGACGCATCTCGCACTACAAATTACGCTGAATCATTTCACAAACACTTTAACTTTCAATTTTATTCACCTCATCCTTCATTAACTAGTGTTATTGAAATTTTAAAATTAATCCTGGTGGAATCATTTTTAAAATAAATGAGATAAAGAATGGTAAAATAAAACGGGCGTAATACGATTGCGCACTTTTTATCTTTTTATATTTGATAAAATACAACACGATTGCGCATATTTTATCTTTTTTCTTTGAGCAAACACAAATATTTAAATAAATATCAATTCAAATAATTTAGCAACATCAATGATAACGTAATACGTATTGTAAAAAATGAATAAAAATAAAACATCAAAGTAATTTATTTATAAAAAAAAAAATACATATAACAACAATTATGTTCTTCTAACTTTTTAGCACAAAAATGTAGTCCTAGATTAGGTTATAACTATATATCATCTGATGCTGCTTTTCTACCGATTTTATGGGCAACTGAATCTTCAACAAAAGCAAGATCGACTAATAGGCCAGAATCTTTCCATATCCACTATAAAGTTCAGTTTTATACATCTCTTCATCTATTTATCAAGTTTATACATATTTTATTGGATATTCAAAGTAAATTTTATTTAAAAATATATAGTATAAAACAAATAAAATATTAACAAATTTCGTAAAGAGCAAGAAGAAAATATTGCATTTATAATAAATACTTGGATAAAAATATAAAAATAATGAGATATCTTTAAATAATTATTTGCCGACATTAGGACCACAATTTTGTGCTAAAAAGTTATAAGAATTTGATTTTTGTTATATATTTTTTTTTTTTTTGACGCGTAATAATTACTGTGATGTAAGTATTAATTTTATTTTTATTTTTTTGACTACGTATTACGTTAATGTTGGTACATTTTTTGAATCGATATTTATTTAAATATTTGTGTTTGCTCAAATACAATAAGGTAAAAAGTGTTCAATCGTGTTGCACTGAAATAAAACCTAGACGTAAAGACGGAAAAAATTAATAAAATTTACTTATGAAGCGTGAAATGAGTACAAAGAAAAACATTTAAATATAATAGAATACTTAAAAAAAATTTCTTATAAATTTCGGGGATTCGATTTATAACAACTGTATTATTATTGTAACTAGGTAATTAATAATTTTATTATTGACTAATGTGCATTATTAATTTTGATTTTATGTACGATTAAAATTTAGATATGTATTTGTAATATTGTAATTGTATTTATTAATTATTTTGATTTTACGTATAAATTTAACTAATTTAAATTTATAATTTAATGCAATACAAATAATATTAGGTACATAATATGATATATACTGTGTAGCATTTATCATTATTTTTAAAATGATTACTTTTAATGATTATTAATTTTGATTTTATATACCATTTTATTTTTTAAACGATCTTAAACGATAACTGACGGTAATGTTGCATGCAAAATTGGCGCATTTGGGCTATAAATCATGATGTTAAGTTTTTTATTTTGGGCGCAAATGTCCATTTACTCTTAGTGTGCAAATGGGCTACAGCCAATATTTTATTATAATAATAAAAAAATGATTATCTGTTTAATGCAAAAAAGTAAAAGTCCGTGTATTATTTAGGTTTCCAGATTGGTCACAAGGGTCATGGTTAGATTTACAAGTAGATGGAAGTCTGATACGTTATGATACTGCCTTTCACGAGAAAGACGATGATGATTACGAACAAGATAGTGACTATGGAAAAGATGAGAACGCAGAAATGTTCGGTGGTGAACTATACATGCAAAGGTCACAACGACATGATCCTGTTGGAATTAGTGGCAGAAACCGACGGTCCATTCCAAATATGAATGGTATAAAAATGTTAAAAACCTGGATCACTACTATTCAAAACAACACATGGAACAAATTTTGGTTAAAACATAAATTATCAAACAATATGTGGAACTTAGATTTATCTGAAACACAACAATTTATTTTAGACATATTTACAAAAATATTAACAATATTAGTTGAATCCCCTCCTGATCCATTTAGTTACGAAGACTATACAACTAAAGAGACTCCAAAAAATACAACAATGGATATGAATGATAACCCTTTAAAAATTTCTTTAGATCTTAATCGTTCTCAATATAAAAGAGATCTTATGAACGAATCCGATCCAACCAACGAAGAAACGAAATCGCGGAAGAAAAGATATTTTGAAAACTCAGCAATAACTACAACAGCTCCGTACAGAGACCTGGATTTTGAAAATCCTCCCAAAGTGGGGGATCCAGTCGAACCATTTGACAAAACTAACAAATATTTTGAAACAACATCTAGCCTTGACAACCGAAGTAATACAAAAAGGATGTATACTAAATATTTGGGTTTATTTAATCTTCGACGAAAACGTCGTAGTGCATTACCTGAAAAACAAAAATCTTTTTTAGATATTTTTACTGAACTTCTGCCAGTATTAGTTGAATCCCCTCCTGATCTTTTTGGGTATCAATACTACACTACTAAAAAGACTCCGGAAAGTAAAACCACGAATGTAAAAGATCAATCTTTAAAAATTCCAATAGATTTTAATCGTTTTCGATATAAAAGAGATCTTATGAACGAATCCGGTCCAACCAATGAAGAAACGAAATCGCGGAAGAAAAGATGTTTTGAAAACTCAGCAACAACTACAACAGCTCCGTACAGAGACCTGGACTTTGAAAATCCTCCCAAAGTGGGGGATCCAGTCGAACCATTTGACAAAACAAACAAATATTTTGGAACAACACCTAGCCCTAATGGTCGAACTATGAGGAATATAAGGTCTATGAATAATTTAGATAACAAATCTAAGAATACAAATTATGAAGAAGAAAAGATCCTCAAAAAGATTAAGGTTAAAGGACAAGTAAACAATATAATACGCTGGTGGAATATTATGCGGGTCCTTACAATGATTGAACATCATAGATGGAATCAGTTAAATAAGTATATTAAAGAAAATGAATTTAAAATATTTCCCGACATCAGTATGACACCAGTGCCATCTCCTGTAAAGTATCTCGAGTTCGCTAAAATCCATGGAATCCCTTATAAAGAGGCAGTTTTGAAATGGCAGAGTTTTGAACGTAAGTATCGTCAGCGGGAAGCTGAAGTCAACTATACTGCCTATCCAGGAAAAAATCACCCCGATATCGTTATGAGAGATTTTGACCAAAAATTGGATGGTATAGAATATGACTTAAATCCTTTATACCCCGAGGGCACTGTTGACGATCCGACAGCTTACCGAGACCTTAATCTACCAGGTGGTTACCGAATAGAACCCCGCCTATCTCACCGTACTACGTTTGAAAAAAAACAGTTAGGCCCTGCCTCGGAGTCAGCTACAGTGGATAGTTACTTTCAAAATGTTCAATTAAGCTCTATAAATGGTCAGAAAAATACTTTGAAAGTAAATAAACGCATGAGACGCAGTTCTACACAGCATAGTCAACAACAGCGCGCAACGACAAAATTCACATGGCGCTGTATCATGCCTGTTGATAATGATGATAAACAACTTAATAGTCTTGAGGCTGGGGCCAAATTTCTTACTTATGGTGGTCGTATTATGGAAAAAACTGCAGAGAATGACAATGATCAACAGTGAGTTAAAATTTTAAACTATTATAAAAATGCAAAATGTATAAACTATGATGAATATTTAATCAGAGAGCATATTATATTGTTTTAATAGCAACGAACCAAAGTCAGATACGTTATTTGACATTAAAGAAGATTCAAAAATGTCGTATGGGTGCTTGTGGTTAGTGCCTAGAGGACCAAACATTATAGAATTTGCTATTATAGGTGAGCATTTATTGAAACAAATAAAGTAATCATTAAAAAAAAATTAATAAATATGTTATTTTAAATCGTTCAGGAACAGGGTTGCCTGATAAATATCAGGACATAAAGAGCTTTGCACGGCAACTTTGCACAGAAAAAAAGGTAGTTGCCAAAGATAGTAATATAAGGAATATGAAAAAGCTTCATCCACGCCGTCATTCGTGGGTCACTGAAACACGTGAGTATATTAAATATACAAATTTTGTCGTCAATTTAAGTCATATAAACTGGCACACCAGTAGCTAGTTCCTAAGTCTCTAGTTAATATTTAGTGGAAGAATTAATAAAAGATATGTCTTTTTTGATAAAGGGTTTGGGTTAGAATACAATAAATTTAATAAATTTAATTATATTAGATCCATTAATTGTTATTAAATGTAATTTTACTTTACATATACTGCAATAAGTAATTATATTATTATAGGTAATTCTTACTGAGATTTACAATAAATTCGTTCTGTTTGTCATATGATTCTTTATGTAATTATATTTAATTTTTAATAAGATTTTTATGAATTATATTTGAAGTATAATATTAGAGGTACTATTAATAAAGACTCATAAACTTTAATAAAGTGAATCTTACTTAGGAAGATTGTTTCTTAAATTATTAAAAATCTACAGGAGCCGATGAAGGAAAACGTGTGGCTGTTGGGTGTCCCATACCATCGGGTACAGTGTTTTATGGTGAGGTCCCAGCTCCGCCACCATCTTCTACGATTACAAACAACTCACAGCCCGCACCGACGCGACTTTGTGTCAGGTTAATATCTTCTGCCGATGACTGTACGAATGGCCAAGCAGGACCAATTGACCAGATGAAATATACTGTATCAGAATGCGTCGAGCGAGACTCCTCAACTGGGACTTCCCCCCAAACAGTGGCTGGAGAACAAACAATTTTTGAAGGTAAGTTTATTGTTATTATTTATTTTGTATCAGTTATTGGTATTCAAACTAAGAAATACAACTGTTTTAATTTGCGTGATTATAACATATCTCAAATACAATTAATTAAGTAATTAATTTCCAAAAAAAAATAAATAATTGTTTTACCTTAACAATTTATTTCGCCTATCAAAATACTGTTATTAACTACTATTCAATGATTCGAAATGTTGTAAAATAAATATGTAAACTATCTGTAATCATATAAAATATCAAATATTATTTTTTAATTAATATTAATAAATATTAAATATTAAATGTATTATTAATATAAAAATAACAATTTGTATTATTTTTATCATATTGAAAATTGATTTTCGTATATTCGTTTATTGATATGCAATATGACAGAAAAATTAGGAACATTTCACAAAGAAATAAACTCGCAATTATAATATGAAATATAATATGATTTGGTTTTATACTAAGTTCGTAAATAACCCAAATGTATATTCACTACTCGCGTTCTAATTCTATTATAAACGCAATTTTAAAAAAAATAATAAATAATAATTTATGAGACTGGCATATTTAAAAAGATTAGTTAATAATTAATATGTATTCGTACTATACCTATAATATTTTGTATTGCGCCCAGTGTATTATAAATTCCATACACGAAATTGTTAATTAAAACGTATGTGCATTTTTCCTGAAGATGCGTTTCAAACATAATTTGAAGTATTATTTTCCTAAGTATTTTTTTTCCACGAGAATCCAATCACTTCACAAAATCTTCCGAAATAAATCACAAAGATAAAGCATTAAACATGATCGCTAAAAAATTTAATTAAGAATATTTTAATCATTTTTAAAATTTGATTTATTCAATATGTCGAAAGATAGATAACAAAACTTCGACTAAGCATTTGCTTTTCTGCGAAATGCGTCAAAATTACAAAACGCGGCGACCAATTACGGCGTTTTTTTAGAAACGCAGTGACGTGGTTGGATCAAGAGCATCTGGTCTGACTGTACTTTTAGCTGAAAGGAATTTGGCGATCACGCGCACTTGGAAAAACATTTGAACCACTGCTCACAGAGCGTACAAAAATGTTGCCATTACATTTTGGATGGCGGTGGCCGAAGTATACTCGCTTGATTAGAAAATTCAAACAACATATACACACATACAAACAAAACATCAATTATACAAAAAAAAATCACTCTTGACTACTTATTCGCGAATTAGGTAACGTTAGAGGCCAGCGGCGTTGGTTGTATACAGACGCGGTGCAACCGCTACACCGCATACACTACTTAAATTATCACCTCTGCAACAACATGCGGTGGCACGTTACCGACTGCCTGCCCGCGTCCGCCAGCCAATCCATACGCCACCGCCGATCTGAAGCCACTCAACATCGTCGACACAACTACATCCCGCTACATCCTATACAATTCTCAAAAGTGGCAGTTGACAAACCTCACGTCACGCGTTCCATAGCCGACGTGTTTATACGCACGGCGTTTGGGGTCCGCGTCTAAAGGTGTATGCGGTTTCAAATATCTACCCAAATAACAGAGCGCACCGTCTCCTCGAGTCCTCTCCGTCTTTCCGATCGCGTACGATTAAAAAACTGCTCATCGATATTCTGGTTATATTCGGTATCGAAGGTCGTCGACGTCGACGCTGCCGCCGTCACGTTAAACACTGTACACACATAAAAAAAAACATACACGCACACATTTCGATATCGTTCCGTATTAATTCATTGTCGTAACATGTTAAATCAGTTGATCACATTTATAGGAGTATAGGTATTAATTTAATACTATTTTTTTGTAATTTCGTGTATGTTATATTTGGATGTGTGTATTATTTATACGCATTTATGGTGATAACTATTAACAGCGTCCAGAGGTTATGCTGTTGGTGGAAATTGGCGGAGGAATAAACGCCACTCAGATCCTGTAGATACATCGACCGCTGCCTCAACTGTGACCACTACATCTACATCGTCTAATACGCCAATGTTGCCAAATCACAGCACTTCGACTGGATCGACAGCCACCGCCTCGACTGCAACGACTTCATCCTCTATTACCCCCGATAGCAGTAAAGGCAGCCAAAATTTCATAGACATCACTACTGTAGATCCTACGACTTTTACTACTACTACTTCTACTACTACTACCACTGCTGCCGCCTTCTCTACAGATAAGTCGTCTACTTTATCACTATCTTCGCCGCAACAGACGATTTCTCTCGAACAACAATTACCATCATTTACGATGTCGTCTATTTTCACTACTACTACTACTTCTCCTCCTCCTCCTCCTCTTTTTACTTCGACGGCCACTGTTACTACAACCACAACGCATTACCCAACTACGGATTATTATTACCGTCAACAGCGACAGTGGCAGCAACAACACCCACAAACGAATCACAACAATAATGATTACTATTACCAGGGACGACAACAAAATTATCCCCCACCACCGTCTGGCAGCACCGGTACGGATTATAATTACTATTATCTCCAGCGACAGCAGCAACAGTGGCAGCATCAAAACCCGCAGACGCCACTGTATTGGTCGTCTCAACAACATGTTAATGGCGCTAACGACCGTGGTAACGGTTATCAGCAGCAGACAACGAACGGTGGCGCACACAGGACGGGCGATTATTACTATCGGCAACAACAACAAAATTACTACAACCATCAGTACGACAATGATCGCCAGCAACAAACGCTACAGCCTCGTAATGCGTCACTTACGGTGCAACATCCAAGTGGTGGTGGCTGGAACGTGCACGGTGACCGACCGCTGTACATAAGCAGTGGTAGTGGTGGTAGTGAAAACAACCGAGAAATACCAGTTGCCCGGAACAACTCTGCCAGTGTTAGTAGTAGTAATAATGGTGGTTGGGCGACGCCGGAACAACAGCACTGGTGGTATCAACAACAGCAACAACGACAGCAAGAACAACAAAAGCAGTACCAGCAACGGCAGCAGCAAAACAATCGGGGTCTGGGTGGAATCTTGTCGCTGCCGCCCGTACCACTGCCGCCACTGCACGTAGAACAGGGTCCTGTCACTGTTTCGATGCCTACATTACCACCACTCCATCTGCGTCGACCGCAAAAACCTCCAGATCACTATTTCCTGCCAACGCTGACTACCAAGACAACTATTAATCATCGGTACCGTTTGCGGCCTAAGTCCGAAAGTCGATATTATGAAGGTATACTGCGTTTGCTGGACTACAATATTGTCAACGAGCCATTCGTTTCGGCCATAATCAGCACATGAAACGCCACTATCAACACCACATTTATGTGTGTTTAAACACTTCACAATCATAGCATGGTTTTCGCTTTTATGTTTGACTGTAAATCTAACCTTCACTGTCTTTAAATCACCTCCTCGCACTACAAGCCCACACCATCACCATTATATTTGTTTTTTTTTTTACACAATGTATTTACTAACACAGAAATCATTACATTTTATAACACTATAAACCTATTAATCCAATGAAATGTTTTTAAATAAAACGATGGTTGGTTTTAAAACCCAAATAACAATTTTTATTGGTCTTTTATGAATTATTTAAGATCATCATAATTTGAGCTAACATGTCAATGGTTGAAAACCATACCATTTGATTAGATTTTAATCATTACAAATATATGCTATTGTTTCACTTAGATTACTTCTGCAACATACATTCTATTAATAGTGTTTTGAATAATTTACTATTTAATAATAAAAAATATTTGTATGTGTAATTTTTTAATCACCTAATTACAGAATATAATTAATTAGTATTTTGTGTTAATCGATTGCTTGTTTTCTGTGCAGAACGTGAATACAAATGCCTCGGCCAATGGACCGAACCACAGCAACATATCAACCAAGAGGCTGACCAGAAACCAATTATGTTGACATTCATGTACGTAAAACGTTTGAATCCAATCAACAACGGAACGGACCAGTTTGAATGTTTTGTTGGAACAATAATACCCAACGACGAAGGTGCAAATCCTGAAACCACTACAACACTCTTGTTGACAGAAGCTGGTAGTAGAACCTTGTGTAGTCGCCGATCGGACCCATACCACTCTGGCATGAAGTTGGTTGGAACCAAAATAAACAAAGAAGGTAATACAATAAAAATATAGCAATTTTAGTTGTCGATTTAAAAATTGTATAGTTGAATAGGTTCTGTTGTCATTCTTTCTTAAACAATTTCCTAATTTCCCACTTGAGAAATAATTATACATTGTTCATTCCGTTTTTTTTTTGTGCGTAATCTACTACTGTGTACAACATTGCAATAATACTTCATTTAAAATTGTTTGGGATAAAAAACAGGTGCTTGCAAGGGATCTGATCAACCGGCACAAGACACCGCTGGCAGCTTGTGGTATCCTCTTAAACCACAGCAAATTTCTCCATCTATTCCCGCTGCAGAAAACAGTGGAGGCACATGGTACGCTGCGCCTCCTGTTCCCGTGATCGCACAAAGTCCGACCACTATGAAGCCTATCCTCACAGGCAGGCACACCGGTGGTAATGGTTAGTATTAACTTTAAAAAATGTTGACTAGAAATCATTTAGGTGATATTATAAGCTATACTATTGTAACAATATAGCTAAGAGAAAATTGGCAATATTTGCACTCTAATTAACAATAACTGCCAATAATTTCTTAATTTCTTTAATCATTATTCATTGTGGTCAATTTACATATTGCTTTTATTGAATGCTATACATTTATACATTTCAAGTTCAAAATTTTTAATTTTTAATAAATAACAAACATTATTTACAACAATTTTAAATACTAATTGTTTCCTTTTACTATAAATTGTGTTTTATTTTCGCAGGAGCCTCATTCACATCACGCCAGAACGAACGACGTCCGCCTCCTAAAACCAACAAAAGTATCCGAACTGTATCCGATAAGAGAATCATTATATTTTTAGCATTCATTCTGTTTGCTGAGAATTTAAATAATATAGCGCGTCATTATTTCAATTAAATCATCTGATCAAACATACACAAAATATATTTACAATAGTTAATAACAATAAAAATAGTACCTAATAGAAAAATCTCAAAAATTATTACACAATCTAGGCCCGGCTCAATTTAAACTCATTCAATCAATATATTTATTATATACTCATCAAACTCACACATTATGAAATAATAGCTATAGCTTTACAAAGACACCATCGTAAAAGAACTTAAAAAAAAAAACTCTTAATTTTTTGTTGGTTAGGTTAAGTTTACATAAATGTAAATAGTCATTGTTGGCATATTACATAAACTTATTAGCTTTTAAAATAATATCCTAGCCCATAGTTTACATTTTTTTTTCATTTTTTTTTTAGTAATATGTTTTATCAGTGGCGTACTAACGAGGGAGGGGGGGGGTACCCTACCCACCGAAATTTTTGGATAATTCAATTTATTATGAGAAAACTAAAATTTCTAGTACCTGTAAATTAATTGTGTTGTACTTAGGTGTAACAAATTATCCATTATAATAAAATAAACAACGTACAATTTAAAATACCTTTGTAATATTGTTCTATGTAATTCTGATTATAAATATTAAATAGTACATTATCTTATACCTTACATTATCTAATGTGGGTACTACGGGAATATGAGTATTTCTACGAAGATATTGTAGATATGGACGTGAACGATTGGTATAATTATTATGACAATCTTTTATCATCGTTGTATAACGTATTTTATTTTGTGCGATTAATCACCTAGTGTGTTAACCACTTTAATCTATAATCGACAATCGTTATTATGTTCAGGTGTCACATCATCCAATATGTTAATTAAAAAAATAACCCCCCCCCCCCCCCCCCCCAAGTTCAGGTCTAAGTACGCCACTGAGTTTTATGATCATGATTTTTATAATTTTTTATATATATTTTAACCCCTTTTTAGTTTAATACAATTTGTATTTTTATTATTTTATAATTAATTTTAAATTAAAATAATATTAGTATTATTATAATTTTATTTATTTTTTAATCATATCATTATATTTGGCATTGTTACTATTAGTAATAAAAATATTTATGTATATCTTTTTGTTTTACCTACTGAGTTTTTATTGTCTAATAAACTGCTTTTTTTTATAAAAATAACTATGATCCACTTTTATAACTTAAAATGTTTTTATACATGTATTTATAACTTACCTATCTCAATAGTTTTATCATAGACACGAGTTAAAAGTTCAAAGTCTAAAAAATCATCATTCAGTAAATATATTTTATATTATAATATATATAATGTATTTATTTTAAGGTGTCAAGGTTTAAATTGTTAATATATTAAATTAGTACCTATAATAAAGTAAATTATACATATATTAATTGTCCGCACTTGCCCCCGTGTAGTCCACCCGTGTCTATCTTTTTTATATGAAAAATATCATTTTCATCACCCATAATCACTTCTCTGTTATCATAGATAATATTATAAAGTGGATATCAAAAATTATATTAATTAGGAAAAACTAATACCTTATACTTTATACTTATTATGCTTTATGTTACCTGTATATTTAAGATGTGTTGTAAAATTTATTAATTAATTTAATATAATTTATATTGGTATATCAGGTTGAGGAGATATAACCTATTAATTACAAAACAAGTATTTAATACATAGAATTATGACTATACTAAACTATTACATTAACCATATAACATTTTTACATTTATACATTTTAAAACAACTTAAATTAACAATTTCTACGCATTTAAAAAATAATTCATAAATAGGGAGACACATATTTTATGTAACTAGAATTCAGAACTTAAAGCCAAGACTAAAGCTACATAAAAATATAAGCTTAGATACTTCCTAAAATAATAAAAGGTCTATACACACATTTCATTTTTTTTGCTTTAAATTTTAACGACGGACCTCTCATTTAAGGTTTCTTTTTCATTATAAATAAATAATTACAAATCAATCTATTAATACTAAACAATTTTTAGAATAGGTAATTCATTTTAATTACATATATAAATGACTGAAATAAAATGATTGGGACAACTCTCAAAGTAATAGAACATCACCTAAATCAGACGACTGATATTACAAATTTTTTTTAAATAAGTGATATGAGAAATTTTATCCTGTCTTATGAATTAGATAAAGGGGGAGGGGCCCAACTTTTAATTTATAGTTAATAATTATATATAATTATTAGGAAAAGGATTTAAATGCTCTAAAAAAATAGAAAAATGCATTAAAAAATACGATTTAATCGACTCATAACAAACATTTTTTTAAACAATGTACTAAAAAAATGCTCTTAAAATGATTTTTAACACTGCAAAAATTTGTTTAATTATATACATTTTTATTCTTCAGTATTAATTATTCATATCATTTTCATCATCATCTAATTCTCTTATCTTCTTTTTACTCTATAAATTATTCGCAAAAAATGAATTTATCTACAATTTTTATAGATACATTTATTATACTTTTACTTTGTATTTCATAATAGCACTGTATAATTAGGGACTGCATAATTTATATCAAATTTTATTAATTCCTAAATAAAAATGACATAAAAACATAATCATTTAAAAATGTAAGAAATGCTCTAAAAATCAAAAAGTCTTAAAAATACAGAAAAATTCAAAAAACTACATTTTTTAATTCCTTGATGTATGAAATTAATTTTGTGCTTGGAAAACAATGTATTCGGATATTTAGAAAAAAATACAATTTGCATTTAAATCCGTTCCCTAATAATTATTATAATTTATTATTAAATTTTTTAAAAAAATACAGAAGTATATTTCATTTCTTATAACATAGAGTTATCAAGTATACTATGTAACTGTGTATAAACAAAAATAAAAATTTCGTTGAATTTGAACTAAAAGTTGACATTAGTAGTGTCAATTTAAGTTTGAATGAACAATTGTCTAAAAAAATAAAAATAAAATTGATAATAAACATCAAATTATTTTTTTTTTGAAAAGCCAATATCCACTCCTGGTGCAAGTGCACCCCCTTGAATCCCTCTCAATGCGCCAATGAGTGCATATTTCGACCTTTGGATGTGTTGATAACTTAGTTTGCTAATTTAATTGCATATTTTACAGCGGATTGCAATTTTAGGTATTTTCTTAAAAATACTTGAACATAAAATGATATATTATTAGAATTTTGGCTCAATATTGAAATTTAGTCAGGTAATTACAAAAATTCCAGATAAGACAGACTTATTGATTACTTATTGATTGACTACTCTACTGTATAGCTATACAATATGAATATTATGATAAATGAGTATAAAGTTTATTAAGTAGGATAAAATAAAATTACAATTACCTATTATACGAATAAATCAAGAAAATTATAAAATCTATCATGTCTAAGTATTAATAATTTTACACAAAAAACCGAATTATAAACTACGATTCGCATAAATACGATTGTACACCCTGATGTCATCATATGAATCGTGATTTATCAGCTTCATTCTAAATATGTGTCAAAATTTAAATGTATTATGAATTTTGAATCGAATGCAACTGAATTGCAACCACGCTGGCTTCTAAGATAAATAATCGAACACATGCCTTATTTTTATATTGTATAATTTTATTGTCAATATATTGTATAATTTTCAAATATTACTGGGATATTACAAAATCATTCGAAAAATCACTAAATTTACTTTGGTCATGACTTTTAATTGGACCATGCACATCATAGTTAAAGCAGAAAAGTTTAATAAAGGAATTTTACTTAAAAAGCTTCACATAATTTGTTTAGTCCACAAACTATATCTTATAGTTAATCAATTAAGAACATTATTTTCCCATATGGGTAAACTTATAATAAACGTCAAAATACTTTTTTATTATCTCATTTTTCGTTGATTATCTAGAAAATGAATCATCTAGATCGCTAGGTTACACATTAATTAGAAACGGATTATCATTTATTAGTGAGCACGACTAATGACAGCCACATATTATTGTAAAAATATAAAACAAATTCATACTATTCTTAATCATTTCAATTCAGTTGATACAATTTCTATACAAATAGTTGAAGATTATGTTTAATTTAACATAATTTTGAATGTAAATTTAACTCACATGTTTTTTTTAAATTTTTTTTACCAAAATCAATGAATTAAATATTTTAAAAAATTAAGACTTTGAATAACGCCATAACTTTAAAAATTAAAAAAAATTTCTTTAAAAAACCTACAGATGAAATAATAAATTTGTTTATGAAAAAAATGTGTAAGATATTATAAAAAAATAAAAGTTACGAAAAAATAATTAAATATCAATTATTTAAAGTATAGCGAACAAATCTAAATCAATGCAACGGAGATTTGTCTTTAAATTATTTGGAATTTTTAAATTCGTGACTTTATAACTTTTGTAAATGTAAAATAGACGTTTTTCAGTTTCAAACATTGATTGACAAACATCAACTTATGATTTTTGGAAATTTAGTAAAAATGATTATAATGCAATGTGATTTAGGTTTAAGAATGCAAATTAGTTTTGAATTTAATTATTGATATTAATTAATCACTGTTTGTTATTAAATATTAAAATTATTCATTAAAAGTAAACAGATTTTCTGATTTTAAAGAATATAATTTTTTTTAACAATTGTTATAAGCATATTGCAGTCTTTAGTGTATCCTTCCTCCATTTCCTTAGTCCTTTTAGATGTAAATTTTTTGATAAAAAAAAATAATTGTGAAGATGTCATGAGTTATGACTAAATAAGAAAAAATATAATTAAAAAAATGAACGAATTTTATTTTCAAAAAACATAATTATACAACTCTCGGGACACAGAATTTTTCAGTTCATTAATACACAATTGGTGTATTTAATAACGAGATTAAGGGGCCGCTACACTAGCATTTTTTTCTCTGTCTATCTCCCACTCTATATAGGAACAAAGATATTCCGTATTTCCACGATTACGACTCTCTGGTTCAGTTTAGTAATATTTTTTTCAAAATCTTTAAGTTCATCATTTGTCTTGATGGGAAATATTTCATCCAAAACAAAAGTTTCTTGAAATGTATGTGTTAACGATGACGAATTATTTTGATTGCTATCCAATATTAAACGAGATGCATTAAGTATGTGAATTAATCCAGCTATATCTTATTTAATTTTTGTCAATGCACTTGTAACAAACTTCTGAAAATCAATAATTACATATAATTTTACTAGAGTAGTTTTATAACATTACTTTAAAATAATTGATTTTAATTATTATTTAACATTATTAACAATCAAATTATTAAATAAATTATATTTGAACATAATTTAGTCATATTATATTATATATGTAATTACTTATTAATTCAGTTTTTTTCTAATAGCATTATTAAACATAAAAAAATTCAAAAAGATTTATTTAATTTTCATCAATTATACATCTTTTTTAAATTAATATTTGATGATATTTCAATAAATAGTTGTTATTAAATCAGCTGATAAATAATTATTTTTTTAATTAAAAGCATTAAATAAATGCTTAAATAAAATGTAATAGTTTTATTATACTTTTATTTTTGCTTAACACAAAAACTCGAAAGCTATTATTCAATTTATAAATTCATTCAAATAAAATACAAACTAAGTGACACAGGACTTGATAATAGTGATAGTTAATATGCATTTGAAACTCATTAAAAAAGTATAATTACAATGTATAATAAACCTTAAAGTTTAAATAATATTATTTTGATTATATTGTTTAACTTTTATCTTAATTTCAGGAGGTATTAAACATTTTTCTTTGTGTTTGTTGATTTTTTTTACAATTAATTCTTGAAAATTTAAAACGAATGCCATAATGTAAAACTAAGGACAATCTATATATTAATATTTGTATATCTTATAACAAACAATAAGTCCTTGTTTAACGCAAACGTTAGAAAACAATTAGAAAAAAAATTAACGGAAAAAACATGAAAAGTGAAACACTTTTTACACAAAAATTATCATAATATGTTCATGCCAATAAATTATAGTAAATTTATTATTTATATGACAGAAATTGCATGATTTAATGATTTTCGATTCAGTCATTGTTCATAAAATCAGTTTAAACTCATTTTGTTTTCAATATAATATAATTAATTAATACTGATATTTTCTTCAATATTTTAGGAGTAGTTTTTATTTTAAATAAATTTTTATAAAACGCCATGTAAACATTTACCGTGTAGAATAATATGGTGACACAAATCCGTGCGCACAAGTGACGTTACGCGTATACGTACAATCACTGTTTGTCGCAAAAGAAGTGATCGAATAATTTTTTCGAAAAGACGAACAATTTAGCTTACATTTATAATATTATATTAAAGTCTATATAGGTACTTACTACATACCTAATTTTTATCAAACCACAAAAAATCGGTAAATATTATATTATTTTATTTTTTATTTTGAATATTGTTTTGCATGATGTTTGTTTTTTACGAGTGTGTGATTTTAGATTCGATTCGTGTTTATTTCGATGATTTTTAAAACCATGTTCCTATATACAACATCTAGCCGACTGGCCCACTCACGTTTAAGGCTTATTCGTGGACCAACACACTTCACCAACTAACACAGTAACATTACAAGTTAAACTTACATTCGATATTCATTTGTCTAGGTATTCAATAATTTATTTGCCTTTCATATTAATTATACGCAACAACGTGGTATTAGTACTTGTATAAAGATATTATATAAGACAAATTTAGAAAGCCTAATTTGTAAATCATGCTAACAAACCAGTGAAACCGGCCGTCATAATGTGTTAACTTGAAAATGTTTACGAATAGAACAAAATATTTGTTGATTGATTGATATTAATGTATAATATGACAAAACTTCACTAACAACTTTAAACCTCTCCGTGTTCCTTAATTACATTCGATTGAAAAATTTATTTAGGTTCAGTGAAATAGCAATTAGAAAATTTAATACAAAGTTTTTTATATAATTATATTAAATTGTTGTAGCCATCTTCAGAATCGTTAAATATTTTGTAATTAAAAAATCATAATAATTTTAATTATTGATTCCATAAACAAAACTTGAAAATTCAAGACAGAATTCTTCATACCTAAGTTTATTTCTTTTTAGAAATAATTAATGAATAACAATGTATTAAGTATAAGCTATATAGCAACATTAATTTATTATGAAAGTTTGAAGATTAAAATATGACAAAATTGGATATTCAAACGAAAACAACAATTTATTGTCGAACAATTTTTGTTATTTTCTCATAATTCAAAAAATATTTATGCAGAAGCTTAAAACATTCTTTTATTACGTACTAAAATTCAAGTTTTCTATGAACAATGACCTTCTATTATCTTTTATAATTTTATAGATGTTGATAAAAATGTGTATGATAGGTTAAAAATCTTGTAAATATAAATTTAAGTCCCTCGATAGTATATCTTATAACAATTTAATAATATTAAATATTTATTTACATACATTTAATTGAATAGTCATTTCAATAAAATTTTTATAAAATTTCAAATTAAAAAAAATTTACGATTTAAGTTAAATAACTTACATTTTTATAACTCAAAATATAATAATATCATTCACAGGAACTTAAACCTTTTCGCCATTACGTGCTTATTATTATTTTTTAATACTATTTATATTATATTTTAAAAAAATATTTAGATAATTTTTAGCATTTTATAATATCACGAACCTATTCACAAAGACACTGTACGTTCCGCTTTACAACACGCCGGATTTGACCAACGAATAAAAATTAATAATAGTGGAAAGTTTACCGTGGCAATAAGAAAATCAATATATTAACATTATTATTGCACAATGAATATTTAATTCGAAGACTTAATTATTATACAGTCGAACATTATTTGAACCATTAAATATGAAAAGATCTTGACTTCGTTGACTTTTTATAAATTATATAGACATAATAGTACACTATCGTTTAGCTGTATAATAGTAAACTATTCGATACAAACTAACTGCCTGGGAATCATATTAATCCAATTTAATGAAAATCGAAGTTAAAAAAAAATCGTAAATATTGTATACAAATGTGTATAAATACAATTCAGATATAATACCTACAAATGTACGATGACCTATAGTTCTAAAATAATTCATATAAATTAAATGTTCGTGTTTTATTTTAATTTCATCATTAAGTATTCATTTTTAAATATACAATAGAATCAATTAAGTATGTATAAAAATCATTTTTTGTAAGATACTTCAGTGTATAAATAATTTGTTGTTTATTATCAATTTTATTTATTTTTAAATTAAATTTTCAATCAAATTTCAATTCCTGTTAGTGGTATGTATAACCATTAAATTCAAATGTAAAGAACAAATGCAAATTGTTACACACTGTCACATAGTACACCTAATCACTTTGTAAGAAATACGGAATGGAATTTGTTGTTTTATGTTTTAATTTTTTAATAGAAAACAGAATCAAGTAAGTATGAATAATTTTTTTGTAAAATAAATCAATGTTATAAATAATTTGTTGTTTAAATTATTTTTTATTATTTTTAGAAATATTTCATATAAATTTCAATTATTTTTAATAGAATCAATTTTTAGTTAAAATGAAATGAACAAATGCAAATTGTTACTTTTGGTTACACACAGTCACATAATACACCTGACAACTTGTTATGTTATACTGAATGAAACATGGATCTGTATTATATTTTAATTTTTATATACACAATACACTACAGAATCAATTAAGTGTGTATTATTATTTTTTTAATCAAATTTAAATTCCCGTTAGTGGTATTATATTTAAGTTCAAATGTAAAGAACAAATGAAAATGGTTACGCACTGTCACATAGGACCCGATAAATTGTTATGTTAAACTGAATGAAATATGTATCTGTATTATATTTTAATTTTTTAATAAACAACAGAATCAATTAAGTAGGTATGTATAAATATATATTTTTTTCAATCGCGCGCTACTAGTCCAGCAGTGCGCACGCATTTCTACGTCGCTCCCAGATTATATCCAGTTTTGAACTTTCTACCAAACGGAAAATTCTCCATTTTATTTTAATCGACGAAATACTTAGCGTTTTTGCTACCAACTCGCAAGTTAATCAACCTTCGGAATAAATATTCCTCCAAATCGGGTAATATAATTTATCATTTTATATTATATATCACTATTACTATAAAATGCATTACAATAATACAACCATGGTCCAAACACTAATCAGACCACAGGCACTCTCACGTGCGGTGATCTTGGACTCAGAAAATACTGGTGATATGACCCCCAGGACCGTATCTCCAATTAAAATTGTTAATAATCAAATAATCAGCAAAACTAATGAAGATAAAAATAAAAATAAATGTAACTCATCCTCTTCACCGCAATCACCATCATATACAAAAAAATTATTCATATTTTTCTGCTTTAACTATGATGCGCATGGTCCAATTAAAAGTCATGACCAAAGTAAATTTAGTGATTTTTCGAATGATTTTGAAATATCCCAGTAATATTTGAAAATTATACAATATATTGACAATAAAATTATACAATATAAAAATAAGGCTAAAAAAAATTCAAGTTTATGTAAAATTTAAATCGTGTTGGTTAAATCAAGTCAATTTTATGATATACATACTAGGTTATTAATGGGTATCACATAATATAATTTATCTAAATCTAATCCAAAAAATTTAAAACCAATACCTAATAAGAACTGTACATGTGTACTAACATAGATCAGTTAAATAAAGTCAATTGATTTCTTTTAATTTTTTTACAGCACTTGGTCACATATATTATAATAATTCAAAAAAATTTTCATAACACAATAGCACGTACAATATATTAATATACATAATACATTGTATATATATATATATAAAAGCATTTTTTAAGTGAGGAGGTGAGGGGGGGGGTACACGAAATTTTTTAAGCTGGATGCTTGCTCAAATTAATTTATAATTCATTTTACCTACACCACCACTACCACCACCACCGACAAAGTGACCTTCGTTAGCCCGGATTGTCATGACCATATATATATATAATTGTATTAAATTTTAAAAATTTTTGGATAGCCAATTTTTTTTTTATTGGCATTTAAAAAAAAACTTAGAAAAATCGTAAATTTCAATTGCCTATAAATAGCTTAAAAAAATTATATTAATATTTTTAAAATTTCACCGTAAATAGATAACGTTAATATAAACATTTGGTGAAAATTTTGAATATTTACAATGATTCGTTTTTGAGTGACAGCAAAATAAAAAAATCGATTTTGTCGAAAACTGATTACGAGTATAACTTCCTATTTTTCCGTTACTTTTTTAGGATTTTTCCTGACACTTTTGAAAACTACTGGACATTTTTTACTTTTGATCCCCCAAAGTACCAACTAGATTCATTTGCCTTTTCGAAGAGAAGCTGAAGTCAAAAATCAAAGCACTACATTCATTACTATTCTAAAATGTGATGTCAGACAAAAAAAAAACATACACCGTTGTAAAATCAATACATTCCTCACTCTGTTTAAAATCTAAAATATAGTTTACTTTTCGCATCTATATTTATTTATTACATAACCGAATTTGCATAACAATCTAGTTATCTATACATTTATTTATAGGATACGTTCATATTTTGTTCTATTTATTTAGCTTAAAAGGTTGTTAAAGGTGAGTCGTTTTTTTGCGCATTTAGACCTAGCTGTGGTTCTTAACCGATGTTCCGCAGAATACAAGTGTTCAGTGGACTTAATATAAGTGTTCACCAAAATTTCAAAATCGGTAAGAAAAAATTTTTAATTTCATTATCTGACTTCATTGTACAAGCTGTTTTATGCTATACATGCATTGTTTTATATATTAAAAAATTAAAAAATGTATATAATTACTGTATTATTTTACAGCAGTGTTTCGCGAAAATCTTATAAAATGTAAGGTGTTCCGTCATTTGAAAAAGGTTATAAATCACTGATTTAGACCAATAAGCGGAATAAAAATTTACCCAGTAACAAAAGCCGATATTAATTTTGAAAACATATTTGAATTCTTTATTCTCTTTTCTAGATTATGTAGGAAATGAATTTAAAATTTTTTTTTATGGTAACACTCAAGTAAGGTGAATATTAGTAATTTTTTTTCCCTATTGATTATTGGGAGCATAAAATATTAAGATCATTTATTAAATTATTGAGTTCATAGCTGAATTTGATGGTTTAATATATTGTTATATGCGTAGTCGCAATGATACAAACCTGCGCACACCGTTTTTTAACGCTAACCCCTTATTTTCTCCAGACATTTGATGCTGAAAATGGATGTGGGTATGTGGCCAATCCTTAGAAAATAAAAGAGCTACAGATTCATAGTCTGGTACTCCGTGATCATCACTTGCCATTCTCTGTGACAGACGATCACGCGAACGGTTCGCACTAAATGGCCACCATCTAAGTAATTGGTGAGTCTTCATTGAGCATTGAGTACAATAAGTGTAGTAAGTGAAGAAAAATATAAAAATAGATACTGTGCAATAAACTATTACAAACATTCCAGAAATATACATTTTTAAGTACCAATGTTTACATAAAAATGTAACATTCCCTGAATACTTCCGTAATGTTCCACAAAAATATGAGTAATATACATTTTAAGTTCCCATGTAAACATTATAATGAAACGTTCCATTCAAACCTACAATAATGGTTTTGAAAAATATTGCTTTGTAAATGCGCAATGTTCCTAATACGTTACGAGAATGTTCCAGTAAAACACAAGCTCCAGCCTATCCGATAACATATTTTACATATTATATAATATAATATATATATATATATAATATTATATAATATGGGTAATTTTGTAACGGTTTTTAACGTTTATTAACTAAAAATATATATTTTGACATAGTTGTACACTAACACTTGTACACTATTACACAACATACGTCTATTATACATGCTATCGATGACTAGCAGCGTATCTTCTGACTACTATACCCATTGTTTCATTGTTAAATTGTCCGTTCACGCGCGATTATAATAATATTTTATTACCGATCAACCGATCATCATCTTTTTTTAAATAGTTGTTATTCTACGTATTTTGTCTTAAAATAATATTGCAAATTTTTATAAAAAAGTAAGTTTTATTTCATTTTTTTTTTTAGCTTATAATTTCTAACTAAATATGTCGGTGGTAACAGGCACGTATCTGGCCAAACGGATGATACACACACATGCGTTGTGTCTGTCTTACAAATATACATCACAAATTTGTGTTCAGTAGAATCAATTGCGTGAGGTTAGCTTTAATATTAGAAATTGAATTGACCTATGATCAAACTTAAAAGAAAAATTCAGTTATCGTCTTCGGTTTCTCGTGAGCAATTTTATACTTTAGCATTTTACATAATCATAACTTGAATATTAAAACTAACTATACTCAATTAGTTCTATTGAACGCATATTCACCATATTGTACGATTATAAAACGGAGACAACCCATAGTCCATACCATATATGTACTATTTTAAATTATTATTATATGGTATTCCAGAATCAGTCAATGAAATGGGTAGTGGTAAAGTTTACTGACACCAAGGAATTTAGTGTCTCTCGGTAAATTGGTTTGTGGAAACTAAAACGGAAAGGTTGGCCACAAGTAGTATAACATTTTGTAAATGGCCACCAGTTAGATCGGTTATTAGCGGTGATTTAAAAAACGCAGAAAATCCAACTGAATCGTGTGTAGAGTATTAAATAAAAGTGCTCGGCGGCAACACAATTTATGTTAAGAAAAAAAAAATTAAGTATCTAAACTTAGGATTAATTATCTAATATTTTCATACTACTTATTTATTTACTTAGTTATGCAAAAAAAAACTATTAAATTTATTAAGTTATACATTTTACACTAAAGTAGGAAAATTCATAAAGAATAAACAAATAGTGAAACAAATACAATCAACTCGCGATATAATGAATTTTAAGGACCGAGGAAAAAATTTTGTGTATCGAAAGTTTGTTACATTGAAATTCGTTTAAAAACATAAATTAACAAAATTCGTATTTAAAAGAAAAATCAAAAATTAAATCAACACACTACAAATACACACATTTTCATTATCATTTACTTATGTTCATATAAATATATAATATTATACATACATAGTTGGTTGTAGTTAATATAGTAAAAATAATAACATACATGAGTCGTTATTTATCAATACATTTTATGTTTTGTTTATTAATTATTACGTATACAAATTCATACATTTTTTTTTGTGTAGCCACTAGCCGCTTGCGCTTACCCGGTCTGTAGCGTTGTCCATATTGATTAAAATGTTATAAACCACATTGTCGTTAATGCCATATCCTGAAAATAACTTAAGACGGAGCCAAGACCTGATTTTGTTTTTTATCGACATGAATTTTATCTTATCGTATGATAATTGCTAAAACGAACTCCGCAATAGCAAAATATTTATTTTTAATTAACATTTTTCATTGTCATAATACATCAGCAGCCGTATATTTTATATTCATACAAATTAAAAATTTGTAATATAATTATATCAAGATCCAAAATTGTAAAAATTCGTTACATCATGAGAGCTCAGCCCAAAAAAACACATCGTTATATGGACGGGACAAAAATACGTTTCATTTTTCGTTATAACACGAAATTTACAATGTAACAACAGTTGCATTCGTTTTATATCGTTAGTTGACTGCATTATGTATGTATTAGGTGTAATATAAAACAATAAATTATTATACATTGACAGTATTTCAATATATTCATTTTTTAGAAATGTTTTGTTTTTTTATAAATTTTTATAATGTACACAAATAATTTAAAAACAGTAGCAAGTGGGTGCCGATTTGCTGTACGGTATAGGTATATGAATTAGTTCACTTTAATACACGTTTTGAAGAGTGATGAATTGACGACAGATATTACTATAAGTATATTTTAAGATGTTATAAAATAATTACTATTAAAGTATATAGGTCAACTGACTGTGAAAATGAAACAGTTCAAACGAATAAAAAACGCTTACTATCTGTAATCGGTGACAGTGATGGTGAAGGTAATTAATATTTCGAATATAAACTATTTTTAGTTCAAATGTATTAGCTAGATACTATAGTATACAATATACATAATTATATAGTGTACATATTGGAATACATTTTATTATTAACCATAATTTACCCTGAATGTATTTACTATTTGGTTTAATTTTTTAGATAATGATGGATTTGTTATTGAATCTATATTGACAATAAACAAATAAAATGAACCTTCTAATGAATTAGTATTTAGTCTTCAGAAATTTAGAGCCTGTACCGCTATTCATATATGATGGCTATGGTGATTTAAGTTGTAATTTAGATTCAACGCCTATTACATTTTATTCTTCAATTTCAAAATGTAACCTTGAAATACAACTATTTTACAAAAAAATGAAAATTATTACTTATCCGAAATTAATATGGTTTTTAAACTAACACATAATATTTTATTAGTTAATTGAAATCAAATTTAACTTTATGGACACTAAATGCTAAATATTAATACATTTTATTTAATTTTTTCTTTTCAAGGAAATATATTTATTAATGTTATGTTAAGCAGGTACCGGGTAGTTATGAAGAACTAAATTTTTCAAATTTAACAAATTTTGTGCTTACTAAAAATCATTCGGCTAAACCGTTGCTAAGTACATCTGATAGTAAGATAAAATAATTTTTAATACATTAACTGAGGTACCTCATAATATATCTATAATCTATATAGCTATTACCGAATATATATTAATATATTCATCATAATATAACTATATCTATACTTATATATACATTTATAGAGAAAATTTACCAAATTAATATATAGGTATACAGAATACTTATGATGATCATTTGCAATCAACTTATTTTATTAGTTTAAAACCATTTTATTATTTAAATTTATAAATAATATAGTTGTTTTTATATTAGAAGAAATCCAAATTATTTTAATAAAAATTCACTCTAAATTACTTGCTAATCGTATGATGAGTGAACGATTGTGGAACCAGATGAATAGTTTGAAAAATGAATTTGCTAATATTAAGCACCAGTTGATACCAGAATTAAAATTTTCTAATAATTCAAATGATATATAGAATTTGTAAACCAATTTATTTTTTGCACAGAAGAAAGTATCTTAGCTTGTGAAAATTTATTACAAGCAGACAATTATGTTAAAGAAAATTTGTATGTTATTTATAAGCTAAAACAATTAATTTTTATATACAATTTTGAATTTATTCAAGACAATTTTTGTTTGCTAAAAACATTTTCTTCACTCGGTTGGTGGTGTGGTTGCTAAAAGTTATATTCGATAAATTCTAAATAAACTATTTAGTAACAAATTGTTGAGCATTTGAAAAAAAATATGTCCAAGTTTAAAATTCAAAATTTACAAATAATTTCAGTAATGAAGTGTGTGTGATATTATATTTGATTTATACAAACTATATAATTTAGTTTTAAATTAATAAATATGTTTTGTAAGTTGTTATTAAAAATGATCACCATCTATATTCAGACTCTAGCTTTGAAAATGATGCTTAATCGTGGTTTAGAACTGCAAAAACAAGATTCGCAGAGAACTGTAATCTTTTTTTAGGAGGGAATATAAATTATTAGTTTATTAATTTTTAAAATAGGTTTATATATATATAATATTTTAACTGAGACTTTTATTTTTTGATAAAATGAATAATAAAGTATGTTTTGTGTTATGTATTAATAAGGAGATCAAATGACCCTTGTTAAAAACACTTAAGGGGATACTTAAGAATCATAACTGAATATCTTATGTTACTATATTATTTTTTAATTTAATATTTTTGATTAATTAATTTTTGTACTAGAGTTATTTTTTTCTTGTAATTAGAATATCCAAAACAATGTAAGAGAATTAAAAGTACTGGATCTATCTCTAATCGTCAATTTAAGAGACGAATTAAAGCTCAAATAGAAGTAAGTAACATTGTATTCAATCTTGAGTTTTAATAATGTTTTGTTAACTAATAACAATTTGTTTGTAGGCTATATTTAATTCATCACAAAAATGTACAGTTATTAGTACAATTTTATTAAAATATATCATTTCGAATACATCGTATATTATTGTCATATTTAATATAGCCATGTAGGTAGGTAGGTACACATTCGACGTTTGTCGTCCTGGTATCCGGTTTCGGGATTTCGGGCATCCAACACTGCCGCCGCCGCCGCCACCACCGCCGAAACTCTGCCGTGCAGATGTATGCGTGTTAGTGCGAGTGTTTGGTCGTGTGAGCATATCCGTATTTGTTCGCAGAGCCGGTCGGTTGGTGGGTGGGTGGTTGGATGGGCTGGCAGATCGGTGGGCTGAGAGCAGGAAGGTCGGAGGGCAGTTCGCCCAATAGAATTGCCGTTCGCCCGGTGCTCCGGTATGCTCCTGCCCACTGTGCAATATTTTGTTCTAGCAATGTTAATAGGATATCCTTTTGAAACATTTAACGTCATAAATTGCGTTCCATGCAAGTACGTTTAATGTACTAGTAACCGAAATTCGATCGCAATGATGTCTTTACACAAACATCTTTTAAACATCACTTATCAACATCCTTACAACGGTTTAATACAACCATATTATGCACACGTTATTTATTCCTATATGAATCATTAATCTATGTTACCAAGATGTTACATTTGTAACATTTATGCAATACATAAAATATAACCACAATGTGCATTAATTATTTATTCCAATATAGTATATAGGAACATATAGGATTTAATATGTTTAAATAAATTCAACATCAATTTTGGAGAAATAATTATATTTTATTACATACTTGACACTTTTAATTAACAAACATAAAAAATGCCTATCTTATTTTTTCATTGATTTGAATGACATAAAGATGAAATAAACCCTGAGTTGTTTGATAATCTAGTAAAAAACCATTTGAACTTAACAGTTTCTAAGCTATCACAAAACATTTCAGACATCTGACCCATTGTGCAAAAAGTTGTAATATTTATGTTTTATGGATGTTTCATGTTTACTTAAAACGTTGAAAATGTTTGGGTAAATTACGTAAATTTTATATTATATGAACTAATAATGTCCGCGAAAGTATACTTGCTAATAATTAGGGCTCGGAAGTTGTAAGAGTTGCATATTATTTTGTATGCTCTCAATGTATAGCAGACCAAGCTAGAAATTCGTTCTATACAACGACAAGTTTAAATATAAAAATTAAAAATGAATTATTTTGCATATTTTGTCAATTTTAGAAAAAAGTGCATATTTCTTAATTTTCATATGCTTTTTATGCATATTTTTTAATTTTAATGGTATTTTTATACTTGTTTAATATTTTCTAAATAAATTGATGTTTTCTTCTAATAATTATGGTTTTATTATTTTGTATTTGATTATTTAGCGTACCATATAGCCGCCATACCGTACTGTAACCATATATAGTCGTTATATCAACTATTCCCAGTGTACAAAGTCATATTCCATAAATATTCAAGATATGTTTCATAGAAACAGGGAACATCACATTTTAAGTTGAAATCACGTAACTGTAATATGTATGCGATTGCTAATGCTTATAACTGCTGTCATTTAGAAAATATTGCTTATCTGTTACATAGAAATATCCTAGTAACATTTTAAAAATACATTCATTTTATATTTCATTGAAATGTAATGGAGATATTAAGGTAAATTGTTGATTGAATATTACATACTCAACAACCATGCAATATTACATACTCAATAACCATGCAATATTACAGATAATGTTTACTTTTCTTTACCTACACAAAATATTTCTGTATAAATCCAATAGGATAAATATAATTAATTGCATAAGCGCAATGAGGAGGTGCAAAGAATCCCCCCAAGTTGAAGGTCGGTCCAATTGCGCCTATAAAGATAAATACATATTGAAACAAGTACTAAAAAATTAAAAACTCAGATTAATTATCATATTTTCTTGTTTAGTTACATACATAAACTATATAGGTGAGACTAATAAATAACAATAACAATATTAATACATATAAAAATCGATATAATAATTAATATATTTATAAATCATATAAAACAAATTTTTCATAATATTTATATTAAGGGAAACTTATAATAAGTACAATATAATAAATAATACATTTATACAACATTTAAAATCTCATTTATATTGTGTTTTAATTATATTAGATTTGTTATTCAATTACATAGTACATTCTATATCTATATAATTTTAATACTTATATTAGTTACAAATACACACAAAATATAATAATAATATTTTGATATTAGAACCAATTTATACAACTATGAACAATTTGTATACAAATTTTAAATTGTTTAATTAGTTTAAAACTTTGAAATGCAAATAAATAAATACAACATTATGTATTATAATTTAATTAAATATATTTTAATATTATAGGTAGAATCACAATCATTTCAAAAAAATATGAGCAAATACATTATAAACTTGTTTTATTTCCATAAAAGGCAATACCTAATTTAAATATTAATTTAGATATATAATAAATGGAAATTTTTATATATATATATATATATATATATATATATATAATGTTCCTAGCCATGGCTATCTACATCTAATGATATTATAATGGTACATTTTTAACAATTAGAATATGATAATTTAAGTAATAATACAAGAATAGTAATAATAATGCAATAACAATAATAATAATAATATAACAATAACAATATTGAAATAATAATTACAATAGATAGTATAACAGATATAATAATGACAAATTGTATAGCTTGATATTGACACTACAAGTAGAAACAGCTACTGTATAATGTGGAGCTGTTACACTAGAAAGTCGTGTGGACGTCCAAATAAATGGAAATAAAAATGCTTACATTAGAAAATAAAAAACTAGTTTTCATTGTGATTACTTTTCAAAAAAATAATGTGTAAGTTCTATAATAACTGCTTTATCTGTACTAACAGGAATCATGAAATATTTATTTTTTATTTCATTAAGATATACTGAAAAACATTCTGATATTATTAAATCTATTATAAATGAACCCAAAACTGAAGAATCAATAAGAGCTCTTATGATTACGTAAAGTACGAAATTATAAAATTGCTCACGAGAAACCGAAGAAAAACGACTAAATTTTACCTTTAAATTTGATCGTAGATCAATTCAATTTCTAATATTAAAGCTAACTTCACACAATTGATTCTACTGAACACAAATTTGTAATGTTTATTTGTAAGACAGAGACAACGCATGTATATGTACCATCCTCGTGGTCAGTGACATGCCTGTTACTTACGAAATATTTAGTTATAAATTATAAGCTATAATATGAAATGAAATATAACTTATCTTTTTATAAACATTTGCCATACCTATTGTTTTAAAATAAAATATGTAAAATAACAACTATTTAAAAAATATGTTGATGGTAATAAAATATTGTTATAATCGCGCGTGAACGGATAATTTAACAATGAGACAATTATTGGTATAGTTGTCAGAAGATACACTGTTAGTCATCAATAACATGTATAGACGTATGTTGTATAATAGTGTGTAAGTGTTAGTGTACAATAATATCAATATGTATATTTTTAATTAAAAACGTTAAAAATCGTTAAAAAATTACCCATGTTATCTTATAGTCTTATATACATAATATCTTATCGGATAGGCTGGACCTTATGTTTCACTGGAACATTCTTGTAAGGTATTGGGAACATTGTGTATTTATAAAGCAATGTTTTTTCAAAACCATTATTGTAGGTTTGAATTTAACGTTTCATTGTAATGTTTACATGGGAACTTTAAATGTATAGTGCTCATATTTTTATGGAACATTACATAAGCTTTCAGGGAACGTTGCATTTTTATGTTAACATTGATACTAAAAAATGTATATTTCTAGAATGTTTGTAATAGATTATTACACAGTGGGAGAGGTTGTATAAAATGGACTACAATTTTAAAATATTTGCACAATTAATATGATATTGGAATTATTAGGGTCTGATTACATTATATATTTCACTTTGACGATATAGTTATTTTTTAAACTTACATATTTATCACGTTCTTTAATAATATTTATTTTCTTGCCTAAATCATTTAAAAAAAACTGCTTTGTAAAGCTTATCCGTTAGATTGAAATATATTGAAGATGTACGATTTTCTATTTCTTTTTCACATAATACAGAATACTATAATTCTAGTGGATTTACCAAAAATAATTTTTGTTTTTCACTAATCCTATTAAAAACTTCTTGGAAGCAATACTTAGAAGATTTAATTGAGAATTTAATTTCCTGTAAATAATTGTCGTACTTAAAACAATTGAAGTTGTCAAGTGGACCGTGCATTTTAACAAACATGGGGAGATGCAATAAATTGTGTACGTTATATGATATTAAGTGACCTCCATATAAAGTTGAATATTGAGTAGTAAATGTTTTAAAAAGTGTTTCAGCTAATTCATTGTGAGTTTGGCATGTAACATTACTTATTAATAGTTTAACACCAGAAACTAATAACATGAAATATGTACATAAAGATTTTTTTAATTTTCCTTTTAAGACTACTTGACCATAATAAAGTAGGAAAAACCTTAACTTAGTAGCTTTCCAGTAGTCTATATCTTCTAATACTCGTGGTTTGCGACTAAATTCTGATGGTACATAAGGTCTAAGAGCTAGAATATTTTTTGATATATTTAACATATGTTCTTCAATAAGTCTAACAATTTTCTTTCCTATAACCTATAAAGTAATTAGGCGTTTTGTAATTCCTATACATAAAAGGTGCATATAATCAAGGTATACATAATTAAAAATATCTATAGGTAAGAATTCAAGAGGACTGTCACCCTTATGGTGTTCCTCATGGGTATATTAAAAAGACATCAAACATTAAGTCAGATCCGTTAAATTCAGTAAATATATGAGTAGCTAAAAAAAATTTAGTTATATTTACCATTTGTGGAAATACATTTTGATTGTTAGTATAGCTTAAATGTGACACCTTGTCCATGTCTATGTATTCATTTGATGACATGGTATCGTTTGTAGACATTAAATCTGACACCTAGATCAAATATGATTATGTAATAATTAAATACGTAATTAATATATTAATATATATAAATATATAAAAAGTAATAGATTAATAAATTACCAAGTTACTCGTAGTTGCAGCTGGTATAACATTGAAAGTATCATCAATTAAAAAAATGTATATATATATTATATCCACATGTCTTGTACAAAATAATTATTTAAAAAATATTTTATTTTGCAATACTTACAATATTCTTTATCATTATCCAACAGACGAATTTTATAAGAAGACCAATCTTGTGTTGGAATTGTTGCATTTTTTATGGTTTCACATGTAACATCTTGATCTAATCCAGGTGACTATTTAGAAAGTATTGTTATTTTACCAGAATCATCGGTTGATTGAAAATCCCAAGTTGTCGGTATCACACTGTATGTATGGGATTCAACATTTACAGCTATGCACGTTTCTAAAAGGCATAGGAAAATACATTATAAACATATAATTTTAATGTCAGTAAGTACTACATATTATTATAATAATATACAAAAAACAAATATCTATCTACTATTATAGCGCCCATAATCACTGTACCTATTGGCTAATTGAGATGACGTTATCCAAACATATTGTGTTGTCTTTCTAACAAACGTAGGTATCAAAGATATAGCAAATTTACATTCATCAGAATCGATTGTGTATTTGTGTGTTGTTACTTTTAATATTGGAGTGTATTGAAATGTTATTAAAAATAAAGGTAAGAGCATAATCTGTGTGTCAAATTTTATTCAATGTTTTTTTAAAAAAGAAAGAAAGATTGTGAAATATCATTAATTAAAAATGCGTATCTCACATAAAATTTAAAAAAATCGAAAAGAAATACGACGCTTAGATACAAATGATGCCATAAACTTTAAATTTGTTGGTAGGTAAAGTTATATTGAAATATTTCAAAAATTCAAACTAACAAAACACAACGATTCATTGTCCAAATTCTTAAAAACTATATTTTTCTAGGAGAATTATGGTGTAAAATCCTAAACCTCCCATTAGTCAAGGAGAAGATAAGTTAAGAGTCCGTTTATCCTTGAGAATCTTAGGCTAATATCCTTAATTGCCATTAATCATGGGAAATGTTAGTATAGACGCCGTATTTCCTTGAGAATCAGTGAAGAAATGTAAAAGTTCCATTGAAATCATTGAAATTTAAGGTCCAAACATTCAGAATTCCCATTCATTCTGGATATTTATGGACAAAATCCTAAAACTGCCATTAATACTGTAGAATATTAGTGTAATAGCAGATTATCTTCGTGAAACAGTGGAAAATGGGAAAGAATCCTTTTAAAATCAAGGTCCAAATTATTGATATTCCCATTTCTCCTTAAGAATCTTAGTCTAATATACTGAAATTCCCATAAATCAAAGAGAATTTAATTGAAGTAAAAGGTTATCCTTGTGAATCAGTGCGGAATGGCCAAGAATCCTATGGAATCTTTAAAATTCATTATCCAAATTCTTAAAAACCCTATTTTGCTTGGAGAATAATGGTCCAAAATCCTAAAACATTCAATAATCATGGAAAATATTAGTGGAATAACAGATTATCCTTGTGAAGATATGAAGAATAGGAAAGAGTCCTGTGTGATCTTCGAATTTGATGCTTTAAATACTTGAAATTCCCATTTCTCCTTGAGAATCTTTATCTAATATCCTGTAATTCCCATTATTCATGGAAAATGTTAGTATAGAGGCCGTTTTTCCTTGAGAATCGGTGCAAAATTGTTATAAATCCATTGAATTTTTTAAAATTCAAGGTCTAAATACTCGGAATTCCCATTCATTCTGGATATTCATCGCCTAAATCCTAAAACGTCCAATAATCATGGAGAATATTACTGTAGTAGAAAATTATCCTTGTGAATCTTAGTCTAATATCTTGTAATTACCATTAAACATGGAGAATGTAATTGGAGTAGAAGATGAACCTTGAGAACCAGTGCAGAATGACCATAAAATCTTTGAATCGTTTAAAATAAAGGTCCAAATACTTGATATTCCTATTTATCCTGAATATTTATGGCCCATATCCTAAAACCCCCATTAGTCAATGGGAAGATTAGTGTTGAGGCCGTTTATCCTTGAGATTCAGCGCAATATAGGAAAGAATCTTTTGTAGTCTTAGAATATCATCTTCAAAATTCTGTAAAACTCCACTTATCCTGGATAATAATTGTCTAAAATAATTGAATTCCCATTAATCATGGAATATGTGAGTGTAGTAGCTGATTATCCTTCAGACACAGTACGGTATGACCATAAATCCTTTGGAATCTTTGAAAATAAAGTTCCAAATACTTGATATTCCCATTTCTCCATGATAATCTAAACATAATATCTTGTGATTTCCATTAACCTTGGAGAATGATAGTATAGTAGCCGATTATCCTCGAGAACCACTGCAAAATAACCAAAAAACCTCTGGAATCTTTTAATATCAAGGACCAAATACTTGATATTCCCATTTCTCCTTCAGAATCTGAGTCTAATATTCTGTAATTCCCATTAATTATGGACAATGTTAGTGTAGAGGCCGCATTTCCTTCAAAATCATTGCAGAATGGCAAAAAATCCTTTGGTATCTTTGGTAATTCATCTTCGGGTTTAATTAAGATTCGAATAAAATTGTGACTTTTATAAAAAAAAAATAGCTGATATCATAAAAAAAAAACACTGTTTTAACACTTATAATAAGCTAAATTAAAGATATTCATGTAGTAACATTATATTAAATTTAGTATGTACCGAATAACTCTTAAATACATGATATAATATGTAGACTAAGTAAAATGCCATTTTAAATATTACAAATAAAAATTAGTGTATGATGACAAATAAGATCTATTGTAATGTTAAAATAAACGCTTATTGTTGTTAACATATTGTTTACATTAATAGCATGACGTATAAATATATTTAAATAATTACAAACAAGCAATCACCATAGTCAATTTCATAAATAAATCATTAATTTGTTAATTAACCATTTAACTTAACTATTGATATGATTTGTCTTCATAGATATTAAAATTATTAATAATGGAATTTTATACTTATTTTCCATATTATATCACGTCTTTTAAATGTTTAATCATTACATACTAAATGTAATATCATATAGGATTTTTATTTTAACTCATCTTCTTTACACGGAGTTATGCATAGTATTTTTGGTGAGTTATATATTAATATTACCTATTCTTATTATATTATACAGTCTATACTAGAAATCCATAATTTATCTTTTCGTTATTCTAAATGGTTGTTAAAACGTGCACTCCACACAACAACGATAAGGTCGTCACTATCAAAGCCACATACGAGTATACGACGAAAACAACTTATCTCAAAAGACCGGTATCAAATTCTTTTTAGGGGTAAATATTGTGGTTCTCTGTTCAAACTGTGGACTCACATATTAACATATACATCTAACTATTCAATACGTTCCTTCATTTATGATTATTATTATTTATTAATTATCTAAACATCCGTGCCAATAATAGCTGTTCCAATCAAACGATGAATCGGCACAATTAAATGACTCACATCACCCTATTATCCAGTGATTATAGTAATTTATAATTTATATATTATTCTAAATTGGTATTATAAAATAATTGTATTTTGTTTCTTGTTTATTCTGCTTCCGTTTCTACGTAACATAAATTTACAATATGAAATAATATTATTATTAAACCATTTCGTCGAGCTGCAGCATAGGACAGTCCGGGTTGTTTTGTTTGTGATTCTATATAGTATATAAATAATGTGTGTATGGGAGGGTCAAAAATGTACGACAAGAATAAAGGTATTCGTTGTGTCGGAACTCGGAATTTGGAATTTGTCCTTGGGTTTACACGAGGCGTTCGGCGCCGGCTGCAACCACCAGTTTTTCGCTCGATAGTCTTTGTTGAGAGGTGTACGACAACAAGACGCCAACTTATGAAACAACTAGGGTGGGTACTTGTGAAATCTACGCTGCACGTGCATCGGCTATAGCGTGTTTTAGACAGAAATATAATAAAACGAATAAACGCAGTAATAACAACACGCTACGTGCAGGAACATATGCACGCCGGCTGAGTGAAAATACTAAGCAGGTGCCCAGCCATTTTCGATAATAACAATAAATAATAATAATAATAATAATACACCCCATGTGAACGTTTAACCGACAGAGTGACAGCACACAAAAAAAATTCTTTGCAATCGGTCAAATAACACCCTGCTGTGGTGGTCAATACTCGAACACACGAAATAATAATGCGTTCCAATGTACCATGTGTCCAGATTATAAGTGTGTATACGATACCTACATCCGGCCGTTAGCTTCCTATTTTTTCTTAAAAATATTTTTCGCGATTAAAAAAAATACAGACATGAGAACATGGAAAGGTCAGAAATGGCTATTAACTAATATAGATGTATATTTTTTAATTTTTAAAGTACATAGTTTAGTGTGATTAAGTATAATATCAATTTATACCAATATAAATGTATATGTAGTATATGTTTAAATGTTTTTGTGAGCACTATAAACAGTAGCAAGAGACTTGTTTTCGCAATCCTAATAAGTGTTATGGTATTAACCGTGCCAAAGGCCAAAGTGTTGAGATAATTCTCTACGAGATCTGAACACCTTATAGGTTAAATGTGCACTACCATATGAAACGACTGCACATATTATTTTATTTATTTATAAATTTTCACAAAATCTGTATAAAGGCGTTATCTATACACGATTACATTTTCAAAATATTTTAACATTTTAAAGCTATTTGTAGACAATTGAAATTTGTTTGTGCATCGGCTATAACATGTTGTAGACAGAAATATAATAAAACGAATAAACGCGGTAATAACAACACGCTACGTGTAGGAACATATGCACGCCGGCTTAGTGAAAATACGAAGTATTTTTTAGAAGTATTATTTATATGCTCTACGTCATATTTGGTGTCAATTCGTATTTAAAAAATGTATTTATACTATAAAAAAGCATAAAAAAGAGGTATATATATTTTAATTATAATCCATAATACTCTATAGATGCCTACCCTACATTTACTCGTAGCTCGCAAATAATAGGAACGAGCTACAAGATGGTCTTTAGAATAAAATAATATAAAGCGACTACAATCAGTAAGATAATACATAAACTATTATTAAATGAATATCTTTCTCAATAATAAATATTATACATTTAATCTATACATTAGTAAAATATTAAAATAATTATTAATTATTATAAAGAACCATATTCAAAATATTTAAAAATTATCTTTTTAGCCATACGACATTATTAACAATTTATGAATCATACTATTTTAATTGAAACTTAAAATAATGTTTATCAAATATCAATGCATATCGTTATCTTAAATTTAACATTTTAATAACAATAACTAAATATTCAATTTCATTGGTTGCAAATTATTTTATCTATATTTATATTTAAAAAAATAACGTAAAATTGTGTTTATAAATTATAAATAGTCACAATTTTCTAAAAATTATACTTTATAATTTAAAAAAATATGCTTTAATTACAATAATTTAAGGAAATCGTTTAACAAAAAATCATCATTATTCATTTTACGAATGAATATCAAATTTTGTCAAGATTCAAACTCCAAACGATTATAAAAAATTATTATGAAGTTAAGTTCAATCGATTTTCTTATTTCCATTGTAATAAAAACTAATAAGCAGCTTTGTATACAATTTTCAACGCTTTTGAGTTTTTAACTGAGTGAAAAGTTTTTTTTTAAATTAAAAAAATCAAAATATTTAGGAAATTATACTCGTACTATGTATAGAATATGCTTATATACACATTTTTTGTAGGTTATTTATTCAAGTATTGTTTCGAGTATCAAAAACTGTTTTGTACAAAAATAAATGTTTTTTCCAAAATTCTTTAAATGTAAATTATAATAAAACAAAGGTGTTACCTATGTAAACATATATTATAGGTGTCGAATCTTAATTAATAAGTATACATTATATAGTATTAGTGTATAATAGATATTATGTTAAATTTAAATTCAATGATAAATCATTATATACGAAAAACAATTTTTAAAAAAGACAATGATCTACAATAATTATATAAATATATTGCTATTAATATACATCTTAATAATTTATTTAACATGGTATAAAGGATAATAGCATAAAATTAACTTAACATTTTTATATATCTTAAATACATTAGGTACACATCCTGTAAATATTTCTAAATGTTCATGATAAAATCATATTACGAAAAATCTTGTTTTAGTTGTTCTATCTGTTTGACTGAGCAAGCATTTTTTTAATTAATATTAATAGAAAAAAATAAATTGTAAATGCCAAATGTCTATAAATAACTCAAAAAATTGTTTTTATTACAAATTATACCATTTTAGGCGTGTACCTATATCTTATATATCGTCAAAATTTAAACATCGAATGATCAAAAAAATATTTATGAAATAAATTATACTCAACTTTCTTTTAAAATTTACTAATGATAACTTATAAAGAATGTTAAATTTAATTTTAAATGATAGTTAAGTCTTATGAGAAAGTTTAAATTGGTAATTATTATAAAAATAATATCGTCTCTTTATATTTCATTTTAGATTATTTATATTTATTATATAATGTCACATTAATAGCTTAGTTGAGCATTTGAATTTTATTTATTTATAAAATATTATATTAGTATTGCTATATTATTAAAGTTTAAAAAATATCAAATAGAGCACTTTATTGAGATTGAAATATAAAAATAAAATTATAAGTAATTAATGTTTTTAAATACACCTCAATATTTATTGTGGTTGTATTCAGTATCTAGAAATTTTCCCGTAAACCGTATTAATTTTGCATTCAATAAAACAGATGTTGTTACTTAAGGCGCCTCGCTACTGCTGTAAATTTGACATCAAAAGACCTTAAGTTTTGACAAAATCAAGTTAGTTTATGATGTCCAATTTTGATTCTAAAAAAGTTGTGTATGAATTGTACGGAAAACTTTTTAAAAATTAAATCTTATATTATAAATTATAATGAAGTATTAATAAAAACTTGAAAATATGAATTTTTTTAATCATAATTAAAATTAAAACCGGAGAATGTTTCTTACGAACTACATATATTTTTCTGCTGAATTTAAATATTTTTTTAGAATTAATATCAGACAACGTTAACTAACTTTAATTTTGTCAAATCAATAAGTAAGTTGTCGTAAAATTCGTATAGTGAATTTGTATTGTTATCGAGTTATTTACATGGGAATGCGAGTACGAGGTGGCAACCGTCGATGACTCTAGTCGGTACCCGCATTGAATTTCACTTACACTAATAATCATTTATAACTAACACATAGACCTCGGGCGACTAAGACGAGCTTATGAATTGCCTAAATGTTGTCACTTAAATAATAATCACAGCGAGGCCCCATAAGAGGACGTAGTATCCGTATGTGTTGTCACTCGTGTTGATACACGAGTGACAACAGATTTTCGTTCACAATTTTAAATATTGTGATGTTAATTTTGATATTAGAGTGAATTGACTATTATCAAACTTTTTGGTAAGAATATTATCTGTGTTCTCTCGTCGGTTTTTTACGATATTCTAATTTTTAAATGAATTATGATCATTTTGAAATGTAGGTCAGTTCGCTCTAATATCAAAACTAACAGCACAATATTTAAAATAGTGAATAAAAATTCTCTATGTCGACGAGTGTAAGACGGAGATAATATATCGTTGGCATTGTGACTTTTGTTGGTAAACATAGACGTTTTACTCTCGACTCGCTACCCCTAAGCCCTCTATAAAAAATATGGACATAGAATTACAAACACTACTGAGACACGGTGGTTCACTCGAAGCATCGACTGGATCGCGACGAGGCGTTGCACCAATCGTAGGATTACGGAAGCTCATCTTCGCGACCAGAAAACGGAAATTCACTGCAATCAGCATCCGACGCAAGTGCCTGTTGTCGGACGCGGAAGTGTTGCAGTGGATCCTGGAGGCCGATCGGGAGGACGGACGTCTGGCAGCCGCCGAACGGACAAAGACATGCGAGGCGGAACAGTTAAAATGCGACACGCAGCCTTCCCGTCCAGCCGTCGTCGTCAGGTGGTCAGCTCACCGGCACCACGTGTGTAATTTCCAATTGCCTACGTCTGAACCGATTACCATACCGACGAGCCCATACGACATGTTTGGAGCTGCAATAGATACACCAATAGCATAGGTGCCAACGCAGTCGCGCCGAGAAGAAGGTCCCGAATAAGGACTAGAAAACGATGCGCGAGCTAGCCGAGAAAGGCTACAATGTGCAAATGTCGCAAAGAACGTTGTAAAAGTCAAGATGGACGTGACTCCGCACAACAACGATATAGCCGCCACTAACATAGCCACATACGACGACTATAATTACCAGCTTTACCATCATCGCTGCGGAAGCGAAAACAAATAATCAAAAGACCGGAATCGACTTATTTTACGGGGTACATATTATGTTCTCTGTTCGGACTACGGACTCAAATATTAATATATACATCTAACTATTCAATAGGTTCCTTAATTGATGATTATTATTATTTATTATGATTCTAACCATCCCTGCAAATGATGGCTGTTCCGATCAAACGATCACTCGACTCAATTAAATATCACACCATCACCCTATTATTGAGTGATTATAGTAATTTATAATTTATATAGTATTCTAAATTGGTATTATAAAATAATTGTATTTTGTTTCTTGTTTATTCTGCTTCCGTTTCTACGTAACATAAATTTACAATATGAAATAATATTATTATTAAACCATTTCGTCGAGCTGCAGCATAGGACAGTCCGGGTTGTTTTGTTTGTGATTCTATATAGTATATAAATAATGTGTGTATGGGAGGGTCAAAAATGTACGACAAGAATAAAGGTATTCGTTGTGTCGGAACTCGGAATTTGGAATTTGTCCTTGGGTTTACACGAGGCGTTCGGCGCCGGCTGCAACCACCAGTTTTTCGCTCGATAGTCTTTGTTGAGAGGTGTACGACAACAAGACGCCAACTTATGAAACAACTAGGGTGGGTACTTGTGAAATCTACGCTGCACGTGCATCGGCTATAGCGTGTTTTAGACAGAAATATAATAAAACGAATAAACGCAGTAATAACAACACGCTACGTGCAGGAACATATGCACGCCGGCTGAGTGAAAATACTAAGCAGGTGCCCAGCCATTTTCGATAATAACAATAAATAATAATAATAATAATAATACACCCCATGTGAACGTTTAACCGACAGAGTGACAGCACACAAAAAAAATTCTTTGCAATCGGTCAAATAACACCCTGCTGTGGTGGTCAATACTCGAACACACGAAATAATAATGCGTTCCAATGTACCATGTGTCCAGATTATAAGTGTGTATACGATACCTACATCCGGCCGTTAGCTTCCTATTTTTTCTTAAAAATATAATATTTTTTTTCGCGATTAAAAAAAATACAGACATGAGAACATGGAAAGGTCAGAAATGGCTATTAACTAATATAGATGTATATTTTTTAATTTTTAAAGTACATAGTTTAGTGTGATTAAGTATAATATCAATTTATACCAATATAAATGTATATGTAGTATATGTTTAAATGTTTTTGTGAGCACTATAAACAGTAGCAAGAGACTTGTTTTCGCAATCCTAATAAGTGTTATGGTATTAACCGTGCCAAAGGCCAAAGTGTTGAGATAATTCTCTACGAGATCTGAACACCTTATAGGTTAAATGTGCACTACCATATGAAACGACTGCACATATTATTTTATTTATTTATAAATTTTCACAAAATCTGTATATAAGCGTTATCTATACACGATTAAATTTTCAAAATATTTTAACATTTTAAAGCTATTTGTAGACAATTGAAATTTGTTTGTGCATCGGCTATAACGTGTTGTAGACAGAAATATAATAAAACGAATAAACGCGGTAATAACAACACGCTACGTGTAGGAACATATGCACGCCGGCTTAGTGAAAATACGAAGCAGGTGCCCAGTCATTTTCGATAATAACAATAAATAATAATAATAATAATACACCCCATGTGAACGTTTAATCGACAAAGTGACAGCACACAAAAAAAATTCTTTGCAATCTACGCACAAAGAAAATATTTAACCATACTATAGGTAATAACTATATATAGGTACCAGATATTTCAACACGGCTGAAATTCGCCACGTAAATGGGATTTAAGTAACTACGTTTCTTTTTCGTGTATCGGGATATTTTTATTGTTATAATACTTTATATTATGGTATTAAATTAGATTCAATGTTATTCAATAATAAAACATCGTAACAATTTTATCGTTGTAGTAAACTATAATTTTTATACATTCGCTAATTTACAACTATCGACCATATTAATTGACATAAGATAAATATTTACCATAATTATTAAACAACTTTTAAATACATATTATATCTATAAGCAACAACAACGTCAGGATTTTGATTGTTCATTATTGAAAAAAATAGACAGATCAAATTGTTGGTTGTAGAAGATTGTTGTGTGATCAGTAAGATATTTAGATATATATATGATTATTTATACAAAAAAAACTTCACGTCAAAAACTAATAAGACTTAGTGGCGTTTAGCTTCCAGACAACGACAAAGAAACCTGGAGGTTTTATATGTACTGATGATGTATCGATATCCGCGCGTGTCTGCAGGGAGTTCTTGTAAACTTAGATTGTAATATAAGAACTGTAATATTGTACTTATTACATACCCTCATTTTGGTGCAAATTACAAACTCCCATACCATATAGTTTAGATTTATTATAACTATTTGTTTTGTATTATTTTTTAAGTATTGTTAGGGGGCATAGTATATTTTGACAAATGTTAATCAATGGCAGTTTCTGCGTTTCTATATATAGTACATATTGACTTAACTAGGTAGAGTATAGTTTAAGCCAACTTGGAAAATAATACATTTTTGTTCAAATACAATTTAAATAAATTCCCTATTACGGTACATGGTGCATCATAACTCGTATTTTAATATTTTGGAATATTGCTCCTAAATATTACAATAATTATCTTATTATTAATTAGGTATTATTTTTAGCAAGTAAATTTAGTTAATAATATTAAAATTCAATAAATGATTACTGTCAGATAAAAGCAGGTTTAGACAGTTGAAAAATACAATGGATATTGTCAATCATACCTATAAGAAGATACTATATTAAATTGTAGTATAATTTTATGTTGTAAATAATCCAAATAATAATATATAATATTTGATTAAATCAATAAAGAACATACCTTTTAGACAATTACGCTTTAAGCTTCTCTTTGGTAGGTGCGTACAGTTATACGAAATGGATAAACCTGATAAACATTAAATACTCGATGATCTCGAATCTCGATGCACAACAAACATGAAGCAGTGAGCAAACGAATAAATGAAAAACGAATGCTTAAAACTTTTATAAAATAATATAATAGGTAATTGATAATAATTCATTTTAATTAACAAATTATAATAATAATAATATCAATGGTCAATCACTCCAATAGAGAATCATTAAAATTTAGATTTTCGGAAAATATTGACCTTTTGATAACAAAACGACAACAATAATAACTCAATAGCGTTCGGTTATGTTACTGAAAAATATTTTTTATTATGGGGGACTTATATATATAAGTATATAATATATATTTATAAATATTACATATATATATTATATATTATATTATTATTATATATTAGTTTATATAGTTTGTAACAATTATATTTTTATTGAAAATAAAGATATAGATAATGATAAAGATACATCCGATTTTTAAATCCACCTTTCGTCATAGCTACATATTTTACTAAACGTTATATCAGTAATATCACTCAATTTATTTGTACATTCTAATGACTGTAATGTTATAACATAAATAAAATAAATAATACTAAATAATAAACATAAATATAGACGTTTATTCTGCGAGCATTTCTAAGTATAAATTCATAAGTAAAGCACATACTAATGTAATCACTTAATAGTTAATATAATATATGAATATAGAACATAAACGTAATAACATTATGACAACAGACACCAGTTGAAAAAAATAGGCTACGTACACTGAAGTTCAATCATATTATTATTGTATTAAATGTGTCCATTATAATTACACTGTTGTTACAATATGGGTAGGTAGTAGTAAGTACCTACCGAACCATACTTAATAAATAATAAACGAAGGTATTTCCGCTCTATGTATGATGGAAATCGATCGTACATACTCTTCTTCGCCATTTAAAAGGTCGTGCGATTTTAAGATACCATTCTTTGGTTTTTCACACAAAACGTGATTTTTAATAATTGTATTAAATATCTGTCCTAACTGTGATTTCATTTCTATGGTCGTGGTAGTGTCACCAATAGTATTCAATTCACAGTGGTAATTTGTTGTCTAGACAATAAACGCATTACAAATAATGATCAAAACGTATCAATAGATATGAGCATGGTAAGATATATACGCATTATATTATTAAATCCGTTATTGATTATTTTTTCCAGTAAAATACATTAGAAGACACCTACATACTTATTATTGTTGTATAAATTGTAATAATATGTCCATTGGTTTGGCCTATACAAAATGTTAACAAAATCGTCGTCTCTGCGGCGCCACTGCAGACAAAAATATTTCCTATAATACATCGGTAAAATAACACCGTGCTGTAGTGGTCAATATTCGAACACACGAAATAATAATGCGTACCAATGTACCATGTGTCCAGATTATAAGTGTGTATACGATACCTACATACGGCCGTTAGCTTCAAATTTTTTCTTAAAAATATATTATTTTTTTTCACGATTAAAAAAATACAGACATGAGAATACGGAAAGGTCAGAAATGGTTATTAACTAATATATATGTATATGTTTTAATTTTTAATGAATATAGCTTAGTGCGATTAAGTATAATATCAATATATATCAATATGTATATGTAGTATATGTTTAAATGTTTTTGTGAGCGTTATCTATATACGATTAAATTTTCAAAATATTTTAACATTTTAAAGCTATTTGTAGACAATTGAAATTTTCAATTTTTCTAATTTTTTTTTTTTTATATGGATATAAAAAAATTGAACCCCTGAGTTTGAAATGAATGCCCCTGTAATTCATTTTATCTTGGACGAACTTAATTATAGGGAGCTTCAATGCCTCTAATTTTTTTATTACAATGGTACAATGTCCTCAATAATAAAGATTTTAACGTTAAAAGTAATAATATTTCCGATAACAATAATTTATACTAATTTATTAAAATAAAAATCTGAATGAGCACTACATGGCTGGTACAATGGTGGTACTAATATAACACGTACAAATGTTGTTGCCTGTTTACTATATTATATACCTAAAGTTTCGCATGGTGTCTGAGTACCGTTATGTCTGTCATTCACCGAACCGACAGTTCGCCGAACGCGAGGTTTAAAATACCTATTTTTTTCAATGTCGATTAAGACAATGATAGTGTAGTAATAATAATAATTTTACATTATTTCGACGGTTTGATACTTACTACTTATATTATTGGTTTTAACTACATTTAAAAAGATTATTTTTATTTATTTAATAATGTTGAGGTAAACAGTTCTAAAGTAGTATTTGTTTTATTAAAACATTTATTAAATGATCTCATTCACAAAAAATCTATTAAATATCACACCATCACCCTATTATCGAATGATTATAGTAATTTATAATTTATGTATTATTATTAGTTGATATTATATAATATCTCTATTTAGTTTCTTGTTTTTTTTTTTTTTGCTTACGCTTCTACATAACATATATTTACAATATGAAATAATATTATTATTAAACCATTTTGTCGAGCTGCAGCATAGGACAGTCCGGGTTGTTTTGTTCGTGATTCTATATAGTATATAAATAATGTGTGTATGGGAGGGTCGAAAATGTACGGACAAGAATATAGGTATTCGTTGTGTCGGAACTCGGAATTGGGAATTTGTCCTTGGGTTTACACGAGGCGTTCGGCGCCGGCTGCAACGACCAGTTTTTCCCTCGGTAGTCTTTGTTGAGGGGTGTACGACAACAAGACGCCAACTTGTGAATTATCAACGAAAAGGTGTAGAATATACGGACCGGTATTTATGGTGGGTACTTGCGAGATCTACGCTGCACGTGCATCGTCTATAGCGTGTTTTAGACAGAAATATAATAAAACGATAATAACGACTCGCTACGTGCAGGAACATGTGCACTCCGGCTTAGGGAAAATGCGGAGCAGGTGCACAGCCATTTTCGATATTAACAATGAATAATAATAATAATACACCCCATGTGAACGTTTTACCGGCAGTGACGGCGCACAAAAAAAATTCGGCTGCATACGAATTGTGTCCCGCAGCAACAATTCCTTCCGAATTGAGTCCCTAGTGTTTTTTGAGATCATATTAATCGTGTCCCGTTTTTTTTTTGTGCATACCAAATGCGTCTCGTATATTTTAAAAACTAAACAATGTTTTTTTTCCCATTTTTATACAGACGTAGGACTTTCTGTAATAATAATTACATTATTACTAACACAGATGAGTTAAAAATATTGTTTTGCTTTTTATATTAATTATTGCATCTGTAATTGTACATGTATAAAAAAAATATCACATAAATCCCGTTGTTTTTCGCTATACATACTATTCATTTGATCATTTCACTCGGTATAATCGGTTTTAAAAATTTAACACATGTAGGGTAGTGGACTGTTAATACTGTACTGCGACAATAATTGTGTTGGTCATCTACAAAACGTAACTCACAAGAAACTTATCAAAGTTTCAACGTAAACTATAAATTTATTTTTATTCATTTCGCACAACTATATCAACTATATTGACATAAGATGTGTCATTGAAATCAAATTATTTAATAAAGGTGAAAAATAGGTATAACCACGCTGCTATATAGTCTTAGGTGTACTTCGTCATGAGTAAGTCACTATAATGTGTGCGTAAAATTTGAATTCAATGTTAAATCGTGAATACAAAAATGATACTACTATCCGTCAATGTATATTAATAATAATATTTAATGATAAATTTATTTATTATTTTTATAATTTTTATTACTAGTATTGAAACTTATTTTACTATTACCTGGTAATACAGTAGCTTGAATTTTTTTTTTTCCAAAAACAATTCATTTATTAAATTATCAATATTAATTATTACAATATTGTATATTTATATAATATATCTAATATTATTTAATGTTTAAAATTTTTGAGTCAATGCCGACTTTCTGTAGAACACTGTGAATAGATTTTTATATTTTTATAGATTATATTTAGGCATATAACCAATACTATTCAATTAATAAAAAATGTTATCACCGTGTCTACTGAATATAAAATATTATAAATAGGACAAATGGACGTAGCCGTATGGATGTAAACATATTTAAATACTGAAATACAAATAATGAATATCAATCTATTCTAAATACGCCGTAATCTTAATAAGGCAGAGGACTTGTAGCATTTGCATATTTGTTTTGCACAGTAACAAAAATAGCAGAATATAGAACAAATAGTTATATTTCATGGTTTTACAAAGTTTGTTTTGAAACTTTATTTTCCATATAAATGCATATTATGAGGTTTTTTTTTTATTTTTGGCATATTTCTTCCATTTTATAGTTTTGGTGTCATATTTTAAATTAAATAAAAAATTTAAACAATTTTTTCTTCGTTAACGTTTTTCTTTTAAATATTACAACTAAATTATTAATTAAGTTTTAATAATCGCTAAAAGACGATATTATACTTTTTTCCGTATATTAACTTTACTAATAGATATATCATAGATTATAGAATATAAATAATCGTTTACGATATGATGTATTACCGGCAATTAAATACTTAATGTTTTTACACATGAAACAAATAAAACTAATTGAAAATAATAAATCCAATTAAATAAAATATAAAAATAAATAAAAATACTTTTGTTTTTATTTTGAAAATGCATATTTTAGTTATATTTTTTATTTTGCACTTATATGCATACTTTGGTTCAAATATGTAGTTAATGATTTTTTCCTCTGCCCTAGCCGTAAGTAATAAGTAGTTCTATATTTTTAACACTCATTATTTATTAATATTTAATACCAAAACTCGACCGTGTCAACGTGTTCAAACGCGGAACGATTTAGCCGCCAATAAGCTTGCCGGGCCCTACAAACACATGAACATCTTATAGATGAAATGTTATGATAAATAATTTATATATTTAAATATTTTATATTAATTTTTGAAGTATTTAATAATATAAAAAACTTATTCATTTTATTGATTGATTTATATATATATAATTAAAAAATTATACGTCCAAACAATAATGAGACAATTTAATATGTCTTGATAGAGACGAAATATAGAACAGTGCAGATTACGGATGTATGTCATAGATATGGATATACGGTGACATATTTATGGGGTTACTGGATACATGGGTATCCTGTTTTTTTAGAGATTAAAGGACGACAGCATTATTTATCGTCACAATACATCGCATGTGTAAAGTTTCAAGTTAGGCGCAGCGAACATTTTTACCTGCCAATGTTTCATTATAAACGATCCGCATGGCTCTATTAATAGTTATGGTTTATAATATTTATGTTTAATAAATATTAAATCTTATAATAAAATACTATGACATATTTTATTGATGTTAAACATAATTCACTGGTTTAATACAATACATAATGTTTCCTATGACTGTAATACCTACTAATTCATTGGTCCAATGCAATTTCAAATTATGAAATCTTAAATTTCAGTTACTTCTATATTAACATCAATTGGCACCTACTAAGTACTAATAAATACTATAATATAATTTGTATTCAGCATATATTAAACATTATTCTGCATTCGTAAGTTTTTTGGTTGTTGAATCGTAAAATAGAATATATATATAAGATCTCACAGTTAAATGAATAGAACGAAAACGGAGAAGTAAAGTTACTACGGTAAGTATTGTGATTGTGCTCAAATTAATAACCATAACCCAATAGAAAATAGTGATATTAATGAAGAGGTTGTCATAAAAAAGAAAAAAAACATTTTAAAATTAGATTAATATTAATTGCTGTTAATCAAAATATGATTTAAGGAATTTTGTTCTCTAAACTGACAATATACGTATTATACAGTATGATGTAGTATAATATATTATAAATATATTATATAATATTTATAATACACAAAGAAGAAACGTAGTTACTTACAATATTTTTACGTGGTGAATTTCAGAAGTGTAGAACGATCGGGTAATTATATATAGTAATAACTATAATATGGTTAAATATTTTCTTTATGCACAGATTGCAAAGAATTATTTTTGCGTGCTGTCACTCTGTCGGTTAAACATTCACACGGAATGTATTATTATCATTATAACTGTTATTATATCGTACTCATTGTCAGTGTTATTTTCGAAAAATATTGGGCACCAGCTCTGCATTGTCCTATAAACCGGCGTGCATGTGTCCGTGCACATACGTGTACATGCCGTACGATACGGAACCGGCGGGAGTCGCGGGACAGTCGGAAAATCACCGTCTCCACCGACAACCACCGTATTCGAAATACCTACTTCCTATATTACAGCCGTCCTCCGCGATTATCATAACATACGTATTGTAATATCGCCCGGCCGCTACCGACCGTCGTGTATAAAATACAGCGGACGGTGTCGCATCAAAATATTTTATCGTTTCGGACCACGCGCGTAGGCGTCGCGTATAAAAAATATGTCGTTCAAACGAACTGTACGTAATAACAATATTATTATTGAACAGTTGTGCCGGTACGGCGTCCACGAATGCCGGTACCTCCACAAAATATGTGACGTGGTCGGGGGAACCTTATTACGATATTAGTTATCCAGGGAAGGTTTTTCTATTCCTTATGGATAAGTTTTGCGTAGCTGGGGGTTAGACCACTATTATGAGGTGCTTATCAATAAAAAGACACGTTCAGTTTATATATCTAATAAATATATATTTTAAATATATCTTACAGTTTTTAGTAGATAGCTGTTAATTATTGTACTGCTTGGTTCGCTCGCGTTGATGGTCAGTGGCGAACTCCGTCGTGTGTCATTTTAATATATTAAAATAATAATTTGGATGTGAAAATGTGTCGAGCGTGTATATTTTGTGTTAATGAATCATATAGTGTGTTTAATATATAGGTATTTATATAGGATGTAACGAACGTTACACTACAAGTCCTCTGTCTTATTAAGATGACGGAGTATTTATAATAGATAGATATTGATTAAATAAGTATGTTTGCTATTACCTATTCATTGTATATTATGAAATAAATTACGATTTTAGAAAAATGTACGTGAACATTTGGTCCATCTAATTTTTGAATAATGAAGAATCAAAATCCTGACGTTTTTGTTGCTTATAGATTTACTTATGTAATTAAAAACTGTTTAATAATCATTATTATTTGTTTAATAATTATGATACATGTTTATCTTATGTCAATATAGTTGATATAGTTGTGCGAAATGAATAAAAATAAATTTATAGTTTACGTTGAAACTTTGATAAGTTTCTTGTGAGTTACGTTTTGTAGATGACCAACACAATTATTGTCGCAGTACAGTATTAACAGTCCACTACCCTACATGTGTTAAATTTTTAAAACCGATTATACCGAGTGAAATGATCAAATGAATAGTATGTATAGCGAAAAACAACGGGATTTATGTGATATTTTTTTTATACATGTACAATTACAGATGCAATAATTAATATAAAAAGCAAAACAATATTTTTAACTCATCTGTGTTAGTAATAATGTAATTATTATTACAGAAAGTCCTACGTCTGTATAAAAATGGGAAAAAAAACATTGTTTAGTTTTTAAAATATACGAGACGCATTTGGTATGCACAAAAAAAAAACGGGACACGATTAATATGATCTCAAAAAACACTAGGGACTCAATTCGGAAGGAATTGTTGCTGCGGGACACAATTCGTATGCAGCCGAATTTTTTTTGTGCGCCGTCACTGCCGGTAAAACGTTCACATGGGGTGTATTATTATTATTATTCATTGTTAATATCGAAAATGGCTGTGCACCTGCTCCGCATTTTCCCTAAGCCGGAGTGCACATGTTCCTGCACGTAGCGAGTCGTTATTATCGTTTTATTATATTTCTGTCTAAAACACGCTATAGACGATGCACGTGCAGCGTAGATCTCGCAAGTACCCACCATAAATACCGGTCCGTATATTCTACACCTTTTCATTCTTTGCAATCTGTGCATAAAGAAAATATTTAACCATATTATAGTTATTACTATATATAATTACCCGATCGTTCTACACTTCTGAAATTCACCACGTAAAAATATTGTAAGTAACTACGTTTCTTCTTTGTGTATTATAAATATTATATAATATATTTATAATATATTATACTACATCATACTGTATAATACGTATATTGTCAGTTTAGAGAACAAAATTCCTTAAATCATATTTTGATTAACAGCAATTAATATTAATCTAATTTTAAAATGTTTTTTTTCTTTTTTATGACAACCTCTTCATTAATATCACTATTTTCTATTGGGTTATGGTTATTAATTTGAGCACAATCACAATACTTACCGTAGTAACTTTACTTCTCCGTTTTCGTTCTATTCATTTAACTGTGAGATCTTATATATATATTCTATTTTACGATTCAACAACCAAAAAACTTACGAATGCAGAATAATGTTTAATATATGCTGAATACAAATTATATTATAGTATTTATTAGTACTTAGTAGGTGCCAATTGATGTTAATATAGAAGTAACTGAAATTTAAGATTTCATAATTTGAAATTGCATTGGACCAATGAATTAGTAGGTATTACAGTCATAGGAAACATTATGTATTGTATTAAACCAGTGAATTATGTTTAACATCAATAAAATATGTCATAGTATTTTATTATAAGATTTAATATTTATTAAACATAAATATTATAAACCATAACTATTAATAGAGCCATGCGGATCGTTTATAATGAAACATTGGCAGGTAAAAATGTTCGCTGCGCCTAACTTGAAACTTTACACATGCGATGTATTGTGACGATAAATAATGCTGTCGTCCTTTAATCTCTAAAAAAACAGGATACCCATGTATCCAGTAACCCCATAAATATGTCACCGTATATCCATATCTATGACATACATCCGTAATCTGCACTGTTCTATATTTCGTCTCTATCAAGACATATTAAATTGTCTCATTATTGTTTGGACGTATAATTTTTTAATTATATATATATAAATCAATCAATAAAATGAATAAGTTTTTTATATTATTAAATACTTCAAAAATTAATATAAAATATTTAAATATATAAATTATTTATCATAACATTTCATCTATAAGATGTTCATGTGTTTGTAGGGCCCGGCAAGCTTATTGGCGGCTAAATCGTTCCGCGTTTGAACACGTTGACACGGTCGAGTTTTGGTATTAAATATTAATAAATAATGAGTGTTAAAAATATAGAACTACTTATTACTTACGGCTAGGGCAGAGGAAAAAATCATTAACTACATATTTGAACCAAAGTATGCATATAAGTGCAAAATAAAAAATATAACTAAAATATGCATTTTCAAAATAAAAACAAAAGTATTTTTATTTATTTTTATATTTTATTTAATTGGATTTATTATTTTCAATTAGTTTTATTTGTTTCATGTGTAAAAACATTAAGTATTTAATTGCCGGTAATACATCATATCGTAAACGATTATTTATATTCTATAATCTATGATATATCTATTAGTAAAGTTAATATACGGAAAAAAGTATAATATCGTCTTTTAGCGATTATTAAAACTTAATTAATAATTTAGTTGTAATATTTAAAAGAAAAACGTTAACGAAGAAAAAATTGTTTAAATTTTTTATTTAATTTAAAATATGACACCAAAACTATAAAATGGAAGAAATATGCCAAAAATAAAAAAAAAACCTCATAATATGCATTTATATGGAAAATAAAGTTTCAAAACAAACTTTGTAAAACCATGAAATATAACTATTTGTTCTATATTCTGCTATTTTTGTTACTGTGCAAAACAAATATGCAAATGCTACAAGTCCTCTGCCTTATTAAGATTACGGCGTATTTAGAATAGATTGATATTCATTATTTGTATTTCAGTATTTAAATATGTTTACATCCATACGGCTACGTCCATTTGTCCTATTTATAATATTTTATATTCAGTAGACACGGTGATAACATTTTTTATTAATTGAATAGTATTGGTTATATGCCTAAATATAATCTATAAAAATATAAAAATCTATTCACAGTGTTCTACAGAAAGTCGGCATTGACTCAAAAATTTTAAACATTAAATAATATTAGATATATTATATAAATATACAATATTGTAATAATTAATATTGATAATTTAATAAATGAATTGTTTTTGGAAAAAAAAAAATTCAAGCTACTGTATTACCAGGTAATAGTAAAATAAGTTTCAATACTAGTAATAAAAATTATAAAAATAATAAATAAATTTATCATTAAATATTATTATTAATATACATTGACGGATAGTAGTATCATTTTTGTATTCACGATTTAACATTGAATTCAAATTTTACGCACACATTATAGTGACTTACTCATGACGAAGTACACCTAAGACTATATAGCAGCGTGGTTATACCTATTTTTCACCTTTATTAAATAATTTGATTTCAATGACACATCTTATGTCAATATAGTTGATATAGTTGTGCGAAATGAATAAAAATAAATTTATAGTTTACGTTGAAACTTTGATAAGTTTCTTGTGAGTTACGTTTTGTAGATGACCAACACAATTATTGTCGCAGTACAGTATTAACAGTCCACTACCCTACATGTGTTAAATTTTTAAAACCGATTATACCGAGTGAAATGATCAAATGAATAGTATGTATAGCGAAAAACAACGGGATTTATGTGATATTTTTTTTATACATGTACAATTACAGATGCAATAATTAATATAAAAAGCAAAACAATATTTTTAACTCATCTGTGTTAGTAATAATGTAATTATTATTACAGAAAGTCCTACGTCTGTATAAAAATGGGAAAAAAAACATTGTTTAGTTTTTAAAATATACGAGACGCATTTGGTATGCACAAAAAAAAAACGGGACACGATTAATATGATCTCAAAAAACACTAGGGACTCAATTCGGAAGGAATTGTTGCTGCGGGACACAATTCGTATGCAGCCGAATTTTTTTTGTGCGCCGTCACTGCCGGTAAAACGTTCACATGGGGTGTATTATTATTATTATTCATTGTTAATATCGAAAATGGCTGTGCACCTGCTCCGCATTTTCCCTAAGCCGGAGTGCACATGTTCCTGCACGTAGCGAGTCGTTATTATCGTTTTATTATATTTCTGTCTAAAACACGCTATAGACGATGCACGTGCAGCGTAGATCTCGCAAGTACCCACCATAAATACCGGTCCGTATATTCTACACCTTTTCGTTGATAATTCACAAGTTGGCGTCTTGTTGTCGTACACCCCTCAACAAAGACTACCGAGGGAAAAACTGGTCGTTGCAGCCGGCGCCGAACGCCTCGTGTAAACCCAAGGACAAATTCCCAATTCCGAGTTCCGACACAACGAATACCTATATTCTTGTCCGTACATTTTCGACCCTCCCATACACACATTATTTATATACTATATAGAATCACGAACAAAACAACCCGGACTGTCCTATGCTGCAGCTCGACAAAATGGTTTAATAATAATATTATTTCATATTGTAAATATATGTTATGTAGAAGCGTAAGCAAAAAAAAAAAAAACAAGAAACTAAATAGAGATATTATATAATATCAACTAATAATAATACATAAATTATAAATTACTATAATCATTCGATAATAGGGTGATGGTGTGATATTTAATAGATTTTTTGTGAATGAGATCATTTAATAAATGTTTTAATAAAACAAATACTACTTTAGAACTGTTTACCTCAACATTATTAAATAAATAAAAATAATCTTTTTAAATGTAGTTAAAACCAATAATATAAGTAGTAAGTATCAAACCGTCGAAATAATGTAAAATTATTATTATTACTACACTATCATTGTCTTAATCGACATTGAAAAAAATAGGTATTTTAAACCTCGCGTTCGGCGAACTGTCGGTTCGGTGAATGACAGACATAACGGTACTCAGACACCATGCGAAACTTTAGGTATATAATATAGTAAACAGGCAACAACATTTGTACGTGTTATATTAGTACCACCATTGTACCAGCCATGTAGTGCTCATTCAGATTTTTATTTTAATAAATTAGTATAAATTATTGTTATCGGAAATATTATTACTTTTAACGTTAAAATCTTTATTATTGAGGACATTGTACCATTGTAATAAAAAAATTAGAGGCATTGAAGCTCCCTATAATTAAGTTCGTCCAAGATAAAATGAATTACAGGGGCATTCATTTCAAACTCAGGGGTTCAATTTTTTTATATCCATATAAAAAAAAAAAAATTAGAAAAATTGAAAATTTCAATTGTCTACAAATAGCTTTAAAATGTTAAAATATTTTGAAAATTTAATCGTATATAGATAACGCTCACAAAAACATTTAAACATATACTACATATACATATTGATATATATTGATATTATACTTAATCGCACTAAGCTATATTCATTAAAAATTAAAACATATACATATATATTAGTTAATAACCATTTCTGACCTTTCCGTATTCTCATGTCTGTATTTTTTTAATCGTGAAAAAAAATAATATATTTTTAAGAAAAAATTTGAAGCTAACGGCCGTATGTAGGTATCGTATACACACTTATAATCTGGACACATGGTACATTGGTACGCATTATTATTTCGTGTGTTCGAATATTGACCACTACAGCACGGTGTTATTTTACCGATGTATTATAGGAAATATTTTTGTCTGCAGTGGCGCCGCAGAGACGACGATTTTGTTAACATTTTGTATAGGCCAAACCAATGGACATATTATTACAATTTATACAACAATAATAAGTATGTAGGTGTCTTCTAATGTATTTTACTGGAAAAAATAATCAATAACGGATTTAATAATATAATGCGTATATATCTTACCATGCTCATATCTATTGATACGTTTTGATCATTATTTGTAATGCGTTTATTGTCTAGACAACAAATTACCACTGTGAATTGAATACTATTGGTGACACTACCACGACCATAGAAATGAAATCACAGTTAGGACAGATATTTAATACAATTATTAAAAATCACGTTTTGTGTGAAAAACCAAAGAATGGTATCTTAAAATCGCACGACCTTTTAAATGGCGAAGAAGAGTATGTACGATCGATTTCCATCATACATAGAGCGGAAATACCTTCGTTTATTATTTATTAAGTATGGTTCGGTAGGTACTTACTACTACCTACCCATATTGTAACAACAGTGTAATTATAATGGACACATTTAATACAATAATAATATGATTGAACTTCAGTGTACGTAGCCTATTTTTTTCAACTGGTGTCTGTTGTCATAATGTTATTACGTTTATGTTCTATATTCATATATTATATTAACTATTAAGTGATTACATTAGTATGTGCTTTACTTATGAATTTATACTTAGAAATGCTCGCAGAATAAACGTCTATATTTATGTTTATTATTTAGTATTATTTATTTTATTTATGTTATAACATTACAGTCATTAGAATGTACAAATAAATTGAGTGATATTACTGATATAACGTTTAGTAAATATGTAGCTATGACGAAAGGTGGATTTAAAAATCGGATGTATCTTTATCATTATCTATATCTTTATTTTCAATAAAAATATAATTGTTACAAACTATATAAACTAATATATAATAATAATATAATATATAATATATATATGTAATATTTATAAATATATATTATATACTTATATATATAAGTCCCCCATAATAAAAAATATTTTTCAGTAACATAACCGAACGCTATTGAGTTATTATTGTTGTCGTTTTGTTATCAAAAGGTCAATATTTTCCGAAAATCTAAATTTTAATGATTCTCTATTGGAGTGATTGACCATTGATATTATTATTATTATAATTTGTTAATTAAAAATGAATTATTATCAATTACCTATTATATTATTTTATAAAAGTTTTAAGCATTCGTTTTTCATTTATTCGTTTGCTCACTGCTTCATGTTTGTTGTGCATCGAGATTCGAGATCATCGAGTATTTAATGTTTATCAGGTTTATCCATTTCGTATAACTGTACGCACCTACCAAAGAGAAGCTTAAAGCGTAATTGTCTAAAAGGTATGTTCTTTATTGATTTAATCAAATATTATATATTATTATTTGGATTATTTACAACATAAAATTATACTACAATTTAATATGTATCTTCTTATAGGTATGATTGACAATATCCATTGTATTTTTCAACTGTCTAAACCTGCTTTTATCTGACAGTAATCATTTATTGAATTTTAATATTATTAACTAAATTTACTTGCTAAAAATAATACCTAATTAATAATAAGATAATTATTGTAATATTTAGGAGCAATATTCCAAAATATTAAAATACGAGTTATGATGCACCATGTACCGTAATAGGGAATTTATTTAAATTGTATTTGAACAAAAATGTATTATTTTCCAAGTTGGCTTAAACTATACTCTACCTAGTTAAGTCAATATGTTACTATATATAGAAACGCAGAAACTGCCATTGATTAACATTTGTCAAAATATACTATGCCCCCTAACAATACTTAAAAAATAATACAAAAACAAATAGTTATAATAAATCTAAAACTATATGGTATGGGAGTTTGTAATTTGCACCAAAATGAGGGTATGTAATAAGTACAATATTACAGTTCTTATATTACAATCTAAGTTTACAAGAACTCCCTGCAGACACGCGCGGATATCGATACATCATCAGTACATATAAAACCTCCAGGTTTCTTTGTCGTTGTCTGGAAGCTAAACGCCACTAAGTCTTATTAGTTTTTGACGTTGAAGTTTTTTTTGTATAAATAATCATATATATATCTAAATATCTTACTGATCACACAACAATCTTCTACAACCAACAATTTGATCTGTCTATTTTTTT